>CM057225.1:90152140-91410423 GCA_029891385.1 Erythroxylum novogranatense | reverse complement strand
ATAATCCAAACGAGACAAAAACGAAGCTTCTGTTTATGTTCTTGATGAAAGAATTGAGAAGTAAAACTTACATTACTTAGACGGTGAATGGACCGCTCCACAATCAAGGAAACAACCACAAAGATCGTCAATACTGTTGCAACTGACCATGTAGGAGTTAAGGCCAACGATCGCATTTCTTTTTCCTTCTCGGCCATTCCAGAGCAATCCTATTCACAGACCACAAACCAAAGAATAGCAAGCGCCAAAGGTATCCTCTCTCAGGCCAATGGCTGTGAAGCTACCCACTTTCTAAACCACAATATAATACACACTCCCAGACTCATACAGTTTCTACACTAGAAACGGTTCATTCCTCTACACTGGTTCTCTCCAATGGAGAAAAGCAATACACTAAATCTGGAAAGTACTTGGTTCCTTTGAACTTTTAAATGCACGAATTGCTCAGAGAAAAATGAATTCAGAAAACGCTTGCTTCTAAATGACGCCTAATAATGCGCTGCGAACTTGGAAATTTTTGTTGCAAACAGAAAGATCAAAACTTTCCTTTCCACAATCAAGATTTTTTACTTGGCAAACCTATAACACCTCCTAATACCATCGTTTCCTCACTACCCATAAAACTTTTTCCTCTCCCTTTCACTGTGGAAAGTTCTATTTCTTTCTTCTCTTTGTACAGAAACTGCAATTTGCCCAACTTCAGTCACAGAAAGATGTTATGAACATTGTCTCTACAATAGCAAAGAAAGTGAACAAGACCCGATCCGCTTCAGATTGGGAAGCAAGTTTAGAACTTGAAGTCTTGAACAAGCCCTTTTATGTGAAACTACTTACTGGTTCTAGAAACTGTCTTTTGTTTTAACTTTTTGTTTGTGTCTGAACGTAAGAAAGCTTCTAACTTCCTCCTAACCTTCACCAGTAAAGATCTTTCCCTAACCGGGGCTCCATATTTTCAAACTTATAGTAACCCTCCTCTGTTCACGGAGATTGACAAGGAATGACAAAGTCACGGACAGCGACGTCGTACCACGGGGATTTGTTATGGATAGTGGCAGTCTTCGGTCTTCTTCTAAGCATTTATTGGATTTGTCTTACGAATTTATTATGAAATTTGCCGCTAATCGTGGCCAGCTGGAAGAAGCTTTACAGATGAAATGATACAAAACACGGACACATGTGTTTGCCTCTTGAATTTGTATGTCTCGTGCACATGCTTTGTTTATAATTATAGACTTTCAACCTCAGCGGACCTCTCCGTCTTCTTTTGTGTTTATAGTATTAGTCAAATCATATGAATCTCAATTTGTGGAACTGGAACCCCACAAAGTTTCAAGATATCCAAAGGTGTCCTGTTCTGTTCCTGTATCTACTACAATTAAACCTCGTTTTACTGCATTAGTTGTTTAACGATTATTAGGATAAGGAACATTATTGGCTATTAATCCAATTGTTAATAATAATTTAAAGCAGGCGCAGTATTATTTAGGTGCTATAGGGACTTTTATATTCATAGACTGACGTCCCATCATACCTCACCGGAAGATTCCTCATACCATCCTCCAACCACCGTATCTTTCGGCTCAACTTACTTCCACCACCGTCACTGTGTTCAAATATTTCTTCCGGCCACCCTCCAAATTGTAATTAAACAAGGCAAAAGAAAAAAGAAACCTCTGCAATGTGGATCCATAACCATTAAAAAAAGTCGAAGTTAAAGTTTCATTTTAAAATTGAACATGTTATTAAGCTGATTACATACTTTTTTTTTTTTACTGCGACTATCGTTTTCTTGTCATATTATTTGATCCTGATAAGATACTTTGTATAAAGATGATAGATCTTATTTGAGATTTAATTTGTATAAAGATGATAGATCTTATTCTCAAATCTCAAATGACACGCAACCACCACCGTTGGAGTTTTAAAGAAACAAACATAATCACATACTGGGACATCAATACCATGGAAAGTCTCGCCAAACTCATCTTTAGCTGCATTCCAATTAGAAGCTCATCTTGCTCTTTCTTCAAAGTCATACCCGAAGTAGCAGCTGTTGTACACACACATGATGTTAGTCAATATCCAACCATGTAGTTGAGAATTCATATTTTAATGTGGGAAGTGTTTGTGAACAAGATTTTGGGACAGGGAGAGTTGTAGATTAGATGAAGCTAGAAGTCTGGTAAAGAATAACCAGTATGGCAAACAATAGGTCGCCGGGTACCCAGGATTTCTTTTTGCTTATTTAAAAATCATACGTTTGCATTAAGGTTTTCTCACTGCCACATAAATCCTATCAACAGCAATCTCTATGAAACCGTATCCTCCAGGTAACAAGTTGAAGAGCCAATTCTGAAGACCACACTACTTCGGTCTCGGCCTGTCATGTATTCATTCCAATAAAGTTTTAATAATGATCCCAAACTCATGAGTATTGTCGTCTACAAATAAAAAACAGCAGGGCCCGGAAAGGACTAGGCAAGTCAAGTCGGATAAAAAGAACATCGTCAAGATAGCTTAGGACTACCAACTTTGGGACATGTCCTTTTCCTTATTCATTACTTGTTTTTGGGTAGATTGCGGTGCACCATTTAACATTTACCTGTTTCAGGATTAACTTCAATCACTTGAATTATTATTATGGATAAATTGAAGTTATATAGAGAAAAGGAGGGCAACTTGATGATGATAGTACCAACAGGAGAATCGTGGATTTGGTTAAAGCAAAAGATAATGGCACATACCTACAATAGAAACAGATTATAATATTGTTGATGATACTAACGAAGTTTTCAGAAAACAACACAATACTAACCAAGTTTGTCTCAAGGTTGATAATTTATTATTCTTTTGTATTAGTTTAATACTTTGTTTCTACAATTTTGCTCAGAAAAAATATATATATATTAAATTTTTGGTATGTGAAATATAATTTTATTAAAGTCAAAACACATGATCAGATACTACTAGCTGTTAGACTTGCTGAATGGAACCAGGAACCAGGAACCAGGAACCAGGAACCAGAAAAAAGATGTCAGTCCAGTCCATAGGATAATATAATATGTTGCCAAGAAAGAGCCATCTAGTTCCAGTACAAACGTTAACAAGGTAAGTCATTGGAAAGAACATAGAACATTTTTTTGTTTAAATTTTCTACCTAAAGATTCTTATGGAGTGTCTTCAGGGAAATCGAAGAATAAATAAACGGATTGAAAGCATCACAAAGTGGGGAATAAACTAAGGTATAGAGCTTATGATAATAGGCAATCAGTATTGAAAGAGAGAACTACAAGTTAACACTCTTACTCCATGCCAACCTTTGTTGCGCACTCGGGGACAGGATCACACTAACAACAATAATAAGAAATTACATTAAATATAAGCTTTGAAGATATGAACATGAACATGTTGCAGAATAAACAACAAGAAAGCAAAACATAGCTTATGTAGTAGAAGCAGGGATGGATCCAGAGGGGGGCTAGGAGGGGCTATAGCCCCTACAAAACTATTTTTGTTTTCAGAATATATATATATATAGTAAATTTATAAAAATTAATTTTTTAGTCTAACTATATAAAATATCCAATCATAATATTTACAATATAAGAAATCCATAAATATTATTTTTTTTCATCCATAATATACAAGAGAGGCCCGTTACATTTTTATTTTAACAAAATTGGGTTCATGTTCATTATAGGCTTAAAGACTTTGTTTTGATCTATAACACATCATTAAATCTCCTTCACCAAATATAAAGTGTCCAAAAAGAGATACTTTATATATTTGCAAGAAGAATACGTGCCATAATTCGAGAAGATATTGGTAATGCAAAATATTGTATTATCATTGATGAATCTCATGATGGATCAAAAAGAGAGCAAATGTCTATAGCATTGAGGTTTGTTGACAAAAAAGGTTGTGTACAAGAGAAATTCTTTGATCTTGTTCATGTCTCAAATACAACGGCTTTAACATTGAAGGAAGAGATAACATCGGTTCTTTCTCAACATAACCTTAATATTTGTAATATTAGAGGTCAAGGATATGATGGGGTGAGTAATATGAGGGGTGAATGGAATGGATTGTAGGCCTTATTCTTGAAAGAGTGTCCATTCGCATATTACATTCATTGTTTAGCTCATTGTCTTCAATTGGCGTTAGTTGCAGCAGCTAGAGAAGTTAGTTCCGTCCATCAATTTTTCTCAAAATTGACATTTATTGTCAATATTGTCAGCTCGTCTCCTAAAAGACATGATCAACTAATTGAAACTCATGGTGATCATATTGCATATTTAATTGCTAATGATGAGCTTGAAACAGATAAGAGACTTAATTAACATGGACCTCTTTTATTTATGTTATAAATTTAAATTATTTGAATGCTAATGTTGATAAACTTGAAACAGGTAAGGGACTCAATCAACAAGGAACTTTGAAACGAGCCGGAGATACTCGATGGGGTTCCCATTTGGCTTCTATCCAAAGCTTATTATGCATGTATGATGCTACTTGTGATGTTCTTCAAACAACTACAAAAGAAGGAAACTATGCTCAAAGAGGTGATGCAGATTCTGCTTATGATTCCATTACTTCTTTTGAGTTTATTCTCATTTTACATGTTATGAAGAATATCTTGGGAATTACTCATGACCTTTGCCAAGCTTTGCAACGTAGATCTCAAGACATCTTAAATGCAATAAGTTTGGTCTCTACTACTAAAATATTAATTCAAAAGCTTAGGGAATCTGGTTGGGAAACTCTTTTCAATGAAGTTAAAATGTTTTGTGAAAAACATAATGTTGAAATTCCTGATTTGAATGCTCCTTATTTTCCTGGAAGATCTCGTCGACGAGCACATGATGTCTCAATTGAGCACCATTATCGAGTTAACTTATTCATTGCCATCATTGATACTCAATTACAAGAGTTGAATAGCAAGTTCAGTGATAGTATGATGGAATTGCTTAGTTTGAGCTCAACTTTGAATCCAAGAGATAACTTCATATTATTGAATGTTGATCATATTTGTGAACTGGCAAATAAGTTTTATCCAGATGATTTCAGTGAGCAAGAAAAGTTGCATTTGAGAATACAAGCACAACATTATGAGCTTGATGACCCTCATCATTGTGAATTAAAGCAACTATCAACAATTTCTGAGCTTTGTCAAGGATTGGTGAAAACAAGAAAGTCTTTGACTTATCCTTTGATTGATCGTTTGATTCGCTTGGTCCTAACTCTTCCTGTTTCAACCGCAACATCCGAGCGATCTTTTCTCGCTATGAAGATTATTAAAATAGGCTCAAAATAGGATGGAAGATGAATATCTTGCAGATTGTCTCATCACTTACACTGAAAGGAGAATAGCTAAAAAATTTGATACCGATTCAATTATAGATGAATTTGATGCTATGAAGGAGCGCCGTGCACTACTTCGACTTCAACATTAAAGTATTTTTTTAGTTTAACTTTTTATTTAGGATAAATTAATGTATAAAACATTTTAATGACTTCTTTTTGTTAGGAATACTATGTTAATTATGTATGAATGTTTACATATTTTCCCCCGCCGATCCCCCCTCGCCCCCCCAAGACTAAAATCTTGGATTCGTCGCTGAGTAGAAGAATCATGTTTTTATGTTTGGTACGCTCTTTCATAAGCTTTTCTAGATATTAACATCTTGTCCTCGTCACGGAATTTGCAGAATGGAAAACTATGTCTATATGAACCTGGACAGGATTCAAGGATCCTTAGGTTGGATATTCCTGCATTTATCACTTTTTTTTTCAAGCCACTGCAGGACCTTGTTTTCTACAACAAACATAAACCTTTTGCACATAACAACACTATCCTCCTCTGTTGATCGCACTCTTAAATTAAAAGGAGCAACTCATTAAACCCATCCATCGTGATTCTTTCTATCCCCTTCTGATATTAAAATACAACCTTTTCTTAACGTGCCAAAAAATTTGGAAGTTCAGTTGCTCCATTCAAGTGGTTGTCTAAAGCATTCAGAATTATGAGCCTCATAGCATAATTTCTTCTGGTTCAATTGTTGATCCTGAATAAGTTGAAGATTCAAAACCTGCATTTCAGATTCATAATCCAGAAAAAGAAAAGTTACTGTTCTTGTCCAGCACAACACATTGCATGTGTAACAGGCCACTCGCCATTGATCCAACTTCTCCTATTTTGCACGTTAAGAGAAGATTTCAGCGCTGAAGTAATATAAGAAGGGGATAATAAAGAATCTCCGTGGATGCGCTCAATAATTGTTCCTGATTTCACAATACGTTTTGAAAAGGAGGACAGCTTAGCGTCTGCAGCATGTAAAGACGGGACTAGACGAACAGACGGAGACAGATAGAACAAGAATGAAGATGGGAGATGTTTAGTTGCGATGTGACGAGCAGAGATAATTGTCCTCGCCCCTAAGGATGTAAATGTGTTTGGTTGCCGTCTTGTAGCGTAAAGCAGTGTTAATGACTGAAATGCCCCTGCAGTGTAATAAGACTTGTAGATGTTAATAAATGTAATTTTAGTATTATTTTGATTATTAATATTGTTAAAAGTATTATTATTATGTTGTTATTATTATATTATTAATATTATTATGATAATATTATTAATATTATTATAATTAATATTATAAATAGAATTATTATATTATTATGATGAGATTAAATTCTATACTATTATTATTTTGTTAATATTATGAATATTATTTTGATTATTGCTATCATTATAATTATTATAATAACGTATTAATATTATTAATATTACTATAAGAATTATTATTATTATTACTATTATGACAAGTATTATTATTATGTTTATTATTATTATTATTATTATTATTATTATTATTATTATTATTATTATGTTTAAGAATAATATTATTATAAATTCTTTCAATGCGAGGTGATAACTTCTAAACATTTAGATTACTTTCCATTTCATACGGTGAACTTGAGTGACAATTAAATGATCTCAAACAATTAAATCTTAAATTTTATTCCAAGCAATTTGAAGTTTGCTAAACATCCAACGTCATCGCC
The DNA here is from genome assembly GCA_029891385.1 of Erythroxylum novogranatense. NCBI lineage: Eukaryota > Viridiplantae > Streptophyta > Magnoliopsida > Malpighiales > Erythroxylaceae > Erythroxylum > Erythroxylum novogranatense. Next base: position 91,403,361 of record CM057225.1, on the reverse strand, counting down.
ACCACCTTAATTAAGTGAGAAACAAAGGAAATCAGACTTGCGGTCTTACAAGTACATACTGTCAAACAAAATCAGCCCTATTTTTAGCATGAGCAACAAGATTCTTGTTAAATTACAATTTCTAAATGCTTATTCATGTAACTTCATAGTTAAGGAAATGATGTTGTATTCCGAAAAAGCATATGCTTGAACCTCATCTTAACGTCTTGCAATAATACCCATTTCATTCATCTTTACTTTCTTCTCCAAATGTAACACTCTCTCAAAGAATGAGTATGAATCAAAGTTTGACTTTTGTTATTCAACGAAAAGCAATGAGATTCTATTATTAAGTATCAAAATTAAACAAGAACCAAAAAAAAAAAAACTATAGCTTGCTCACTTAAAACTTCAACACAATTTGTGTGTGTGATCCTCTAAACAAAAACAGCAACCCAGAAAGAAAGAAAATACTTTAGCTCCTCTGTCATACCACGATTTGGTATAGTTTGGATCGACATCCATTTCCTTTGATGTTTCAAGCTCTACAAGACAGAGAAAGAAAGAAAATACAAGCTTAAGATTCAAGCAAAGATATTAAAAGCATCTTGAGCTCATAGAATGTGAAAATTCAAGCACGTAATCGCTTACAGTGCTTTTCGGCATTAAGATACCAAGGGCCGAGGACATATCTTGAGGAATATGGGATTGATCTCCTTTCCATCCTCATCAACCTCTGCAAGAGCAAGCCACTTTTCGCGCTTCCTCCAGTTCAATTTGCTTCCTATGGTCCTCCTGACTTAAAAGAGACTGCAAGACCCATAAAATAGAGGTTAACTACATAATCGAAAACCAACAATGGACGACAACAACAACAACACCACAGTATATTATTCTCTGCGCAGATGGAACTAGAAGCAGATAAAACATCCCAAAACACATAAACTAAAGGAACATGCTAGCATTTTGATGAGAAGCGACATGTAAATACATCAAGAAACAGTCGGTGTAATTTCTCCAATTAAGATACGTTAGTTTAGAACCATTTAAACAGAGCAACGCCAATGCAATATATGGTACTATCATGTAATCAGAGAATTTTACCCATGATATGGGAATACGGAATTAACCCAAAAACAAACAAACGGATTTGTTGTGAAATGATGAAGGAATCGGTAATCCGAATTAGGGATTTCATATCATCGCGTAAAATCACATTACAAAATCAAACAAAGCAGAAGAAAAGAAAAAGAAAGAAAAGGAGATACGATGCGGTTGCCATGGGTTTGGTTAGTTTCAGATTTCCCAATAAAATGAAAATAGCAGAATCGGGGTAACACGAGCCTCTTTGATGACGGAAGAGGAGGATATACAGTATAAGTAAGCAACTTTTGCCTCCTCCGGCACAGATTAGGATTAACCGAACCTAATCCAACTCGGAGAAGGAAATCTGTCTTGGTTCCATCGGGTCGGGTTCAGACAACCCAAAGATTTGGATGACCTCGTGCCCAATCCAAATGGTCAATGGTTGTAAAGTGAGTAAATAAATGGTTAATGGTTGTCCAGGGAAGAAGAAAGGAGAGCTATGAAGCTGACGGAAGAAGGAAGGAGAGATGCGCAGAGAGGCAACATCGTTTCCCTTTACAAAACCTGCATTTTGGAGTTACAAACAGGATATTTCGGACATTTCACCATCCCCTTCTGTTCGTGTCCTTAGGACAAAAGTTTCTGTACCATAATTTTAGATTGGACAATAATTTTTGTCCAAGACTTTTGAGGACAGAACGAAAATGGATGCGATAAAGAATCAAACAAAGACTTTGGATGAACTTATATGTCCTTGTCCTCGTCTCTCGCGTCCTGCAGACAAACCAAACATGACCATAGTTTTATAGGCCCCGAACGAAATTAAAAAAAAAGGCCCCAATAATAGTATCAAGATCATGATTTATGAAAAACAATTTCTCCGTGCATTTCTAGATGCAAATCATTAATAATATTATCAAGATTAAAATAAAAAAATATATTTTAATATATTAAAATTTTAATCTCTAATATTAAAAAATAAAAACAAAGAGTGAAAATATATTAAAATTATAAACTTTACCTTTAAATTATACCCGTAACTCGGATGATGTAATCGTAAAATTTTTGCTACTAATTTTCGAAATGAGTATTTTAAATACATATATTGAGAAAATAAAGAAATTTGAAGGTAAAAGTACACTTAAATATTTTAAGACTATTTATAAGCATAGGACCACAAAAATACCTTTACATAAAAAAAATTTACAAGATAATTGAAAGTCATTTAATGACTTTAACGTTACTTAACGTTAAAGTATTTAATAGCTATGACTTTTAAGTTTTAACGTTATAACTTATAGAGGGGTCCACGTTAATAAGTCTCCTCTAACATTATTTATGGTAATTGGGAAGTTGGGAACAAATATGTGAAATATCTTGGAAGATTTTACAAGTTCACTGTACGATCATATCAACTTATATTATATCATATACAATAGAGGGGGCTATTGAAGAGGGGTCCCCTCTTATAATGGGCCCTGACAGTGCCTGTTATTCTTCGCCTGTAATTTTTATTAATGATGTAAATGCCTCGTAGTATAACAAAACTTGTAGATGTTAATAAATGTAATTCTTAGTATTATTTTGATTATTAATATTGTTAATAATATTATTATTACTGTTGTTATGATTATATTATTAATACTATTATGATAATATTGAATATAATTATAATTAATATTATAATTATATTATATTATATTATTATTATGATATTAAAATTTATACTATTATTTTTTTAATATTATGAATATTATTTTGATTATTGCTATTATTATAATTATTATAAGAACGTATTAATATTATTAATATTACTATAGGAATTATTATTATTATTACTATTATGACAATTATTATAATTATAATTATTATTTTATTATTATTTGTTCGTTTAATAATAATAATAATAATATTATTATTATTATTATAAATGTTAATATTCATAATAATAATATTATTACTAGAATAAATTTTTTAAAATTATTAATATTATTTTGATTATTGCTATTATTATTAATATTATTAATATTATTACTATTATTAATATTATTTCATTCAAGAACTCAAATTGGTCATTTATCCCTCCACACTTGCTACTTATGATCCGATTACATTTTCTTCCGGTTAAATCACAATCATGTCTCAAAATCAAAAGCCTCCCTAATCCAAACATATAATCATTTACCATGTGAACGATTACTAGTAGAAGCAACTTACTTTAATTGAATTCTATAAGCATCATATTTAATTTGGAAGACATCGGTGCTAGACCATTGTTGCAACCGATTTTGACTTTAGGAGAGAATATCTCAACAAATTAAACATAAACAGATATTTAATTACATGAATAATACATACCATGTTATAGAAAAGTACAAGAAAAGACTAGAACAAATGTTGGGCCATTCGATTTTGCACATATTTTGAGCAGACTAATAAATTCGCCACCCAGTTAATTATCTTTGGAAACTCCACAGGAGTCGATAGACATAAAGTAGTATGATGTTTAGGCTAGCATACGACTTAAGGGCCTCCACCACCTACAAGATCATACAGAAAAAAATATAACCATTAGAAAATATAATAACAAGTATGTGAAATATAGATCACTGCACTTCTTTTTAATATATTAAAGTAACTCTTGATTTATCTTTAGCCACTAAGAGATCACTGAAAAGGCCTAGAAAATTGCTGGTCGAGACCAGTCCACAAGACCAACACAAATGCAAATGAAAAAGGTAGAGAGAGCCAAGATGGATGGCTAATACCCACACCTAGTTGAATGACCCAGTAATAAAGAAAGCAGAAGTAACACCGAGATGAGAACCTTACAAGTAGAGAAAAGAGAAAAATCCCATCAATACCTATGTAAAGTCCGAATTCTTGTCAATAAAGTCCAATTCGCATAATAAAAAGGAAGTTCATAAACGTGCATGATCGAAGCAAATCAAAAAGAAATAACTTTGAAACCAAGGTTCATTTATGAATTTAACCAAAAAATGCCACAAAGTTTCATCAAGAAGACCATAAAACATATATTCAGATTGAATTTTTATTCATTACATGTCCACAAAGATGGACACCCAAAATTGAATAAATGAAGCAAGGAGATTAACAAGAGAATAAGATGAAGCTTCAGCAGACTCTGTACAAACCTAAATGTTCAAGAACAACTAGAAAGCGACCACATCCAGAGTTTTCCCATGTAATGATACCAAATCTGCTGCCATATATATCAACCAAACCAACAACTAATGCTAATAGTTGGGTAAGCAAGAAATAAATTAATGAGGGTGACTTCCAAGAGTGGACGCTGCAGAATTGCACCAAGAAATTGTCAATTTATGTGGATTGATTGTGAAGTGGAAAAATAGGATAAAACTGAAAATTAAATATTACATCATAAAACCAACTAACTATGCCCATCCTACATTTGCTCCACTCCAATTGTTTCCTTGAATGGCCCAAATAACAAGATATAACACTTGGAAAAGAATCACGCCAAGTGAAAAGAAAATCACAGGCCAAAGAATGAGATATCGCCTTGAATCGGAATCTGCTCAAAAACATTGGTGTATTAGCGTAATTTTGCAAAACCATGAACGAAAAAGTTAATGAATAAAAGAAGCATAGGTGTGGAATAAAATTTCCACATTTTGCATTATCCTCCCTTCTTGTTGAAGAAAATACATTTTCAAGAGCAATAAAACATTAATTTTCTTGGTATAATGTCGTGAGAATTGATATAGTTATGAAACTACAAGAGTAGCTTACCTATGTCCGGAAGCGAGAATATTGAATGAGAAGGAAAGCTATTAAATCAACCAAGGAGATCAAACTCCTATTAATCAAAGCATTGCAGGAAAGAAGGAAATAAGCAAAATCAATTACTAATTCAACAATTATTCTAAATTATACTTTTGATTGGTTTCAAACACATTCTTCTATTCAGCTAAAATCATTGATATCGCCGATTCGAACACATCAACCATGTTCGTCTAAATAAAACTTCATTTACCATGAACTTGACCGTAGTATGAAAAAGTAAGAAAGCTTACGCGAGCCAAGAACGATGATAAACAAGAAAACCTTCACAAGATTAGGAAAAGACTAAAAGAAAAGAAAAGAAGCAAAATTTTATACCAAATTCAGAGCATCAAGACCAGAGCATCAAATTAAATCTAATAAAAGTTAAAAAGACAACGTATTTCAAAAATTCTCAATAGTTAATACGCCAAAGCAATAAACTTCAAACTCAGAAGTCCAATAGCTAAACTAGAAGCTTTGCAATAATCACCGCCTTCCAATGGCGAAAAAAGTAAGCGGGTACTGTCAAGAGCAAAGGTGGCAGCACAAATCCAAGAAGGAAGTTAGCCATTAGATTAACTCCCACCCGCTAATGTAAGAATCGACTCGGTCTCATTACTTTTATAGAAAACTCTCCTCCCCACCAATCCTGGCAATGGATTTCCTATGAGAATCGAAAGAAACCCATTTCCTGGAAAATAAATAATCTTGGGAGGAAGAAAACTACGTAACACACCCAACTATACCAGTGTTGAAGTCTAACCTAACAAAGATGGACGATGGTTGGCGAAGACCGGATCTCCTTCGATAGATTAAAAATCTGGTGAAACAGACGCAAAAGGAAACATGTATATATGCGTTAGAAGGGAAAAGATTCATATACAAGGGAAATAAGGGGGAAGAGAAGAGAAGAATCTGGACAGAAACACAAAAAGCTTACCGTGCGTTTGGCAGTGGAGACGAAGCCGCAGACGAAGACGAAGACGATCGGATCTAAGGAAGGGAAGACGAAGACGAAGGACTCCAGCGTTTTAGGTTTCAGGCGTTAAAAAATCGGGGCAGTTTCGTCATTTCTAAATTCTATTCGTTGGACAATTCTTTCTGTACCACAGGTTTGGATCGGAAAAGATTTTTGTATCCATATCTAGGTTGGACAGGACAAAAATCAAGCACAGACATTAACCAAACATGATGATGGGCAGGACTTTAGCGTCCTTGTCCACTGTCCTCAGGGGTATGGACACTAACCAAACGCAGGGTAAAAGCTATTCCATTCTCAAATTCCATGATAACTTTATCAGAAATATAGATCATGACTAAGGGGGCGCTTGGTTCACAAAGGGGAATGGGAATAAGAATATGAATGAATATAGTGAGGAATGTGAATGGATATAATCATTATAATAATGATGGTTGGTTAAGATGGAGGAATGATTACCATTACCTTTGATAGTGGTTGGTTTATTAAAAATCTTGAAAATAAAAATTTGTTAAAATTTGTTTTATATCAAAATTTAAATATATTTGAATTAATTATATTTTATACACCTATTTAAAATTACAAAATGTTTAAAATCAAGTGTATTCCGTATTTCATTTCTAATAGTTCTTGAAGAAAAAATACTCTAGTATTTTCTTACATCAACATATCATTAGTTACATAATATCTTCAAAATATAGTATAATAATCGAAAATATTATATAATTCATCAACATAACCATAATATCCACCATTTCATTGCTATAGTAAAATCAATTAATATAGTTTAATATACAATTTACATTCCTCTGATAAAGCAAATGATGTAAAATATCTGTCGTATGCACAATACCTTAACCAAAAACCTTTAATTGATGCAAAATAACCAGGTTAACACTACAAATATTGTTCACATCATAACCACAAAAGACCCAACTAATACAAAATAACCTGGTTAGGCAACATCAATTACATCATAAGTTCATAATACTTACAAAAATATTAATATGCTTCCTCGAATGATTCATAGACTAGAAGATGGATAGAGGAATCCAAGTACAAAAGACTTTTTTAAATGACTTGGCAAAGCGAATAAAACCTGAACTTTTGCAAGATCATTACAAAATAACAGAGCAGCCTTACCAACATCCATTTGAGATATGCCAATATTAAGAAGCTCAGTCATAAGCTCTTGCATCTTCTCATCAGTTAGAGAATCAGATTTTAGACTCCGCAATCAAAGCATTTGTAACAGATGCATATTGTGAGGTCATTTGTTCACAAATAGACTCAAGCTTAGTAGTGAAATTGTCTAACCTTGACTCAATAGTATTCTGAAGTGTTGCTGGTCTTTTTTTCTTGCAAGAATTTTGCTTTTTTGGTGACAGGTTTTTTCGCCTTTTTATTCTATGACTGCTTGAAGGAATGGTCGACGATCCTTGTGTATTAGATACCACAACAAGTTCATCTTCACTGTCCGATGAAGAATAGATTGTCATATTCTTTGGGCTATTAGCCTTAGCACTTGCTTCAGCTATATCCTTAGCTTTGAGTCTCGTCGCTCTATCTTTACCCCACACCATGTCCAATTTTCGCAAATATGGAAATTTAAAGTTCCACATTCCAATTGCATTCTTGTGATTCTGTAAAAAAGAATTACAAGAAGAAGAATATTTAAAATGCAATAACAAGAAAATGTTATAATTATGAAAAAAGAAACTATTAAAATAAGAGTTCAATCAATTTTTGAGTTAGATGTCCTTACCAAGCACCATTCGTCAAACCATTGTTTCTCACAATTGATCTTATGCTCAACATCATCCCACTGACAGTCACTTTGCATACACATTTTAGAAATTGGATTGTACTTGTTTCTTAACCATTTAATCTTAGAGTCAATGTGAGGATCGACATCCTTATCAAAATTGGGAATCTTGCTCAGCAACATCTTGTGCACTTCAACCATGTAATTATTCTTAAATTCCCCATCTACTTTCCATAAAGGATCACAAGCTAGTTCTTGCAAAACGTCAACCAAAGCTTCAACCTCATCATCTTTCCAATACTGCTTATTCTTTCCAAAACGTACCCTGCTTTAATCTATATTTAGAGAAAAGTACTTGGAATAGGAGTAACATGAAGGCTTTATAGTTACTACGTTCATCCACTTCATCTCTACTTTCACAAAGTCAAATGGTCTTCTTGCTATTAAATGTAAACGTAGCAGTAGCTTTTAGGTGATGTTAGTAGGCTTAATAGGAAATAAGGAGCTCCTTTAGATTATTGATCAGCTATGTAATTATCGAATGCTCTTAATGAGCTGAAGAGTTTTAACTACCACTCTTGCTCATTCATTATTTTCTTTATCTATTGGTAGAATTGCTCAAACTCTACACTGGTTCTTGTGTTCCATTACGGTTTATTTTCAATAAAGGATATGAACCATTTTGAGGAGTTAATGGCAGTAGACTCAAAGGCATAAGTAAGGAAAAAGAGGAAAGTGAAGCTATCAGATTATTGGACGAGAGAGAGGACAATTTAGCTAAAAAGAGCAGTAATGATATTGGCAAACTCAGATCCGTTCTTTCTAGTGTTTCACTCAATTGTGAGTTCAATCAACCATGAATCACAAATAACTACAATGGTATATTGATTGGAAAATTAACTACTTGTAACAAGCGAGGCATCTATAACAAACTGAAGAGCGGAGGAAAACATATTAGTTAGGAAAATTACCTTTCTTCTCTTATGATCAGCAGACTCAAGAGCAAAGACAAAGAAAAATCGACTCTAGCAATATCTTGATAAAAATAAAAGCGGCGAGAAAAGAAAAATCAGACATGCTCGTAATATGAAAACAGATTCTAATGAGTGCGAATCTGTACATTCAAAGAGAATGACGTCAATGCAGGATAGTATCTAATTCATCAATTTCAGTTTTGTAGGTAGAATCTTGTAGAAAAGCGATGTTACACAAACAGAAGAAACAAACTCACAACTCAAGAGTAAGAGATGATCAAAACAATACCCAGAACAAGAAAAGACGTGGAGGAGGAACAACATTGATAGAGATAGAAGAAAGAAAGTAAAGAAGAAAATTGATTTAGAATCGAAAATCCTAATCCAGTAAAAATGAAACCCGGTAGAAAAGAGAAATATGCCATTATAACGACAATAACAAAATTGAAGAAGAAAGAAAGAAAGAACGTCACCTGTGCTACTTCTTGGTTTCGGGTGTTTCCATAGTAGGCTATAGGAATTAGTTTGTAGAGAGATTTGTCAAGGGTAGACGATTCTGGGTTAAGAAGAAAACAGTATATCTGCTACTTGAACAGAAAGTAGAGAGCTTGAACAGAGAGTAAGTGCTAGCGAGTTCGGACTCTCAAATATGGCGGCACGAACGCGCGCCAAAATAACAAAGTAATAACTCTCATTCCTCTCGTAATCGAGAGGAATGAAGCATTACTAAAAAATAAGGAATGAAAACATTACCTAGTTAATGATGATATCTTACCAAACAACTCTTTTCATTCCATTCCCATATCTTATTTTTCATACCCGTTAAACAAGTAGACCCTAAATTATGAAACTTGAAGCTCACCATATAAAGATGCAAGTCTTCAATGCGTTAGGTAATTACTTTTAATATTTTAAATATCTACTTTGGCAAACCAAGTCTAGACTTCATTCTAAGATCAAATTGGCTCCAATTGCAATTGTAACTGTTAACATTATTATTTGTTTAGTTACAATCATTAACTATAAGCCTTTCCTTATTTCGCTTTCTGTCAAGAGACTTGGATGCGATGGGCATTGCATTTGCTTACTGTAGTCCAATTAGAAGCAAGAATATTCTATACAAAGTCTGGTCAGAAAATAAAGTTAAAAGTGAGATCCTTTTCCAGTTTTTATTTTCTTAACACACAATGCAATTATATATAAAATTGGAACAAGGGGTAGAGCGTATAGGGCAGCAGACATAAGCAATTAATTGGCATAACATAGAGAATAAAGATAATAATTAAAGGGGCAGGAAGAGCTTGTTAACGAAGTATTGTATGAGATATACTTTGAATGCTGGTGAAATAAAATTTCAGTAACCTTAAACTTTTGATGAAATAGAGTTTTAGTATTATTAGGCATTTATGAAAATAGAGTTTTAAGGACCTTTACGTTAGAATATTAGCGATCTCAAATTTTTGTGGTCATAAAATTTCACTGTAATTAGATTTTTTGTAAGTAACCTTAGAGTATAAATAGTTTGACAATGTGTTATAAGTTGAGACCTAAGAAAACCTTTGGTGCTTATCATACTTCTCATTGTATCATTTTTTTCTGAAGAATAAAAGAGATTTATTTTATTGCCTATAGACATTGGTCGTATAGATTGTTCGAATCACGTAAATTCTTATATTTTTATTTCTTTATTTTCTCATATATTTTATTCTATTTTTTGCGATAATTAGTAGCAGGATGTCTCTTTACAAGTTCAATATTGAGAAGTTCAATTAATTGAACGATTTCACTCTATAGAAGGTGGAGATGAGGGCATTTTTTGTTTAGTAGAGATGTGTAACAATGTTAGAAGGAGGAAAAAATGGTTAGAGAATTTGCCAGCATTGGAGAAGGAAGAGATATTACCAAAGGCATGCAACACAATATTGTTAAGCTTGAGAGACAAGATCTTGAGCGAGGTGGTTGATGAAGTAATCACTACTATGTTATAAAAGCAACCTAAAAGTAAGCATTAGAAGAAATTATTTACAAATTATGTATATCAAAAGTAGCATTTGTATATCTTAAGGATGACAAAAAGTATATAGACAAAAGAAAATATTATTATTTTTAATCAAATCGTCTTGGGTTTATAATGCATTAACATTAAAATTGAGGATGAAGATTAATTCATAACCCCTTTTATGTTTCTTGCCTAATTCATATGAGAATTTTTTTGATATCATATTGTATGACAAAGAGACTATTTATATCAGTGGTGTGAAGGATGCCTTGCAATTTAAGGAATTAAAGAAAATAGTCTCTAACATATAAGAAGGTGGATAAAGAGTGAATGTGATTATTAGAAGACGAAGTAACATGGAAAAGAGTACCAAAATCTAGAGTAAGTCTCAATCCAATTTGAAGACTAAAGCTATTTGATGCTTTAACTATAAAGTTAAAGAACACTTATAGTGGGATTGTCTATAACAAAAGAATGGGAACAAGAAAATGGAAAAACAGGTGTTGTTGTAATTTAGGGGAGTTTTGATAAACAGAATGGAAGAAGCAGTGATGTTTGAACATTTAGCAATTTTGATTATGCAAATCAATGGGTGATAGACATTTGGTCGCTTATCATATAACTTTTAATCAGGATTAGTTCTATTTTTTCAACCAAAAAAAAGGAATGATACTGTTATATTGGATGGTAATGAGAGTGTATTGTCAAAGGCAGTAGTTTTAATGTAGATCAAGATACATTATATAATTGTTAGAACATTGGATGCCTAGTATGCTCTTAATCTTTGAAAGAATCCAATTTTTATTGGTACTCTTGATAATAAAGGATATAAATTTTCTAGTGATGATAGGCGGCTTAAATTGATAAAAGGTACATTAATTGAGGAAATGAAAATCACAATATGACATCTATGCCATAATAGGGAAGTTAGTAATAGGATATGAGGTTGTGTCTCAATCTTCAAAGAAGAAAGATAGTATAATGGTATAACACATGCAAGTGACTTATCTTGGTAAGCATAAGATGATGAAACTTAATAAACGAAACTTATTAAAGGATGAAAAACACAGGGAAGGTATATTTTTGTAAGTTTCATGTGCTTAGTGAAAAGTTTAGGACAACCTTCAAGACCATAGTGTTTGAAAAGTGACATATATTAAGGAAAACATATAAAAAGGTTGTGTCATGATCAATATTGAACAGTAATGGTTTAAGGGTGGTACGATAATAGTTAGGAACACATTATAAGGAAGCTAGAAATTTTAGCTAAAGAGATAGAACAATGTCAGGAAGAAAGTATTAGCACATTATGACCAATGATAAAGTTTGAAGGACAGTTAGACATCCAAAGACATATAGTTAAAAAAACTTAATCGTGTATGCTCTAACCATTAGTGATAGCGATGGAACTTGCTCTAACCATTAGTGATAGGGATGGAACTATCTTCCAGAGAACTAAGAAAATTTAGGAGAAAGATAGATAGATTGTCGCTATGGCGAGGATGTATAGTTTTATAAGATCAAAAAATTAACCAAATTTGGTCAGATTTTGTTAAATAGGTTCACACTTTTAGAGGATGCAATTGACATATTGATAAAGTTATTGCTCACAAAAAATTTCAAGTATAAATTAGACTTGGTGAATAATTACATAGCTTAAATCCCTTAAGAGTTTGTGTGACAGGAAGTAGCTCTTCGTTAGACATTGGACAGTTTAAGTTAAGGTAGAGAATTATGATATATGCCTTAAGTTTTAGTGAAATAGAATTTCTATAAACTTAGACTTCTAGTGAGATAAAGTTTTAGTGTTATTAGGCATTTGTAAAAATAGAGTTTTAGTGACATTACTAGAAACAACCTCTCTACTATGTAGGGGTAAGGCTGCGTACTATCAGATCTCCCCAGACCCTGCTTTATTGAGAAACTTCGAATTGAGTGTGATGATGTGATTATCAGACTTTTAGTGACATTGTAGTTGTAGTAAGATAAAGTTTCATGTTTTTAAGTATTTATAAAAATAGAATTTGAGTGACCTTCCTAGTCCATAAATAATTTAATAATAGTTTTGTACGATGAGACTTGAGAAGACCAAAAAATAAAAATTATCTTGAAGAGAACCTTTGAGAAATTGAGTAATTTTTGTGTTTATCATATTTCTCTTTGTAATTTCTTTCTCACATTAATAAAAGAAATTTATTTCTTTAGTTATAGACATAGATCAGAAAGATCAACTGAACTACTTAAATTTTATGTCCTTTTGTTTTCTTATTTTCGTATTACTTTAATTTTTATGATAATTACTCTTATACGAATTGGTATTGTAACACATGGTAATCGATGGAATTCATCATTCCTAATATTTTGAATTTTATAAGGTGAATCTCTTTTGCCACTTTAATGTCTTTATTGTTCTATTCCCCCTAACGAGAAAGGATGCAACCCGAAAATAAGGTAATGATACTTGTGTAATGAGACTAAGTATCATTATGTTGGATATAAAGATAACAATCAACCTATCATGAAACTTTATATGATTTTTTCAAAATACCATGAAAATGGATTAATATTAATAAAAAACATTAGTATGTTTCAGAATCTCACCCGTCTAGGACCAATGTACACACTTGCACTTCTATAACCTGGTTCAAAACAATCTCTAGAGTATTATGGCACTGAAATGCCTATAAAGAAAGAGAATCCTAGTATGGATTTTGTTTTGAAACTATTGAGGTTACATAATTGGAGGATACTAAAACTAGCACCATTTATGGCCAAATTCTTTGTAAAATGTTAGTGTTATTGGATGATTATTCAATAATATATGTTATAAAACTTTCTCAAAGTTCCTAATAGTCATCTTAAATTTTGGTTGATTATGTGCCAAAAAAAGTTCCTAGCAAGTTAACTTTACATTAGAAAGAACTTACTAGATAATTTCAAATGGTAAACAATATAATGTTATAGATGTATATGTATAAATGCAAAAAATACCCCAAAATTTTCCTTGTTAAATGTTGTTAACCATGTTCAAGAAGCAAAAATAAGCAAAGGAAAATGTATCAGTTTTAATAAGAATCCCATGAAGGATCTACACTACTAATTTATATTGTGTAGCAAGATTACCTAATAGAGAGAAGATTATCATAAATTTGGATGATATTTGAATCATCCTTTGACTTCTAACTTTGGTTAATGCCAACAACCCAAAATTTTTTGTAGGCAAATGTAGAAAATTTGTATAGTATTCTAGTATAATATAAAGCTCTGGTTTGAGAGTTAAATTAAAAATCTATATAGATAAAGTCCTTTGAAATTCCAATTGGTTAAGTAAACTAAAATAAATAGTGGAAAGGATTTAGGTAAGGAAGAATAACAAGCAATATGTTAGGAGACAATAACTTAAATCTCTAAAAGATCAACCAAATATCGACAACAAAAGTACTTTTTAACTTACACCAGTAAATTAGTCTAGGAATAAGAAACCCATCAATAAAATAAACACCAATATTTACATGAAAACCCCTCCAGTGTAAAGAGAAAAACTATGAGTCAAACTGATAAACAAATTCACTAAACTCAATAAAGATTTACAAAAGTTGATCTCTCATCCCACAACAACAAGTTGTCTCATAAAGTTTCGGGATCGAAAATAAAGTTGATGTAATAATCAACAAACACTCAAACTATCCCAAAACAATAAAATAATGAGAGTATAATACTGCTTGCTTTTTCTCTGTTTTCCTTAATTTTAGATGTTATGCACTCTCTTACAAAACTTACATATTTTTTTCTTTTATATCACGAAATAGTTTTTTTACACCATACATGGTCACTTACATAGAAATGTAAGTGACTGTGTCTCTTTAACACTGCTTCATGACGTACAAGGTCATAAAGAGTTACATGGTTGTCATATACGACCATGATGCCACTCATACAGGGGTGAACATGATCGTGTATGTTTTCGCTCTTCACACATTCCTTCACACATTTCTAGGAGCTTTCACGATTGATCTATATTGTCATGTAACTCAAGATGCGAGTGTGTGTCACTCTACAAGGGCATATGTGTTTACACAGTTGGTATACACGACCTTGTAAGTAAGGACATGAGCGTTTAGCACCCTACATAGTTGTGTCTCTCCTTAAAAGAGCTTCTTCTATCTTGTATTCACATGTTCATAATCCTCACAAACTATAAAGGCGTTTACGATCATCGAAAGTGTAGACACTCAACAGTCTCCCCCTCTAACCTAATTAAGGGGAAAAACACTTCATTCTCCATCATCTACTTAAGATACATCCTAGTTGTTAGAGTAGTGCCCTAAAGGCAATCCCCTTTAGCGCATTTTGTTCATAGTCATGTACAGACTTTATGAATAAATAAAGCAAAGGCATATTTCATTTATTTGATATTCATTTTATTATGAATTGATAATGATCTTTAATCAAATTAATGAAGTCCCTGATACATGACATAGCATGAAGGAAATTATGATGTGATCATACTACGAGATTCCTATCATGTGCCATTAAGTCAAGTATCTAAATTCTCCCTAGTCATAGGATTAACGAGACTGGACATCGTTAATCCGGATAGACTAAGACATGTCAAACTCCTTGATTGGATCAGCGGTGGATCTCGTAAAGCTGTAAATATTGAGATATTTAGATTTGACATGTGGATGCTTACTAGTGGAAGTAAGTACATTGGATGACTGCTATGAGATCATCACATGGATGTCCTATACAAATGTCGTTGATAATCTCATCATAGCAATGGTGCAAGTATCCTTAGACTTGAGGTACTCAAGGATATCTTGCATCTTGATTCGTAATTTGACTCCATTCCTTGTTACCTTTTAGGTCGCTCATAGGGTGGTGATTGGAGTGCGACTTGAGGTATTGAAGGTAATTGAGTAGCCAATAGAGGATTCACCACTTCATTATAGCGAAGAGATACCCATGGCCTCTTATCGGGATCATTACTTTGAAGTCTCTGCGCGGAGCATACATATGTCATGAAGATGGTCTTCATGGACATATAAAGTAATGAGTCTAGGGCGAGATCTAATTACACTTGGACTAGATTTGATTTAATCGCCTAGTAAGAGTTGACACATTGCCCATACTCAAACCAAGTGGGGTATAGCATGGTGAAAGGACGAATTCATGCAGTAATTGTCTATGGAAGGGTTCGTGATATGGTTTCATTAGTCAAACCAATTACTTTCCGGTCAATTGGGGTCATGATGTGTTCTAGATACCGCTCATGACTTGCTCAGATTAAGTGTTAATCTAAGTGGCCAACATAACCGGAACCTAATGGGTCACACGCATTAGAGTGACTCGGAGAATCAGAAATAGTTTGAGACGGAGATCCGATATCTGGAGAGCAATAGGATTAAATGGATCCCGATGAGATTGAGATATGTCCGATGAGATCGCGACATCGACATTCTTGAAAAGGGTCTCCGTGATTTTTCAGCGGCAGGCCTGCAGCAGTTGATAGGACCGACCCAGTTGATGGACCACTTAGCAATTATATATATTAATTAATTGATTAAATAATTAATTAATATATATATTTATATGTGTTTACGTGGAGGAGAGGAGGAGAGGCTTGAAGCTTCCTTATATGCTTAGTCACCTAAGCATTTAATGCATAAAAGACAAAACCAATAAAGAGGAAGGTGATGAGGCTCGTAGATGATGATATAAAGGCTTAAAATGAGTTTTAAACCTGAAGCTTGAGAAGCATCATCGTGGAAACAAGAGGAAGCAAGGGTTTTGGTGAAAACCTAAGTTCTCCATCTTCTCCAACGAGTCCTTCATCTCCTCCAAGTGGGTTTTGTCATCTCCTCCATTAATCCTAGCTCTCCAAGAACAAGGTTAGTGCTAGCACACTCCTTATCTTGTTCTAGCTATTCCCGGGTCAAAAGAGTTTGTCCCGGTTAGGTTTTCCGACCTCTGCGTGGATACCGTTAGAGACGGTCTCCTTTGGTCGTTATGGTTTGATTGTGTATACATACACATGGATCCTGGCTTTCGGGAATGTCCCGGGACTTAAAAATTTTAATTCCGCACCCTGGGCATGTGATGCCCACCCCGGGATTTTCCTACAGTGGTATCAGAGCCACTTGTGTTGTATAAACAGTTAAAAGGATAACTAGGTCGGAATTCCTTTGAGAATTGAGCTGTGTTGCATGCTACTTCTGTGCAATTTCGATTCTGTATAGAATTGGGGTTTTCGAAATTTTCTTGTATAGACTTGCTCATTAGATGTTTCTGAATGTGTCTATGAAAGGAAAAATTTTATCGATGCCGATTGATAAGGTTTTGCTGATTTAATTCCCTAAGTTTCGGATGCTGTCTTGTTGAACGTTTCTGAAACAGCTATGCTTGTAAATTCGAGAATAAATTCTAGAAAAATCGTTTTTCGGATTGGTTTTCACCGACACGTCCCTAAGATGTTTGTGAATGTCTCTGTGTATGGAAAAATGTTTTCAAGGTGATTTACTATTTATTTCCGAATTTCTTGTATGCTGCTGGGAATGTCTGTGCTGAAGAACACAGATTCTGGTTTGGCTAGATTGCTGAGGTTCAATGAGTCTTTGTTGGAAATAAATCCTGAAAAAATTCATGGAGCATGTTGGGAACATGTTTTAACCTCTGTAATTTTCTCAGCATTTATTGAAAATGTTTCAATGATCATTTTGAGCAAAATGCATAGCTTGGCAGTTTTGAGAAACATGCTGGGGCTGTTTTGTTTGAAATGATTGGTTGTGTAATTCTCATTTCCAATGCCTTGAATCATTTTTATAGTGAGTAAAAATGTGTTATGTTGATGTGGTATGCATGCCAAGATGAGATTCTTGAATTTAGGGTTTCCAATAATTTTTGGATGTCGAATAGGTCACTTTAGAGTCTCGTTAGCTTATTCCGTTATCTTAGTTATTTTGGCCGTCGCAATTTGTGTGACAAGTGCCGAAGTAATTTTGATAACGTGTAACCTACCTAGAGATACTTAGCATGATTATTTGGTGTCCTTGAATTATGTGGAAATCAAATTGGTTAATAGTTGATTAATCGGATTCAAGTTTATCTCATTTAGTGTGACTAATTGGCATGCATGATTTGATGAAAAGTTTCATTAGCACATCAATATAATGTTTTATATACTTGGTATATTGGTATTGTGAATTGGGACTGCATTTAATTGAGAATTAGCCGACTAGAAAAGCCAAGCTCATTCCAATGATGGGACTTGCTCCAATGACCGGAAGGAGCATTCGATCGACGATTTGTTCGGTGATTGGAAGAAGGGTTCGATCGACTAGAACATGTCGGTCATTGAACGTGTCTGAGAACCCTTCCAATGACTAGAACATGTTCAATCATTGGAACGTCTATGATAGTGTAGTCGACTAGAACAAAGGTTCAATGTCAAGATGTACCATCTTCCGATCGACGAACTTGCTCCAGTCGACTATAAACACATTTTTTGGAGGGATGATGGATGATTTTAGGTATAAGTTCAATATGATTGATACAATGCCCTAAATCAGTCCATATAGTCAAGATGACTATGATCCTTGGATGAGATTAATTTGATGAGACCTAAAATCCTCAATTTAAATATGAAAACTAACGCCTTCCATTAATATGGCAAGAACCGAGTTCTTATAGGGTTGGGTTGTTGAGCTAACCTCAAGCTCACTCTATCTGAATATGTTCAAACCATGAAAATATGATTTTCGGATTAATGGGTCGGTTTTCCTAGAAGCGTTGATTTGTTGAGCTAACCTCAAGATCAACGTGGATGAGGCGAATTGGGTAGTGTACATCGGATGTACACGCATCAAGTGTTGATAACCCAATGTATGTGCATACATCAACTGTTGATAGCATTGGCGATAGTTGCATCGAGATGCAATTGGTATGACCGATACCTACCGATTGATCTAAGGTGACTTGTTGAGCTAACCTCGAGGTCATTCTTAGCAATGTCGGATATCGACCCACTAGGTCATTGTGCCATTTTGTTTCTTGGATTCATAATGAGGGTTATGGATTCTGTTGAAACTAGTGGGAGCCATATGTATGTCATTTAAGTCCTTATGGTCATACATTTAAATCTATTATAACTTTCTTTCTCTCTCTACGTTTAGGTTGATTGAAGATGTCGACTAGTGTGAATCTTGGCGCCTAATGGATGCAAACAAATTAATCGGACAGAATTTTCTTGATTGGGTGCGAAATCGAGAATTGTTCTCGGATCCAAGATCTTGGATACATCCTTGATTTTCCGCTTCCTGATCCACTACCTGAAGGAGCTTCGATGATGATCGAAGGCATATCATAAGCATCTCAAAAGCGGTGACATAGCTACATGCATTATGCTTGCATCGATGTCACCCGAGCTGCGAAAAGACGAGTCTATGGATGCTCACACGATAGTGTATCATCTACGAGTTGTTTGATGAGCAAGCTCGGTCCGAACGGTTCGAGACCTCAAGATTGCTCTTTACAACGAAGATGACTCTGGTTCATCTGCGCAGCAATATGCATTGAAGATGAATGGCTATATTGAGAGGTTGGCGGTCTTAGGTTTTGTGATGGATTGAGTTAAGTATAGACTTGATTCTTGTTGGCTTATCGATAGTTATTCACGGTTTGTGTTGAACTATCGGATGAACCAAATATCCTCCACAATTCCCGAGTGATCAACATGCTCGAGACAATGAAACAAGTCGTCAAGCAAGATAGCAAGGCGTTGCTATTGGTGGATTCTTCTTCCTCTCGCTTCAAGAAAAGGAAACAGAAGAAGAAAAAGGCTCGAAGCGAAAGGAAGTGCAGCGAAAGGCAAGAAGAAGACCAAAGATACTGCACTAAAAGGTACTGCTTCCATTGCGGTAAGACCGGTCATTGGAGGCGAATCGCAAAGTCTATCTGGAACAATGAAGCGAAGAAGGCATCGATGCCTCGACTTCTTCGGTATGTTTGTCATTGAGGTTATCTTGTTTCGATCATAACATATGGGTATTAGATACGGTTGTGGCTCACACATATGCAATGATATGCGGGGCCTCGGGGACGATGGCGACTCATAAAGGGAGAAATGGACTGCGTGTTGGCAATGGAGCAAGAGTCTTTGCATTAGCCGTAGGAACTTATGTTTTGACACTCCTAGTGGGCTTGTACTTAACTTGGATGATTGTTATTTTGTACCGTGTTAACAAAGAACATATTATCATTTCTTGTTTAAATAGATTTGGTTTCCATTTGTCTTTTGGTAACAATGGTTGTTCTATTAGCTCAAATGGAATGCTTTATGGTACTGGTACATTATGCAATGGAATATACATATTAGATATGTCACATCCGGTTATGAATGTCAATGACGCTAAAAGACATAAAAGAGATAATTTAAAATCAACTTATTTATGGCATTGTCGCTTGGCCATATAAATGAGAGACGATCGCTAAGCTCCACAAGAGTGGAAGTTTAGGGTCATTTGATTATGAATCATATGACACATGTGAATCTTGTTTATTAGGCAAGATGACTAAGTTACCTTTAAGGAAAGGGTGAGCGAAGCGTTGGATTATTAGACCTAATACATTCAGATGTATGTGGTCCGATGTCCATCCATGCCGAAATGGTTGTTGTTACTTCATTACCTTCATCGATGATTATTCTCGATATGGGTATCACATGTCGATGAGATACAAATCAAGCGTTTGAAAAGTTCAAACAATTCAGAAATGAAGTAGAAAAACAACTTGGTAAAAGTATCAAAACATTACGATCCGATCGTGGTGGTGAATACTTAGACCAAGAGTTTTGGATTATCTCCGAGATAATGGGATTTTATCTCGATGGACCCTCCTTACACACCACAAACATAATGGTGTGGCGAGAAGGAGAAATCGAACCTTGTTGGACATGGTACGATCTATGATGGGTTTTACACGATTACCAAAATCCTTTTGGGGATATGCACTTGAGACAATTTGTTTACTTGTTAAGCGAGTTCCATCAAAGAGCGATTGATGTTACTCCATATGAGATGTGGACTAACAAGAAACCTTATCTTTCTTATTTGAAAGTATGGGGTTGTCACGCTTATGTGAAGCGGACACGGTCGAGATAAGCTTGAAGCAAAATCGACAAGTGTTTGTTCGTAGGATATCCTAAAGAAACAAGAGGATATCAATTCTACTTTCTTTGAGGAACAAAAGGTGTTTGTTTGATGCATGCTGTCTTTAGAAAGAGTTTCTTTTAAAAGAGGACGGTGGGAGCAAAGTTGAACTTGAAGAAGTTCAAGATGCTCGGACGACGCGATCAATCGCTCGAACTCAAAGCTGTAACTCATACAGATGAGGTAACATTCAACCTTCTACTACACACGAAATTCGTGAGGTCAAGTAGGATACGCTCTGTTCGAGAGATATGGATTTCGTGAGTGAACAGAATGACGTATTGCTCATGAGGATGATGAGCCTACTACCTATGAAGAGGTTACGAAGAGTTGAGTGCGAAAAATGGCTTCGTGCCATGAAATCAAATGGATTCCATGTATGAAAACCAAGTATGGACTTTGGTTGATGCACGAAGGATAAAACCTATAGGGTGCAAATGGGTTTTCAAGAAGAAAGCGACATGGATGGTAATGTGATTACCTATAAAGCAAGGCTTGTGGCCAAAGGCTTTCGTCAAAGACAAGGAGTTGACTATGACGAGACCTTGATCGATGGCAATGCTTAAATCCATTAGGATACTCCTAGCCATTGCCGCTCATTATGATTATGAGATATGGCAAATGGATGTGAAGACGACTTTCCGAATGGAAATCTGGTGAGGATGTGTACATGACACAACTCGAGGGCTTCATTTCACGATGGCGAAAAGGTATGCAAGCTTCGAAATCCATTTATGGATTGAAGCAAGCATCCAGAGTTGGAATATCCGTTTTGATGAGGCGATCAAAGAGTTTGGTTTCTCACAAAATCCGGATGAACACCGTGTGTACAAGAAGGTTAATGGAACCGCAATCGTATTCCTTGTGTTATATGTAGATGACATATTGTTGCTAGGAAGCGATGTCTCAATGTTGCAATCGGTAAAAGTTTGGTTGTCAAACACTTTGCCATGAAAGACCTTGGAGAAGCAACTTATATCCTTGGGATAAAGATTTATAGAGATAGATCTAAGAGGTTGCTTGGTCTTTCACGATCAACGACATAGACAAGGTGCTAAAGAGGTTTAGCATGGAGCAATCCAAGAGAGGGTTTCTTCCCATTACCCATGGGATAACACTCGAAGTCTATGTGTCCTCGGACACGGGGCGAGAGGATGCGTATGAATTTGATCCGTGTCGTCTGCAATAGGATCTATTATATACGTAATGCTATGTACGAGACCCGATGTATCATATGCTCTAAGTGTTCTGAGCGGATACCAATTGGATCTGGTGAGGGTCATTGGGTGGTGTCGAGAATATCCTTAAGTACTTGCGAAGAACTAAGGATGTTTTCTTGATATATGGAGATGGAAATCTCAGTGGCGAGCATCTGATGCGATTTTCAATCGATAAGGGCGACTCGAGTCCCAATCAGTTATGTTTTCACACTAAATGGCGGAGCGATCGGTTGGAAGAGTTCCAAACAGAGACATGGCGATTCAACGATCGAGGCAGAGTACATTGCCGCATCGACGCAAAGAAAGGAAGGCGGTTTGGATCGAAGTTCATTTCGAACTTGGTGTGGTTCCTAGTGTGATGGACCCATCTGATTGTATTGTGACAACAATGGAGCTATTCTTGCAGCGAAAGAACCAAGGTCTCATCAACGGTCCAAACACGTACTCGCCGATACCATTTGATTCGGAGATCATTGCTCGAGGTGATGTCTCGATAGAGAGAATTCCAGGCGGAATATTGCGATCCGTTGACAAAGCCATTGCCACGGAAGAATTTTGATTCTCATGTACTCGCTTATGGTATTAGATACCGAGGCGATTAGCTTTAGGTCAGTGGGAGATTGTTAGAGTAGTGCCCAAAGGCAATCCCTTTAGCGCATTTTGTTCATAGTCATGTATGGACTTTATGAATAAATAAAGCAAAGGCATATTTCATTTATTTGATATTCATTTTATTATGAATTGATAATGATCTTTAATCAAATTAATGAAGTCCACGATACATGACATAGCATGAAGGAAATTATGATGTGATCATACTACCGAGATTCCTATCATGTGCCATTATGTCAAGATATCTAAATTCTCCTAGTCATAGGATTAACGAGGCGGACATCGTTAATCCGGATAGACTAACACATGTCAAACTCCTTGATTGGATCAGCGGTGGATCTCGAGCTGTAAATATTGAGATATTTAGATTTGACATGTGGATGCTTACTAGTGGAAGTAAGTACATTGGATGACCTGCTATGAGATCATCACATGGATGTCTATACAAATGTCGGTGATAATCTCATCATAGCAATGGTGCAAGTATCCTTAGACTTGAGGTACTCGAGGATATCTTGGTCTTGATTACGTAATTTGACTCCATTCCTTGTTACCTTCGGAGGTCGCTCATAGGGTGGTGATTGGAGTGCAACTTGAGGTATTGAAGGTAATTGAGTAGCCAATAGAGGATTCACCACTTACATTATAGCGAAGAGATACCCGTAGCCTCTTATCGGGATCATTACTTTGAAGTCTCTGGCGCCGGACATACATATGTCATGAAGATGGTCTTCATGGACATATAAAGTAATGAGTCTAGGGCGAGATCTAATTACACTTGGACTAGATTTGATTTAATCAGTCTAGTAAGAGTTGACACATTGCCCATACTCAAACCAAGTGGGGTATAGCATGGTGAAAGGACGAATTGCGCGGTAATTGTCTATGGAAGGGTTCGTGATATGGTTTCATTAGTCAAACCAATTACTTTCCGGTCAATTGGGGTCGTGATGTGTTGCTAGATACCGCTCATGACTTGCTCAGATTAAGTGTTAATCTAAGTGGCCAACATAACCGGGAACCTAATGGGTCACACGCATTAGAGTGACTCGGAGAATCTGTAAAATAGTTTCGGACAGAGATCCGATATCTGGAGAGCAATAGGATTAAATGGATCCGATGAGATTGGGATATGTCCGATGAGATCGCGACATCGACATTCTTGAAAAGGGTCTCCGCGATTTTTACGGCATGGGGCCCAGCAGCAGGTAGAGACCGACCCAGTTTGTTGGACCACTTCAGCAATTATATATATTAATTAATTGATTAAATAATTAATTAATATATATATTTATATGTGTTTACGTGGAGGAGAGGAGGAGAGGCTTGAAGCTTCCTTATATGCTTAGTCACCTAAGCATTTAATGCATAAAAGACAAAACCAATAAAGAGGAAGGTGATGAGGCTCGTAGATGATGATATAAAAGGCTTAAAATGAGTTTTAAACCTGAAGCTTGAGAAGCATCATCGTGGAAACAAGAGGAAGCAAGGGTTTTGGTGAAAACCTAAGTTCTCCATCTTCTCAACGAGTCCTTCATCTCCTCCAAGTGGGTTTTGTCATCTCCTCCATTAATCCTAGCTCTCCAAGAACAAGGTTAGTGCTAGCACACTCCTTATCTTGTTCTAGCTATTCCGGGTCAAAAGAGTTTGTCCGGTTAGGTTTTCCGACCTCTGCGTGGATCTGATTAGAGACGGTCTCCTTTGGTCGTTATGGTTTGATTGTGTATACATACACATGGATCCTGGCTTTCGGGAATGTCCCGGGACTTAAAAATTTTAATTCCGCACCCTGGGCATGTGATGCCCACCCCGGGATTTTCCTACACTAGTAAGCTTACTATAAAGCTCATGTTTGTTTTTGAGAATCACTTTAGTCAAAATATCAACACCATTCAAATTTGTATAAATTCTCTTCAACATTAGTTATTACTTTTAAATCACGGATCTTAACCAATGATATCTGACATTTATGTTCTTTATTTAGGAATGATACATAGTATTTTTGTTCAAGTCAATAACAATTTGATTATCACGAAATATTGCATAGTCTCCTTTCTTCACATCCATGAAGGAACCTTTTCAGCTAAAACATCTCTTTACAATCTTCCACTGCATCTACATACTCTACCTCAGTCATAGATAAAGTCACACACTTTTGTAGCTTGGATTGCCATGAGATCGCTCACTCCGTAAACTTGAACATAAAACCTACAGTGGATTTTCTTCCATCAAGATATCTAGCTATATATGCATCCGTAAAACCTTCTAGAATTGGCTCACCATCACAAAAGCACAAAATCCACTTCAATGTGCCTCTCAAGTATTTCAAAATTCATTTCACTACTTCCCAATGAACCTTTTCTAGATTTGATAAGAATTTGCTCATCATCCAAACAACTTATGCAATATTTAGCCTTGTGCATACTATTGCATACATTAAAGACCTTACTGTTGATGAGTAAGGAACATAGGACATACCATCTTTCTCCTTTTCTGTTGAGGGACTTGCACTCTTACTTAACTTTAAGTGAGGTGCTAATGGTATGCTAACTAGCTTGGCATGCTTTATATTGAACATTTATTGTACCTGTTCAATTTATCTCTCATGAAACAACCACAAATTCTTATTTAGAAAACCTAAGCCTAACTAACAAACTCTTCAGATCAATGGATGTGGTTTAAGGTAAATAATCACCCTATTACTTTTATAAGAAAATATAGTGAATGTGATTAAGGTTCCTGATTATTTTTTAACATTTGAATTGTAGAATTGCTTAAGTGCTCTAGATGGGACTTATATCAGGATTAACGTGCCAATTAAAGGTAAGCCTAGATTTTGACATTGCAACAAATATGTTAGGCGTGTGCACACCGGGCATGCAATTTATTTATATTCTTCCTAGTTAGAAAGGGTTAGTGTTGGGACCCGTTTTCGGAACCCAACTCATAACGAACGAATCGCAGCTTAACTAATATCGCTTCATTTTTTTTTCCACTTACACATTGTTCAAAGTAGTTTCAATTTCCAATTTGTATTTCATCAATTCCTCAATCCTTTGAATCCTTCATATTCGATCATATCGCGTTCGCATTCGAAAACATTTTATCATTCGCTACAATCATATCTCTCTTTATCCCAATTTCGTTTATTACCAAATATTTGAATTTCGTCAATCCATCTCACGCCATTCATACATAATTTCCATATCATGTCCATACACAAATCCATACACAAAAGCACTTCAATATTTCCAACCCATCACACAAATCTTGGACCTCCGTCAGGAATCCCATCATACACATTTACAATCCTATATCTAAACACTTCCATAATTCTCGGTCATATCTCAAGTCATGATCATAATTCACATTCATAAATACTAACCCTATTTCACTTACATAATCCCATCCCATAATCATATACAAATTTTAATGGCCTTACAAGCCACAATACAATCACAATATGTAAAAAATCCGAATGCAAATACAAAGATACAAAATCCCTCTTTTCGCTCACGGATCTTCTTCTCATTACTGTGGATGGTAATGAGGGGGTGAGCTTACGCTCAATGGGTAACAGTTTATAACAAAACAATAAGCAAAACTCTTGAAATCTTTTTCTTTTACGGTCTTAGAAAACATTTCTTTGAAATCAGTAAAGCACATTTTGAAGAAGTTCTTTTCTTTGTAATTAAAATCACATTTTACAAATCAGATATCGTCTTAGGCTTTCAGCCACAAATCCATAGGTCACAAGACATGAATGCATCAACTTGGCAATTCACGTAAGCAATGCACACACAAATGGCTAGAGTTAGTAAACACGCCAAATAAACCAAGTTTATTGGAAACACAACGAGTCCATTTTGGATCTCAGAGCCATAAGCGGACAATAGGGAGAAGGCTATCACATTATTTTTGTCTACGTGCGAGACTATCACAACGTTACTCTCTCGCCCACACAAAAGCACATATAATGCTCAAATCAATTTATCAAATGCTCTTTTCCGAATATACACGACCATGAAGTCTTTCAAGGCATAACACAATGTATTTTGCAATTCATCAAAATTTCATGTATCGAATCAAAATGATTTTTCAAATCATTTATGCAATGATGCAACAATTATGATGCAATTTAAGTCGAAAATCTCTTTGTTTAAAGAAAGCGGTAATGGCTTATAAATTCTATTATAAGCGGATACCCACCTCGAATCCATGCTAGGAACTTGTCCAAAGCTCTAATTTCTCCGAAGCTTCTTTCTTTCGCCCACTTTGAAATTTCCTAGACCGAAATCATCCAAATTCATCATCATAAATACCATAACCCTCAAAATTTACTATAGGAAACCCAATTCTAACATATTTCCAAGCTATCTAATGCATCAATTTACAAAAGCCCCAATTTCCAAAATTGGGCATAAACCCTAACTCACATTAATCCAAAATTAAACCACCATCTTAGCATAGACATCACAACTAATTTCATAATCCACAAAACCATAATATTTTCCATGATTCTACACCAAAAATTTTAAGAAAAGCTTGAAGCTTGAAAATCGGCTTTACCTCACTCTTCACCATTTTGGATTTTCTTAGCTCATCCTAGAGCTCTCTTCATCCTTCATCTTTTCCCTCTTGGGGCATGTTCGAAATCCTCTGGAAAGCTCACAAAATCGAACCCTAGCTGCTGTCCTTTCTTTTCTCCTTCCACCAAACCCACTCTTCTCTTTTCTCTCTTCTTTCTTTCTTTCTTTTGTTTCTCTTTATTCTGTTTCTCTAACTCTCACGACCACAGCCTGCTTCTCCTCTATTTATACTACATCCACATGCCATGTCATTTAATGAATGAGGAAAGACTCTCATGCCCCTCCTTATAAGCCTACTAACTTAACTCTTTAAGTGTTCTTCCAAAATTGCCCTTAAAAGTTGATATCTTGGCTCCAAATTCTGATCAGGTAAATAAAGGAATTTTACAAAAATTTCTTCTTCATAATTTTCTCCTCGATCATACGAATCCAACGCAACAAACCACGCTCAATTCGGATCTAAAACGAAGAAGTTATGGCCAAAATACTATCGACACTGCATAAAAATCGAGACGCACTTAATCGCACCGAGTTTCATTCCAATATCCGACAGTCTTAGAGGCTCCATCTTGATCGGGGTTCTTCATCAAAGTTGTAGCCTTATAACTTTAGTTTAATCTCCAATTTGAATCACCTCAATCCGAGCTCTGTAGCTTCATATATCCTCAAAATACTGATCGTGTGCAGATTGTTTTCCTTCCATCGCTTTCTTGTTCATCATCGATTTTCTATAAATCGATTTCTGTTCATCGTCTGATTTTCTATCGTCTGATTTACTGTTCATCGTCTGATTTCCTTCGTCTGACTTTTCCATCAGCTGATTTTGCATCAGCTGATTTTCATCAGCTGATTTTTCCTCCAAACTTCAAACGCTTATAACTTTTAACTCCAAACTCCAAATTGGACAAAATTGATGTCTATTTCATAGAGAAAAGACTGATCTACAATGTTCATGAAGAACTTAAATCCAAATTCAGTCTCTAAAAGGGTCAAATGTCTCAATTAATCTTTCGTCGATTTTGCATCTTCCGGTTTTCCTATCATTGGTTTTCTATCACCTGGTTTTTCTATCCAAGACATGTCCACTTATATAGATCATATCTTTTGACTCCGATATCCAAATTGGGCAAACTTGGTATCTATCTCATAGAGAAAAGAGATCTACAACTTTCAAGAAGGAAATTTTGTCTAAATCTATCGATATCAAGTCCATATCGTCTGCTTTTGCTTCATTTGGTTTTTCTATCAGCTGGTTTTTCCATCATCTGATTTCTATCAGACATGTTTTAGCGCAAATGCCATAACTTTCTCTATAGGTGTCGAAATGACTTCATTCTTGGACGGTTAGAAAGTAGACATTTAGATCTATAACTCTCATGAAGACTACAAAGGCTGATTCTATCTCCTACATTCTGTAGCGTCCACTTTTCCTATCATTTGGTTTTGCTACGATTGCATAAATCGTTTTTGCTACGATTGCATCGTCTAGTTTTGCTATAAACAGATCGTCTGTTTTTGCTTACTGATGCATCGTCTGGTTTTCAATCACCTAAACAACATCAAAACTTCAATCTATCATAACTTCTAGCCCGATATCGAAAATTCGCAAACTTTATGGCTACCGAAAGCCCTCAACAAGCACTACATGTTCATGAATATCATTTTATCAAATTTCACTTAAATCAAAAGTCAACTATTCATCCCCAAAAGTCAAACTTTCATAATTCTTCATATTTTCACACCTTCACTAATTCTTCCAATTCTCACTCTTTCAATCTTTATTTCCTACCTTTCAACTTCCATTTCAATCATCTTAATCAACTCATTCATTTTAACTTTCATTAACTCATAATATTCACTCGACATTTCATAACATATACATATCTCTTTAAAGCCTCAAAGTCATCAAGACCAATCCATTCTTTCCATCTTGATTTCACATTTTCCTCACTACCACAATACTCTTCGTCCAATCTACTTGAGCACGATTCAATCTTCACGACTTAATCTATAACATAATACATATACAAAATACTCATTCTTTCCATACTTAAATCCTCCATATACAATTCATTCAACACATTCTTATGACAAACATTAAGCCATTTCTCAAATCATCCATAAGCCACAAAATACATACTTTTAGAATAAATTTTGAAAGCAACCACATATCACACAAAGTTCATTCACAAAGTTCATATACACAACTTATGGCACATTTTCAAATCAATGCAAGGTCATACTTGAACAAGCATTGGCGAACACAATAAAAGGTTCTTTACAAAGCTTTAGTGGGCATTTCTAGCCCCAATAAATCAAGTCTCAAAATTTGCAATTTCAAAGAAGTTACATAAATAGTAACTATACAAACTTACTTTTTCAATTATAAAGATGTTACCCATAATACAACATACACAAAAACCCATTTCACGCTTTAACCCCCAAATATCATTTAAAATTTCTCCAATTCACATTACCCAAATAAACATTTAACATCACTAATTTCTCATTTAATAATTCTGACATCCAATTAAAGTTCGGGGCCCAACAGTTAGTAACTGATAGTCAAGTTCTTTGTGATGTAATTACTGCTCCCTCCGATTCATAATAAGTGTCGTTTTAGATACATTTTAATTATTCAAAATAAATGTCATTCTTGACTTTGTATGTATGTTTATAATTTTTCTTCCAAAATTAACCTTTCATTTCTCTCTCATCTTAATTATACAAATCACAATTTTAAGGTAATTTAATATGCAATTTCTCTCACATGCTAATTATTGCAAATTACCTTTTCAATGCACTTCATTATGTTTCTTTTTTATTTGCTTTAAAACCTTTCAGTTCTCAACAACTAGTTGGCACTGTGCTCTGTTGACAAATCTGCTTTAAAATCATAATGGTAGAGACGAAGGGACGCCCATATAAACTGTAGAAACGAAGATGAAGAGTTGCAGTGCTTAAATAAATTGGAACTTTAAAAGTTGAAACTTCGAAACTCTAAAAGCATTAATTATTTCATTCTCTTATTAATCATTTAAGATGTTGATTACCGGAGTCATGAGGTAATTTTATGGGAGTATTAATAAGGGTATATCAATAATTTCATTAGCTTTCTTAATAAGCGTGTATTTTTCTAAAACGACACTTATTATGAATCAAAGGGAGTAGGAGATATGGACTAAAAGTGCCTCATGGTAAGCTTTCCTATATGATATGAGAAGGTTGTTTGAAATTTTATATATGAGATAACGTGAATTGAATAACTTCTGTAGTGTTTTTTATATAGGTTTGTATTACCTAGTCGACACAGGTTATACAAATTATAAGGGCTTCCTTGCACCTTTTAGGGGTTAAAGGTACCATTTAAAAAATGGCATTAAGAACCCCGAAGAAATTTTTTAATATGAAATATGCGACTGCACGCAATGTAATTAAGAAGTATTTGGGGTTACTAAAAATTAAGTGGGCTATTCTTAGGAGTCCATCATTTTATCGAATTATTATAGCTTCTTGTTTGCTTCATATTTTTATCAAGTAAGAGACGAGTTTTGATCCTATGAAGAGTGATTTAGGGGACTATCTTGACACAAATTCAGTAGTTGAGGAGTGTATAACTACTATTGACCTAACTAATATGGTAAATTTTTCATATGACATAAAATAAAAATACTTTTATTAATTTTAATTATATTTTATTTTGTAATAAAATTATTTATGTATATAAAATTATTTAAAGTATATTAAAAAATATGTAAAGTACAATATATTAATTATTATATAATTTTAAATCATATGAAATATAAATGAAAATATAATGACTAAATCTTTTATATGGATTATAACATAAGTAAAACTAATATTAAAATAAATATTAAAATATTTAAAAAGTCAACTAATATTATATAAATCCCAAAATAAACATGAAGATGAATTTGTGGATATTGTGGAAATTATTTGTAAAATATAAGGATAAAAGAGATTAAAAATAGGCTCATTAATTGATCTGAAAATCTACTTAAAAATTAATTTTTAAAAAGCTCTAAATTTAATCTTCTAAAAAGTTATATTTTAGCTGTCAAAAAGTTAAATATATTAAAACAAATACTTTTTTATGTTATAATCAAATATTTATTTTTCTTAAAATATTTTTTCATAAAAAAGTAATTATTTGTCCAAAAATTCATCCAATCAACATAGTGATAAAGATGCAATTATTGTGTAAATGGGTTTTCTTCTTTTTCGTATTTATTCCCACGTCTAAGTCTATCATGTTTACATTTTTGTGGGATATAGGGGTTAAGACTTTAGAGACTAGGGTTTAAGGGACATTCAGACTGACGTCGATATGGCTACTCTCTCAGGCAGAGCCTATCGTTGCGTTCTGTCTAACCCCAGAATTTCTCAAATCTCAATACCTTTTTGCACCACCAATCTCTCCTCCTCTGAAAACCTCGACTCGGACCGGTCCAATTCCAACTTAGACGCACCATGCTCAGAGGTTACTAAAAAGCGTGAGATCTATGATCGCCCGCTCGAGAATGGCCTCGACTTGGGCATTTACAAGGTATTTATGGGGTCTTTCAAGTTCTAATCTTTCAGTCTTGATTTCGAGTTCTTCATCGATTGCTTTTTACTGGGTGTTAACCAAACATTTTGCACTGTTTATAAAGGTTGCTGATACAAATATGAGAGTTTAGATTTTTCGGTTATGTGATTTTTTAGGCAATATTGGTGGGTCGAGTTGGCCAGAGTCCAGTACAAAAAAAGTTGAAGGGTGGGACAACAGTGACACTCCTCTCGGTGGGAACAGGTGGAATTCGCAGTTATAGGAAGCCAATGGAGAATGAAGATCCCAAAGACTATGCTAACCGCGGTACCGTTCAGTGGCACCGGGTTTCTGTTTACCCTGCTAGATTGGGGGATCTTGTAGTCAAGCATATTGTGCCTGGGTAAGACATTATAGGTCTAAATCACTTTTTGGTTTGATCGCCTACCACTCATGATGATTTTATCCACACCACTTGCATTACTATTTATGCAACATTCAATTGTGGATCTAGTTTGGCTTCAAAGCATGCATTATTTATGCACTTCTGAGCTCAACAAGTTGAACATTTCAACTTGCTTGTGCATTATCTTGCAGGTTTTATATTTGATGCATGTCCTTACTAGTCAATCTTGCTGTCAGAGTTAGTCGCTGTATTGGTGTATTTTCGGTGGCATTATTTGCTCTGACTTTTAGCAGATTAACTTGTAATGGTTTAATCTTTATTTTTAAGCCCGATCCTTTGTATTTTTTTGACATTAAAGAGTTTGGCCTTTCCATTGTAGATTTATTTTGAGTAGACGGTTACATTGAAATGACTTTTAGTAGCACTTTGTCTGATTTGCAGCTTTGTGTATGTTACAGAATTGAAAACATAGTAGTTGTTCATTATGTTTTCCGAAATATCTCCAGTTGACAATGGCATTCAAAACTGTTTTTATTTTCCTTTTAGTGCCCCATCTTGTGTTGCCTGTAACAGGTTGTGTATGTGATTTCTATTAGTGAAAGCTTTTGATATACAGACAACGGGCTAGTTCAAACAGTTTGTTTATCATCAAGCTTGGATGGTATGCAGTTAATGAGAATGTTATGAAGGTTTTTTCTTTTTCCTATAACTTTTTCAGCTTGAGCCTTCTCCTTGTTTTCGAGGATTCCCCCACTTAAGTACATGAAATGTGAGGTATCTTAGTTTATTTGCTACACTAGTGGAGTTTGGTCAATTGCCTTGGGATGATAAGAACTATATTGTTTTTTTCCCCCTCTTTTTTTGTATGCTCTTAGTTTGAGCCAGGTAGGATCCCAGGAACGATGGAAAGCAATAGTTGCCGTACTAGTGTATTTCATTCTAGCTTAAACTCAAGATTGCTGAAACTATGTTGTTTCCAATTGAATGCTCAATGTTATCTTGTCGATGAATTTTTGTCATTTGCAGCTGTTGTTCTTCAAAATTTTTCCACTCTTGTGGCTGGCAACATTTCCCGTGGGTACAAAACAACAGTTGAATTTTACCTTATTGCAGTGCTATTTTGTACGTGGAGGGGAACCTGGAGACTAAAGTGTTTAGCGATCCAATAACTGGTCTTGTCCGGCGTGTCAGAGAGGTTGCGGTTCGCCGAAATGGTACACAAATTCATATACTTCCTGTTTATTTAATTTATTGCTTTTCTTTTTGGCCTCTTACTATAGTTCTCGGTCCTCCTCTAATGACTAGATTGTTCCCTTAAAAGTAGGTACATAGTTCAATTGATATTACTCCATACTCTCCTATTCAAGTTTTTACATCGGTCCACAGCTCATACTAGACCTTTTACTTTTCTGGCACTGTTATTTTGTGTTCAGTCTGTTCTGTTCTTAGGACATATGAACCATAGTTTTTCCTTTTCTTTTTCGGTATGGGAGGCAAATTGTAGTAACTGTGAAGTTCAGTGTACAAGGGTGCTTAGGGTCGCAATGCCCCAAGCATATTATTATGCACAACACGCAAACACTCTTCAGGTAGTGTGAGTAACTAAAAACATTAAATGACATAGTTGTTTAGTCTCTAGTATGTATGAGTATGACATTCATGTTTGTCGCTAGTCTCTAATCCCATATCTCTTGAAGGAGGCTTAATCCTTATAGCACCTTTATCATTATAAACAAGGTGCGACATTGGGTTTTATAAAATTAAATTTCAGGTCGGATTGTATTTTTAAACCAAGGAAGCATGGACCAGCAAGCAAGTCCAGATGAATTGAAAGGCGTTGGCTACTACTAGAAGCGTAGTGGAGAAGACCTTATAATTGGTTTGAAATGAAACCCAAGTTTTTTATATCTTGTAATTAGCTTTTCAATGTTAATTACTTGGCGTCAACGTTAATTCACTTATTAGCTCTGGGAAATGTTTTTCCATTTTTCCCTTTTCTTAGAATTTGTATTACTACTTCTTTATGACAAAACTCACATAATTTATTGATTCAATTATGATTTCTATTTTCCACATTTTATAAATAATAAAAATTTGAGTTGAATTAACTGTTACGAATAATGTGATAGATTATTTAAAACTATTTCTTATAATAAAAAAGTCTGATCTCATAAGATACTGTGAAGAGTTTTGAATAGACAATTTTATAAGTTGAATCAGAAAATCTGAGGAGTACAAGCTCATCATTAAAAATTAAGTTCAGTCCCAAATAAGGTGGATTTTAGTTTCCTATTAATTACGTTATAAATAAACCGGATAAATAAAACAATTCAGTTTTCCGATTTCAGAATAAATGGAAAGAAAATAAGAGGATATAGAAACAGACACCTGAGAAGGCTCTAATGTCATGATTCAGACATGAACAATAACATCCCCGACTCTTTATTACAAAAATAACTGTCAAAAACTCGAGTTCTTTGGCAAAATAACCACAAGACCCTAAAAAGTGAGAGGGAAAATATTCAGAGAAGAAGAAGCTGGGTTAATGGATGCCAGGAAGATTGTGGTGGTAGTAGAAGATGTAGACGCTGCAAGAACAGCACTCAAATGGGCTCTCAACAATCTTCTTCGTGATGGTGATATGATTACTCTTCTCCATGTCTTTTGCCCTCTAAAATCGTCAAGAAACAAGAACAAGATGAGGCTTCTTCGCTTGGAAGGCTACCAACTCGCTCTCTCATTCAAAGACATATGTTGCCGCTTCATTGTTAACGTAAATATTCTTGAACTTTTGTTTGAGTTTGAAATCTTTCATGTTTAGGCGTTTATATATATCATATATGTTGTTTCTTGTGGCAGGCCACTAATTATGCTTTGAATAATTAGATTATGTGATGATGGATACGATAATCGGGGAATTGTGTTGCGCAGACAAAAGTTGAGATCATTATCACCGAAGGCGAAGAATATGGCGAGAAGATTGCAGCAACGGTGAGAAAGATTGGTGCCTTTGCTCTTGTTGTGGGACTCCATGATCAGAGCTTTCTATATAGGTAAGTTCTGCCATGATTCCCCAATAACATATTTGCTTTGTGCTTTATTCTTTTAATTTGGATGGCTATGGCAAGGAGGGCAGGGCTTGTTCCATCGGATCGACCTTATTCTCTTCAAAAGCTTTATAATTACCCAGTGATATATGAACAAGGGGTGAATCTGGGTCTAAGCAATTTTTCGTGATCTCATGTGTTAACAGTAATTTCCGGTCATTACCAAATAACAACTCCATTGTTTATTTTTATCTACACTTGACAGTGATTGGCTGAATATAGTAATTGTTTTTATGAAATAGTTCAGATTTTAGCCAGGGTTTTGAAAAGTTAAAAAGAAATAAACTTTTTGTTCAAAGTGGTTGTTCCCGGGGCGGGAAAGCCAAAAGGCGTTTTGGGAATTGGATAGTGGAAACTTTTAGCAAGAAGGTTCTCTTCACATCGTGCACTAACTAAGGAGGCTCTCTTCACATGAAGAGCTTCTATCTAAGAACTACAGAAAAATTTGTATTCAGAGGAAGCGTGTAAGTCCAATTACCGAACTCATAGCATAGTAGTTTTTGTGGCGGTAGGTTGGTTTTGGCCGACAACAATGTAGCAAACAAGTTGAACTGCAGAGTGCTGGCAATTAAACAAGCAGCAGCATTTAAGGAGGTGAGGACCAGCAGCAGCAGCCCAAGATTAAATGCAATGCCAACGCCGGACGGTTCAACCAGCATGGACATTTGTCAGATCCAGATTGGCAGTTTAGAGTAAGTTTCTTGTCTACTTTATTTAAAAAAAACTACATTGCCTACGTAGTACGTAGGGAAGTAGACATTTAATATAGGCCTAATTAAATAGCACAAAATAGTCGCAGGGACCCAATGTAGTTGGCATCATTAAAATCATGTTTGGGTACTCGTAAGGTTTTATGTGTCAAGCAAAGCATTAGAGGTGCATCCAGTTCACCTTCATAGACTTGAAGTGTATTTATGGTTTTAGAAATTCAATGACTGGACTGCAAATAACTCCGGTAATGCCGAAATTTTCAATTTTTTTAATGCTTTTAAATGCTGAGTAGCAATTCTAGTTCTTAAAACTAACTTGGTAATTGAAAAGTGGGTGAACAAGTTATCATTGCCTTGTCTTATTGTTTTATCTTTTAAAAGTTGTTTCTTCATTTCATATTTCCAAATATGAGTTTGTAATGGAAACGTATTCAACAGTTTAATTAGACTACATACCGTAGCATTTTTATCATTGTAATGCAGGGTGGCCCAGGTTTAACCACATTTACAAGATGGTATCTCATATTTATTGATGGTCTTTTCAGTTCTATGTACTATCAACCACCCAATATAAATTTTTTTTCATTGAAAATGGGTATTTAATTGTAGTATTCCGGAGGTAACAACGCCAAAATTCCCTTACACAGTCTGCCCAGATCCATCTGCTATACTTTGGAGATGGCGGAAGTCAAGAAGAAAGCACAAATGAGACACCAAGCAAACAACTATTTCTGGTGTAATAAATTTGATCTTTTTTTTTTTAAAAGGTTGATTGTCTGGACGTTGGAATATTTGTTTTGAAATGTACAAATCAAATACAGAAATTAACACCGTATAGCGATTTGTTTAGAGATCATTGGTCGATGTCACTCTCATGTTGTCTTTGCATCGAAGACGTTTATTCCCTGTGCACATGGTCAATAAAGACACTAATTTGACTTGGATATGGACACTTCTTTAGATGATGGCATTGGAACATCTGTTACCAAAACCGGCCCGAGTTACAATATGCACCCTATGAGTGAGAAATTAATTGGAAATATAGAAATGTTGGTTGAACCCTGGAATTGGACGTAATATGATGATCAAACTCTATTCAACAATCAACAATCGAAGAGCCTTACAACTCAGGAGCATAAATAGTTTAAAGCTTCAGTTTCCACACATTTTTTTTATTGTAAATATTTTCATTAACATTTGAATCATGTTAAAATATAATAAATAAAACACAAGGAGAACTTGGCAAAAAATTATCTATGTGTTTTATCAGATATAATCAAAAGATGTAGGTGTTTGTGAATAACTTACTCAAAACTATTAAAGCATTTGAAACTTGCAAACTTTTGATCCTACCTCGCAATAACTTAATTTGTTGTTACAGAGGAAAGTGTGTAATAAAGGGGTGTGTATTACGGCCCAGGAGAGGTGCGAACCTGTGGCCACTAAGGGCCTGTTTGGTTGAATGTTAATTAATAGAATGGAATGTAATAGAATGGAAGGGAATTGAATAGTTTATAATGGAATTGTTTGGGAAGGATGGAAGGGTTCATAATGTAATGTAGTGAAATATTGTTTGGAAAATGGATGGAATGGAATGGAATGTATAATAAATGACTTTTATACCCTTTATATTAAAATGGTTGTTGCAAGAGATTTCTTATTATTAATTATATAAAATATTATTATTAATTATTTAATATATTTTATTTTATTTTATTTTATGTGATTTATATTAAAATAATTTATTTATATAAAATATATACAAACAATTAAAGAATATTTTACATATTTTCTATTTTCATTAATAATTTTATTAAAATTTTTATTAATTGTATACAATTTATTATTAATTATATAAAATATTATTATTAATTATTTAATTTAATTTAATTTAATTTATTCTATTCTAGGTGATTTATATATAAAAATAATTTATTTTATTTTCATTTATATAGAAATATATACAAACAATTAAAAATAATTTTAAATATATTTTCTATTTTCATTAATAAAATTTTTATTTATTTATTAATTATATACAATTTATTATTATTATATAAAATTATTATTATTAATTATTTAATAAATTTTATTATATTAAATTTTATTTATATAAAATTTATTTATTTATTTTATTTATATAGAAATATATACAAATAAGAATAATTTTAATATATTTTATTAATGAAAATAGAAAATATTAAAATTATTATTTAATTTTTAAATATATTTCTATATAAATAAAATAAATAAATAAATTTTAAATATAAAATTTATATTTTATTATTAAATATATATAATTTATTATTAATAATATAAAAATTATTATTAATTATTTAATAAAATTTATTATATTAAATATTAATATATACAAACAAGAATAATTTTAATATATTTTTATTAATGAAAATCGAAAATATATAAAATTATTATTTAATTGTTTTATATATTTCTAAATAAATAAATTTTAAATATAAAATTTTATATTTTATTGTTAAATATAAATAATTTA
Organism: Erythroxylum novogranatense; assembly: GCA_029891385.1. NCBI lineage: Eukaryota > Viridiplantae > Streptophyta > Magnoliopsida > Malpighiales > Erythroxylaceae > Erythroxylum > Erythroxylum novogranatense. The sequence goes on along the minus strand of CM057225.1, from coordinate 91,364,862 downwards.
TTATTAATAATATGAAAATATTATTATTAATTATATAATAAAATTTATTATATTAAATATTACTATATTCTATTTGATATGCTAATATTATGATTTGGTCAGAGTTGATATTAAGAAGAATTATTGAGGGTATATTAGGTAGTACGTATTTATTAGGTTACGTTCCATCCTAAACCCCCCAAATCGGAGGTTTCTTATTTTCACTGTTTAGGATGGAATGGAATGTAACATGAAACCCTCCGCTTCCATCCCAGTCCATTCCATTTCATTATGAAACCTTCAAACAAACGATGGAAGTGTGTTACGTTCCACTCCATTCCATCCCTAACCCTCAAAACAAACAGAGCCTAAGGAGAGGAGAGGCACAATGCGTTAGAAACGCAATAAAATAATAATGAAAATTTTTCATATGATTTTCGGACAATAACGTACCTGTTTTTATCAATTCCGATGAACTATTTTTTAAAGTAGCTCGTTTTAACTAGCATAGTTATATAAGTATCTACATACTCAACATGTTAAAATAACTCTACAACTATTGTAAATAGCGCTAGATAAGGAGTACAAGCTCCTTTTGAGCCTAACTTTATTTATGATAGGTCTCGAGCATTTAATAATTTAATTAAAATTAAATTTTAATTTCAATTAAATTACTAAATGTTCGAGGCCTATCATAAATACAACTATTGTAAATAGCACTAGGTAACGAGTACAAGCTCTTTTTGAGCCTAACTTTATTTATGATAGGCCTCGAATTAAATTACTAAATGCTCGAGGCCTATTATAAATAAAGTTAGGCTCAAAAGGAGCTTGTTGAAATAACAAAAAACTGACTCATAATCTACGTGGTTATCACTAAAGTGTATACCTATGTCAATATCACATGCATGTTTCTGGTACAAGGTGGCGATCCAAATCTAAAATAGAAATAAAATGAAAATGTAAATAGAAAGAGTTTGAATGAAATTAATTTCAATTAAACTTTATCAATTATATTCAACTAAGATTTAATATTTAATATTGATATGTATTTATTAAATATTTTATATTTAATCATAAAGTTTTCAAACTTTACAATTAAGTTCAATTTGATTAAAGCACTTTTTTCTATCTTTAACTCATTTTGTATGTGTGATCTATTAAGTTCTTATATATGTTAGCAATGTTTATGAATTATAACACTAAATTATATTTATGATTAAATAAATTAAACTTCTTTAATTTATTTTAATTCTCTAATTAAATAATTTATATTCATAGATTAAGATTGATGTTTAATAGTGCATATGATTATTTAAATATTTAGGAATGTGAATGTCAATGTGGTTTTAATTCACTTTTTATACATAATTTTCTATATAATTGAATCCTTTCTACATACAATGTTCCAATTGGAGAGCATGAAAATAATATCTACTATATTTGAGTCCAATCATATTAGTTCTTCACCATTAGTAATTGATTTAATTAATGACATTTGATAACTATTTTCAAAGTGTGATTTCACCTTGACTAAAAATTTCTCAAATCAATACTAACTGAAAATAACGAAACATTCTCTCAAATTATTTTAGGGTAATGAATCATATATTGACCATTCAACTACCTCCATATAATTCATGTTATATCTAATGATTACGAATTGAGTTATCCTTGACTAAAATAGGTTTTAAGCAGTATCAAACCATAACAATCCTTGTATGAGATACTGTAGTGAAATTTTCCGTGGACATATAAGTAATATTCTAAATGAAATTCTCATATGAGGTCAGTGTAGTAAACTTGTTCTCTAACAAACACTAACATTTTTTTTAAGTTTTTATAATTTAGTCTATAAGATCGACTACTTTCTTCACAACGAATAAACATAACATATACTAATCTTTTAAAGCTCTATTAATGTCTAGTCTTAATATGACAAAGATTAGGAACAATTTAAAGATAATACGTAAATATAATATGAACCTCATGATCTCATTATAATTTTATTTGCAATGTATATTTATCACTTGAGCTTTATCATATAAATCCAAATATGTATAAGATAGTGAATGTTTTTAAATTATTTTATTACTAAAATACAACCAAATGATTGATTGTAAGGAAAAATAAACAGTCCCACTTACACTAAGTCAATCGTTTAAGTATCATATTCTATATTATCATATGATGATCAAACTACTATTGAGACAATGATTTAGTGTGATAATTCTACAAGACCCTTCATAATGAGCACTTGCTCAAATCTTACAACTTTAATCTTAATTATCATTATAATTAAGAGCAACTACCGTAAATATATAGATCGTAGATGAGACCTTAGCTCCTTTTGCACTCTTAATGGCTATAATAATTCATCGTATATTACTGCCTCAACAATATAAGGACCTATATCAATTTCATTAAAGAACTCTGATCCAAATAATCATTTATACTAAATGAAAAATATATTTTGGTTTGATTAGCAATTAATGCTACATTGAAATCTCTCCAATCTTAAAATAATATTGTTCTAAGTAAAATATAACTTAACTAGGATTTACTTCTAAAGTTAATATTCATATAACTTTTAAATCAAATATCAACTTATATATAGAATAATAGTTATCTTTAATACTTCACAATTATTATATATCTTAAAATAATTAATACTTTTAGTTCATTATCTATGTCCTTGGACTAGAATAGGTATAATTCTATTTCCCATAATTAAGTTTTATCTTTTCATATCTAATAAGAGTTATTCTTGGACAATTATATTTTCAACAACTGAAAATATGAATTATTGTCCTCTATGAGTAATATGTATCTATATACTCCCATTGAAGAAGCATCATAAAATGAATTTTTCAACGTCTCGTAAATCTTCAACTATATATCAAATATATCAACAAAGGCATTAGTTCAATTCAAATGTATTGTTAAGAGATTTGAACTTATTCAAATTTCATCTTACTCTCATTACTTATCTTGAAAATCATTCTCCTATTAATATTCATTGAAACAAACAATTAGTTTAATAGGTCGTAAAATTATTTCCAACCTTTAGATATCTCATAACCTTTTATGATATGATTTTGTTCTAACCTTAATGGATAATACATGCTTCAACTAAGCATCTCATCCCAAAATCTTTAACTTTGTCTTTCTCAAAACCATACCATTTTATATTTAATATGAAATCTTGTTAATAGATTTAATTGAAAGTTATAGTAATAGGCATAACTATAGAAGAAATAAATCATGAATTGCACAATATCTCATATTGTATTTTCTTCACATAAATTCATATTATTATAAAATTTATTTGTGAAGATATTCACTAAATAATCTCATTCTCTATAAATAACCAAAATATTAAACCTCATTAAATCGATCTCATTGAATTAATTTAGCATTCTCAATCCTTAATTTCTACTTATATTTAAATAACTTAAAATTTTTATTTTTAAACCAATATTTCATTTAATACATATGAATATATTGCATAAAGTAATTAGTAATATAATGAAACACAAGTATTATCCTTTTTAAATTGTTATTACGTTTAACACATCACATATATAAGATTTAACAATTTAATATCATCAACATCCTTTCACCAAATATTGATTTGGTTATTATTTAGCTTAACAAGTCTCACAAGTTCTATACAATTCATAGTTAAAAGGATACATATGTCCTTGTGTGTAACTTACTGATCTCATTATGATGATTTAACTAACATAGCATAAAAGGATAGTCTTAGTTATTTAGCTTTCTATTCTTGCCACTTATGTTAAACACAAGTATCCTTTGATTCAATATACATAAGCTATTTGTTAAAATTGGATTAATTATTTTACTCAAGAATTTATGTTTTATCATGCCTTGAACACTATAGTAATGTTAAATTTAAATTCAGTATCGAATACTAAAAAACATGAATTAGAACAATATATATATAACCTCTATTATATCACATATAGACGAGAAAAGTCATGCAATCATTTATCATCTAATGACAACTATTATCATATCTAAGTCAATGCCTTTAATCGAAGTCCAATTTTATATTTTAGTAGGCTAAATTGAGTAAAACAATTCCATCAAGATACCATATCTTTCAGCTTCACTATACATAGCCCCTTACATGGTGTTATCATAGTGTTGACATACATCTTACATAATGCCCTTAAACTTTATATGTAACATCCCATTACTTGTGGGAGGGTTAGAATAGTAAATGTGAGTGATTAATGAGAGTTAGAAATGCATTTCTATGTTCATGCATAAAAATGTCATACACTTAAACATGAATAGTGAATGAATTTTCACATGAAAATAATTGTACATGCATTCATGAATAATTTCAGGTATTATTGGATTGATCTATGAATTTTTAGATTTATGGATGTTTTTACATTGGAAATATTAGTGATTGGTGGAAATATCGTATTTGTATATGTTGGTGAATTTAGGAGTTACCTTTGAAATTTAAATAGGAAACAAGAAATTAAAAGAAGCTTTGGAGATAGTTGGATTGTAAAGATGATAGTCAAGGGAGTTAGTTTCAAAAGAAACTAAGTTAGAATTTGGGTATTGGGTAAGTGACAAGTGTCACTTAGGATTTTGTACTCTTGCTAGAAGTAGGTTACTATTATTTGAGAGTTGACAGGTTAAGTCTTGTCTAAGTCGCTTCTTTATTATCATCTTTTTCAAACTTCCTTTTGAAACACAGAGTTTTCCATCAAATACTTTCTAAGAGACTTTTGTGTTTTTCCTTTCCTTCATGAAACCTACTTTGCCAATTTTGTCCTCTACCCTAAGAAAAACTAGAAGCTGGTCATTGTACTCAGTGAAGTACGTGAAACGTGTGGAGTTAGGGCTTGAAGATTTTGAAGTTTTCAACAGGTAAATGGTGAAGAAATCCCTTAGAGTTGGGGATTTGTGAAATAAATTTGATAAGTTACTATCATCTGCATGAGAAATGACATTTACGTATTTTTCATAAATACTGGGTGGTTGGGAAGAAATAAATTCAGTTATAGTGTTAAATTAATTTTTTGAATTTTTTTTGGTGTTTTGGTGATGTAAAAAATTGAAAGTTTGAAAATCCAAAAAATGTTCACTGAATACACTTCAGTCTTTTAGCCATAACGGTTTATCTAGTTGTCTAAATGAGATGATTCTTAATTTGAATTAAATTAGTATGGCTACATCTTATATGAAGACATCAAATATCAATTCTGTCTCTAAAAGCCTCAAAATTTCATGAAGTTATGAAGTTGGTCTAGTACATTGGTGCGTGTATGGAAAATTCATCTTTGGAATTCAAGGGAAAATTTGGGATTGATATAAAGAGATTTTAGTCAATATTCCTTTGAAAAGTTGTAGATCTTTCTTTTATCTTTCCAACGGTATATAGTATGAAAATTTTAGACATCGTAGTCAAAAGTTATGATCCTTATAAGTAGAGATGTTCTATGGAAGAAAATGAGACGGAAGAAAATGAGACGGAAGAAATGAGACGGAAGAAATGAGACGAAAGAAATGAGATGGAAAAAAATGAGATGGAAGAAAAGAGACGGAAGAAAATGAGACGGAAGAAAATGAGATGGAAGAAAATGAGACGATAGAAATGAGACGATAAAACTAAGACGAAAGGAAAGTGAGACGATGCAAAAATGAGACGATACAGAAGTCAGGCGATAGATTTGGAAGTCCTCTTTCCAATAGCCTAAAAACAAAGTCAATTCGACATTTGTAGTGAGAGTTCTAGCAATTGCGCCAAGACATGTACAATACTAGTAAAGATATGAACATGTTGGATTCTTTTGGCTATAACTTCTTCTCTAGACCTCCAAATGACTTGATTCTTGAACCATTGGATTCGTAAGACATTGATCTACATCTTTACCAAGAATCATAGCCATATGAAATGAATAGGGAAAGATTGAGTGTAAAGAGTGGGACGGGTGCAGTGAGTGTGCTCTTAAGCAATATGAACTGTTGTTATTCCACTGAACGTACTTCGGTATTTTGATGATTTCTGGAGCCCTACTGATCCAAATGAGATAATTTTTGTTTTGTGGTAAACTGGAGACATGGGGCTACAAATGGGATGAAGAAATTGTTGGTTAAATACCCAGGATTTGTCATGAACATGCATTGTACATAATTCATGCCATACATATGCATTATTGAATACTTATAATTGTGTAAGTTGTGATATTGTGTATATTATTCGTTATAGAGGGGAAATTGGAACCTAGACATTGTCAATCTCTAGACATTGTCGGATCTTCTAGGCACTAGCTTCAGAAACAATTTGTGAGTAACCTAGACATTGTCACTCAATCAACTATTTGTTTTAGAATATGTTTTGAATAATGACATTGATGTGGCTTGATTGTGTTGATTCCGAACAAGGAAGGTCCGGTGATTCTAGTGTATGAATGAATTATTAGAGTGCTCCTTGTATGTGAACATGACTAAATAAGTGCTTCAAATATACAAATTTGTGAATATGCATATGAATGCAAAAGTGTGCTCAGCACTTCTGCTGAATGCCGGACTACGGTCCGATGATGAATGTGATCGAAAATGTGAATGTGCATCCATGTGATTGACCGAGGTTATGTTATGAAAAATATTCATTACATGAATGCATGCAAGATAAAGGAAGTTATGATCGGAGTCGCCATGATAAATAATTTAAAGCTCAGAATGTGATTAGAGCCTCGGGCTCGAGTGCGATTGTACCTAGTATCCACTAAGGGATATGGGACGTTATATGACACAGTTCGGTATCCACTAAGGGATATGAGCTAGTAAAAAGGCACTCAGTCATAACGACAATAATAAATAAAAGTGAGTCTCACGTGCATTGCAATTATAATTGATATGTGTGTTTTGTATGAACGATATGACTATTCTAAACGTGGGATGTGGTATATTATGAATATGCAATGAGGTGAATATTATGTTACGTGTGATAGTGTGATGCATGAATTGAGTGAACCATCGATGATGGTTATCTCATTGAGTTCACAAAACTCACCAAAATTGCAACGTTGTGTTGTCAGGATCAGGAAAGGAAACCATAAGGGGTACCAATGAGGCAACCAAAAGAGTCTTGGTAAGCCTCAAGCTAATGTGGCCGATGCTCCTGATGGTGATGACAAGGAGATCATTACTATTGTAGTGTCTGAATTCAACCTTGTTGAAAACTTGATCGAGTGGATTGTTGACATAGGAGCCACACAACATCTTTGTACCAACAAGGACCTATTTAAGGATTTGAATAATGTTGTTGATGGTGAGTTTGTGTACATAGGCAACTCAAGTAAAGTCCATGTCTAAGGAGATAGAAAGGTCGATCTTAAACTCGCTTTTGGAAACATTTTGGTATTAGAAAATGTTTTATTTGTTCCTAATTTTCTTAGAAACTTGATTTCTGGTGCCTTACTTAACAAGGCTAGTGTTAAACTTACTTTTGATTCTGATAAGCTAGTTTTGACCGAAAATGGGAACTTTGTTGGTAAAGGGTTTTGTAATGAGGCTTATTTGTACTTGATGTTGAAATGAATGCATCTACTTCTTCTACTTACATTGTTGAGTCTCTAGACCTATGACACTCTAGACTTGAGCATGTAAATATGAGGTCAATTAAAAGGATGAAAACTTTCTAAAGAGCCTTCCCATGCTCATGGAAAATGGATCAATTTCCACGATCGTGGGTTAAGGCTCCAGAAAGTTTCTGGAAAGCCTTCCCACGTTCATGGAAATCAACCCAATTCCCACAATCATAAATTATCCAAATTTTCCAACTTTTTATTCTTCTTCTAAGCTTAACATGCATTCCAAACATTCAGTTAACCTACCAACACATCAAAATCAACTATCCAACAAAAAATTTGAAAAGAAAACAAGTTCAAACTCAAACAAAATTCAAACCAAACATAAGCAAAACCAAACAAATCAAAACACATAAGTAAACAAAATCAAACAAACGAAAGGTAAATATTCTAAGTTAAGGTCATTAGTTTGACCATTTCATATGCATTCATAACAGAGTAGAGGAAAGGAAAGAGATTATTTCCCTTTCTTGTGAGTATGATCCTCCATAGTATTTCTTGCATCTGTGCTCATTGACCTTGAATGATTCACCTTTGTCATTTTCTAGCTCCAAAGCTGTACGGGGAAACATTTGAATAACCTTGAAAGGTTCACTCCATCTTGACTTGAGCTTTCTAGGAAATAACCAAAGTCTTGAATTAAACCAAAGTACCAAGTCCCCACTCTTGAACTCCTTCTTCTTGATGTGAGCATCATGCCACTTCTTTGTCCTTTTCTTGTACAACTTAGCATTTTCACAAGCATCAAACCTTAATTCTTCCAATTTGTCAAGTTGTAACAATCTTTTCTCACCTGCAAGCTTCCAATCTATGTTCAACTTCCTAATGACCCAATAGGCTCGATGCTCCAACTCCAAAGGTAAATGGCACGCCTTGTCATACACAAGTTTATATGGAGTTGTTCCTATGGGTGTTTTGAAAGTTGTCCTGTAAACCTATAAGGTGTCATCTAGCTTTAATGCCCAATTCTTTCTTGAGATGCTCATTACCTTCTCCAAAATCTTCTTTATCTCTCTGTTCACCACCTTGACTTGACCACTGGTTTGGGGGTGGTAAGGAATTGCCACTCTATAATGAACATTGTATCTTTTCAAAAGAGCCTCAAACGATTTGTTAAAATGGTTCCCTCCATCTCTTATAATCGCTATGGGCACCCAAATCTTATAAAGATCTTCTTGATAAACTTTTCAACCACCTTGTCGTCATTAGTTGAAGTAGCTATAGCCTCAACGCCTCTGGAAACATAGTCAACTCCAGCTAATATATAAGTGTTACCTAAAGAGGATGAGAATGGTCCCATGAAGTCCAATTCCCACACATTGAATATCTCCACCTCTATGATATTTGAAAGTCGCATCTCATCCTTCTTCGATATGTTACCCACTTTTTGACACCTATTACACTTTAGCACAAAACCTCGAGCATCCTTGAACAAAGTTGGATAATAGAATCCACACTCTAAGATTTGAGCTACAATCTTGTTAGCTCCATAATGTCCTATATAAGGTGAACTATGACATTGCATCAACATTTCAGGGATTTCATCTTCAGGGACATACTTGCGAATCACACTGTCAGGATATATCTTATTCAGTATAAGTTTATCCAAAATATAATGAGAACATTGAAACACAAAATGTTTCTTTTATTAGTAAGAGAGATCAGAAGGAAGAATACTACTTGAGAGATAGTTTACAATATCTACAAACTAAGGACGAAAAGGATTGTCTACCATCATTAAAGCTTCATAAGAAAAACTCTCCTCGATTTCCTCTTCTTCTTCATTGTGCCCTCCTTCAAGTCTTGAGAGGTGGTCCACCATAACATTTTCTGCTCCCTTCTTATCTTTAATCTCATTGTCAAATTCTTAGAGTAGAAGCACCCACCAGATAAGCCTAGCCTTGGCATCCTTTTTAGAAAAAAGATATCACAATGTTGCATGATTTGTAAAAACAATAACATGTGATCCTAAAAGATAAAAATGAAATTTCTCACATGCAAATACCACAGCAAGCAATTCCTTTTTCGTAGCTGTGTAATTCAATTGTGCTCCTGTCAAGGTCTTGCTTGCGTAGTGGATGGCATGCAGCCTCTTTTCCTTTCGCTAACCAAAGACACAACCAATGACATGATCACTTGCATCATACATAATCTCGAAAGGAAGAGACCAATCTGGCAATGTCTGAATGTGTGCTGATGTAAATGCCTTCTTTAACCTATTAAAAGCATCCAAACAAGCATCATCATAAACAAAAGGCACATCTTTAACTAATAAATGAGTTAAGGGTTTAGCCATAAGAGAAAAATCCTCGATGAACCATCTATAAAACCCAGCATAACCAAGGAAGGCTCAGATGCCCTTGATGTTAGTGGAAGGTGGTAGCTTTTCAATTACTTTGGTCTTAGCTCGATCCACTTCAATCCCCTTGTATGAGATCTTATGGCCCAATACAATTCATACTTGGACCATAAAGTGGCACTTCTCTCAGTTCAAGAATAGATGAGAGTCCTCACATCTTTAAAGTACTCTGTCTAAATTTAACAAGAAATGATCAAAAAAATTTCCAACGATAGAGAAATTATCCATAACTAACTCTATAAAGTTCTATCTCAAGTCCACGAATATGACCATCATGTACCTTTGAAATGTGGCAGGTGCATTATATAAAATGAAGGACATTCTCCAATAAGCAAAAGTCCTATAAGGACAAGTAAAAGTAGTATTCTTATGATCTTGTGGGTATATAACCACCTGCTTGTACTTTGAGTTTCTATAAAAAAAAAGTAAAATGCATGGCAGCCACCCTCTCAATCATTTGGTCCACAAAAGGTGAAGAGAAGTGATCTTTCTTGGTGGCAAATTGAGCATTCAACAATCAATACATACTCTCCAACCTATGATGGTCCTTCTCGAAATCTTTTCACCTTTTTCATTTTCCATCACTGTTATGCCTCCCTTCTTAGATACACACTGTACCAGACTCACCCACTGACTATCTGAAATGGGATAAATAATCCCTGCATCAAACAACTTTACTACCCCTTTCTTCACAACCTCTTGTATATTTGGATTTAACCTTCTTTATCGCTCTCTGACTGTTTTACACCCTTCTTCTAGGTTAATCCTATGCATCACTACATTGGAGCTAATCCCCCTAATATTAGAAATTTTCCATCCCATAGGTCTCATTCTTTTCCTAATGGTCTCCACTGCTTTCTTTTCTTGCTCAAAATCTAATTGGTTCAAGATAATGATGGGTCGGGTATGGTTTTTACCTACAAAGGTCTATCTCAAATGAGAAGGTAAGGGATTAAGCTGTAAAGTGGGGGGTTTAACGAAAGAAGGTGGTGTAGGTATATCTGCTCTCTTCAACTTCTCTAACTCGATTTCCTCACATAAGTCCTCTTCTCTCAAACTCTCATCCCTGTGCGCTTTAGTAACTTCATTAACTTCCTCTTCAACCTCCTCCACACATTCATCCACAACATCAATCTTCATACATACATTACCATCCATTGGTTTCTTCAAATATTGAGACATATTAAACTTAACCTACTCATCACCAATCCTCAAAAAAAGTTTTCCCTCATGCACATCGACTAATGCCCTACCAATATTCATAGAGCGCCTACCCAAAATCAATGGATATTTTTTATCAGCTCCAAACTACGATACCACAAAATCAGCAAGAATAATAAATTTGTCTACTTTTACTAACACATTTTGTACAACTCCTTATGGTCTCTTGATGGATTGATCTGCAAGTTGAATTAGCATAGATGTTGGCTTAACCTCTCCTAGTCCCAATTTCCTGAAAACAAATAAAGGGATCAAGTTCATGCTTGCACCTAAATCACATAAGCATTTAGAAAATTCAAAGTTACCAACAATACATGGAATCGTAAAACTCCCTAGTTCTTGTAGTTTTGAAGGTATCATGCTTGAACTACAATTCTCCGTCAAAGTGGCCGTCTAATTTTCCTCCCAAGTACGTTTATGTATTAGTATGTCCTTTAAAAACTTTGCGTACTTGGGCATGCACTCAAAAGCTTCCACCAATAAGTTAATCTAAAGCTTCTTCAGTTTCTCCAAAAACTTGGAAAACTGAGTGTCCACCTGATGTTGTCTCACCCTTAATGGATACGAGAGTTTAGGCTTGTAGCGTGGTTGTGGTACATAAGGCCTCTCTTCTTCTTTCTCTTCTTAAATCTCCTTATCTTTTCCTTTTTTTGGAAATCCTTTTTCATACTGTGTTCCTCCATCTGCTTGCCACTTTGAAGTGTGATAGCCTTCAATTGTTCCTTTGGGTTGGCCTTGGTATTGCTTGGTAAGCTACTTGCACTTCTAGAAGACATAGAATTAGTAAGTTTCCTTATCTGTACCTCCAAATTGTGGATGGATGAGGCATGGTTCTTCACAATCTAGTCAAACTTTGCCTCCATCCTCTTTTGAATTTCCTTCTGACTCAAAAACATTCTTTTTTGGTTCTCTTCTTGATTTTCTAATTTGGAACCAAAAAATCCATCAACTTGTCTATTTTGTTCTCCAAAGATCCAAGTTTGTCTTGCTGAAATTTTGGAGGTCCTTGTGGTCTTGCTTGACTACCTACATTGTTAGTACTCTAAGAAAAATTTGGGTGGTTTTTTCATTGAGTATGGATTGTTACCTCACTGTGGTTGGCCTAAGTAACTTACCTGTTCAGTGCTACTAGCTCCTAACAAAAAGCATTATGTTATGCAAAGGTTGCCCTGCCTGCATAACTCACACTGTGATTACATAGCTTTTGACAAGTACACCTATTATTTAACCACCAAATTGGGATCTACCAATTGAGATCATGTGCAACACTAGCAATTATGCAGCGGGAGTTGTTTTAGGCCAAAATTTTAGGAAACAAAATCATGTTATCTATTATGTTTTAAAACCATTAAATTTCACAAAATGCCATGTTCTACAAAAGAAAAAAAGTTTTTAACAATTGTGTTTGCTTTAGATAAATTTAGAGACCATACAACAGTGAAATACCTTTCAACAAATAAGGAGTCCAATTCAAGGTTGATACGATGGTTTTTGTTATGTCAAGGGTTTGATTTAACAATAAAGGATAGAAAAGGAGCAAAAATTTTAGTAGCGGACCATTTGAGGAGGTTGGTAAGAGATGAAGATATTATACATATTTTTGATACTCTTCCTAATGAGTAATTGTTCCAAACAAAAGTTATGGTTCCATGGTATGTAGACCTTGTTAATATTTAGTTACTCGAACTTTACTTATTACATTAGTAAATCTAACAAGAAAAAAAAAGAAATGAGGCAAAATATTATGTTTGGGATAAACAATACTTATAGAAGTTCTAATCTGATCAAATTATATGGCGTTGTGTTCTAGAAAATGAATAATATTTTGTCTTAGCTTTTTGTCACAATCATGCATGTGGTGATCACTTTGGCCCCAAATGATCTGCTAAAAAAAGTTTAGATAGTAGATTGTATTGGGAGACTTTATTTAGAGATGATAATGTGTTTTTGTAAAAGTTGTGACAAATGCCAAAAGGTAGGTGCGTTATCTTATAGAAATGAAATACCTTAAATGCTAATTCTTATAGGTGAGATATTTAATGTATAGGATATTGACCTTATAGGCCCTTTTCCTTAATCTCATGTTTTTTCTTTTATAGTTTTGGTTGTTGATTAGGTTTCGAATTGGGTGGTAGCTAAAGCCACCAAGACTGATTGTTCTACAACTATTGTAGGCTTAATAAAATCTAATATTTTTAATATATTTAAAGTTTCATGAGCCATTACTAGTGATCAACGAAGCCATTTTTGCAATAGAATCATGACAATGTTGCTTAAAAAGTATGGAGTGCATTATCGAGTAACTATTGCATATCATCCACAAAGAATGGACAAGTAGAAGTATCAAATAGAGAGGTGAAATCTATTTTAGAAACGACTATGAATCCTGGTAAAAAGGATTAGGTTTTACATCTAGATGATGCTTTTTAGGCATACCATACAACCTACAAAACACTAATAGGAATGTCTCTTTGTTGATTAGTTTTTGGTAAAACTTATCATTTACTGTTAGAGATAGAACATAAAGTTTATTGGGTGGTGCAATGTTGTAACATATATTTGGAAAAGGCTAGGGAGGAAAGGAAATTGCAATTATAAGAGCTAGAGGAACTAAGGTTGGATGCTTATGAGAATTTCAAAATCTATAAAGAGAAAACAACATTGTTCCATGATAATATAATCTTGAGGAAACAATTTAAGGTGGGACAAAAAGAGTTATTATATAATTCTTGATTAAAAATTATACCAAGTAAGTTATGTTTTAGATGGCTTGGCCCTTTTTTTTTAATCTCTAATATATTTTCTAATGGTATAGTGGAAATAAAAAGTTTAGATATCGAGAAGATTCTTAAGGTGAACAGACATAGATTAAATCTATTTTCTAGAATGGAACCCCTAAAGCTCTAGAATATTAACATTTATAAGGCGTGACCATGCCTTATACATGTTAGTTGTCTGTTTGGTGTCAAAGAAACTTGTGATTTTTTAAAAATAAAATATAATAATAATAAAAAATAAAAAACATTTTATAATAATAATACAAATAAAGTAAAATAAAAACGTAAAAATTATCTTATAAATTTTTAATTAAAAATATTAAACCTTAATTCTTTTGTTTCTTTTTTAACATCCAGTCATCGTCTCCCAGCAGTCATACCAGACACAACACCATCTCTGGCCCACACCCTGCATAAATACAATCACCCTAGCTAGTAACATGTCGCACAACAGTAAAGACACAACACCATCTCCAGTCCAAGTATAGTAGCCCCATATCTAAAACACCAAAGAATTAGAGGCATATCCAGTTGTTGATACCAAATGCCCCAGGTAGTTATTGCATCACACCAACACCTATGCACTAGACCCATATGGTGGTTTAACGTCCCAAACACAGTAGCAACACATACACAACACTTTCAAACCCACCATAACTCTATAACCAACACCTACTAATATTGATTTAATGTTCTATTTATTTATAGTTATTTTCTTTTTCATTTACATTTTAGTTATTATCATATTTTCTTAATTATTTTTCAAATTAGTTTTCTATTTATAATCATTGCAGTTATAAATGCTCCAAAGATACTACCGAGGAAATAATGAAAGGAAAATCTATGATGAATCCAATTGCACAACATCAATCCACTGTAAGACCTGCAATTAGTGTCAATAGGAAGTGTGCTCGGATAGCAAAAAACACCTCTATTTTTTCAACTGAATTAAACTTGTGCAGTTATCTCACTTTTAACTCTAAAGAAAGAAAACAACGGTATGTTACTCTCAAAACCTGACATATTAATGTGAGAAAGTATGTGCATTACCCATCTGTAGAGGAATTGAATATTAAAGAAAATTTTGATGATTTGCTTATTGACATGAATTGGAGATATTTTGAACTAATTCAATTTTCAGTATTTATTGAATTAATTAAGGACTTATATACTACCTCCAGATTTGATAATTCGAATAATTTTACTTTACATAGTCATAATGTGGTATCGAATTTAAACAAATCATCACTAATTTTAATTTGGCCTTTAGGTTGATAGATGAGGAATATGCTAATTTGACTCAATATAAAGAATCTATTATGGATTATGGTGATTTTTATTCTTTTAGAGCATAGAAATTAATGTCTCTTGACCTGCTGATTTATCATCTAAGTAAATCTAAGGGTAGTTATCTTAATGAGGTTGAATGGATTTATAAGCTGTATTTCTTAGTTTTTAATTATTTAGGAAGGGAGGCTACAATGTGTGTAACGCCCCAAATTAGGGGTTAGAATATTAACGAAATTTAGTACGAATTATGCTTGTTATTTGCATATGGAATATTTGCTTAATTGTGCATAAATATTTTGGCATGCATTCATGATATTTTCCGGGTAAATTGGTTTATAAATAGAAATTGTGGATTTATTGGAATGTATTAAATGTGATTTGACAATTTTTGTACATTTTGGATTTTTAAAAATTTTGGTGAATTATTTTGAGCTAAAAAAATATATTTGGAGAGTCATATCATTATTTCATAATTTTTGGTGAATTTAGATATTTTCAAAAATTTTTTGGAATATTTTGGACCAATTATGATGTGACACATGGCAACATATGTCTTTGACAAATGGCTAGTATATGTGGTGACATGTGGCAATAATATATATGCGACACATGGTAAGTTGCTACTAAGACAAATGGTGAATAGGTAGAGACAAATAATACACGTGAAGGACATGCAAGGAACCCACGTCTTATTTTGTTTTAGTTAGGAGGGAACCACTGTAGCTTTCATTCTTTACGAAAACACTCAACACTGAGATGTGTTTCCCTGTTCTTCATCACCGAATAGCAACTGATTATACCATTGTGTTGTTGATTTCTCTTTTCAATTCTAGAGTAATTGTGGACTCAAGTAAGTTATGTCTTGAGCTTTATTGAGTGTTGTAAGATGTTTTTGATGCTGGATTTGTGTTGTGTTAGAAATGAATACATGCATGAGAAGGATTTAGCAGTAGAGATTCGGTGATGAAATGTAAGTAGATCTGATGTTTTTTTGTGTGTGTAAATATAAACATGCATGCATGGGTTTAGAAGTGAGGCTACAGTGATTCTGTAAGTTGATGAAGAAAATGTGTTTCTGTTATGGTTTAAAAGATTATATATATATATATATGGTTTGGGTTTATGCTCTGTTTTTCTTGGTGATATGCGTGAGTGTTTTTAGAAGTGTTTGTTGGAGTTAAAATGAGTGATAGTAAGTTGTAATGAAAATGGGAAGATTCAGATGAGAAAAAAAAATGATGAAATGGGAATGTCGTTGGATACTAAGTGATGTGTAGAAACAAATGTGCAGTAAAGTTCATGAACATACTCTGTTTTCTTCAATATGTAGAAATGTTTGGGTAAAGTTGAGTTATGGATTTTGTAAGATTGGAGTTAAAGAGGACATATGAGTAGTGTAGTGTTGTGTTGTAAGAAGGATTAAAATGGCAAAAAGGAAAGGAATACAACATATGAAGATGGAGGGAAAATGCAGAAATGTGGTTTTGCTACGTGAACAGTACCATTCTTGTCAATTGCAGGAAAACCGTATGTGACATTTGGCTGTAATGTTGTATGTGATCTTGAGTTTTGAGTGGTTTTGTTAGTAAGTTGAATTGTAATGGGAGTTGAAATGAAGAGATAATATGAGGGTATAGATTAAAGATGGTAGGGTAAGTGGAAGAGTGGAAGAAGAGTGGAAAATTTGGTTGTTTTCGTTATGGGTTGGTGAAGAAGACGATGAACAGTGTTATAAGTCGACTTGTTGTGGTGTATAAGTCGACTTAGATCAACGTTTTGCATGAAAATGTCATCTCCGCTCTTCAATAAGTCGAGTTATGCAAGTGTAAGTCGACTTGTGGTGTTATGTAAGTCGACTTGTGTAAGTATAAGTCGACTTGTGTGTGATAAACTTCAATCTTTGAAATCCCAATCCGCAATCTTCACACTTTTGACCATATCTTTGTCATCCGACCTCCGAATGACCTGATTCTCGAAGTGTTGGATTCGTAAGAAAATTTTCTACCTCTTTATGTGAAATTTGTAAATTTTCAGATTTAATTAACAATCAAGGAATTAATAATTTAAGTTGTGAATTATGGAATAAAGTTAAGAATTTAGGGTTTGGTCCCGAAATTTGTCATGAACATGCATCCTACATATCCATCATACATTAGTGAATTTTTAATCATGCAAAATAGTGATTTGTATCTGTGTTCCCTATTATAGAGGAACGACCACTGCTGGATATTGCCGGGACTTCGAGGCAATAAACAGTAAGGGCGGTTTTGGTAAGTAATATAGGTCAGTAATTTCAGTACGTAATATAGGTAGAAAATTTTAGTAAGTACTTTAGGTAAGTAAATTTTTTTTTGATAATTTTTTTGAGTCAACCTAGATGATGTCTAGGATTGATTTATTGGAAGTGCTATTTGACTGCACATGAAATGTCTGAAATGACCTTGTTCTGTTTTAAAACTGTTAAGTCCTAGTTGTGGGTAAATAGGCATGCCTAGAAGGGTCTGCAGCTGCTCCTGTTATTTGACACTTTGGTGTCTCCTAATATCGAGACATATGTCTCTCCTGCTGATACTAATTATGATATCTCCTGTATAAGTCCCGTTACCCACTTCTATTCATGGATTTATAGTTTGATTTGTTTTGTATTATGATATCTGTTTGATTCTGGCATAAACTAAATTATATTCTGATTCTGAAGGATCTCCTATGTTCTGCCGTTCTGTTTAGTATAAAAATCTGTTCTGAAATGCATTCTTTCTGTTTACTGAAATCAGTTAATATAGATTAGTTATTACTCACTAAGCTATATGTTTAGCACGGTGGATTTGCCCCATGTAGGTTCAGAGCGAAGAGATTAAGGATCGGACAAGTCATCCATGATGGCCAAAAGAGTCTGAGTTTGTGTCGCATTTAAAATGTATTTTATTTGGTTTGTTTGGGCCTGTAAATATTCTTTGTATTTGTTTCTGAAATTATGAGATGTATTATATGTGTGTTACGTTTAGTTTTTAAAAATGCATGTGTGAAACGTTTTGATTTGTTTGTTCTGTCTTGGGTGGCATCCATGTATCCTCCCAGGGGCTATTTGGGTGTTACATCTTTTGGTATCAAAGCTTAGTTTAGGCGTTTCTGGTTTAACCAATGTTTCCCTATTGTTATTAGTCGCGTGTCTAAGTTGTGTTTTGGCCTAATGCGGTGTCCCATGTTTTGTCTTTAGAAATTGCGATAGAAGGATATAACGAATTTGTTGATGAAGTTGCTGAGAGTAATCAGCCGGAGCAAACTCGTTCTGAAATACCTGGACTGTCAAGGGTCAATCAAGGGGAAGCTTGTAAGTACAAGTCGACCTGAATATGTAATAAGTCGACTTATGCATTGTAAGAGTGTTAGAGTAGTGCCCTAAAGACAATCTCCTTTAGCGCATTTTGTACAAAGATGTTTGTATAAATAAAGAAAAGGCATATTTCATTAATTTGATGTTCATATTTATGAATTGATTTTAATCTTAAATCGAATTAATGAAGTCCATGATATATGACATAGCATGAAGGAAATTATGATGTGATCATACTATTGAGATTCCTATCATGTGCAATTATGTCACTATCTAAATGATCCTAGTCATAGGATTAATGAGACTGGACATCGTTAATCCGGATAGACTAGATATGTCAAACTCCTTGATTGGATCAGCGGTGGATCTCGTAACTGTAAATATTGAGATATTTAGATTTGACATATGGATGCTTACTAGTAGTAGTAAGTACATTGGATGACCTACCATGAGATCATCACATGGATATTATGTCGATGAGAATCTCATCATAGCAATGGTGCAAGTATCCTTAGACTTGAGGTACTCGAGGATATCTTGAATCTTGATTACGTGCTTTGACTCCATTCCTTGTTGCCTTTCGGAGGTCGCTCATAGGGTGGTGATTGGAGTGCAGTTTGAGGTATTCGAAGGTAATTGAGTAGCCAACAAAGGATTCACCACTTCTGTGATATTAGCAGAAGAGATACCCATGGCCTCTTGTGAGGATCATTACTTGCAAGTCTCTGGCGCCGGAGCACATATGTCATGAAGGCGGTCTTCATGGACATTAAAGTAATGAGTCTAGGACAAGAAGCGATTACACTTGGACTAGATTTGATCGATCGGTCTAGTAAGAGTTGACACTTGCCCATACTCAAACCAAGTGGGGTATAGCATGGTGAAAGGACGAATTGCAGCAATTGTCTATGGAAAGGTTTGTAATTTGGTTCGTAGTTTATATAACCGTCAAACCAATTACTTTCCGGTCGATTATCGGGGTCATGATGTGTTGCTAGATACCGCTCATGACTTGCTTAGATCAAGTGTTAATCTAAGTGGCCAACATAACCGGGAACCTAATGGGTCACACGCATAAGAGTGTCTCGGAGAACTCGTAAAATAGTTTTGGATAGTGATCCAATACCGGAGAGCAGACGGATTAAATGGATCCCGATGAGATTGGGATATGTCCCGATGAGATCGCGACATCGACATTGCTGAAAACCGTTTCCGGTGATTTTTCGCCGGTGGGGCCCGGTAGGCCGGTAGGACCGACCCCAGTGTGACTGGACCACTTCAGCAATGATATATATTAATTAATTAAGTAAATAATTAATTAATATATATAATTATATGCTTGTGTACGTGGAGGACAAGAAGGAAGCAATTGGAAGCTTCCTTATATGCTTAGTCATTAAGCATTAATTGCATAAAAGACAAAACAAGTTGGAGGAAAGATGAAGGAGCTCGTTGATGACACATATAAAAGGGTTAAAAATTGTTTTAAACCTAATCTTGAAGAGTCATCATCGTGGAAGCAAGAGAAAGCAAAGGTTTTTGTGAAAAACCTAAAGCTCTCATCCTTTCCAACGAGTTCTTCATCTCCTCTTCCAAGTGATTTTGTCATCTCCTCTTTTGACTATTGCTCTCCAAGAACAAGGTTAGTGCTAGCACACTCCTTACTTTGTTCTAGCTATTCCCGGTTAAAGGGTTTGTCCGGTTAGGTTTTCCGACCTCTGCGTGAATACTGTTAGAGGCAGACACGTGGAGTCGTTATGGTTTGATTTAGTTATATAGACACAACGATCCTGGGTTTGGGAAAGTCCTGGGACAAAATTTTTGTTTTCCTTTTGGTACATGTGATGTACCCACGGGATTTTCCTACAGTGGTATCAAAGCCACTTGTGTCTTATATAAAGAAGAAACCATGCCTAGGTTGGAGTAGCTTAGTGAATTTGATGATGATGCATGTAATATATGCCAATTTCGAAATCTGTATAAGATATGGTTTTCGAAAATTTCTTGCCCAGATGTGTTCATAAGGTGTTATGGCATGTATCTGTAAAAGGAATTAATTTATTAATGTCATTTGATATGGTTTTGCTATTTTATTCCTTAATGTGCTAGTTGCTGTTTTTGTACAAGTTTCTGGAACAGGCATGACTATAAATTCGAGAATAAAATCTAGAAAAATGGTTTTTCGGATTTTCTTTCACTGACCTGTCTCTAAGACATATGTGAATGTCTATGAGAAAGGAAAAATATTTTCGAGGTGATTGACTATTTATTTACGAATTTATTGTGTGCTGCTGGGAATAACTGTGTTGGAGAACACAGATTCAGCATTGGCTAAATTGCTGAGGTTTGTTGAGTTTTTGATGGAAATAAATCCTGAAAAAATTCATGGAGCATGTTCTGAACATGTACTAACCTCTGTAATTTTCTCAGAATTTATTGAAAGTGTTTCAATGGATTTTTCAAGCAACAAACAGAACATGGCAATGTTGAGACAATTGCTGGAGCTGTTTTTGTTTGATTGGTTTAGGGTGTAATTTTCAATTACAATGCCTTGAATGATTTTTAATGTGATTAGAAACATGTTACTTGGATGTTGGCATGCTTCCCAAACTGATTTTCTTGAAATAGGATTTCCATGAATTTTCGGATGTCAAATAGGTCACATTAGCGTCTCGTTAGTGTATAGCATTGTCCTGATTGTTTTGGCCGTCACAAATTATGTGACATGTGCCGAAGTGATCTTCATAATGTATAGACTACCTAGAGATACTTAGGATGATAATTTGGTATTCTTAAATTTTATGGAAGTCAAAATGAATAAGTGTATTCATCTATTTCAAGCTTTTCATGCATAGTTTGACTATATGGTGAGCATGGACCTATGAAGGTGTTCATAGATACATCTAGTAATGTGTATATACTTGGTATTGTGAATTAGAATTGCATGAATTAAGAATTAGCCAATTGGATAGCAAAACCTAGTGTAAGTCGACTTGCACATGCAGAATAAGTCGACTTGTTAGAGAAATAAGTCGACTTATCGTGCGTGAAGCGAATAAGTCGACTTGCATAATTGTACAAGTCGACTTGCAAAAGCAGCATAAATCGACTTGTGCAGCACTGATGTATAAGTCGACTTGCAATAGCACAAGTCGACTTATGCGTCAGCAGATGGCATAAGTCGACTTGCATGGCACAAGTCGACTTATTACATCTTGAAATGGGATGATGGATGATTTAGGTTTAAATTCAATATGATTGATGAAATGCCCTAAAGCAATCCATATAGTTTGACTATGATCCCATAGCTTTGGATGAGTTTTGACTTTAGATGAGACCTGAAATCCCTCAAACTGAATATGAAAACTAACGCCTTCCATTAATATGGTAAGAACCAGAGTTCTTATAGAGTTGGGTTGTTGGGCAAACTCAAGCTCGCTCTATACGAATATGTTCGAACCATGAAAATATGATTTTGGATTAATGGGTCGGTTTTCCTGGAAGCGTTGATTTGTTGGGCAAACTCAAGGTCAACGTGGACAGAGGCGAAATTGGGTAGTGTGCATCAGATGTACACGCATCAAGTGTTAATAACCCAATGTGTGTGCATACATCAACAGTTGATAGCACTGGGCGATAGTTGCATTTTGTAATGCAATTGGTATGACCGATACCTACCGATTGACCTAAGGTGGCTTGTTGGGCAAACTCAAGGTCATTCTTAGCAATGTCGGATATCGACCCACTAGGACATTTTGTCACTTTGTTTCTTGGATTCGTAATGAGGGTTATGGATTCATTAGAATCTAGTGGGAGCCATATGCATATCATTTAAGTCCTTATGATTATGCATTTAAATCTATTCTAACATTCTTTCTCTCTATTTTAGGTTGTCTGAAAATGTCTACAAGTGTGAATCTTCGCTCACTAATGGACTCAAACAAATTAACCGGACCCAACTTTCTAGATTGGCTGAGAAATTTGAGAATTGTTCTCAGATCTGAGGAACTGGGATACGTCTTGGATACTCCACTTCCTGATCCACCTGCTGTCGATGCTTCTGATGGTGATCAGAAAGCATATCAAAAGCATCTTAAAAACAGTGACATGGCCACATGCATTATGCTTGCATCGATGTCACCGGAGCTGCAGAAGCAGCATGAGTCTATGGATGCACATACCATAGTGTTTCATCTTAGGGAGTTGTTTGATGAGCAAGCTCGGTCCGAACGGTTCGAGACTTCTAGGTTGCTCTTCACAACTAAGATGACTCGAGTTCATCGGCGATGCGATATGCGAAGATGAATGGGTATATCGAGAGATTGGCCGTCTTAGGTTTTGTCATGGACTATGAATTAAGTATTGACTTAATTCTTGTTGGATTGTCGATAGTTATTCACGGTTTGTGATGAACTATCGGATGAACCAAGTTTCTCGACAATTCTGAGTTGATCAATTTGCTCAAGAGGCAAGAGCAAGCTATCAAGAAGGATAGCAAGCCGATTGCTCGTGGTGGAATCTACTTCTTGGGTTCCAAGAAAAGAAAAGAAGAAGAAGGGTAAGAAACCCAAGGAAAGTCCAAAAGGAAGTATAGCCAAGAAGACCAAAGAGGCGCACTAAAGGGAACTGCTTCCATTCATGTAAGGCCCGGTCACTTAAGCTTAATCGCAAAGTCTATCTGGAAGAAGCTGAAGCGAAGAAGGCATCGATGCCTCAACTTCTTCGTATGTTTGTCATTGAAGTTAATACTGTTTCTTCATAACATATGGGTATTAGATACCGGTTGTGGCTCACACATATGTAATGATATGCGAGGGCCTCCAGGACCATTGGCCACTTACAAAGGGAGAAGTAGACCTTACGCGTTGGGAATGGAGCAAGGGTTGCTGCATTAGCCGTAGGGACTTATTTTTTGTCACTCCCAAGTGGGCTTGTACTTAGATTGGATGAATGTTATTTTGTACCTGTTATAACAAAGAACATATTGTCTATTTCTTGTTTAAATAGAGCTGGTTTCCATTTGACTTTTGGTAACAATGGTTGTTCTATTAGTACGAATGGAATGCTTTATGGTACTGGTACATTATGCAATGGTATTTACATATTAGATATGTCACATCCAATTATGAATGTCAATGACACTAAAAGACATAAAAGAGATAATTTAAAATCGACTTATTTATGGCATTGTCGCCTTGGCCATATAAATGAGAGACGCATAGCTAAGCTCCATAAAAGTGGCGGTTTAGGGTCATTCGATTATGAATCTTATGACACATGTGAATCTTGTTTACTAGGCAAGATGACTAAGTTACCTTTAAGGGAAAGGGTGAGCGAGCGATGGATTATTAGATCTAATACATTCGGATGTATGTGGTCCAATGTCCATCCATGCGAAGTGGTTGTCGATACTTCATTACCTTCATCGATGATTATTCTCGATATGGGTATTTGTATCGATGAGATACAAATCTGAAGCGTTGAAAAGTTCAAACAATTGAAATGAAGTAGAAAACCAACTTGAGAAAAGTATCAAGACATTGCGATCGATCGTGGTGGTGAGTACTTAGACCAAGAGTTTTGGATTATCTCGTAGATAATGGGATTTTATCTCGATGGACTCCTCCTTTCACACCACAAAGATAATGGTGTGGCGAAAGGAGAAATCGAACCTGTTGGACATGGTACGATCAATGATGGGCTTTGCACGATTACCCAAATCCTTTTGGGGTATGCACTCGAGGCAATTTTTTACTGTTAAGCGAGTTCCATCAAAGCAGTTGATGTTACTCCATATGAGATATGGAATAACAAGAAACCTTATCTTTCTCATTTGAAAGTATGGGGTTGTCCGCTTATGTGAAGCGGACGGTCAAATGACAAACCGGATGCAAAGTCGACAAATGTTTGTTCGTAGGATATCCTAAAGAAACAAGAGGATATCAATTCTACCTGCCGAGGAACAAAAGTGTTTGTTTGAGGCACGCTGTGTTTTTAGAGAAAGAGTTTCTTCTAAAGAGGACATGGGAGCAAAGTTGAACTTGAGGAAGTTCAAGATGCTCGAATAGACGCAGATCAGCTGCTGAACTCAAAGCTGTAACTCATACAGATGAGGTAACATTCAACCTTCTACTACACACGAAGTTCAGAGGTCAAGTAGGATACGTTACATTCCCGAGAGATATGGATTTTCGTGAGTGAACAGAATGATGTATTGCTCATAGAAGATGATGAGCCTACCACCTATGAAGAGGTTACGAAGAGTTGAGAATCGATAAATGGCTTCGTGCCATGAAATCAAATGGATTCCATGTATGAAAACCAAGTATGGTCTTTGGTTGATGCACCAAGGAATCAAACCCATAGGGTGCAAATGGGTTTTCAAGAAGAAAACCGACATGGATGGTAATGTGATTACCTATAAAGCAAGGTTAGTGGCGAAGGCTTTCGTCAAAGACAAGGAGTTGACTACGACGAAACCTTGATCCAAGAGCAATGCTTAAATCCATTAGGATACTCCTAGCCATTCTTTGCTCATTATGATTATGAGATATGGCAAATGGATGTGAAGACGACTTTCTGAATGGAAATCTGGCTGAGGATGTGTACATGACACAACCTGAGGGCTTCATATCCAATGATGGCGAAAAGGTATGTAAGCTTCAGAAATCCATTTATGGATTAAAGCAAGCATCCCGGAGTTGGAATATCCGTTTTGATGAGACAATCAAAGAGTTTGGTTTCTCACAAAATCCGGATGAACATGTGTGTATAAGAAAGTCAATGGAACAGCAATCGTATTCCTTGTGCTATATGTGGATGACATATTATTACTAGGAAACGATGTCTCAATGATGCAATCAGTAAAGATTTGGCTGTCCAAACAATTTGCTATGAAAGACCTTGGTGAAGCAACTTATATCCTTGGGATAAGGATCTATAGAGATAGATCTAAAGGTTGCTTGGTCTTTCACGATCAACGACATAGATAAGATGCTAAAGAGGTTTAGCATGGAGCAATCCAAGAGAGGTTCCTTCCATCACTCATGGGATAACACTCTCGAAATCTATGTGTCCTAAGACACAAGATGAGAGGATACGCATGAATATGATCCCGTATGCATCCGCAGATGGGATCTATCATGTATGCTATGCTATGTACGAGACCCGATGTATCGTATGCTCTAAGTGTTACGAGCAGATACCAATCGGATCCTGGTGAGGGTCACTGGGTTGCTGTCAAGAATATCCTCAAGTACTTGAGAAGGACTAAGGATGTTTTCTTGATATATGGAGATGGAGATCTTCATGTGGCGGGCATCTGATGCGATTTTCAATCGATAAGGGCGATTCAAAGTCTCAATCAGGTTATATTTTCACACTGAATGGCGGAGCAGTCAGTTGGAAGAGTTCCAAACAAGAGACGACTGCAGATTCAACGACCGAGGCAGAGTACATTGCTGCATCAGAGGCGGCAAAGGAAGCAGTTTGGATCAAGAAGTTCATCTCTGAACTTGGTGTGGTTCCTAGCAGTGATGGGCCCATACACTTGTATTGTGACAATAATGGGGCTATTGCGCAGGCAAAGGAGCCAAGGTCTCATCAGCGATCTAAACACGTACTCCGCCGATATCATTTGATTCGGGAGATCATCGGGCGAGGTGATGTCCTGATAGAGAGGATTCCACAGAGCAGAACATTGCTGATCCGTTGACAAAGCCATTGTCACAGAGGAATTTTGATTCTCATGTACTCGCTTATGGTATTAGATACCAAGGCGATTGGCTTTAGGTCAAGTGGGAGATTTGTAAGTACAAGTCGACCTGAATATGTAATAAGTCGACTTATGCATTGTAAGAGTGTTAGAGTAGTGCCCTAAAGACAATCTCCTTTAGCGCATTTTGTACAAAGATGTTTGTATAAATAAAGAAAAGGCATATTTCATTAATTTGATGTTCATATTTATGAATTGATTTTAATCTTAAATCGAATTAATGAAGTCCATGATATATGACATAGCATGAAGGAAATTATGATGTGATCATACTATTGAGATTCCTATCATGTGCAATTATGTCACTATCTAAATGATCCTAGTCATAGGATTAATGAGGCTGGACATCGTTAATCCGGATAGACTAGCATATGTCAAACTCCTTGATTGGATCAAGCAGTGGATCTCAGAACCTGTAAATATTGAGATATTTAGATTTGACATATGGATGCTTACTAGTAGTAGTAAGTACATTGGATGACCTACCATGAGATCATCACATGGATATTATGTCGATGAGAATCTCATCATAGCAATGGTGCAAGTATCCTTAGACTTGAGGTACTCAAGGATATCTTGAATCTTGATTACGTGCTTTGACTCCATTCCTTGTTGCCTTTCGAGAGGTCGCTCATAGGGTGGTGATTGGAGTGCAGTTTGAGGTATTGAAGGTAATTGAGTAGCCAACAAAGGATTCACCACTACGTGATATTAGCGAAGAGATACCCATGGCCTCTTGTGAGGATCATTACTTGCAAGTCTCTGCGCCGAGCACATATGTCATGAAGGTCTTCATGGACATTAAAGTAATGAGTCTAGGACAAGAAGCTGATTACACTTGGACTAGATTTGATCGATCGGTCTAGTAAGAGTTGACACTTGCCCATACTCAAACCAAGTGGGGTATAGCATGGTGAAAGGACGAATTGCACGGCAATTGTCTATGGAAAGGTTTGTAATTTGGTTCGTAGTTTATATAACCGTCAAACCAATTACTTTCCGGTCAATTCGGGGTCATGATGTGTTGCTAGATACCGCTCATGACTTGCTTAGATCAAGTGTTAATCTAAGTGGCCAACATAACCGGAACCTAATGGGTCACACGACATAAAGTGTCTCGGAGAACTCGTAAAATAGTTTTGGATAGTGATCCAATACTGGAGAGCGAGCGGATTAAATGGATCCCGATGAGATTGGGATATGTCCCGATGAGATCGCGACATCGACATTCTTGAAAACCGTTTAGGTGATTTTTAGCCGGTGGGGCCCGATGAGGTTAGTAGGACCAACCCAGTGTGATGGACCACTTCAGCAATGATATATATTAATTAATTAAGTAAATAATTAATTAATATATATAATTATATCTTAAGGTACGTGGAGGACAAGAAGGAAGCAATTGGAAGCTTCTTATATCTTAGTCATTAAGCATTAATTGCATAAAAGACAAAACAAGTTGGAGGAAAGATGAAGGAGCTCGTTGATGACACATATAAAAGGGTTAAAATTGTTTTAAACCTAATCTTGAAGAGTCATCATCGTGGAAGCAAGAGAAAGCAAAGGTTTTGTGAAAACCTAAAGCTCTCATCCTTTCCAACGAGTTCTTCATCTCCTCTTCCAAGTGATTTTGTCATCTCCTCTTTGACTATTGCTCTCCAAGAACAAGGTTAGTGCTAGCACACTCCTTACTTTGTTCTAGCTATTCCGGGTTAAAGGGTTTGTCCGGTTAGGTTTTCCGACCTCTGCGTGAATACCGTTAGAGGCAGACCACGTGGGTCGTTATGGTTTGATTTAGTTATATAGACACAACGATCCTGGGTTTCGGGAAAGTCCTGGGACAAAAAATTTTGTTTTCCGCACCGGGTACATGTGATGTACCCACCGGGATTTTCCTACAAAGCTGAGGTTCCACCTCCTCCTCCAGCTCAAGGAGAAGCTTTGATTAAGCTGTCCCAGGCTATGATGACCTTGTTGCATCGAATGACAACACCTAAGGCTCCGATTGATCAGTTGAGGAAGTATGGGGCTGAAGAATTTTCTAGGACTTCTGGAGGAATCTGAAGGGCGAGTTACGGATTGAGAAGGTGAAGAGGGTCTTGGATGAGATTAGTTGTCCATGAGCGGATGGTTCATCATCTTTGTTTCCTTCTACAGGGAGCATCTTATGAATGGTGGAAGTTTGTCCTTAGGAGTCCTCAGCTACCGGTGCCTCTGACGTGGGAATTCTTTGCCCAAGAATTTAAAACTAAATATGTGACGGAAGCTTACAGAAAGGATAGGTGGAAGCAGTTTTTGAATCTAAAACAGAGGAGTTTGTCTGTTGTTGAGTATGATCGGGAGTTTAATCGGCTCAGTAAGTATGCCCCTGAATCTGTGCTGACTGAAGAGTTCCGATGCCATCAATTCGAGGAGGGATTGCATGATTCGATCAAGGAGCATCTAGCAGCGTTTTCTATGTTACAACAAGTTACTTACCATCAGTTGGTACAGGCTGCAATAAAAATAGAAAGACAAGAGACGATCAGGAAAGAAAGAAGTCAGAGAAGAGGCTTTAATAGAGGAGGTTAGTCTTCGGGGAAACAAAATCGGGAAGGTAGTTCCTCTGCACCGAGAGTTGCTCAGAGATCTGTGATGAGGGGAAGGCAACAAAACTTTCCTACATCGACTGCTTCTAATAGGGGTTCCTCTGGGGGTCGAGGTTCTGGTGCTCTAGAGTGCCCACACTGCTCTATTCATCATTGGGGTGTCTGTTGGAGAGCTACAGGTGCATGTTTTCGTTGTGGCAGTACAGATCATATGATTGTAAATTACCCTATGAGACAGTCTGGGATAGCACAAGCTAGTGGAGAGGTTTCTCATGCATCAGCTGGGAACAGAGGTCGAGGAAGAGGTCGAAGCGGATATAATCGAGCAGGCTAATCGAGTTCTCACTTTCGAAGCGTGAATCGACCAGCTATGCCTCATTGCTTGGTCGAGCTTATAATCAAAGCTCGTGAGGATCAGGATGCATCAGATGTCATTGCTGGTATGGTTTCTCTCTTTGATTTTGAATTGTATGCATTAATTGATCATGGATCTTCACATTCATATATCTGTGCTGGAGAAATGTTTGATAAGGAGATGCTTATAGATCAGTTAGAATATGACATGCATGTAACTAGTCCTCTAGGCAGTAGTGTGTTGGTGAATCGGTGGTTAGGAATTGTCCATTATGATTCAAGGCGGTGAGTATCTGCAGATCCGATTAGATTCCGTTTCACGAATTTGATTTGATTCTGGGTATGGATTGACTGTCTAAACATCAGGCAGTAATTGACTGTAAGGCTAAGATAGTTTTCTTGAGGAGGCCCGACCAGTCTGAGATTGTATTTCATGGTGGTTGTACAAGTGCTTTAACTAATGTAGTATCTGCTATGCAAGTGCAAAAGCTTCTAAGAAAGGGGTGTGAAGCTAATCTAGCCTTTGTACTTGATTCCCAGAAGGATGGTGGTAAGGATAAACTACTTGATATTCCTGTAGTGAATGACTTTCCAGATGTTTTTCCTAAGGAACTGCCTGGGCTTCCTCCAGAAAGAGAAGCGGAGTTATCTATTGAAGTCATGCCTGGTACTGCTCCTATATCCAGAGCACCGTATAAAGGGTTTATTAGACCCAGTGTATCACCATGGGGTGCACCGGTGTTGTTTGTTAAGAAGAAGGATGGTACACTGAGAATGTGTATCGATTATAGGCAGTTAAATAGAGTCACAGTGAAGAATAGGTATCCACTGCCACGGATTGACGATCTATTTGATCAGTTGAGAGATGCAAGCGTGTTTTCAAAGATAAATATGCGTTCGGGGTATTATCAGGTTCGGGTAAAGGATGTGGATGTACCGAAGACAGCATTTCGAACCCGTTATAGAAATTATGAATTTTTGGTAATGCCATTCGAGTTAACTAATGTTCCAGCAACATTTATGAATCTAATGAATCGAGTGTTCAGGCCTTATTTGGACCAGTTTGTTGTGGTATTTATTGATGATATCCTGGTCTATTCTAGAACTGAATAGAATCATAGTGAGCATCTCCGAATTGTATTACAGACCCTGCGGGAAAGACAGTTGTATGCTAAGTTGAGTAAATGTGATTTCTGGCTTAAGGAGATATCATTTTTAGGTCGTATGGTCTCTTCGAAGGAATTAGAGTTGATCTAGTAAGATAGAGGCAATTGTTAATTGGAAGCCACCACGGAATGTGACTAAGTAAGAAGTTTTCAGGTCTGGTTGGTTATTACCGTCGGTTTGTTAAGGATTTTCGGTGATAGCATCCCTTTAACTAAACTTTTACGGAATGGAGTGAAGTATGAATGGTCTGATAGATGTCAGAGTAGTTTTGATCAGTTGAAAAATATGCTTACTGAAGCTCCTGTATTAGTTCAACCTATGGCTGGTAAGGAGTATGTTATGTATATTGATGCATCTGGAATTGGTTTAGGTTGTGTATTGATGCAGGAAGGAAAGGTAGCTGCTTATGCTTCTAGGCAACTAAAGACTTATGAACAGAATTACCCTACACATGATCTGGAACTTGCAACAGTAGTGTTTGCCTTAAAAATTTGGCGACACTATCTGTATGGTGAAAGGTGTAGAATTTTCACAGATCATAAGAGTTTGAAGTATCTGCTTACACAGAAGGAACTCAATTTGAGACAACGACGTTGGTTGGAATTATTTAAAGACTATGATTGTATTGTGGACTACCATCCGGGTAAGGCTAATGTTGTAGTTGATGCCTTGAGTCGAAAGACCATCTCAGCATTGTCACTGAAGCAGACTGGATGGAAATTGGGATCTGATGGAGCTTTAATGGCTCAATGGAGAGCAAAGCCTACGTTAAGACAGGAGATTTGTGATGCTCAAAGAGCTGATGATAAGTTACAACAACTTATCATGGCTACTCAGGAAGGTAAATGACTATTTTTACATGTGGTGGTGGTGAATTGTATTATAAGGATCGGTTGTGTGTGCCAGCGAATGATGAATTGAAAAAGAAGTTATTGTTTGAGGCTCATAATACAATATTTACTATGCATCCGGGTGGAAACAAGATGTATTAGGATCTGAAGCAGTATTATTGGTGGGCAGGTATGAAACGGAACGTTGTGGATTATGTAGCAAAATGTCTGACAAGCCAGCAGGTTAAGGCTGAACACCAGGTTCCATCTGGTTTGTTAAATCCTATTCCTATTCCTCAATGGAAATGGGATAACATTACCATGGACTTTGTCACTGGACTTCCTCTTACTCAAAGGAAGCATAATGCAGTATGGGTAATTGTGGATAAGTTTACCAAATCTGCTCATTTTCTACCTGTTCGTCTGACTATTCATTGGATAGGCTTATAGATTTGTATGTGAATGAGATTGTAAGACTACATGGAGTACCATTATCGATTATTTCTGATCGTGATCCTCGATTTACTTCGAGATTCTAGAAAAGTTTACAGGAAGCATTGGGTACTCAACTTAAGTTTAATCGCTTTTCATCCCTGCAACGGATGGACAAATCGAGCGAGTTATCTGATTTTGAAAGATATGTTGAGGGGTTGTGTGTTAGAGTTTCCCAGGAGTTGGGATAATTATCTGACTTTGATGGAGTTTGCTTATAAAAACAGTTATCAGACGAGCATTGGCATGGCACCTTATCAAATGTTGTATGGTAGGAAGTGTAAAACTCCGGTATGTTGGACGGAGCTGAGTGAAAACAAGATGATCGGACCAGACATTGTGAAAGATACTGAAGAAAAGATTCTGATTATTCAACAAAGATTGAAAGTCGCCGTTGATAGGCGTAAATCTTATCTTGATCTAAAAGGAAGGATATTGAGTTTCAAGTGGGTGATAAGGTGTTTCTAAAAGTGTCACCATGGAAACACATACTTCGGTTTGGGAAGAAGGGTAAGCTCAGTCCGCGATTCATTAGGCCTTATGAAATTCTGAAGAGGGTTGGACCCGTAGCTTATCAATTAGCTCTTCCTGGAGAATTGGCCAAATTGCATGATGTGTTCCATGTTTCTATGTTGAGGAGATATCGGTCTGATGTCACACATAAGATTCCGATGCAAGAGATTCAGGTACAACATGATTTGTCATATGAAGAAGGGCCAATTTCCATATTAGCCAGAGAAGTGAAACAATTGCGGAACAAGACAGTACCATTGGTAAAAGTCCTCTGGCAACACCATGGACTTGAGGAAGCAACATGGGAACCAGAGGAAATCATGAAGGCCCAGTATCCGCAATTATTCAGATCAGGTATGTGAAGTGAATCACACGTTAATATATTGAACAATAAAATGATCAAGATACACAAGAAGGGGGTTGAATTGTGATAAACTTTTCGTTAATCCTTTTAGAAATTACTTGTTCTTTCAAAAACTTATCGTAAATCAATTCGTAACTAGTTTAAAAAAAATTTGTTAATTTTGAAAACTACGATATAAGTAATATGAGAGTAGAAAGAAAAAATACAACAATTTATCCTGGTTCACCCAAACCGTGGGCTACGTCCGATCCTCGAGATATCCTTATGAGATTTCACTATTTTCAACTGTTTACAAGTATTCTTTCGATTGAGCCTCTCGTGTCTCTTTACTGAAGAAGTATTCTTTTACTCTTAGCCACTTGGGCTATCTGTAACACTTTCTAATTGAAAGAATAGTAAAGAGCTTGTTACAATAGAAATGCTCTTAACACTGCTCACTCGAAATATCGTTCACAATTTTCTCTCAAATAATCGAAAATCAAAGTTGAATATTCAAGGTTTCATGAAGTTCTCTTCTTCAATCTCGACTCTTATTTATAGTCGGGTTCTTCAACTTTCTTGAATATCTGCTTGAATCTTGAAAAAACGGTTATTCAGTTTGACTCAGAACTAACTCAAATGATGTTTCTTTCTTCCGTCGATATTTTGTATCGGCCGCTTTTCTCTTGTAAAGCTTTAAATCGCTTTTCTCTTGTAAAGCTTTTAAATGCCTTTTCTCTTGTAAAGTTTTAAATACCTTTTCTCTTGTAAAGCTTTAAATGCCTTTTCTTTTGTAAAGCTTTAAATGCTTTTCTCTTGTAAAGCTTTAAATGCATTTTTCGCTTCATTTGATTCTTACTTGACTGATTTTTCTCCTTCATTTTTTTTTTACTTCTCATGCGTCCATCTACTTTTTATTTTATATTTCTCTTTGTTTGTCATCAAAATTATTTAATCGTGAAGTCCGGTTTGACTTAACATTCTCCCCTTTTGATGATAACAAATATTGTGAAATAGAGAAATATGAAAGGTATCAAATATCTGAAGTATGAATAAATCAAAATAACTTCGCTTTCAAAATTTCTTACGCCTTTTCCTTTCAAATTGATTCTCCTTGTCATTCTTCATTCTCCCCCTATTTGTTATTAATCAAAAAAATTATTTCCCAAACTGTTTCACTAACTTTTTCAGCATCTTCTTAATCTTCTTCATATCCTTATCAAGTTTCTGAACTTGTTTCTTTAAAGTCAATGATTCAGCTGCAGTCGAGGATTCTGTCTCAACAACTTGCATCACAACAACAAAGAATCGTTGTTGTATAAGCTTCCACGTTTGAGACATGTGATTCAATAATTTGTAGGAGAGGTGGAGGAACATATATAACTTGATCAGGAATATCAAGATCATAGGAATCAAGTATACGTTGAAATGTGCTTCCAAGACAAGGTATAGCTTCTGCAACTGAGTTGATCTCCCACAGAGGTCGATTTTGTAGAATGTTCTGTAAAATACTATAAGAACATTTTAAGTTGCCAATCGAAAAGAACGACATCGACCCTTTCGATAGTGCCTCCACATGGATCATCTGCTGTAGCCTTAGTTTGGCTTGTTCTCGGATCTTGATAAATGCGATAGAACTTCCACTTCTTTTCTCTTCACATGCTTCATCAATCAATTGCCTTTTCGCAATCGATCGAAGTCATGTCATCCAAAATCGGTTCGGTTGAACTTTCGACCAGTTTCTCTTCACACTGCGTTCAACAAAATTTGGTGGTTGTAAATCGTACCACCTTGATTCTCGTCTTGTCGAGATTGGATAAAAGTAAGGCGCTCTCCAAATGGCTCTGGTGGATATGGTTCTCTTCCAACTCTCTTCAGTTGATCATAGAAATTTTTGTAACCCCTATCCAACAGATGTAGAATGTTGTTATCAAATTCAACTGATTTGAAGAAGGCTTTCACAAATCTCTTTGGTTTGTCTCGGATGATGACAAATTTGGTCTTCTTCTCCTCTGTGACAACCAATCTGTGTTCCCAACTTTCTCTTTGAAAAGTTA
Source organism: Erythroxylum novogranatense (assembly GCA_029891385.1). Lineage (NCBI taxonomy): Eukaryota > Viridiplantae > Streptophyta > Magnoliopsida > Malpighiales > Erythroxylaceae > Erythroxylum > Erythroxylum novogranatense. Next base: position 91,330,147 of record CM057225.1, on the reverse strand, counting down.
AATATTTGGATGGAACATTAGTCATCACACTCAAGACTTTTTGAGTAACCTTTTGTCCCATAACATGTGTAGCAATTTGCTTGCGAATAAGTGAAGACTGAAAAGTAGTAGAAACTACTTCTTCAAAAATTGGATTATCAAGGACATTGTGAGTATCCTTAAGATTACCAGTAATAGCTTCCATATTTACTTCAGCAATATCAACCGTATCAACAACAGACTTTTACGTAGTATCAACAACAGTCTTTTCTTGCCTTACCTTCTTAGACTTTGTTTCTATTGTTGGACTTCCTTCTTTTGTCGCACTCATTTTCTTTCCCCTTGGTGACTTTTTAGGTTGCGTTTTTTTCTTTTTAGGTTCTTCTTTCCTTTCTCCTCCGTCCTTGAGGCGAAGTTTTGAATCTTTTCAAGGATTGATGTCAACGACTTTGTAGCTTTTGATCTTTGCGATTCGTAATGCTTTGATTGACTTAATTCTCTGGATTGGTGGCTTCTTTCATTGCAGTTTCGCTCTGGGTGACCTTCTTGCTTGCTTTGGAATGTCACCAAGAGTGATTCCACTACGCTTCAAGTTACGATTCAAAAAATTGAACACTTCTCGACTTTGATTCCTGAGAATGTGATCTTGTTTCCTTCATAGAAGACTTCTTCAGTATACGCTCCCCCTCAATTGTTGCTTTCCTTGGCGATTCTGCTCCTTTTCTGTCAGAAAATCTCAAACCCATTTTAGCAATTGATGTTGAATCTATATAGCTTTTAACAGATATCTTCTGTCTAATTCCCCAATCCAATCTGATGCCAGATTCTCTAAACACTCTTGTCAACAACATCCCATAAGGATAAGTGTTTGTATCCTTTATTGATTTTACCATGTACTGATAAATCAAATATGGTAAATCTATTGGGTGATGATTCAGAAGATGAAGAATACATTGTTCATCCAGGGTAGTGACCTGATGTCGTGAACCTATTCTCGGTAAAACACGATACATGTAACCATGAACAATACCCTTGCCTTTGGTACCGACCAAGAGGCTCGCTTTCGATTGGGTTATTTTGTCCATAAAGTTGACGACTAACTTCATCTTCGCTCATCTTAAGCTTCGTCATCCATTTCGCCATATTAGTGAGTTGAACTACATCCATCGGACATTCGGTGACTTTCTCCAAGAACTCTTCACATTATAACAGAGTGTGTGTCTACATACGACACGATTGTATCGTCATCGACTTAGTATTCTTCCGTAACTCATAAACTTCTTGGAGATAGACTTCATCTCGCACTTGAAAGAAGTTTCTCCAACTCGCCGCTATTATCTCCTATCTATATCCATCTGTTCTTTTCTTAGTTCTTGAAGTTTACCAATCTTCCCCAATTTCGATCTGGATCAACTCGCAAAATGGGCTTGACATTCATCTTCTTGATTCGATTGAGTAGGAACTTGCTTGAAGAAATTTCAGAGAGATTTAAGAGAACTAGCAATTTCGAATTGGTAGGAATCCCAAAAGTCGCTTTTAGGAATTTATAGCTAATTCTAGAACTATTGTACTTTTCGATGATCTCGTGAGTTTTTCCTCTAAAACTTTTCTTGTGAAAGAAGTTTTATATCTGAAACCGCCTAATGCCGTTAACTCCACCGCTTCACCGTCTTGTCTTTATAAAAAAACCGATGAATGGTCCGTTAACTCCTCCGTCTGTCTGTCTTGTCTTTATGAAAAACTGGATGAATGGTCCGTAACCATCACCATATTGAGGTTCGTCCGATTTCTTTAAAGCGATCTTCACTTAGTGGTTTTGTGAAGATATCCACCCACCGATATTTCGCTTTACGAATTGTAGATCCAGCGACTTTCTTCCGAACGTAATCTCTCAAGAAATGATGTCGACTTCTATGTGCTTTACCTTGAATGTTGAATTGGATTCTTTGACAAGTCGATGGTATTTGGTGTTGTCGCAGATATTGGAATCTCTTCCTCTTGTATTGAGTAGTCCTCTAATTGATACTTGATCCACAATATTTGTGAACAACAACTTCATGCAGATATATATTCAACTTGGCGATTGATAATGCAATCGAGCTTTGTCTCTTGCTTAACCATGACACCAGGTTTGGTCCAAGAAAGTGACAGCCACCACTCGTGCTCTTCCTTTCGATCCTATCACCGGCATAGTCCGCATCGCAATATCCATTCAACCTGAAATTTTTACCTTTCTCATACATTAAAAGATCAAGTAGTACTGCGAGATATCTCAAAATTCATTTTACAAAGAATATAATGAGATTCTCTAGGATTGGCCTGAAACCTTGCACACAAGCATACACTGAATAGAATGTCAGGTCTACTTGCTGTAAGATAAAGCAAAGAACCAATCATCCTTCTAAATAGGGTTTGATCCACCTTCTTACCACTTTCTTCTTTTGACAACAAGTTTGAAGGATGCATCGGGGTAGACATATATTTAACACTTGCACATATCAAACTTAGACAACAATTCTTTAAGATATTTTGTTGATGGATAAAATCTTATCCTCGGTTTGCTTTACTTGCAATCCAAGAAAGAATTTTAACTCACCCATCATGCTCATCTCAAATTCATTTTCATCGATTTTCAAAACTCATGATAACCTTCTTCAAGTTGCACCAAAATAATATCATCAACATAAATTTGCACAATAATGAAATCATTACACAAGTTCTTCCTAAAAAGAGTTTTGTCTACATTACCTCTAGTAAATCCATTTTCTATAAGAAATGAACTCAGACAATCATACCATGCTCTAGGGGCTTGTTTCAGTCCATATAAGGCTTTATGAAGTCTGTAGACATGATTTGGATACTTTATGTCCTCAAATCCGGGAGGTTGCTTAACATAGACTTCTTCATCTATAAAACCATTCAACAATGCACTTTTTACATCCATATGAAAAAGCTTTATGTCATGGCAAACCGCATATGCAAGCAGTATCCTTATTGCTTCAAGTCTTGCTACTGGAGCATATGTCTCATTGTAGTCTATTCCTTCTTGCTGATTATAGCCTTGTGCTACTAATCTTGCCTTATTGCGACTTACTTTTCCTCGATTCGCCTAGTTTATTCTTGAATACCCATCTAGTACCAATAATGGATTTCTTTTCAGGTTTAGGAACTAAGGACCAGACTTTATTTCTACAGAATTGATTCAACTTCTCTTGCATAACTAGTATCCATGCTTCATCTTTTAGAGCTTCATCAATCTTCTTAGGTTCTACATCAGATATAAATGCCACGTTGGCTTCTCTTACGAACTTGGACCTTGTTCAACACCTTCTGAGGTTTCTCCAATAATTGACTCTTTAGGATGAGAACTTTGTATCTCCAATCTTTCTTTAACTCCAAATTCTTTGAAATGTCTTTCTTTTAGTCATATAATGTTTCGATGAAGATACTTCTTTGTACTCCGTCAAAGGCACAGAATAAAGATCATTATCGATTCCTCTTCCTTATTGGGTTGAGAGCTATCATCGAACTTGACATGAATAGTTTCTTCAACAGTCTTTGAGGTGAGGTTGTAGACTCTAAATGCCTTTGAGGTGAGAGAATAACCTAGAAATATTCCTGAAAGTGTCTTTGCATCAAACTTGTCCAGAACTTCCTTTGTGTTCAGAATAGTGCACTTGCAACCGAAAGGATGGAAATAAGAAATGTTTGGTTTCCTTCCATTCCACAACTCATAGGGAGTTTTCTTCAATATTGGTCGCAGCAACACTCTATTCTGAATATAGCATGCTGTATTGACAGCTTCTGCCCAGAAATATTTAGGAAGATTCATCTCGCACAGCATTGTTCTTGCCATCTCTTGAATCGTCCTATTCTTCCTTTCAACAACTCCATTCTGCTGCGGAGTCCTTGGGGCAGAGAAGTTATGGAAAATTCCATTTTCTTCGCAGAATACTCTAAATTTCTCATTCTCGAATTCTCCACCATGATCACTCCTTATACTGGCTATAGACACTCCTTTTTATTCTCAGAACCTCATGGAAAGGTTTCTAAAGCACTTGAAAGACTCATCTTTATGTGCGGTAAAAGTATCCAACAAAACCTTGTAAAATCATCAACAATGACAAGTCCATACTTCTTTCTACCAAGACTTATTGTCCTTGTTGGACCAAATAAATCCATATGTAACAACTCTAGTGGTCTAGATGAAGTTACGAAATGTTTTGAAGAGAAAGAGGTTTTAACTTGTTTCCTTTCGACAACTTTCACAAAGAAATCTTTGTCAAAACAAATTTGTGGCAAACCTTTTACCAAATCATGTTTCAAAAGTTTTGAAATATGTTTAAAGCCGACATGACCTAGTTTTTTATGCCGATCGTCTTTCTTCTTGAAGAGATAAAAACATGAAATATTTTGAGACTGAAAATCGTGTAAATCAATTTTGTAAAGATTGTTTCGTCTTTTGGCCGAAAAGAAGATATAACCATCTTTGTTTCTGACTTCACAAAAGTTTTGGTTGAATGTAACTTCAAAACCAGAATCACATAATTGACTAATACTTATCAAGTTATGCTTTAGACCATCAACTAGCAGTACGTTGTTAATGCATGCATGGGAATTCTTACCAATCTTACCAATCCCGATTATCTTGCCCTGCTTGTTGTCTCCAAAAATTACCGAACCTCCTTTCTTGTACTGAAGATCTAGGAACATAGACCTTTTTTCCGTCATGTGACGCGAGCATCCACTGTCCAAATACCAATGGTGCTTGCTGGCTCTTCCAAAGAAGGATTTCTGTAGGAGATATTATCTTGTTTTTAGGTACCCAGATTCTCTTGGGTCCTTTAGGGTTAGTATGGTGTAATGAATGATAACAAGAAGTAGAATGAAAACGTTGATGACCTTTTTGAGAACCCGATTGATATCTTTTCTTATCTTTTGAACAATTGATTTCACGTAATCTTTGGGACTTATTTTAGTAAACCCTAATCCAGCTTTTATCACTTGGATGTCGCATTTTCCTAGCATTTCATTCATCTTTTTGTACTTATCTGTAAATTTAGCTAGATCAATCGAGAGATTATTGATTCTCGATTTCAATGTTTAATCTCTTGGATCTATCTATAACTTTGTTGTTATTCAGTTCCTCAACTTGCTTTCTCATACTTATATTCTCACTCTCTATCTCATGAGTATGTTTGAGGTTTTCTACAAATTTCTTCTTCAACAGCTTGTACTGTTTCATAATAGCATGAGAATCCTCTAACAATTCTGAGTATGCATCTTGTATATTATTATAGCTAGAAGTTACCTCTTCATCACTTTCTTCTTCAGCTACCAGACATATGTTAGCATGTTCTGACGCTTCTGAGCTTGTATCTGATTCTGATGAATCTAGATCCTCCCACGTTGCCATCATGCTTTTCTTGTTATCCCTACTCTTTTTGGGTTGTCTTTTCAACATTGGACACTCGGACTTGTAATGTCCCGGCTTATTGCATTCATAACATGTAATAGATGCTTTCTCGATTTTTCCATTGTCTTTGCCGCTGTTCCTTCTGAATGTTGAATTTCCTTTGGACTTCTTTTTCCACATTCTTCTTATCTTTCTTGAAATGAAAGATAGCTCATCGTCTTCATCACTTGATTCAGATTCTGACTTGCTGGAATCATCATCCTTTGATTCTTCAATCTTTAATGCCTTTGATGTATTCCTCTTTGTCTTTTTCTTCTGGATTTTGTGATTCTTTTGACCTGCTTTGAGAGCTATGGACTTCTCTTTCTTGGGCTTATCTTCTGCATCAAGCTCTACTTCATGTATCTTCAATGATCCAAGCAATTCATCAAGCTTTAGTACGCTTAAGTCTTTGGCTTCAGACAACAGATTACTTTGGGTCTCCATCTTTTTGGCAGACTCCTCAAAATCTTTCGAACATGGTCTTGACTGTTGTACGTTCTTCCAAGAGCTTTTATCCCATTAACAATTGTTTGAAATCTTCCAAACATTTGATCAATGGTCTCTTCTTCTTTCATTTTGAACAACTTGTACTGATGCACCAGAATGCTTATCTTGGACTCCTTGACTTGATTTGTTCCTTCATGTTCAATTGATAATGTATCCCACATTTCTTTGGCAGTGTCGCATCCATGACCTTTGTCATACTCGCTTCTGCTCAATGCACAACTCAAGAAAAATTTCGCCTTAGAGTTTAGTTGAAATCTTGCTTTCTGCTCAACTGTCCATCTTTCTCGTGGAATTGGATTTTTATCATCATCTTCAGGTGTGTATGGTCCGTTCTCGATGATGTCCCAAAGGTCAATGTGAGTAGATTCGATAAACAATCTCATCCGGTCCTTCCAATAGTGGTAGTCTTCACCATCAATGCCGGAGGTCTAGTGATCAAGCTCCTTCAACAATATACATGTGATTCCACCATTTTCTTTAATTCACACTTTATTAAAGTGATTCTTGAACACCAGTGCTCGATACCAATTGAAGTGAATCACACGTTAATATATTGAACAATAAAATGATCAAGATACACAAGAAGGGGGTTGAATTGTGATAAACTTTTCGTTAATCCTTTTAGAAATTACTTGTTCTTTCAAAACTTATCGTAAATCAATTCAGTAACTAGTTTAAAAAACTTTGTTAATTTTGAAAACTACGATATAAGTAATATGAGAGTAGAAAGAAAAACATAGCAATTTATCCTGGTTAACCCTAAACTGTGGGCTACGCCCGATCCTCGATATCCTTCCGAGATTTCACTATTTCGAGCTATTTACGGTATTCTTTCGATCGCCTCTCCGTGTCTCTTTACAAAGCAATTATTCTTTACTCTTAGCCTCTTCAGCTATCTGTAACACTTTCTAATTGAAAGAATAGTAAAGAGCTTGTTACAATAGAAATACTCTTAACATCGCTCACTCAAATATCGCTCACAATTTTCTCTCGATAATCGAAAATCAAAAGTTGAATATTCAAGGTTTCATGAAGTTCTCTTCTTCAATCTCGACTCTTGTTTATAGTCGGGTTCTTCAACTGTTTCTTGAATATTCGCTTCTTGAATCTTGAAAGAAGCGGTTATTCAGCTTTGACTCCATAACTAACTCAAATGATGTTTCTTCCTTCCGTCGATATTTTGTATCTGCTTTTCTCTTGTAAAGCTTTAAATGCCTTTTCTCTTGTAAAGCTTTTAAATGCCTTTTCTCTTGTAAAGCTTTGCCTCGCTTTTCTCTTGTAAAGCTTTAAATACCTTTTCTCTTGTAAAGCTTTAAATACCTTTTCTCTTGTAAAGTTTTAAATGCCGCTTTTCTCTTGTAAAGCTTTAAATGCATTTTTCGCTTGGTGATTCTTACTTCGGCTGATTTTTCTCCTTCAGCTATTTTTTTACTTCTCATGCATCCATCTACTTTTCATTTGTATATTTCTCTTTGTTTGTCATCAAAATTATTTAATACGTGAAGTCTGGTTTGACTTAACATAGGTATGAATTTCGAGGACGAAATTTCTTAAGGAGGGAAGAGTTGTAACGCCCCAAATTAGGGGTTAGAATATTAACAAAATTTAGTACGAATTATGCTTGTTATTTGCATATGGAATATTTGCTTAATTGTGCATAAATATTTTGGCATGCATTCATGACATTTTTTGGGTAAATTGGTTTATAAATAGAAATTGTGGATTTATTGGAATGTATTAAATGTGATTTGACAATTTTTGTACATTTTGGATTTTTAAAAATTTTGGTGAGTTATTTTGAGCTAAAAAAATATTTGGAGAGTCATATCATTATTTCACAATTTTTGGTGAATTTAGATATTTTTAAAAAATTTTTGGAATATTTTGGACCAATTATGATGTGACACATGGCAACATATGTCTTTGACAAATGGCTAGTATATGTGGTGACATGTGGCAATAATATATATGCGACACATGGTAAGTTGCTACTAAGACAAATGGTGAATAGGTAGAGACAAATAATACACGTGAAGGACATGCAAGGAACCCACGTCTTATTATATTTTAGTTAGGAGGGAACCACTGTAGCTTTCATTCTTTACGGAAACACTCAACACTGAGATGTGTTTCCCTGTTCTTCATCACCGAATAGCAACTGATTATACCATTGTGTTGTTGATTTCCCTTTTCAGTGCTAGAGTAATTGTGAACTCAAGTAAGTTATGTCTTAAGCTTTATTGAGTGTTGTAAGATGTTTTTGATGCTGGATTTTTGTTAGAAATGAATACATGCATGAGAAGGATTTAGCAGTAGAGATTCGGTGATGAAATGTAAGTAGATCTGATGTTTTTTTGTGTGTGTAAATATAAACATGCATGCATGGGTTTAGAAGTGAGGCTACGGTGATTCTGTAAGTTGATGAAGAAAATGTGTTTCTGTTATGGTTTAAAAGATTATATATATATATATATGGTTTGGGTTTATGCTCTGTTTTTCTTGGTGATATGCGTGAGTGTTTTTGGAAGTGTTTGTTGGAGTTAAAATGAGTGATAGTAAGTTGTAATGAAAATGGGAAGATTCAGATGAGAAAAAAAATGATGAAATGGGAATGTCGTTGGATACTAAGTGATGTGTAGAAACAAATGTGCAGTAAAGTTCATGAACATACTCTGTTTTCTTCAATATGTAGAAATGTTTGGGTAAAGTTTAGTTATGGATTTTGTAAGATTGGAGTTAAAGAGGACATATGAGTAGTGTAGTGTTGTGTTGTAAGAAGGATTAAAATGGCAAAAAGGAAAGGAATACAACAGATGAAGATGGAGGAAAATGCGAAATGTGGTTTTGCTACGTGAAGCAGTACCATTCTTCACAATCATAGAAAACCGTATGTGACATTTGGCTGTAATGTTGTATGTGATCTTGAGTTTTGAGTGGTTTTGTTAGTAAGTTGAATTGTAATGGGAGTTGAAATGAAGAGATAATGTGAGGGTATAAATTAAAGATGGTAGGGTAAGTGGAAGAGTGGAAGAAGAGTGAAAAATTTGGCTGTTTTCGTTATGGGTTGGTGAAGAAGACGATGAACAGTGTTATAAGTCGACTTGTTATGGTGTATAAGTCGACTTAGATCAACGTTTTGCATGAAAATGTCATCTCCGCTCTTCAATAAGTCGAGTTATGCAAGTGTAAGTCGACTTGTGGTGTTATGTAAGTCGACTTGTGTAAGTATAAGTCGACTTGTGTGTGATAAACTTCAATCTTTGAAATCCCAATCTGCATCTTCACACTTTTGACCATATCTTTGTCATCCGACCTCCGAATGACCTGATTCTCGAAGTGTTGGATTCGTAAGAAAATTTTCTACCTCTTTATGTGAAATTTGTAAATTTTCAGATTTAATTAACAATCAAGGAATTAATAATTTAAGTTGTGAATTATGGAATAAAGTTAAGAATTTAGGGTTTGGTCCCGAAATTTGTCATGAACATGCATCCTACATATCCATCATACATTAGTGAATTTTTAATCATGCACAATAGTGATTTGTATCTGTGTTCCCTATTATAGAGGAACGACCACTGCTAGATATTGTCGGGACTTCGAGGCAATAAACAGTAAGGGCGGTTTTGGTAAGTAATACAGGTCAGTAATTTCAGTACGTAATATAGGTAGAAAATTTCAGTAAGTACTTTAGGTAAGTAAATTTTTTTGTTTGATAAATTTTGTGAGTCAACCTAGATGATGTCTAGGATTGATTTATTGGAAGTGCTATTTGACTACACATGAAATGTCTGAAATGACCTTATTCTGTTTTAAAACTGTTAAGTCCTAGTTGTGGGTAAATAGGCATGCCTAGAAGGGTCTGCAGCTGCTCCTGTTATTTGACACTTTGGTGTCTCCTAATATCGAGACATATGTCTCTCCTGCTGATACTAATTATGGTATCTCATGTATAAGTCCCGTTACCCACTTCTGTTCATGGATTTATAGTTTGATTGGTTTTGTATTATGATATCTGTTTGATTCTGACATAAACTAAATTATATTCGATTCAAGGATCTCCGTGTTCTCTTCGCTCGCTTAGTATAAAATCTGTTCAAATGCATTCTTTCTTTCATCAAATCGCTAATATAGATTAGTTATTACTCACTAAGCTATATGCTTAGCGCGGTGGATTTGCCCCGTGTAGGTTCAGAGCGAAGAGATTAAGGACTGGGACAAGTCATCTGCAGTGACCAAAAGAGTATGAGTTTTGTGTCGCGCGAAAATGTATTTTATTTGGTTTATTTGGGCCTGTAAATATTCTTTGGATTTGTTTATGAAATTATGAGATGTATTATATGTGTGTTACGTTTAGTTTTTAAAAATGCATGTGTGAAATGTTTTGATTTGTTTGTTCTGTCTTGGGTGGCATCCATGTATCCTCCCAGGGGGTATTTGGGTGTTACAATGTGTACTTGCATTAAAGCTGAGTTGTTCGTTATTTGGTGTATGGTATAAAAAGTATAGGTCAATTGGATGCTTAGTTGGCAAAACAATTTAACACTATTATCTATTCTAAAAAGAATTTATGTCTTGATTCCTTTTTACTCACCTGGCTATTAATCTCAATTTTTTTTAAATATGATTGACACTGATATGCATATCACCTTTAAGATAGAATTGTTGCATAAGGCTTGTTTAAGTAGGATGTGATTACTCAAGCAATAAAGTAGAACATTTTGTTTTATGCCACGAGACCTCCTCAAAGAGGTTCATCATTAATGCAACAAGAGGATAGTGATGTTGCACCACCTCTATATCTTTTGACTCCACCAATTTGCTATGAGCATCATTTTTAGCTGGAGAGATTGGAACATAAAATTTCTAAACTTGAGAAGAATTTGGATGCTCTACTCCAATTCATGGGGGTGATACCTCCATGCCCACCGATACCATAATACATGTCATTTTAGATGCTCACAACTCAAAGGATTCTTCTACTCTATTCTTTATTTTTGTTGTTTATTTTGTGACATGTGAGTATTTGTGTATATATTTGGGACAATGCATGATTTACTTGTGGGAAAGAAGCGGTATATATTATGATGAACTCTGTGATTTGTTTTTGAACTCATGAATACTATAATTAATATATTGATTATTCCTCATCTTAGCCACATAATTTTTTGATTTTTGTCTATAAATAATCCTTAAGTTAGGATACATTTTTTGGTTTAAGTTATAATGCATTAAAGATACAAGCATGGTTAGTGATTTTCATTAAATTACTTTAAGTATCTCATTGGTTTTGCTGAATGAAAGTGTCTAAGATTTGATGCATTTTTGACACTTATGTGAGCTTTGAGCTGAAGAACATTCATCACATTTGTGCTTATACATTTCTTTTTGTTGTTTGTTATCAAACATAGCTTGTTTACCCTATAGCTTGTTTCTCTCAATCTTTCATCTTTCATCTTTCATCTATTTTTGTGTTAGAACTAAAGCCATGTATGGCTTAATCCAAATATTATGGTTTAAAAGGATTCAAAATTCTAGTTGTAATCTTGTGAGGTTTTGTTCTAAACTTATATTTATGTTTTAATTCAATTATTTCTTGTTTTGTGTTCTTTTATTTCATGACTAATTAATATTGATTAATTTAAAAATTAATTTGATGATGATTATTATCTCGCTACCTATGAATTCAATGATTCGTAATTGTTATGAATGATTGGTACAAGTAACAAATAGGTTATTTATGAATTTGTATATTTAAATTATGATAAATAAGAAAAAGTTGAATAGTGGTAGCTATCTTAATTATTAATTTAGGGTCTAGTCTTTTCACAAAGCTTATTACTATCATTTAATTGATATGGAATGCTATCATACTCAATCAATTGATGTTCAGTTTTAGTTTGAATGTTAGGTTTGAACCAATTAATGTAGAAAATTTTGAAACTTATTATGCTATCCTAATATGTTTCAGGCTAACTGCTTGAATTGTGAAAATTATTCTTTTTAGACCAATGATCAATTTTATAATTAGATGGGATCTTTCTCTTGAATCAGAGTTAAGGACTTTTGAATTTATCACGTTTATATTCAGTTGATTAATTTTGATTCCTTGTTAATTTTATTAAATTAATTAATTAATCATAAACCCCACTTTGTTTTGTTAATTAAAATTAAGAAATTAGTTTTAGTTCTCTTAGGATTTGACCTGATTCCACAACTACTATAAGAAAAAGGATTATAATTTACTTTGAAGGCTTCGATAACCCTATCAAATAGTATCAACATACTTATATAGATATTGTTCAAACTATTTTAAATGTTGGCATAATGTTCATTATACTATTATGAAATTCTAATATCTCCTTAGTGATCCAAATATTTTAAAGAATTTTAAAATATTTTAAATGTTATACAATGTTCAAATGTGTACAAAATTTTGAGTACACATTTGAACATTGTGTCAACATTTAAAATATTTTAAAAATGATGTCTTATTCATGTAAGTTTATGTAAGTATATTTATCATCTCAAGCACCAGTTTGTGCTAAATCCCTTGATAAATCTTTCAAGAAGAACTTATTATGCTTCTTCTAGATCAATAGCTAACTAGTTATAAAGAACTTCATCAAGCAATCTAGAATTTATCATACACATCAATTGCAAATTTATATTATGGGAAAGGTGGCAATGTATAAACCAAATTCATGACAACAAAGAAAAACATTTGGTTAGAAGTTTTTCTTACTTAATTTATAATAGATGAATATCTAACATAAATAATTACAATTGATTATGTCAAAACTAAAGAACGATCCAATTTTGTCTTTAAATATAAAGACAATTATTGATATTAGGACATATGTAATTATTTATATTACTATGCAGACAATAAATAAGGAATTCAAAGCACTCTTCTCTAAAACAAAGAGATCTAAAAATCTCTTAAAAGAAGATATGATCCAAAATTTGGTCTGTTAGGCAATCTAGAGTTGACTTTTTAGGCAAATCATCCATGAAATTCAACTATTATATACTAAATTTAAGATATTTAAGTTATACATAAGTTTTATAACATAAATAACCACAAAACCACTCTTATCTTGACTTAAATCAACCAAATAGATTTAGATTCTAAAATACTTTGTTAATAAAAGCACTTACTATTTCCATAATGTCTAATTTTGACAAAGATTTCTACCACTAAAGTCATACATTAAAATAATTTTAACATTGGCTTAAAGCTCCTAAACATCATCTATCATATCTTCTGATAGTATATTCTAAGTGTCACGAAATGTTGGGAAAGTTTTGAATTGACAAACATATAATGTTATTAATTAGAAAAATGCTTATAAAGGTCTTTACTTAAACAAATAATTTAAAAGGTCTAGTTTCTTAAAGAATCTTAAGTCTATAAAGTAAATTCACACTCTACAACTTATATTAAACTTGTTTATTATGAACTATTAAAGTAGAGATCTAAAGTAAAAACTTTGGCCATTTTAAAGAGCTTTGTATGAACAAATGCAACAAACCTTAACCTACTCATTGCCTAAACTTTTTGAAGTTCCATTTATATTTGTCTCATAAAAATCATAATCCTTCATGCTAGATCTTTAACCTTCAAATCCATTCTTTGTGGAACTCCTAATAAATCCTTTAAAATTATTTTTTATATTGCATTTGTCAATTCAAGAAAAATTTAAAGGCATAATATGATTTCCCTCCTTAATCATTCAAAAATATATTTAACATCCTCTTCATCAAGTTTAAAAGAATCTTTACCTTTGATAAGTTCATCCACTCTTAGTAAACAAAAAACTTCAAAGACTATCCACTTTTCAAATGATCCACCTTAATTCATGATAAATTAATTGTTACTATCTATTCTTTAGAAAATGGCTTTAAGCCATTAAACAAATCATAATTTAATACCTTATTTACAAGTCTCTAATGATTCTCATTCTATAATTGCTTTTAAAGATTTTGATAAAAGGCCTTTTAACATTTTAATGATGTATATTCGTAATCAATTTGTGGCTTAAAAAGAACCACCTCAAGCATCTTCAAATTAACCTCCCACTAAAGAAGTTTAGTGATCAAAAAGGTATAGTTAACAACTGCAGCCATTTACTCATCCACAATAATGAAGTACTTTATTGTTAAATCATATCTCTCCTAATAAGGTGTGAATGGTTCTATGAATTTCGTGTTTAGCCACATTTTGAAATTTAACTTTTTGAAGTTCAAGTTAAAAAACTTCTATGACAATTAATAATAAGATTCACGGGTATTTTAAAAGATTGTAATTTTACACTTATCAATATATTGGGTTTTATAACATATCTGAAATTGATAATGCATTAGGGTTCTTATGTATTGAATTTTATGGTCCTTCTAATTAATACACCATTATTTTAAAATGAAATGCTTATAAATCTCAATGTAACATTTATTCATACTTTTGTATGATTAAAAAGACTATATGATTCAAAATATATGAATTCCAATTATGCTAAGAAAACTTAAGTTATTTATATATGGCCAAATTAATGCACAAATCTTTTAAAATGCCCATGAATTTCATTGTGAATTATTATATAAGTTCGTTAGCTAGAACTTTAGGATGTTGGCTTTTAGAAAGTAACCAAGCATGAAATTCATAAAAGTTGTTATGCCAATTTTTATGAACTTATCAAGTGATTAGGCGGATTGCTTGTGGCGTTCTTTTGATGTCTTTATGTGTTTTTGATTTTTGATTGCATTGTTAATCTTAGGTCAAGGGGTCGAAGGATCTTCTGACAACTTTAATTTCTTAGGTTAGGGTTTTTATCCAATCGATCAAGAGGTTCCTAATCGAGTCGATTCTAGGGGTTCCGCCTCATTTGGTATTAGAGCTTTGGCTTGATTTCAGGTTCCTATCCATTGTTCTCATCATCTTCATTTGTTTTTTTCTTGTGTCTTTGCTATTTCAAATTTCTATTCACTCTTTTCCTTGTTTCCCTTCTACTGTTTATTTCACTTCGCATTTTATCATTATCGTTCCATTATTGTTTGTTAACATAATCTTTGTTGTTCTTGTTTCATAATTTTATTTCAATTCATACTTTATGTTGTGTTGCAGTTAGTTTTTGTTAAGTTTGTTGTTACAAAAAATTGTCAAAAAATCAATTAAAAAAATTATAAAAAACAAAGCTGTAAAAAAAGTGCTTTGTTGATTCGTTGATCGTGATTTGTTGAAATTGTGGATAGTTAATCTTGAAGTGTTGTTGCGATTGTAAGTTGTTAACAAAAGAAGTTTGTTGGAATTTGTGAAGTTTGGTGATTGATAGAATAATTGTGTGGATTGTTAGAAGTTATATTGCATTATTGGTTGAATTGAAATTCAAATTTTCGAAACTTAAACAATGAAACTTTGAAAAACTAATTCCTATTACAAAATTTCTCTTTCGACCTTTGAATTTCTTTAGTTCTTGACCCATACGTGTTACTTTTCATTGCTTTGTTATTGCTTCCTTTTAATCTTCAAATTTTTTTTTTCAAAAGTGTCACTTTCAATTTGATTGTCCTTGATTTGTTTGGAATTTTGGTTGGCAAAGAATTTTGGGAAAGAATCAAGAGTGGTAAAAGGAAAAAATGATTTACATCAAAAGAAAAAGCAAAAAAATGGAGCAAAATACGAGTGAATCATCATCTATTCGAGTGAAACACGTAAGGGAGTGAGTGAGGTTTTTTTTAACTAACATTATTACACTTGTTTTTCTTGTTACTTTGTAATGTCTAAGGCAGGTGATGAAAAGGATTTAGAAGACCTAGCCACAAATTTAAAGCCTTTACAAGAACAAATGACTCAAATGAATCCTAGATTTGAAAGCTATAGAGAGAGGTTAGAACGTTTAGAGGCTCTAAAACGAGGTCAACCAACACCACAACCGACCAACCAACCTGAATTTAAGGATGTTGAAACTAAAACAAACATGGAAGAGTGGGATAGATATCAAACTAGGGAGTATGCTACAAGAGGTCAAAGAAGAGGTGACATGCTTAGAAGAGAACCGAGAGCTAGGGAAGAAGTTGATAGAAGCCTGAGCAGTATAAAAATGAAGATTCCTTTTTTTCAAGGTTGAAGTAATCCAGACCAATATTTGGAGTGGAAAAGAAAGGTAGAGCTTGTGTTTGACAGTCATCACCATTCAAAGGAAAAGAAGGTCAAATTAGTAGTTGTAGGATTTACAGACTATGCCATAGTTTGGTAGAATAGGTTCAAATTAACAGAAGAAGAAATAGGGAGAGACCTATTCGAACTTGGAATCAAATGAAGGCTTTCATGAGAGCAAGTTTTGTTCCTATTCAATATTACAGGGAACTACATCAAAGGCTCCAAAATAGGGGTCTAGTAGTGTTGAAGAGTATCATAAATAAATGGAAATGGCTATGATTAAGGTAGATGTTGTAGAAGACTGAGAGGATACTATGGCTAGATTCTTGTGTGGGCTGAATAAAGAAATTGCTAACACAGTTGAGCTACAACATTATGTGTAGATTGAAGACATGGTTAGTGTTGCTATGACAGTGGAGAAATAACTTAGTTATAAAAAATTAGCTAAACGGTCTTAATTCAGTAATAGTGGTGGATCATCTTGGAAGTTAGGCTACAAAAGAAGTAGTGAAGAGAGGAATTCATCTAAATTCAATGATGACAGGTTTACATGAAAATATAAAGACGAAAAGTACACTTTTAAAAAAAAGAGTGACCTTTTTTAGAAGAACAAAGAAACCATTTCAGTGACTAGCAACAACAAAACTAAGTGTTTCAGATATAAAGGGTATGGCCACATAACTTCTCAATGTCCTAACAAGAGAGCTATGATCATAAAAGATGATAGGGATGTTGAAACATATGGAGAGGAGATAGATCCGAAAATGCCACCATTGGAAGATGTAAGTGATGTAGAATATCCAGAGCATGGAGACTTACTAGTTGCAACAAGAGATTTAAATTTGCAGGCTAAGTATGATGCTCCAGAAGAACAGTGGGAAAATATTTTTCACACTAGATGCAATGTAGGTGGGAAGGTATGCAGTCTAGTTATTGATGGAGGTAGTTGTACTAATACTGCTAGCACTTACGTGGTGGAAAAGCTTGGATTGTCATTATTGAAACACCTAAAGCTATACAAGCTATAGTGGTTGAATGATTGTGGTGAAGTTAAAAAAAGAAAAGAGAGTTAAGATGAACAAGCACAATGGGGAAAAGGGAAAATGAATAAGAGTGATAATTTAAAAATTAGATAAAGTGAGAGGGGGAAGGGAAACATTGAGTGTAAGATAGATAAGAAATTGAGCATGTATGCGAGAGGGGGAGATTTTAGAGATGCTTATCATGAAAAAAATCACTTTTAATGTTGATGTATAAGGAAACTTGTTTTATTGCTATTAACCATGATGAATCTTTTTCCTCTATTGCTAAATCTCTTTTGTAGGAATATAATGATATTTTTAAAAAGGAACTTGCAAAAGGTTTGTCACCCATTAGAGGGATTGAGCATCTAATTGACATAGTGCCTGGAGTTTCATTGCCTAATAGGACAACATATCACAGTAACCATGAAGAGACTAAGGAATTACAAAGACAGGTGAAAGAGTTTATAGCTAAAGACCATGTTAGGGAGAGTATAAGTCCATGTGATGTTCGTATGATACTAGTGCCAAAGAAAGACGGAAGTTGGAGGATTTGCGTAGATTGTAGAGTAATCAACTAAATTACAAAGAAACACCCTTTGGCATATTTTAGTGAAAAGTTGAATGAAACGACCCTAAACTATTATACTTATGATAAAGAATTGTATGCTTTAGTGATAGTGCTCGAAACACGACAACATTACTTGTGCTGAAGGAGTTTGTCATCCACACTGACCATAAGTCCTTGAAGCATCTCAAAGGACAAGGAAAGTTGAATAAGATGCATGCAAGATGGGTTGAGTTTATTAAGATATTTCTATATGTCATTCAATATAAGCAAGGTAAAGAAAATGTGGTAGCTGATGCACTATCTCGCAGGATGCTTTAATCTCTACTATAAGTAGTAAGTTGTTAGGATTTGAGTATATAAAGGATTTGTATGCTGCTGATATTGATTTTGGAAATGTGTATGATGCTTGTGAAACTGCTACATTCAATAAGTTTTATCACCACGATGGGTTTTTGTTTAAGGAAAATAGAATCTGTGTGCCAAATTATTCTCTGCGTGAATTATTCGTTAGAAAATTTCATAGTGGATGTTTAATGGGCCATTTTTATGTATAAAAAACATTGGATATTTTACATGAACATTTCTTTTGGTCGCATATGCGTAGGGATGTAGAACGTGTTTGTGCAAATTGTGTTCAATGTAAACAAGCTAAATCTAAAGTTATGCCTCAAAGATTATACACACCATTGCCTGTACCTAGTGCACCTTGGGAACATATTTCGATGGATTTCATTTTAGGTTTGCCTAGGTGTATGGTAAAGATTCAATTTTTGTGGTTATTGATAGGTTTTCTAAGATGTCTCATTTCATTGCTTATCATAAAACCAATGATGCATCTCATATTACAAATTTGTTCTTTAAGGAAGTTGTTTGACTGCATGGAATTCCAAAGGCCATAATTAGTGATAGAGATGTCAAATTTTTGAGTTCTTTTCGGAAAGTGTTGTGGGAAAAGTTAGGAACTAAATTGTTGTACTTGACTACTTTTCATCTACAAACGGATGGACAAACTAAAATTGTCAATCGTACTTTTAGTACTTGTTAAGTCAAACTAGACTTCACGTATTAAATAATTTTGAGGACAAACAAAGAGAAATATACAAATGAAAAGTAGATGGACGCATGAGAAGTAAAAAAACAGCTGAAGGAGAAAAATCAGCCAAGTAAGAATCAATTTGAAGCGAAAATGCATTTAAAGCTTTACAAGAGAAAAGGCATTTAAAGCTTTATAAGAGAAAAGCGCATTTAAAGCTTTACAAGAGAAAAGGCATTTAAAGCTTTACAAGAGAAAAGCATTTAAAGCTTTACAAGAGAAAAGCGATTTAAAGCTTTACAAGAGAAAAGCAAACCGATACAAAATATCGACGCAAGAAAGAAACATCGGTTTGAGTTAGTTCTGAGTCAAACTGAATAACCGTTTTTTCAAGATTCAAGAAGCGATATTCAAGCAGTTGAAGAACCCGACTATAAATAAGAGTCGAGATTGAAGAAGAGATAACTTCATGAAACCTTGAATATTCAACTTTGATTTTCAGATTATCGAGAGAAAAATTGTGAACGATATTTCGAGTGAGCAGTTGTTAAGAGCATTTCTATTGTAACAAGCTCTTTACTATTCTTTCAATTAGAAAGTGTTACGAGATAGCCTGAAGAGACTAAGAGTAAAAGAATACTTGCGTAAAGAGACACGGAGAGGCTCAATCGAAGAATTCTTGTAAGCAGCTCGAAATAGTGAATCTCGGAAGGATATCGAGGATCGGACGTAGCCTACGGTTTGGGATGAACCGGGATAAATTGCTGTGTTTTTCTTTCTACTCTCATATTACTTATATCGTAGTTTTCAAAATTAACAAAGTTTTTTAAACTAGTTACGAATTGATTTACGATAAGTTTTGAAAGAACAAGTAATTTCTAAAGGGATTAACGAAAAGTTTATCACAATTCAACCCCCTTCTTGTGTATCTTGATCATATTATTGTTCAATAGATTAACGTGTGATTCACTTCAATTGGTATCGAGCACGGTGTTCAAGAATCACTTTAATAAAGTGTGAATTAAAGAAAATGGTGGAATCACACATGTATATTGTCAAGGAGCTTGATCACTAGACCTCCAAAGATTCAATGGTGAAGACTACCACTATTGGAAGGACGGATGAGATTGTTTATCGAATCTACTTACATTGACCTTTGGGACATCATCGAGAACGGACCATACACACCTGAAGATGATGATAAAATCCAATTCCACGAGAAAGATGGACGGTGAAAGCGTAAAGCAAGATTTCAACTAAACTCCAAGGCGAAATTTTTCTTGAGTTGTGCATTGAGCAGAAGCGAGTATGACAAAGTTCATGGATGCGACAGTGTCAAAGAAATGTGGGATACATTATCAATTGCACATGAAGGAACAAATCAAGTCAAGGAGTCCAAGATAAGCATTCTGGTGTATCAGTACGAGTTGTTCAAAATAAAAGAAGAAGAGACCATTGATCAAATGTTTGGAAGATTTCAAACAATTATTAATGGGCTAAAAGCTCTTGGAAGAACGCTGTGACCAAGACCATGTTTGAAAGATTTTGAGGAGTCTGCAAAAAAGATGGAGACCCAAAGTAACTGCTGTACAAGAAGCCAAAGACTTAAGCGTACTAAAGCTTGATGAATTGCTTGGATCATTGAAGATACATGAAGTAGAGCTTGATGCAGAAGATAAGCCCAAGAAAGAGAAGTCCATAACGCTCATAGCAGGTCAAAAGAATCACAAAATCCAGAAGAAAAAGACAAAGAGGAATACATCAAAGGCATTAAAGATTGAAGAATCAAAGGATGATGATTCCAGCAAGTCAGAATCTGAATCAAGTGATGAAGACAATGAGCTATCTTTCATTTCAAGAAAGATAAGAAGAATGTGGAAAAAGAAGTCCAAAGGAAATTCAACATTCAGAAGGAACAGCGACAAAGACGATGGAAAAGTCGAGAAAGCATCTATTACATGTTATGAATGCAATAAGCCGGGACATTAAAAGTCCGAGTGTCCAATGTTGAAAAGACAACCCAAAAAGAGTAGGGATAACAAGAAAAGCATGATGGCAACGTGGGAGGATCTAGATTCATCAGAATCAGATACAAGCTCAGAAGCGTCAGAACATGCTAACATATGTCTGGTAGCTGAAGAAGAAAGTGATGAAGAGGTAACTTCTAGCTATAATAATATACAAGATGCATATTCAGAATTGTTAGAGGATTCTCATGCTATTCTGAAACAGTACAAGTTGTTGAAGAAGAAATATGTAGAAAACCTCAAACATACTCATGAGATAGAGAGTGAGAATATAAGTATGAGAAAGCAAGTTGAGGAACTGAATAACAACAAAGTTATAGATAGATCCGAAGAGATTAAACAGTTGAAACTGAGAATCAATAATCTCTCGATTGATCTAGCTAAATTTACAGATAGTACAAAAAAGATGAATGAAATGCTAGGAAAATGCAGACATCCGAGTGATAAAACTGGAAAAATAAGTCCCAGCATTACGTGAAATCAATTGTTCAAAAAGATAAGAAAAGATATCAATCAGGTTTTCAAAAAGGTCATCAACGTTTTCATTCTACTTCTTATTATCATTCATTACACCATACTAACCCTAAAGGACCCAAAAGAATCTGGGTACCTAAAAACAAGATAATATCTCCTACAGAAATCCTTCTTTGGAAGAGCTAGCAAGCACCATTGGTATTTGGACAGTGGATGCTCGCGTCACATGACGGGAAAAAGGTCTTTGTTCCTAGATCTTCAGTACAATAAAGGAGGTTCGGTAACTTTTGGAGACAACAAGCAGGGCAAGATAATCGGGATTGGTAAGATTGGTAAGAATTCCCATGCATGCATTAACAACGCATCGCTAGTTGATGGTCTAAAGCATAACTTGATAAGTATTAGTCAATTATGTGATTACGGTTTTGAAGTTACATTCAACCAAAACTTTGTGAAGTCGAAACAAAGATGGTTCTATCTTTTTTCGGCGAAAGACGAAACAATCTTTACAAAATTGATTTAGACGATTTTCGGCCTCAAAATATTTCATGTTTTTATCTATCAAGAAGAAAGACCGATCCGCATAAAAACTAGGTCATGTCGTTTTAAACATATTTCAAAACTTTTGAAACATGATTTGGTAAAAGGTTTGCCACAAATTTGTTTTGACAAAGATTTCTTTTGTGAAAGTTGTTAGAAAGGGAAACAAGTTAAATCCTCTTTCTCTTCAAAACATTTCGTAACTTCATCTAGACCACTAGAGTTGTTACATATGGATTTATTTGGTCCAACAAGGACAATAAGTCTTGGTGGAAATTAGTATGGACTTGTCATTGTTGATGATTTTACAAGGTTTTGTTGGATACTTTTTCTCGCACATAAAGATGAGTCTTTCAAGTGCTTTAGAAACCTTTCCATGAGGTTCTGAGAATGAAAAGGAGTGTCCATAGCCAAGATAAGGAGTGATCATGGTGGAGAATTGAGAATGAGAAATTTAGAGTATTCTGCGAAAAAATGGAATTTTCATAACTTCTTCGCCCCAAGGACTCCACATGAGAATGGAGTTGTTGAAAGGAAGAATAGGACGATTCAAGAGATGGCAAGAACAATGTCATGCGAGATGAATCTTCCTAAATATTTCAAGCGTAAGCTGTCAATACAAAGATGCTATATTCGAATAGAGTGTTGTTGCGACCACTATCAAGAAAATCCCTATGAGTTGTGGAATGGAAGGAAACCAAACATTTCTTATTTCCATCCTTTAGGTTGCAAGTGCACTATTCGAACACAAAGGAAGTTCGGACAAGTTTGATGCAAAGACACTTTCAGAATATTTCTAGGTTATTCTCTCACCTCAAAGGCATTTAGAGTCTACAACCTCACCTCAAAGATCATTGAAGAAACTATTCATGTCAAGTTCGATGATAGCTCTCAACCCAATAAGGAAAAGGAATCGATAATGATGTCATTATATTGGTTTTGACGGAGTACAAAGAAGTATCTTCATCAGAAACACTATATGACAAAAAGAAAGACATTTCGAAGAATTTGGCTTTAAAGAAAGATTGGAGATACAAAAGTTCTCATCCTAAAGAGTCAATTATTGGAGAAACCTCAGAAGGTGTTCGAACAAGGTCCAAGTTCAGAAGAGAAGCCAACGTGGCATTTATATCTGAAGTAGAACCTAAGAAGATTGATGAAGCTCTAAAAGATGAAGCATGGATACTAGCTATGCAAGAGGAGTTGAATCAATTCTGTAGAAATAAAGTCTGGTCCTTAGTTCCTAAACACGAAAAGAAATCCATTATTGGTACTAGATGGGTATTCAAGAATAAACTAGACGAATCGGGAAAAGTAAGTCGCGAATAAGGCAAGATTAGTAGCACAAGGCTATAATCAGCAAGAAGGAATAGACTACAATGAGACATATGCTCCAGTAGCAAGACTTGAAGCAATAAGGATACTGCTTGCATATGTGGTTTGCCATGACATAAAGCTTTTTCAGATGGATGTAAAAAGTGCATTTCTGAATGGTTTTATAGATGAAGAAGTTTATGTTAAGCAACCTCCCGGATTTTAGGACATAAAGTATCCAGATCATGTCTACAGACTTCATAAAGCCTTATATGGACTGAAACAAGCCCCTAGAGCATAGTATGATCGTCTGAGTTCATTTCTTATAAAAAATGGATTTACTAGAGGTAAAGTAGACAAAAATCTTTTTAGGAAGAACTTGAGTAATGATTTCATTATTGTGCAAATTTATGTTGATGATATTATTTTTGGTGCAACTTCAAGAAGGTTATGCATGAGTTTTGAAAATCTGATGAAAAATGAATTTGAGATGAGCATGATGGGTGAGTTAAAATTCTTTCTTGGATTGCAAGTAAAACAAACTGAGGATAAGATTTTTATCCATCAACAAAAATATCTTAAAGAATTGTTGTCTAAGTTTGATATGTGCAGTGTTAAATATATGTCTACCCCGATGCATCCTTCAAACTTGTTGTCAAAAGACGAAAGTGGTAAGAAGGTGGATCAAACCCTATTTAGAGGGATGATTGGTTCTTTGCTTTATCTTACAGCAAGTAGACCTGACATTCTATTCAGTGTATGCTTGTGTGCAAGGTTTTAGGCCGATCCTAGAGAATCTCATTATATTGCTGTAAAACGAATTTTGAGATATCTCGCAGGTACTACTGATCTTTGCTTAATCTATGAGAAAGGTAAAAATTTCAGGTTGAATGGATATTGAGATGCGGACTATGCCGGTGATAGGATCGAAAGGAAGAGCACGAGTGGTGGCTGTCACTTTCTTGGACCAAACCTGGTGTCATGGTCAAGCAAGAGACAAAGCTCGATTGCATTATCAACTGCCGAAGCTGAATATATGTCTGCCGCAAGTTGTTGTTCACAAATATTGTGGATCAAGTATCAATTAGAGGACTACTCAATACAAGAGGAAGAGATTCCAATATACTGCGACAACACCAGCGCCATCAGCTTGTCAAAGAATCCAATTCAACATTCAAGGGTAAAGCACATAGAAGTCAGACATCATTTCTTGAGAGATTACGTTCAGAAGAAAGTCGTCAGTCTACAATTCGTAGAAACGAAATATCAGTGGGCGGATATCTTCACAAAACCACTAAGTGAAGATCGCCTTAAAGAAATCAGACGCAACCTCAATATGGTGATGGTTACGGACCATTCATCTGGTTTTTCATAAAGACAAGACAGACAGACGGAGGAGTTAACGGACCATTCATCTGGTTTTTCATAAAGACAAGACAGACAGACGGAGGAGTTAACGGACCATTCATCTGGTTTTTATAAAGACAAGACAGTGGAACGGTGGAGTTAACGGC
The DNA here is from genome assembly GCA_029891385.1 of Erythroxylum novogranatense. Classification (NCBI taxonomy): domain Eukaryota; kingdom Viridiplantae; phylum Streptophyta; class Magnoliopsida; order Malpighiales; family Erythroxylaceae; genus Erythroxylum; species Erythroxylum novogranatense. The sequence goes on along the minus strand of CM057225.1, from coordinate 91,305,549 downwards.
GTTAGACGGTTTCAGATATAAAACTTCTTTCACAAGAAAAAGTTTTAGAGGGAAAAAGCTGTCAGATCATCGAGAAGTACAATAGTTCTAGAATTCGCTATAAATTCCCTAAAACTAACTTTTGGGATTTCTACCGAATTCAGAAATTGCTAGTTCTCTTAAATCTCTCTGAAATTTCTTCAAGCAAGTTCCTACTCAATCAGAATCAGCAAGATGAATGTCAAGCCCATTTTGCGAGTTGATCCAGGATCGGGCTGGGGAAGATTGGTAAACTTCGAAGAACTAAGAAAAGAACAGATGGATATAGAGTCGGAGATAATAGCGGCAGGTTGGAGAAACTTCTTTCAAGTACGAGATGAAGTCTATCTCCAAGAAGTTTATGAGTTCTGGAAGAATACTAAGTCAGTAGACGATACAATCGTGTCGTATGTAGACACACACTCTGTTATAATGTGAAGGAGTTCTTCGGAGAAAGTCACTGAATGTCCGATGGATGGAGTTCAACTCACTAATATGGCGAAATGGATGACCAAGCTTAAGATGAATGAAGATGAAGTTAGTTGTCAACTTTATGGACAAAATAACCCAACTGAAAGGAGAGCCTCTTGGCTAGTACCAAAGGCAAGGGTATTGTTCGCGGTTCTATGTGACTGTGTTTTACCGAGAATAGGTTCACGACATCAGGTCACTACCCTGGATGAACAATGTATTCTTCATCTTCTGAATCATCACCCAATAGATTTACCATATTTGATTTATCAGTACATGGTAAAATCAATAAAGGATACAAACACTTGTCCTTATGGGATGTTGTTGACAAGAGTGTTTAGAGAATCTGGCATCAGATTGGATTGGGGAATTAGACAGAAGATATCTGTTAAAAGCTATATAGATTCAACATCAATTGCTAAAATGGGTCTGAGATTTTCAAACAGAAAAGGAGCAGAATCGCCAAGGAAAGCAACAATTGAGGGGGAGCGTATACTGAAGAAGTCTTCTATGAAGGAAACAAGATCACATTCTCAGGAATCAAAGTCGAGAAGTGTTCAATTTTTTGAATCAGGTAACTTGAAGCGTAAAGGGGAATCACTACTGAGTGACATTCCAAAGCAAGCAAGAAGGTCACCCAGAGTGAAAACTGTGCAACAGAAAGAAGCCAGTCAATCCAGAGAATTAAGTCAATCAAAGCATTCTGAACTGCAAAGATCAAAAGCTACAAAGTCGTTGACATCAATCCTTGAAAAAGATTCAGAAACTCAGTCTCAAGGACGTGGAGGAGAAAGGAAAGAAGAACCTGAAAAGAAAAAAATGCAACCTAAAAAGTCACCAAGGGGAAAGAAAATGAGTGCGACAAAAGAAGGAAGTCCAACAACAGAAACAAAGTCTAAGAAGGTAAGGCAAGAAAAGACTGTTGTTGATACTACAGAAAAGTCTGTTGTTGATACGGTTGATATTGCTGAAGTAAATATGGAAGCTGTTACTGGTAATCTTAAGGATACTCACAATGTCCTTGATAATCCAATTTTTGAAGAAGTAGTTTCTACTACTTTTCAGTCTTCACTTATTCGCAAGCAAATTGCTACACATGTTATGGGACAAAAGGTTACTCAAAAAGTCTTGAGTGTGATGACTAATGTTCCATCCAAATATTTAACTTTTCAAAGAGAAAGTTGGGAACATAGATTGGTTGTCACAGAGGAGAAGAAGACCAAATTTGTCATCATCCGAGACAAACCAAAGAGATTTGTGAAAGCCTTCTTCAAATCAGTTGAATTTGATAACAGCATTCTACATCTGTTGGATAGGGGTTACAAAAATTTCTATGATCAATTGAAGAGAGTTGGAAGAGAACCATATCCACTAGAGCCATTTGGAGAGCGTCTTACTTTTTATCCAATACTGGACAGTACAGTAATCAAGGTGGTACCTGATTTACAACCACCAAATTTTGTTGAACGCAAGTGTGAAGAGAAAGCTGTCGAAAGTTCAACCGTAACCGATTTTGGATGACATGACTTCGATCGATTGCGTATAAGGCAATTGATTGATGAAGCATGTGAAGAGAAAAGAAGTGGAAGTTCTATCTGCATTTATCAAGATCCAGGAACAAGCCAAACTAAGGCTACAGCAGATGATCCACAGGGAGGCACTATCAGAAAGGGTCAGTATCGTTCTTTTCTGATTGGTAACTTAAAATGTTCTTATAGTATTTTAAAGAACATTCTGCAAAATCGACCTCTGTGGGAGATCAACTCAGTTGCAGAAGCTATGCCTTGGCTTGGAAGCACATTTCAACATATACTTGATTCCTATGATCTTGATATTCCTGATCAAGCTGTATATGTTCCTCCGCCTCTCCTACAAATTATTGAACTACATGTCTCAAACATGGAAGCTTATACAACAACAGTTGCTGTTGTTGACAGACAAGTTGTTGAGACAGAATCCTTGATCGCATTTGAATCATTGACTTTAAAGAAACAAGTTCGAAACTTGATAAGGATATGAAGAAGATTAAGAAGATCTTTGAAAAGTTGGTGAAACAGTTTGGGAAATAATTTTTGATTAATAACAAATAGGGAGAAGGAAGAATGAGAAGGAGAATCATTTGAAAGGAAAAGGCGAAGAAATTTTGAAAGCGAAGTTATTTTGATTTATTCATACTTACAGATATTTGATACCTTTCATATTTCTCTATTTCACAATATTTGTTATCATCAAAAAGTGGGAGAATGTTAAGTCAAACCAGACTTCACGTATTAAATAATTTTGATGACAAACAAAGAGAAATATACAAATGAAAAGTAGATGGACGCATGAGAAGTAAAAAACAGCTGAAGGAGAAAAATCAGCCGAAGTAAGAATCAGCTGAAGCGAAAAACAGACGAAAGCTTTACAAGAGAAAAGCAGACGAAAGCTTTACAAGAGAAAAGCAGACAAAAGCTTTACAAGAGAAAAGCAGATGAAAAGCTTTACAAGAGAAAAGCAGACAAAAGCTTTACAAGAGAAAAGCAGCCGATACAAAATATCAGACAGAAGAAAGAAACATCAGTTTGAGTTAGTTACGGAGTCAAACTGAATAACCGTTTCTTTCAAGATTCAAGAAGCAGATATTCAAGAAACAGTTGAAGAACCCGACTATAAATAAGAGTCGAGATTGAAGAAGAGATAACTTCATGAAACCTTGAATATTCAACTTTTGATTTTCAGATTATCTGAGAGAAAAATTGTGAACGATATTTCGAGTGAACAGTGTTAAGAACATTTCTATTGTAACAAGCTCTTTACTATTCTTTCAATTAGAAAGTGTTACAGATAGCCTAAAGAGGCTAAGAGTAAAAGAATACTTCTTGTAAAGAGACACGAGACGCCATCGAAAGAATACTTGTAAACAGTTCAGAAATAGTGAAATCTCGAAGGATATCGAGGATTGGATGTAATACGGTTTGGGGTGAACCAGATAAATTGCTGTGTTTTTCTTTCTACTCTCATATTACTTATATCGTAGTTTTCAAAATTAACAAAGTTTTTTAAACTAGTTACTGAATTGATTTCTGATAAGTTTTGAAAGAACAAGTAATTTCTAAAGGGATTAACGAAAAGTTTATCACAATTCAACCCCCCTTCTTGTGTATCTTGATCATATTATTGTTCAATATATTAACGTGTGATTCACTTCAGTACTTTGTTGCATGCTGTGATTAGTAAAAATTTGCACACTTGCTTGCCCCTTGTTGAATTTGCATACAATAGAAATGTTCATTCTTCTACAGGTTTTTCACCATTTGAAACTATGTATGGTTTTAACCCACTAACTATTATAGATTTACTTCTTTTTCTTGTTTGTGAATTATCTAATGCAGATGGTGAAAAGAAAGTAGATTTGGTAAGGAAGATCCATGAACAGACTTGTCAGAACATTGAGAAAAAAAATAAGCAATATACATCTGGTGCTAATAAGGGAAGAAAGTTTATTTCATTCAAACCTGAAGATTGGGTGTGGGTGCATATGCGCAAGGAAACATTTCCTGATAAGCGAAAGACAAGGTTACATCTAAGAGGCGATGACCCATTTCAAGTTCTCGAAAAGATAAATGACATTGCCTGCAAATTGGATCTCCAAGGTGAGCATGGTGGCATTAGTGTTTCGTTTAATATTTTTGATTTATCTCATTTTACCATTGCAGATTCAAGGATAAATCTTTTTCAAGAAAGGAGGATGATGTAAGCTCAAGAGAGAGTCGAAGGACAAGTCAACTATTAGATGATTCGTTGACCATGCCGAAAGGATTTATTACTCATGCTAATGCTAAGAGGCTTAGAGAAGCTTTTGGTGGGGTTATATATACCATGGTTGATGAAGAAAAGACCTTTAGAGATCAAGTTACAATCAATAACATCAAGGCAATAACACTATTCATGTGTTTTGACTTTGGACGAAATTCTAACATTGATTTAGGAAGAATCAACCCAACTGAACAACATATTTTTGTCTTAGCTTTCCAACGGTATAAGGTTAGCCTTAATCAGACATCCGTAGCCCAAGATATGCTCAATTTACTAAAGGATATTTTGCTAGAAAATTGTTACAACTTCGTAAGTGACTTTTCATTTTTCTCTAGTAGGCTTTTCATTTTTAGGCCCACTTTTTGAGACTTAAAAAGATTGTTTTCTACACTTCCGATTCAGATTAGATTAAGAATAATTTTAGGTCACTTTGTGAAGGATTCAATCCTGAAATTATCTATAAACCGATTTTACGAACTTATCAAGTGATTAGTCGAATTGTTTGTGGCGTTCTTTTGATGGTTTTGTGCATTTTTGGTTTCTGATTGCATTGTTAATCTTGGGTCAAGGTGTCATAGGATCTTTCGAAAACTTTGAATTTTTGAGTTAGGGTTTTGATCCAGTCAATCAAGGGGTTCCTAATAGAGTCGATTCTAGGGGTTCCTTGTCATATGGAGTAAATGATCTCCTCTATATCTGAGCAGGATGTCAAACTAGTCTTATTCAATTTATGTCCCTCTAAATCACCTAGACCTGACAGATTCACCGCCTTATTCTTTTAAAAATCTTAGGAAATCATGGGTAGACTCTTTACTGAGACAGTCTAAGAGTTCTTTCGTTGCTCCCAATTGCTCTAACAAATCATTCATACTTTCATATGTTTGGTGCTTAAGAAACAACATCCACATAATAGGAGAGACTTCTGGCTTATCTTTTATTGTAATAGCACTTATAAAGTGATCTCAAGGCTCTTAACTGAAAGACTCAAGCTATTAATCTCAAATATTATAAACATAACACAGGGAGCCTTTCCTCCTCACCAAAACATTGTGGATACCATCATCTTATTGCAAGAATCGTTGAAGGATTACAACTCAAATAAAAAAAACTTAACGATTGTCTTATCAAGATTGTTTTTTTCAAAGCATTTGATACCATTAGCTAAAGCTTTATCAAATTATATCTTAAAGTTTTACAAATTCCTCATCAATTTGTAAGTTGGATCATACCTTGTATCCAAACTCCTTTTTTGAGTATGCTTGTTGATCAGGTGTTTATTATGTGTAAGTTTTAATTAATAACTTCTGACATGCATAGTTTGTTAGCATAGTATAAAAGGTGTCAATCCCACGAGGAAGGAGTTAATCTAATCCTAAAATCTAAGGGCATAAACAATAATAGAAATTCAAATTGCACGAAACTAAAAATGAGAACTTAATTTAATCATATAATTTATAAATCAAACACGAATATACTAATTATTAAGTAATTAGCAATTGATAGAAAGGAAAATTTACCTATTCTTAATGCTAACCTAACTGATTATGAATTATCGGATTGTTGGTTCTAGACTGTTCTATGGTTGATTACTCTTTCTTGAGTTATAACCATTAACCCTAAATCATAAACCCTAATCAGATAATGAGGATGCAATTTTTTAATTCATAGCCTATCCAAAACCTTAATTAGTTCTGAAATTCTCTAGTAAACTATCGAGAACTTGTACGAGGTCTCACTTCACACAATTTCTCAATCTGATTCAATTTTTGTTCTATTAAATCATCTAACTCTCATTAGTCCAATTTAATCATTTTTCATTAAATTTACCTTCTCAGTTTATTACCGAATTATGCAATTGCATAATTAAACATCCTCAACATTCTAGATCCTATCATCAACTATGCAATCCAATTCTACATAATGATAAAATTGAAATCAAATAGGAAATACATTCTAGATGGATGATGGAAGGCAGCAACTTTGGGAAACTCCTAATACAGGAAATAGGTCAAGTCAACTTCTTCTCCTCTTCTCTCTTCCTTCTTTTATTCCTCTATCTCTCAATGAATTTTCTCTAGGGTTTCTTAAGGTGGATAATGCAAAAGCTTTATTTGTCTTTTTTCTCATTCTTTAAATATCCTTTTGTGTTATGAGAAACCCTATAATTTTTTCAAGGTCTGAAAAGTCCAAAAAATTCCTCGAAACTTGACGTTTTTTAGTGTCTACACATCTACCCGATGTAGGCCATAACTATGAACCTGCATGCCATGATCGTGGGCCATTCCCTAGGATTTTGTCACAATCATGACATGCAGGCCATGATCGTGGGCCATTCCTTACGCTTTTGTCACAATCATGGCATTCAGGCCACGATCGTGGGCCAACTCTGTTGCTTCTATGCCACGATCTTGGGCTATTGTTTTAGCGCAAATGTCTCTAAAACTTCTCTGTTCTTCGAAGTTGACCTCAAAATATTAACAAACACATTAAGGTATCTCAAAAATGTAATATTTAAGCTCAAAGACTTATACTAACCCCTAAAACACTTAAAACATAAATAATTAACAAACACAATTCTAACCTAAACACATACCAAACGATTGAATTAACAACTAAACACATATCAAATTTTGCCCTAAAACATGATGCAATTTACACTTATCAACATCCCCACACTTAAAATTTGCTTGTCCTCAAGCAAACAAAACAACAAACACATAAAATCACATAGCACAAAATGCAATGATGAGACAATGGCTTCAATGTCATAAAATAAATTTAACTTAAGCACAATTATTCAAGTTATTCTAAATCATTAACATGCAAAATCCACATCTAGGAGTTTTGGACTAAATAAACATATTAATTAAGAACCAAATGTCAAGTTATTCACCTTTTTCAATTGTACACACACATTAATAATAATTTGGTCAATTAAAGTCTGTGGCTACTTCTAAGTACGTTTTCATGAAAAGTCAAGCTATTTACAAGTTTTGTAAATTTTTATTAGAATTTTTTTAAAAAACTTTTTGTAGACATGGACCTAGTCTTTTACACAGTGACAAACATTGGTGATGAATGTCAATCCAGTTACTTGACTAAGTCATATTTTTATTAAGTTGCTTGGTTGGAATGTCATTATCGCCTTTTGACGTGAAGGCACACATTTTGTGATGCATGTCGATCCAATTACTCAGCTACATCACGTTCTCAATTGGCTATTGGCTCTATTTATAACCTGAAGGCTAGCCAAATAGTTATTTATTTAAAATTATCAAACACAATTTTTATTGCCTACCTTGTTGCTTTAGCTACTCATTTTCATGAAAAATACTAGCAAAGTTACTTAAGTCAAAAGACCAAAAATTATAAATAAATGTGACAACTTATAGGGTGATAAACTAACACTAAATCCTAATTAACTTGCATATTTATCCAAAGAACCTTGATTACTAATTTCGTGAGCTAATGGCTCTTCACAACCTAATAGATTATGTTCAAAATTAAATCGATTTCAATCTATCTAAGCCAATGACATATTCACACAATTCACAGTATGCAACCTAACAAACTATAATACAATATGCAAAATTTACACTTAAAACAAAACACTTAACCCTCTCTATACTTGAACAACACATTGTTCTCAAAGTGAGAAGGAGACAAACAAACACACAAGGAAAAAAGAAACATAAAATAAAACAAAAATAAAAATAAAGGCTAACTTTAAAAGGAAAGGGCTAGAAATATCAATGAATATGACATATATCCCTACTCTGACGTTGTTGTGTTTGGGCTATCTCCTTCATCCTTCTAAAGTTCTCTACAAGTGTATTTGTAATTAGTTTGGTGTTAGTAGAGATTGTATCAAGCACTTTCTTCTAGCTCGGTTCATGTGTGTCTTCTTCCTCTTTGGACTCCTCACTGCTCGACTTCTCTTCCACCTGCTGAGGCAACACTATGCTAGAACTCACCTGGCTAGCTTTGATCTTTATATAAGTCTTTTGACAGATGTCCCAAAGTTCTATGTTATGAGACTTAAGGATTTCAGCATGCCATAAATGATGGTGATTTAGAAAATCAGGGAGGTAGACGATTAGGCCATTACCATCTACGCTATAGTACTCAGCAATGGCCATACCTAATGTAGCGACCCGAACTTTGCGTACCGGGTGGATTTCCCAAGCACCTCAAGAGGCCCGCGACCGCTACCAGGGTGCATTTCCCCTCGATATTGTCCTCTTTGGTTCTTGGGTGAGCCACTGCTCGAACCCAAGACCTTAAGGTTTTGTCCCACTTTAAGTGAACGCCTCTTACCATTGAGCCAGTTATTATTTTTCAGGACCGAGAGAGTAGACTCGTAGCTCCAGAGAGACTTTTCCTGCCGTGTAGATCGAGTTGGCAAGAGAAGTCATGGCTCACAGGTCGGTCAGCTGGCAATTTTTTAGGGATGAACTAGTTAGGGTTTTTTGTATTTGATTTCCTTTTTGGAGTAATGTACAGACAAGGAAAAACTGACAGTTATGTAAAATACTGCTTTTGATGATATGTGAGAAGAATTTATGGTTTCAAAAATTAGTGATTTTCATATTGATGCTTTAAGATTATTGATGCCATGTGAAGTACAGTAGTGATTGTTCATAGTTCACCCTTATCATAGGATATGTATCGAAATGACCTACGGACGTCCCGGTGCATACCCTATGGTAAGGGGGTGCTACACCTAAATTGTTGCTGCTCTTACACAAAGTTGCAACAATAACATTCAGCACATGTGTGGAGGTGCACACTGGGATACTATGATCCATGCATCACAATAGAAAAAGTTCCTTTGTTGAACACTGATTGAACCCAAGTTTCCTATATCATTTGGTGACAATTTCATGATTTTCGTTATACTTTTGGCTCTTATTATCTGATATTGTGCTTAATTTAACTCATGGTTTGTTTTGAACTAATGTAATTTGAAGGTAAAATTGTCACAAATAATTAGTAATTACACGCAATTGATTTTTAGAATAATTTATACTGCAAACTACTATTTTTCATTGTAGGACATTCAAGAAGTAGAGCCAAAGAGTGAAAACCAAGAACATAAGTCAATAAGGCAACAGGCAAAGTTCGCCGAGGTAAGGATAATGTTTCACCGCGACGAAATCATAAATTTTTGAAGAAGCCTTTTAGGAAAAGTTCGTTGTGGTGAGGATAATGTTTTGATCATGACAAAATTAGAAAATTATTGAAGAAACCTTCGGGAAATTTTTGCCACCACAAACTCATCCTTTTGCCTCGACGAAACATTCGAATCAACACCATACCTGAACCATTTTTGAAAATTTAACCAACTGTGTAAACTCGATTTGGTAACCTGCTTGTGACAAAAACCTATTTTGGGATAATATACAAAAAGGGAAGGAGAGAGCTGACATTTACTGACATTCATTCCATCATCTTGTCACTCACTATCACACCATCGTATTCTCTCATATCCATCTTATATTTCTTCCATTTTTCATTGTCAACTTCTACCATGGGTGCCTCTGATTGCTTCTCGGTTGTGAAGTTTCTTAGAGCTATGCGTGGCTAGGTGTTTCTTTCCTCTTGAAGATGTAGCAATGGCTAGAGTTCAATGAGCTTAAAAGGGGAGTAGCTTCATCCAAGGTTTAGCTATGATTTATGAATTCCTAGGTTTAGGATTTGTAAGTTGTAGTTTAACATACTCGATTATGGTTTAATCAAATGTTGGATATTCATTGTGTGGTTTGAATTGGTTTATTTAGAACTTTAAGATTAAATATATGAAGTCTCATATATGTCTATTTGTGAGCTTGTTAATTCTCTCTTTTCTTGCATAGTCGTGTTTGATATTGAGTTGATTCTAGATCTCAAAGTGACTTGTTGCATGGACTTATCCACTACACATACTAAGAGCATTTAACAAGGTTTTAAGAAATGGCATCCCATTGATTAAGATCTTGGACTTAAAGATTTCTTTAAGGTTTACCAATTTAAAACTTAGTGATTTCCACTCCCATCAAAATCAATTTCGAACTTTGATAGCCAAAGCTCATTTTTAAGAGGATTCTATCACTCTTTGATCATTTGTCTTAATCTTTTCAATTTCTTTTCCCATAAATCCAAAAAATACATTTTACATATTTTTCTTACAATTTAATTTACTACAGTTAATGTTTTCAAAGATCAAAACCCCCTTATTACCAAATGAGCTTGCATTTCGTTGCACATAGGTTAACTTAGGTCCATTCATTTTAGGTTCTGATTAAGTGAAATGACCCGAGGTTGCATCCTATATTGCAATCCTTGGATTATTTTTGATTTAACCTCCAAGGGTGTGAACAAAGGTCTGAATCAAGCACTTGTTGGTTTCTGATTTATCAAAAAACATTTGACATATGAATTTATGCAATAACAAGTGCTCAAGGGTTTTTATCATGATGTTATGGGAATTTTTAGCGTTGAATTTCTCTAACCTAGTGAGCTTATTCCAATAGCAAGAAGCACAAAAATCATCGTACTAATCGATGGTGGAAGATTCGGGGAACCCACAAATATCACACATGATTTCAATGTTTAGCTCACAAGCTCGTTCCCTACAACTTAAACCACATTTCCTTAAGGTTACTAGGTTTGTAATAAAGGGAAGTGAAGAATTCGAGTGTGAGCTCCTGGTAGATAGGACATTGGAAGTGTATAAACTTTGCCCACTGAATTATTTTTGCTAGATTCTTTACCCAATGCCACAATTCTAACCTATTAAACATATCAAAATCTCAGGGCTACTATTTGTTTAACATTAAGGGCGTGAAAATGAATACCTTCCTCCTCTGTGTAGATTGGGAAGGGTGCTCCGAAGTTTGCTACCCTTTTCTTTTGCCCTCAGCCTTAGACTTGATTTCTTCTCGATGATTGGTTGCATTTCGCTGACTACTTGATGCGCGACATATTGGATTGTAAGTAGGTGGAAGTTGGAATAAAGTGAGAACTTGGAAGTTGGTTAGGAAGAAGTGAGAGTGCTTAGAGGTTCTAATCTTAGAGAGATAAAGTTAGAATGAAAGTGAGTGAAAAAGTGAATTATGACATAAATATATAGGTGAAGGAGGGATAAAATGGTAAAAAATTAGCTCATGTGGACCATTTGACAGGCCACGATCATGTCTTGTAATATTTTCACCAATTTTTGATTTTTTTCTTTTGTCCATCTACACATTCTTGAGATCACTTCCTACTCTTGATAGTTCTTTCACATCTCTTTTTGTTTACTTAATCATTTAACTCATGTCAAAGTCCTATGCCTTCTCGACTTTATTTGAAAACAAAATAACCTAACTACGTAATCTCAACTATCTAAACATCAAAGTAAATAACATGAAATTAACAAGCCGTGGGTTGCCTTCCATGCAGCGCTTCTTTTAAGGTTGCTAGCTCGATTCTTTCATTGAAAACTTTGTTGGGTTAATTATGAGCAACTTACTTTTGCCCTTTTCGTTCAACATCAGTTTTATAGCTTGTACGTAAGCTACAAATTGCAAAATGATCAGAAGGACAATATTGATAAAGTTGAGAAAACTAATTTCAGTAAAATTCTTTTCACTAACAAACTTTCAATAAAGTAAGGAATAACAAAAATCCCTGAATCTTACATTGAATCCAACAATTTGTCCTGTAAGAAAGTGAGTTGCTCTCTTTCTTCTTTAATCACCTTTGTCTCCTTTTCTTCTTCTGCTTTATGAATAGCGACTATCATAGCTTCTTCAAACTCGATGTCTGTTGTCATTTGTTCTTCGTACTTTTATTCTTTAGAAGATTTGAACACATCAATTATCCTAAATAAGCTACTATCCTTCGGATTCTTTAATACATCATTCATGTTGAATCTCACTTGGTCATCATTAATATGAAGGATAAGGTTCTTTTTATGGAAATCTACCTAAGATTTTTGATGTTCAACATGGTATATCAAGAATTGATGAATAATAAGGAGGGTTGACATTCTTTTCTTTATCCTCTTTCTTCATCTCTTAGTCTTCAATAAGATGAGGTTTAGTTTGGTTTTCCACTAATCCTTCTGCCTCTCCCCTATTCTTAGGTGCAATAGCCTCATATCTTTGATGAATTTCCAAATTACTTAGAGAGTCTTCCACACTTCTCTTATAAAATTTACGAGAAAGCTATCTTAATCGAATCTCTAGGTTATGAATAAAAGAGACATAATTTTCTATTACTTGCCTAATTTGTTCTTCTAATCTCTTCTGTCCCTTTTCTATGTCCGTGAGCTTATCTAAGATGTTGTCCAATTTAGAATCCCATAAACTGGACTCATCTTACTGAAATCCTAATAGGTCTTGATGTCCTAAGTGAGTCCTTACATTATTGGACTAATAGAAATTTCGATGTTTCTGCTATTTCGAAGTGTACAGGTTCATATAAGATTATGATTTCCCCAACTAAATTAGGGCTCATTGAAATCTGCAAGAGTCTTTTTCTACCTATAATATACATCCTCCATGATCGTTCTTTTTATCTCATCTTAGCATTTAACTCTTGAGATTCCCTATATTATCTAGTGATATCCAAGTTGATGTGTCGTCTACTTTATTTAAAAAGAAGGTGAAAAAACTTAGACTATAAGAATTAAACTAATTGCCTCCCTGACAATACCGACAAAAACTTGATCGGGTGTCTATTATGTGCAAGTTTTAACTAATAACCTCTAATAATCCGCAAGCATGCAGTTGGTTAGCGTAGTACCAAAGGAGTCGATCCCACGAGAAGGGAGTTAATCTAATCCCAAAATCTAAAGCTAGAAATAATAACAAAAATTTAAATTACACGAAACTAAAGATGAGAACTTAATTCATTCAAACAATTTAAGAATCAAACACGAATATACTAATTATTAAGTAGTTGCAACACACTCAAGAATCAACCGAAAGAAATTACCAATTAAGATAAAGGAAAATTTACCTATCCTTAATTATAAACTAACTGATTATGAATTATCAGATTATTGGTTCTAGACTATCCTAGGGTTGATTACTGTCTCTAGAGTTATAATCATTAACCTTAAATCATAAACCATAATTAGATTATGGAAGATGCAATTTCTTCATTCACAACCTATCCAAAAGCTTAATTAGTTCTGAAATTGTCTAATAAACTATCGGAAACTTATGCAAGATCTCTCTTCGCACAATTTCTCAATCTGATTCAATTCTTGTTCTATTAAATCACCTAACTCTCATTAGTCCAATTTAGTCATTTTTCATTCAATTCACCCTCTCAGTTTATTACCAAATTATGTAATTACAAAATTAAATGATAAAAAATCCAATAAACACATAAACAATCAAATTTCATTAATTCAAGAATAAAATTCCAAAGGTGAGTTTAGAACATCCTCAACATTTTAGATCCTATCATCAACTATTCAATATAATTCTATACAATGATAAAACTAAAATTAAATCGAAAATACAATTTAGATGGATGATGGGAGGCAGCAACATCGGGAAACTCCTGATTTGGGAAGTATATCGAGTTAGCTTCTTCTCCTCTTCTCTCTTCCTTCTTCTCTTCGTCTATCTCTCAATGAATTCTCTCTAAGGTTTCTCAAGTTGGTAGATGCAAAAACTTTCTCTTCCTCTTTTTCTTGTTCTTTAAATATCCTTTTGTGTTTTGAGCAGCCCTAGGATTTTTTGTGGGCTTCGAAAGGTCCAAAAAATTTATCAAAACTTGACGTTTTTGAATGTCTATGCGTTTGTCTGACACAGGTCACGATTGCGGCCCTGTATACCACGATTTTGGGCCATTTCTTAGACTTCTGTCACGATCGTGGCATGCAAGCCACGATCATGGGCTGTTCCTTACACTTCTATCACAATCGTGACACTCACGCCACAATCGTAGGCCAACTCTGGTGCTTCTGTCATGATCATAGGTCCTTATTTCGGCCTAAATGTCTCCAAAATGTCTCCATTCTTCGATGTTGACCCTGAAACACTAGCAAACTCGTTAAAGTACCTCAAAAACATAATATTTTAGCTCAAAAACTTGTACTAACCCATAAAACACTTAAAACATAAATAATTAACAAACTAACATAATTCTAACCTAAACACATACTAAATAATTGAATTAAAAACCAAACACATATCAAATTATACCACAAAATATGATGAAATTTACACTTATCACTTATAAATGGCAACCATATTAAGCCATTCAAAATTACAAAAGGGTTTGGACAAGATGATCCCTTGTCTTCTTATTTGTTTACACTAGTTATAGAGGCTGTTACACAATATAATCTCATGCAACTGAGAATTCTAATTTCATTATTAATGCAGTCGCCTAATTCTCAACCATATGATGTATGATGATGATTTATTACTTTTGTGTGGTGTTGAAGCTCATTCAATTAGCATAATGATGCATGTTCTGAAGGTATTTGGTGAATGGTCAGGGTTACACTTTAATTATGAAAAAAGTTGTAATATTCTGCCTCTTAAAATTGTTAAGAGATTAAACTGTTAGATTGAGTCATATAAGTTATTTCATTTAAGAATTTATGAGGTAGATTTCATTCATATGCATAATATTTGTATACACATATGAATCATGATTTAGAAAACATTGCAAGAAAGTATATGCACTCAATTGACATATTTTGGGGTATGGAATGAAAATGAATGTGATATAAATGTGCATTCCTAATGTTTTGCATTTTGATTTACCAATAACATGAATTGATGGATTATAATTAGTGAATTGGGAATTTATTGTTACAATTGAGTAATTGATGAGGTGATATATGCATCCAGTCTAAGAAAAATGTTAAAGAGCAAGACAAATTGATACATGGGAATTTAGGTTGATTAGGCCTATGAAATGGCGACATGTGACATTGGGAATAAGTGATAAATAGCTAAGTTAAATGGATGACAAGTAGCTTAAGTATAATTACAACAAGTGGCCCTTTAAGTTTGTGACAAATGGAACTTTAGACTTATGACATGTGGAGCAATAGAATGATGACATATGTAGCTTTATAAATGGTGACATATATAGCCTTATAATTGGTGAGATGTGTAGCCTTACAATTGGTGACATGCATAGCCTTACTGTTGGCCCCCTAATTTTTTTCATGTTAAGTTAAACATGATTTAAATAAATTATGAGGTCTTGATAGATTAATTTTTGGAGTTAATTATTATGTCAATTTTAGTAGGATTTTATTACATTGGTTAGTTGAATTAAGTAGTAAGAGTATATAAAGGGAAATTTTGGCATGTCACTTAAGTATAAAAGCCACAAAACATAAAGGAAGGGCAAAGTGGACATCTTACACTCATTAAGGGTATAAGTAGAAAAAGAAAAGTACTCTTACTTTTAAGAAGAAGAAGAAAACGTGAATGAGGGAGAGAAGAAGAGAAAATTGTGGAGAAGAGAGAAAGAAGAGAGAAAGGAGTTAGGTTTTATCTTTTCTTAGTTTTCAAGAGTGATTTTAAGGTTGTTCAAGAAGAGAAAAAGAAAGAAGAAGAGAAGAGTTTCTATTTGAACCAAACATCTTTTTATTTAGTGAAGATTCAAAGTAAGTTCTTTTTTAATCCTTTAGATTTTTTGGAAGGGTATTAGTTTAAGAAACTTAGGAAATGCATGAGTTTAAGTATTCTAGAAACAATTTTAGTAATTATGCTTTGTGGGATTATCAATTTGTATTCCTACTGAATTGGGAATTTTGCCAATGTTAAAGGGAATTAAGAAAGACAAGAGGAGTAAGAGGAGAGGAACCTTTAAGCAAGTTTTTAAGCAAGGAATTCAAGGTGGGTTACATGTTTATAGTTGAGTTAATGAGCCACAAACGTTTTTTAAATCAATAGAGTTAAATGATTTTAAATTGCTTAATAAATGTTGCATTTATTGCTCCTTGAATGATTTATGAAATTGCTCCATGTTTGATATATAAATCTTCTTGATGATTTATGAAATGAATATGGAAATGGTATTTGCGATCTATCATGCTTATGGAAATTATGTTTCTAAAATGTGCCTTTTAGGTAATATGTTTTCAAGTCATGAAATTCATGCTTGTTTGGGTTAGTGGTGGTCCTGTTGGACCCCGCTTTTAAAGTGGAAATTTAGAGTTATTACTTGAAATAAAATGAGTATTATTTGTTATAGATGTTATTGTGCCTTAATGAAATATGGGTTTGTGTATGGCTTTGAATTATGAAGTGATATATGGATGATTATGAAATTAGAATGTGAATTAAGTATGGATGATGAGTAGAGAAACTTTAAGCATGAACAATGGTTATATATGTAAGATATTATTTGGTGAATGACAAGATAAGTCATATGAATTGAGATTAAGTGTTGGATGAATTCCAATGGCAAATTAAATTGTTTGAATGAGGTTGAAATAGAAGAAGTGAAGTTTCCATGAATGTTAAGTTTTGCATGAGGAGAAAAATATGTATACTGATTCAAGGGAAATTCGGGAATAATGGAAATAGAATTGGCCAAAGTTTCCTTCTTCGAAGTTGTAGCTTGTTCTTTTATCTTTGCAACGATACCAAGTATGCAAGTTTTCGACATCTGAGTTGAGATTTATGCTTATTACAAGCTAGGATGTCGTGGTAAATGAAATTCCCGGACCTTTAGAGTTTGTGAAGTGATATCGGACTAGAAAAAGTTGATTTTTGGTAAAATATGAGTAAAGGGGAAGTTAGGATGGGTTTAGGACTCTTTGGAGGGGTCTTGGAGGGTGAAAAAAATTTTATAACCGAAAGTTACACGGTCTGCCCGTGTGAATTTACACGGGCCGTGTATTTCTAGCGCAGGGACACCATCTCACCCGAAGGTTACACGGCCTGACCTTGTGATTTCACACGGTCTGTGTGTTTTGGACCTTTTAGTGACATATTTTCAAATTTTGGTCTTCATAAACGTTGTATCCCTAGATGTCTACTTTCTAATGGTACAAGAACGAAGTCAATATGACATCTACAGTGAGAGTTATGACGTTTGCGCCAAAGTATGTTTGATAGGAATCAGAACATGAACATGTTGGGTTTGTTAGGCCATAAATCTTTCGTCCGACCTTCGATTAGGTGATTCTTAAGGCGTTAGATTTATAATATGTTTTTATACCTCTCCATGAAAATTTGTATCATTTGGAGTTAAATTGAAAAAGTTTGATTGAAAAATTATGAGAGGTCGGTTAGAAGAGCATGATTTGAGTCTATGCACGCTTGCGCGTTTTAAGCATATCTTGACCTATAGGGCTCCGATTGGGATGATTCTTTCTTCAAAATGATCAAGAGATATAGAGCTTCATGTTTGGTATTAGAGAAATAAGATAACCATTTATAACTAAGGTGATTTTCTTGGAATACGCACACGTCTTATAAAAATCGGAACGATTTGTTCCTTCTGATTTTTGCTACTTTCCTTTCTCATCCGACCTTGTCCAATCTTTTGCTTATATCTTTTCCGTACGACATCTGATTGACTTGGTTTTCAAATAATTGGATTCCTAATACAATTAATTAAATTTTTTATGGGAAATTATGAATTTTAGAGATTTAATTGAGGAAGATAGTTTGAATCAAAGTGAGTCGGAAAATTTTCTGAACATAGTTCTGTATTTTGAGAAATTCTCGATCAGTGGTGATCCGATTGAAGTTATACTTGAGGAAAAATAAAATTAAGACATGGGGCTACAAGTAATAAGAAGAAATTAAATTTCAATTTAGCCCCTAAGACTTTCAATTTTTGAATTGAAGTTAGGATTAGTATTCAGTCTTGGATTAGGAATATATGAAAGTATTTTGGCCATAACTTTTTCTCTAGTTATCCCAATGAGGTGGTTCTTTATTTGGATTAAACTAGAGAAATAAGGCTACAATTGTTATGAAGAAATTTAGTTTCAATTGTGTCTTTAAGAATGTCAATTTTCGGATGGAAGTAAATAACAGGAAATTGTGTTATCATAAGAACAGTCCGAAATGTTTGGACTATAACTTTTGATGTAGAGCACCAAATTAAATGATTTTTATGGCATTATAAAATTAAGACATAGAGGATCATTTCTATAGAAGGAAGTTTTGGCAAATTCTTTCAAATTGATGATTAGAAATTGTCCTAAAGTAGCATGAAGTTAGGGGCATACTGGGTACATCACTTAAAGAGTTATGTTGTAAGGCTTTTAATGGAGGGGCATAATGGTCAATTGGGCTCTCATTTTAATGACATGGAAAGGGATTTAAGTGGACTGACATGTTTAGAGAATGAGGAAGGCAGAGAGTTATGAAAATAAGAAACAAAAGAAGAGAAGAACGAAGAGAGAAGAAGAGAAGTGGAAGCCGATGGTAGAGAAGAAGAAGGGAGAGCTTCTAAGGTTCGGTTTTCTCCAGGATTCTTGAGGGATTTTTGTTGCTTTTCAAAGGGAAAGGTGAAGAAGAAGGCGAAAGCTTGCCAAAGGGACCAAGAAGTCCGAAAATGAGAGAAGGAAGAAGGTAAGAGATGTTGTTAATTTGTGATGAGGTCTTAGTTTATTTTGGCTTAAGATTGTTGTGGGATTGAGTTTTCCAAGGTTAATTTAAGTGATTATGCTATGATGATGTTCAATTTTGGATAATTGAAAATTAGGGTTATGCCCAATTTGTATGATTTGGGGTTTTTGGAAATTGTTGATTTAGAAGGCTTGAAATTATGATGAGTTTGTGAATTCTTAAGTTAATTTTGAGGATTATGATTTTTATGATGTTGAATTTGGATGTTTATAGCTTAGGAAATTTTAAATTGGAGGAAAGAAGAAAGGCTTTGGAGAATTGAAGTGTGGATCAAGTTTCTAGCATGGAATTGAGGTGGGTAGCATATTTATATTTCGATTTGTAAGCTATATATGAATTTTTGAAAATTAAAAAAAACAAAAATTGGGTTTTTGATAAATTATCGTTTATGTAAATGTTTGAAAAATGATGATTAATGTTTGAAATTATGATTTTCGAATGATTAAAATTATTGTTTTAAAATGTTTTTGATAAAGTGGAAAAAAATTATCTGAAATTCTTTGTTTATGAATGAATTGATAATTGTGACATTCATTGATTTTTGAATGTTTTGATAAAATTGAATCATTGTGTTTGAATGTTTTAATAATTGCTAAATGTTGCATTCTTGAATGTTTGAGAATGTGTTATGTTATGCGAATTGGATTGAAGTTGTGACATTTGAATGAATTTGTGTTTGATTAGAACATGAGTATAAGATTTTAGTTTTTTTTAAAAAGGTGCCTCCAGGCGTTTTGATTTCAAGTATGAAAGGTGTTATATGGGTATGTATTTTTGTTCGGTTGATTATTGATGATGAAGTAGAATTTGAGGAATGTATTTAGAGATATTTTGAGGTTAATTCATGTGGAAAGTGAAGGTAGAAAAGGATGAATGAGTAATTTGGGGTTGCTGCCATTTTGAGATAGTTTTAGGGATTATTTGAAATTTTTTTGGAGTTGGGAGATTGAGGATGATGGAGATTGAAGTGGTTTTATGCAGGTATATGAAGTTTGGATGAGAAAATTGAAGATTGGCTAGTTGAATTTTTAAAGGAGGTGCTGTCAAAATTTTTGCAAAATTTGATAGAAACTTCGCTTAGGTTTTAGACCCTCTTAGAGCTTGAATTGGATTAGGGGGTCTTCTGGAAGTTTGTAGCATATGTTTATATCTTTCCATAGAGGTATGATATACCTTGTTTGGAGTTAGGAATAAGAAGTTATGAAGTTTGAAACATTGCTGTTACTATTCACAGATACTGTTCCATTGGTCATTCTAGGCAGCAACTTTGAACAAGTTTTTTTCCCCTTTTTATGGTTGAATTGATTTTTTCTCCCTCATGAAATTTGTAAAGCATCTTTTCATCTTTCCATTGAGGTATAGTATGCAAATGTTGGACTTAGGATTAAGAAGTTATAAGGTTTGGAGAAATGCAGTTACTGTTCATGCTGTCATTGTGGGCAGAAACTTTAAGTGAAGTGTTGTCCCTCATAGAGTTAGAATTTGACCAAAAGGTCTGTTTGAAGATTGTAGTTCATATTTAGAGCTTTCCATTGGTATATAATTTGTCACTTTTGGACTTAGGATTAAGGAGTTATGAGGTTGAAAAAAAAAGATTGTTAAATGATGAAATATGACTTCATATGAAGAAGAAAATGATTTGAGGCTTGAGTGGAATTGAAAATGTCCTTTTGAAATTGAAGTTGCTTTGAAATTTCCGAATGATTAAATTTATTGCCTTTGGAATGATTTTAGGAAATTATCATTCACTACAATGATTAAATTCAATATTTTGAATGATTTGATAAAATCGCTCTAGGTGTGGCATTTCTGTGTTTGGAATAATTGAGAATTGCTATGGGTAATTATGTGAAATTGTAAATGTCAATTTGTTTGATATGTCATAATATGAAAACAAAGTTTTTGAAATATACCTTCGGGTGTTCCGAGTTTCAAGTATGAATTATGTGTTATGTGGGTTTGGTTAGGTCCCATAAGATGAAAGTCGCAATCTTTGTCTCGTTTTGAAAAGCTTCTCCCGCCTGCCCGCTAGTGGCACTGGAGCTTCGATTTCAGACTCCCTTAAGTACGTTCCGTTTGGACCGAAACCAAACCATTCTGAAATGTTATGTGCTTTTTGGTTTATTATAACGTGATGCATTAATATGTGCTTGCATTCATGTTTTCGATTATACTTATGAATCTTGAAAGGTTTTGGAATTTTCGAGGAATGAAAAATTTGAGGTTTGAAAATGTGAAAAATTTGGAAATTTCAGTATAAATGTTTTAAAAAGTGTAAAGGAAATAAGTTTTTGAAGAAATGATTTTTTCTTATTTTTTCAATTTATAAATATATTATCCACAAGTTATTTCAGCTCACCCCCTTTCATCCCCATCTCCAAATATTCGAGCGGGAGATCGGATGGAAGACGGTCAAGTCATTAGTTCGACTTTTGCATGTTTTGTAATATGTATAATTTTGGATTTTGATATTTGGATTGAAGTATGGATATGGATATGAATGATGTCTTTATGTATAAAATTGAGTTGTGTATGATTATGGAATTGGATTATGTAAGTAAATTATGGATTGCATATAAATTTGAATGTGGTTGAGATTGGATATGATCGTGTTTTGGGCTCCGGACGGGAGGTCCGAGGATACTGATTGATGATTGAGAATATTGAAGTGTTTAGGCCTAGACTTGTGTTTGTTATGCTGGGATTCTAGACAGGAGGTCCGATGAAATGTGTGTGGGTTGTTTTGGTTTATAGAAGTGTGTTTCTCTATTTTCAAATTTTGGGTTGTTGAAAATGCAGCCGTTATGTTGCCGAAATTTTGTTAAATTGTATATGGCAAAGGAAAATTAGAATAAGAGTTTTAAAGATGATTTTAAGATATGATTGATTAGAGAGAAATTTAGTAGTTTGAGATTATGGAATATTATGGCAAAGGAAATTGAGTTTCGAATAGATGATTGTCCAAATGGAAATTTTGATCGGGAAATTGAATATGAATTAGTTTTGTTGGTTTTGAATAAGGATGAATAAAGATGAGAGAAATGAAAGAGTTTGAAAAAAAAAATACCGGTTTTGTTTGAACTATACCGGATTTCAGATAGTTTTAGTCTTAGAGTTTCCAACGCGACTTTAATTTTCGAAGATATATGCTACGAATGTCGAAAATCTGATTCGGTTCAATTGAACACTTTGTTTGCTTCGATTTCGATTTCTGTTCAATTCGTTGTTCTTCGCTTTTGCTTCCGATTCGCTTTTCGTTTTTGTCTTCGTTTCTGTTTTTCAGTTGGGATCCGGTTTCGAGATCGGGTCCCAACAGGTCCATTCTGTTATGTCACGTGCATGTTGACCATATTAAAGGCTTCTTCTGCCTGGTCGCTATTGGAATAGATCTCCTTCATGGACTCTCTCATATTTATGAACTACGCAAAACTATTATATTGGGTTGTGATAGTCTATTTTGTTATTATTGGAGATTCGCAAGAACTCCCTCATAGATCTACCCAAACCATTATGATTGCTTATGTGTTTATGATTTGTTGACAAGTTTGATGAATACATGACTCGTGTTGTTTATGAATTGTTTGACAAGTTGAGAAATTTGAGAAACACGTGTTTTATGGATTCAACGCAAATTTACTATGGCAATGAATATTTTCAATGGTTTTGCTTGTTTCTCCGTTATAATCTTGTTACCCACGAGCTTTTAAGCTCACTACCATTCCTCCCCATCTCCAGGTGATAAGCAAGAGATTGAGTGATCGAGAGTCAAGGCATCTCTCCAAATCCACATATTTTTGTATTTTAAGTTAGTTTATGGAAAACACAAGGCTTGAGTTGTATTTCAAGTATTACTGGTTCATGTATATTTTATATTTTTGGGCTATGAGACCAATGATGTATTGTAGCTTGAAATGCTTATTAAAGTTTTGTAAAATTCTTTCCTTTTGATGTTAATGAAATATATTTGTGATTTGTTCATGACTTTCCAAGTTTTCACATTGCATTCTCAAGCATTTCATAGAGGTCAAATTTGTGTTTTGACTTTAGTGAAAAACTATATTAATCTAGACTGATTTAGACAAAGTTTCTTTTTGCAAGTTGTAGTTTACCCTATTAGCTTTTCAACGATATAGAGTATGAAATTTTTGGACATTGGAGTTGATAGATATGTTCTTTATAAGCTAGTGATGTTGTACAGGATGTATACGAGACAACTACAACAATTTACGATTTTGAACATGAATTGTTGTTACATACAAGTGAGATGTTATGGAAAAGAAAGATAGGAATTTGTGAATGATGAGAATTAGTTGTAAATGATGAATTAAATAAGTAGAGATAAAAGAGTTTAATGAAAAAAATTGGTTGTTGAATTGTTATAAAATGATGTTGTATTAGAGGAAGTTAATTTGGGACAAGTTAGAGTGAAAGTAAGGTTAGGATAGATGTAGAAACCTTTGGGAAGGCTCTTGAGTGAGTTTTGTCTCACCTATGTTTGTCGGATGGACTTTAGGTGTTGGAACCCCACCCTGGAGAGTCATGTGTCCGACTACCTACATGACATCTGGACGTGCATCCCACGAGGGAGGAATTTCCTACCACGTCAAACCATAAACCCGAACCCATTTCAATTACTTCCGAACGGATCTAAAAACAACTTATCCTAATTTCCCTCCTGAAAAAAATTGATCTACTTAGGGCCCAAAATTAAATCCGATTCTTAAGCTAAAATGAAAATTTTATGTCTCCATAATATTAAGGACCAAAAAATCCCCTCAATCGGATTCCTATAAATCGAGAAATCGCCCAAATACTGAATCATATTCAATATCTCTATTCAATTGTCTCCCTTCGATTTAATCTATAAAATTCAACTAAATCCCGAAATTCTAAATTTTGCATGAGAGGGTAGAAAGTTTTTTTAGAAAACCAATGCTTCAAAAATCAATTAAATCGGAGGTCAAACGAAAAAGTTATAAGCAAAATAGTGGGAGAAGATTGAATTTGGAAAAGGAAAATAAAAAATAAAAAAATAAAAAAAATAAATTCGGAAACTGGCGAACGACGTCGCCTCGATCGTGAGCGCTCGCGATTGCGAGTCGTTCGCAAGGGCGATGCGCTCGCTCGCGAGGACGCTAGCAAGGTGAGGCGCTCGCCCTCGCGAGGGCGCTGCGAGATCCGAAAATAATAATTTTTTTAAAAAACGAATTAAAACAGCGGAAACTTTGAAAAATTATAACTCTTCACACTGAAATCTAAAATTAAAAAATTTAGTATCAATAAAAAGATAAAAGGAAGTTTTACAACTTCCATGAAGGATTCAAAAACTAATTTGTCATCTAAGAGAGTCAAAAGCTACTTCAAAGCTTCTGCCCAAACTAAAATTATTCCATACAATAACAGAAATTCAAAAAATCATATCTTTTAACATAAAAGCCCAAAAGTGTCACATTTTATATCAAAGGAAAGATAAAAAGACGATTTACAATTCTCATGAAGGAAGCAAAAATCAATTCAGTCTCTAAAAGAGGTAAAAACTCTTTCAAAGCTACTGCCTATAAAATGACCATTTAAACAGTAACAACATCTTTCTAAACCTCATAACTCTTTACTCCTAATCCCAAAAATGGCATAATATACCTCAATGGAAAGAATATAAGACAATCTACATCTTTCATGAAGAATGCAAAAATCAGTGTGTAGGTGTAAGTCGACTTGTACTATCTGTAAGTCGACTTATGCTTGCTCGGTACTGATAAGTCGCCTTGTTCACCAGTGTAAGTCGAATTATGTATGTCCAGTACCATAAGATTGTTAGAGTAGTGCCCTAAAGGCAATCCCCTTTAGCACATTTTGTTCATAGTCATGTACAGACTTTATGAATAAATAAAGCAAGGCATATTTCATTTATTTGATGTTCATTTTGTTATGAATTGATGTTGATCTTTAATCAAATTAATGAAGTCCATGATATATGACATAGCATGAAGGAAATTATGATGTGATCATACTACTGAGATTCCTATCATGTGCAATTATGTCAGTATCTAAATTATCCCTAGTCATAGGATTAACGAGACTGGACATTGTTAATCCGGATAGACTAGCACATGTCATATTCCTTGATTGGATCAAGCAGTGGATCTCAGAAACTGTAAATATTGAGATATTTAGATTTGACATGTAGATGCTTACTAAAGGTAGTAAGTACATTGGATGACCTGCCATGAGATCATCACATGGGTATTCTATTATAATGTCAGTGATAATCTCATCATAGCAATGGTGTAAGTATCCTTAGACTTGAGGTACTCAAGGATATCTTGGATAATGATTCTGTGCTTTGACTCCATTCCTTGTTGCCTTCCAGAGGTCGCTCATAGGGTGGTGCTTGGGTACAGTTTGAGGTATTCGAAGGTAATTGAGTAGCCAATAAAGGATTCACCACTTCTGGAATAGCAGAATAGATACCCATAGCTTCTTATCAGGATCATTACTTGGAAGTCTCTGGCGCCGGAGCACACCCGTGTCATGAAGAGGGTCTTCATGGACATATAAAGTAATGAGTCCGGACGAGACCCGATATCACTTGGGCTAGACTCATTCTAGTGAGAGTTGACACTTTGACCATACTCATAACCAAGTGGGGTATAGGATGGTGAAAGGACGAATTGCACGGTAATTGTCTATGGAAAGGTTCGTAATCTGGTTCCTAATGAGCTCGGGTTCATTAGTCAAACCAATTACATTCCGGTCAATTGGGGGTCATGATGTGTTGCTAGACGCCGCTCATGACTTGCTTAGATTAAGTGTTAATCTAAGTGGCCAACATAACCGGAACCTAATGGGTCACACGACAAGAGTGACTCGAAATCAGTAAAATAGTTTTGGATAGTGATCCAATATCCGGAGAGCAATAGGATTAAATGGATCTGATGAGATTGGGATATGTCCGATGTGATCGTGACATCGACATTCTGAAAAGGGTCTCCGCCGATTTTTGATGCGGGCCCGCCAGGCCGTTAGGACCAACCCTAGTGTGACTGGACCGCTTCAGCAACTATATATATCAATTAATTAATTAGATTAATTAATTAATATATATGGACATGTGTCA
This sequence comes from Erythroxylum novogranatense, assembly GCA_029891385.1. Lineage (NCBI taxonomy): Eukaryota > Viridiplantae > Streptophyta > Magnoliopsida > Malpighiales > Erythroxylaceae > Erythroxylum > Erythroxylum novogranatense. The sequence continues at coordinate 91,279,548 of CM057225.1, read as the reverse complement.
TTACCTAATGGGAGGAAATGAAGTTTGAAAAGTCAAACTTCATCATTAAACCATTTCTTTAATGGCTTTATCACCCACTTACGTGGGGCTCTCCCATTCAAGCCTTTTATATGCCCTTTAATGAGTTAAAGGAACATATGAGAAGCCTTAAGATTGAAGGAATTCGTTGGATTGCTTATGGGAGAAGATAAAGTGTTGACTAAGTCACTTTTGACTAAGTCAAAGATGATGATTAACTTCATTTATTAATGGGTTAATAGCCATCCACGTGAACTCCTCCCATCCAAGCCTTTTGATGGTCTTTAATTAATTATAAGACATGGAAAATAAGGCTAAGCAAGAGAAGGCCGTGGCTTTTGGAGAGGAAGAACCGAAACTTCATGGTTTAGGGTTTGGAAAATTTGATTTTCAAGGTTCCTCTTCATCTCTCTCTCATCTCCAAGCTTGTTCCTCAAGGTTTGATCACTTGCTCTCCAAGGCTAAGGTGAGATCTAGCAGTCTTTTCTTTAGTCTAGCTATTCCCGGGTCAAAGGGTTTGTCCCGGTTAGGTTTCCGACCTCTGCGTGGATACCGTTAGAGACGGTCTCCTTTGGTCGTTATGGTTTGACTATTTATACATACACTTGGATCCTGGCTTTCGGGAACTTCCCGGAATAAAAAAGTTTTGTTTTCCGCATTGTGTCCATGTGATGGACACCTCAGGATTTTCCTACACAGTGTAGGCTCTAAGGGAGTGAAGAACCCTTTCAAAATATATTGCCTAGACAATACCCTTTCCAACAGTAACAACATTCTTTCAAACATTATAACTTCTTAATCCTAGGTCCAAAAGTGACATATTATGTACTAATGGAAAGCTCTAAACATGAATTACAATCTTCAAGAAGACTTCCCAACCCAATTCAAACTCTAAGAGGGTTAAAACCTCAGTCAAAGTTTCTGCCCTTTTAGAAAAATTTGACAGCAGCTCCCCTAAAATTTCACTAGCCAAAATCTTTCAATGTAACATCCCATCAACGATGGGAAGGGTATTTTAGTAAATTGGGACGGGTTAGGAGTATTGGATTATAACTCGGCATGAACATACATCATATAGCCTCTATAACTGATGATTGTTTTGCACATGCACATGGTATACATGCATTCATGACATTTCCGGCATAAGTGTCTAATTGGGATATTTTGTGAAATTTATGTGAAAGTTGTATTTGAAAAATTATTTGGAGTGCGCCATTGAGTGTTTTACATTTTTAGGGATTTATGGAAATTTTTCTGAAATTTTTCGGGGTTGTTGCCCGGACCAGAAAATTTCCAATGAGCTGACTGAGTGGGCTTTTCTATACTGAAAAGGATTGCCTAATGGCATGAGATTAGTGAATAAATAATTGTGGGAATTATGTTAATGCCATGTTTAGAGCTTAAGTGGAATTAGTGCTTAATTAACTAGGATTAACTTATGTTTTTGTCTTTTTCCATTTAAAGCCAAGTGTCCCTTTCACATTTATTACTTTTGTCCTTGTATATTCATCACCTACGACTATTTAACTTGGCTTGCAATAAAAAAAAAGGGGATTTTGAAAGCCTAAGGTGATTCTCCCATCCGAAACCTTGCTTCATCTTCTTGGTGTGTTTGTTTTTCTCCTCCTTCGAATGTTTCTTGTCCATCCTTTATAAGAGGCTCATCCTTGCTATTTGCTTGCCTCTTTTTATTCTCTCTACCAAGACCAAGTGGGAGCTTTGTGAAGGTGATGATTTATGCATGTTGGGTGTGATGACCGTAGGCTTTGGGAGAGGTTGAGAAGTGTGAGTGACTTGGAGATTTGAGAGCTTGAAACTTGTTTAAGGTGAGAAGTGATGTTGTTTTTATGCTTTTGGTAGTTAGAAGCATTCATGGAGGTCCTTTATACATGTAGTTGATCATCATAGTAGTAGGGTTGAATGGTTTTAAATGTATACTTGGTTATGGATGAATGAATGACTATAGTTTTCCTTGATTTTGGCTTGGTTTGGATTGAGTTTGTAAGGTTAGATGAATGGAAAACTTAGGAAGATAATTTGTGTTAGTGCTGCCAACTTTTGTATAATCATGTAAATATATGTTGTGATGAATTTTTGGTTGAATTAGAGGTATAAATGGGTGCTTAGTGATGTGTTATTGATGTTAGAAGTGATAGGAGTTAGGTTGTAGTTGAAAAGCTGGAAAATGCAATTTGACCTATTGTAATGCTTTGATCATAACTAATTGTGTAGGTGAGCAAATAAGGTGAGGTTTGTGCCCAATTAAACTTTGGGATGTTGGCTACAACTTTGTGTGAAATAGGTGTTGTTAAATTGTAATGCTAGAAGGTTGAAATTTTGCATGCAAAGTTACTGTTTTATTGCCTATGAACAGTACCCGCAATTATGACCTGATTACTTTGTTGATTTTTCTACATTAATTGATATGGAAATAGGAAAAATGGTCTTTATGAAAGTTGAGGCATATTGAGTTAGCTTTCCATTTCCACTGATCTTGCTAATTTTCGAGTTTTATATTGGGAGATATGAACTGATTACTATTGACTGGTTTTGAGCATTTTGATGAAACCCAGCCTAAGTGTTGGTTTTGTGAGCAGTCTACTTGGGAGCAATTTTAGCAATTTTTTTGGACTGAATTGGTGTGAGTGATCTTCTGAAAAGTTGTAAAGGAAGAAATTATCTTGAAAATGATATATGGTGGGTAATTTTTAGAGGTCAGAGTTGGGAGTTATGATTTTGCAAAAACTGACCCTGCATTAGGTTGTGAATGGCTGATCATGACAGTAGCTTCCATAACAGTTTTGAAATTGTTAAAAATCGAATTGGAAATTGAGTTCTTCATGAAAATTGAAGTTAGAGATCTTATCTTTTCAGAGATATAAGGTAGTGAGTTTTGTGACATTTGTGCTAAGAGATATGCTGTTTGAAAAATCATTGTCCAGATTGGTTGATTTCAGAGGGCTGATGTTTTGGTGAATTGTTTGACATTGTTACAAGTGAATTTGATTTTGGGTTGTTCATGAAAGTTGTAGATAACATTGTAAACTTACTGAGCATATTTATTGTATTATTTTTGACTGAGGAAATGAGTAGTTATTGAATTTGCAATGTACTGCCCTGTGTTGATAGGTTTTGAGTAGGCAGTAGGTTTGATAGGATTTTTGACACCCTTAAGGGTGAAATTGATTTTTATGGTCTTCTTGAGAATTGTAGAGGGTTTCATGATCTTTCCAATGAGATATAGTTGGTAATTTTCTGAATTGTGTGCAATGAGTTATGGGTGTTGAAAGTTGGCTTGAAATCAAGAAAATAAAGAAGGGAATAAGGGTTATGTATATATATAGATATTAATTGTTTAAGTTGAATTTTGGTTTCTTTTGTCAATTTCTTTTCCGTCCGACGTCCGATTGACCTGATTTTTGAGGCATCGAATTTGTGACATATTGAATTTCTTTTTGTGAGAATTTGGGAATTTTTAGACGGGAAATTGACGTGGCCCCTGGTAACGGAGCCTTTAATCACTGTTTTGTTTAATTGGGGACCTATAGAGGTCCGAATTGCGCACCGTCAGCGCCAATAGCTTTCTAATTTTTAGATGAAATTTTTATTATGGGAAAGTTTTGGTTTAGGGCCGGGAATGCCATGAACATGCATTATACACGTTTTAATTATCTCATGTGCATTGTTCGATATTTCTAACTATTCAGTTGGTAATGTATACTTATTTTAATTGTATAGAGGCACAGTTGGAACGTCACCCTACGGACGTTGCAGAGACTTCCCGGTATTAGCTCGGAAGTTATTAGGTGAGTAACCTAGATGGTTCCTCGGTTAGTAAGTGTTTATAATTCTGCACTTAGAACCCTGTGGAGAATAATGGTGGGAAAATTGTGTTTGTTTTGTATGCGGATTGCGGACCGGAGGTCCGATGGATTGAGAATTCGACATAGAAGTGTTATATGTGATTTTCTTGCGATTACATGCGAGACTTATGTGTATATGTTGAGTTGGGATCGATCGATGTTGGTGTTGTTTTATTTGGATATATGCATTTCATGCATAATTGCATGATCGAGAATTGACAATTGTGACCAGTGAGCGACCCAACGAGCTTAAAGCTCAACGTGATTGGGCCTTGAGCCCATAGTGATTCAGAGCCTATGGCTCACCGTTTAATGTGCCCTTAATGGGGCGATTCTAAAGCGCCATCCACAACAACGTAATAAATTAGAAAAGCGTCTCATACACATTTCATGTGCATTTGAATTGGTTCCTTTGACTGATCTAGAAATCATGTGGTACTTCGAATGTGTTTTGGTGAAATAAGCGTATGTAATCGTGATATCTTGTGTATATGCATGAATTGGGTGAACCATCGATGATGGTTCCTCATTGAGTTCGCAAACTCACCCAAAATTGCAAATTATTTTTCAGGACCGAGAGAGTAAACTTATAGCTCCAGAGGGACTTTTCCTGTCGTGTAGATTGAGTTGGAAGAGAAGTCATGGCAAGCAATTGGTCGGTGGCACTTTTGAGGATGACCTAGTTAGCTTTTGTTTGATTTTCTTTTGGAGTAATGTACCGAACATACCGGTTATGTAAATCTCCGCTTTGAGGTTATGAAATGAGAATTTATGGTTTCAAAAATTAGTGGATTTCATATTAATGCTTTATGATTTTTGATGCCATGTAGAGTGTTAGCGATTGTTCGTAGCGCACCCTTATCGTAGGGTGTGTGTCGGAATGACCTACGGGGCGTCCCGATACATATCCTAGGATAAGGGGGTGCTACATTAGGTGGTATCAGAGCATGGTTTGGCATCTGTTGGGACTAGTACAGAATTAGGCTTGAATTATTGTGAGAAATGTAGAAACTGATCATAGTTCTTGTTTTGTTATAGGTCATCTGTTTTTGGTGATCAGATAGATCAACCAGCTGACCAGGGATCTGTTGGAGCTAGCAGAGAGTCCTCGGTGCCTCGATCTGAGGAGTTACCTCCTAAAGTCCCCGTGAGACGGGAGAGGAGATATGATTTCTTTGCGTGGCGGGTCAGAACTTTATGGCGATCTGCACCCGGCCGAGGCCGAGGATGGTTGGAGAGGGTGAGAGAGTCCTTGATCGGATGGATTCGAACGATAAGAGGTTCGATTCGTGATATCTCTTCTGCAGGACCCCGCTTATACATGGTGGAAGACTGTTTCGGGCAGTACCACCAGACCTTGCTTACTGACATGGGCAAATTTTTTGAGGGCTTTTAGAGACAATTATATGCCCAAGGTGTATCTGGAAATGAAGATGCAGGAGTTTTTGGAGCTGAGACAGGGTAGGATGTGATGGCGAGTACGAGGTTAGGTTTAATGAGTTGATGGGATATGCTGCTCTGTGGTTTCCACTGAGACAGATAGGTGTCGGAGGTTTGAGATGGGGCTGAATCTGGAGATCCGTGCAGGATTGGCCCGATCTGATATGGGCTCCTTTATAGAGTTGAGAGCTGCTGCTATGAGGTAGAAGCGATTGTGAGGCGTAGACGAGAGATGGGTCAATGGTCTAGAGGGAAGAGAGTTAGTGACAGTCAGGGCAGCTCTGGTAGGAGTTTTAGCAGGCACCAGAGCAGGGCCTTCAGATCTTCAGGAGGATCCAGACAGTCAGGTTTTGGACAGAGAGGAGATTTATACTGGTGGCGATGGCGATGGCGATGGCGAGAGTTTTTGGCGATTCCCCATTTTGTGAGCATTGCGAGAAGAGGCATAGTGGAGAGTGCTGGCGATTGACTGAAGCTTGCCTTAAATGCGGCTCCATGGATCATTAGATTCGGGATTGCCCAGCGACATTGGACTCAGTCTGCTGGTAGTGGCCGAGCCGGGAGTAGTACTACAGTACAACAGAGTAGAGTGGGTGGATCCAGACGTGGATCCGGACAGAGGGGCCGAGTAGAGGCCGAGGTAGAGCCGAGGATCCTTTGTGAGGGCGAGGGTGGGGGCACCGACCACGATCCCGAGCAGTCTATGCCATGACAAGGCAGGAGGCCCAGGATTCCCCTGATGTTGTAGCTAGTATGCTTCTCATTTCTGATATTGAGGCATTTGCTTTGCTGGATCCTGGATCCACACATTCTTTTATTGCACCTCATATGGCATGTAGATTGCATGGGGATCGGGAGATGTTACTGTATGGGCTAGAGGTGAGTACACCTCTAGGTACTACTACTGCATTGGGAAAGGTCTGCAGGGGATGCTCGATCCAGATTGATCAAGCAGTGTTGAGGGCAGACCTTATAGTGTTGCCTCTGAGAGAGATCGATGTGATTCTGAGGATGGACTGGCTTACTGCCCATAGGGCTATCATGGACTGCTACACCAAGGAGGTTGTATTAGAGTCTCCTGGTCAACCTAGAGCAGTGTTCAGAGGAGTTAGTCAGGCAGTACCAACCCGGATGATCTCTTTCCTTAGTGCCCTGAGATTGATGCAGGGAGGCTGTGAGGCATATCTGGCTCATGTGGTTGACACCAGAGTTGAGCAGAGGCTTCAGGATATTCCCGTGGTTAAGGAATTTCTGGATGTATTTCCTGATGAGTTACCGGGTTTGCCGTCGGATCGGGAGACAGAGTTTACTATTGACCTCGTTCCAGGTACTGCTCCTATATCTATACCTCCATATAGGATGGCACCTGTGGAACTGAGGGAGCTTAAGGCTCAGTTGCAGGAGTTGTTGGAGAAGGGCTTTATCAGACCTAGTGTTTCACCATGGGAGCTCCAGTTTTGTTTGTGAAGAAAAGGATGGGACTTTGAGGTCGTGCATCGATTACTGAGCGGTTGAATCGGGTGTGATGAAGAATAAGTATCCTTGCCTAGGATCGATGACTTATTTGATCGATTGCGGGGGGCTCGGTATTCACCAAGTTAGATCTGCGATCTGGTTATTATCGATTGAAGATTGCAGAGGCCGATGTGCTAAGAGTGCCTTCATGGCGGTATGGGCATTTCGAGTTTCTAGTGATGCCGTTTGGGTTGACTAATGCCCGGCGACCTTCATGGCCTTGATGAATAAGGTATTTCAGCCTACGGATCGATTTATTATAGTGTTTATTGATGACATTTTAGTGTATTCGAGGAATGCGGAGCATAGTGAGCATTTGAGGATTGTGTTGCGAGCGATGAGGGAAGCAGTTGTATGCCAAATTGATAAATGTGAATTTTGGCTGGATCAGTGATATTTTGGGACATATAGTGACCGGAGAGGGTATTGGTGGATCCAAGTAAGGTTGAGGCGGTCTTTGAAGTGGGAGGCTCCTAGGAATGTGTCGAGATTGGAGTTTCCTCGGATTAGCGGGTTATTACCAGAGGTTTGTCGAGGGTTTCATTGATCTCACCCCTCCGACAAAGCTTCGAGGAAGAATGTACCATTCGGATGGGTGAGGAGTGCGGAAGAGCTTTGAGGAGTGAAACATCGGTTGACTCTTGCCGGTGTTGGCTATTCCATCCGGGATTGAAGGATTTGTGGTATCTGATGATGCATCGCATCGAGGATTGGGGTGTGTTACGATGCAAAGACGGTAGAGTCATTGCCTATGCCTCGAGACGGTGAGGTCTCACGAGGTAAACTATCTGTTCATGATTTGGAGTTAGGCTGCAGAGTGTTTGCTTTGAAGATTTGGAGGCATTACGTATGGTGAGACTTTCCAAATCTTCACTGACCATAAGAGTTTGAGATATTTACTGAGCCAGAGAGAGTTGAATTTGAGACAGAGGAGATGGCTTGAGTTGTTGAAGAACTATGACTGTATTTATCGAGTATCACCCGGGAAAGCCAATGTAGTGGCGGATGCTCGGTAGGAAGTCGCATACTAGTACTTTCAGATTAAGACAATGAGGTTGCCTAATTTGATTCAGTTGAGAGCTTTGAATGTTCATATGACTCTGGAGCAGGATGGAGTCTTATTGGCTACTTTGACACTGAGATCGATGCTATTGGACAGGATCAGGAGAGTTCAGGACAAGGATCCTGTTATGGTGAGACTGATTGAGAAGGTAAAAGCTGATTCGAGTTCTAAGTTTGAGTTGAGAGATGAGACTTTATGGATAGGGCAGAGATTATGTGTGCCTGATGTGGATGATCTGAGGCGAGAGATATTGGAGGAGGCTCATATGGCCACCTATGCTATGCATCCTGGTACTACCAAGATGTATAACACTCTTAAGCAACATTTCTGATGGCCTGGCATGAAGAAGCAGGTAGTTGAGTATGTATCTAGATGTTTGACGTGCGGTGAGTTAAGGGCGATCACCGGGCTCGAAGAGGGAAGCTTCATTTGTTGCCCATTCCAGAGTGGAAATGTGAACGAATTACCATGGATTTCATTATAGGATTGCCTAGACGCCGAGACAAAGATGATGCTATCTGGGTCATAGTGGACGATTATAAATCGGCCCATTTCTTGCCGGTGAGAGAACAATCGATGGATCGGTTGGCCCGAAGTATGTGGTGGAGATAGTGAGGCTGCATGAGGTCCGATGTCGATAGTGTCCGATGGGATCCCAGATTTACTTGAGGTTACGGCGAGTTTGCGATGCTGCTATGGGTACTAGGTGAACTTGATCTGCGTTTCATCCTCGAACAGATGGGATGAGTGAGAGGGCGATTAAGACTGTTGAGGATATGCTTGGGCATGTGTCTTTGGAGTTGAGAGGAGCATGGGACCGAGATTTAGCTCGATTGAGTTTGCATATAACAACCATTATCACAGTAGCATCGGGATGGCACCATATGAGGCACTGTATGGGCGACCGTGTAGATCGTCTTTGTATTGGGATGAAGAGGGTGTGAGGATGATTGAGGGTCCTGAGCTGATTCAGGATATTGTTGAGAAGGTGAAACTGATTCGGAGTCGCATCAAGGCGGCTCAGGATAGACAGAAGAGTTATGTGGATCAGCATAGGAGGGAGATGGAGTATGATGTGGGCGACAGAGTTTTCTTACGGGTGTCACCGTGGCGTGGTGTACTGAGATTCGGCAAGAAGGGCAAGTTAAGCCCTAGGTACATTGGTCCGTATGAGATTGTCGAGAGGGTAGGACCATTGGCATATAGTTTGGCATTGCCGAGTGAGATGTCTCAGTTGCATGATGTGTTTCATGTGAGTATGCTCCGACGGTATCGATCAGATCCGACCTATGTGATTCCAGCTCAGGCGATTGAGGTCTCTAGTAATCTGAGTTATATAAAAGAGCCGATACAGATTGTCGGGACACAGGTGAAATAGTTGAGGAATAAGAGTATTCCACTGGTGAAGGTTCTCTGGAGGAACCACTCGACTGAGGAAGCTACCTGGGAGACCGAGGAGCATATGAGGAGACAGTATCCTCATCTTTTCGATCAACCAGGTAAGAATTTCGAGGACGAAAATTTTTTTTAGGAGGGGAGAATTGTAACATCCCATCACCGATGGGAAGGGTATTTTAGTAAATTGGGATGGGTTAGGAGTATTGGATTATAACTCGGCATGAACATACATCATATAACCTCTATAACTGATGATTGTTTTGCACATGCACATGGTATACATGCATTCATGACATTTCCGGCATAAGTGTCTAATTGGGATCTTTTGTGAAATTTATGTGAAAGTTGTATTTGAAAAATTATTTAGAGTGCGCCATTGAGTGTTTTACATTTTTAGAGATTTATGGGAATTTTTTTGGAATTTTTCGGGGTTGTTGCCCGGACCAGAAAATTTCCAATGGGCTGACTGTGTGGGCTTTTCTATACTGAAAAGGATTGCCTAATGGCATGAGATTAGTGAATAAATAATTGTGGGAATTATGTTAGTGCCATGTTTAGAGCTTAAGTGGAATTAGTGCTTAATTAACTAGGATTAACTTATGTTTTTGTCTTTTTCCATTTAAAGCCAAGTGTCCCTTTTACATTTATTACTTTTGTCCTTGTATATTCATCACCTACGACTATTTAACTTGGCTTGCAATAAAAAAAAGGGGATTTTGAAAGCCTAAGGTGATTCTCCCATCCGAAACCTTGCTTCATCTTCTTGGTGTGTTTGTTTTTCTCCTCCTTCGAATGTTTCTTGTCCATCCTTTATAAGAGGCTCATCCTTGCTATTTGCTTGCCTCTTTTTATTCTCTCTACCAAGACCAAGTGGGAGCTTTGTGAAGGTGATGATTTATGCATGTTGGGTGTGATGACCGTAGGCTTTGGGAGAGGTTGAGAAGTGTGAGTGACTTGGAGATTTGAGAGCTTGAAACTTGTTTAAGGTGAGAAGTGATGTTGTTTTTATGCTTTTGGTAGTTAGAAGCATTCATGGAGGTCCTTTATACATGTAGTTGATCATCATAGTAGTAGGGTTGAATGGGTTTAAATGTATACTTTGTTATGGATGAATGAATGACTATAGTTTTCCTTGATTTTGGCTTGGTTTGGATTGAGTTTGTAAGGTTAGATGAATGGAAAACTTAGGAAGATAATTTGTGTTAGTGCTGCCAACTTTTGTATAATCATGTAAATATATGTTGTGATGAATTTGTGGTTGAATTAGAGGTATAAATGGGTGCTTAGTGATGTGTTATTGATGTTAGAAGTGATAGGAGTTAGGTTGTAGTTGAAAAGCTGGAAAATGCAATTTGACCTATTGTAATGCTTTGATCATAAATATATGTGCAGCTGAGAAAATGAGGTGAGGTTTGTGCCCAATTAAACTTTGGGATGTTGGCTACAACTTTGTGTGAAATAGGTGTTGTTAAATTGTAATGCTAGAAGGTTGAAATTTTGCATGGAAAGTTACTGGTTTATTGCCTGTGAACAGTACCCATAGTTATGACCTGATTACTTTGTTGATTTTTCTACATTAATTGATATGGAACTAGGAAAAATGGTCTTTATGAAAGTTGAGACATATTGAGTTAGCTTTCCATTGCCACTGATCTTGCTAATTTTCGAGTTGTATATTGGGAGATATGAACTGATTACTATTGACTGGTTTTGAGCATTTTGATGAAACCCAGCCTAAGTGTTGGTTTTGTGACCAGTCTGCTTGGGAGCAATTTTAGCAATTTTTGTGGACTGAATTGGTGTGAGTGATCTTCTGAAAAGTTGTAAAGGAAGAAATTACCTTGAAAATGATATATGGTGTGTAATTTTTAGAGGTCAGAGTTGGGAGTTATGATTTTGCAAAAACTGACCCTGCATTAGGTTGTGAATGGCTGATCGTGACAGTAGCTTCCATAACAGTTTTGAAATTGTTAGAAATCGAATTGGAAATTGAGTTCTTCATGAAAATTGAAGTTAGAGATCTTATCTTTTCAGATATATAAGGTAGTGAGTTTTGTGACATTTGTGCTAAGAGATATGCTGTTTGAAAAATCATTGTCCAGATTGGTTGATTTCAGAGGGCTGATGTTTTGGTGAATTGTTTGACATTGTTAGCAAGTGAATTTGATTTTGGGTTGTTCATGAAAGTTGTAGATAACATTGTAAACTTACTGAAAATATTTATTGTATTATTTCTGACTGAGGAAATGAGTAGTTATTGAATTTGCAATGTACTGCCCTGTGTTGATAGGTTTTGAGTAGGCAGTAGGTTTGATAGGATTTTTGACACCCTTAGGGGTGAAATTGATTTTTATGGTCTTCTTGAGAATTGTAGAGGGTTTCATGATCTTTCCAATGAGATATAGTTGGTAATTTTCTGAATTGTGTGCAATGAGTTATGGGTGTTGAAAGTTGGCTTGAAATTAAGAAAATAAAGAAGGGAATAAGGGTTATGTATATATATAGATATTAATTGTTTAAGTTGAATTTTGGTTTCTTTTGTCAATTTCTTTTCCGTCCGACGTCCGATTGACCTGATTTTTGAGGCATCGGTTTGTGACATATTGAATTTCTTTTGTGAGAATTTGGGAATTTTTAGGCGGAAATTGGCGTGGCCGGGCAATAGAGCTTTTAATCACTGTTTTGTTTAATTGGGGACCTATAGAGGTCCGAATTATGCCGTCGGCGCCAATAGCTTTATAATTTTAGATGGAATTTTATTATGGGAAAATTTTGGTTTAGGGCGGAATGCCATGAACATGCATTATACACGTTTTAATTATCTCATGTGCATTGTTCGATATTTCTAACTATTCAGTTGGTAATGTATACTTATTTTAATTGTATAGAGGCACAGTTGGAACGTCACCCTACGAACATTGCAGAGACTTCCCGGCATTAGCTCGGAAGTTATTAGGTGAGTAACCTAGATGGTTCCTCGGTTAGTAAGTGTTTATAATTCTGCACTTAGAACCCTGTGGAGAATAATGGTGGGAAAATTGTGTTTGTTTGTGCCTGGATTGCGGACCGGAGGTCCGATGGATTGGAGAATTCTGGCATAGAAGTATTATATGTGATTTTCTTGCGATTACCTGTGCGAGACTTATGTGTATATGTTGAGTTAGGATCTGATCTGATGTTGGTGTTGTTTTATTTGGATATATGCATTTCATGCATAATTGCATGATCAGTAATTGGCAGTTGTGACCAGAGCAGCCAACGAGAGCTTAAAGCTCAACGTGATTGGGCCTTGAGCCCACAGTGATTCAGAGCCTATGGCTCACCGTTTAATGTGCCCTTAATGGGACAGTTACAGGCGCTCAATCACAACAACGTAATAAATTGGAAAAGCGTCTCATACACATTTCATGTGCATTTGAATTGGTTCCTTTGACTGATCTAGAAATCATGTGGTACTTCTGAATATGTTTTGGTGAAATAAGCGTGTATGGCGTGATATCTTGTGTATATGCATGAATTGGGTGAACCATCGATGATGGTTCCTCACTGAGTTCGCAAACTCACCCAAAATTGCAAATTATTTTTCAGGACCGAGAGAGTAGACTTATAGCTCCAGAGGGACTTTTCCTTCCATGTAGATTGAGTTGGCAAGAGAAGTCATGGAAAACAGGTCGGTCAGCTGGCACTTTTTGAGGGATGACCTAGTTAGCTTTTTGTTTGATTTTCTTTTGGAGTAATGTACAGAACATACCAGTTGTGTAAATCTACTACTTTGAGGTTATGAAATGAGAATTTATGATTTCAAAAATTAGTGGATTTCATATTAATGCTTTATGATTTTTGATGCCATGTGGAGTGTTAGCGATTGTTCGTAGCGCACCCTTATCGTAGGGTGTGTTTCGGAATGACCTACGGGCGTCCTGATACATATCCTAGGGTAAGGGGTGAAGTAAATCACACGTTAATATATTGAGTAATAATATGATCAAGATACACAAGAAGGGGGGGTTGAATTGTGATAAACTTTTCGTTAATCCTTGATAACAATTGCTTGTTCTTTACGAAAACTTATCTTAAATCAATTCTTGACTAGTTTGAAAACCTTTGATAATAATGAGAACTACGATTTAAGTAAAGTAAGAGTTAGAGAGAAACGACAATTTATCTGGTTCACCCCAAATCGTGGGCTACGTCCGATCCTCGATATCCTTACGAGATTTCACTATCTCCAACATTTACAAGTATTCTTTGATTTGAGCCTCTTGTGTCTCTTAACAACAAATATTCTTTTACTCTTAGCCTCTTGAGGCTACCTGTAACACTTTTCAAAATGAAAACTAATAAAGAACTTTTTACAAAAGAGTTGCTCTTAACAATGTACACTCGAGAAATAGTTCACAATTTTTCTCAGATAGTCAGATGTTTGAATACTCAGAGTTTCGTTCACTTTTTTTCTCCAAAGTTATTTTTATTTCAATCTCGACTCTTATTTATAATAAGATCTTCAAGCTATTTCTTGAATATCTCGCTTCTTGAATCTTTAAAAAGCGGTTATTCAGGTTTAACTCATGAATCGTCTTAAGCGATATTTCTTTCTTCTATCGATTCTTGTATAAATCGCTTTTCTCTTCGTAAAGCTTAAATGCGATTTTTGTATCGCCTCGCTTTTCTTCCATACGCTTTTCTTCCTTCATTTTTCTTCCGTCATTATTCTTCATACCTTTTCCTTCCATACTTTTTTCTTAATCCGCTTTTCTTCCTTACCTTTTCTTCATACCTTTTCTTCCTTCATTATTCTTCCGTCTGCTTTTCCTTCCTTCGCTTTTCTTCCGTTTGTTTTTCTTCCTACGCTTTTCTTCCTTGATTTTTCTTTTATGCATCCATCTACTTTTTATTTGTATATTTCTCTTTGTTTATCATCAAAATTATTTAATCGTGAAGTCTGGTTTGACTTAACATTCTCCCCTTTTGATGATAACAAATACTTGTGAATTAGAGAAATATGAAAAGTATCAATTATACAGAAGTATTGAGATAAAAAATAACTTCTGCTTTATCCTTCCAATTGATTTCTTCCTTCTCCTTCTCCCCCTATTTGTTATTGATCAAAAAAATTATTTCCCAATCTGCTTCACCAACTTTTCAGCATCTTCTTAATCTTCTTCATATCCTTATCAAGTTTCGAACATGCTTCTTTAAAGTCGATGATTCATCTGCGATCGAGGATTCTGTCTCAACAACTTGCTTTTCAACGATAGCCACCTTTGTTGTTGTATAAGCTTCCTTGTTAAAGACATTTGTTTCAATGATTTGTAGGAGAGGTGGAGGAACAAAACAGCTTGTTCATGAATATCAAGATCATAGGAATCATGTATCGTTGATAAGTGCTTAGAACCATGACATAGCTTCGCAATTGAGGTGATCTCCACAGAGGTCGATTTGCGCGAATGTTACGTAAAATAGTATAACAACATTCGAGTTGCCAATCGAGCGAACAATCTCGACCCTTTCTCGATAGTCCCTCCTGTGGATCCTTTGCTATAGCCTTAGTTAGGCTTGGTCCTGGATCTTGATATACGCAGATATAATTTCCACTCCTTTTCTCTTCACATGCTTCATCAATCAATTTTACTGCCTCTTCAATTTGATCAGAAGTCATGTCATCCACAACTGGCTCTGGTTGAACTTTTAGCTTCATCTTCTCATACTTGAGTTCAACAAAATTTGGTGGTTGAAGATCAGGTACCACCTTGATTATTGTCTTTATTCGATTATAGGATAAGAAGTGAGACGCTCTCCAAATGGCTCTGGTGGATATGGTTCTCTTCCAACTCTCTTCAGTTGATCATAGAAATTTTTGTAACCCCTATCCTGTAGGAAAATCCCGGGGTAGGCATCACATGCCCACGGTGCGGAATTTAAAATTTTGAGTCCCGGGACATTCCCGAAAGCCAGGATCCATGTGTATGTACAAACAATCAAACCATAACGACCAAAGGAGACCGTCTCTAACGGTATCCACGCAGAGGTCGGAAAACCTAACCGGGACAAACTCTTTTGACCCGGGAATAGCTAGACTAAAGAAAAGAGTGCTAGCTCTTACCTTAGCCTTGGAGAGCAAATGAGATGAACTTGGTGGAGCCTTGGAGAAGTAGAAGCAATCTTGAGAGGATGAGAGGAAGAAGGTGAAAATCAAATTTTCCAAGCTTAACCTTTAAACTTTCGACTCTTCTCTCTTCATCACCGTGCAAGCCTTCTTTCATAGCTTCTTATATGTATATTTAACACTTAAAAACATATAAAGGCTTGGTGGATGGCTCATCCACGTAGGAGGCATAAAATGCCTTAAAATGCTAAATAATGATGAAGTTTGACTTTTCAAACTTACATCTCTTCTCCATTTAATGGCTTCCACGAAATTCAACATAAATATATATAATTAATTAATTATTTACTTAATTAATTAATATATATAATTGCTGAAGTGGTCGATCAAGCTGAATCGGCCCTACTTACTGCTTAAGCCCCGCCATAAAAAAATCACCGAAGCGGTTTTCAAGAATGTCGATGTCGCGATCTCATCGGGACATATCCCAATCTCATCGGGATCCATTTAATCCTATTGCTCTCCGGATATCGATCTCTATCCAAACTATTTTCTGATTCTCCGAGTCACTCTTATCGTGTGACCCATTAGGTTCCGGTTATGTTGGCCACTTAGATTAACACTTAATCTGAGCAAGTCATGAGCGGTATCTAGCAACACATCATGACCCCAATTGACCGGAAAGTAATTGGTTTGACTAATGAAACCATATCACGAACCCTTCCATAGACAATTCTTGTGCAATTCGTCCTTTCACCATGCTATACCCCACTTGGTTTGAGTATGGGCAATGTGTCAACTCTTACTAGATCGGATCAAATCTAGTCCAAGTGTAATCGATTATCGTCTTAGGACTCATTACTTTATATGTCCATGAAGACCATCTTCATGACATATGTATGCTCGGCGCCAGAGACTTCAAAGTAATGATCCCGATAAGAGGCCATGGGTATCTCTTCGCTATAATGTAAGTGGTGAATCCTCTATTGGCTACTCAATTACCTTGAATACCTCAAGTTGCACTCCAATCACCACCCTATGGCGACCTACGAAAGGCAACAAGGAATGGAGTCAAAGTACGTAATCAAGACTCAAGATATCCTCGAGTACCTCGAGTCTAAGGATACTTGCACCATTGCTATGATGAGATTATCACCGACATTTGTATAGGACATCCATGTGATGATCTCATAGCAGTCATCAATGTACTTACTACCACTAGTAAGCATCCACATGTCAAATCCAAATATCTCAATATTTACGGTTTTCGAGATCCACTACTTGATCCAATCAAGGAGTTTGACATGTGCTAGTCTATCCGGATTAACGATGTCGATCTCATTAATCCTATGACTAGGATAATTTAGATCTTGACATAATTGCACATGATAGGAATCTCAATAGTATGATCACATCATAATTTCCTTCATGCTATGTCATGTATCGTGGACTTCATTAATTTGATTAAAGATCATTATCAATTCATCATAAAATGAATATCAAATAAATGAAATATGCCTTGCTTTATTTATTCATAAAGTGCATACATGACTATGAATAAAATGCGCTAAAGGGATTGCCTTTAGGGCACTACTCTAACAATCTCCCACTTGACCTAAAGCCAATCGCCTTGGTATCTAATACCATAAGCGAGTACATGAGAATCAAAATTCTTACGTGGCAATGGCTTTGTCAAGCGGATCAAGAATGTTACGCTGCTGTGGAATTCTCTCTATCGGGACATCGCTCGAGCAATGATCTCCGAATCAAATGGTATTGGCGAGTACGTGTTTGGATCGTTGATGAGACCTTGGCTCCTTTGCTGCAAGAATAGCCCCAAATGTTGTCACAATACAATCAGATGGGTCCATCACGCCTAGGAACCACACCAAGTTCGAAATGAACTTCTTGATCCAAACCGCTTCCTTTCTTTGCGTCGATGCGCAATGTACTCGCCTCGGTCGTTGAATCGTGATCGTCTCTGTTTGAAACTCTTCCAACCGATCGCTCCGCCATTTAGTGTGAAAACATAACTGATTGGGACTTGAGTCGTCCTTATCAGATTGAAAAGCGCATCTGATGCTCGCCACTGAGACTTCCATCTCCATATATCAAGAAAACATCCTTAGTTCTTCGCAAGTACTTTAGGATATTCTTGATGACCACCCAAATGACCCTCACCAGATTCGATTGGTACCGCTCGTAACACTTAGAGCATATGATACATCGGGTCTCGACATAGCATTACAGTACATAATAGATCCTACCGCAGACGACACGGGATCATATTCATACGCATCCTCTCATCCCGTGTCTTAGACACATGGACTTCGAGAGTGTTATCCCATGAGTAATGGGAAGAAACCCTCTCTTGGATTGCTCCATGCTAAATCTCTTTAGCACCTTGTCTATGTACATTGACTGTGAAAGACCAAGCAACCTCTTCGATCTATCTCTATAGATCTTTATCCCAAGGATATAAGTTGCTTC
The DNA here is from genome assembly GCA_029891385.1 of Erythroxylum novogranatense. NCBI lineage: Eukaryota > Viridiplantae > Streptophyta > Magnoliopsida > Malpighiales > Erythroxylaceae > Erythroxylum > Erythroxylum novogranatense. The sequence continues at coordinate 91,261,655 of CM057225.1, read as the reverse complement.
TCCAAGGTCTTTCATGGCAAATTGTTCGACAACCAAATTTTTACAGATTGTAGATTGAGACATCGTTTCCTAGCAACAATATGTCATCTACATATAACACAAGGAATACGATCGCAGTTCCATTCACTTTCTTGTACACACAGTGTTCATCCGGATTTTGTGAGAAACCAAACTCTTTGATTGTCTCATCAAAACGGATATTCCAACTCCTGGATGCTTGCTTCAATCCATAAATGGATTTCTGAAGCTTGCATATCTTTTCGCCATCAACGGAAATGAAGCCCTCAGGTTGTGTCATGTACACATCCTCAGCCAGATTTCCATTCAGGAAAGCTGTCTTCACATCCATTTGCCATATCTCATAATCATAATGAGCGGCAATGGCTAGGAGTATCCTAATGGATTTAAGCATTGCTATCGATCAAGGTCTCGCCATAGTCAACTCCTTGTCTTTGACGAAAGCCTTTAGCCACAAGCCTTGCTTTATAGGTAATCACATTACCATCCATGTCAGTTTTCTTCTTGAAAACCCATTTGCACCCTATAGGTTTTATCCCTTCAGGTGCATCAACCAAAGTCCATACTTGGTTTTCATACATGGAATCCATTTGATTTCATGGCATGAAGCCATTTTTCTCTGAACTCTTGTAACCTCTTCATAGGTGGTAGGCTCATCATCCTCTATGAGCAACACGTCATTCTGTTCACTCAAGAGAAATCCATATCTCTCGAAGCAGAGCGATCCTACTTGACCCACAATTTCGTGTGAAGTAGAAGGTTGAACTATTACCTCATCTCGTATGAGTTACTGATTTGAGTTCAGCGGTTGATCTGCTCGTGTCGAGCATCTTGAACTTCTTCAAGTTCAATTTTGCTCCCACCGTCCTCTTTAAAAGAAACTCTTTCTAAAAAGACAGCATGCATCGAAACAAACACCTTTTGTTCCTCAAAGAAGGTAGAATTGATATCCTCTTGTTTCTTTAGATATCCTACGAACAAACACTTGTCGATTTTGCTTGAGCTTATCTCGACCGTGTCCGCTTCACATAAGCAGGACAACCCCATACTTTCAAATAAGAAAGATAAGGTTTCTTGTTAGTCCACATCTCATATGGAGTAACATCAACTGTCTTTGATGGAGCTCTGTTTAACAAGTAAGCAATTTGTCTCGAGGCATACCCCAAAAGGATTTTGGCGATTGTAAAGCCCATCATAGATCGAACCATGTCCAACAAGGTTCGATTTCTCCTTCGCCACACCATTATCTTTGTGGTGTGTAAGGAGGGTCCACCGAGATAAAATCCCATTATCTACGAGATAATCCAAAACTCTTGGTCTAAGTATTCACCACCACGATCGGATCATAATGTTTGATACTTTTCCCAAGTTGGTTTTCTACTTCATTTCGAATTGTTTGAACTTTTCAAACGCTTGATTTGTATCTCATCGATCTGGTACCCATATCGAGAATAATCATCGATAAAGGTAATGAAGTAACGACAACCACTTCGCATGGATGGACATCGGACCACATACATCCGAATGTATTAGGTCTAATAATCCATCGCTCGCTCACCCTTTCCTTAAAGGTAACTTAGTCATCTTGCCTAATAAACAAGATTCACATGTGTCATAAGATTCATAATCGAATGACCCTAAACTTCCACTCTTGTGGAGCTTAGCGATCGTCTCTCATTTATATGGCCGGCGACAATGCCATAAGTAAGTTGATTTTAAATTATCTCTTTTATGTCTTTTAGCGTCATTGACATTCATAGCTGGATGTGACATATCTAATATGTAAATTCCATTGCATAATGTACCAATACCATAAAGCATTCCATTTGAGCTAATAGAACAACCATTGTTACCAAAGACAAATGGAAACCATTCTATTTAAACAAGAAAGATAATATGTTCTTTATTAACACGGGTACAAAATAACAATCATCCAAGTTAAGTACTAGTCCACTCGGGAGTGTCAAAACATAAGTTCCTACGGCTAATGCAGAACCCTTGCTCCATTGCCAACACGCAGTCCATTTCTCCTTTATGAGTCGCCCATCGTCCCCGAGGCCCCGTGATATCATTGATATATGTGAGCCACAACCTGTATCTAATACCCATATGTTATGATCAGAAACAGTATTAACCTCAATGACAAACATACTTGAAGAAGTCGAGGCATCTGATGCCTTCTTCTGCTTTAGTTCTTCCAGATAGATTTTGCAGTTACACCTCCAATGACCAGTCTTACCGCAATGGAAGCAAGTACCTTTTGGTGCAGTCTCTTTGGTCTTCTTCTTGCCTTTCGCTGCACTTCCTTTCGGCTTCTGAGCCTTTTTCTTCTTCTGTTTCCTCTTCTTGGAACCAGAGGAAGAAGAATCCACCAATAGCAACGCCTTGCTATCTTGCTTGACAGCTTGTTCTGCTGTCTTGAGCAGATTGATCAGCTCGGGAATTGTGGTGGATATTTGGTTCATTCGATAGTTCAACACAAACTGTGAATAACTATCTGACAAACCAACAAGAATTAAGTCTATACTTAACTCAGAATCCATCACAAAACCTAAGACGGCCAACCTCTCAATATAGCCATTCATCTTCAATGCCTATCAGACCGCAGATGAACCAGGAGTCATCTTCGTTGTAAAGAGCAACCTTGAGGTCTCGAACCGTTCGGACCGTGCTTGCTCATCAAACAACTCTCTAAGATGAAACACTATCGTGTGAGCATCCATAGACTCGTGCTGCTTCTGCAGCTCAGGTGACATCGATGCAAGCATAATGCAGGTGGCTATGTCACTGTCTTTTAGATGCTTACGATATGCCTTCTGATCATCATCAGAAGCTCCTTCAGGAAGTGGATCCGGAAGCGGAAAATCAAGGATATATCCTAGATCCTCAGATCTGAGAACAATTCTCAGATTTCGCAGCCAATCAAGAAAATTTGGTCCGGTTAATTTGTTTGAGTCCATTAGAGCGCGAAGATTCACACTAGTCGACATCTTCAACCAACCTAAACATAGAGAGAGAAAGTTAGAATAGAATTAAATGTATGCTCATAAGGACTTAAATGACATACATATGGCTCCCACTAGTTTCAATAGAATCCATAACCCTCATCATGAATCCAAGAAACAAAATGGCACATTGACTAGTGGGTCGATATCAGACATTGCTAAGAATGACCTTGAGGTTAGCTCAACAAGTCACCTTAGGTCAATCGGTAGGTATCGGTCATACCAATTGCATCTCTAATGCAACTATCGCCCAGTGCTATCAACAGTTGATGTATGCACATACATTGGGTTATCAACACTTGATGCGTGTACATCTGATGTACACTACCCAATTTCGCCTCTGTCGCGTTGACGCTTGAGGTTAGCTCAACAAATCAACGCTTCTAGGAAAACCGACCCATTAATCCAAAATCTTATTTTCATGGTTTGAACATATTCAGTATAGAGTGAGCTTGAGGTTAGCTCAACAACCCAACCCTATAAGAACTCGGTTCTTGCCATATTAATGGAAGGCGTTAGTTTTCATATTTTAAGTTGAGGATTTTAGGTCTCATCTAATTAATCTCATCCGAGGATCATAGTCACCATGACTATATGGTGCGATTTAGGGCATTGCATCAATCACATTGAATTCATACCGAAAATTACCCATCATCCCACCAAGGCATGATATAAGTCGACTTGTATATGTATAAGTCGACTTATGTAACTGTGCATGAACAAGTCGACTTGTACCATTGTGCAAGTCGACTTATTAGTCTACAGTGCACCAAACAAGTCGAGTTATGAACATATAAGTCGACTTGTTCATTGTGCATTTGGAATTGCTATCTAATCGGCTAATTCTCAATCCGTGCATTTCCAATTCGCAATACCATATACCAAGTATATTATCCTTTATATTAATGTGCTAATGAAACATTTTCATTGAAACGTGAATGCCTTATAGTCAAACTATATAGGAAAAACTTGAAACTGATTAATCCACCATTAATCACTAGATTTCCACATAATTCAAGGACACCAAATAATCATGCTAAGTATCTCTAGGTAGGCTACACGTTATCAAGATTACTCCGGCACTTGTCACAAAAATTGCGACGGCCAAAATAACCAAGATAACGGAATAAGCTAACGAGACGCTACAGTGACCTATTCGACATCCAAAAATTATTGGAAACCTAAATTCAAGAATCTCAACTTGGCATGCATACCACATCAATATAACACATTTTTAATCACTATAAAAATGATTCAAGGCATTGGAACTGAAAATAACACAACCAATCATTCCAAACAAAATAGACCCAGCAACTTTCTCAAAACTGCTAAGCTCAGCCTTTTGCTCAAAATGATCATTGAAACAATTTCAATAAATACTGAGAAAATTAGAGAGGTGAAAAAATGTTCGCAACATGCTCCATGAATTTTTCCAGGATTTATTTCCCACAAAAACTCATTGAACCTCAGCAATCTAGCCGAACCAGAATCTGTGTTCTCCAACACAGACATTCCCAACAGCACACAAGAAATTCGGAAATAAATAGTAAATCACCTTGAAAACAATTTTCCATCCACAGAGACATTCACAAACATCTTAGGGACATGTCGGTGAAAACCAATCCGAAAATTGTTTTTTCTAGAATTTCTTCTCGAATTTACAAGCATACCTATTTCAGAAACGTTCAACAAGACAGCATCCGAAACTTAGGGAATTAAATTAGCAAAACCATATCAATCGACATCGATAAATTTTTTCCTTTTATAGACACATTCAGAAACATCTTATGAGCAAGTCTATGGCAGAAAATTTGGAAAACCCTAAGTCTATACTGATTTCGAAATTCACAGAAGCAGCATGCTACACAGCTCAATTCACAATGGAATTCCGACCTAGTTATCATTTAGACTAAATATACAACACAAGCGGCTCTGATACCACTGTAGGAAAATCCCGGGGTAGGCATCACATGCCCACGGTGCGGATTTTAAAATTTTGAGTCCCGGGACATTCCCGAAAGCCAGGATCCATGTGTATGTACAAACAATCAAACCATAACGACCAAAGGAGACCGTCTCTAACGGTATCCACGCAGAGGTCGAAACCTAACGGGACAAACTCTTTTGACCGGGAATAGCTAGACTAAAGAAAAGAGTGCTAGCTCTTACCTTAGCCTTGGAGAGCAAATGAGATGAACTTGGTGGAGCCTTGGAGAAGTAGAAGCAATCTTGAGAGGATGAGAGGAAGAAGGTGAAAATCAAATTTTCCAAGCTTAACCTTTAAACTTTCGACTCTTCTCTCTTCATCACCGTGCAAGCCTTCTTTCATAGCTTCTTATATGTATATTTAACACTTAAAACACATATAAAGGCTTGGTGGATGGCTCATCCACGTAGGAGGCATAAAAATGCCTTAAAATGCTAAATAATGATGAAGTTTGACTTTTCAAACTTACATCTCTTCTCCATTTAATGGCTTCCACGAAATTCAACATAAATATATATATATAATTAATTATTTACTTAATTAATTAATATATATAATTGCTGAAGTGGTCGATCAAACTAGAATTCGGTCCTACGGCTTGTCGGGCCCCCCGTAAAAAATCACCTAAACGGTTTTCAAGAATGACGATGTCGCGATCTCATCGGGACATATCTCAATCTCATCGGGATCCATTTAATCCTATTGCTCTCCAGATATCAGATCTCTGTCCGAAACTATTTTACAGATTCTCCTAGTCACTCTTATGCGTGTGACCCATTAGGTTCCGGTTATGTTGGCCATTTAGATTAACACTTAATCTGAGCAAGTCATGAGCGGTATCTAGAACACATCATGACCCCAATTGACGGAAAGTAATTGGTTTGACTAATGAAACCATATCACGAACCCTTCCATAGACAATTCTTGTGCAATTCGTCCTTTCACCATGCTATACCCCACTTGGTTTGAGTATGGGCAATGTGTCAACTCTTACTAGACCGATCGATCAAATCTAGTCCAAGTGTAATCAGTTCTCCCTAGGACTCATTACTTTATATGTCCATGAAGACCATCTTCATGACATATGTATGTCTCGCGCCAGAGACTTCAAAGTAATGATCCCGATAAGAGGCCATGGGTATCTCTTACGCTATAATGAAGTGGTGAATCCTCTATTGGCTACTCAATTACCTTGAATACCTCAAGTCGCACCCAATCACCACCCTATGAGCGACCTCACGAAAGGCAACAAGGAATGGAGTCAAAGTACGTAATCGACTCAAGATATCCTTGAGTACCTCAAGTCTAAGGATACTTGCACCATTGCTATGATGAGATTATCAACGACATTTGTATAGGACATCCATGTGATGATCTCATAGCAGTCATCCAATGTACTTACTACCACTAGTAAGCATCCACATGTCAAATCCAAATATCTCAATATTTACGGTTTTCGAGATCCACCGCTGATCCAATCAAGGAGTTTGACATGTGCTAGTCTATCCGGATTAACGATGTCCGGTCTCATTAATCCTATGACTAGGATAATTTAGATCTTGACATAATTGCACATGATAGGAATCTCAATAGTATGATCACATCATAATTTCCTTCATGCTATGTCATGTATCAGGGACTTCATTAATTTGATTAAAGATCATTATCAATTCATCATAAAATGAATATCAAATAAATGAAATATGCCTTGCTTTATTTATTCATAAAGTCTGTACATGACTATGAACAAAATGCGCTAAAGGGGATTGCCTTTAGGGCACTACTCTAACAATCTATCCAACAGATGTAAAATGCCATTATCATATTCAACTGATTTGAAGAAGGCTTTCACATATCTCTTTGGTTTGTCTCAGATGATGACAGACTTGGTCTTCTTCTCCTCTATTACAACCAATCTGTGTTCCCAACTTTCTCTTTGAACAGTTAAATACTTGGATGGAACATTAGTCATCACACTCACAACTTTTTGAGTAGTCTTCTTACCCATAACATGAGTAGCAACTTGTTTGTGGACAAGTGTAGACTGAAAAGTAGTAGGAACTTCTTCTTCAAAAATTGGATTATTAAGAACTTTGTGAGAATCCTTAATATTACCCGTAACAGTTTCCATAATCGCTTGAAGAGCAGCCTTCCATATTAACTTCAAAGAAGATCAACAAGACTAACAAAGACTTGCAGCAGACTTTTTCAGAAGTGTCAACAATGATCTCTTCGCCTTGCCTTCTTAGACTTTGTCTGTTGTTGGACTTTCTACTTTTCTCGCACTCATTTTCTTTAACCTTGGTGACCTCTTGGATTGTGTTTTCTTCTTTTCGTGTTCTTCTTCTTCCTTTTCCTCCATTTCCTTGAGGCGAAGTTTCAATCTTTCTCGAGGATTGATGATAGTGATTTTGTAGCTTTTGATCTCGTAGTTCATAATGCTTTGATTGGCTTGAATCTCTGGATGGGTGGCTTCTTTTCGTCGCGCGGTTTACTTCGCAGGTGACCTTCTTGCTTGCTTAGGAATGTCACTCACCGAGGTTCCCTTTACGCTTCAAGTCTCCTGATTCAAAAAATCGAACACTTCTTGACTTTGATTCCTGAGAGTGTGATCTTCTCTCCTTCATAGAGGATTTCTTCGATATAGGCTCCCCCTCAGTTGTTGCTTTCCTTGGTGCTTCTGCTCCTTTTCTGTCTGGAAATCTCAGACCCATTTTAGCAACAGTTGTTGAATCTATATAGCTTTTGACAGCTATCTTCTGTCTGATTCCCCTTTCCAATCTGATGCCAGATTCTTTGAACACTCTTGTCAACAAAGATCCCATAAGGGCGGTGTTTGTATCCTTTATAGATTTTACCATGTATCTGAAAAATCAAATATGGTAAATCTATTGGGTGATGATTTAGAAGATGAAAGATGCATTGTTCATCCGTGGTAGTGACCGATGTCTTGAACCTATTCTCGGAAGATCTGACCACATAGAATCGTGAACAATACCCTTGCCTTTGGTACCAGCCAAGAGGCTCTCCTTTCGATTGGGTTATTGTGTCCATAGAGTTGACGACTAACTTCATCTTCGCTCATCTTGAGCTTTGTCATCCATTTCACCATATTAGTGGGTTGAACTCCATCCATTGGACATTCAAGAACTTTCTCCAAGAACTCCTTTGTTACAATAACAGAGTGTGTGTCTACATATGACACGATTGTATCATCTACTGATTTAGTATTCTTCCAGAACTCATAAATTTCTTGGAGATAGACTTCATCTCGTATTTGAAAGAAGTTTCTCCATCCTGCCGACATTATCTCCGACTTTATATCCATTTGTTCTTTTCTTAGTTCTTCGAAGTTTACCAATCTTCCCCATCCTGATCCTGGATCATTTCATAAAATAAACTTGACATACATCTTGCCGATTACATTGAATAGGAACTTGCTTGAAGATTTTTCAGAGAGATTTCAGAGAACTAGCAATTTCTGAATTTGGTAGGAATCCCAAAAGTCAGTTTTAGGGATTTTATTGCAAATTCTAGAACGATTGTACTTCTCGATGATCTGACAGCCTTTTTCCCTCTAAAACTTTTCCTTGTGAAAGAAGTTTTAAGTCTGAAACCGTCAACGCCGTTTAACTCCACCGTTTCATTGTCTTTTCTTTTTGAAAAATCAGATGATCAATCTGTTAACTCTGCCATCTATCTGTCTTGTCTTAAAAAAAACAGATGAATGGTCCGTTAACTCCTCCGTCTGTCTGTTTCTTCTTTACGAAAAACCAGATGAATGGTCTGTTAACATCACCATATTGAGGTTGCGTCTGATTTCTTTAAAGCGATCTTCACTTAGTGGTTTTGTGAAGATATCCGCCCACTGATATTTCGTTTCCACGAATTGTAGACTGACGACTTTCTTCTGAACGTAATCTCTCAAGAAATGATGTCTGACTTCTATGTGCTTCACCCTTGAATGTTGAATTGGATTCTTTGACAAGTCGATGATATTTGGTGTTGTCACAAAGATATTGGAATCTCTTCCTCTTGTATTGAGTAGTCCTCCAATTGATACTTGATCCACAACAATTGTGAACAACAACTTCGGCGGACATATATTCAAACTTTCGATTGATAATGCAATCGAGCTTTGTCTCTTGCTTGACCATGACACCGTGTTTGGTCCAAGGAAGTGACAACCACCACTCGTGCTCTTCCTTTCGATCCTATCACCGGCATAGTCCACATCGCAATATCCATTCAACCTAAAATCTTTACCTTTCTCATACATTAAGCAAAGATAAGTAGTACTGCGAGATATCTCAAAATTCGTTTACAAAGAATGTAATGAGATTCTCTAGATCGGCTGAAACCTTGCACACAAGCATACACCTGAATAGAATGTCAGGTCTACTTGCTGTAAGATAAAGCAAAGAACCAATCATCCTCTAAATAGGGTTTGATCCACCTTCTTACCACTTTCGCCTTTTGACAACAAGTTTGAAGGATGCATCGAGTAGACATACTTTTAACACCGCACATATCAAACTTAGATAACAATTCTTTGACATATTTTGTTGATGGATAAAATCTTATCCTTAGTTTGCTTTACTTGCAATCCAAGAAAGAATTTTAACTCACCCATCATGCTCATCTCAAATTCATTTTTATCATATTTTCAAAGCTCATGCATAACCTTTTGAGGTTGCTCCAAAATAATATCATCAACATAGATTTGCACAATAATAAAATCATTATTCAAGTTCTTCCTAAAAGAGTTTTGTCTACTTTACCTCTAGTAAATCCATTTCCTATAAGAAATGAGCTCTGACGATCATACCATGCTCTAGGGCCTGTTTGATCCATATAAGGCTTTATGAAGTCTCAGAGACATGATCTGGATACTTTATATCCTCAAATTCAGGAGGTTGCTTGACATAGACTTCTTCATCTATAAAACCGCTCGAAATGCACTTTTTACATCCATCTGGAAAAGCTTTATGTCATGGCAAACAAAGATATGCAAGCAAAGATCCTTATTGCTTCAAGTCTTGCTCATTGGAGCATATGTCTCATTGTAGTCTATTCCTTCCTGCTGATTATAGCCTTGTGCTACTAATCTTGCCTTATTGCGACTTACTTTTCCTAATTGCCTAGCTTATTCTTGAATATCCATCTAGTACCAATAATGGATTTCTTTTCGTGTTTAGGAACTAAGGACCGGACTTTATTCCTCTTGAATTGATTCAACTCCTCTTGCATAGCTAATATCCATGCTTCATCTTTTAGAGCTTCATCAATCTTCTTAGGTTCTACTTCGTATATAAATGCCATGTTGGCTTCTCTTACGAACTTGGACCTTGTTCTTACACCTTCCGAGGTTTCTTCAATAATTGAATCTTTAGGATGAAAGCTTTTGTATCTCCAATCTTTCTTTAACTCAAAATTCTTAGAAATGTCTGTCTTTTCATCATGAGGTGTTTCGATGAAGATACTTCCTTACCTTCTGCGTCAAAGGCATCAGAATAAAGATCATCATCTCGATTCCTCTTCCTTATTGGGTTGAGAGCTATCATCGAACTTAACATGAATAGTTTCTTCAATCTTTGAGGTGAGGTTGAAGATTCTAAATGCCTTTGAAGTGAGAGAATAGCCTAGAAAAATTCTGAAAATGTCTTTGCATCAAATTTGTCCGAGCTTCCTTTGTGTTCGACTAGTGCACTTGCAGTAGAAAGGATGGAAATAAGAAATGTTTGGTCTCCTTCCATTCCACAACTCATAGGAGTTTTCTTCAAGATTGGTCGCAGAATACTCTATTCGAATGTAGCACGTCAGATGATGACTTCGCTTGAAGTATTTAGGAAGATTCATCTCGCACAGCATTGTTCTTGCCATCTCTTGAATCGTCCTATTCTTCTTCTCAACAACTCCATTCTGCTCATGAGTCCTTGGGGGGAGAAGTTATGGAAAATTCCATTTTCTTCGCAGAATACTCTAAACTTCTCATTTTCGAATTCTCCACCATGATCACTCCTTATGCTGGCTATAGACATTCCTTTTTCATTTTGTAACCTCATGGAAAGGTTTCTAAAGCACTTGAAAGACTCATCTTTATGTGATAGAAAAAGTATCCAACAAAACCTTGTAAAATCATCAACAATCACAAGTCCATACTTCTTTCCACCAAGACTTATTGTTCTTGTTGGACCAAATAAGTCCATATGTAACAACTCAAGTGGTCTAGATGACGTTATTTAAATGTTTTCAAGAGAAAAAGTTTTAACTTGTTTCCTTTCGACAACTTTCACAAAAGAAATCTTTTCAAAACAATTTGTGGCAAACCTTTTACCAAATCATGTTTCAAAAGTTTTGAAATATGTTTAAAACCGACATGACCTAGTTTTTATGCCAGATTAGTCTTTCATCTTCAGTAGATAAAAAACATGAAATATTTTGAGACTGAAAATCATCTAAATCAATTTTGTAAAGATTGTTTCGTCTTTTGGCTGAAAAGAAGATGGAACCATCTTTGTTTACGACTTCACAAAATTTTGATTGAAAGTAACTTCAAAACCGAATCACATAATTGACTAATACTTATCAAGTTATGCTTTAAACCATCAACTAGTAGTACGTTGTTAATGCATGCATGGGAATTCTTACCAATCTTACCAAACCGATTATCTTTCCCCATTTGGTTGTCTCCAAAAGTTCTTGATCCTCCTTTCTTGTATCAAGATCTAGGAACATAGACTTGTTTCCGTCATGTGACGCGAGCATCCTCGTCCAAATACCAATGGTGCTTGTTGGTTCTTCCAAAGAAGGATTTCGTAGGAGATATTATCTTATTTTAGGTACCAGATTCTCTTGGGTCCTTTAGGTTAGTATGATGTAATGAATGATAATAAGGTGTAGAATGAAAACGTTGATGACCTTTACGAAAACCCGATTGATATCTTTTCTTATCTTTTGAGCAATTGATTTTACGTAATTCGGGGCTTATTTTAGTAAACCCTAATCCAGCTTTTATCCCTGATGTCTCAGATTTTCCTATCATTTCATTCATCTTTTTGTCTTATCTCAGAATTTAGCTAGATCAATTGAGAGATTATTAATTCTCGTTTCAATTGATTAATCTCTTGGATCTATCTACAACTTTGTTGTTATTCAATTCCTCAACTTGCTTTCTCAAACTTATATTCTCACTCTCTATCTCATGAGTATGTTTGAGGTTTTACATATTTCTTCTTCAACAGCTTGTACTGTTTCAGAATAGCATGAGAATCCTCTAATAATTCTGAGTATGCATCTTGTATATCATTATAGCTAGAAGTTACCTCCTCATCACTTTCTTCTTCAGCTACCAGACATATGTTAGCATGTTCTGACGCTTCTGAACTTGTATCTGATTACGATGAGTCCAGATCTTCCCACGTTGCCATCATGCTTTTCTTGTTATCCCTACTCCTTTTGGGTTGTCTTTTCAACATTGGACACTCGGACTTGTAATGTCCCGGCTTCTTGCATTCATAACATGTAACGGATGCTTTATCGACTTTTTCATCGTCTTTGCCACTGTTCCTTCTAAATGTTGAATTTCCTTTGGACTTCTTTTTCCACATTCTTCTTATCTTTCTTGAAATGAAAGATAGCTCATCGCCTTCATCACTTGATTCAGATTCGACTTATCGAATCATCATCCTTTGCTTCTTCAATCTTTAAAGCCTTTGATGTGTTCCTCTTTGTTTTCTTCTTCTGGATTTTGTGATTCTTTTGACTTGCTTTGAGCGCTATGGACTTCTCTTTCTTGGGCTTATCTTCCGCATCAAGCTCTACTTCATGTATCTTCAACGATCCAAGCAATTCATCAAGCTTCAGTACGCTTAAGTCTTTGGCTTCTTGTACAACAGTTACTTTGGGTCTCCATCTTTTGGGCAGACTCCTCAAAATCTTTCGAACATGGTCTTGACTGTTGTACGTTCTTCCAAGAGCTTTTAGTCTATTAACAATTGTTTGGAATCTTCTAAACATTTGATCAATGGTCTCTTCTTCTTTCATCTTGAATAACTCGTACTGATGCACCAAAATACTTATCTTGGACTCCTTGACTTGATTTGTTCCTTCATGTGCAATTGATAATGTATCCCACATTTCTTTGGCAGTATCACATCCATGAACTTTGTCATACTCGCTTCTGTTCAATGCACAACTCAAGAAAAATTTCGCTTTGAGTTTAGTTGAAATCTTGCTTTCGCTTCAACCGCCCATCTTTCTCGTGGAATTGGATTTTTATCATCATCTTCAGGTGTGTATGGTCCATTCTCGATGATGTCCCAAAGGTCAATGTGAGTAGACTCGATAAACAATCTCATCCGATCCTTCCAATAGTGGTAGTCTTCACCATTGAATGCTGGAGGTCTGGTGACTGAGGCTCCTTCGGCAATATACGTGTGTGATTCCACCATTTTCTTTAGTTCACACTTTATTAGAGTGATTCTTGAACACCTTGCTTTGATACCAATTGAAGTAAATCACACGTTAATATATTGAGTAATAATATGATCAAGATACACAAGAAGGGGGGGTTGAATTGTGATAAACTTTTCGTTAATCCCTTCAATAACAATTGCTTGTTCTTTCAGAAAACTTATCTTAAATCAATTCTTGACTAGTTTGAAAACCTTTGATAATAATGAGAACTACGATTTAAGTAAAGTAAGAGTTAGGAGAGAAACACAGCAATTTATCCCGGTTCACCCTAAACTGTGGGCTACGCCCATCCTCGATATCCTTCGAGATTTCACTATCTCCGAACTGCTTACAAGTATTCTTCGATCGAGCCTCTTGGTCTCTTAACAACAAGTATTCTTTACTCTTAGCCTCTTCAGCTACACGTAACACTTTTCAAAATGAAAAACTAATAAAGAGCTTTTTACAAAAGAGTTGCTCTTAACAATGTACACTCGAGAAATAGTTCACAATTTTTCTCAGATAGTCAGATGTTTGAATACTCAGAGTTTCATTCACTTTTTTTCTCCAAAGTTATTTTTACTTCAATCTCGACTCTTATTTATAATCAGATCTTCAACTGTTTCTCGAATATCTGCTTCTTGAATCTTTAAAGAAACGGTTATTCAGTTTAACTCCAGAATCGCCTTTAAAGCGATGTTTCTTTCTTCCGTCTGATTCTTGTATCGTCTGCTTTTCTCTTCGTAAAGCTTCCGTCTGATTTTTGTATCGTCTGCTTTTCTCTTCCTTCTGTTTTTTCTTCCTTCTGTTTTTCTTCCATCTGTTATTCTTCCATCTGCTTTCCAGCACCTACACAAGACTTCAATCTCCACATTCTTCAATCTCTCAACTCCCAAATCAATCCATATAGTCCCAAAGACTAACTCAAATAGCAGTAACGACAATCTTACTCTATTTGACAATCTCAAACCATACAACAATACATATTTATGAAACATACACAAGATACATTAAAATTCAAATCTCTTTCATTTACATAGAAGATATGAGTTATTACAAAGCTTTAGAGAGCATTTTAGCCCAAATACATCAAAAGTATCAAAAGTGTAAATTACAAAGAAAGATCATTGATCCAAAATGCATCTAAAGCTTTGTTTCTAGATAAAGCTTCAAAAGTAAAATGCATAGGAGTAATGCCTCAATCCCGACGCGCTTACTCATTTTCTCACTCGTCGCCTGTGGAGGGGAAAAGGGGTGTGAGCTCGACGGCTTAGTAGGTAACAATTTAATAACTAAGAATAAACATGTAAAAATTCTTTAACAATTCTTTTCAAAGCAATTTTACCATAAACACTTTTGCCATAAAGAATTCCTCATCAATTTCAATTGATAAAAAAAACATTTACAAAAATCAACAATTACAAAGTAATGTCACATAAACACATAGAGATGGTTTGGGTGGATCCAAACGGAACATACTACACATTCCCACAAAGTGGTCATGTGTAGCCGTGAACTTATGGGAGTCCGTGAGGAGCTCCAAGGCCACTAGCGAGCAGGCGGGAGAAGCTTATAAAATAGACAAGTACACTTGACTCTTATGGGACTACCACAAACCCATATAAACATGCATTTCACATAATTCACACATAATCTCCCAAAATGGCATTTTTTCGAAATCACATGTTCTAATCTTTTTCATTTGACAAACACTTTTTACAAATATTTCCATGCAAAAGTCACACAATACAAGTTTAAAACATCCCAAAGAGTGATAAATACAACATTGGTAAGTCATTGGAAAGCAATAAATGGCATTTATGACAAAATCTTTAATATGCTTATTAACTCAATTATTAAAGAATCACCCACCTTAATTCCTTTAGCTCTAAGCTTGATCAATTTGCCTTTCCTCTAACTCCTCTTGCCTCTCTTGCCCTTCATCAAAACACAAGAATCTCAACATTACAAGGGATATTGAAATTGGGCAATTTTAAGCTATAAAAGCATGAAATTGATTCTATATAACCTTACCCATACTTTTCCTAAGCTATTAGAATCAAAACCCATCAAAGATTTCCAAAAGATTTCGAAATTAACTCACCTAAAAAGCCACCCACGAAATTCACTCCTTGCTTCTAATGGAGGATTTCCCCTTCCTATTCCTTTTTCCTTCTTAAACAACTCTTAAATTCACCTTTCTAAAGCAAGAAATGGAAAAAATCCCTAACCTCTTCTTCTTCTTCTTCTTCTTCTCCTTTACTCCACCGAAGGTCTCTCTCCCTCTCTTTTTCTTTGTAAGTTTCGTAAGTCTTCTCTCCAAAGGCTTAGTTAATTTGTTTCTTAACTTTAAAACCTAAGCCTAAAACTACGTAGTTTCACTCTTCCTCTCTTCATACATGCAAATTTCGTCGCCTTCATTCTCTCATACGACCACAAGCCCATTTTCTTCTTTCTTTCTTCTTTTAATGATACTAAAAGACTAAAATGCCCCTCCTTATTAGTCTTATACTTTAAGAACCTAAGGATCTACCTAAAATGACCTTACTCATCTTATTTCTTTACTTGCTAACTCCATACAAAACTCTAATTTTAACTAAACCCCGCCATTAATTTTTATTAACTTAAGCACTAAAACTTCAAAATAAATTAAACATGCTTATTTAAAGAAAGAGGAATTCGGGACCCAACATTTCTTCCCCCCTTAAAAGAATTTTTTCCTTGAAATTCTTACTTGAAACAATGAAGAGATGAGGATACTTCTCCTTCATAGCTTCCAATGGCTCCCATGTGGCCTCTTCCACCGAATGGTTCCTCCATAAGACTTTTACTAGCTGCACTGTCTTGTTCCTGAGAACCTTCTCTTTTGTGTCCAAAATCTGCACTGGAAGCTCCTCATAACTCAAATCATCACTCAACTGAATTTCATCGGCTTGAATGACATGAGAAGGATCTGATCGGTATCTCCTCAGCATAGAAACATGAAAGACATCATGAATTTGGGATAGCGCAGGAGGCAATGCTAACTTGTAAGCCAACGGACCAATCCTCTCCAAAATCTCATAAGGCCCTACATATCTTGGACTCAGTTTACCCTTCTTACCAAATCTCAGAATCCCTTTCCAAGGAGAAGTCTTAAGAAAAACTTTCTCGCCTACCTCATACTCCATCTCCTTCCGGTGAGCATCTTCATAACTTTTCATCCTGTCCTGAGTTGCTTTTATCTCTCTCTTCATCCCAACACACTGGAGTCCTACATCTCCTCCCATACAGGGTTTCATAAGGAGCCGTCTGAATGCTCGAATGATATGAATTATTGTAAGCAAATTCGATCAATGGCAAGTGTTCATCCCATGCTCCCTTCAAATCTATCACACATGCCCTAAGCATCCCCTCCAGGGTCCGAATAGTCCTCTCAGATTGTCCATCTGTCTGAGGATGGAAGGCAGTGCTCAAACTCAACTTAGTTCCCAAAGCTTCCTGCAAACTTCCACTCAGGAATGGATAATTGTTGGACCCCGATTTTTGAGTGAAATTTAGAAATATTAAGTGAAATTAAATGAGTGATTTTATGTAAGTATTATGAAATAAAGGTATTTGTGCTTTGAAGAAATTCATGAGAAAAGAATTATTAGGTTTTGATAATTCTGATTATTATTGTAGAGCCCAGCCTCTACCGCCATCACTCCAGGTATTGTCCTCTTTGGGCTCTACATTAAAAAAAAATTTCATACTAAGTTTCGACTGACTGATGTAGCACGTCATCCTCGCGAGACAAGGATCCAGATATCACCATCGATGTCGGGTTCGGGTCACGCGAGAGTGTGGTGTTACATTTAGGTGGTATCAGAGCCCAGAAGTACAATCTTACATGGGCATTCTGAAATATATACCAAGTGATATGCATATGCATAGTAGTTATGTCGTGTGATTTACAACGATCGATCCCCCAGTATAAGTCACATGCATGAGCATTTCCTTAAGAGTTGGAACGGTAAATAGCACTAAGAAAATTGGTGGTTTGACAGAATATGAGAAAATAGAGGGTTATGGATATTTTGGAAATAAGAAATTTATTTGGTCTCGTATGATGGAAACAGGTTCACCTCAATTGGGAAATGGACCCTTGGAGGCGATAATAGGTATGTTGTTGAGGGTTGATTGAGGGAAATGAGCATATGAGAAAAAGGGAGACTAAGGTATATAGATGAAATGAAATGAATGCATGAAATGGTTATGATCATGAACACGTGAGCGTGGAACCCAAAATGGTTATGCTAATCTTGTGCTAAGAGTTTGTAAATCAGTATAAGGGGATATTAGGGGAAATTTAGACTAGCAATTCCTGCTGATTGCACATCAGAAATTCTGGAGTGGTTGAATATATATATATATCTAAGGAAAAAAAAGAAATGGTAAATGGATGGATAAACAGATAAAGGTGCAGTGTATCTATATCAATGTAATATTTTGTTGTGTTTTGGTGATATGTCTTCGAATATGATATAAATGTGAATATCTTATCATGGATTGTTTGAGGAAAGATAAAGAGCTAAGTAGCAATAATGAGATTAAAGTGTATACGCCAGGTTGACATGACCTTGAAAGGTCAAGCTTGAACTTAAAATGGTTGTATGACTTATTGACATAAGAATTATGTTTTATTATGGGAATAAAGTGGTGTGAAATGAAATTTAATGACAAGTGGATATATGAAACGAATTGTCGCGTTTGGGTTGGTTCACCTTTGTGAGTATACATTGGATAGTGAGTTCACCATGATTGGTGAAACAATTGAGCTTATGTAAAAAGTATATGTGAAAATAGTAGAGGAAACGATCGGTGATTTATTGACTAAGTGCTAATCATAGTTCCTATAGTGCAAGGGTCATAATCAATAGTTCTCGTTCTGGAGGAAAGTAAAATCGCAAATGATGTAACGTGCGTGAAGAATTCGAGGAAAGAAGAAAGACACGAGTATGAAATAATTCCTCTGTTTGAGGATTGGCACAAACGGAAAAGAGTTTTGTAGAATCCTTAGTAGTATAAGCTACTAATTGGTCCCCGGATGAGATGAAATGATTTTGGTGATGTATATACCAAGTGGAAGTGTCAAAGAAATTGTTTAGTGCCTCACAGAAACTTAGTGCAAAGGATGTTCCGATCATTCAAGTTATGCATTCAGGTTATGGCATAAAATTGGAGACAACAAGTATAGTTGAAATTGATCCTTGCGAGATACTACGAACGATTAAACGATTGAAAAGCAATTATGGAAAATAGTTGGTTGATGATAATTTCGTGAACTGCATCGGTGATTGTAGCAAGAAATTGAGTTAAGATGAACAGACGATTCAAGTTAATAGCGGTCTTGATAGGATCAAATCGAAAATAAGTATGTACTAAATAAAAAGTGAAATGGAGTCATGTTCGAGAGGAAATTCAGGCATAACAAGTGGAATATACTACTGAGGTTATATGCATTGTGTGTACAGTAATGTAGAGGATTCAACTACGTGAGTGGATCTATTGCAATGTGAAGAAAATCGGTCTCTATAAGATTTGATGCAAAGGGAGATCTAAATTGAAGCTAAGAAAAATAATACCAACCCATAAAGTGAAATACTCAATGAAATGGAATGTATGGAGGTACGAGTATGAATGAATAGGCATTGGCATATGTCGATGTGATTGAAAGAAAATTAAATGAAAAGAGAAATAGGGACAAGAAGTCCTAAGGGGAAACTGAAAATGACGTGAGGTAATGTCATCTTCATTAAGGGATCGCAAATAAAGCAATTGTAGACTCAATGAAAACAAAATTGAGTGATGTCTGTTAAAGTTAGCAGTAACCCAATAGAGATATATGCATGGTGAATAATGATATCAATTGGAGACTATGATCATAAATGAGATGAATCATGAAGAAATTTAACACTGATGATAAACATATCCTTTGGAGATTGGGCAGTGTATACTAAAGTTTCACTAAGTGGTATTGGTGCTATGATAGAAATTGTTCGAAGCTTTGGAGACCTTAGATATGCTAAGGCATTCCTATAATGCATAAAGTGTGTAATTTCGAGAACATTATTGAGTTTGAAAGGCATGCACAAATCAATACTATACTGGTAAAGGTAGAGTGTAGTCTAAAACAAGGAATGCATAACATCAAGTAAGCAGAATCTAATGTAGATATTGGGTTTCCAAATCTAGGACAATAAAGAGTGTAAAATGTCAAGCAGAAGATGGGGTTAACTGAGATGTTACTAGTGTATTGAAGGTTTAGATTCAGCTCTACTGGAAAGAGGTAAGAGAGTTTAAGAGGTCAGGAGTCAAAATGGTGAGTCCCATAATGAAACTGATCTTTCGAGTGAAATCGGAAGAACGATATTTGGTGATTTAACGAAGAAGTATGTGTACCCGACAAAAGTAATTTGAGCAAAGGAATTGTTAGAGAAGCGTAAGTAATGATCGAAGCTAGACATCCTAGTAGGAATACACTAAAAGTGTATTTTAGCTACAAAGGATATAGGACTCTGTGATTATATGTTCGAATTCCTTACAGTGGGGAGTGCTTAAAGGTTTTGGAATTCATAGGAATATGAGCTTGGTATATAGCTCTGAGTGACTATAGGTATAACGATGGTGATCACAATAAGGGATTGTACATTTTTGCATTAAACTGAAAAGTGCCTAATAATAGTCAAAGACCAAAATCTATTCGAGATACTGGTGATGAGTGAGACGAAGGGAAGTGACTAAGGAAAACTGAATGGGTTAGATGAGGTGGAACCGGATCGGACAAATGAAATATAGTAAAATGCATATACGAATAGAGTGTGTGAACACTAAAGAACAGTGAATTGTCAAAGGAGAGATGAATTAGGCTGCATGTTACTGGTGAAAAAGGCTTATTAAAACGTGATAAGTGCATAGGGTCGGAAATAATAATCTACTCTGAAATAAACTGAGATAGTTGAGATAGCCAAATATGTGACTGCACGACTCATTAAGTCTATTTATTGTGATCTTTCAGAAAATGAGTCATTGATTGATGAAGTGTATGGGACATGTAGGGACATATGACCGCTGATCAGTGTCTACCATATGGAACCATCGACTAAGAATTTCGCGGACGAAATTTTTATAAAAAGGGGAGAATTGTAACATCCCACCCCTTACGGGAAGGGTAGAATAGTAATTTCGCATAGGATGAGAGCGATTGGGATTAATTAGGACTGGTCATGCATACTAGTATTGGTAAACAGTGAAATTTTTGCACATTAAAAATAACTGTATATGCATTCATGATATTTCTCGGTATTTGGGCCTAAACGGAATTTTATTGTGAATAATGTGGAAATTATGATTGAAAAAATTTATTGGATTGATCCATTGTGTGTTTTATATTTTAAGGGAATTTTAGAAATTTTTCTGGACTTTTCGGGAGAAAATTCTCGGACCGAAAAAAATCGCCAAGTGGCGAACCGGTTGATTTTCGGTGATAAAAATTGCTGTCCTATGGCACTGCAATATTGGGTATATTATTTTGGGATTAAAATTGAAACTATTGGAATTGAATGGGTTAAAGATTTCCTTTATTAGGATTTCTTTTATTAAATGATATTAATGAAAAATGGATTTTGTCTTTTTCCCCATTTTTATGACAAGTGTCTTGATGACACCTCATCAACACATTAAAGGCTTGTGTGGTTCTCGGTGCTTCTAGTGGAATGAATGAAAAGGTGATTTAATTGCCTTATTACTTCCATTCATCAAAAACTTTCTTTTCCTCTTCTCCTTCTTTGGTTTCTTCTTTCGTTAGTTGCTCCTCCTTGCACCTAAAACTAAGGCTTTTCTTTGTTATTTGCTTGCTTCCCCTTGTGTGTTGACAAGGAAAAATATCCACCTTAAGCCTTGTGTAAGTGAGGGTCGTATGAGGTAGAGAATTGGAATAGTTTGAAGTAATTGAAGAAGTGAAGAGTTAAAGCTTTAATTAGGTAAGGATTTGATTCTGTTCTTTTCTTAATAGTTTGATGCATTAATTGGGAACTATTGTTTATTAATCATGATTTATGATGCTTTAATGTTATGAAATTTATAGCTTGAATTGTTGGGTAAGGTTATGTTGAGTATGATTTGATAAGGTGAGCATGAATGATGTGGTTTAGAAGTGTTTTAGCTTGATTTTGGATTGATTCTTGATGATTATTCTTGCATGGAAATGAAGAGTTTAGTGCTGCCAAATTGTGACTATTGGTTTAAGTGAATGTATGAATGATCTAGTGACTGATTTCTTGTCCATTTGGATGCTTAGTGATGTGTTATTGGTATTGGAAGTGATAGGATCTAAGGTTAGTACCAAAGCTGAAAAATTGGTTTTGTACTGATTACACTGCTTTGATCATAACTAATGGTGTGGTTCTGAAAATGAGGTGCAGTTTGTGCCAAATGAAACTTTAGTTGATTGGCTACAATTTTGTGTGAAATAGGTGTTGTCTAATTATAGCTCTAACAGATTGAATTTTGGCTTGGAAAATCAGAAACATGGGTTGTGTAGACAGTACCCGGATTGATGACCTAATCATTTTGATGATTTTTCTAGATTAATTTAGAAGGAATTGGTGAAAATGATCTTAATGAAAGTTGAAGCCTATCTGGTTAGATTTCCATTGCCACTGATTTTGCAATTTTTCGATATGTATATTGTGAGTTATGACCTGTGAAATGTTGGTTGTTTATGTGCATTATGTTGGAACCTAGCCATCAGTGTAGGTTTTGTGAGTATTCTGATTGGAAGCAAATTTAGAGATTTCTACGATTCGAATTGGTTTAAGTAATCTTCTGGAAAGTTGTAGAGGAAGTAATTATCTTGAAAATGGTATATATCATGTTATTTTTGGATATCAGATTTGGGAGTAATGAATTTGCAAAAACTGAATCTGAATTAGGTCATTGACTGCTGATTAGGGCAGTCACTTACATGACAGTTTTGAGCTTGTTAATGATCGAATTGGATTCTGAGTCCTTTATAAAAATTGAAGTATGAGATTTTATCTTTCCAGTGATATAAGTTAGTGATTTTTTTGACATTTGTGCAAGGAGCTATGCTGTTTTAAAATTTGCATTCCAGATTGGGAAATTTCAGTGGGCAAATTCTTTGTTGAATTGTTTGACCCAATTGGCAAGTGAATTTGATTTCAGGTTGATCATGAAAGTTGTAGAAAACATTGTGATTTTTCTATGCACATTTATTGTGTAATTTTTGACTAAGGAAATGGGAAGTTATTGAATTTACAAAATCCTGCACTGTTTTGAGAGGCATTGACTGGGCAGTAACTTTGATTGCATTTTTGACACCCTTAGTGGTGAAATTGGCTTCTGTGTCCTTCATAAAACTTGTAGAGCTCTCTTTTCTCTAGTAAATAGACACCAATTTTGTCCAAATTGGAGTTTGGAGTAGAGAGTTATGACCCAGACAAGTTGGCATGTCGAAGGCAATTGTTTCAAATCTGTCATTTTAATAGGGCTAGTCGACTAGGATTCTTAGACCAGTCGACTACAATCTGCACTAGTCGACTAGGACATGTATTTTTCCTGCACTAGTCGACTACAACTTGCACTAGTCGACTAGGATGTGTATTTTCCCTTCTTTTGTTCATAACTTTTCCGTCCGACATCCGATTGACCTGATTCTTGAGGCATCGGATTCGTGAAACATTGAATTTCATTGCATGAGAAATTGAGAATTTTTGGACGAAAAATTGACGTGGGTCTGGGTAATGATTCTTTAGTCACTGTTTTATTTATTTATGGACCTACAGAGGCCCGAATTGAGTAATTTCTGTGCCGTTATATTTTTAATTTTTAGATGGAATGTTTGTGATGGAAATTTTGGATTAAGGCCGGGAATATCATGAACATGCATTGTGCACCTTCTAATTGCTACATGTGCAACATTAAATAGTTCTGATTAAGCAATTGGTAATATTTATATTCTGTAACTGTTATAGAGGCACTTTTGGAGCGTCGATCCACCGATGCCACTAAGACTTCCAGGTATTAGCTCGGAAGTACAGGTGAGTAACCTAGATGGTTCATTCAATTACTATATATTTAATGTGGGGAAATAATGGAGGGATTAGGATTGTGTTTGTTTATGACTGGGTTCCGGACAGGTGGTCCGATGAATTGGGAGAACTGCCATAGAAGTGTATCAAAGTTGTGATTCTCGTGAGCTAAATTGCTCTCTTGTGTGAAATTGTGATACATGAATGGATTGTACGAGCCATCGCTAATTGTGATGCGATCAATTGTGACTGGTAGAATTGTGCTATATGAACGTGAATTGTTTACTATTACTGTAACACTGTGATTAATTGCTTAAAGTGTTCTGGATGTGCACATTGTGCATTGCTTGCTACACTGTGCTTCATTTCGTTGCCTTTCATCAAGTGCATCGCTTGATATGGATCAAGATTGGGCATATGCATTTCATACACAAATGCATAACAGGATAATAACAACCGTTGTGACCAGAGTCGCCACTAATACTGATACTGAAAAAGAGCCTCGAGCTCGAAGGGAGTTAGTGCATACCCAGAGGGCTCTCCTACTCCCTAGACTGCTCATCGTATAATCGTTATCGTTTAAGCGCTCGGTCACAACACTGCAATAAAATAGGAAAGTGTCACATATGCATTGCATATATACTTGACTGACTACTTGAAATGGGAAAAAGGCATGAGTGCCTTATTCAGTTGCGGTTTGCTTGTATGTAATGATATGGTACTTCCAACTGTGTTATTGCAAACTAAACTGTGTTTGCTTGTATGCCGTGTTATTACTGTGACGTGATTAAGTAATGCATGAATTGGGCGAACTATCGATGATGGTTCCTCACTGAGTTCGCAAAACTCACCCAAAATTTGCAAATATTTTTCAGGACTCAGAAGAATACCCGTTAGGTTCACGGAGTATGTCTCAAAGATTCAAATGAAGAATAGAGGTCGGGATCAGCCCACGTCTGCATTAGTGTCATCCTTCTATTATTCATAAAATTGTATATCGCAAGCTCTGTAAATTAATACTTTGTAGTTATAGCGGGCCCAATTTGGTTATAGATTGGTATACATTAAATGGCTATTTTAAATTATTGTTGAATGTTTGTAATGATTGGGAATGACTGGAATGGCATACAAATTAATGCGGGCTCGATTGTCTACTATTTTCGCGTGTATGAGTGTAATGAAAAAAAATTTCATACTGAGTTTCGACTGACTGATGTAGCACGCCATCCTCGCGGGGCAAGGATTCGGATATCACCATCGATGTCAGGTTCGGGTCACGCGGGAGTGGGGTGTTACATTTAGGTGGTATCAGAGCCCAGAAGTACAATCTTACATGGGCATTCTGAAATATATACCAAGTGATATGCATGACCAGTCCTAATTAATCCCAATCACTCTCATCCTATGCCAAATTACTATTCTACCCTTCCCGTAGGAGGTGGGATGTTACAATTCCCCCCTCCTAATAAAAATTTCGTCCGCGAAATTCTCAGTCGATGGTTCCTTATGGTAGACACTGATCAGTGGTCATATGTCCCTACATGTCCCATACATTTCATCAATCAATGACTCATTTTCTGAAAGATCACAATAAATAGACTTAATGAGTCGTGCAGTCACGTATTTGGCTATCTCAACTATCTCAGTTTATTTCAAAGTAGATTATTATTTCCGACCCTATGCACTTATCACGTTTTAATAAGCCTTTTTCACCAGTAACATGCAGCCTAATTCATGCTCCATTGATACCCTTTTTGCCAATTCTGAGTACACCTTACCAAGGTGATACTTACAATAAAACCCTTCATCTCGTCTTTGCCACTTCCCTTTCCTTTGGTACTAACACAGTGACACCTATGTCTATTTTGCTATAACCAGTGTTAATTCACCTAACCCATTTAGCCTATATATCTCATTGACTCTTAGCTCCGATTTATCTCTCCTTTGATAATTCATTGTTCTTTAGTGTTCACGCACTCTATTCGTATATGCATTTTACTATATTTCATTTGTCCGATCTGGTTCCACCTCATCTAACCCAATCAGTTTTCCTCAGTCACTTCCCTTCGTCTCACTCATCACCAGTATCTCGAATAGATTTTGGTCTTTGACTATTATTAGGCACTTTTCAGTTTAATGCAAAAATGTACAATCCCTTATTATGATCACCATAGTTATACCTATAGTCACTCAGAGCTATATACCAAGATCATATTCCTATGAATTCCAAAACCTTTAAGCACTCCCCACTGTAAGGAATTCGAACATATAATCATAGAGTTCTATATCCTTCGTAGCTAAAATACACTTTTAGCGTATTCCTACTAGGATGTCTAGCTTCGATCATTACTTACGCTTCTCTAACAATTCCTTTGCTCAAATCACTTTTGTTGGGTACACATACTTTTTCGTTAAATCACCAAATATCGTTCTTCCAATTTCACTCGAAATATCAATTTCATTATGGGACTCACCTTTTTGACTCCTGACCTCTTAAACTCTCTTACCTCTTTCCAGTAGAGCTGAATCTAAACCTTCAATACACTAGTAACATCTCAGTTTACCCCATCTTCTGTTTGACATTTTACACTCTTTATTGTCCTAGATTTGGAAACCCAATATCTACATTCGTTCTGTTTACTTCAGTATTGTCTATTCACTGTTTTAGACTACACTCTACCTTTACCAGTATAGTATTGATTTGTGCATGCCTTTCAAACTCAATAATGTTCTCGAAATTACACACTTTATGCAATATAGGAATGCCTTAGCATATCTAAGGTCTCCAAAGCTTCGAACAATTTCTATCATAGCACCAATACCACTTAGTGAAACTTCAGTATACACTGCCCAATCTCCAAAGGATATGCTTATCATCAGTGTTAAATTTCTTCATGATTCATCTCATTTATGATCATAGTCTCCAATTGATACCATTATTCACCATGCATATATCTCTATTGGGTTACTGCTAACTTCAACAGACATCACTCAATTTTGTTTTCATTGAGTCTACAATTGCTTTATTTGCGATCCCTTAATGAAGATGACATTACCTCACGTCATTTTCTGTTTCCCCTTAGGACTTCTGTCCGGAACCCAGTCATAAACAAACACAATCCTAATCCCTCCAATATTTCCCCACATTGAACATATAATAATTGAATGAATCATCTAGGTTACTCACAAAGGTGAATTACCCTCAACTCGACAACTCTTTTCATATACCACTATTATTGTTTGATTATCATTGTCCTTGTTTCACTATCACTATCATTGTTTCCTTTCCCACTTGTCATTGTACTTCTTTTCACATAGTTTTAGTCCCATCTCATTTACATGCAAGCTTGGCCTTTTTAAGGTCATATCAACTTGACTTATACACTGTCATCTCATTCTTAGTACTTATCTCTTTAATTCCTCAACCAATCCATGATAGGGTATTCACCTTGATAGTACATTCGGGGACACATCACCCAAAACACGACAAAATATTCGTTCATGAATACAGATACACTGCATCTCTATCTGTTTACCCATCCATTTACCATTTTTGTTTCCATATACATATATTCAATCAATCCAGAATTTTCCGATACATTATCAGTAGAAATTTCCAGTCATCCTTTTTCCCCTACTATCCCCTTATACTGATTCACAAACTCTTAACACCATATTCGCATAACTATTTTGGTCCCAAACTCATGCGCTCATGATCATAACCGTTTCATGAGTCCATTTCAGTTCATCTGTACACTTTCGTCTCACCATTTCTATTTCTTCCTAACCTTAGAATCACTTCGCTCTTTTGTTTAAAAGTAGACCGTTACGGTACAATATTGATATCATTACAATCTCGCTATCATCATCTATGATATCCACTAACACAAATGTAGTGAATCCATATCTGCCTGATCGGACCATATACTTTTTGCTCATTTCCAATTGTTCCCATTTCGTCGCATATACAAGTCAACACTTTCATTACCTCATTATCTCGAACTTTGAATCTCACATAGGCATACTTTAACCGATATATTTCTCATATCCACAGTGGACCTCTCCAAGCTATAGAACTTTTCGTTTTCTTTCGCGGTAATATTACCACTTTAAATCCCCTGATTCATTTTGATATCATTTCTTTTCTCCATCAGCCCATGCCAACGTAGTCATACTTATATCACAATCGAAGGTTCATAACCACAGTACTCTATAGCTATCCTTATCCATTTTTTTTCCTTTTTCCTTTTTCCCATTCCTAATTGCTCATACACTCTCATGGGCTCACATTCTGATACATTCTCACTTTTCACACACTTAATCACTTAAACACAAGTTCACACGTAGGATTTATACTCGTGCGACTCAGACTAGGGATCAGTTGTCATGGTCTGCAACGACACAACTCAAATGCATGCAACTTAACCTATGTTTCATTTAATGTAGAGTCCCGACCTCCACCGCCGTCACTCCAGGTATTGTCCTCTTTGGCCCTTGGGTGAGCCCACGACTCGAAACCAAGACCTCAAGGTTTTGCTCCACTTTGCGTGGACGCCTCTTACCATTGAGCCATTTTAAAAAGGCGCCTTTTTAATGCAGAGCCCGGCCTCTACAGCCATCACTCCAGGTATTGTCCTCTTTGGTCAAGGGTGAGTCCACGACTCGAACCTAAGACCTCAAGGTTTTGTTGCACTTTAAGTGCACGCCTCTTACCATTGAGTCATTTGGCTCAATGGTAAGGCGTCTGCACTAAAGTAAACAAAAATTCGAGGTCTGATGTTGAAGTCGTGACTCACGCAGTGCCAAAGAGGACAATACTGAGTGATGGCCTTTTTAATGTAGAGCCCGGCCTCTACCGCCATCACTCCAGGTATTGTCCTCTTTGGCACTTGCGTGAGTCACGACTCAAACACAAGACCTCAAGGTTTTGTTCCACTTTAAGTGGACGCCTCTTACCATTTAGCCATAGAGGCCGGGCTCTACAATTATGTAGATTTGTAAAAATTTATGAGAATTCAGGTGAATGAGTTGATTGAAATGGGAGTTGAAAATCAAGAAATAAAGAGAAAAAAGCGTGAAAATATGAAAAGTTTGACTTTTTGGCCCTTGAGGGTTGACTTTTTGTTTGAGGCAAAATTTGAGACAATAGTCTTATGAAAACTTATAGTTTATGTTAAGAGTTTTTTTGTCGCCATAAAGTTTGCAATTTTTCGATATCGGGAGTGAAAGTTATGGTCAGTCAAAGTTTCGGTGGGTTTTAGGTTGACCATTATTTAGCTGAAACTTTGACTGAGAAATTGACCTAGTTAGAAGTTAATATAGCTTTTAAATTCTTCATGAAATTTGAAGGGTTTGATTTGATCTTTATTTTGATATAAAGTATAGAATTTTTCGATCAAGGAATAATAAGTTATGATTTTTACAAGGTTATGTTATTATTTTTGCATGATTATTAGAGACGTAACGCTTGGTGAAAAAATTAACTTTCTTAGAGGTCAAATTGATTTTTATGTCCTTCATGAAAGTTGTAGGTGATTTTCTGATCTTCGCATTGATATAAAATATGACATGACTGGATTTTGGAGTTGAAAGATATAATTTTTCAAAGTTTGGGTTATTGCTTAGAGATTTATTATTTAGGCAGAATCTTTGATTAGAAATTTGATCACTTTAGAGATGGAATTAGTTTTTGAGTTCTTCATGGAAGTTGTAGAGCTTCCCTTCAGCTTTCTTTTGATAAAAAATTTCTCAAATTTGGAATTCAGAATCAAGAGCTACGATTTTTGAAAAATTCGGACATATATATATATATATATATATATATATATATATATTGAAAACAAAATCGGAAGCTCTCTCGCTAGGACGACTTATCGCCCTAGCGAAGAGGGTCTTTGTATAAAAAAATTATTATTAATTTTTATTTTTGTAATTATTTAATTATTATTTTCGGATTATTTAATTATTATTTCCAGATTATAGGAAATATGACCCCTCTTCAATCTTTCGCTCATATCTTTTCCGTCCGACATCCGATTGACTTGATTTTTGAAACGTTGGATTCCTAAGACAATGAATTTCATTTTTACGAGAAATTTGTGAATTTTTAAGATTAAATTAAGGTTGATTAAATTAATCAAAGTGAGTCGGGAAATTTTTCGAACATAGTTCAGTATTTTGCAAAATTCGGGATCTGTGGTGATCCGATTGAAGTGATTCTTGAGGAAAAATAAAATTAAGACATGGGGCTACAAGTCATATGAAGAAAGGAAATTTCAATTTTGCCCTAAGACTTTTAATTTCTGAATTAAAGTTCAGATCCAACAATAATGGCCTTAATTGGCCTGAAGGTGCTTGGTGTTTAGCCTTGACTTGTTGACATACTAGACACTTACTTGTATACTCGGCCACATCTTTCTTCATACCTCTCCACTAGAAATGCTCCTTAAGATCCCTATACATCCTGGTGCTACCTGGATGCATAGCATAAGGGGCATTGTGCGCCTCATCCAGAATCTCATCTCATCCTTCACCTCCTTGACATTTAGAATACAGAGCCTATTTTTGACTGTCAGGAGTCCATCATCACTCACCACCATGTCAGACTTCTTGCCCTGCTGAATCTCTTCTTGCAGTTTACTCAGTTCTGTATCCTGAACCTGCAACTCTCTCACTTTTTCTCTGAGGATCGGCCTCACGCTAAAAGTGGCAACCACACCATCAGACTCCTCCTGCTTCAAACTGATTCTAAGCTTAGCCATCTCTTCCAATAGCGGCAGATAGACTGTCTGAACATGTGCTATGGAAGACTTCCTACTCAAGGCATCTGCTATTACATTTGCCTTGCCTGGATGGTACTCAATCAACAGATCATATTCTTTAAATTGTTCAATCCACCTCCTCTGTCTCAAATTTAGCTCCTTCTGACTCAACAGGTATTTGAGACTCTTGTGATTAGTAAAGATCCTATTCTGAACCTCATACAAATAATGCCTCTAGATCTTCAAGGCAAAGATCACAGCTGCCAATTCTAGATCGTGGGTCGGATAATTTAACTCATAAGGTTTTAGCTGCCGTGAGGCATATGCTATCACCTTATCTTCCTGCATCAGTACATAACCCAACCCCTTTCTAGAAACATCACTATACACTGTATAACTCCCCTCTCCTGTGGGCAAAGCCAAAACTGGAGCACTAGTCAATCTGTGCTTGAGTTCCTTAAAGCTTTGCTGGCATTCATCACTCCAAACAAACTTCTGATTCTTTCTTAATAATTTGGTCAAAGGAGCAGCAATCAGGGAAAAACCTTCCACAAATCTCCTGTAATAGCCTGCCAAACCCAGAAAGCTCCTCACTTCTATCACTGTCGTCGGGGCATGCCAATTTACTACTACTTCAATCTTCTTTGGATCCACATGCACCCTATTCTTAGAGATAATGTGACCAAGGAAGACCACTTCATGTAGCCAAAATTCACATTTGGTGAATTTGGCATAAAGCTCTCTCTCCCTCAACCGCTCTAATACAATTCTTAGGTATTCCTCATGCTCTCCAACACTCTTTGAATACACCAGAATGTCGTCAATGAACACTATCACAAACTGATCTAAGAACTCCTTAAAGACCCTGTTCATCAGATCCATGAAAGTAGCTGGAGCATTGGTCAGTCCAAAAGGCATAACCAAAAAATTTATAATGCTCATACCGTGTTCTAAAGGCTGTCTTGCTCACATCAGACTCTTTAATCCTGAGTTGATGGTAGCCTGACCTGAGATCAATCTTAGAGAAGACCGTTGCTCCCTGCAGCTGATCAAACAAGTCATCTATCTGAGGAAAAGGGTACTTGTTTTTAACCGTCACCTTGTTGATCCTCCTGTAATCAATGCACATCCTCCAGGTTTCATCTTTCTTCTTGACTAATAGGACCGGTGCTCCCCAAGGTGAGGAACTCGACCTTATGAACCCCTTTTCTAACAACTCTTCCAACTGCTCCTTAAGCTCCTTCAGCTCAGCTGGAGCTATCCTGTAAGGTGGAATAGAGATAGGAGCTACTCTGGGAATCAAGTCAACAGCAAACTCGATCTCCCTCTCCGGTGGCAAACCGGGTAACTTCTCTGGGAACACATCAGGGAATTCCCTCACAATAGGAATATCCTGCACTCTGCTGTCACTCACACCTGTGTCTATAACATATGCCAAGAAAGCTTCACATCCACTTCCCATCATTTTATCAGCTAACAAAGCTGAAACAAGCCTTGGCGGTGATATCTTTCTGTCCCCTTTGAAAGTTACCTTCTGACCATCCCCCAGATCAAACTCCACTTCCTTTAGGCCACAGTCAAGCTTCGTCTGATACTTCTCCATTACATCTATCCCCACAATAACATCCAACCCCTTCAGATCTAGAGGTAGCAGATCCACTACCAAACTAGATCCTTCGATAATAAGCTCACAGTCTCTAAAAATTCGGCTTACAATTACATTTCTCCCTAACAGAGTGCTAACAAGCAGAAAGCTACCCAAAAGAACTGAATGCATACCAAGTAAGATCATGCTTGCAGATTCAAATAGAACATAAACATCATATTGAAAAAGCTGAGCCATACCAGTAACAACTTCTGGTGTGGCTGCTGCTTCCTCCCGCGTCATAGAAAACACTCTAGCTTGTTCTTTCCCTCTCTGTCTCCCTGGAGGAATAGGCTTCCTAACTGACCCAGAACTGCCCACCCCATCAGCTGGCCTAGTTCCCACGGTTTCTGCTCTCCTCAGAACTTGAACCTGTGATCCATCCCCTCTAATCATCTAAGGACAGTCTTTAATCTTATGCCTCTTCTCTCTACACTTGAAGCAGGCTCCCAATAGCTTGTAACACTCACCCCGATGTAGCTTCCCACAATGCTCACATTGGGGGTTCTGGTTCCTACTTCTCTCTGTTCTGCTATTTCCTCCCATTGAGGAGGCCTGTACTGTACCTGCCCTGAACTGCTTGCTCTGATGAGGGGCACTACTGCCACCTTGACTCTGAGTACGGGCGCTCTTCTCACCCCTATCAGCTGTCTGAATACTACCCCTTTTCTGGATGACTGCTCTCTACTCTTTCTCTTCCTGCTCACCTCTTGCCTGATGTTCTCCAACTTCTCTGCCTGGAGTGCAGCATCAACCAGCTGCTGATAATCACAGAAATTGTGAATTATTACCTTCTCCTTGATTCCCAGGTGGAGGCCTCCATCGAACTTGCGACACTTATCTTCTTCATTGGCCACAATGTGAGCTACATATTGAGATAGCCGGGTGAACTTCAGCTCACACTCGCTTACCGTCATCTCCCTCTGAGTCAGATTCAAGAATTCCCTGGCCTTTTCCTGGATATAGACCCGGGAGAGGTACTTCTTCCTAAAAACCTCCCTAAAATCACTCCATGTAAGCTCTAGAGGCACAACCTGACTTTGTGGCACTGAATCCCACTAGTGGAGAGCATCCCCCTGCAGTAAGCTGACTGCATACTCCAGCTTCTCTTCATCTGTGCACTTCATCTGCACCAGGACTCTCTCTGTCCTCTTCATCCAAGATTCTGCTTCTTCTGGATTGGTGGTATCGTGAAAATCCATCGCTCCATACTTCCGCAGTTTGTCATACTGCCTACCCCTAGCCACTGGAGCTGGCATTGGGGCCCGTGATCCCTGGCCAAAGAAGGAGGAGGTGGCGGCTCCTCAGGTTGCACACTAGGTGCCTCTGAGCCAGGAGCAGAGTGTGTCCCCGCATCTTGTGGGACATGGGACTCATCCGTGCTCCCTTGGTGAGAGCGAGAGCGAGAGCGAGGCAAAGCTCCTCGAGTTCTACTCCGAGGCAGCACATTTACTCCTCCAAAATAAAACCAGTGAAAATCCTTAGTTCGTGCAAAAACAATTTTCAAAGTGTATAGTACAAGTCAAATAATGCAAAATCAACATTTAGGCATGAAAATAATTGAAAACAATGGAAAACAATACAAATAATTCAATCTTAAAAGAATGCATAATAGGTCATAAAAACCCTAAATTTCTCCTTACACCCGGACCTAAACCGGAACGCTCTGATACCATAAGTGTTGGAACCCCACCCTGGAGAGTCACGTGTCCGACGTCCTATGTGACATCTGGACGGCCTTCCCATGAGGGAGGAATTTCGCACCACGTCAAACCATAAACTCGAACCCATTTCAATTACTTCCGAACGGATCTAAAAAAAAATTATCCTAATTTCCCTCCTGAAAAAAAATTGATCTACTTAGGGCCCAAAATTAAATCCGATTCTTAAGCTAAAATGAAAATTTCATGTCTGCATAATATTTAGGACTAAAAAATCTCCTCAATCGGGTTCCTATAAATCTAGAAATCGCCCAAATACAAAATCATATTCAATATCTCCATTCAATTTTCTCCCTTCGATTTAATCTATAAAATTCAAATAAATCCTAAAAATTCTAAATTTTATGTGAGAGGGAAGAATTTTTTTTTAGAAAACCAATGCTTTGAAAATCAATTAAATCGGACGTCAAATGGAAAAGTTATAAGCAAAATAGTCGGAGAAGGTTGAATTTAGAAAAGGAAAATCAGAAAATAAAAAAATAAAAAATAAAATCAGAAACTGGCGAACGACGTCGCCTCGCGCGGGCGATGCGCTCGCCCTAGAGAGGGCGCTGTAAAATCCGAAAATAATAATTTTTTTTAACGAATTAAAACATCAGAAACTTTGAAAAATTATAACTCTTCACATCAAAATCCAAAATTTAAAACTTTAGTATCAATGAAAAGATAAAAGGAAGTTCTACAACTTCCATGAAGGATTCAAAAACTAATTTGTCCTCTAAGAGAGTCAAAAGCTACTTCAAAGTTTTTGCCCAAACTAAAATTATTCCATACAGTAACAAAAATTCGAAAAATCATATCTTTTAACACAAAAGCCCAAAAATGTCGTATTTTATATCAAAGGAAAGATAAAAAGACGATTTACAATTCTCATGAAGGAGGCAAAAATCAATTCAGTCTCTAAAAGAGGTAAAAGCTCTTTCAAAGCTACTGCCTATAAAATGACCATTTAAACAGTAGCAGAATCTTTCTAAACCTCATAACTCTTTACTCCTAATCCCAAAAATGGCATATTATACCTTAATGGAAAGAATATAAGACAATCTACATCTTTCATGAAGAATTCAAAAATCAATGTAGGCTCTAAGGGAGTGAAGAACCCTTTCAAAATAAACTACATGGACAATACCCTTTCCAACAGTAACAACATTCTTTCAAACCTTATAACTTCTTAATCCTAGGTCCAAAAGCGACATATTTTATACTAATGGAAAGCTCTAAACATGAACTACAATCTTCAAGAAGACTTCCCAATCCAATTCAAACTATAAGAGGGTTAAAACCTCAGTCAAAGTTTATGCCCTTTTAGAAAAATTTGACAGCACCTCCCCTAAAATTTCACTAGCCAAAATCCTTCAAACACACAACCAAAATTTCCAGCACCTGCACAAGACTTTAATCTCCACATTCTTCAATCTCCCAACTCCCAAATCAATCCATATAGTCCCAAAGACTAACTCAAATGGCAGCAACGACAATCTTACTCTATTTGACAATCTCAAACCATACAACAATACATATTTATGAAACATACACAAGATACATTAAAATTCAAATCTCTTTCATTTACATAGAAGATTTGAGTTATTACAAAGTTTTAGAGAGCATTTTAGCCCAAATACATCAAAAGTATCAAAAGTGCAAATTACAAAGAAAGATCATTGATCCAAAATGCATCCAAAGCTTTGTTTCCAGATAAAGCTTCAAAAGTAAAATGCATAGAAGTAATGCCTCAATCCCGATGCGCTTATTCATTTTCTTGCTCGTCACCTGTGGAGGGGAAAAGGGGTGTGAGCTCGATGACTTAGTGGGTAACAATTTAATAACTAAGAATAAACATGTAAAAATTCTTTAACAATTCTTTTCAAAGCAATTTTACCAAAAACACTTTTGCCATAAAGAATTCATCATCAATTTCAATTGATAAAAAAAACATTTAAAAAAATCAACAATTACAAAGTAATGTCACATAAACACAGAGAGATGGTTTGGGTGGATCCAAACGGAACGTACTACACATTCCCGCGAAGCGTTCATGTGTAGCCGTGAGCTTATGGGAGTCCGTGAGGAGCTCCAAGGCCACTAGCGGGTAGGCAGGAGAAGCCTATGAAATAGACAAGTGCACTTGACTCTTAAGAGACCACCACAAACCCATATAAACATGCATTTCACATAATTCACACATAATCTCCCAAAATGGCATTTTTCCAAAATCACATGTTCTAATCTTTTTCACTTGACTAACACTTTTTGCAAATATTTCCATGCAAAAGACACACAATACAAGTTTAAAACATCCCAAAGAGTGATAAATACAACATTGATAAGTCATTGGAAAGCAATAAATGGAATTTATGACAAAATCTTTAATATGCTTATTAACTCAATTATTAAAGAATCACCCACCTTAATTCCTTTAGCTCTAAGCTTGATCAATTTGCCTTTCCTCTAACTCCTCTTGCCTCTCTTGCCCTTCATCAAAACACAAGAATCCCAACATTACAAGGGATATCAAAATTGGGCAATTTTAAGAAATAAAAGCATGAAATTGATTCTATATAACCTTACCCATACTTTTCCTAAGCTATTAGAATCAAAACCCATCAAAGATTTCCAAAAGATTTCGAAATTAACCCACCTAAAAAGCCACCCACGAAATTCACTCCTTGCCTGAGGATTTCCCCTTCCTCTTCCTTTTTCCTTCTTAAAGAACTCTTAAATTCACCTTTCTAAAGTAAGAAATGACAAAAATCCCTAACCTCTTCTTCTTCTTCTTCTTCTCCTTTACTCCACCGAAGGTCTCTCTCCCTCTCTTTTTCTTTGAAAGTTTCATAAGCCTTCTCTCCAAAGACTTAGTTAATTTGTTTCTTAACTTTAAAACCTAAGCCTAAAACTACGTAGTTTCACTCTTCCTCTCTTCATACATGCAAATTTCGTCCCCTTCATTTTCTCATACGACCACAAGCCCATTTTCTTCTTTCTTTCTTCTTTTAATGATACTAAAAGACTAAAATGCCCCTCCTTATTAGTCTTATACTTTAAGAACCTAAGGATCTACCTAAAATGACCTTACTCATCTTATTTCTTTACTTGCTAACTCCATACAAAACTCTAATTTTAACTAAACCCCTCCTTTAAATTTTATCAACTTAAGCACTAAAACCTCAAAATAAATTAAACATGCTTATTTAATCAGAAAGAGGAATTTGGGACCCAACATTAGGTCCATTAAATAGACCTTATCGGGTTCGGAAAGACCCCTAGCCTCATCTATGCCCACTAAACAGACATTCTCAGGTTTGAGAAGACCGCTAGCCCCGTTTATGTCCGTTTTGAAGTTTTCATAGTACACTTTTGAAAATTCACAATTTTGACCCTATAAATGGCAAAATCTCTCTTTGGGGTCTTCACGAAAGTTGTAGATCTAGAAGATCTCTTCAAAATTATTCTTGAATAACCTAATCCGACATCTCTAATGAAAGTTATGTCTATTTCCTCAAAATAGGCACCATTATAAATTGTTGACTTATAAATGCTTTTCTATAATAAATTTAGGCTTGAATGGAACTTGAAATGTTCTTAGTAGAGAAAAAAAAGGGTGATATGTTAGGTGATGATTGAGGACATAATCATAAGAATGGATTGTCATATATCAATTGATCAAATTGGGAATTTTTGGGATGGTATGAGAATGAAGATGAACCGATGATGGCTAATGAGATTCCATTGAAATGACCCTATAGGGTAACACACTTACATTTTATGGTTCTAGAGTTGGATTCCAGAAATAGGGTCCAACATCCCATGATATTAGAGCGACTATGTTTAGGAGTATACTTGGCATGAATGGGTAGTTTTAAAATACGAAATGAACATGCATTATTTTAAATGAACAACAAGCATTGTTTTTGTAATATTTAACATTATTTGAAATTGTTTTACATAAGGCGTGGTTTAGGAAGGTTTTACATATGCACATACCAGTTTGAACCTGACATGAAACTTCAATTAAAGATTTTTTAAAAAATGGTTTTAAAATTGAAGGAGTGATTATGTCACCTCAAAAGAGTACTCAAGGAGCTAAGACTCGATCTCGTTCTCACCAAGGAAGTACGAATGAATCTTATGTCCCAAAGGACGCGGGGACACACTCTGCTCATGATTCTGAGGCACTTA
Source organism: Erythroxylum novogranatense (assembly GCA_029891385.1). Lineage (NCBI taxonomy): Eukaryota > Viridiplantae > Streptophyta > Magnoliopsida > Malpighiales > Erythroxylaceae > Erythroxylum > Erythroxylum novogranatense. The sequence continues at coordinate 91,223,812 of CM057225.1, read as the reverse complement.
GTGTGCAACATGAAGTGTCACCACCTCCCCCTCCTATGCCCTAAGTAAATCCTATAGATCCACGTTTATTTCAAGCCTTTACTCAGGCTTTCACGCATGCTATGGGGCCAGGTGCCACAAGTTCTAATGCAAACTCCATGGCATTTGCTCTACAAGTATAGGATTGTAGACTTTAATGAGACTATGAATCATAAAGAGGCTAAAACAAGGTTGAGAAGGACAGAGAGAGTCCTGTATCAGATGAAGTGCACCGATGAGGAGAAATTAGATTATATAGTTAGCTTGCTATAAGGGGACGCACTACATTAGTGGGAATCAGTGCCCCATAGTCAAGTCATACTACCAGTATTGTCATGGAGGAGTTTTTTGGAAGTTTTTAGGAAAAAATACTTCTCGAAAGTCTATGTCTAAGAGAAGGCTAGAGAATTCCTAAATTTTACACAGAAAGACATGAGTGTGAGTGAATATGAGCTAAATTTCACCCAGCTTTCACGGTATGCAGCCAATATTGTTGCAAATGAGGTGGATAAGTGCCATGAGTTTGAGGGAGGACTTCATTTAAGAATCAAAGAGAAGGTGTTGATCCACAACTTTTATGAGTACTAGTTATTGGTAAATGCTGCACTCCAAGCTGAGAAACTAGAGAACATAAAGTATGAAGTAAATAGGAAGAGGAAGAACCGGGAACAATCTTCCAAGAAGGGGATGAGTGCCCCAATGCTCGAGAGGAGTATGAGGAATTTCCATACATAGAGTGAAGTGGGAAGTAATGGCTTTGCTAAAAACAAGCATGCAAAGGCAACTTTAGTATAAGCCTCAACTATAGGAGGCACTAGAAGGATGGAGAGGAGTAAGTACACGAACCCCCAATGTGAACATTATAGGAAGTTTCACAGAGGAGAGTGTTTTAAGTTACTTAGAGTATGTTTTCAATACAAAGAGAAGGGACACATGGTCAAGAAATGTCCCCAAGCACCAAAGCAAGATAGGTCATAGTTGCAAGCCCCAAAGAGAGCTAAAATAGTAGGAACTAGATTAGCCACTGAGGTGGGAAGTTCTGGAGCGGTAAGGAGGGTTATTCCTCTAGGAAGGCCAAGGGGTCATACACAAGCAAAGGTGTTTGTCATAACCAAAGATGAAACTGCAGCTACACCTGAAGTTGTTATGGGTATGACTTAGTTATTTAATTCATAAGTATATTTACTGACTGATTCCGGCCCCACACATTCTATTGTTTCTACAAGCATGACATTACATTGTGCTAATTTGGTGCCAATGGATAGTCTATTGATTGTTAGTACTCCTTCAGGGAGGAAAGTGATAATAAGTCAAGCATACAGAGATTGTGAACTCTTTATTGATGGTGCTAGACTAATAGTGGACTTATTGCCTTTAGATTTAAAAGGCCCAAATGTTATACTTGAAATGGATACCATGGAGAAATATCATGCAAAGTTAGATTGTAGCCTCAAAGAGGTAGAATTTGATCTTGGTAAGGGTTTGAAGGTGATTTTTAGAGGAGACAGAAGAACAAGATCACTAAGAATTATTTCAGCTTTGCTAGTTGATAGGATGATAAGAAAAGGTTGTGAAGCCTTCTTAGCACACATTGTGGACACCGATATGAGTGAAGAAAAGTAAGAATATTTTCCAATCGTGAGGGAATTTCTAGATGTGTTTTTAGAAGATTTACCTGGTTTTCCACCAACGAGGGAAATTAAGTTTGCCATCGATCTGATTCCAAGTACCACACCCGTTTCCATACTACTGTATAGAATGGCTCTAACTGAGCTGAAGGAGCTTAATAAATAGTTGGAAGAACTATTAGAGAAGGGGTATGTAAGGTCAAGTTCGTCGCTATGGAGAGCGCCGTTTTTTTTAAAAGAAGGATGAAACATGACACATATGCATTGATTATCAGAGACTCAACAAGGTGACCGTTATGAACAAGTATCCTCTACCACGAATCGATGATCTATTCGACCAGTTGCAAGGAGCAAAGGTCTTTGCCAAAATTGATCTCAGGTCAAGCTATCATCAACACATAATCAGGGAATCAGATGTAAACAAGACAACCTTTAAGGCATGTTATGGGCATTATGAGTTCCTAGTAATGCCATTTGGATTGACAATGCTCTAGCTGCGTCTATGGATCTCATGAATATGATCTTCAAAGAGTATTTGGATCAATTTGTCATAGTATTTATAGATGGCATTTTGGTTTATTCCAAAAGCGAAGAGGAATATAAGGAACATATCAGGATAGTGTTGCAAACACTAAGGGAGAAAGAGCTTTATGCCAAATTCAGCAAGTGTGAATTTTGGCTTCATAAAGTGATATTCCTTAGACACATAATTTCGAAGGATGGGTTTTTTCATGTTGATTTAAGCATTATTTAAATAAATTATGAGGTCTTAATAGATTAATTTTTAGATTTAATTATTATGTCAATGTTAGTAGAATTTTATTACATTGATTAGTTAAATTAAAGTAGTAAGAGTGTACAAAGGGCAATTTCGGCATGTCACTTAAGTATAAAAGCCATAAAACATAAAGGAAGGGCAAAATGGACATCTTACACTCATTAAGGGTATAAATAGAAGAAGAAAAGTAGTATTGTTTTTAAGAAAAAAAAGAAAACGTGAATAAGGGAGAGAAGAAGAGAAAGCATGGAGAAGATAGAAAGGAGTTAGGGTTTCATCTTTTCTTAGTTTTTAAGAGTGGTTTTGAGGTTGTTCAATAAGAGAAAAGAAAAAGAGGAAGAGAAGAGCTTCCATTTAAGCCAAATATTTTTTTATTTAGTGAAGATTCAAAGTAGGATCTTTTTTAATACTTTAAATTTTTGGAAGGGTTTTGGTTCATGAAGCTTAGGAAATGCATGGGTTTAAGTATTCTAGAATCAATTTTAGTGAATATGCTTTGTGGGATTATCAATTTGTATTCCTATTAAATTGGAAATTTTGCCAATGTTAAAGGGAATCAAGAAAGGAAAGAGGAGCAAGAGGAGAGGCACCTTCAGGAAAGTTTCTAAGTAAGATATTCAAGGTGGGTTACATGTTTAAAGTTAAGTTAATGAGCCATAAATATTTTTCAAATCAGTAAAGTTAAATGATTTTAAATTGCTTCATAAATGTTACATTATTTGTTCCTTGAATGATTTATCAAATTGCTACATGTTTTGTATATAAATCTTGTTGATGATTTATGAAATGAAGATGGAAATGGTATTTGAAATCTATCATGCTTTTGGAAACTATCTTTTCAAAATGTGCCTTTTGGGCAATATATTTTCAAGTCATGAAATTCATGTTTGTTTGGGTTAGTGGTGGTCCATTCTGTTATGTCACTTGCACTTTGACCATGTTAAAGGCTTCTCCTGCCTACCCACTGGTGGCACAAAGCTCCTTCACGGACTCTCTCATGTTTATGAACTACACAAAACCATATATGGGGTTGTGATAGTCCATTATGTTATTATTGGAGATTCACAAAAACTCCCTCATGGATCTACCCAAACCATTCTGATTACTTATGTGTTTATGATTTGTTGACAAGTGTGATGAATACATGACATATGTTGTTTATGCATTGTTTGACAAGTTGAGAATTTGATAAATACGTGTTTTATGGATTTAATGCAAATTTACTATGACAATGAATATTTTTATGGTTTTTCTTGTTTCCCCCGTTATAAACTTATTACTCACGAGCTTTTAAACTCACCTCATTCATTCCCATCTTCAGGTGATAAGTAAGAGATCGAGTGATCAAGAGTTAAGGCATCACTCTAAATCTGCTTATTTTTGTATTTTAAGTTAGTTTATGGAAAACACAAGACTTTAGCTGCATTTTAAGTATTACTCGTTCATGTATATTTGTATTTTTGTGTTATGAGACCAATGATGTATTGTGACTTAAAAAGACCATTAAAGCTTTGTAAAATTCTTTACTTTTGATGTTAATGAAATACATTTGTGTTTTGCTCATGACTTTCTAAGTTTTTGCATTGGATTCTCAAGCATTTCATAGGGGTCAAATTTGTGTCCTGACTTCAGGGGAAAAGTTGTATTAATCTAGACTGGTTTAGACAAAGTTGTCTTTTTGAAAGTTGTAGTTTATCCTCTTAACTTTCCAATGATATAGAGTATAAAATTTTTGGATATCAGAGTTGAGTGATATGTTCTTTATAAGTTAGTGATGTTGCACATGATGTTTACGGGACAGCTACATTAATTTGCAATTTTGAACATGAATTGTTGTTACACACAAGTGAGATGTTATGGGAAAGAAAGATAGGAATTTGTGAATGATGAGAATTATTTGTAAGTGATGAATTAAATGAGTAGATATTAGAGAGTTTAATGAAATCAAATTGGTAGGTGAATTGTTATGAAATGATGTTGCATTAGGGGAAGTGAATTTGGGACAAGTTAGAGTGAAAGTAATAGATGTAGAAACCTTTGGGAAGGCTCTTAATTGAGTTTTATCTTGGACATACTTTAGTCCATTAAACGAATCTTCTCGAGTCTGGAAAGACCCCTAGCCTTGTCCATGTTCGTTAAACGGGCCTTCTCGGGTCTGGGAAGACCACTAGCCTCGTTTATGTCAATTTTGGTGCTTTCATTGTACACTTTCAGAAATTCACAATTTTGACCCTCTAAATGGAAAAATATCTCTTTAGGGTCTTCATGAAAGTTATAGATCTAGAAGATCTCTTTGAAACTATCCTAGAATGACCTTAATCTAACATCTCTAGAGAAAGTTATGTTTATTGCCATAAAATAGGTACAATTATAAATAGTTGACTTACCAATGCTTTTCTATAATACATTTAGGCATGAATGGAACTTGAAATGTTCTTAGTAGAGAAAAAAAAATGAGGACATGTTAGGATAATGATTGAGGAAATAATTATAAGAATGGATTGTCGTATATCAATTGATCAAATAAGGAATTGTTGGGATGGCATGAGAATGCTTGATAGCATCGAAGGTACGAGTTCAAGTTAAACAAATCCACCCACCAACCACGAGATGCAAAAGAAAGGCCAAGCGGGTGGCTTTCTCCTTCCAGTTTCAAGTGAGAAGAATCAAGACCTGGCTTCAAGGGAAATGCTTCTAATTAAATTCCATTGAAATAACCCTACAAGGGAATATACTCACATTTTATAATTCTAGAGTTGGACTCCGAAAATGGGGTCTAACACTTACAAGTAGTGACTTATGGAGTCTTAAATGAGTGACATGTGGAGTCTAAAGTAAGTGACATATGGAATAATAGAATAGTAATATATGGACCAATAGAAGGATAACATATGTACCAATAGAATGGTGACACATGGACCAATGGAATGGTGACACATGGATTAGTTTGACCTTCTTAAATTTTCTAGAGAAAATAGATGAAAAGGAAATAAAAGTGAGAGTGAAGGTCGGCAATAAGGTTAGAAGAGGGAGTAAAACAAAAATGAGAAGAGAAAGAGAGAAAAAGGGGAAGAAAAGAGCAGAAGGAAAGAAGTTATCAAGGTAAGTTGAAATTTTGGTTTCAATTTCATCTTTCTCTTTCTATCTATCTTTCATATTCTTAGAGCACAAATTTGAAGAGACTCAAAGAATAAAAGTTGTAGATATAGGTCTTAACTTAACTATGTGAAAGTGGTTTGACAAAATAGTGATTAGAGTTCAAGTTATGTTTGTTTCCCTAATATTGCCTGTGATAGACCCCTATCTAGGAACCTTGTATTATTTTCTAATTTTTTAGGACTTTAAAGTCAAAATTAGTGAAAGTATAAAACATGAGAAATGATTGTTGATGTCTTATTAATGCTTCTATGAAATAGTTTTGTTAGGAGATGTATTGATAATGATTTATATATTGATTGCCAATATGTTTCTTACCAGAAATAAGACATAATTTGGATGGAGATTATATTTTAAAGCAAGATATTGTTTGCGTAATTTTTAGATATATTAATACTAATGGAAGTCTAGTTTTGGGAAGCATATTTGGATTTTTGTAGAGAGAGTTATGATTAAAAGAAGACAACTTGTTCATAAAGGAACATTAGGAAGAAAAGGATGTAAACAGTGCACATAAGGTTAGGTTAGCTTGATGATTGAGGAGACATTGAGTTGAATTAGTAAATGAATTATTGACCTATTAACATATGTTAGAATAACATTTATGATGATTGATTAAGGATGATTTTGGTTGTAATGATATATGAATATGAGATACATGTTTGAGTAGTAAATACATTGTATATTTGTATGTATAAAGGCTCAGGAGCTGTGAATCAAGGAGCTCATACCAAGGATTAATGAAGTCAAGGAAATGTACACCTTCTTTTGAGGTGATTTGAGAAAACCATGTATCTCAAATGGGATTAGGACATCTTAAGACATGCATGATGACTTGTATGTAAATTTTAAACCTAGGTAATGCATAGTAGAATTGAATCTCAAATAGATGCTAGTATACTTGTGTATTAATAAACAAAATTGTTTTGAATAACTGTTTGCACTTAGAGAATAACTGATGTTTTTATTACATATTTTGAGAAATAATATTGTTTTCAACAAACCTGCACTTAAAGTGCAAAGAACAATATTTTATTTTCTGAAACTACATTTTTTAACAACTTTGCACTTGGACTAGAAAAGATAACTTTTATTGCATGAAATAATGTTTTGGAACTTTCATATACATAATCGAGTCATGTATGTTGTTTGTATGTTTTCTCTTTTAGCTTTCAATCATTGCAAGGTTACATTTTATCGGTTGGACCAATAAATAAAGGCATGGTGTCTTACTTGATTTTAGTACTTAACATTTTTGTATGATTTTTATGACTGGTGAGGTAATGATTGGCCAATCGTGTGCTAGACATAACAAATTAAGTGACCCCCGTATCCTTGATGCCAGTATATAAAATTTAAGTCCCTATATCGACACCTTTTTATGAGATTTGCGGGTGATTCCATACCTAGGATATGGACATTGACGAGGTCATCACTTAGGGTCATGACGCTTTTGTTGACTGTAGTCTGAACTTACAATGGATGAAAGTCGAGTCAACACTGAGAATCGATATGTGTGCATACTAGTTTGGTTGACTAGTGGCGATACACATAATTGTTTTGACTTATTATGAGATTTGTTTATGACTAGATTTGATTTATACATGTGATGTTTTTCTACTTTTGTGTGTTAGAATTGGAACCTATGTTTACTGGATAAATGATTAATATGTTAGGCCTATGTGGTTCCTAACCAATACATTGTCATAGGCTAGGTCAATGTGTTTGTATGTCATATATATTCACTTCATAGGTTATCTACATAGTCTTAGTGTGTATTGAGTTCTATTTGCAATATATGTTTTTCCTGCTCACTGAGTACATAATGTACCCACCCCCATCACTTTCCAACCATGTAGATTAATTTAGTGAGCTTGAAGCTTTGAGTAGATCGTTTTAAAATTTTCAAGGCATTACTACATGTGGATAGTCTCTATTTTGTACTTTTTCTTTATAGTGACTCATGAACTATTTTTATTAAGTTGGTTACGTTGATATGCTTTATGATTTTGTAAATTAACTCTTGATTGTCTTGTAGTTTGTAAATGACCTTATGTATAAACCTTTTGTACTGTTGTTGAGATTGCTTTTGAGTGAACTTAAAAGTCCAGAAGTTGTGATGGAGTTTTAATGTGAATATAGAAGTGTGTTTAAAACTGATTTACAGGTTTTTTAATTGAGCTTTGGGATTTCCAAAATATAGTTGTTATGTTGTCCAAATGTTTTTAAAGGATATTCAGTTAGCCTTGCCTAGTCGGGTTAAGGGTACCATGAGTATCTTTAACCTGAGTATGCGGCAGTTTTTATGTGCCCAATATGGTTCTGGGTCATGATAAGAGTTGTCTTTTACTATTAGTTGATGTGAGAAATTTAACAAAGATTAGAAGAAAGAATTACTAGACTTCAAGTACACTTAACTCCTTTCTGCTATTTGGGAGTACCTATTATTGCCTCAAAGCGTAAGTTCAATGATTGTTTCCCTATCATTAAAAGGATCAAATATAGAGATAATGCATGGCAAAACAAATTTAACTCATATTTTGCTAGACTTACTCTTCCTATCTCTATTCTTAGCAGCTTGTACTTACATTGGCTTGCTTTGCCAATGCAAATTATAAAGGAGATTGATAGAACACTTAAGGCATTCTTATAGACAGGCAAAAAAGATCACTCTAAGAATACCAAGATAAAGTGGAGTGAAGTGACAATCCCGAAGAAGCATGGAGAACTTGGTATTATTTCGATCACAATTCTCATATGCAAAAGATTTTGGTGACTCTATAGTGATCATCAATTACTATGGATCAAATGGATGCACAAGTACCACATTAAAAATGTAAACTTCTGACGAGTAGAATATACACAGGATGGCTCATGGATCCTCAAACAAATGATGAAGATGAGGGATACTATCTACCCTTATATTAAACATCAAATTGGGAATGGAGAAGCTACGTGGCTCTGGTATGATAACTAGCTTGACAACTCTGACCTTGTTCACTTAAGGAATCGATTGTCACTTCATCTTAAACTTTCTTCACTGATTTGCAATAGACTGGGTGGATAATTTCAAAAAATTTAACTCTTTAGTTACACACTTACCTCGATTGAATGATTTAAGGACTGCAGATACTACTAATTGGACTCTCAATCCGAATGGTGCATATACTAACTAGTCCGGTCATCAATAGTTCTCTTTCAGCTCTATTGAAGTCCCATGGTATAATCTTTTATGGAGTCATACATTGATTCCTAAAGCCTCATTAATCACCTGGCTTACCATTAAGAATAGAATTAGAACCAAAAGACAATGGCACATAAATGAAGATGATACTTGTATTATATGTGAAATTGTAGTGGAAGATAGAGATCATCTTTTATTTCTTTGTAAATACTCCAAGGCAATCTGGAGCAGGATTTTGCATATACTACCAAATACAAGTAGCGGATATGAGTAGGAACTAGCTCTGGAATGGTTTATTCAAAAATCCAAACTAGGGAAAACTAATGCAACTTTTTACAAAGCAATTTTTACTACCACTATCTACACAATCTAAAAGGAGAGAAACAACCGAAGATTTACAGATGTGAAAGAAGGGAAATACCAACTTACTGATAGAACTATTAACTGGATTTAAGCTTCCATATATGCTAAAAATGCACAGTATACTCTTTTAACTGAAAAGAAGAGATGGTGGAAACTATAGCTTAGCTCCATTGTACTTTATGACTGTTTGTATGTAAACGTATCATCCCTCCCAAATTACTTAGTCCTTTTGTAAATTAAGTTAAGGCTATAAGCCTAGAGTCATTGAAATGTAGCTATAGCTTTGTCTATTATTAATAAAATTCATTTTTAAAAAATATAAAACAAGTCTAAATCTTTGGTAAAATATCTTCATGAAATATAAAGGCCTCATTATTATTTTTCAATAAAATAATTTTAAATTCAAATATGCAATCGTATATTTTTGAAATAAGATTTGAACCTTAAATTACAAAATTATTCTGTAAATAGAAAACTTGGGTTAATTCACTAAAATATAGAAATCATAAAATTGCAAATCAATAGTGATTAATATAATAGATAACATTGAAACAAGTGATATTAAGTAAAGGTTTAATATTTATCTTTTAAGGATCACTACCTGGTTCAGAAAGCTCTCTTAACAGTGTCTATCCTGAAAAATGTTAAGGAATGGCGTTATAATTAAAAAAAAAAGGAAGATGAAAAGAGGACAAAAATGCAAAATAGAAGAAAGAATAATTGGAAGTGAACGTTGGATTTGAAAGGTGAAGCTAAGCGTGGAAAGTATGTGAGCTGGTAACGTGCTTGGAGTCTCCAAGGCTGAGCCCTCCCATTTATTCATTTCTTATAATATAATAAATAAAAACGAAAGAAGGCTGGCTAAACGCTAAAGGCTAAACGCTAAAGCACAACTCGTTGAGTAAGTTGGGCCAAACCACAACATAAAATCATAAATGAAACATAACAGCTGCTGCAACAGGCTCAGCCAACTCCAACTCCTCTTCTCTGTCTCTTTAGCCGTAAAGTCAAAAGCCGAAAATAAAACCCAAAGTCAGCTGCTTTTTATATATGGACTATGGAGAGATGGAGAGAGAGAGAGAGAGAGCAAGCGACGCCGACCGACACACCCAGAGTCACAGACACTTCTCCAAACTTAGGCGTCGCTCGCGGCTATAATTTTTTTTAGTTGGGCAGAGTTTGGTCGGCTCAGATCCGGCTCAGTTGAGATTCATAGGAGCCAAATCGCTTCCGCTCTGTTTCCGATCTCCCTCCATTTTTTCTCTTTTTCTCTCTTCCTCTAAGACTAGTCCTCTTTTGGTTGTAAATTCTTCAACTCTTTCCTTCAAGCACTGGATCTTCCCCAAAATCCCTTCTTCCATATTCAATCCTCTTTGTCTCCTTCTTCTAATTTGTTAACACACTCATTCTTGCTCACCCGGTCGCCAAAGTTTTCATCTTTCTCTTCATTATCAATTTACTCCCCTTTTTTTCCCCTGATTTTGTTGCTTTATGGCTTGAAAAATTCTCGACTCTTACTACCCACAAACCAAGAAGAAAAGGGTCTGTCTTGGTGTTCCGTTTCATGAATTTCGCGGTAAGAGCTGAATTTTGTGCTTTAGAGTGTTTCTGTTTTCTTATATCCTCCCCTTTCATTTTTGTCTTCCGAATATAATTTTTATACTCTATTTCGTGTCAGACCGGAACAGTGAGTTCGAGAGCTGCCAGCCAGATGGATTGGAGTGTGAACAATGCGTTTAAGTCCTATAAAGGTACTTTATTTATCTTTCCTCTTTTTGTTTATTTTTCCTTCCGAATTCTTGAACTTACCGTTCTGTAAGTCTTCGCTACTAATCATTTCTCGATTCCCTAATGTAGGTATGTCTTAAATTTCCAGTGAAAATTTTAGGAGCTCGAATCTGCGTAGTTGACTGGTTGTGGTGTAGTGACTTGATGAAAATGCCATCTTTTTTCTGCGTCAGTACCTGAATTATCTTACCTGAGATTTTGCACTCGTTTGTTGTACATATTCGTGTGTTGGTTGTGTGAGCTGTGTCTACGTGCTTCGTTACTTGTAGGAATCTATGCATATGATTGCAACTATGCACATCTGAGTGTTTTGACCGTGCACACAAAGGTTATCTTGGTGATGTGAATCAGTACCTTCATTGGATTTTGGATAATTGGTTTTTTATTATGTGACTGAACTCAATTTTGTCTCCTACTATGAGAAAGAGTAGAATGCTGTCCTTGTGTATGAATCGTGTTGTGCCTAATATGTTGGTTGTTTGAGTAGATATGGAGCCCAAATCGGTGATGGACATGACACTCATTCAAAATGTTGATCCCATAGATATTGGACTTGGATCTTCTGAGAAGGGAAATTCTGTTGTTCCAACAAAAAGGAAGAAAACAATGACTTCAGTTTATCTCAAGTTTTTTGAGACTGCTCCTGATGGGAAGAGTCGAAGGTGCAAATTTTGTGGACAGAGCTATTCTATTGCAACTGCCACAGGTGAGATCTACTTCCCTGTTTTGTTTCTCCTTATCTCCTTGGAAAGTACCTGGTAAGTACGCTGTAATCATTTAAACACCAAATTACTTTTCAAAAGCATTGGGTGGAACAATTGTGACTAACAATTTTGCTAAGTGGTCATTATGGAAAGTACTTTGAAAATTGCTCTTTCTTTTACATTTTCCGTTTTTCTATCAGATGATTTTGGTCCTGGTTTATGATGACAAGGGATTTTTTCTGATAGTTATAATAGTCTTTCTTTATTGCTGAAGGCAATTTAGGAAGGCATCTCAGTAACCGACATCCGGGATATGATAAATCAGGAGATTCTGTCACCAGTTCAGCACCACAGTCAACAACTGTGATCAAGAAAATGCAACCTCAGGGAAAGACTCAGGTGGATTATGATCATCTCAATTGGTTGCTCATCAAATGGTTGATATTAGCTTCTCTTCCTCCATCGACTTTAGAGGAAAAGTGGTTGGCAAATTCGTTCAAATTTCTGAACCCATCAATACAACTCTGGCCAGGTGACAAGTATAAAGCAGTATTTCATGAAGTTTTTAGGAGCATGCAAGAGGATGTCAGGACATGTTTGGATCAGGTTTCTTCTAAAGTTTCCGTCATCCTGGATATTTGGACATCCTATGAGCAAATATCCTATATGAGTGTCACATGTCAATGGATAGATGAAAACTGGTCCTTTCACAATGTGCTTCTTGACATATGTCGTATACCTTATCCTTGCAGTGGTTCTGAGATTTATCATTCCCTCGCAAAGGTTCTCAAGATGTACAACATTGAGAATAGAGTGCTCTCCTGCACCCATGATAACAGTCAAGATGCAATACACGCTTGCCATACCTTGAAAGAGGAATTAGATGGAAAGGGTGGACCATTCTGCTATCTTCCATGTGCTGCTCATACATTGAACTTGATTATAGATGATGGATTGAGAACTACAAAACCAGTAATTTCCAAGATGAGAGACTTTGTACTCGAGTTAAATTCATCAGTGGAGATGTCAGAGGATTTTGTGCAATTAACTACAGCTTATCAGGAGGGAAGTTGGAAGTTTCCACTTGAAACTTCAGCACGGTGGAGTGGTAATTATCAGATGCTTGATCTTGTGCGTAAGGTACTGCTTCCTTCATTTGAGATGTTTAACTAAGTTAATCCTGGGGATGTCTGAAGTAAGTTAGTATAAACAGTTATTATTGTCCCTCTTACCCACAAGCACACACTTGAAGAGGCAAACACACCCATAGCCACTTCTACACAAATTGTTTCATACCTGAGAAATCTTTGTACTTAGTAATGATGAGCATGAGAATCACTTTCTGATGCAGGCTAATAAGTCTATGGATGCTATTATGAGGAAGTACGAGGAAACAATGGGTGGAAGGCTGGTGCTGAGTTCTACAGAAAAGAGTGCAGTTAATATCGTGCATTCATACTTGGAGCCATTTTACAAAACCATTAACAACATATGCACAAACAAGTTACTAACTGTTGGGTTGGTTCTCTTCTTCATGGATCACATCTCTGAGATGATCTCCATATGCAGAGATTCACGTCACAGTCCAGATTGGCTTAAAAATGCCGCTGAAGAGATGGCAAAGAAGGCCAGGAATTATAGTGGCCAGGTTTGCAATATATTCACATACATGACAGCCATTCTTGATCCCCGAATCAAAAGTGAGCTCATTCCTGAGAGCCTAAGCTCTGGAAGTTATCTAGATGAAGCCAGATCCTATTTTATGGGAAATTATTCTAACTGTCATTTTTCATCAATCACAAGTGGTTATGGCACTCAAGAGATCGAAGATGGAGGGAGTGTTTCCTTTGCAGAGGAAATTGCTCGAAAGAAAAGAAGAGCGAGCTTGAGCAACGCCACTGATGAACTCACTCAGTATCTGTCAGAGCCTCCTGCTCCAATAACTATAGATGTTCTTGAGTGGTGGAAAGTCAACAGCACGCGCTACCCCCGGCTTTCTGTGATGGCTCGGGACTTCTTAGCAATGCAACCAACTTCTGTGGCTCCTGAGGAACTGTTTTGCAGCAAGGGTGATGAAATTGATAAGCAACGTTTCTTTATGCCATTTGATAGCACACAAGCTATTCTTTGTATTAGGTCATGGACCCAAGGAGGGATCAAGTTGAAGTACAAATCAACCGAAATAGACTATGAAAGGTTGATGGAATTGGCTATTGCAGCTGCAGCAGAAAATAGTGCCGCTGGGTCTGACAAGAAACAAAAGTGATGGTAGATATACATTTAGTGATTAGTTAACTGGAAGCAAACAGACTGTAATGTCTCTCATCTTCTGCAATTTCTATCAGTTTCTGATCAACTTCCACCTTAAAGGAGAAAGTGAAAAATGGACGTGTTGTATCCATGATCGTATTGTTGTATGTATTAATGCTATGTGCTGATGTACAGTTCAAAATTTTGAGTATGTTAACTGGGGAGGCTGACAAATGTGTAATAAGAAATGAAGTAATATCTTAGACAACTGCCGAACATCAAAGTATTTATTCTCTAACCAAGTATTTCCATATTTTAGCCACTTTCTTACACTATATATCTCATTATTAGTTTGTTGTAAAATTTATAATATTTATTTCACTCAATAGAAGTACTTTTAGTATTTTGTTTTAAAATAAAACTGTGTTGAAATAAAATTATGAAATTCATAATATTTCTAATTTCTCATTTTTTGGATTTTATGCAATTGTAGAAAATATAATTAACACTTTTAATTTGTATATGTATACCGATAGATAGATGTAATTAGTTACCTTAATAAATAGCCTATTCATCAATTGAATGTAAAGGAATGCTTTCATATACTAAAATACGTGCTTGTGTTGAGAAAAGATAGGTTGATAATGTATAATTTCTTTTTCTCTGTGTTATAAAATGGATAAAATTAATGCGAGAATTAAGAAGATAGAGCATCCAAAATTTTACGTAAAAAATTCTCCAATACAAAGGTAAAGGCAAAAATTTAGATTCGAGAAATTCTTCCACTATAATATAGTAAGATTATAACAAAGTCTTCTCTAGTTAGGCTAGAGGATAATACACAACTACTCACCTATTGGATGAATTATAATACTAAAAATTTCTTTACCAATTTATAATGAATTACTCTAGCTTGAGCAATTGAGAATTATCTCAAGCTTTTTTATTTTAAAATGACACGCTCTATCTCTCTGTCTCTCTTTCTCTCTGTCTCTCTTTTAAAGAGGATATCTCAATTGTGTTGTGAATACCAAGTTCCTCCTAGAAGTCTTTTATTTATATAGTTATCCAAATTCATCTCCCAACTGAAATTAATTCTAGAAAATTCTAATATTAGGAAAGAGAATAGAGAGAGATGATGTTTATTAAAATTAGCAGTGTCACACAAAATATAAAGGGATGATAACAAATCTCCCGCTTTCCAACTTAATTGGGGGCACAATCACACCAACTACTTGGCAACAATTGTCAAATTTCTTGGTTTGTATCACCTTAGTCATCATATCCAATCAATTATCATTAGTGTGAATCTTTTTGAGTTGTAGATCTTCTATTCCATTACCTTATATATCCAATGATAATAGACGTCAACATGCTTCAAGCCAGAATGGGAAGTTGAATTCTTGGCCAAGTGTTTTGAACTTTAATTGTCACATTACACCGTATATTTGTTTAGTTCTTGGCCAATTCATGGAAGAAAATTTTCATCAATATCATCTTCTTACATGCTTTTGTAGTTGCATTGTATTCGACTTTTGTGGTTGAAAATGATATACTTGTTTAGAGCTTGGATTGCTTTGACACGACTTCCCTATAAAAGTAGTTAAATAACATAAAATTAAATTTCTTGAATCGATAACCATTACCATATTAGCATTTTATACCCTTCTAACACAGGCTTTCCATTAGCAAAGCATAAGCATCTCTTATATGTTCCTTGGATGTGTTAATGTATCTATTTTACAATAGCCTAGTGTTCTTTCTTAGAGTTGGACAAAAATTGACTCACAATGTCAATGCTTGAGTGATGTTATGCATGGTGCAAACCATTCCGTCCATGAGATTACCAACTATAGATGAATATGAGACCCTTTTCATGTCTTCTTTTTCTTTCTCACATGTTGGACTTTGCCTCTTACTTAATTTAAAATGTCTGATAAGTGGAACACTAACTTATTTGTCCTTATCCATGTTGAATGTCTTAAGGAATTTCTTAATAGCTCTTGAGATAGCCATTATAACTTTTTGGAGCGATCTTGATTGATCTAAAATCCAATGATCTGCTTCGTTGGTCCCAAGTCCTTTATAGAGAAGGATTTCTTTAACACTTTCTTAAGGGCAACAATTGTCTTCTTATTATATTCAACAATTAGCATATCATCAATATAAAGTAGAAGTATGATAAAATCACCACACCATACCATTTCATAAAGAGTCAGTGAGACTTTTTAAAGTGATGTTGATCCATAAAAGAGTCAAAATTTCTCATACCACTATCTTGAGAGGCTCCTTTTGAATTGGCACACCAAGTATTCTTTCTCTAAAACTGTAGAACTCTCAGGCCGCTCCTTGTATATCTCTTCCTCTAGATCTCCATATAGGAATGTCGTTTTTATAATGGGTTGTACAATCTTTAAATTTAGGCTGATAGAGAGACTTAAAACCACTATAATAGATGAAATATTAACCCCAAAGGAGAAGATTTCTTCAAAATCAACACCCTTTTCTGGTTACACTCTTTAATAATGATCTTGGCCTTGTAACTTAAATTTAGGTTGTTCTCATCTATGTTGAGCTTATAGACCCATTTGTTTTTCAAGACTTGTCATCCTTTGTATAACTCTATTAGATTGTAAATATGGTTCTCATATATGGATCGTATCTCCTTTTACACGACTTTTAACCATTCTTCTTTGTTAACATCATCCATTGCCTCTTTGTAACTTTGAAGCTCCTCCTTAATGGTGATTTTATACTCATTTAGAGGATATCTAGTAGAAATTCATCGCTCTTGAGTTGATCTATGTAGTTGAAATTGTTTTACAAGTTATAGCTCAATAGGTTTGAAAGTACTTCGTTATTCCTATTGACTTCTCCATTAATGACACCTTAGTTGACAATTATAATCATACACATTACTAGTTTCATTATTATTTGTCTTCATAATTTGTATTTTGGATCATCATATGCTACAAAAGATGAATCATTATTGTTGACCTAGGATTAGATTTCTTTAGCTATACAAAGTCTTTGATTATCTGATCCTCAAAGAACATAACATCTTTATTTCCAACATTCTTCTTATTTACTAAGTCCCACAATCAATACCCAAATCCATCTTGTGGTGAGCCGAGGTAGATACATTGCTTAGTCTTATAGTTGAGTTTGGATCATTTATTTTTAGGAATGTAGACGAATGCTCGATAACCATACACTTTGAAATGGTCTTATAATACCTTCTTTCCCATCCATACTTCCTCTAGGATATCTCGAACCAATGGAATAAAAGAATCATGATTGATAATGTTGACAACTATCTTCACAACTTCCCATTAATATTACTTAGGGAGTTTAACATGAGAGAGCATGTATAATACCCTTTCTTTGATGGTACAATTCATTCTCCCAGCTACACCATTAAACTATGGTGTCTTTGGTGTTATCTATTTGATAACACTAATACTTGATATCTACTTTTTTTTAATAAACACGCCTGAATCTTTCTTGAGTTTCCATTAATGAAAGTAATGAAATATAATGCACCTTCTATAGATTTATCAATCATTAAGAGACACCATTATGCGCTAAATCAAGAACATATTTTCTACGATGTGGCTAACTAGTTCTACAAAATAAAACTCTACGTTGATTGCCAACCAAACAATGACTGTAGGGCTTAAGTGTTTTATCTTTCACCTTCAGAAAAAGTTCTTTACAAGCAAGAATTGGTAATCCTTTCTAACTCATGTGTCTCAATCTTTTATTCCATAATTCTAAACATAAGTTATTATGGGAAACATTAGCTTCTCCTTTGTATAACTTGGCTTATATAATGATTCCTCTTTTCTTCCTTTGGTGATGTTTTTTAATGGTATTTTTTTAGAGTTTCCATCTTTTGCACCAAAATGATTTACATAGCCATCATGATTGAGCTTCCTAGATGACATAAGACTAAGGTGCATATATGCGACACGTCTAACATTCTTCTACATGAGCTCAGATCCCGTGTTAGTCATCAAAGTAACATTGCTTAACACAACGATATTACTGGTCACTTGATTTTCCATTTTGATGGTACCGAATTCACTACCTTAATATCTAGACAAGAAGTATTGATCTAGGTTGATATAAAAGGAGGCACCTGAATCAATGATCTATGAATTATCATCATATGTGATATTAAGATAATTATCTTCTCTAATGAGGAAGAAATCATTGTAATCTTTTTCTACAACAATAGTTATACTCTTTTTTTCTTTCTTTCTCAAGTTGATCTGATCTGACTTGATTGTCCTATTATTCCAATCTCTTTTAATATTTTGACATTTGAATTTCTCATGACCTATCTTGCCACTGTATTAGCAGATGAATTTTGAGTATATAATCTAGATTGCCCTCTAGATTTATCTTTACTTCCTCTTTTACTCATTCTACAGATCTCACTTATTCATTTATTCTCAACAATGTTGGCCTTGGATTGTGTAGATATAATGCAATCTTTTCTATTGGTTTTCTCATTCTTAGTTGTCAACCATAGTGTCCATAGCAAGCTTACCTTCTAGGGTTGAGTTACTAAGTGTGACAACGAGAGTATTTCAACTCCTGGTTAAGAAACTAAGAAGTAATAAGGCCTTTAATTTATAATCAATCTTCATCTTAATCCTTATAAGCTAATCTATGAGCCTTTTAAATATATTTAAATGTTCAATCATACTCTAGTTGTCTTTATACTTTAACTTGAAAGATTGTCTTACATAGTGGACTTTGTTCAAAGCATCTTCTTTTGAATTATGGAATCTAATTTTATCTACAATATTTATGCATCAGTGAAGTTTGACACGTGTTGAAACAAGTTACGGTCGATGAACTTTTAAATCATAGCCGCCATCTTTATATTTAAGAGCTCCTTTTTTCAATCTTTTCTTCCAACTTCTAACCTACAACATTGGCTCATAAAAATCTTTTGTAATACAAGTGATAATCCAGCATTGACTTCCAATAGGAGTAATTCTCTATGGCAAGTTTGAATGTTTCACCATCATGAGTGATGACACCCTCTATCTTTATTCACATAAAAAGGATAATGATCTAACAAACCTAGTTATGATATTGTTGTTGAGAAAAGAGGGGATGGTAATTCAAAAGCTCTTTTATTGAGAAAAGAGGGGTTGATAATTAGAAAGCTCTTTTTTCTCTTTGTCTATTCTAAAATGGGCAAAACAAAATGTGAAAATTAAGGATACCTAAATTTTCGCATGAAAAACCCTCTAATAAAAAAAATCACTGGATTGTAGGTCTGAGAAATACTTCCACTATAATTTAGTAGAATTAAAATAAAATCTTCTTTAGTTAGAGTAGAGGATAACATAAAACTTCTTACCCTATTGGATGAATTACATCATTCAAAATTTTCTCACGAATTTATGATGAATCACTTTAACTTGAAAATTATTGAAAATTATTTTAGGCTCCTTCATTCCCAAATCTCTCTCTCTCTCTCTCTCTCTCTCTCACACACACACACACACACACACACACAAAGGACAACTCAATTATATTATAGATACCAAGCACCTCTTAGAGGTCTTCTATTTATAGATGGATAAATGAACATGCTGAAAGCATGTATAATTATCTAAATTCATCTTCCAACTACCTTAATTAATTACAAAAACTCTGAAATTAAACAGAGATGATGCTTATTAAAATTTGTGGCGTCTCACCATTTATAAAGGGACCTTAAGAACATGAAACAAATTTTAGGAATTTTTATTTTTTAATAATGTTCAACCTTATTATGTTTAAAAGATTCAACTATTTTTCATTCTCTATAACTTTAAACAATCTTTAGGCCTTGTATAATTTCATTCTTTTAATTCATTTTTGTTTACATTAGATTTTAGAATTTTCAAGCTTATATATTCATTTTACATTATCATTATATGATTATTTCAAATATAGACGGATGGTATTACAATAACCCATGATGCTCCTTTCTATAATCTTACCACCGCTCCTAAAGTAGGACTCATAGTGAAAGATGTGGACTCTTCATTATTTTATGGGCATAGAAGTAAAGCCTATTTATACTGGTCTTCCTTTGACTTGAACAAACTTGGTTTCAATCATTAATAATGATATCATTTGTCCAGTTGATTTCAATAAATTAGGGAAAACTATCAAGTATAACGATTTTCTTCTACTACTTTAAAATGGATTCTTAGACTTAAAAAATATCTTACTTAACTGTCAAATAAAAAATGTCTAACTTTTCCTGTTGACTATCAATTAAATAATGAAATATCTAATTTGTTGCAAAAATATTTCAGCATTAATGATTTTGATATGGACTACCACATAAACTAGTCCTTTACATATTAATACACATGTATCAATATAATAATATAATTAAAATATTTTATAAAATTAAAAATCCAAAAGATTTACTTGACTCAACTCTCCTAAAATTAATAATAAACAAAATACTAAATCAAGCAGTGATGTATATTACATACACTATAATGGAGTTTATATAGTCATTTTAGAGTTTGCAAAACCATAATTGGTTCGCATGCCACCCAACTCTAACTTTTTGGTTCTATTATAATTCTCATCATTTTTATTTTTTCGTGTTACAAAAAATTTTATTGCAATTTTTGTTTCACACACAACCCATATGCATTTTGATGAAGATAATAGATCTAAATTGGATTGTAAGGATCTCTCTCCATATTAGAAAGGAAAGACAAAGATGCGGTGGGGCATGAGGAGAGTGGTGAAGGTTTTGAGCTCTGAACTGCTTTGAAGCATCTATGAGTTTCTTACTAAAAGAAACAGGATAAGGCTAGGCTTCTTTGGTTATTTTGGATCTTCAATCAGTTGTCAAAGAAGAGTGTAAATAAAATTGGTTTATTTTGTCCTTAAAAGGACTAGTTGTTATCAAGCTCTTATTTTATTAATCAATTATGAACTTTATCTTTTTCATACTTACAATATTCAATTTATGTTAATTGTTTTTGTTGATGCTATCAAGCTCTAATTTGGTTGTTGTTGTCTATAATACCTAGTTGACTTTGAAGAATTTGATGGTTTTGTTTGAATTTTGACATGACACTATTGATTTAGGCAAATCGTTATATACTTTTATATCATAGAAAATATGAAGATGTCAAAATATATTCATAGGACATAAAGTCATTGCCACGAGACAACATGTTGGTATTAGGAAGACTAGACAATATGCAATGTAATATTTTGAAACTTGTTGCCAATGAAAAATTAAGAACGAGTATTCTACTTAAATCTTAATTGCTTTTTAAATAATACTCTAAATATTAGATATAATTTATTTTTGTAATTATGATTATTATTTGACATATTAGTAAACACAATAAGAAGAAATATGGGTGAAAATAAACAAGTAGTTTTATTACTTATGCACCTAGTACACACTTCATATAGGAAGAGTATAAAGTTATTATAAATGTAAAAATATTGTTCACTACTATTTTGATAATTTAGCAAAGATTAAAAGGATATGTTCTCAATTTTGTCAAAAAAGGCATTATGTATAATGGTAAAAAATTATTAATAATTTCTATTGTTATTATACAATGTATATTGATTGTACTTGATATATAAGATCATTTTCCTTAATTTTAATTTTTATGTCGATTTCTTATATTGATTACCTTTATTGTAATAATAAAATGAACCTACAGATATCTTATGTTAAACATAATGCTGGCCAACATTTTTACCAATATAATAAAAAAGAGTATTTTAATTTTAGCTTTAATGATGATGTTGAATAAATTGTGTACAAAGAAATGTACAAATTGTAAGTGACTTGTAAGTTTTAATCATAGTAAATAACTTGAAGGTTGAAAGTAAAAAGTTTTTCAGACATTTCTATATGATGGTGTAAGACTTTTGTCCACAAAGTTCATTGTTGCTTGTAAGAAGTAAACTAGTATATTTATTCATTACACCACTTTTATACCAAGTATAATGAGTGTGTGTGTGTGTGTTTTTTTTTTTTTATAATCTTAGGTGTCTTGTAACTATATAACTTCCACCCATTTGTTGAACATCTTAAATATTAAGTTCAATGTTAGCACCAAATATGTATAGTCATACTTTGGTTCAAGTAAAAATATAAAATATCATAATTTCACCATAATCAACAAAATATCAACATAAAAATAATGGATGCAAGGGTCTAAAATATTGGATGCAAGTGACCTTAAAATAAGGGTTTTCACTAACTTATTCAAATATTAGTCCATATCCTCGAGCTACATATTAAAACCTAAAATTTTATGAGGATAAATATTTTGATGTTATATATGAAATAAATGGATTCAAGTGACCTTAAAATAAGTGTTTTCACTAACTTATTCAAATATTACTCCATATCCTTGAGCTACATGTTAAAACCTAAAATTTTATGAGGATAAATATTTTGATGTTATATATGAATTAAGTCAATATTTACTCACAACTATTTACTCCCTTGATATAATATTTAATATGGCGTTTAGCCCTGTAAATGTTGTTTAATTACGTCTTCCACTACTTTTAATTGGCTGTAAATGCCAACTTCCTATATTGGATGGCTCGCCATTTGCAAATACCTGATTTGTTAACGGCCTATTTATTTTTCGTTACATAATATTATAGTAGTTTAATTCTTGTTGTGGGAAAAAGCATTGAAAACATGTCTTTATTATAATGTAAGCTCAACTCTCTTAAGCATCTTATCACCTCCTTAGGGAATTTGTAAAAATATTGATATCGCACTCAATGTCCTTTGTACTCTAACAACTTTGGTTACACTAGTATGTTAAATTCACCAACTCCTATATCCTTCTTCCTCTTATTCTTGTTCCTAACATACTTGTAGTCTTCATTTCTTTCGAATATTTTACCGTAATAAAATTTAAAAGTTACCAATATTTATATTACAAAAAATAGGAGTATTATTGGCAATATATTATATTAGTTAACATGCCATTAATTAAAACTGAAACTAGAAATGCATATATCCTATAATTATTTCCATTAGCATTTAATATTTTGAGTAACATAGTTCTAAAACTCTAGATTTTATGACAAAAACCAAAAGAAATCCTAAACAAAAAATTAAGCACCCGTCATTATACAATCACATAGATGTATAACACATAGTACTTTGGTCCTAATTAACATATCATAATATCAAGATGTCAAAACAAATAGAATGTTATAAGATACTAATGTAAGCCAAAATGACTTCCAATAAGTTTGGCAAGTGTTATCAATACATGGAATTAAATGATCATTAGGTGTAGTTCACTATATCCTCCTTTCTAAATGATGAGACTGTTAGAGTAGTGCCCTAAAGGCAATCCCCTTTAGCGCATTTTGTTCATAGTTATGTACAGACTTTATAAACAAATAAAGAAAGACATGTTTCATTTATTTGATGTTCTTTATGAATTGATATTGATCTTTAATCAAATTAATGAAGTCCATGATATATGACATAGCATGAAGGAAATTATGATGTGATCATAATCCTGAGATTCCTATCATGTGCAATTATGTCAGTATCTAAATTCTCCCTAGTCATAGGATTAATGAGACTGGACGTCATTAATCCGGACAGACTAGCATATGTTATACTCCTTGATTGGATCAAGCAGTGGATCTCATAAACTGTAAATATGGGATATTTAGAGTTGACATGTGGATGCTTACTAGCGGTAGTAAGTACATTGGATGACCTGCCATGAGATCATCACATGGATGTCCTATTCTAATGTCAGTGATAATCTCATCATAGCAATGGTGCAAGTATCCTTAGACTTGAGGTACTCAAGGATATCTTGGATATTGATTCTGTGCTTTGACTCCATTCCTTGTTGCCTTTCAGAGGTTACTCATAGGGTGGTGCTTGGGTACAACTTGAGGTATTCGAAGGTAATTGAGTAGCCAATAAAGGATTCATCACTTCTGTGATAGCAGAAGAGATACCCTGGCCTCTTGTCAGGATCATTACTTTAAGTCTCTGGCCAGAGCATAAATATGTCATGAAGAGTGTCTTCATGGACATATAAAGTAATGAGTCCTAAGACAGGAACTGATATCACTTGGGCTAGACTTAGTCTAGTAAGAGTTGACACTTTGACCATACTCATAACCAAGTGGGGTATAGGATGATGAAAGGACGAATTGCACAGTAATTGTCTATGGAAGGGTTCGTGATCTGGTTCGTGATGAATTCATCAAACCAATTACTTTCCGGTCAATTGGGGGTCATGATGTGTTGCTAGACGCCGCTCATGACTTGCTCAGATTAAGTGTTAATCTAAGTGGCCAACATAACCGGGAACCTAAAGGGTCACACGCATAAGAGTGTTTCAGAGAATCCGTAAAATAGTATTGGACAGAGTTCCCATTATGGAGAGCATTAGGATTAATTGGATCCCGATGAGATCGAGATATGTCCCGATGAGATCGCGACATCGATATTGCTGAAAAAGGTTTTCGGAGGTTTATCCCATATCGGGACCCGGTAGGCCGGTAGGACCGACCCCAGTGTGACTGGACCACTTCAACATTTATTTATATATATATAATTAATTAATTAAAGAATATATATATATATGTTAGCTACGTAGAAAGCAAGAAGATGGAAGAAACTTCCATTGTTTGCTTAGTCATCAAGTTGCATTAAATTGCTAAAAGACAAAATGTTGAAAGATGAAGATGCATGATCGTTATTTTAAGAAATAAGAAGACCAAGTTGTTTTGGTTTTCATGTGAGAGGATCGTGGCTTTGAAGAGAAGAAAGAATTTCTTGCTCTTTGAAGATGATCTTCGTGAATCTTGAAGAAAGAGGAAGGTTTTTGTGAAAACCTATAAGAGAAAGTGTTCTCTCATCATCCTCTCTTCTCCAACGATCTCTTCATCATCTCCAAGCTTCATTCCTTCTCCATCGATTTCTCAAGCTCTCCAAAGACAGAGGTAGGGTCTAGCAGCCTTTACTTTGTTCTAGCTATTCCCGGGTCAAAGGGGTTTGTCCCGGTTAGGTTTTCTGATCTCTGCGTGGATACCTTTAGAGATAGTCTCTATTGGCTATTCAGGTTTGAATCTTCATACAGACACATAGATCCTGGCCTTCGGGAAGGTTCCGGTAACAAAAATTTTTGTTTTCCGCACCTGGTACATGTGATGTACCTCCCGGGATTTTCCTACAGTGGTATCAAAGCCACTTGTGTCGTGTATGAAGCTAAAACCCTAGCTAGGTCAGACTTCCTATTTGAATTTGACGTTGATGCATGCATGCTGTCCAAATTTCGAATTAATATAGGGATATGTTTTTCGAAATTTTTCTGCCCAGAATTGTTCATAAAATGTTATAGAATATGTCTGTGAAAGATGAGAATTTATCAATTTGATTTGATATAGTTTTGCTAATTTATTTCCTAAGGTTCTAGATGCTGTTTTGTGACACATTCTGTGAACAGGCATGTGTATAAATTCGATAATAAATTCTAGAAAAATTGTTTTTCGGATTTGCCTTCACCAACATGTCCCTAAGATGTTTGTGAATGTCTATGTGGATGGAAAAGTGTTTTCAAGGTGATTTGCTATTTATTCACGAATTTATTCTATGCTGTTGGGAATAGCTGTGTTGATGAACACAGATTTTGAATCGGTTTTGTTGCTTAGTTTGACTGAGTTTGTGATAGCTATAAATCATGAAAAAATTCATGAAGCATTTTCTGAACATGTAGTAATTTGTATAATTTTCTAAGAATTTATTGAAATTGTTTCAATGATTATTTCGAGCAATGTGTAGTACTTGGCAGTTTTGTGAACATTGCTGGGAATGTTTCGCTTGGCATAATTGAATGTTTATTTTTCAGTTCCAATGCCTTGGACCATTTTTAATGTGATTGAAAATGTGTTATCTTGATTTAGTATGCTTGCAAAATTGAATTTCTTGAATTTGGTTTTCCAAGAATTTTCGGATGCCGAATAGGTCACATTAGCGTCTCGTTAGTGTATTTCATTATCTTGCTTGTTTTGGCCGTCATAATTTTTTGTGACTTGTGCCGAAGTAATTTGATAATGTATGGACTAGCTAGAGATGCTTAGGGTGATAATTTGGTGTTTCCTAAATTGTTTGGATATTTATGAGTAATGACTCGTTTTCAAGCTTTTCATGTATGGTTTGACTGTATATGGCAATCATGTAACAATGAAGTGTTCATTGGTACATCAAATTAACAGATATTACCCTAGGTATGATGGTATTGTGAATTGGGATTACATGGATTGAGGAATTAGCCGATTAGAGATAATAGCAATTTTCGTTGGATAAGTCGACTTATACAGGACATAAGTCGACTTGTTCAACGTCTTGCCATAAGTCGACTTGTATCATGATATAAGGCGACTTGTGCGTGGGCAGGGGCATAAGGCGACTTGCATTCTTTGTAAGTCGACTTGTGACATGCTCAAGAGGGATGTTGGATGATTATAAGGAAAAATTCAATGTGATTGATGAAACCTAAATCATTTCATATAGTCCTGGCGACTATAATCCTTCAGCTTGGAGTCTAGAGTTCGAAATCCCTCAATTATTATATGAAAACTAACGCCTTCTATTAATATGGTAAGAACCAGAGTTCTTATAGGGTTGGGTTGTTGGGTAAACCCAAGCTCGCTCTATACGGATATGTTCGAACCATGAAAATGTGATTTTCGGATTAATGGGTTGGTTTTCACTAGAAGCGTTGGTTTGTTGAGTAAACTCAAGGTCAACGTGGACAGAGGTGAAATTGGGTAGCATACATCAGATGTATGCGCATCAAAGAGTTGATAACCCAATGTAAGTGCACACATCAACAAATTGATAGAACTGATCGATAGTTGTGTCTAAGATGTAATTGGTATATCTGATACCTCCCGAGACATAAGGTGGCTTGTTGGGTAAACCCAAGGTCATGCTTAATGTCGGTTATCGATGATGCAATTGGTATGTTCGATACCTACCGATTGACCTAAGTTGTGGCTTGTTGGGTAAACCCAAGGTCATTCTTAGCAATATCGGATATCAACCCACTAGGACATTATGTCATCTTGTTTCTTTGGATTCGTAATGAGGGTTATGGATTCTATGAAACTAGTGGGAGCTTTTTGCATATCATTCAAGTCCTTATGATTATGCATCTATTCCTATTCTAACATTCTTTCTCTCTTTCCGTTTAGGTTAGTTGAAGATGTCTTCCAGTGTGAACTTATGCTCGCTAATGGATTCCAACAAGTTAACTGGACCGAATTTTCTTGACTGGCTAAGGAATCTGAGAATTGTTCTCAGATCTGAGGAACTGGGATACATCCTAGATGTTCCACTTCCAGATGCACCTGCTGTCGATGCTTCTGATGAGGATCAGAAGGCATATCGTAAGCATCTAAAGGACAGTGACATGGCTACTTGCATTATGCTTGCCTCGATATCACCAGAGCTGCAGAAGCAGCACGAGTCCATGGATACTCACACTATAGTATTTCATCTTAGGGAGCTGTTTGATGAGCAAGCTCGGTCTGAAAGGTTCGAGACCTCAAGGCTTCTCTTCACCACAAAGATGGCTCCAGGGACATCTGCTGTGCAGTATGCCCTGAAGATGAATGGCTATATTGAGAGATTGGCCGTCTTAGGTTTTGTAATGGATTATGAGTTAAGTATAGACTTAATTTTGGTTGGATTGTTCGAGAGTTATTCACAGTTCGTGTTAAACTATCGGATGAACCAAATATCCATAACAATACCTGAGTTGATCAATCTGCTCAAGACAGCTGAGCAGACTATCAAGAATGATAGTAAGCAAGTGTTAATGGTGGCTGCTTCTTCTTCTGGTTCAAAGAAGAAAAAGAACCCAAAGAAGAAGAAGGCCAAGAAACCAAAGGGAAGCGCCATCAAGAAGAAGACCAAAGAAGCTGCCCCGAAAGGAACTTGCTTCCATTGTGGTAAAGATGGCCATTGGAGGCGCAATTGCAAAGTCTATCGAGTCCCCAAGCGAGAAGAAGGCATCGATGCCTCAACTACTTCGGTATGTATGTCATTGAGGTTATCTGCTTCTGATCACAACATTTGGGTATTTGATACTGGTTGTGGCTCACACATATGTAATGATATGCAGGGCCTAAGGGACAGTAGACAGCTCATGAAGGGAGAAGTAGACCTGCGTGTTGGAAATGGAGCAAGAGTTGCTGCATTAGCCGTAGGAACCTATGTTTTGTCTCTCCCCACTGGGCTTGTACTTGAATTGGATGATTGTTATTTTGTACCCGTTTTGACAAAGAACATATTGTCTGTTTCTTGTTTAAATAGAGCTGGTTTCCATTTGAATTTTAATAGCAATGGTTGTTCTATTAATTCTAATGGAATGCTTTATGGTACTGGTACATTATGCAATGGTATTTACATATTAGATATGTCTCATCCAATTATGAATTTCAATGACACCAAACGGCATAAAAGAGATAATTTAAAGTCAACTTACTTATGGCATTGTCGGCTTGGCCATATAAATGAGACACGCATCGCTAAACTCCATAAGAGTGGCAGTTTATGGTCATTTGATTATGAATCATATGACACATGCGAATCTTGTTTATTAGGCAAGATGACGAAGTTACCCTTCAAGGGAAAGGGTGAACGAGCGACTGGAGTATTAGACCTAATACTTTCAGATGTATGCGGTCCGATGTCCATCCATGCTAAAAGTGGTTGTCGTTACTTCATTACCTTTATCGATGATTATTCTCGATATGGGTACTTGTATCTGATGAGATACAAATATGAAGTGTTTGAAAAGTTCAAACAATTCAGAAATGAAGTAGAAAACCAGCTTGGTAAAAGTATCAAGGCATTACGATCCGATCGTGGTGGAGAATACTTAGACCAACAGTTTCTAGATTATCTCAGAGATAATGACATTTTATCTCAGTGGACTCCTCCTTACACACCACAGCACAATGGTATGGCTGAAAGGAGAAATCGAACCTTGTTGGACATGGTACGATCAATGATGGGTTTCGAAGTTACCAAAATCGTTTTGGGGTATGCGCTAGAGAGACATTGTTTACTTGCTAAACAGAGTTCCTCTAAGACAGCTTGATGTTACTCCATATGAGATGTGGACTAACGAAAACCTTATCTTTCTCATTTGAAAGTTTGGGGTTGTCACGCCACGTGAAGCGGATTGGTCGAGATAAGCTTGAAGCAAAGTCGACAAGTGTTTGTTTGTAGGATATCCTAAAGAGACCATGGGATATCAATTCTACCTTACTGAGGAACAAAAGGTGTTTCTTTCAAAGCATGCTATTTTCTTAGAGAAAGAGTTTCTTCTGCAAGAAGACAGTGGGAGCAAAGTTGAACTTGAAGAAGTTCAAGATGCTCAAATGAACATACGATCAACTGCTCGAACTCGAGACATCACTCATTCAGATGAAGTAACAGTTCAACCTTCTACTACACACGAAGTTCGTAGGTCAAGTAGGATACGCACTGTTCCCGAGAGATATGAATTTCTCGTAAGTGAACAGAAAGACGTATTGCTCATAGAAGATGATGAGCCTGCTACCTATGAAGAGGTTCTGAAAAGTTCAGAGGCTGAAAAATGGCTTTGTGCCATGAAAGCTGAAATGGATTCCATGTATCAAAACAAAGTATGGACTTTGGTTGATGCACCTGAAGGGATAAAACCTATAGGGTGCAAATGAGTTTTTAAGAAGAAAACCACCGTGGATGGTAATGTGATTACTTATAAAGCAAGGCTTGTGGCCAAAGGATTTCGTCAGAGACAAGAAGTTGACTATGACGAGACCTTCAGCCCCGTAGCAATGCTTAAATCCATTCGGATACTCCTAGCCACTGCCGCTCATTATGATTATGAGATATGGCAAATGGATGTGAAGACAGCTTTCCTTAATGGAAATCTGGCCGAGGATGTGTACATGACACAACCAGAGGGCTTCACTTCCATCGATGGCGAAAAGGTATGCAAGCTTCAGAAATTCATTTATGGATTGAAGCAAGCATCCAGGAGTTGGAACATCTGTTTTGATGAGTTAATCAAAGAGTTTGGTTTCTCACAAAATCCGGATGAACACTGTGTGTACAAGAAAGTTAATGGGACTGCAATCGTATTCCTTGTGCTATATGTGGATGACATATTATTACTAGGAAACGATGTCTCGATGTTACAATCAGTCAAGATTTGGTTGTCCAAACAATTTGCCATGAAGGACCTTGGTGA
This sequence comes from Erythroxylum novogranatense, assembly GCA_029891385.1. Classification (NCBI taxonomy): domain Eukaryota; kingdom Viridiplantae; phylum Streptophyta; class Magnoliopsida; order Malpighiales; family Erythroxylaceae; genus Erythroxylum; species Erythroxylum novogranatense. The sequence goes on along the minus strand of CM057225.1, from coordinate 91,193,627 downwards.
AGCAACTTATATCCTTGGGATAAGAATCTATAGAGATAGATCAAAGAGGTTGCTTGGTCTTTCACAATCATCGTACATAGACAAATTGCTAAAGAGGTTTAGCATGGAGCAATCCAAGAGAGGGTTTCTTCCCATGTCTCATGGGATAACACTCTCGAAATCTATGTGTCCTAAGACACAAGATGAGAGGATGCGCATGGATCAGATCCCGTATGCGTCTGCAGTAGGATCGATCATGTATGCTATGTTATGTACGAGGCCCGATGTATCGTATGCTCTAAGTGTCACGAGCAGATACCAATCGGATCCTGGTGAGGGTCACTGGGTGGCTGTCAAGAATATCCTCAAGTACTTGCGAAGGACTAAGGATGTTTTCTTGATATATGGAGATGGAAATCTCCAAGTGAGCGGGCATACGGATGCCAGTTTTCAATCTGATAAGGATGATTCAAAATCCCAGTCAGGTTATGTTTTCACACTGAACGGCGGAGCAGTCAGTTGGAAGAGTTCCAAACAAGAGACGACTGCTGATTCAACGACCGAGGCAGAGTACATTCACGCACTGAGGCGCGAAAGGAAGTATTTGGATCAAGAAGTTCATCATCGAACTTGGTGTGGTTCCTACCGTGATGGGCCCATACTGGTTGTATTGTGACAACAATGGGGCTATTGCTCGAGCAAAGGAACCAAGGTCTCACCAACGATCTAAATACGTACTCGCAGATATCATCGATTCGAGATCATTGCGGAGGTGATGTCGAGATCGAGAGAATTTCCAGAGCGAACATTCACGATCCGTTGACGAAGCCATTGTCACAGAAGAATTTTGATTCTCATGTACTCGCTTATGGTATTAGATACCAAGGCGATTGACTTTAGGTCAAGTGGGAGATTGTTAGAGTAGTGTCCTAAAGGCAATCCCCTTTAGCGCATTTTGTTCATGGTCATGTACAGACTTTATAAACAAATAAAGAAAGGCATGTTTCATTTATTTGATGTTCTTTATGAATTGATATTGATCTTTAATCAAATTAATGAAGTCCATGATATATGACATAGCATGAAGGAAATTATGATGTGATCATAATCCTGAGATTCCTATCATGTGCAATTATGTCAGTATCTAAATTCTCCCTAGTCATAGGATTAATGAGACTGGACGTCATTAATCCGGACAGACTAGCATATGTTATACTCCTTGATTGGATCAAGCAGTGGATCTCATAAACTGTAAATATGGGATATTTAGAGTTGACATGTGGATGCTTACTAGCGGTAGTAAGTACATTGGATGACTGCCATGAGATCATCACATGGATGTCCTATTCTAATGTCGGTGATAATCTCATCATAAGAATGGTGCAAGTATCCTTAGACTTGAGGTACTCGAGGATATCTTGAATCTTGATTACGTGCTTTGACTCCATTCCTTGTTGCCTTTCGGAGGTTACTCATAGGGTGGTGCTTGGGTACAATTTGAGGTATTGAAGGTAATTGAGTAGCCAATAAAGGATTCATCACGTGATAGCGAGAAGAGATACCTCACCTCTTCGTCGGGATCATTACTTTAAGTCTCGGCAGAGCATAAATATGTCATGAAGAGTGTCTTCATGGACATATAAAGTAATGAATCCTAAGACAGAACCGATATCACTGGGCTAGACTTAGTCTAGTAAGAGTTGACACTTTGACCATACTCATAACCAAGTGGGGTATAGGATGATGAAAGGACGAATTGCACAAGAATTATACATGGAAGGGTTCATGATCCGGTTCGTGATGAATTCATCAAACCAATTACTTTCCGGTCAATTGGGGTCATGATGTGTTCTAGACGCCGCGCTCATGACTTGCTCAGATTAAGTGTTAATCTAAGTGGCCAACATAACCGGAACCTAAAGGTCACACGATAAGAGTGTTTGGAGAATCAGTAAAATAGTATTGGACAAAGTTCCCATTATGGAGAGCATTAGGATTAATTGGATCCCGATGAGATCGAGATATGTCCCGATGAGATCGCGACATCGATATTGCTGAAAAAGGTTTTCGGGGGTTTATCTCATATCGGGACCCTAGAGGTAGGTAGGACCAACAGCAGTGATTGGATCACTTCAACATTTATTTATATATATATAATTAATTAATTAAAGAATATATATATATATATATATATATATATATATATATATATATATATTAGCTACGTAGAAAGCAAGAAGATGGAAGAAACTTCCATTGTTTGCTTAGTCATCAAGTTGCATTAAATTGCTAAAAGACAAAATGTTGAAAGATGAAGATGCATGATCGTTATTTTAAGAAATAAGAAGACCAAGTTGTTTTGGTTTTCATGTGAGAGGATCGTGGCTTTGAAGAGAAGAAAGAATTTCTTGCTCTTTGAAGATGATCTTCGTGAATCTTGAAGGAAGAGGAAGGTTTTTGTGAAAACCTATAAGAGAAAGTGTTCTCTCATCATCCTCTCTTCTCCAACGATCTCTTCATCATCTCCAAGCTTCATTCCTTCTCCATTGATTTCTCAAGCTCTCCAAGGACAGAGGTAGGGTCTAGCAGTCTTTACTTTGTTCTAGCTATTCCCGGGTCAAAGGGGTTTGTCCCGGTTAGGTTTTCTGATCTCTGCGTGGATACCTTTAGAGATAGTCTCTATTGGCTATTCAGGTTTGAATCTTCATACAGACACATAGATCCTGGCCTTCGGGAAGGTCCCGGTAACAAAAATTTTTGTTTTCTGCACCTGATACATGTGATGTACCTCCCGGGATTTTCCTACAGAGACATTTGAATTATTGGACATATTGCAACATTCAATAGCACTTGATCACACCTTATCTAGCATTTCCCTTTGCATTTCTTTATGGAGAAGAGTGGTATATTGACTAGCATATGATCACGTCTTAACTAACATTCTTCTTTGCTAGATTTTGAACATTTTCCTATTTTATTTTTATTTTTTATTTCTTATTTTACTCAATCTCTTTGATTCCTTTCCAATTTTGTTTAGAACTCTTCCTAAGATTTATTAGAAGTTCTCTATTTTATGTAGACTCTTGAATTAGAGTTTCCTATTTTATTTAAAACTTTTCTAAGATGAATTAGGGATTATGTAAACCTATTTAAACAACTTTTGAAAGAGATTAACATCACGTTCCATTAATAAAATTAAATATTTCTCTAAGAAATTTGTCCTACAATTCTTGTATTAGAATTGTGTTTATCTATTTTGCTACGTTAACCCTCTAACAAGTTAGCTTTCTTAGGTGCATATATATTGTTGCGTTGTGATATAAGTTACATGTAACTTAAATTTTGCTATTACTCCTCTTCTAGTCTAAAGTTTTACCTATTAAATTAGCATTCCGTTGTTATTCTTATTTTGTAATTACATTTTATTATTTATAATCATACGTACCATTCGTAAATAACTAACACGTGTACCTCATAATTCAATATTTAAAACTTATAACATCTACGCAATCATAATAGAATTAGGGTAAAACATTCACATAGGACATGAAAGGCATATAAATAAAAGGAATACTTCATAAAGAAATAGTCTGCATCGGAACAGAAAATTTGAGAAATGGTGTATATTCATATAATTCTAAGAGCTAAGAAAATATGTTCACTATATGTTACTTAAGCTAGCGTTTAAATAGAAGAAGTTAAACATTCTTTTTCGGTCAAATATCAATGCATAAAATACAGACACGACAACTAAAGTCATGTTAGAGACTCGAATATTTTTATGGCCTTATTTGACAGTTAAAAATAAAGAGGTAAAACTAATAGTGCAATTTTAATTCTTTTAATTTTGTTTGTTATTGGAGAATGGATATATTAGGTAATGAAAATTGAAATGAATTTAAAATAATTCTAAAATTTTATTCTTAGGAAATATGAGTATAACTCGAATAAAATATCATGAATAACAAATAATGGATATTATCATAATATTTATATTAATTGTTTTATAATATTATTATCAAAATTGCATATTATCATCTTTTATTTTATTTTATTTTATTTTACTGATGTTATAACAAATAAAATAAATTTTGTTGTAATTATTTAATTTTATTTTCTCATAAATTATTCAATTTAAACATTAATAAATTTTGAACCATTACAAATAATTTTAATTAATTATTTATGAAATAAAAATATTTTGATTATTTGTCCATAAAATAAATCATATAATAACCAAATATGAGTAAAAGTTTAGCATTATCGTTCTTAATATTTGGTATGAAATATTAGCTTAATTATTAACTTGTTTATGTTAGCTCAAGGTTTATATTTAGCAATTTTGATGATAAATGTATAATATTTCAATATTCAAATTAGATTTATTTCCTTATAAAATTATCTGCCTAATTCTCAAAAAGGAAATAAAATCATAAGAAATATGCACTCTTTCTTGCATGAATCTTTTTTATGAACTTACCTTATTAGAAATGGTTTATCTGAAAGAATCTTACTAATTACGAGGGTCATATATTAGTTCCGTGATTACTGGAAGATTTTTGGTAAAGATGACATCGAAGTTATTCAAGGTTAAATCCATCTAGTTGACTAAAGATGCGAGTGAAACATCATTTATGTAGTAGAATGAACATATTCAGACTGTCGAAACATTTTGAGCAGCATCTATACTTTTGAGAATCATGTCATTATTATCGTGCTTTAGAAAGTTATATCACTCTATCAAGAGAAAAATTGTTATTTTGTTTTTGTATGAGCTTTTTAGAAGCTTGTTATACACTTTGAGTGTGAAAGGTTAGAGAACCTTGAAAATTATATATTTGTGAAATTGGAGAGGCTCGTCCAATTTAATACTCAGTTTTTATAGTAAAACACTGAAGTTAGATACTTAGGAACTGGACATAGGCCGCGGTTGTAAGTCAAACTAGTATAAATCATCTACGTCTTTCTTATTTCTCTCTTTAACTTTTAAATTTTCGTATTATATTATGTGTGTGTTGTTTTTAACAAGAGGCTCATTCACCTTTATAAAAAGTTCCTTCTATTTTCAACATATAGGAGGTTTATTTCAGTTTAAATAAGTGCCTTTTGTTTTTAAAAAGCTCCTGTAGTTTAAAAAAGGTTGTCATCTGACATGCTCTTATTTTTTTAACTAAGATTTGTTTATTATACGAATTGAAAGAGCTTGAGAAAAATTTTATACATACAATTCACCCTATCCCCCTCTTGCATGTGTCTTTTTTATCATTTGGTATCATAGCAAGGTTTCACATTTTTGTGTTTTACAGCATGTGATAGATCATGGCAAACACCTTTAGAAGTTTTAAAAGACAATCCGTTTCAAATCCTCCTTACTTTAATGGAAACAACTACTCATACTAGAAAGGGAGAATGACCATATATCTCTAATCTGTAGATATAGAAGTATGGCAAGAAATTAAAGTTGATATTATAATTCCCACTTCTAATAACGTAGAAGTATGGACTGATGTTGACAAGAGAAATGCACAACTAAACGCTAAGGAACATCACCTGATATGTGCATTGTCTCCAGAAGAATATGAAAAGACATCCTACTACTTTACAGCAAAAGAAATGTGGGATCAACTTCAAGTCAAGTTTGAAGGAACGAATGAGGTAAAGAAGAATATAATAAGTCTTTTAGTACATCAATACGAAACTATTGGCATGAAACAAAGAGAGACCATAAATGAATTCTTCGAATGCTTTAACAACATCATCATGACCCTAAAGAACTTAGGAAAGATATATCCTAATGACGAGCTCTAGAAATGATAAAGGATCTAGACACTATTTCACTCAATTGACTTTGAAAAAATCTAATGATCCATGAAACCGAGCTTAGGCGAGATGAAGGATCTTCCTAGAGAAAAGGAATGGCACTGAAAGCAACTGATGAATCAAATGGTGATGAAAGTGACATTAAATTGCAAATAGACGGAAATGGCGAGTTTAACTTTATGGTAAGAAACTATGCCCACTTTTATAAAAAGAAACTGATAAAGAAAAGAGAAGGAAACAAGAAAGCTTAAAACAATAAGTTCATATCAAAAGGTAGTAGCAACAATAGCAATACACAAAACAATCAAACCATATGCTATCACTGCAAGAAGCCTGGACAAACAAGATCAGAATGTCCTCTTCTTCAAAAGGACAACTCAGAGAATAGAAAATTCAGAAAGCAAGCAATGAATGTACCTTGGTCAGATGAGGATTCTAAAAACTTTAAAGAAGAAGAAGAAGAATCAGAAGAAAGTGACATTTGTTTCATGGTTGAATCAAGAGACGATGAGGTATATTCCTTTGATTCTGATATTAAAGTTGATGAATTGAAAATTGTATATCATGAATTGTATGATCAGTACAAAAGGTTGATGGTGAAGTATTTTAAAGAAGTTAAGAAGTCCAATAGCAATAATACATCTCTGAAGAGTAAGATTAAATCATTGGAATTTGTGAATGAAAATTTAGCGATCAATAATATGTCTCTTGAGACTGACTATAAATAAAAGGTTTCTGAAAAGGAAGCTCTGGAAGACAGAGTAGCTAAGCTAGAAAATATGCTACTAAAAATGATTTTAATAAGGTAAACTAGTTAGAAGAAAAAATCATCGTCTTAGAACTTGAAAAGGAGAAAAATGCTGGACAGATTTTGTTGGACCCCAAACTTGTCTTGGAAGTTAAAAAAATTGTATATGAAATGTTAGAAGTCATAAGGTGGAAAAATTTTAGTTCAAACATGTTCACTGAGTATGCCTTGATGTTTTTTCCATAACTTTTTCTCTAGTTATCCAAATGAGATGATTCTTAATTTAGATTAAACTAGAGAAATAAGGCTACATCTTATCTGATGAAATCCAGTTCTAACGTGGCCTTGAAGAATTTCAATTTTGTATGGAAATTGAGTACAGAATATTATTTCAGTATAAGAGTAGTTTGGAAATGTTTGGGATATAACGTTCAAATTTCTAAACCCAATTGAATGAATTTGGTGTCATTGGAAAATTGAGACAATGAGGAACATTTTTCTGGAAGGAAATATTATTAAATTCCTTCACTTTTTCCATGATCATTAGTCAAGAAATTAGAAGTATAAGATGATAGCTATAAAGACAAAAGAAGGGTAAATATGAAAAGACTAGTTAATTATGAGGTTTTGATGGGTTATTTTGGAGATATTAGTATATAAATGATTGTAGGATTTTATCATATGGTACAATTAAAATGAAATAGTCTTGTAAGAGTATATATGTATGAGGGCATTTTGGGAAGAACATTGAAGCATTAAGGTTATAAGGCATCAAAGGAAGGGTAAAGGGGTCTTTGTACAATCATTAATGGCATGATTGTAATAAGAAGGTTTGTTTGGCTTTTAAAGAAGAGGGAAGCACGAAATTGAGAGAAGAGAAGAGAGAGAGAGTCGTAGAGAAAGAAGAGAAGAAGGAAAGAAGAGGAGAGAAAGAAGAAGAAAAAGAAAGAGAATCATATTGCCAAGGTAAGTTTTTCTTCTTCTTGCTTTGTTAGAGAAAGAGTTAGAAAGAGAAAGAGTTTGTGTAGAGAATGGGTGTTAGATTGGAAGAATATGATTTAAGGAACCCATTTGATTACGTGCACGTCGACGTAAAGCCTTCTCCCGGCTGCCCACTTGTGGCCCACGAGATCTGAAAAATGGACTCGTTTCGTTCACGGTGTAAACTGCGATTTCTCCGTTTTGTTCCACGAAACCCTCAAGCCATTTGTTGTGCATTGCATTTGTGAATTGTTAAGTTGATGTATACATGATTTGCATTATTGTGAATTGGTTGAGAATTTGAAGAAATAAGAGTTTTGTGATTTTAATGCAGATTGACTATGTTTATGAAAATGTTCAATGAGAATAAACTTTTTGAACGATTTTGCTTGTTATTTGTTATAAGCATGTTACCCACGAGCTGTAAAGCTCACCCCCACTCTCTTTTCCCTATTCAAGTGATGAGCAAGAGATTAAGTGGAAGTGAATCAAGACATAAATTCTAATTTGCATGTTTTGTTTTATTTCGGATTAACTTATGTAAGATAAGGTTGTAGTCGCATGTTGGGCAATTATAGTTCAAGCATCTTATGTATTTTGGGATTTTGCAAAATATTGTATTATGGCTTGAAATGCCAATAAACAGTAAACTCTTAAATGGTGATGTTAATGAAATGTGAAATGGTATATGGATGATGATGATGAATGTTGAGCATGAATGGTTGATATATATATATATATGTATATATATACACATCAGTGAGATGTTATGGAAAAGACACATAGGAATTATGAATGATGAGAGGTAGTTGGATATAAAGAGTCAAACAAATTGAGGTTGAGAGTTTGACGAATTCCAATTGGTAGTTGAATTGTTATGAATGATGTGTAATAGAGGAAGTGAAGTTGGGATAAACTTCAAGTATTTTCATAAGGGTTAATTTTATGAACTGGCTTCAGGGAAAATCTGAAATAATCTAGATAGAACTAGATAGAGTTGTCTTCTGGAAAGTTGTAACTTATCCTCTTAGCTTTCCGATGCTATAAGGTATGAAAATTTGGGTATCGGGATTGACGAATATGGGCATTAGAAGTGATGATGCTGCATAGGAAGTTTAAACATGACAATTATGGTGAATGATGAGAGTTTGTGTTTGTGATGAGTAAATTGAGTTGAATTTTGGGAGTTTGATGCACCCAAGTTGGTAATTGAATGTTTTAAGAGTGTTATTGCATTAGAAGAAGTGAAATTGGGAAGATTATGAGTGAATATGATGTTATGTTGGATGTAGGAAGCATTGGAAAGGCTTTGGAGGGGTTTTGGGAACCCCTATGTCCGTTAGGCGGACTTTAGGTCCGTTAAACGGACCTTATCAGGTGAAAAGGGCTCCTAAGCCAATCTATGTCTGTTATGTTAAGTCAAAATGACTTTACATAAAAATGATTTTAATGTATAACAAACAAAGAGAGATCATATACAAGAAAAACAAAGCAGACGCAGACGTGCAAATGCAAAGCAGACGCAGACGCAAATGCAAAGCAAACGCAGACGCAAATGCAAAGCCGACGCAGACGCAAATGCAAAGCAGACGCAGACGCAAATGCAAAGCCGACGCAGACGCAAATTCAAAGCAGACGCAGACGCAAATACAAAGCAGACGCAGACACAAATGCAAAGTAGACGCAGACGCAAATGCAAAGCAGACACAGACGCAAATACAAAGCAGACGCAGACGCAAAAGCAAAGCAGATGCAAATATGAAGCAGATGCAGACGAAGTAAAGAAACAGATGCAAGAGTCAGTTCGAGTTAGTTACAGAACTCAACTGATTAACCGTTTCTTTAAAGATCAAAGATTCAAGATTCAAGAATCAAGAAGCAGTTAGAGACGAAGGCTATAAATTCAAGTCGAAGTCGAAAACTGAAAAGCTGTTGATCTTAGAAAAATTATACAAAGTGAAAAAACGATTAAGTGCAAACTAGTTGAGTGCTATCTTACTGTAACAAAGTGTTCAAATATTTTTCTGAAAAGAAAAAGGTGTACTGATAGCCTGCAGAGGCTAAGTGTGAAAGAATACTGATTGTAGAGACCTGAAGAGGCTCGTGAAAGAATACTTGTAACGATTGAAGAGATAGTGAAATCTCGGAAGAAACTCGAGGATCGGACGTAGCCCACGGTTTGGGGTGAACCAGATAAACCGCGTGTCTACCACTCTTACTCTCTATCTCATTTTTAGTTTCAAATTTTATCATTACTTATCGCTCACATACATAGTATTGAGAAGTTTGATCAATCGGAATAAATAAAAATTCAGTAAAGATTTTTATTCCTAACAAGTAATTCGAAAAGACTTATAAAGAGGGAATACACAATTCAACCCCCTTCTCGTGCATTCTATTATTGTTTTCTAAGTCTCAGATTAACGTGTGATTCACTTCAATTGGTATCGAGCAAGGTATCCAAGAATCACTTTGGCGAAGTGTGGATTAAAGATAATGGCAGAGTCACATGTATACATCGCTGAAGGAGCCTCAGCCACTAGACCTCCAAAGATTCAACGGAGAAGACTATCACTAATGGAAAGATAGGATGCGGTTATTCATCGAATCTACTCATGTTGACCTTTGAGACGTTATAGAGAACGGACCTTACACACCTGTAGATGAAGAAGGCAATTCTATTCCACTAATGATGGACTACCGATCGAAAGCAAGAATCTGATTAAATTCAAAGGCAAAATTTTTCTTGACATGTGCCCTAAGTAGGAGCGAGTATGACAAAGTGCACGGTTGTGACACTGCAAAAGAGATGTGGGACACATTGTCTATTGCTCACGAAGGCACAAGCCAAGTTAAAGAATCCAAGATAAGTATTCTTGTGCATCAATATGAACTTTTCAGGATGGAAGATGAAGAATCTATTGATCAAATGTTTGGAAGATTTCAAACAATTGTCAATGGATTGAAAGCTCTTGGAAGGACATGTAACAATCAAGATCATGTTCGAAAGATTCTAAAAAGTCTTCCTAAGAGATGGAGACCTAAAGTTACTGCAGTGCAAGAAGCCAAAGACTTGAGCGTGTTAAAGCTGGATGAGTTGCTGAGATCCTAAAAGATTCATGAAGTAGAACTCAACGCTGAAGACAAGCCCAAGCGAGATAAGTCAATAGCACTGAAGGCCGAAAAAAAGAATCATAAGACTCAAAGAAGGAGGAAGTCATCAAAAGCGTTGAAAATTGAAGAATCAAAGGATGACAACTCCAGCCAATCCGAATCAGACTCAAGTGATGAAGATGACGAATTATCTTTCATTTCCAGAAAGATAAGACGCATGTGGAAGAAAAAGCCCAGAGGGAACCAGACATTCAAAAACAATGGAAAAGATGAAGCTAAACCAGAGAAGTCTTCTATCATTTGCTACGAGTGCAACCAGCCTGGACACTATAAGTCCGAATGTCCTACTCTCAAGAAGAAACCAAAGAAGAGTAGAGAAGGCAAGAAAAGCATGATGGCAACATGGTAGGACCTAGATTCATCTGAATCAAATACAGGCTCTGAGTCATCAGAACATGCAAACATTTGCCTAATGGCCGAGGAAGATAGTGATGAGGAGGTAAAATCAGATTATGATAATTTGCATGATGCCTATTCAGAATTGTTAGAAGATTCTCATGCTATTATGAAACAGTACAAGCTGTTAAAGAAGAAGTATGTAGAAAATATTAGACATACTGAGGTAATAAAGAGAGAAAATGTTTGTTTAAAGAAACAATTAGAAGATAAAAAGAAAATTGTAGATGATCGTAAGAGATTAATCAACTTAAACTAAGGATTAAGAATTTATCATTGATTTAGCTACTTTCACGAAAGTACAAAAAATGAATGAGATGCTTGGAAAATGTAGACATCCGAAAGTGATAAGATGGATTAGGGTTTACAGAAACAAGATTGATGTCATAAAAATCATCATTCAAAAAGAAGATATAGGATGATTCATTTTAATCAACATTCTAATAATATGCATCATAAATCACATCATATGCATACTACTAACCATAAAGGACCCAAGAAAATTTGGGTACGAAGAAATAAAATAGTTTCTCCCGCAGATATCCTTCCTTGGAAGATACGACAAGCACCATTGGTATTTAGACAAAGGATGCTCGCGACACATGATTTGAGAAGAAGGTCTATGTTCCTAGACCTTCAATATAAGAAGGAGGATCAAGAACTTTCGGAGACAACCAGCAGGCAAAATTATTGGAATCGGAAAATAGGTAAAGATTCCTTTGCATGCATAAATAATGTCTTCGCTTGTTGATGGTCTAAAGCATAACTTGATTAGCGCGACCAATTGTGTGATTTCGGTTTCACAGTTACATTCAATCAAAATCCTTGCGAAGTCGAAACAAAGATGGGTCTATACTTTTCTCGCCAAGAGAAGAAACAACCTTTACAAAATCAATTTAGAAGATTTTCAAAACAAAATATTTCATGTTTTCTATCTTCAAGAAGAAAGACTAATCTGCATAAAAAGCTAGGACATGTCTCTTTGAAACATATTTAAAAATTGGTAAAACATGATTTGGTAAGAGGTTTGCCAAAAATAAGTTTTGACAAAGAACTTTTCTGTGAAAATTGTTTGAAAGGAAAACAAGTTAAAACCTCTTTCTCTTCTAAAAGTTTTGTAACCTCATCAAGACCTTTAGAACTGTTACATATGGATTTATTTGGTCCTACAAGGACATTAAGTCTTGGCAGAAAGAAATATGGACTCGTCATTGTTGATGACTTTACTCGATTTTGTTGTATATTGTTTTTATCACACAAAGATGAGTCTTTTAAGTGTTTTAGAATCTTATCCAGAAAGTTACAGAATGAAAAAGGAATGTCCATAGCCAGTATCAGGAGTGACCATGGTGGAGAATTTGAAAATGAGAAGCTTAGAGTATTGTTGGGCCCCGAATTTTTTTTTTCTATTTTATTTTATTTGAATTAATTAATTATTTATTTATGGATTTATTCGTTAATTATTTTATTTTGTCTTAATTGATTTAATTATGTGTTTATGTAAATATTTTTATGTTGGGCTTGGAAATTAGAAGCTAGAAATTAAATGAAAGCTTGGGCTTCAAATTGGAAAGTATGGGCTTAGGTAAATGGATTAAGTAGAAGGAGGATTAATAATAAGTGGGTTTGGTGGAAGTAGGCCTTGGGAGGTGGAGGCCCAAAAGCCTTTATGTAGGGAAAGCCAAAACTATGTAGTTTTGGTGTAGTATGAATTAAAGGAATTAAAGAAGAGTTAAAGGAAGAGGAGGAGAAGAGAGTGTCGAGAATCCAAAGGAGAGGAGAAGAGAAGGAAAACGTGAGCTAGCCAAGGAAGAAAGGAAGAGAGAAAATCGTGGGGGCTTGTGGAGAAGAATAAAGAAGGAGAAAAGAAGAGAAATCAAGAGCTTAAGGTAAGTATCTATCTTCCTTTGAGTTAGATTCAAGAAATGGGATGAAATGAAGGTTAGGGTTTGTGTAGGAATGAAGAAAGAAAGAAGAGATGAGTGGTTTTGTGATTAGAAGCTAGGGTTGGTTGTTTTAGCTTAAATGGGCTATGGGTAGGTTAGGTTTAAGACTTCGTTATCGATTTATCGATTCTTGAATGTTTCGACTTTTCCAATGAGTTTCAAATGTGTTTTATTGAAGGAACTAAGGAAACCTCACTCAAGAGAGAGAGGAAGAGCAATCGTGAACCCAGTTTCGACGATAGGTGGGTAACATCTTTATAGTTATGTGTAATGGGCAAAGCCCTATGTGTGCTATCTTGTTATACTATGTGCATATTGAAAATGAAATTTTGTGTTTTGAGAGGAAAGAATGGAACTTTGATGCTTTGAAAGAGTGCGATAAGCGTAAAATGTGAATCTTGTGTTTTGATATGTGAGCATAATGATTGTGTTTGGGTAGAGAGAACCCTTTGTGAAGTCACGTGCACGTTGACCCCATTAGCCTTCTCCCGCCGCTTTAGGCTTACGAGATCCAAAATGGACTCGTCGTGATTACTGTAAACTTCGGCTCGTCGTGTTTATGGAACTCTCGAGCCAATTGTGTGCATTTCATCATTTATAAGTGTTTATGATGCATAAGATGGGTGTTAGTTGCAAGATGATTCTATGTTATGCCTTGTGTGATGAGTTAAGTAAATTGTGAGTTAGGTGATAAAGTTGAATTTTCAACCTATTATGTAAATTGCTAATGCTTTGGATTATTAATTGTGTGTGTGGCTCATTATGTGATGGCTATAAATTTGTTAGCCATCGAGCCGTGTTAGCTCACCCCATTCTCCTCCTCGGTGAAAATTCAAGTTGAGAGTTGAACCTTGCAAGGCATCGACATCACCCAAGAACTTAGGAACTTTTGTATTAAGTTAATAACTAGCTTTTGGAATAGCTTTGTAAGCATATTGACCATTGAGCATCTCATCTTTTGTGTTTTGTACTTGATTTTGATGAATATGCCAATATGTAACCAAAGCTATGCATGAATCTTTCTTATGATTGGAAAAGAGAATGAGAGCTCTAGTACTCTCTTCATTATATGTTTTGTTGATTTGTGACCTATGTGTGAAGTATGTGTACCATTCTTTTAAGTTTGGAGATATCTGTTGGGTGTCTGTGGGTTTTGCCTTGAAAGAGCTTCATTGGAAAATTTCCAAGGTTAGGAGTTGTAAAGTTTTGTAAATTCAGGTATGTTGCATTTTCTGATATTTCTGTGTTGTTAGAGGATTGTATGGGAGCTTTATGACTCCTTGAGAGTGATAGGCGAGCTGTAGGTTCTTCTAAAATGTTTATAAGCTATTTATGAGGATTAAAATGGTAGGTGTGAGTGGTTAGAATTAAATGTAGGTCTTTGTCAAATGACGGATTTTTAGACAGAACCTTTGTGACCATTTTGACCCTTATAGAGTTGGAATTTGGGTCAGTGATCATCATGAAAATGTAGATCTTTCTTTCTCTATGAAATAGACACCAATTTTGTTAAATTTGGAGTTGAATGGAAAGTTATGACCTTTGCAAGTGGAGCCGCATCAGAGCAAAAACCAGACGATGCACTGTAGCAAAAACCAGACGATGCACTGTAGCAAAAACCAGACGATGTTACTGTAGCAAAAACCAGACGATGTTACTGTTCATCTCCGTCTGATTTTTGCTGAGGATAACATCATCTCCGTCTGATTTTTTTGCTAAGGATGACGTCATCTTCGTCTCATTTTATCGTCTGTTTTTGTCTTACGACCCCTCTTCCTTCTTTTGGCCATAACTTTTTGCACAGACCTCCGATCGACCTCATTTTCGAAGCATTGGATTTCTAAAAGATTTTTATACCTTTCTACACTGGACTTATCAGATTTTCTTTCAAATTGAAAATGGTGGTTTGAAACGAAGCATGGCGATCAGTTGATAAGGGTTGACTATGCTTCAGAATTTTTAAAATATCTTGAGCTATAGAGCTCCGATCAAAGCGATTTTTGTTTTAAATTAAACTAGAGGCATAAACCTACAAGTTTTATGAAGAGACCGATCAGTGATTAAGCCTTTAAGATTTTCAAATGCTTACCTGAAGTCGGTAGTGCTCAGTTTTGATTGTTTTCTTCGAGATAGTGTTTTAACCATAACATCTTCATTCCTAACTCAATTGAGCGATTCCAGTTGCGTTGGAATCGTGAGATCCGAGGATCATTTTATCAAGAGCTAACCCTGAATTTTATAAAGTGAAATTTTTCCATATTTGTGATTAGCATATGTGTTGGTTGTGGGTCTTCTATTTGGATGGGTCAGAATGTTGGGCTTGGAGACGGGTCCAACATTGTTTGGTATCGAGCTTAGGCTTACTCCTAGGCTTAAAATGTATAGTAGGGAACATTGTATGTGATTAAATGTTTATTTTATGAATTGATTGTTTGCATTACGTGACATGCATATCATGCATACATATAGGAACTAAGCTTAAAAACGAATTGTAGCTAATCACTAGTATTTTCATTGAAGGAGTACGATGCCACCTCATCGAAGGACACGAGGAGTTTTGCAAGGTTCAATTGCACCTGACTCTCCGTCGAGAGAGGAGAGCACGGATGAGTCTGTAGCCCTGTGAGTGGCAGAGGCCCCTCTAGGCGCGGGGTAGTGAGCCTCTTCGTTCACGAGACTCAAAGAATCACCTAGTGCTGTCCCGAGCAAGTGCTCACGTTAGACCCAGTGTCGCTCTGCATTTACCCAAGCTTTTGTTCAAAGCTATGGGCAAATGCCTGTGCTTTAGTTGACCCACTAAGAGGGGAAGACAGTTTGATAAGCTAAGAAATGCAGGCGGTGGACTTCCACGGACCACGGATCCCGAGGAAGCCGAGACCTGTTGAGGAAGGCGAGAGAGGCTTTGGATCGGATGGAGTCGAGGATGATGAGAGGGTAGTCTATCTTGCCACCGCTTGTGGTGATGCTTTGCCTTTGGTGGGAGGCGTGCTGTGGAGTCGATTGAGACCATGGGATTGACATGGGAGACTGACTGTTGTCTTGAAAGAAGTATCTGTCTGAAGTGTACATTCAATGAGGCGAGAGGGAGTTCTAAGCCTTACCGAGGGAGATGACGGTCGAGTGAATACGAGCGTCGGTTCACACATTAGCTAGATATCTTTGCAGAGATGAGGTGAGTGAGGCCGCTAAGTGCGTCGATTTGAGTCGGGTTTGCACTGCTATCGAGAGAAGGTGATAATCTGAACTTCGTGACTTGCAGCAGATTAGTTGAAGCGTGCACGAGGGTTGAGAACCTCGAGAACATCAAGAGTGCAATTAACAGAAGAGGAAGGAAGAGAGCGATTCAGGAGGGAGGTGGTACTTTATGCTGAGAGAAGTGCTAGAGCCTTTCTGTGCATGTCTGAGGAGAGAATACGGTGGGAGCCGGCTAGACCGATGAGGACTTCTTCCGCTTCCCACCAAGTCTCAACGGTGGGCGGTAAAAGAGGAGATGGGAGAGACCACCCCTTCCTAAGTGTGAGCACTGTGGATATCTCCATAGAGGAGAATGTCGCAGATTGACAGGAACATGCTTCAATTGTGGCCAGAAGGGGCATATCGCTAAGTTTTGTCCCAAGCCGGACAGGAGAGAGGGATCTCGGATGCAGCCCTCTAGAAGGAGGCGATGGCTCGTAAAGCGGTGATGTAGTGGGTAGCTCTGGAGGTCCTAAGAGAGCTTATCCTCCGAGACAGATCCAGAGGGCAAGTTCCAGCCAGAGTGTTTGTCATGACTCGAGAGGAGGCAGAGACCGCGCCAGAAGTTGTAGCGGGTATGGTTAAACTGTTTGATGATTATGTGTTTGCTATGATTGACTCAGGTTCTACCCATTACTTTGTGTCTTGGTGGGACTATTTCTAGGAGGAGTTTGAGCCCATTGGATACTCCGTGATGGTGAGTACTCAATCGGCCAATATATTATTATCGATCAAGTATATAGAGATTGTGAGATAGAGATTAGTGGAGGAAAATTGGTGGTGGATCCGATGCCTTTGAAGATGGGAGGATTGGATGTGATCCTAGGTATGGACACATTAGAGAGGTATCATGTTACTTTAGATTGTAAAATGAAGGCGGTGGAGTTTGAGCTAGAGGATAGCAGGAAAGTGATACTCATGGGAGATAGAAAAGTCAGTCCACCTCGGGTTATTTCATTTATGATGGCGAGAGAGAATGATGAGCAAGGGTGTGAGGCCTTTTTGGCTTATGTGCTAGATATGGAGGCAGATAGAGGGAGGTTGAAGACATTCCAAGAGTCGAAATTCCGGATGTCTTCCCGAGGAATTGCAGGACTACCTCCTCCTAGGGAAATTGAGTTTCCCATTGAGCTTCATTCAGAATCTTCGCCGATCTCAATTCCTTTATCGGATGGCTCTGACGAATTGAAGGAGCTTAAGGAGCGATTGGAGGATCTTTTAGAGAAGGGTTATGTTAGACCGAAGTTCTTCGCCTTGGGAGCTCGGTTCTTTTGTGAAGAAGAAAGATGGGTCGTTCATGGATGTGTGTGGATTATAGGAAGTTGAATCATGCCCCTTAAGAATGTATATCCGCTCCCGCGCATAGATGATTTGTTTGATCGATTGCAAGGGGCGAGAGTCTTTTCAAGATAGACTTGAGGTCGAGTTATCATCGATTGAGGATTAAGGAGACCGATGTGTCAAAGACCGCTTTTAGGGACGAGGTATGACCACTTTGAGTTTTTGGTTATGCCTTTCGGGTTAACGAATGCTCCTGCGGTCTTTATGAATTTGATGAATAGAGTCTTGAGTCCTTCTAGATCAATTTATCATCGTCTTCATTGATGATATATTGGTCTATTCTAAGAGTGATGAGGAGCATGAGGATCATTTGATGGTTGCCTTGGAGACATTGAGGAAGAATGAGTTGTATGCCAAATTCGATAAATCTAATTTTGGCTAAGGAAGTGGTATTTTGGGGCATGTGATCTCGAGCAAGGAGTGCATGTGGATCCGCAAAAGATAGAAGCGTGGTTAAATGGGAAGCGCCAAAGAATGTAGGTGAAGTGAGAAGTTTCTTGGGATTATTTGGATATTACAGGAGGTTTGTGGAGGGCTTTTCCTTGATAAATGCTCCACTTTCCAAGTTGACAAGGAAGAATCAAAATTTGAATGGACCGAGGAGTGCTGGGGTAGTTTCGAGGAGTTGAAGAAGCGGCTTACCACCGCACCGATTCGACATTGTCTTCGGTAATGATGGGTACATTGTGTGCAGTGATGCCTCAGGGAAGGGTTTAGGGTGTGTATTGATGCAAGGAGAGAAAGTGATTGCTTATGCCTCTAGGCGGTTGAAGCCTTATGAGATGAACTATCCGATCCATGACTTGAGTTGGTCTGCTATAATCTTTGCATTGAAGATTTGGAGACATTATCGTATGGAGTTACCACTAGGATATTCTGAGATCATAAGAGCCTTAAATACTTGTTGACCCAAAAGAGCTGAATTTGAGGCGAGGCGATGGTTAGAGTTGCTAAAAGATTATGACTTGGTGATAGACTACCATCCGGGAAAGCTAATGTCAGAGCTGATGCATTGAGTAGAAAGTCCACCATGGCACATGTGGAGACGATGTACCTTCCTTTCTGAAGGATTTAGCGGACTTGATGTGATGTTGAGGCAAGATGGGCTGAGTGTATTTTGGCAAGTTTGAGGTGAGGCCGGTCTTTGAAGGAGAAGATCAAGGAATTTCGGGATCGGGATGAGTACTTGAGTAAGCTTAGGAAGAGATAAAGAATGGAAAGCCGTCTAATGTAGAGGTAAAGGAAGATGGATTGATGGTTGTGGGTAGTAGATTGTGTGTTAAGGCAAGTTAGAGTTGAGGATGAAATTCTTGATGAGGCGATAATGCTCCTTATGCAATGCATCCGGGGAGTTCTAAGATGTATCGAATTTGAAAGAGCATTTCGGTGGAAAGGAATGAGGAAAGATGTAGAAGAGTATGCTAAAAGATGTTTGGTGTGCCGCCAGTTAAAGTCGAACACTAAGCACCTTCAGCAAGCTTAATCCTTGCCTATTCCGGAGTGGAAATGGGAAAAGATAACTATGGATTTTCCGATGGGATTAGAGATCTAGCAGGAAGCATGACGCTATATGGGTGATTGTGGATAGGTTGACTAAGTCACTCACTTCTTGCCGATTAAATCGGATAGATTCTTTGAATATTTTGGCTAAGAAGTATGTGGATGAGGTGATCGACTTCATGGGATTCCGAGTTCGATAGTGTCGATAGGGATCCTAGGTTTACCTCAGATTTTGGGAGAGTTTGCAGGAGGCTTTGGGGACTCGATTGCATTTTAGTACTGACTTTCCATCCGCAGACCGATGGACAATCGGAGAGGACCATTCGGACTTTGGAGGCAATCTTTGAGGGTTTGTGCTTTGGATTTCAAAGGTTAGTGGGATGATCACCACCTTTGATTGAATTCGCCACAACAATTCCTATCACTGAATTGAGATGGCGCCTTATGAAGCCTTGTATGGTAGGAGATGTAAAACTCCATATGTTGGGATGAGGAAGGTGAAAGAAAGTTTGTGGGGCTGAGTTAGTGCAGTCACGATTGATAAGATAAAGCTAGTGAAACAGAGGCTTAAGGCACTCAAGATCGGATGAAGAGCTATTCGGATGCCCATAGGAAAGAGATGGAATTTGAAGTGGGTGAGAAGGTGTTTCTTAGAGCTTCTCCATGGAAAGGCGTTTGAGGTTTGGTAAGAAAGGTAAGCTTAGCCCGAGGTATATAGGCCCATCTGAGATCATTGAGAGGATTGAGCCTTTGGCTTATAAGTTAGATTTGCCATCGGAGTTGTCTAAGATTCATAATGTATTCCATGTGTCGATCTTTGAGGAGATATAGGTCGGATCCTTCGCATATAGTTCAACCTTGAAGTTCAGTTGAGAGAGGATTTGAGTTATGAGGAGCAACCAAAGGAGATCTTAGATTCAAAGGAAAAGTGCTAAGGAATAAGATTGTGAAGTGGTTAAGGTCTTGTGGAGGAACCATTCGACCGAGGAGGCTACTTGGGAACCCTTGGAAGCCATGAGGGAGAAGTATCCCTACCTCTTCATGGACTCAGGTAAGAATTTCGAGAAATTCTATTAGGAGGGGAGAATTGTTGGGCCCCGAAATTTTTTTTTCTATTTTATTTTATTTGAATTAATTAATTATTTATTTATGGATTTATTCGTTAATTATTTTATTTTGTCTTAATTGATTTAATTATGTGTTTATGTAAATATTTTTATGTTGGGCTTGGAAATTAGAAGCTAGAAATTAAATGAAAGCTTGGGCTTAATATTGGAAAGTATGGGCTTAGGTAAATGGATTAAGTAGAAGGAGGATTAATAATAAGTGGGTTTGGTGGAAGTAGGCCTTGGGAGGTGGAGGCCCAAAGCCTTTATGTAAGGGAAAACCAAAACTATGTAGTTTTGGTGTAGGATGAATTAAAGGAATTAAAGAAGAGTTAAAGGAAGAGGAGGAGAAGAGAGTGTCATAGAATCAAAGGAGAGGAGAAGAGAAGGAAAAGCGTGAGCTAGCCAAGGAAGAAAGGAAGAGAGAAAATCGTGGGGGCTTGTGGAGAAGAATAAAGAAGGAGAAAAGAAGAGAAATCAAGAGCTTAAGGTAAGTATCTATCTTCCTTTGAGTTAGATTCAAGAAATGGGATGAAATGAAGGTTAGGGTTTGTGTAGGAATGAAGAAAGAAAGAAGAGATGAGTGGTTTTGTGATTTGAAGCTAGGGTTGGTTGTTTTAGCTTAAATGGGCTATGGGTAGGTTAGGTTTAAGACTTCGTTATCGATTTATCGATTCTTGAATGTTTCGACTTTTCCAATGAGTTTCAAATGTGTTTTATTGAAGGAACCAAGGAAACCTCACTCAAGAGAGAGAGGAAGAGCAATCGTGAATCCGGATTCCGGCGATAGGTGGGTAACATCTTTATAGTTATTGTGTAATGGGCAAAGCCCTATGTGTGCTATCTTGTTATACTATGTGCATATTGAAAATGAAATTTTGTGTTTTGAGAGGAAAGAATGGAACTTTGATGCTTTGAAAGAGTGCGATAAGCGTAAAATGTGAATCTTGTGTTTTGATATGTGAGCATAATGATTGTGTTTGGGCGAGAGAGAACCCCTTTGTGAAGTCACGTGCACGTTGACCCCCATTAGCCTTCTCCCGGCTGCCTGCTTTAGGCTTACGAGATCCGAAAAATGGACTCGTCGTGATTACTGTAAACTTCAGTTTCCGTCGTGTTTATGGAACTCTCGAGCCAATTGTGTGCATTTCATCATTTATAAGTGTTTATGATGCATAAGATGGGTGTTAGTTGCAAGATGATTCTATGTTATGCCTTGTGTGATGAGTTGAGTAAATTGTGAGTTAGGTGATAAAGTTGAGTTTTCAACCTATTATGTAAATTGCTAATGCTTTGGATTATTAATTGTGTGTGTGTGGCTCATTATGTGATGGCTATAAATTTGTTAGCCACTGAGCCGTGTTAGCTCACCCATTCTCCTCCTCGGTGAAAATTCAAGTTGAGAGTTGAACTTGCAAGGCATCGACATCACTCCAAGAACTTAGGAACTTTTGTATTAAGTTAATAACTAGCTTTTGGAATAGCTTTGTAAGAATATTGACCATTGAGCATCTCATCTTTTGTGTTTTGTACTTGATTTTGATGAATATGCCAATATGTAACCAAAGCTATGCATGAATCTTTCTTATGATTGGAAAAGAGAATGAGAGCTCTAGTACTCTCTTCATTATATGTTTTTGTTGATTTGTGACCTATGTGTGAAGCATGTGTACCATTCTTTTAAGTTTGGAGATATCTGTTGGGTGTCTGCTGGGTTTTTGCCTTGAAAGAGCTTGCTGGAAAATTTCCAAGGTTAGGAGTTGTAAAAGTTTTGTAAATTCTGGGTATGTTGCATTTTCTAATATTTCTGTGTTGTTAGAGGATTGTATGGGAGCTTTATGACTCCTTGAGAGTGATAGGCGATCTGTAGGGTTCTACTAAAATGTTTATAAGCTATTTATGAGGGATTAAAATGGTAGGTGTGAGTGGTTAGAATTAAATGTAGGTGCTGTCAAATGACAGATTTTTAGACAGAACCTTTGTGACCATTTTTGACCCTTATAGAGTTGGAATTTGGGTCAGTGATCATCATGAAAATGTAGATCTTTCTTTCTCTATGAAATAGACACCAATTTTGTTAAATTTGGAGTTCAGAATGGAAAGTTATGACCTTTGCAAGTGGAGTCAGACTTTAGCAAAAACAGACGATGTAATTGAAAGCAAAAACCAGACGATGCATGTAGCAAAACCAGACGATAGTTATCTGTAGCAAAAATCAGGCGATGTTACTGTTCATCTCCGTCTGATTTTTGCTGAGGATGACATCATCTCTGTCTGATTTTTTGCTAAGGATGACGCTATCTTCGCCTCATTTTATCGTCTGCTTTTGTCTTACGACCCTCTTCCTTCTTTTGGCCATAACTTTTTGCACAGACCTCCGATCGACCTCATTCTCAAAGCATTGGATTTCTAAAAGATTTTTCTACCTTTCTACACTGGACTTATCAGATTTTCTTTCAAATTGAAAATGGTGGTTTGAAACGAAGCATGGCGATCGGTTGATAAGGGTGACTATGCTTCAAATTTTAAAATATCTTGAGCTATAGAGCTCCGATCAAAGCGATTCTTGTTTTAAATTAAACTAGAGGCATAAACCTACAAGTTTTATGAAGAGACAGATCAGTGATTAAGCCTTTAAGATTTTCAAATGCTTACCCGAAGTCGGTAGTGCTCAGTTTTGATTGTTTTCTTCGAGATAGTGTTTTAACCATAACATCTTCATTCCTAACCCGAATTGAGCGATTCCAGTTGCGTTGGAATCGTGAGATCCGAGGGATCATTTTTATCAAGAGCTAACCTCGAATTTTTATATAGTGAAAATTTTCCATATTTGTGATTAGCATATGTGTTCGGTTGTGGGTCTTCTACGCTGGATGGGTCCGAATGTTGGGCTTCGGAGACGGGGTCTAACAAGTATACTGTGAGGAGAATGGAATTTCCCACAACTTCTCAGCCCCTAGAACTCCACAAAAAAATGGAGTTGTTGAAAGAAAGAATATGACGATTCAAGAGATGGCAAGGATAATGCTATGTGAGACGAATCTTCCTAAGTATTTCTGGGCAGAAGCTGTGAATACAACATGCTTTATTCAGAATAGGATCATGTTGCGACCTATGTTGAAGAAGACTCCTTACGAGTTATGGAATGGAAGAAGACCAAGCATATCTTACTTTCATCCATTTGGGTGCAAATGTTCCATTCTGAATACGAAAGAGTTGTTGGATAAATTCGATTCGAAGACCTATCCAGGAATCTTCCTAGGCTACTCATTATCGTCTAAAGCGTTTCGAGTTTACAACTTGACTTCAAAGTTTGTTGAAGAGATGATTCATGTCAAGTTTGATGATAATTCTCAACCCCATAAGGAAGATGACGTGGAGAATGAAGGTCCTTCAAAGAACTTAGATGATACCTCAGAAACTCCCTCGTCAGACACTCATGAGAACAAGATTGAAGA
Organism: Erythroxylum novogranatense; assembly: GCA_029891385.1. Taxonomy (NCBI): domain Eukaryota; kingdom Viridiplantae; phylum Streptophyta; class Magnoliopsida; order Malpighiales; family Erythroxylaceae; genus Erythroxylum; species Erythroxylum novogranatense. Next base: position 91,169,944 of record CM057225.1, on the reverse strand, counting down.
TATTCCAGAAACTATAGAACTAAGACGAAATTGGAGATATAAAAGTTTTCATCCAGAAGAACTAGTTATCGGTGACACCTCAGAAGGAGTTAGGACAAGGTCCAGATTCAGAAGAGAAGCTAATGTAGCCTTTATCTCTGAAGTAGAGCCTAAGAAGGTTGAGGAAGCTCTTCAAGACGAAGCTTGGGTGTTAGTCATGCAAGAGGAGCTGAATCAATTTACTAGAAATAACGTCTGGTCCTTAGTCCCAAAACCTTTTAAGAAATCCATTATTGGAACCAAATGGGTTTTCAAGAATAAGTTAGACGAATCAGGTAGGGTGAGTTGTAATAAGGCTAGATTAGTAGCACAAGGTTATAATCAGCAAGAAGGAATAGACTACAATGAAACATATGCTCCAGTGGCGAGACTTGAAGCTATAAGGATTTTGTTAGCATATGCGATCTGTCATGATATAAAGTTGTTTCAGATGGATGTTAAGAGTGCATTTCTGAATGGTTTTATAGATGAAGAGGTGTATGTGAAACAACCACCTGGCTTTGAAGATGTTAAAAAACCAGACTATGTCTATAGACTTCACAAAGCCTTATACAGTCTGAAGCAAGCTCCTAGAGCTTGGTATGATCGTCTGAGTACGTTCCTAATAGAGAATGGTTTCAGTAGAGGTCAAGTTGATAAGACGCTCTTTAGAAAGAGTTTTCAGAATGATTTTATCTTAGTACAGATCTACGTTGATGATATCATTTTGGTGCTACTCAAAAGAGTTGTGTTTAAAGTTTGAGAGCTTAATGAAGAAAGAATTTGAAATGAGTATGATGGGTGAGTTAAATTTCTTTCTTAGGTTGCAAGTTAGCGCATCAAGAGAAGATCTTCATTCATCAACAAAAGTATGTGAAAGAGTTGTTGAATAAGTTTGATATGAATAATGTGAAGCCTATGGCAACTCCGATGCATCCTTCAAACCTTTTGTCGAAAGACGAACTTGGTAAGAAGGTGGATCAAACCCTATATAGAGGATGATCGGCTCTTTCTTGTATCTTCTGACAAGTAGACACGATATTACATTAGGTGTATGCTTGTGTGCAAGATTTCAAGCCGATCCTAGAGAGTCTCATTTATTCTTTGTTAAAAGAATTTTGAGATATCTCGCAGTACTACCGATCTTTGCTTAATGTTTGAGAAAGGTAAAGATTTCAGTTAATTGGATATTGCGATGCGGACTATGCCGGAGACAGAATCGAAAGAAAAAGCACAAGTGGAGGATGTCATTTTCTCGGAGGAAATCTAGTCTCCTGGTCAAGCAAGAGACAAAGCTCAATTACTCTATCAACCGCTGAAGCAGAATATATATCCGCATGAAGTTGTCGCCACGACGCCATGGATCAAGTATCAGCTTGAAGACTATTCAGTTAAAGAAGAGGAGATTCCAATTTATTACGATAACACCAGCGCAATAAATCTATCAAAGAATCCAATTAAGCATTCTAGAGTGAAGCATATAGAAGTTAGACATCATTTCCTGAGAGCTTATGTTCAGAGGAAAGTGGTGCTTCTACAGTTTGTTGAAAAAGAACTTCAGTGGGCAAACATCTTCACTAAACCACTAAGTGAAGAACGGTTTCAGAAGATAAGATGCAATCTTAACATGGTGATGTTAAATGAACAGTCAGGCTAAAGTAACGTGAAAACTAACGACGTTAGTTACATTGAGTTATAGCTGGTAACTTCTCTCACAAGAAAGATTTTTGGAGGGAAAAATCTGATAATCTCGAGGTTCTTAATGATTCTAGAACCCACCGGACCATAACCTTATATGTAGACTGAAGATGAAATTATAGCGATCTTTTCATCATCTCTGACGATTCATTTCGCTTACCAATTCTCTCAAAACATTTTGCTCAAAAGTTCTCCGAAGATATTTTTCACTCTATACAATGGAAGCAGCCATGGTTTATGGAAGACTTGTGGACTTTGAGTCACTAAGAAGAGACGGCATGGATGTAGAACCAGAAATCATAAGAGCTGGTTGGAAGAACTTCCTTCAGATACAAGAACCAGTCTATACGAATGAGGTATATGAGTTCTGGAAGAACGCTCGTCTGATAGATAACACCATTGTATCCTCTGTAGAGAGAATATATGTTCTTGTCACAAAGGATTTGATAAAGAAGGTGACCGACTGTCCATCAGTTGGTGAGAAATTGTCTACCAAGGCCGGATGGATGACCTCAGTCGGAATGAAAGAAGAAGATATCAAGAGGCAACTATATGGCACAAATAACTCAAGGGAGAGGAAGACATCAAATTTGATTCCGAAGGCTAGGGTGCTTCACGCAATTTTGTTTAATTGCATTCTACCCAGAGTCGGTTCAAGACATTTAGTGACCACTCTGGATGAACAATGTCTGTTCTATCTATTGAATCGAAACCCCATAGATTTACCCTTCTTAATCTTTCACTATATGGTTAAGGGTTAAAGGAAACTACCAGCTATCCTTATGGTATGATTTTGACGAGGATTTTAATGAATCCAAGATTAAATCCGCACTACGAAGACGTATAAACTGTTCTCAGAAAGAGCAAGATCGATGCACACACGACACGGCGAATGGGTCCGAACACGATGAACAAAGACCAAGTCGACTCTTCAAGGAAGTCAAGAACCGAGGGGCGTGTATGAAGAAGACTCTGCCTCAAGTTCTCGTCTCCAGTGAGTATCAAATCACCCATCACGATCTAAGGAGAGTGCTAGGTAGACCTCTCATGAAAATGGCGAGTCCTCTTTTCAAAGAAAGCCAATCTCAGAGGACAAAACAAAGTGCGCCAAAGAGACAAGGAGAAAGTCTTTTGAACGAAGTTGTGAAGAAAGCAAAGAGATCACCAAGAATTAGGACTCGAGGCAACAGAAGAAAAGATTTCAGAGAATGAGTCGAGAAGAAACTTCTAAATCTTGTGCACCCAGAGCCACAAGATCCTTAGTCTCTATTCGGAAGAAGATACAAATGGAAAATCCAAAGAGACCGAGAGGAAGAGAAAAGCAACATCCGAGAAAAGAAAATATACAACGAAGAAATCAAGAAACTAATCAAGCAGAGAAAAGACTAAGAAGGTTAGTGAAGAAGATCTTTTCAATCGCCGAGGACGTTAGTCAACGAAAGAAATTATTAATACTGCTCAAGTAGAAAAAAGTCGAAAGCAGTTTACGATTCAGATACCCCTATTGTTCAACATGAAGAAGAACCCACTAAAGAAAGCAGTTCAGAAACACTGTTGCTCAACAGAGGAGCGAGAGATGAAAGCCTGGTTCAGATGACTCCTAATAAAGCACATCAAGAAGCAACAGCGATGTCAGATAGGAGGATGATAAACCGTGTCTAATGGTATACAACTACCACAAGTTTTGAGAAACAAAGTTGAAGATCAAAATGGTGGAAGTAGTTACGTGACGTAAGAGCGCTATTGCAATCGGTGTTCAACCAAAGGAAGAAGATAGTAGCTATGGTACAACCTATGGTGATTAATCATAACACATGGAGTTACTCAAAGAAGACGAAAAGATCTTTTATGATACTTTGGGATTTGCCGCTACTATGCCATATCCTACAAAACGCCCCACGCCATCCGTGTACTATTTTCCCAATCATTAAAAATACGAGAGATAATGGTTGCACCGGATATACAGCCAAGATTCCTAAAAGATTTTACCAGGAGAAATCAAAATTATATCCTCAAGATGATGCTAGTGATGATCTATCCGCAGATCAAATTGCAGAAGAGGTGCGAAAATTGATGAAGCATGCACGCCGCACGTAAGTCGAGATAAAGCGAGCTGCGATCATACTAATAGTGAGGAAGACCATCCGATGGGGAAGAATAAGAATAGGAACATTATTGAGTTCCTCGTTCAGACAGTTCTTCAGATAGCCCTTTGTCTAATACATCATCTATTGAAGCACAAGCACTACCCCGCAAGGAAGACGATTCTTGATCCGCTGCTCCTTTTGATTTAGATCTTCCTGAAGCTGAAACATTCATTCGTCCACCTACCTTTGAGATCAATGAAGACTACATCCCATCCTCTGATGCTTACACTACTTCAATTCCTTTCGCTCCTCCATCAGCAGAAGTTGATCAAGCCTCTTCGTCGGTTGATCCACCGATGAAGTTAGCGACACGAGGTGAACTCAACGACATGAAGGAGACGGTGAATGATCCGAGAAAGATGATAATGAGCTGCCAAGACCCGTAATCGTTAATCATTTTTATTATAACAAATAGGGGAGAGCGGGAAAGAAGATAATCAACAAAAAGGAGAGGATGTTCGACAAAGAAGGTGTGACCACAATGATTTAAGAAAGGAAGAAGATAAGTTTTTTCTACTTTGCAAAATCTATAAATTTACTTTGTTCTGTTTTTTTTTTTCTTGTATGTAATTTGTTATATTCAAAAAGGGGGAGATTGTTAAGTCAAAATGACTTTACATAAAAATGATTTTAATGTATAACAAACAAAGAGAGATCATATACAAGAAAAACAAAGCAGACGCAGACGCAAATACAAAGCAGACGCAGACGCAAATGCAAAGCAAACGCAGACGCGCAAATGCAAAGCAGACGCAGACGCAAATGCAAAGGCAAAGCAGACGCAGACGCAAATGCAAAGCAGACGCAGACATTTAAATGCAAAGCGTATACGCAGCGCAAATGCAAAGCGTATACTGACGCAAATACAAAGAGCGCTTGACACAAAAGCAAAGCAGATAAAAATATGAAGATCTGATGGCATTTAAGTAAAGAAGCAGACGCAAGAGTCGATTCGAGTTAGTTCTGTAACTCAACTGATTAACTGTTTTTTAAAGATTAAAGATTCAAGATTCAAGAATCAAGAAGCGATTAGAGGCGAAGGCTATAAATTCAAGTCAAGTCGAAAACCGAAAAGTTCTTGATCTTAGAAAAATTACACAAAGTGAAAAGCGATTAAGTGCAAACTAGCCGAGTGCTATCTTCATTGTAACAAAGTGTTCAAATATTTTTGAAAAGAAAAGGTGTATGAGATAGCTGCAGAGGCTAAGTGTGAAAGAATCTTGGTTGTAGAGACTCAAGAGGCTCGTGAAAGAATACTTGTAACGATTGAAGAGATAGTGAAATCTCAGAAGAAACTCTGAGGACTGGACGTAGCCCACGGTTTGGGGTGAACCAGGATAAATCCGCATGTCTACCACTCTTACTCTCTATCTCATTTTTAGTTTCAAATTTTATCTTACTTACTGTTCATATACATAGTATTGAGAAGTTTGATCAATCGGAATAAATAAAAATTCTGTAAAGATTTTTATTCCTAACAAGTAATTCTGAAAAGACTTATAAAGAAGCGAATACACAATTCAACCCCCCTTCTCGTGCATTCTATTATTGTTTTCTAAGTGCTGTATTAACGTGTGATTCACTTTATGTTAAACGGATATGGATGTCCGTTAAACGGACCTTCACGGCCAAAATGGACTGCCAACCCCGACAATGTTCGTTAAACGGACATTCACGGGTGAGCTTCCGTAAATTGAAATTTTTAACCCTGTTAGAGGCAGAATATCGATTTGTGGTCTTCATTAAAGTTGTAGATATCGAAGTTCTCTTTCAAATGAGATAAAAATAAAACCAATCGGACATTTTTGAAAAAATTTATGACAATTGCGCCAAGAGAGGTACAAAATGAATTAGGACAAAAACATGTTGGATTCTTTCGTCCATAACTTCCTTATCTGACCTCCGAATGAAGTGATTCTTGAAGCGATAGATTCCTAAGACATATATCTATCTCTTCATGAAAATTGGTGACTTCTTGTGTTGATTTGAAAAAGTTTGATTGAAAGAAAATGAGAGGTCAATTGGAAGAGCATAACGGGATTATGAACATACGTTGGATTTTTAAGCATATCCTGAGCTGTAGAGCTCCGATTGAGATGATTCTTCCTTCAAAATGAACAAGAGACATAGAGCTTCATGTTTGGTATCAGAGAATGAGGATGAATCAATAATGACTAAGGTGATTTTCTCAGAATACGCTCACATCTTATGATATTCGAAACGATTGTTGGGCTCTGGAAACGGGGTCCATCAGATTTTATCTCCAGAGAAAGATCTGGAAAATTTCATTGATGGAAGGAAGAATTTTGAAGCATTGCTTGGTAGTTATAAATGCATTTTTGGTAAGGCTAGAATAGGATACAATGAAATAACAATATTAGGCCATACTACAACTTCTTTGTTAAATCCTACAATAGTTATAGCTAAAATAGCAGCAACCTGCTAAGTGGCAAAAATCATATCAACTATCATTCATCTGCTTTATGTTATCCCTATGGTAAATATGGTCACATTAGTCATTCTTATAATTCTTGTAAAAAGAAATTATCTCAGATGTATGTTTAAAGACCGAAAGGTCAAAATACTAACCCGGAAGGACCTAGAATATTCTAGGTACCTAAAATGAGATAATTTTTTCAGATATATTTCAAAACAGAGATAAGAGAAAATCAATAGATAGTTGATAACAGTTGTTTGAGACATATGACAGGTGAAATATCGCATTTCAACTATATTGAAAGGAAAGACAGAGGCAATGTTGTCTTTGCAGATAAAAAATAAAGCAAAGGCCACCAAAGTTGGTAAAATTGGTAATTCTGACTTTAGTTCCATTGATAGTTCTCTTTGTTAATGGTTTGAAACATAATCTATTGAGTGTGAATCAATTATGTGATAAAGGTTAAAAAGTCATTTTCTATGAATCTCATTATGAAATTGTCAATATTCATAATGATAATATTATGTTTATTGGTTCTACATATCAAAATATATATTATGCTCAACTAGATGACATGTCCTTATAAAATGTTAAGTGTTTTGTCTCTTTAGAAAAGGATTCGTTTATCTAGCACAGGAGATTCATACATGTCAACATGAGCATTATATCAAAATTTTCTAAAAACGAGTTAGTAAAAGGACTATCTGATTGAGCCAAATCTATACTATAAATTGGCCATAATTTCTTAAGTGATTATGCACTTGTTGACTCCTAATTCATGATTTTTGTGCTTAAATTGGTTCCTCATATCGAGTTTTTATAATTTGCACATTGTCAGTATTTTGTTGTCATTTGATATTAATTTCTGCATAACTTTTATTGGGACAATTGATAATGCAAATGTGTTGTATTTTTGTAGGAACAATGGAGTCAACAAGAGAAAGTCAATATGCCGTGAGAAGCCATCAATTCGTCGGAGCGAACCAACGCAGCCATTCGTCGTGACAAATTTATTAGTGTAAATTAATTCGTCGCGACGAGTGACCATTTTTTATGCGTCGCGACGAACTTTATTCATTAGTCGTGACGAATGTCGGATACCCGGCCCTTAAATGGCAAATTTTCGCACTGTTCCAACCCGGCCCGTTTACAGCTCCTATAAAACCTTCCATTTTAGGTTAAAAAAGGAAGGCCGCATTCCCGAGGTAGCTCTCCATCTTTCGTCTTCTCTATTTTTCTGATAGGTTTTGTTTCCTCTGTTTTGCAGATTCGGCACCACCTCCAGACGACGTCCACCATCACCATCTTCATCTCTTCCATCGCTCGTCGACTCACTCTCAACCTGCTCGTCGTTGGAGTCATGGACCGAGGTGATATTCCAGCAGTGATGGACTCACCCGCATCATGCGTGGCTAAGGCGCCGGATCTCCGAAGATGTAGCAACGGTCTCGAGTTCCATGAGCTTCAGGGTAATCGATCATTGTTTTGAATTTCGTCATGGTTTTGTAACAACTCCGAGTTGGAGATTGCATTGTATGACCGAATGGATCTTGCTATAGTTTAGTAGGATGTTAAACTTTGATCTATGTTAAGGATTGGTTTGTGTTGAATATTGTGCTGAATACATGAAGTCTCATGTATATCGATCGATTTCGCATTAATTAACCTAATCGCCTAGTTGTGTTTGGTTGTTGGTTATGTTATTATCTGATTGATTTATTGCATAAATCATTTCATACCATACACTAAGGGTTTTAACAAGTTTTAATTTATTGAGTTGATCAATTAAATCTTGGACTTAACGAGTTGTTAAGGTTGTGTTTTCGAAACTTAGTGGATTTCAAACCCCGACATTTATTTTGAACGATGATGACCCGAGCTGTATTTTTAGGAGAACTTTAGTTAATTGTTTTCAATCTTAATTATTTCAAATTGTCTTACCTTTCAAAAATCCCAAAAACATTTATTTCATACTTAGCTTTCTTTAATTTTAAAGACTAAATCAAAACCCCGCTTTAAGCGCTTTCTTGCATAATTCAAACATTAGGCTAGTCTTAGGATCAATTCTGCCTTTGGTTCCTTGAGAGTCCCGAGGTTGCACCCTCGTGTTGCAATTCTTGGTATAAATTGATTTTGACGGTTTCAAGGATCAATCTTAGGATTGAACGATAAGTCATGATCAAATTGGCGCCGTTCTTTGGGGATCCAAAGTAATTGGTTTTCTAGGTTAGCCAAGTCATTTTATTTTTGCATCTTATTTGTTTTAGTTTACATGTTAATTTTCATTGTTTGCATCTCTTAAGTGTTGGTTTATTCGCTTGTGTTTTGTGATTTCGATTCTGTTTTGCTTTAAGTGTTTAGTTCGATTGTTTCGGTTTATTGTTCTTAATTTCAAGTGATTGTGCTTTGCTCTGATTCTTGGCTGACGAGTTCATCATTCGTCATAACGAAGTTCATATATTAAATCACGATTTAATTTTGAATTTTGCTCTATTCGCCGCAATGAAGTTCCTACGGGCCGCAACGAAGTGTGAATTCCAACCTCGTTTTATCCATTGTCGTTTTAGTGAGCTAATTTAGGAGAACTTCTTTTGTGCATGCTCGTAGACTTAGGTTAGTTCATTTTCAACTTTGAAATCGAGTGATACTTAAGGAAGCGAGGAAGGACGTAAGAGAGCAAGCAACCCTTAGCACACTAGAACATCAAGTAGGAGAAATGGTCGAAGATCAAGAATTTCCGGCCACCAACCTAGGAACGGAGATCATGGATTAAATGGTGATCGGGAAAGAGTCGATGAGAACATAGGGAACAACAGCGAGAACGATCGAGAAGCTACGACCTCGGACGTCAATTATGATCCCTTCACATGACTGCCCGAACTTCGACGTGAATTTGAAGTTAAGGGCTATTGATCAATTCTCTCCCAAATTTCACGGTTTGGTGGGAGAAGATCCTACATGCATTTACAATGGCGACAATGATTTGTCAAAGCATGAAACCCGTAGGAGCTCCCCTAGATCATATCTTTGTGGAAGGTGTTTCACTTATCCCTAGAAGGAAAGGCCCGGAGTGGTACATGAGCCTCCCAAGGCATGTCGCTAATGCCTACCATAGTTGGGCCAACTTGAGAAAAGCCTTTCGAAAAATATTTTCCAGCCTCGAGGACGCCGTCAATGAGGAAAGAGATCTATTACGCCAAGCAAGACTATGACGAGTCCTTGTATGACTATTGGAGCAATTCCAAGATCTGTTGTCTCGGTGCCCCCATCACCAAATCCCGGATGAACAACTCATTCAATATTTCTATGATGGGGTGAAGAATCAGGAAAAGGGAATGTTAGATGCTCCTTCGGGAGGATCGTTGATCGACCTCATCGCACCTGAAGCGTGGGCCTTGATCAAGAGGATGGCCCTCAACCATCAGCAGTATAGTGTTCGTGATTCCAGGAATGTTCATGAAGTAGGAGCCATGTCGGCTCAGACAAAAAGGATGGAAAGCCTGGAATCAAAGGTGGATTCCCTAGAGCATAGGATAACTTCACAGTTGTCCTTGATTATGGCTGAGCTGAAGAATTTGAATGTGCATTGCCCTTCATCTTTCATCAATTGACCGCACCTGGATTCTGCGAATCTTGTGGGTCGGTGATGCACATTTCTAGTGTCTGCCCCGGAAGGTATGAAGAAGTTTCTGTTGTCTACCCGGGAAGACAAAATCCTAAGTGGGACCCGTACTCCAACACGTATAATGAAGGATGGCGATCTCATCCTAACTTTAGTTGGAGGAGTAATGAGGGAAGAGCACCCAAACGCTTTCAACAAGGGAGTGGAGCTGGACCATCTACAAACCAGTTCCCTGATCAGCAAGCATTGACGGTGCAACCACAACCGCCAAAAGAGGACACCAACCAACTGCTACATGGTATGATGACGTTGATGAAGGAAGAAAGAACCTCCACGGCTAATCAATTCAACGCCATCGCAAACTTAATCCAACAGGATTCTGCCAAGAATGCTGCCCGCTTTAGTGCCTTGGAGAAACGGATGGACCAATGGGAGACCAAGGCTGAGAACATGAATGCCTACGTCACCCAGTTGTCCAACAACTTGAGTGAAAATCAAGCGAGGAGTAGCGGATCAATTCCCTCCAACACGGTCATAAATCCGAAGAGCCTGAACGCAATTGAATTAAGGAGTGGAAAGAAAGTGCAGTTTAGCATTCCTGATGACGAAGAATGCGCCGAAGAAATTGAGGTTGAAGAGACACCTCAAGTAAGAGAAAAGAAGGCTGTGCGATCAGAGAGTGATCGCGAAGAAGAATTGCTGAAGAGAAAGAAGAAATCAACCATTGAGGAAACAGAGCAACCATCAGCAAGCCCAAACAGAAGTGCCGCAAAGGAAAAATCTAGTAGAAGTGAAGTAACCAGTAGGGAAGTGAACTTAAAGGATCTCCCTTTTCCAAATTCTTACTTGATGAGTAAGAAGGTCAACGAGCTCAAACATGAAAAAGAAATTATTGACCTGTTTGGAAAAGTGGAAGTGAATGTGCCCCTGCTGGACCTGGTGAAGAGGATTCTAGCCTACGCTAAATATTTGAAGGACTTGTGCACAAACAAGCGTAAGTTTAGGCCGAATGAGAGAGTCCAGGTGAGCTCAAACGTGTCAGCTTTGTTTAAGCCCCAAATTCCGGTAAAGTGTCAAGACCCAGGATCGTTCACCATTCCTTGTGTCATAGGAAAGGTGACAATTGGAAGAGCGTTGCTGGATTTGGGAGTGGCAATCAATGTGATGCCAAAATTTGTTTATGAAGCCCTGGGAGTTAAGAGCGTAAAACCTACTTCGGTAGTGTTACAGTTGGCTGACAGATCCTTCCGACATCCTGTGGGCATCATCGAGGACATTTTGGTCCAAGTGAAAGGATTAGTGCTCCCTGCCGATTTTTACGTGCTAGATATGTCTACTGAAGTGGTGCAGGACACTTCTCTAATCCTTGGACGACCCTTCCTTCGGACGGCAAATACAATGATCAGTATGAAGGAAGGGAAGATCACCATGGAGGTTGGTGATCAACACGTTAGCTTCAACATGCATGAAGCTATGAAGCACCCTAACGAGGATTACTCCTTGCTTGGGGTGAATATGCTTGATGTTGTGATTGATGATGCTTGTTTTGAATTTGCAGAAACTCTAACCCTGACCACTAATGATCTCTTTGGAGGCAGTTTCTATTTTGATGATAGTGCAGGTGCTTATTCGGATACGGGAATGGACATGGAGCTGCCCAGGACCCAAGCTGTTGACATGGAGCTTGGATATCAACCGCACGTCCATCCCGAGCTACAAGATCCACCGTGAGCACCAAGTGTTTCTTTTCCTGCATTTTCAATATATTTGTGCACATTATTTGATTTGACTTGAAATGTTGTGTTGCATGAATGTGTTGATTAAGTGTGGGGGGAGCAACCCATCCAAAGAGGAATAGTGTAGTTAAGTAGGATTTTCATTTCTGTTTCAATAAATTGATTCCCTCTTGTTAGTTCCGCATGTTCCTTGTTCGATGAAGCATGAAATAGATTAATGAGATTGAGTGATATGTGGATTGATAACTCATTTCTCTTTTGTCTATTTGTGTTTTCTGCCTCTTCTGTGTGCCTTGCTACTTTTGTCATTGTGGACAATGCCATGATTAAGTGTGGGGGAGCTAGTTCCCTATTATATTTTGCATTGCATACCTATTAGAATTTTTGCATACTTTTGTGGGCCCACTGCTTTTACTGATAAATTTGAAACTCAATCAGACATTTTCTGCACCTGTTCTTTTGTGCCCTTGCATGCAAATCATTTACAAGTTTCAAAAACTGATACTTGAGTTTTTGAAAATACTCTCCATTCTTCGAACGATAATTGGATCTGGCAAAATTTTAACTTTTGAAGTTTTCAAAACAAAGTGAATGGGAGCATGCTAACAAGATAGTATTGTCAGTTTTTAAGTCTTGAGATTGAGCATTGAGATAAACCCTTGTTGGAAGGATATTCGAGCCCAAATTTTTCTTCTATACCTTTGTGTGTGCATCTGCTTAGTTCATACTTCTCTAGAACTTGTGTCAATTTTTACTCAAAGCTTGATGGACTAGAATTTTGTTGATATGATAGAGGCGTTCCTTCTTTCAGCCCTTTCCCCAAATATCAACCCTTAAACACTTTTCCCTTTGCTAGCCCCTTGAGCTTTTATTCTATGAGCATTTGCATACATATTAAGATGATGTCGGTAGTCTGTGTTTTGTTATTAGATAAAAAAATGTTGGAAAATGGAAAAGTGTTAGTCTTGTGTATCCCAAAAAGGGATAATAATGTGTTGTATCCCAAAAAGGGATTAGCATCTCAAAATAAGATAGCCAAAAAATATAAAAAAAAGTGTGTATTCAATTTATTTCAGTATTTAGTTTTAGTTTGGCTGTTGACATCAATTCCTCATTTAGTGCGCATGCTCATATTTTTCTTCTTTCACTTCATCCATTCATCTAGCCCTCCGCTCATTACAACCTCGAAAGACCTCTTGATCTTCAAAATGATAGTCCTTGAAGTGGAGAAATAGAATTGATACAAGCTATGATAGGAGATGCATTAAGCGATTGAGAGAAAATATCCTTAAACACAAGTGAGTTGAGCGTAAACACCATATCCCGAGTGATTCTCGTTGTTCAATCTCATGTGCTTAAATTCTTTCAGTGTTTTTTATTAGCACTCTTTCAATTTCTTTGCGCTTAAATTCTGATGAAGTGGATTGCGTCAATTCTGTTATTATTTGAGCATGGGCTTAATTTTCTTTTACTCTTGTACCTTTTTGACTCTTGTAAGCTTTGTCCAAGAGTACAAAGGTTTAAGTGTGGGGGAATTTGATTGAGCTAAATTTATACTATAAATTGGCCATAATTTCTTAAGTGATTATGCACTTATTGACTCCTAATTCATGATTTTTGTGCTTAAATTGGTTCCTCATATCGAGCTTTTATAATTTGCACATTGTCAGTATTTTTTGTCATTTGATATTAATTTCTGCATAACTTTTATTGGGAAAATTGATACTGCAAATGTGTTGTATTTTTGTAGGAACAATGGAGTCAACAAGAGAAAGTCAATATGTCGTGAGAAGCCATCCATTCGTCGGAGCGAACCAACGCGACCATTATTCGTCATGATTTAATTTATTAGTGTAAATTAATTAAATCATGACGAAAGTGACCATTTTTTATGTGTTGCGATTTAATTTTATTCATTAGTCATGACGAATGTCTGATACCCGCCCTTAAATGGCAAATTTTGCCTTCGTTCGACCCGCCCGCTTACTGACTCCTATAAAACCTTCCATTTTAGGTTAAAACAGAAGGCGCATTCCCGAGGTAGCTCTCCATCTTTTGTCTTCTATTTTTCTGATAGGCTTTGTTTCCTCTGTTTTGCGATTCGCACCACCTTCGCACGACGCCCACCATCACCATCTTCATCTCTTCCATCGCTCGTCGCACTCACTCTCAACTGCTCGTCGTTGGAGTCATGGACCGAGGTGATATTCCAACAAATGATGGACTCACCCGCATCATGCGTGGCTAAGGCGTCGGATCTCCTGAAGATGTAGCAACGGTCTGAGTTCTATGAGCTTCAAGGGGTAATCGATCGCTGTTTTGAATTTCTTTCATGGTTTTGTAACAACTCCGAGTTGGAGATTGCATTGTATGAACGAATGAATCTTGCTATAGTTTAGTAGCATGTTAAACTTTGATCTATGTTAAGGATTGGTTTGTGTTGAATATTGTGCCTGAATACATGAAGTCTCATGTATATCAGTCAGATTTCTCATTAATTAACCTAATCTGCCTAGTTGTGTTTGGTTAAGTTGGTTTTGTTATTATCTGATTGATTTATTGCATAAATCATTTCATACCATACACTAAGGGTTTTAACAAGTTTTAATTTATCGAGTTGATCAATTAAATCTTGGACTTAACGAGTTGTTAAGGTTGTGTTTTCAAAACTTAGTGGATTTCAAACCCCGACATTTATTTTGAACGATGATGACTGAAATGTATTTTGGAGAACTTTAGTTAATTGTTTTCAATCTTAATTATTTCAAATTGTCTTGCCTTTCAAAAATCCCAAAAACATTTATTTCATACTTAGCTTTCTTTAATTTTAAAGACTAAATCAAAACCCCCGTTTTAACTGCTTTCTTGCATAACTCAAACATTAGGCTAGTCTTAGGATCAATTCTGCACTGGTTCCTTGAGAGTCGACCCGAGGTTGCACTCTGTGTTGCAATTCTTGGTATAAATTGATTTTGACCGGTTTCCAAGGATCAATCTTAGGATTGAACGATAAGCCGCGATCACTATCTCCCTTAAAGTATGAAATCAAACAGGTTCACGAGGCTTGTTTAAAAGGTTAATAAGTTAAAAGCAGCTTTCCTCTTAAAAATATTATATCTACTAGCCAACCACTTGAACTTGTGAAAATGAATTTATTTTTCCCCACTAGGACTCAAAGTTTTGGTGGTAAACATTACAATTTTGTTCTAGTAGATGATTACTTTAGATTTATATGGTCTTATCAATTAAGGATAATGCTTTTGAAGTGTTTGAGAAGTTTTGCAAAAAACTTCAGATAGAAAAAGGGTATTGCATCACTTCAATTTGAAGTGATCATGGAGGAGATTTTGATAATAAAAAATTTGAAGAATTCTGTGATAACAATGATATGACTCACAATTTCTCTTATCTAAGGACACCTAAAAAAAATGAAGCTAAGAACAAAACGTTAGATAATATGGCCAAGTCCATACTATGTGAAAGTAGACTACCTCATGGATACCGGGAAGAAGCAGTATCCATGATATTCCAAGTTCTTAACAGATGTCTTATAAGAACTATTATGAAAAAGTCCCCTTATGAGATGTGGAAAGGAAGAAAATCAAATGTTGCTTACTTTTGAGTTTTTGGTTGTAAGTATTTTATTCTAAACAATGGAAAAGACAACCTTGAAAAATTTGATGCTAGATTAGACAAAGCTATTTTTTGGGTTACAATACCACTAGTAAAGGATTCAGAGTATATAATCAAAGAACAAAGAAGATAGAAGAATCGATACATGTGGTATTTGATGAAGCATTACCATCAACAACAACAACTTATTCAGATGATGAAAAGCATCTTTTGATTCCTAAAAATACATCAAATAATCAAACTACTCTAATAATACCTCAAATTTACAAAATCAAGAAGTCCCCTCTGAAGCTAAAACAAATTAGGCTCCTTCATCTCAGCAGGAGCCTATGCAACGAAAAAATTCGAGAGAATGGAGAGGTCTTGATACACATTAATATATTCTTGGAGATCCCTCTAAAAGTATAAGAACAAGATCATCGTTCAAGAAAAACTTTGTGGCTCTCATCTCACAAATAGAACCAAAGACCACTGAAGAAACCCTTACGAATGAAAACTCGATATCAGCCATGAAAGACAAACTGAATCAATTTGACAAAAACAAAGTTTGGAATTTAGTACCTCGTTCTTCAAAAAGAGTAAATCATTGGGAATCGGTGGGTATTTCAAAAAAAATTACAAAAATGGTAAGGTGTAAAAAAATAAAGCTAAACTTATAGCTCAAGGTTACAATCAATAAGAAGGTATGATTTTGACGAAACTTATGCACCTGCTCTAGATTGGAATTGATTAAAATTTTACTTGCCTTTACATGCTATAGAAACTTCAAGTTATTCTAAATGGATGTTAAAAGTGCATTCTTAAATGGTTACATTAACGAAGAAGTATTTGTTAAGCAATCGCCAGGTTTTGAAGATGAAAACCATCTGTATTACATGATGAAGTTATCCAAAACTATATATAGTGTAAAGTAGGCTCTTCGAGTATGGTATGAGCGGTTAAGTAACTTTCTACGTGAGAATAAATTTGAAAAAGGATAGGTCAACAAAACCTTATTTATTAAAAGAAAGGAGAATGATTTACTCGTAATGCAAATATATGTGATGATATAACATTTTGTGCTACTAATCCATCCTACTGGGAAGAATTCTTAGCATTAATGTAGGGGGAGTTTGAAATGAGCATGATGAGAGAATTATCACTCTTTCTCGAATTATAAATCAGACAAACTAAAAAATGAATCTTCATTAGCCAAGACAAATCCACAAAGGAACTCATAAAAAAATATCATTTTGAGAATGCTAAACTGATAGGTACTCCTGTATACACTGGAACTAAACTTGATAAAGACGGAGAAGGCAAAACTACAAATGAGACAAAGTATAAAGGAATGAATGGATCACTATTATATCTTACAAGCTCAAGATCAGACATTATGCTCAGTATGTGTCTTTGTGCATGCTTTCAATTAAATCCAAAAGAAAGTCAGCTTTAAGTAGTCAAAAGAATCTTTCAATATCTCTACGGAACTGTAGACTTTGGACTATAGTATCCAAAAACTTATTCAATTGACATAGGAGGGTATTTTAATGCAGATTATGCTGGTGATAAAGTCAAAAGAAAAACACAAGTGGTCACTGCCAATTTCTTAGAGGATGTCTAATATCATATCCTACAAGAAGAAAAATTGCATAGTGCTTTCAATGACTGAAGCTGAATATATAGCAGCTGCTAGCTGTTGTGCTTAAATCTTGTGGATGAAGCATCAACTACAGGATTTTTCTTTAAGCTTTTCTCATATTCCTATATTATGTGATAATACAAGTGTTGTAAATCTTTCTAAAAACCTTATGCATCATTCTAGGAGTAAGAATATAAAAATCAAACATCATTTTCTTAGAGATCATGTTTTAGAAGGAACCATTGATCTTTTACATGTTAGTACTAAAAATCAAGTAGCTAACAATTCCCACAAGCCACTATTTGAAGACAAAGTTTGTGTGTTAAGAAAAGAGTTTGGAATGTGCAAATTCTCTGATATTATTTTTACATGAATATTCTCTACTACTTGTCTTTGAACTTCATTTAGCAAGATCCTTCTATTCTAATCCCTTGGAAACTCTCTCTTAGTATAGTAGGCCCCTTCGAGCTTAGAAGGCCACTCTATTGTTAGAAGGCTCCTCTCAGTGTAAAAGTGCAAGATTACACATGTCCTAAAAAATAGGGAGTCATTAATGGTGATGTCTAAGCTTTTTCAAAAACACGAGTGCAGACTGAAAAATCCAAGTATACTTTTGTCAGAAGATACACAATTGATTACACTTACTCTTCGAGTCTATTTGTCTACTCATCTTCTTACTTAGTATACCCTAAGCAAACTTCCTTCGTTTTCTCATCTCTGTCAATATCAATCTCTCTATGCCCTAACTCTCTTTATTACCTCCTATTTTCTCTCTCAAACTTCACAAAGCTTACCTGTAGTGGTAAGAACAAAATCAAAAGGAATGAAGAAATTTTTGGGCTCAACTTCTGGCCATAACGAAACACCTCGTCATGAACAAACCTTTACTTATGATTCTTCATCTTTGTCTCCTATTATAGGTTCTCAGGACATTACTACCAAACCTATTTCTGTCTCGTCAAACATCCAAACTTCAGAAATTCTCAATCAAGAGACCCCAGAAGATAGGAAAAGGAAGATTGTTGCTATGTTGTCTCTAGATTATCTTGATTTCTCTTCATATGACAAAGAAGAACAATCGAAAAAGAATATGCTTCTGATTCAGAAGCAGAAGAAGAAAAAGGAAAAGAAAAAAAAGAAGAAAGTGAAGAAGAGGAAGAGGAGACCTTCAGTAAGAAGGAGTCACTGAAAAATGTGAGATCCCATTTAGCTATTCTCTCCCTACCACTTCTACTCCAAAAACCTTTAAAATTCCTAAACTTGGTCCTAAAGAGAAGAAAATGCGTGAAGAGAATTGGGTAATAAATGACGATGGTACTAATGAAAAAACTTCTAGGTTAGAAAGAATACCACGAATCAAAGAAATTGTTACAACAAAAGCTTCACAAAAAAATGTTGAAGCAGAAGAAATAGAAAAAGATGAGTCAAGAAAAAGAAAAAGGGAAGACAAAAGAAAAGGTAAAGAGCTTATGGTTAAAGGACACATTGAGGAAGCCATCTTCAGGGATGAGCTATTTATAGAACAGGACCTGTTTGAAGAAATCCCTAAAAAAAAGGTCCAAGAAACTAATGGTCCACAAAAAGGAAAATTTGTCACCATAAATAAAATATTTTAAATCAATAGAATCTCGCTATAAAATACAGTACAAAAAGAGAAAAGTGGTTGTTGGACGCATTATGCCTCCTCATATATTTGATGATATTGGTATTTCTCTCTCTACTTTCTTTCTTGTTGTTAGGTGGGAGAAATTTTTGAATTTGAATGATACATTGTGTGATGAATTAGACAAATGTTTTTACACACACATATGAAAAGAAGAAATTAATGTAAAGACAGTCATCATATCATAGGTGCGAGAATATGAGATCTTAATAAAAAAGGATATATTGGGGCACATTTTGAACTTAGCTCCCATAAGTAGGATTGACCTTCCTTGCCATAAGTAGGACACTGCTAATCTTGATTTGGGAAAGGTTGTGGAATTCATATGTTTGCATACTGAGAATGTTGGTTGTGCACAATAACGTTACCAAAATAACTAAACCTACAACTATAGCAATGGCAAGTCTAGATTAATCCCACAAAGATTAAATCCAATCACTTTCCTAAATTCTAGGTATATGTAAAATAAGGGGGTTTGGTTCAATACAAATTAGAAATGTTGGACCCCGAACTTTTCGTGAAAATTAGAAATTATAAAATAAAATTAAATGAGAAAATATAGTATGATTCTTTGAAATAAATGAAAAGTATTAATGAATTTATGAGCTTTTGATAAAATGAAAGACAATTGGGTTTTCCTTGTGTTTTGCCTATGTTTGATAAAAAGATTAGATATTGGGTATTGTGTTTGGATGTGGGAATTTGAGATTGTGGATAAGTGAAGGGCTGTGCAGGTTGAAGAATTTGGCTAGTGACATTTTAGAGGAGATGCTATCAAAATTTCCAAAATGGGCAGAAATTTTGACTACATTTTTGACCCTCTTAAAGTATAAATTGGATTGGAGGGTCTTCTTGAAGATTGTAGTTTAGGTTGTGATCTTTACAATGATGTATAATATGTTATTTGTGGATGTGAGAATGGGAAGATATGAAATTGTGAAGTTTGGAGGTGGTACAGGATGACCACCATTCTGGAAAAATCTTTGATTGAAAAATTGACCTAGTTAGAGGTAGAAATTACTTTTAAGTTCTTCATGAAAGTTTTAGATTATGTTTTTATCTTTCCATTGATATCATGTATGAAATTTTAGGACCTTGGAATAGGAAATCATGATTTTTAGGAGTTTCTGTTACTGTTTAGCATGATTATTTGTGGATAGAATCTTTGATTGGAAATTTGACATCCTTAGAGGACAAATTGATTTTTTGTCCTTCATGAAAGTTGTAGAATACATTTTGATCTTTTCAATGATATAAAGTTTGCCATTTTTGGACCTTGGAGTTGAAAGATATAAATTTTAGAAGTTGAGTTACTGTTTTGGGATGACAAGTAGGGGCAGTGACTTTGATTGGGATTTTGACCCCTTTAGAGACGAAATTGATTTTTTCATTCTTCATAGAAGTTGTAGTGCTTCCTTTCATCTTTCTTTTGATACCAAGTTTGTGAATTTTTGACTTTTGAGTAAAAAGTTATGAATTCTTTAAAGTCAGTGTACGTTTTGGACCGACCTTTGTTTTGACCGAGCGACCTTTGTTTCGGTCGAGTGACCTTTGTTTTGGCCGACCGACCTCTGTTTTGGCCGAGTGACGTTTATTTTGGCCGAGCCACCTTTGTTTTGGCCGACCGACCTTTGTTTTGCCAGACCTAATTCGATCCTCTCTCAGTCTTTTGCTTATATCTTTTCCGTCCGACATCAGATTGACTTGGTTTTTGAAGCGTTGGATTTCGAAGACATCCGATTGAAAGAGTTTGATTTAATCAAAGTGAGTTAGATAATTTTCTGAACATGGTTCAGCCATAAGAGAAATTCTTGATCTATAGAGATCAGATTGATCTGATTATTGTCACAAAATAAACTATAGATATGGGGCTACAAGTTATCTGAAGGAAGTAAATTCCAATTTAGCCCCTAAGACTTTCAATTTCTGAATTGAAGTCGGGCTTAGTGTGTAGTCTTGGATTAGTAAGATCTGGAAGTGTTTAGGCCATAACTTTTATTCTAGTCATCCAAATGAGGTGATTCTTAATTTGGATTAAACTAGAGAAATAGGGCTATAAATATTCTGAAGAACTTGAGTTTTAATTTAGTCTCTAAGAATGTAAATGTTTGCATGGAAATTGAATTAAAGTGTTTAAAATGAAATTTAGGGGCAAACTTGGAAGAACACTTAAGGTTTTAAGTTATAAGGCTTACATGGAGGGGCATTTGGGTCTTTTAGCATTCATTAAATGACATGGCATGTGGCTGCCATTTTTTTTTAAAGGAGAAGCATGAAACTTAAGAGGAAAATGAAAGGAAGAAGAGAAAAGAGAAGAGAGTTTTGGATGGAAAGAAAAGGGAGAAGAAGAAAGAAGAAAGAAGAAAGAAGAAAGAAGAAAGAAGAAAGAAGAAAGAAGAAAGAGAAGGCTTAGGGTTCGATTTTTCTACAATTTTTAAGAGGGTTTTTGATGTTTGTCCAAGGAAAAAGGTGGAAGAGCATGAAAGCTTCCTAAGGAATAAAGAAATTTCGAATTTGGTGGAGATGAAGGTAAGACTTGAAATTTTGATTTGTAATTTTTGAAAGGATTTCGGTTTAGATAGATTAAGATTGGTATGGGTTTGTGATTTCTAAGCTCAATTTTGGTGATTATTTCTTAAGTGAGGTTTAATTTTGGGATGGTTATTAATTAGGGTTTTGCCATGAATTAGGGAATTTAAGTGAGGCGTTGGAGAAATTGATACTTTGGACAAGTTTCAAGCAAGGAAATGAGGTGGGTACCATGTTTATATTTCGAATTATAAGCTAATTATAAGTTTTGGAAAAATCAAGAAAAGAAAATATTTCCTAAAATTTTTGTTTCCGAATGATTTTTGAAAAAATTGTTTCAAAGGTTAAATTCATTGTTTTAAATGATTTGATATATTGATAAAAATTCTGAAATTCGTTATTTATGAATGAATTGATAAATTGTTAAATTCTTTGTGTTTGAATGTTTTGATAATCACAATAAGTGTTGCATTCTTTGGTTATGAATGATCAGAAAATTTTTATGTGATTTTGATTTGTTATATGAATTTGAATTTGTGGAATAGACAACGAAAATTTGTTTGCTATATGACACGATTATGAGAATTGAGTTTTCGAAATGTGCCTTTAGGCAATCCGATTTTCAAGTATGATATGTGTTATGTGGGTTTGGTTAGGTCCCATAAGTTTGCGTCAAGTGCACTTTTCTTCTTTTTATAGGCTTTGCCCGCCTGCCTCTAGTGGCATTGGAGCTCCGATTTCGGACTCCCATAAGTTCACGGCTACACCAGACTGCTATGTGGGAAGGTGTAATACGTTCTGTTCATGACTGCACAGGACCGTTATGCAGGAATGTGCAGTACGTTCTGTTTTGGACCGACCCAAACCATTCTAATGTGTTATGTGCTTTTGTTTTGTTTCTAAGTGTGATTGCATTCATGCTTTTGAATTGTTCATGATTTCTTTGATAAATTGAGAAATGTTTGAGAAATAAACTTTTGATAAATTTCTTACTATGAAATCCTTTTATAATGGCAAAAGGTTTTGCAAATGTTTTTGCTTATTGTTCGATTTATAAACATGATATCCACGAGCTGTCTAGCTCATCCCCTTTCATCCCCATCTCCAGGTATCAAGTAGGAGATCGGATGAAAGAAAGTTAAGGCTTTTGATCGATTTTTGCATAATTTGTAGTTTGTGTAATTTGGATTTCGATATTGGTTTTGTATATGGCTTGGAATGTCATTAAGGTTTTTGTAAGCATTTATTTGATGACGTATATATGAATTATGAAATTGTGTATTGAATTGAGATTTGAATGGGATTGATTGAATTATGGATTTGTATATGGAATAGAATAGTGAATTATGGTTTTATATATAAATTGTATATTGATTGTGTTTTGGATTCCGGACGGGAGGTTCGATGATGTTGATGATTGAGAATTATTTGAAGTGCTATGTAGATGATGATGATTGAACGTGTTTGTTTATGATGAGATTCCAGACAGGAGGTCCGATGAATTGTGATTTTTGAGCTGAGATATAGAAGTGCTTTTTGTGTATGAATTGTGATTTGGATATATGGATATGCGTGTTATGTGTCTATTGGCAAAAGAAAAAAAAAAGAAATGGTTAAAAAGAAGATTTATGATATAGGTATGATTGTGAAAGATAAAATATTTGAGTTTATGGAATTAGTAAATTCCAAATGGGGAATTGGAATGGTTTTGAATAAAGATGAAGAAAATGAAAAAAAAATTATACCATATTTGGATTGGTTTAGTCTACAGTTTCCAACGCTAAACGTTTGTCTTGTTTAAAAAGTTTGCTTTTCTCGGATGTTGTATTTCAGTTTTTAGTGTGATTGATACGTTCCGTTCCTTCGATTCCATTCTTTTGTTTCGTTTTCCAACACGAAGCTTTTCTAAAGTATGAATTCAAGGATGTCGGAACTTTGATTGAGTCCGTTTGAATCGTTTGTATGTTTTTTTTATATTCGCTTTTGATTCCGAAACAATTCATTTCGTTTTCGATTCATTCGCCTTTGATCTAATTTGCTTTCTTTGACTGTCGCCATATGTTTCCGCTTCGGATTCCTTCGTTTTTATTTTCGTGCGTTCATTTGTTTCACCATCAGTTCCTTCATTTTTTGTTTTTTCAGTTGGGGTCCGGTTTTGAAATCAGGTCCCAACATTTATGGTATCAGAGCCCAGTATTAGGATCTTACATGGGCGCATATGTTTATTAAGAGTTTTAAATAGATAGGATTGAATTAGTGAGAATGTGAAAATGATGTGAATGTCTTTGTCATGAATTATTTGAAGAACTAAAGTGATTGTTTGATTTAGATGACAAGAATTTTGGTTAATTTTAGGAATGTGTTAATGAATTTGAGATTGGGATTTCATGATGAATTGGGTTGATTTGATTTTGAATATACATTTGTGAGATGAAATAATAAATACTTGAAAGATGAGATTAATGATAGAGATATATGTATAGAAATTAAAAAGATTGATTTGAATGATGATTGGTCCATATTAAGGTTCCTTAAGAAATGGAACATTGACTTGTGTTAATATATTAAGAAATATTGATTTGTGATTATAGTGATTTGATATGATTTTAGTGGTTCTTTGTGAAGAAGTTAAGAATATATGTGATAAGGAATTTGATAAGAAAGTGAGTGATTATGGTCATTTAGAAGCAAGTATTTGGTGATCTCTTAAGTTAGAATTTCGAGGACGAAATTTTTTTAAGAGGGGGAGAAATGTTGGACCCCGAACTTTTCGTGAAAATTAGAAATTATAAAATGAAATTAAATGAGGAAATATAGTATGATTCTTTGAAATAAATGAAAAGTATTAATGAATTTATGAGCTTTTGATAAAATGAAAGACAATTGGGTTTTCCTTGTGTTTTGCCTATATTTAATAAAAAGATTAGATATTGGGCATTATGTAACATCCCGTTACTGATAGCAAGAGTATTATGGTAATATTGGGTTAGACTGATAGATTCTATCGCATTCACTGATTGAGCATGTTCTGGCCTCTAATTCTAGAGGAACAGGTTTCTTGCATATGCATTTATCCATAGGTACATACATTCATGATTTTTCGGCATTTTAATTGTGGGTATGAATTGATTGGATTGTGAACTGGAAACTGACTGAACTGACTGGATTGTGATTTACTGAGAAATTAAGAGTAAGTGGACTCGAATGACTGATTTAGAATAGCTTAAGAGTGATTGGCACTTGATAGTGGCTTATAGGAAATTTTCAGGAAATTCGGGAGAAAATGCCCAGACTGAAAATTTTGAAGTGGCAGACCGATTGACTGTATAGTACTGAAAGAATTGTCCAATGGCAAAGGAAATATTAGAGTGATACTGTTAGGAAATAAAAATGTTGAGCCATTGAAATTTAGAGACTGAGATTTGAACTGAATTAGAGACCTATGTCTATAAATAACCTAGGTTTGAAATTTGTGGATTTTATCCTAAGGCAAAAGCATTTCTTCTCTTCCTCCTCCCACGGTGATCTTCGATTCCTCCCATTGGTGAGGATTCTTTGATCTTTCCTTATGGTTTTCTTCTCTTTATGCTAGCCTAACTGGTTTATTGTGGTTGATAAAGGTTGAGAAGGATTGAGAGTGGGTTATCGTTGATTTCGAAGGATTTTAGGGTTTACGGTGATTGTGGTTTTGATCTTCGATTGGTAAGTATTTATGGCTTTAATGTTGTTATTAATGGTTAGTTGTTATATCTATGGCATTTATTTTGTTTGAGTGGGGTAGTTGAGATTGATAATGGAGGTTTTAAAGAGCATTAATGGCGGAAATCGATCGGAGAAGACGATCAACCCTTCGTACGTCGCGACGAGCGCATAGAGGCGTGAGGCTTTGTCGTGACGAATAATTAATTTATTCGACGCGACGAGCTCGGTTGGGCGTCGCGACGAGCGTGAGTTTATTCGTCGCGACGAACGGACTCTTTCAAGCCGCGGCGAAGGAGCGTAGGTCGCGACGAGGGATAGAAATTCTGATTGAATGAGTGTTTGTTTATTGGGCATAACTTATGGTATAAACCTCCGATTGAGGTTATTCTCGATTCATTATGAACTAGAGAAAGAGGTCTACTATTGAGGATAATTATGGGAGTTAGAATTTAATTTAAATGGTATTGATTTATCGAGAATAAGGTCAATTATGGTTCATAGTGTGACCTAAATAATGAATTGAGACAATTGGAGTTTTAATTGAGGTTTTCAATGGAGGTTTTGATCCAATGAATAGGAAACTGTTATAGGAAGTACGAATTGAGGAAGTTGAACTAAATTTTAGGATTGGATCAATTATTGTCTATCTATTGAGCGAAGAGTTAGAATGGGACATAAGAGTTCAAATTGGGTTTTAGCGCAGAGGAAAATCGTGAACATGCATTGTACATAATTCCACTGAGACATATGCATCACTGAATGGTTTAATTGAGCATCTAGTAATGGGACTGTATTTTACTGTTATAGAGGCACCATTGGATCGTCATTCCATGGACATTGCTGGGACTTCCAGGCAATAGCTCGGAAGTTACAGGTGAGTAACCTAGTTGGTTTCTCAAATTCCTGACTGTCTAAATGCTCAATGTGAATTTACTTGCCAATGTGAAATTTGCATGATTACTGAAATGTCTGAAATGTACATGATCGAATGACATGTTTCTCTGTACTAGATTGGACTATCAGATTGGATGGACTCTTGATGTTATGAGAAATACAATATTGGGCTTTATAGCCATACATCAATTATTGAACATCGCATTGCATGCATAAATGCATGATCGATAATGGATATGTGACCCAAGTGCTATTATCCTCGAAAAGAGCCTCGAGCTCGAACTTTCAGATCGACCGCCTCGAGCCCGAGGGGAAAATCTCGATCGCCCTCATGAATATTGGTGAGCACTTGGGCACAACATGAATAGCTGGAAAAGAGTCTCATATGCATTGTATACACATGATTGAATTAGACACTTCTTGAATTATGTGATAACATGAGAGACTGCAAATTGTTACGTGCTACTGTAAACTGTTGCATGATACTGTGAATTGTGATATATTATTATAAATTGTTATTTGATACTGCAACTTTTATAGACTACTGTAAATTGTTATATAATACTGTTAATTGAATATTCTTCGTCGTCGCCGCATGCGTAATTTACGTAATGCATGATTTGAGTGAACCATCGATGATGGTTTCTCACTGAGTTCGCAAACTCACCCAAAATTGTATCTAATTTTTTAGGATCGATAGAGTAGACTCCTAGCTCCGGATATAGTCTTTTCCTGCCGTGCGAGCGTGCTGGCAAGAGAAGCGATGGCACACAGGTCGGTCAGCTGGGTTGGACTTTTGAGGATGACTTAGGATAGATGCTTGTATCAGTTTCCTTTTTGGTTTTATTTAGGAGACTGATAGACTTGTCTATTCTGTTGCTGGATGACTGTATCAGATTGATATTTTGGATTTTATAAGTTACTGATTTCTGTTATTTTATGGTTTAATTATTGCGATGCCATGTGGATTATTAGTGGAGTTTTCTGGTAGTGCACCTTTATGGTGGGATACGTGTCGGAGCGACCTTCGAGCATCCCGACGTGTACCCTACAGTGAGGGGGCGCTACATTAAGTGGTATCAGAGCATGGTTTGGCATCTTTTGGGCATAGTGTGTTTTAGGCTGGAATCACTGTAAGAATAGTGGAACTGATCGGAAATTCTTGTCTGTTTTAGGTCATCCGTCCTTGGAGATCGAGTTGAGTTACCAGCTGACCTGGAATCAGTAGGAGCTAGTAGGGAGTCTCCCCCGCCTCATTCAGAGGAGATGCCTCCTCGAGTTCCTGTGAGATGGGAACGGAGATATGATCAACTGCATAAGCAGGGGGCGGTTGACTTTTATGGCAGCACCGACCCTGCGGAGGCTGAGGGATGGCTAGAGAGGACTGAGAGAGTCCTCGATCGATGGATGCGACACTGGATGGCGTTTGACTACGCTGTTTCTCTACCTGTGGTCCTGTGATATCAGTGGTGGAAGACTGTCCCGGGCAGTACCACTAGGCTCTGTACAGTGACATGGGATGATTTTCTGAGGGCCTTCAAGGACAATTTCATGCCCAAGATCTATCTGGACATGAAGTTGCAAGAGTTCTTAGAGCTGAGACAGGGACATATGACCGTGGCTGACTATAAGGTGCGGTTCAACGAGCTGTTGGTCTATGCTTCTACATTGGTTGCTGCTGAGGCTGACAAGTGTCGGCGTTTTGAGGGCGGACTCAATCTGGAGATCCGTACCCTATTGGCTAGATCCGATATGGGCAATTTCATAGAGTTGAGGGCTTCAGCAGTGAGGATCGAGCAGCTACTGAGGGAGCGTCTAGCTGAGACTGGTCAGGGGATCAGGCATAAGAGACCTAGTGATAGCCAGGGCAGTGCTGGCAAGCGTCAGAGTAGGCCCTTCAAGTCCGCAGGAGGGGCTAGACAGACTGGTCATGGGCAGAGGGGCAGATTTGTACAGACTAGTAGTTGTGGCGGCAGTGCCAGAGTTTCAGGGCAGTCTGGTCCTTTATGTGAGCATTGTGGCAAGAGACACAGTGGAGAGTGTCGTTGGCTATCTGGAGCCTGCTTGAGGTGTGGTTCAATGGAACACTTAGTGAGGAGCTGCCCAGAGACTTTGGGAGCCCATCTCTACTATGGTGGAAGATCGGCAAGAATACCACGGCAAGCAGAGCGTGGAGGTGGATCGGGATGGAGAGGCCGAGGCCGAGCAAAGGGGTCCGCAGTGAGGTTAGAGGGTCTGAGAAGCAGAAAGCAGTCTCAGGTCAGGGTCTATGCCATGACTCGGCAGGAGGCCCAGGATTCCCCGGATGTTGTTGTGGGTATGTTTCTGATTTCTAGTTTTGAAGCATATGCATTGTTGGATCCTGGATCCACTCATTCTTTCATTGCACCGCATTTAGCATGTAGACTGCATGGGGATAGGCAGAGGTTACAGTATGGGTTAGAGGTGAGTACACCTCTAGGTAGTACGACTGTATTGGGAGAGGTCTGTATGGGGTGTCAGGTTCAGATCGATCGAGCAATTTTGAGTGCCGATCTGATCGTTTTGCCTCTGAGGGAGATTGACGTGATATTGGGGATGGATTGGTTGACTGCGCATAGGGCTATTATGGACTGTTATACCAAGGAGGTTGTATTGGAGTCTCCTAGTAAGCCCAGAGTTGTTTTCAGAGGAGTTAGTCAGGCAGTGCCAGCGAGGATGATATCCTTCTTCAGTGTCCTGAGATCGATGCAGGGAGGTTGTGAGGCCTATCTGGCTCATGTAGTGGATTCTAGAGTCGAGCCGAGATTGCAGGATGTTCCCGTAGTCAGGGATTTCCCAGAAGTGTTTCCCGAGGAGTTACCGGGATTGTCGCCAGAGCGAGAGACAGAGTTTGAGATTGATCTCGTTCCCGGTACAGCCCCTATATCGATCCCTCCGTATAGGATGGCATCGGTGGAACTAAGAGAACTTAAGGCTCAGTTGCAGGAGCTTCTGGATAAGGGGTTCATTAGACCGAGTGTTTTACCATGGGGAGCTCCGGTACTGTTTGTGAAGAAGAAGGACGGGACACTGAGACTGTGTATTGATTATAGGCAGTTGAATCGGGTGACAGTGAAGAATAAGTATCCACTGCCTAGGATTGACAATTTATTTGATCAGTTGCAGGGAGCTCAGGTGTTCACCAAGTTGGACCTGAGATCAGGTTATTACCAGTTGAGGATTGCAGAGCCCGATGTGCCTAAGAGTGCTTTCAGGAGCAGGTACGGGCATTTCGAGTTCCTAGTGATGCCGTTTGGGTTGACTAATGCCCCAGAAGCCTTCATGGCTTTGATGAATAGAGTATTTCAGCCCTACCTAGATCGGTTCGTGATAGTGTTCATTGATGACATTCTGGTTTATTCGAGGAGTAGACAGGAGCACGCTGAGCACCTGAGGATTGTCCTTCAGGTCATGAGAGAGAGGCAGCTGTTCGCCAAATTCACTAAGTGTGAATTTTGGCTTGATGAGATTGTATTTCTGGGGCACGTGGTGTCCGGTGAGGGTATCCAGGTGGACCCTCACAAGACAGAGGCAGTTATGAGTTGGGAGATTCCGAGGAGTGTGCTAGAGTTACGGAGTTTCCTAGGATTGGCCGGATACTACCGGAGGTTCGTCGAGGGGTTTTCATTGATCTTCGCCCCTTTGACGAAGCTATTGAGGAAGAATGTGCCATTTAGATGGTCTGAGGGGTGCCAGAAGAGCTTTGAGGAGCTGAAACATCGGTTGACGACTGCACAGATGTTAGGCATTCCATTTGGGACTGGAGGCTTTGTGGTTTACAGTGATGCCTCGTATCAGGGATTAGGATGTGTATTGATGTAGCATAGTAGAGTTATAGCGTATGCCTCGAGACAGTTGAGGTCTCACGAGGTGAATTATCCGGTACATGACTTGGAGTTAGCAGCAGTAGTGTTTGCTCTGAAGATTTGGAGGCATTATCTGTATGGAGAGACATTCCAGATCTTCACTGATCATAAGAGTCTCAGATATCTGTTGAGTCAGAGAGAGCTCAATCTGAGACAGAGGAGATGGATAGAGCTACTGAAGGACTATGACTGCACGATTGAATATCACCCAGGGAAGGCCAATGTGGTGGCCGATGCACTGAGAAGGAGATCGCATGGTAAGGCTCCAGTTGAGTTTTGAGGTTACTGGTGCGATTGATTGAGAGCTCTTAATGTACAGATGGATTTGGGTCAGGATGGAGCTCTGATTGCCACTCTGAGGCTGAGGTCGATGTTGCATGATAGGATCCGGAGAGTTCAGGATCAAGACCCAGTGTTAGTGAGACTGATTGAGAGAGTCCAGGCCGGTACTGATTCAGAGTTTGAGTTGAGAGATGGGACTTTATGGATGGGACCGAGACTGTGTGTGCCTGATGTAGATGAGTTGAGACGTGAGATTATGGAGGAAGCTCACGTAGCTGCCTATGCTATGCATCCTGGTACGACCAAGATGTATAATACTCTGAGACAACATTTCTGGTGGCCTGGTATGAAGAGGCAAGTGGCAGAGTATGTTTCCAGGTGTCTGATTTGTCAGCAGGTTAAGGCAGAGCATCAGGCTCTAGTGGGAAAGTTGCATTCGTTGCCCATTCCGGAGTGGAAATAGGAGCGAATTACCATGGATTTTGTGATGGGATTGCCTAGGACACCGAGGCAGCATGATGCTATCTGGGTCATAGTGGACCGATTGACTAAATCAGCTCACTTCTTGCCAGTGAGGGAGAGCAGTACTCTCGATCAGTTGGCCCAGAAGTATGTAGCAAAGATTGTTCGATTGCATGGGGTTCCTTTGTCGATAGTCTCAGATAGGGATCCCAGGTTCACCTCGAGGTTCTGGAAGAGCCTACAGACTGCTATGGGTACGAGGTTGAACTTGATCGCATTTCATCCTTAAATGCAGGCAGACGAGCGAGAGGACGATTAAGACTGCTGAGGACATGCTTGAGCGTGTGTATTGGAGTTCGAGAGGATCGTGGGATCGATGTTGGCACCGATCGAGTTTGCATATAATAACCAGTATCAGAGTAGTATTGGGATGGCACCGTATGAGGCCTTGTATGGGAGGCTGTGTAGATCGCCACTGTATTGGATAAAGAGGGCATGAGATCGATAGAGGGTCCCGAGCTGATTTAGGATACAGTGGATAAGGTACAGTTGATCCGAAGTCGCATCAAGACGGCTTAGGACAGACAGAAGAGCTATGTGGATCAACATCGGCGAGAGATGGAGTACAGTGTAGGTAACAGAGTGTTTCTCCGAGTGTCTCCTTGGAAAGGAGTACTGAGGTTTGGCCGTAAGGGCAAGTTGAGCCCTCGATATATCGGTCCGTATGAGATCCTTGAGAGGATTAGACCGTTGGCTTACAGATTGACATTACCGAGTGAGATGTCACAGATGCATGACGTATTTCATGTTAGTATGTTCCGACGGTACTGTTCAGACCTGACGCATGTGATTCCGGCTCAGGAGATTGAAATAGCCAGTGATATGAGTTATGTTGAGGAGCCGGTACGGATTATAGGATCACGGGTCAAGCAGTTGAGGAACAGGGTGATTCCATTGGTGAAAGTCCTTTGGAAGAACCACTCTTCTGAGGAAGCTACATGAGAAACTGAAGAGCATATGAGGAGTCAGTATCCTCATTTATTCGATCGGACAGGTATTAAATTTCGAGGACGAAATTTTTATTAGGAGGGTGAATTGTAACATCCCGTTACTGATAGCAAGGGTATTATGGTAATATTGGGTTAGACTAATAGATTCTATCGCATTCACTGATTGAGCATGTTGTGGCCTCTAATTCTAGAGAAACAGGTTTCTTGCATATGCATTTATCCATAGGTACATGCATTCATGATTTTCCGGCATTTTAATTGTGGGTATGAATTGATTGGATTGAGAACTGGAAACTGAATGAACTGACTGGATTGTGATTTACTGAGAAATTAAGAGTAAGTGGACTCGAATGACTGATTTAGAATAGCCTAAGAGTGATTGGCACTTGATAGTGGCTTATAGGAAATTTTTGGGAAATTCGGGAGAAAATGCCCAGACCGGAAATTTTGGAGTGGTAGACCGATTGACTGTATAGTACTGAAAGAATTGTCCAATGGAAAAGGAAATATTAGAGTGATACTGTTAGGAAATAAAAATGTTGAGTCATTGAAATTTAGAGACTGAGATTTGAACTGAATTGGAGACCTATGTCTATAAATAGCCTAGGTTTGAAATTTGTGGATTTTATCCTAAGGCAAAAGCATTTCTTCTCTTCCTCCTCCCACGGTGATCTTCGATTCCTCCCATTGGTGAGGATTCTTTGATCTTTCCTTATGGTTTTCTTCTCTTTATGCTAGCCTAACTGGTTTATTGAGAGTGGGTTATCATTGATTTCGAAGGATTTTAGGGTTTACGGTGATTGTGGTTTTGATCTTCGATTGGTAAGTATTTATGGCTTTAATGTTGTTATTAATGGTTAGTTGTTATATCTATGGCATTTATTTTGTTTGAGTGGGGTAGTTGAGATTGATAATGGAGGTTTTAAAGAGCATTAATGGCGGAAATCGATTGGAGAAGACGACCGGCCCTTCGTACGTCGCGACGAGCGCGTAGAGGCGTGAGGCTTCGTCGTGACGAATAATTAATTTATTCGACGCGACAAGCTCGGCTGGGTGTCGT
Source organism: Erythroxylum novogranatense (assembly GCA_029891385.1). Classification (NCBI taxonomy): domain Eukaryota; kingdom Viridiplantae; phylum Streptophyta; class Magnoliopsida; order Malpighiales; family Erythroxylaceae; genus Erythroxylum; species Erythroxylum novogranatense. The sequence goes on along the minus strand of CM057225.1, from coordinate 91,137,543 downwards.
GATGAGCGTGAGTTTATTCGTCGCGACAAGCGATCTTCATGTCGCGACGAACGAACTCTTTCACGCCGCGGCAAAGGAGCGTAGGTCGCGACGAGGGATGGAAATTCTGATTGAATGAGTGTTTATTTATTGGGCATAACTTATGGTATAGACCTCCGATTGAGGTGATTCTCGATTCATTATAACTAAAGAAAGAGGTCTACTATTGAGGATAATTATGGGAGTTAGAATTTAATTTAAATGGTATTGATTTATCGAGAATAAGGTCAATTATGGTTCATAGTGTGACCTAAATATTGAATTGAGACAATTGGAGTTTTAATTGAGGTTTTCAATGGAGGTTTTGATCCAATGAATAGGGAACTGTTATAGGAAGTACGAATTGAGAAAATTGAACTGAATTTTAGGATTGGATCAATTATTGTCTATCTATTGAGCGAAGAGTTAGAATGGGACATAAGAGTTCAAATTGGGTTTTAGCACCGGGGAAAATCGTGAACATGCATTGTACATAATTCCACTGAGACATATGCATCACTGAATGGTTTAATTGAGCATCTAGTAATGGGACTGTATTTTACTGTTATAGAGGCGCCGTTAGATCGTCAATTCACGGACATTGCTGGGACTTCCAGGCAATAGCTCGGAAGTTACAGGTGAGTAACCTAGTTGGTTTCTCAAATTCCTGACTGTCTAAATGCTCAATGTGAATTTACTTGCCAATGTGAAATTTGCATGATTACTGAAATGTCTGAAATGTACATGATCGAATGACATGTTTCTACTGTACTAGATTGGACTACTGTATTGGACTGGACTACTGTATGTTACTGAGAAATACAATACTGGGCTTTTATAGCCATACACTGAATTACTGAACACTGCATTGCATGCATAAATGCATGATCAGATAATGGATATGTGACCCAAGTGCTATTATCACTGAAAAGAGCCTCGAGCTCGAACCTTTATCTTGATCGACCGCCTCGAGCCCGAGGGAGAAATCTCGATCGTCCCTCATGAATCTTGATTGAGCACTTGGGCACAACACTGAATAACTGGAAAAGAGTCTCATATGCATTGTATATACATGACTGATTGAATTGCGACACTTACTGGATTATGTGATAACATGAGAGACTGCAAATTGTTACGTGCTACTGTAAACTGTTGCATGATACTGTGAATTGTGATATATTATTGTAAATTGTTATTTGATACTGCAACTATTATAGACTACTGTAAATTGTTATATAATACTGTTAATTGAATATTACTGTGCCGTGCTGTACGTAATTTGCGTAATGCATGATTTGAGTGAACCATCGATGATGGTTTCTCACTGAGTTCGCAAACTCACCCAAAATTGCATCTAATTTTTTAGGATCGATAGAGTAGACTCCTAGCTCCGGATATAGTCTTTTCCTGCCGTGCGAGCTTGCTGACAAGTGAAGCGATGGCACGCAGGTCGGTCAGCTGGGTTTGACTTTTGAGGATGAGTTAGGATAGATGCTTGTATCAGTTTCCTTTTTGGTTTTGTTTAGGGGACTGATAGACTTGTCTATTCTGTTGCTGGATGACTGTATCAGATTGATATTTTGGATTTTATAAGTTACTGATTTCTGTTATTTTATGGTTTAATTATTGCGATGCCATGTGGATTATTAGTGAAATTTTCTGGTAGTGCACCTTTATCGTGGGATATGTGTCGGAGCGACCTTCGGGCCTCCCGACGTGTACCCTACGGTGAGGGGGCGCTACATATTGTGTTTGGATGTGAGAATTTGAGATTGTGGATAAGTGAAGGGCTGTGCAGGTTGAAGAATTTGGCTAGTGACATTTTAGGGGAGATGATATCAAAATTTCCAAAAAACTTTGACTGCATTTTTGGCCTTCTTAGAGTATAAATTAGATTGGAGGGTCTTCTTGAAGATTGTATTTTAGATTTTGATCTTTACAATGATGTATAATATGTTATTTGTGGATGTGAGAATGGGAAGATATGAAATTGTGAAGTTTGGAGGTGGTATAGGATGACCACTATTCTGGCAGAATCTTTGATTGAAAATTGACCTAGTTAGAGGTAGAAATTGCTTTTAAGTTCTTCATAAAAGTTTTAGATTTTGTTTTTATCTTTCAATTGATGTCAAGTATGAAATTTTTGGACCTTGGAATAGGAAGTTATGATTTTTAGAAGTTTCTATTACTGTTTAGCATGACTATTAGTGGACAGAATCTTTGATTGAAAATTTGACTTCCTTAGAGGCCAAATTGATTTTTCTGTCTTTCATGAAAGTTGTAGAGTACATTTTGATCTTTGCATTGATATAAAGTGTGCTATTTTTGGATCTTGGAGTTGAAAGATAGAAATTTTAGAAGTTGAGTTACTGTTTTGGGATGACAAGTAGGGGCAGTGACTTTGATTGGGATTTTGACCCCTTTAGAGATGGAATTGATTTTTCCATTCTTAATGGAAGTTGTAGAGCTTCCTTTCAGATTTCTTTTGATACCAAGTTTGTGAATTTTAAACTTCTGTGTAAAAATTTATGAATTCTTTAAAGTCAGTGTGCATTTTGGACTGACCTTTGTTTTGGCCGAGCGACCTTTGTTTTGGCCGAGTGACATGTGTTTTGGTCGAGCGACCTTTGTTTTGGTAGAGCGACCTCTGTTTTGGTCGAGCGACCTCTATTTTGGCCGACCGACCTCTATTTTGGCCGACCGACCTTTGTTTTGCCAGACCTAATCTGACCCTCTCTCACTCTTTTACTTATATCTTTTCTGTCCAACATTCGATTGACTTGATTTTTGAAGCGTTGGATTCCTAAGCCATCCCTCTATCTGCTTATGGAAAATTTTGGGATTCTTTAGATTAAATTGAAAGAGTTTGATTTAATCAAAGTGAGTTAGATAATTTTCTAAACATGGTTCAGTATTAAGAGAAATTCTTGATCTGTGGAGGTCTGATTGATCTGATTCTTATTACAAACTAAACTATAGATATGAGGCTACAAGTTATCTGAAGGAAGTAAATTCCAATTTATCCCCTAAGACTTTCAATTTCTGAATTGAATTCGGGTTTAGTATGCAGTCTTGGATTAGTAAGATCTAGAAGTGTTTAGGCCATAACTTTTGCTTTGGTCATCTAAATGAGGTGATTCTTAATTTGTATTAAACTAGAGAAATAGGGCTATAAATATTTTGAAGAACTTGAGTTTCAATTTAGTCTCTAAGAATGTCAATTTTCGGATGGAAATTGAATTAAAGTGTTTAAAATGAAATTTAGGGGCAAACTTGGAAGAACACTTAAGGTTTTAAGTTATAAGGCTTACATTGAGGGGCATTTGGGTCTTTTAGCATTCATTAAATGACATGGCATGTGGCTGTCATTTTTTTAGAAGGAGAAGCACGACACTTAAAAGGAAAATGAAAGGAAGAAGAGAAAAGAGAGGAGAGTTTCGGATGGAAAGAAAAGGGAGAAGAAGAAAGAAGAAAGAGGAAAGAGAAGGCTTAGGGTTCGATTTTTCTACAATTTTTAAGAGGGTTTTTGATGTTTGTCCAAGGAAAAAGGTGGAAGAGCATGAAAGCTTCCTAAGGAACAAAGAAATTTCGAATTTGGTGGAGATCAAAGTAAGACTTGAAATTTTGATTTGTAATTTTTGAAAGGATTTTGGTTTAGATAGCTTAAGATTGGTATGGGTTTGTGCTTTCTAAGCTCAATTTTGGTGATTATGTCTTAAGTGAGGTTTAATTTTGGGATGGTTATTAATTAGGGTTTTGCCATGAATTAGGGAATTTAAGTGACGCATTGGAGAAATTGATGCTTTGGACAAGTTTCAAACAAGGAAATGAGGTGGGTACTATGTTTATATTTTGAATTATAAGCTAATTATAAGTTTTGGAAAAATCAAGAAAAGAAAATATTTCTGAAAATTTTTGTTTCCGAATCATTTTTGGAAAAATTGTTTCAAAGGTTAAATTCATTGTTTTAAATGATTTGATATATTGATAAAAATTCTGAAATTCATTATTTATGAATGAATTGATAAATTGTGGAAATTGTTAAATTCTTTATGTTTGAGTGTTTTGATAATCGCAATAAGTGTTGCATTCTTTGGTTATGAATGTTCAGAAAATTGTTATGTGATTTTGATTTGTTATGTGATTTTGAATTTGTGGAATTGACAATGAAAATTATTTTGCTATATGACACGATTATGAGAATTGAGTTTTCGAAATGTGCCTTCGGGCAATCCGATTTTCAAGTGTGATATGTGTTATGTGGGTTTGGTTAGGTCCCATAAGTTTGAGTCAAGTGCACTTGTCTTCTTTTTATAGACTTTGCCCGCCTGCCCGCTAGTGGCATTGGAGCTCCGATTTCAGACTCCCATAAGTTCACGGTTACACCGGACCGTATATGCAGAAGGTATAATGCGTTACATTCACTACCGCGGGACCGTTATGCGGGAATGTGCAGTACGTTCTGTTTTGGACCGACCCAAATCATTTTAATGTGTTATGTGCTTTTGTTTTGTTTCTAAGTGTGATTGCATTCATGCTTTTGAATTGTTCATGATTTTTTTGATAAATTGAGAAATGTTTGAGAAATAAGCTTTTGATAAATTTCTTACTGTGAAATCCTTTTATAATGGCAAAAGGTTTTGCAAATGTTTTTGCTTATTGTTCGATTTATAAACATGATATCCACGAGCTGTCTAGCTCATCCCCTTTCATCCCCATCTCCAGGTATCAAGTAGGAGATCGGATGAAAGAAAGTGAAGGCTTTTGATCGATTTTTGCATAATTTGTAGTTTGTGTAATTTGGATTTCGATATTGGTTTTGTATATGGCTTGGAATGTCATTAAGGTTTTTGTAAGCATTTATTTGATGACGTATATATGAATTATGAAATTGTGTATTGAATTGAGATTTGAATGGGATTGATTGAATTATGGATTTGTATATGGAATAGAATAGTGAATTATGGTTTTATATATAAATTGTATATTGATTGTGTTTTGGATTCCGGACGGGAGGTCCGATGATGTTGATGATTGAGAATTATTTGAAGTGCTATGTAGATGATGATGATTGAATGCGTTTGTTTATGATGAGATTCCAGACAGGAGGTCCGATGAATTGTGATTTTTGAGCTGAGATATAGAAGTGCTTTTTGTGTATGAATTGTGATTTGGATATATGGATATGCGTGTTATGTGTCTATTAGAAAAAGATAAAAAAAGAAATGGTTAAAAAGAAGATTTATGAGATAGGTATGATTGTGAAAGATAAAATATTTGAGTTTATGGAATTGGTAAATTCTGTAAACGATCTAGAAGGGGGGGTTGAATAGATCTGTAAAGCTTTTTGTAAAATTCTACAATAAAATCAGAAGTTAATTCACACAAAAACAATTTAAACAAATTTAAATGTAAAGAGTAGGAAAGAAGAACAAACACTGTTTTTATAGAGGTTCGGTGCTAAGACCTATGTCCTCTACCTAAGCTCCCACTTAGGATTTGGCAAACCACTTTACTACACACTTTTTAGTTTAGTGTGAACTCTTACAACACCACTTGATTTCCAGCTCAAGCTACCGTTACAACAGATTTGTTTTCCGACACAAATCCTACCTTTACAACCGATTTGTTTTTTGGCACAAATCCTACCTCCCATGTGATTCTTCTCTAATCACTCAAATCATAATAAAGATGATAAATAATTGAAGTAAGGCTCGATATGGCAAGATACAGTTGAATGTGCAGAGAGAAATTTAGAGTAATAACAATGATGATTATGAAAGATGATCAGAATGCTTTTCTATTTTTCGACCCCCAATTGATCTCTTGATCTTCCTCTTTTTATTTGCAGGCTTCTAGATCAATATAGACGTTGTAGATCATCTACTAGCCATTGCTTGATATCTCCTAGCCGTTTCTTGATTTCCTCCTTTTCATTTGTGATTGATCTGGATGAATTTTGCTCAGTTTCACCTGATAGTTGACTAGTCGAGGTGTTATAGTCGACTAGTACCTTATAGTCAGCTACCTGATAGTCTACTAGTCGACTAGTATCAACATTTTTCACTGCAGGTTTCATCTTCGCTCTTCAAATAGTCGACTTATGTGATGATAGTCGACTAGTGCTCCTATTCACTTGATTAATAGTCGACTTGTAACATGTTGGTCGACTTATTTCATATCCCACTTACATATCTGAATATTATTAGTCGACTTATGATATTGTTGTCGACTAGTGATGACTCCAACGGATAGATTTAATAAGATCTTCCAATAATCTTCATCTTTGAATATCTCTAGCACATTTAAGGTAATTTCCATCTTGATTCCACAATGATTAATCTCTTTCCCATCAAAGATTAATGCTATCTTAATTTGCACAATTCTTTTATTGAATATCAATCCCAAAATACCTTAAATAATTTCTTAACCAATTCTATACATTTTATTATTATCAAAACATAAGTGGGATTTAATTTGTCAACCACCATTGCTCCAACAATCTCCCCCTTTTTGATAATGAAAAAACACTTAGAAATTGTTAAGAAATGAAAACAAAGGAACATTGATCAGGGTTTTTAAGCCTTGTCTTTTTAGTTAGAATTCTCCCCCTCAATCATATAAATCATTGAATTTAATAACCTTGAAATCAAGATAGACTCAAATCAAAGACAATTATCACATACTCCCCCTTAATCAAGTAACTAAGGAATATCAATTTCTAATTTTACTCCCCCTTTTTGTCATAATCAAAACAATCAATATGAAGGGAAAATAGATGAAACACAAATAGTCATCAATATAAAACACAAATATGAAGAGGAAAAATTATCGCAATTAAATAGAGAAACAAGTCATCAAACACAAATAGTCTCAAGTAGTAAGCAGATACAAATAATATGAAATGTTGGTTTTGGCTAGATACAAAAACCATCATGGTGGAGAAACATCAACATGAATAATTCTCAAACGTAGAAGAGAATGTGTTTTCGGAGATTTTGGGAAAAAGTGAGTTTTTAAAGAAGACCCAGATGACTTATAGTCGACTGGTAGGATGTTAGTCGACTAATAAAAATAAAAGAAAGAGTAGGGGTTGTCTGATATAAAACTAGTCAACTGGTCAAAACCACTTAATCGACTGGTTTGGAAAAATATGTGTATTAGTCGACTATGGCTGTAATACTCGACTGAAGCATTTAAACACCTTATCTCTTGATGCAATAGCCAACAAGCCAATCAATAATTAATTGACTAATTCCTTAACCTTAGTCGACTTAAACTCCAATTGGTCGACTGAAATATTTCTAAACTCCAGAAAAATCACATTTTAGCCTAAACGTAGATCATAAAGATGTATTCTCAGATGGAATTGCACATTTGCCTAATATTTTGACCATTTCGCTATGCTAATATATTAAAATCAACTAATAGAATTCAAATCACACATACCAAGTCTCAATTAAATGTTCACAAACAGTTTTCATTAAAAGAATTATCATCATGTAAATCAACAATATATGTATTTCCATGTTTCAAACCAATGAAAGCAACATTTTCATCTTTCTTAACCATACAATAAGATGACTTAAAAGTCACATTAAAATTCTTATCACATCATTGAGAAACACTTAACAAATTATGTTTCAAGCCATCAACAAGCAATACATTTAGAAATCACACTTTACCTTTGTTTTTGTCTCCAAATGTGACATATCCTTGATTCTTTGGTTTGATTTATGCAAATAAGTTCTTGTCTCCACTCATATGCCTTGAACATCCACTATCAATGTAATATGTGCTTGGTGGATTTTCATTCCTTGCTTGTACCTATAACTGAAACATTCTTTTTTCTCATTGGTACCCAAACCATTTTGGGTCCATTTTGGTTAGTCATATAAACCACATTAGGAGGTGTTATACCTTTTACCACCCAGATTTTCTTTACATTAATACATCTTCTAATGCTTTTACAAGCAATTTCTATATGACCATCTTTCAAGCATCTAGCACATTTGGTAACTTTGCCATCTTTAGTAAATTTAGAAATCAAGGAACAATCTCTATCAAAAGGATAATATCCTAAACCATGTTTAGAAATGGAATATCTTTGCAAAGATAATATCTTTTCAAACTTTTCATTTTCATCAGTAAATTTTCCAACCACATAAAAAAAACTCTTTTCTAAGTCTATCAAGCTCACAAGTAAGTTTTTCTTTTTCAGCAAGGCATGTAGAGTGGTCTTCCTTAGAGCAATCTATATTATCAATAATCTCATGCAAAACATTATTTTCAACAACTAGATCTCTTATTTTCTTTATCAACCTCTTGTTGATTTCAATAGCTTCTTCAAAATCAATTTATAAAGCATTAAAAGAATCTCTAAGATCTTGATCAATGAATGTTACCTCATCTTTATCATCACTTGGTAAGGAGCTATTTGCTATAAGAGCTAAGTTGTTTTCATCATTGCTTTGGAATGCTTCCTCATCATCACTCCAAGTGGCTACTAGGCTAGCTTTCTTTTTCCCTTTGTCATACTTGTCATTTTTCTGGAAATTTGAAGTGAAGGATGAGCTTTTGCATTCTCTAGCATGATGTCCTCTTTTTCCACATTTCCAACACTCTTCATTGCTTTTCTTTTCTTCATAGCTTTTAGTCATTCTTTCCATGGTGTACTTCTTTCTTTCTTCATTTCTTCCACCACTTAATTCTTTCCTCCTATTTTTGAGTAGTCCTTTGAATTTTCTCAAGTTTCTAGCATACATTGCTAGTTCTTCATCTTCTTCCTCTTCATCTATTTCTTCGTCACTTTCATCAAGAGAAGAAACATTAGCTTTTAAAGCAAATGACTTTTGTGACTTACCTCTTCCTCCTCTTAATTTGAGAATGATCTTATAGTTTATGAATGATCCCACTATGGCATTGAATTCCAAATGATTGAGATCCTTAGACTCCATAATAGCAGTGACTTGAGAGTCCCATTCTTTCGTTAGTGAGCGAAGAATCTTTTTCACCTTTTCGCTATCCGTTAAATGCTTTCCAAGGTTTCCTAATCCATTTATGATTTCTGCAAAACGATCAAGCATAGTGGAAATAGACTCAGCTTTCTTCATGACAAACATTTCATATTCATGGAGAAGCATGTTGATTTTTGTCTCTCGAATTTAATTGGTTCCTTCATGAGTGATGTGTAGTCTCTCCCACATTTCTTTAGCACTAGTACACGAGTTCACTCGATTTCTCTCCTCAATTGTGAAAGCACAATATATCAATTTCATAGCTTTAGCGTTGATGTAGGCTTGCTTCCAATCATTGTCATCATATTCCAGCTCCGTTTTCACCTCGCCATTTTCTTTTAATGGAACATGTGGACCGAAGATGATAATCTTCCAATATTCTACTCCTTCGCTTATAATATGATACTTCATAGTATTTTTCCAAGAAGAGTAGTTAGTACAATTAAATAAAGGAGGGCAATTATTAGTGTTACTTTCTTCCGCTAAGTTATTGTGTGTCATCCCTGGATACTTCTGCTCTGATACCAATTGTAAACGATCTAGAAGGGAGGGTTGAATAGATCTTTAAAGCTTTTTGTAAAATTCTACGATAAAATCATAAGTTAATTCACATATGACCGCGTGTCGTAACGCTAATCAAAATTAAAATAACTAGACTACTACTGTAGCAATGGCAAGTCTAGGTCGATCCTACAAAGAATGTGTGTAAAGTTTATGAAAAGAAATTAATCGGTGTTTACACTTAAAGGGGGTTTTGGATTTTCAAAAGAAGAAATTAAAATAAAACTAACTAATAAAAATAAAACAAAGAAAACATGCAATAAAATGATAAATGTGGGGAATTCGATAGGGATCCGATTCTTCGGTTCAATCTCGGCCTACACACTGACTAAGCAGATTTTATTAATTTGTTGTTCTTTTCCCTCTCATAGCAACTATTAATCGTGGGTTAAAAATTAACCCGAGTTTTTCCTTAGGTTTTGTTTAATCAAGATACGATCGTTGATTAAACCTAACCACCTAATAACCTAGGGTATGATCTCTAGATTTAATTAGGTAGTAGAATTACGAATGTAGCATCCCACTCCCGCAAGACCCGAACCTAATATCATGGGTGATATCTGAGTCCGTGCCTCACAAGAGTGGTATCCTAGAGTATTCGAATACCGTCAAACATTCAGTATAAATTTAAAAAAAACATTTTAGGTCATCATAACACAGTCAAAGTATTTAGCCATCGAATGTACAAAAATTCATAATCACATTGGGCCCAATTTTATTCATAAACATTTCAGTGATCACATTACAATCAATAAAATTACAATAACTCATTTGGGGCCCACTAGAACTACAACACTATTTTCCAGAAAAATGCAGAATCCATAATTGTATAAAAGTAAGATGACACTAATGCAGACACGAACTGATCCTGACCCCTATCTTTTCCTGGCATGCAGTAGGCATACTCCCGTGTTTAATGGAGTACTCTTCAAGGCCTGAAAAATAGTTGCAAATTTTGGGTGAGTTTTGTGAACTCAGTGAGGAACCATCATCGATGGTTCGCCCAATTCATGCATCACTCAAGCAATTCACAGTTCAGTTCACAATAACAAAGTCAGAAGCATCATATCATTATACAAAAGAAATTCACAATTGTAGAAGGCACTCTTACCTTGCTCCCATTTACAGTATTCAATCAACTATGAATGCAATGCATATGTGACACTTTCCCATTTTATTTTAGTGCTGTGACCGAGCGCTTAAACAGTAAACAATGGACAGTAGACGCGTCTGGGAGTAGGAGAGCCTTCTGGGTATGCACTATCTCCCTTCGAGCTCAAGGCTCTTTTTCAGTATCAGTGGCGACAATGGTCACAACTATTATTATCCGTTCATGTATTTGTGTATGCAATGCAATATGCCCAATATATCACAGTCACTATATACCCAATCATCACAAGAGGGAACGGTGAAGCACGAGAAGCGATGCATCACAAGTAGAAGCAACGCAATGGAGCATAGTAAACAGTAAGCAATTTGACAATCAGCACTTAAAGGCACTTCTATGTCAAATCTCCAAACTCATCGGACCATCCGTGTCCAGAGCCTAGTCATAAACAAACATAATCACTAATCCCACCATTATTCTCCACAGTTGTATAAGTACAAAATATAAACAGATAATAATTGAGGAACCATCTAGGTTACTCACCTGAACTTCCGAGCTAATACCTAGAAGTCTCAGTAATGTCAGTGGATCGATGCTCCAAATGTGCCTCTATAATAGTGCAATTACATACACATTACCGAATGTACAGGCAGAACTATTTAAAGATGCACATGTATCAATGAAAATGTGTACAATGCATGTTCGTGACATTCCCGGTATCATTCTGTAAATCATACTGTAAAAATGTTCCTTGATGCCTAAAGAAACCATAGACACTAAAATCGCTCAATTCGGACGTCAAAAGGTCCAAAAATCGCTACCCGATCCCCTCACTTTAACCTAACCAATTTTTGTCAATTTCGCCTTTAAAAATTCCCACTTTCACATAGAAATGAAATTAAATGATTCACGAATCCAATGCCTCGAGAATCAGGTCAATCGGAGGTCGGATGGACAAGTTATAAGCAAAAGAAGGAAAATATATGATCCTAGTCGACTTGCCTGAGAATCCTAGTCGACTTATGCTACTGTGTATGTCCTAGTCGACTTGTTTGAGGGTGCAAGTCGACTTATGCTACTACAATGACAGTTCTGGACAAACGTCCACCGACATCCCAACTTTCACAATTCATAACTTCTTACTCCGAATTCCAAATTGGACAAACTTGGTATCTATTTTATAGAGAAAAGAAAGATCTACAAGTTTCATGAAAACTAATTTCACCTCTAAGGGTGTCAAAAATACACTCAAAGTTGCTGCCTTCACAATGCCTCTAAAAATTGTGCAACATTTTGTCAAAACAGTGCAACATTTTATAAAATCCATAACTTCTCATTACCTTTGATAAAAATTACAAGCTTTATGCCAAATGAAATATCAAAATGTGACCGACAACTTTCATGAACAATATGAAATCAAATTCAATTGCTAAGTAGGTCAAACAATTCAATGAATGATTTTGCCCACTGAAATTACCTGAACTGAACAGTAATTTTACAAAAGCATAACTTCTTGCACAAATGTCAAACATTTGCATACTTTATACCAATGAAAATATCAAACAGAATACTACACTTCTCATGAAGGGCTCAACGGCCAATTCTATCTCTAACAAACTCAAAACTGTCATGCAAGTGGCTACCCCGATCACTAGCCAATGACCTAACTTAGGCCCAGTCTTTGAAAATTCATAACTCCCAATTATGATATCCAAAAATAGTATAGTATATCCCATTTTCAAGATAATTGCTTCCTATACATCTATCCAGCAGCTCACTAGAGCCAATTCAAATCACAGAAATCTCTAAATTTGCTTCCAATCACAATACTCACAAAACCTACACTTATAGCTAGGTTTCACCCAAAATGCACATAACCAGTCAATAGTTAACAATTCATAACTCCCAACGTACATATTGAAAAATTGAAACATCAGTGGCAATGGAAAGCTAACAAGATAGGCTACAGCTTTCATTAAGACCATTTTCACCAATTCCTCCTAATTCAACCTAGAAAACTCATAAAAGTTTCAGGTCATTAAGCTCGAATTACCGTTCATACTGCACCTAAACTTCACTTTCAAAGCAAGATTCAACACTCTTCTAATCCAAATTGGCCAGAACTTCCTTCACAAAAATTGTAGCCACATGTCTAAATTTTAATTTAAGACAAATCTCACCTCAATTGCTTAACCACACAACTATTTATGACAAAAACATTAAACCATGATCAATTTGCATTTTCCAGATCTTACACCTAAACCAAATCCTATCATATCCATACTTTTTCCAAACCAATAAACATCCCAATTATGCAAGTAATTTGCCAAAATTTCATCAAGATCTTCACTTAACCAAGTAGCCTTAAAATGGCAGCATATACACAAAATTTTCTTCTTTTCATTTCCAGGCATCTAACATCATTAAAAATCAATCCAAAACCATATAAAACACCTTTCCTTTCATTCACTATATTCTACCTAATCAAACCATTACTCAACTATCAATTTATCAAACATATGACCTACCATAGACACCAATACAAGTCCCATGCAATTAGGTGCACAATGATCACAATTAATATATGTAACAACAAAACAAGCCAAAAACACCATCTTACCTAAGCAAGCTTTCAACTCTTCACTTCTTCAGTTAATCCACCAATCCTCTGTTTCTCAACACCATACACGATCAGCAACAAGGTAAGGGATAGGGGTCTTAAGCTTGAGTGCATGAAAAGGAAGCACTTAAGTTGGAGGAGAAGAGTAGCAATGATGGATACATGAAAAAAAAACAACAAAGAAGTAAGGAGGAGAAGGTTTCGGAAGATGAACAACACAAAGCCAACTTTTATTTCTTTTGTTTCAAAAGCACATCCAACTTATACACCAAGAAGAGTCGTGAATGGGATAACCAAAGGAAAGAGCATTTAATAGGTTTGGGACACTTGTCTTTTAATGGGAGAAAAAGACAAAAAGCCATTAATAAAAAGGGCTAAAAACAAATAAATAAATAAATCTTTAATCCATCTAATTGCAATGGATCTAATTACAATCCCAAAAATCATTTTCCTAAGAACGATTACTCTTTCGACAGTAATTTCGAGATCGAAACCAATCGGTCAGTAATTGATGATTTTTTTCCGGTCTGAAAATTTTTTTCCGAAAAAGTCCAGAAAAATTCCTAAAATTTCCCAAAAATATAAAACACATAACAATCCACTCCAATTAAATTTCCAAGCCCATAAACCACATTTTCCAAAATAAAGTCCCATTTAGGCACAAATACCGAGAAATGTCATGAATGCATGTACAGTCAAGTTCATGTGCAATTTCACTATACACGTGCAATGATATGCATAAATGTTGCAACCAAATACTAAACACTCTCGGCCCCTTTTCAAATTACTATTTTACCCTTCCAGTGGGGGTGGGATGTTACAACTCCCCCCTCCTAATAAAAATTTCGTCCTCGAAATTCTCAGTCAGTGGTTCACTATGGTAGAAAAATGATCATTTGTCGTAACCCCCTACATTTTTCATACACCTCATCACTCAATTACTCATTTTCCGAAAGATCATAGTAGACAGACTCAGTCAGTATTTCAGTCACTTATTTGGCTATCTCACTATCTTAACTATCTCACTTGACTATTTCAGAGTAGACACTAACTTTATTTCGTATGCTAAGGATCATATCATTCTTTCCGCACCTATTCACTTATCACGTGTTATAAATCCAATACCTCTTTCACCAGTAACATACAGACTAATTTATATAGCTTCATTTTTACCTTTTTCCAGTGATACTTATAAATTCCTTTATCTCTAACTCATTTATCCTTCATATCTCATTGACTCTTATTTTAGATTCATCTCTCCTTTGCCAATTCCCTATTCTGTAGTGTTCACGCACTCAATTCGTATATTCATTTTATTATCTTTCATCTGTCCGATCTAGTTCCACCTCATCTAACCCATTCAGCTTTCATAAGTCACTTCAGTTTGATTCAATACTCGTTTTCCTCACTACCGGTGACCATGTTTCTAGGGTCTCTCTATTGCAATGTAATGGTGAATGACTCTTTTTGTCGTCCAATGCCTCATAGAAAATTTTAATAGTGTCACCATGTATCTGTAATCACTTATATGACAACTTAATCCCATGTTCCTAAGACCTCAAAAATATAATCTGTACATTCGTCTCTGATAATTAAGACTACTGGCAACTCAAATGTGTAGTCACTCAGTTCTACATTCTTTATCAACAATTGCTCTTTCGGCGTACTCTTACTAGACTATAGAGCTTCGATTGTTCCTTATGTTTCTACTAACAGTGCTTAATCCTCCTTTATGATATCATTTACTCACAAATTGGGTATATTTTCAATTAAAGTCCCCGATAAAATTTACAAGTTCTAACTCCTCGATTTAGGCATTGTTAGTTTCTTGATACATAACTGATTGCAAACTAATCACATGTTCGCCACCTATTAAGACTTTCGATTTAATACGGTTCTTGACTATTTTAGTCAAGCCAATGTCCTCTTTATTTTAATCACACATTCACATTTTCGTATTCAATCTTTATAATCTGAATTCATTGTCAGCTTCACAGGGAGAGCCAAAATTTATGAATCACCAATTTGGGGTCTTGCTCAACTTTTCGTGTGAGACTAAGCTTAAACTCAACTTTTAAAAGTACTTTGGTTTACCCAAACTTCAACTCTACTTCCTGTGCTCTTTAATTCAGTAGTAATGGTGACCTCAATATCACAATTTGTTTTATACCATTATCGGATTTTATGTTCAATGCACCGATGTACAACACTAGCTTTACGGAAAGTACTCATTAGCTTAGTCAACATCTTTCTATACCTCTATTCATTGTCTCAATCGAAGATTCAATTCTGTCAACCTCTATAAAGAATTCCCCTGCACCTACCATATCTCCAACTAATGAAGTAATCACTACTGTAACAAGTTCTACTCCATGCATTCAGTAATCAGTGCATGGGACACTAGTCGTCTCAATGCATATGAAATTACTTTCTTATAGTCCCAGCTATAAAACATCATCGTATGGAAATCTCCAATCCCAAATAACAAATGATATTACTCTCATCGGTGTCTCCACATTTTCGAACTAAGTACTAGTATAACACATTTCAAGTTTTTGAATAGATGACTTAAGCTCCCGAGACAAAAATTGTCCTCAGTACACGAATCACTTTATAGTGTTGCAAACAATCTTATCGAAATCACCAATAGGAAACGTGATATATTTCCTACAAAATCTCCAATTCAAAACAGTATCATCAATACGGAGGTCATAAATTCCTCAAAAATTTATTCGGATCTTCTCACTAATGCCACTTACATATGATATCACAATTAGTCAAAATCTCATCTTACGTTTCTAAAGCACAATCGGAATACGGTCAATGATCATAATCACTAATTGCTATCATGTAACTGAAATCACGTCACTCTACAACATGGGGTCCTTGTGCCTATAATTCATCTCTTTATTTAGCAAATGAACCAAATTTTCTCTCAAATTCACAAATCCACTTATATAGTGGGATACGTTATATCAACAAACTGTATATACTCTCAATAGCCCCTTCTGACTCTTATGCATGACTCTTTGCGTCAAATGCAACTCCAATATTCGCTTTTAACTTACTATTTAGTCATTTGGGTTTGTTCCTTCATTAGTCATTTTTCATTTTCCCTCCATATTGTTCATAATTCCAGTTCCTATACTTTCTTATCGATCAGTTGTAGTGCTTCGCAAAAATTAGCTTCCACATTGCATAGGATCTTAATAAGATTTCCTAGGGTTTTGCTAAGATCAGGACATATCATGACGAAAAAGGTCAAAACACCCTCGCCATAAGGTATTAGGTAATGTAAATACTTCCAAAATCTTTACATCTCGCCTAATTGCATTCACGTCAAGTTTCCAAGTAAGAACATTCACTAATGCTATATACATTCCAATTGTTTCTAGATAACATTTCTATCCTTGTTCCTGTCCATGAATGGGGTTTTCCCGTATGATCATCACAAAATCATATTTTGTGTAGGCCATCATCATGCCCTGCACTTTCTTTCTCATGGAACACATATCTTACCAGTGATTCTATTTCAATTTCCCAGCATGTACCTCTGTGAAAACAACATCATTTCGTATAGCATTATAAGCGCAGTAACTCCTCTTCTGTTGATTCAGTATTTCTTCCTTAATCGCATGTATAATTAAAAATCCAAACTTAGGCGTATTTCTATAATCTCCGTACTACACACCACTTATTACTTATCCTCACTCGTAAAATCATTTGTATTTATTCCTTTTTCTTTTTTTTTATAGATTCCGAGGCAGAACATTATAGTCCAAGATCAATATCATTATGCTCTAAGGTACACACCAACACCATATAGTGAATTTCTATCTACCTTGTCGCACCATATACTTTTTCTCATTGCCAATTATCCATATATATTCTTCTTATTTTTGAATTGAATTGATCCGTACAGTTCCGACATGTCTCGGTATGCCTAATGTTTCCAAATTCTCAACCAACCATTATGATAGAAATTCTAAACCATGTACCCAATTTAGCCCTCGAGACTTTCATTGTGTCTCTATGCATATAAAATCACAATTCAGAATCGTAAATACCTAGTTAGCCTGAACTTTTAATCTCGTATAGGCATATTTAGCATCACATCATACTTTAATCACTTTAACCGATATTCCTCTCATGTGAAACTTCGACCCCTTCCGGTTATAGAAATTTTCGTTTTCATTCAACTCGCTTTATACACTTTATGTCTCAGTATTTGGTTTGCATATCACTTCTTTCCTTAAGCAGCCCATACCCATGTATTTACATTCATATCATCTTCAAGGGTTTACAATCACATTACAACATGAATATCATTGTACATTGTTCCTTCCTCATTCCTAATGGCCCATACACCTTCATTGACTCATATCGTTATCTACCATATCAAATCATGTACAATTTCTCATTTCTACACTTCTACAACCTTCCGTTACGATATACCATCACTTTTTGCCCTATTTACATCAACTTAAACACTTTATACATGCTCATGCGACTCAACTAGGGATCAGTTGTTACTGTCTGCTTTGACATGACCAAAATGTATGTAACTTAACACAAATTTCAGAATGCCTATGTACAATTATACTTCTGGGCTCTGATACCACATATGTAGCACCCCACTCCCGCAAGACCCGAACCCGATATCGTGGGTGATATCCGAGTCCGTGCCTCACGAGAGTGGTATGCTAGAGTACTCGAATACCGTCAAACATTCAGTATAAATTTTTTTTAAAAACATTTTAGGTCATCATAACACAGTCACAGTATTTAGCCATCGAATGTACAAAAATTCATAATCACATTGGGCCCAATTTTATTCATAAACATTTCAGTGATCACATTACAATCAATAAAATTACAATAGCTCATTTGGGGCCCACTAGAACTACAACACTATTTTCCAGAAAAATGCAGAATCCATAATTGTATAAAAGTTAGATGACACTAATGCAGACGCGAACTGATCGCGACCCCTATCTTTTCCTGGCATGCAGTAGGTATACTCCCGTGTCTAACGGAGTGCTCTTCAAGGCCTAAAAAATAGTTGCAAATTTTGGGTGAGTTTTGCAAACTCAATGAGGAACCATCATCGATGGTTCGCCCAATTCATGCATCACTCAAGCAATTCACAGTTCAATTCATAATAACAAAGTCAGAAGCATCATATCATTATACAAAAGAAATTCACAATTGTAGAAGGCACTCTTGCCTTGCTCCCATTTACAGTATTCAATCAACTATGAATGCAATGCATATGTGACACTTTCCCATTTTATTTCAGTGCTGTGACCGAGTGCTTAAACAGTAAACAGTGGATAGTAGACGAGTCTGGGGAGTAGGAGAGCCCTCTGGGTATGCACTATCTCCTTTCGAGCTCAAGGCTTTTTTTCAGTATCAGTGGCGACTCTGGTCAAAACTATTATTATCCGTTCATGTATTTGTGTATGCAATGCAATATGCCCAATATATCACAATCACTATATACCCAGTCTGTCACAGTAGAGGGAACGCAATGAAGCACAGTAAACAGTCTCTCATAGTAGAAACAACGTAATGAAGCACAGTAAACAGTAAGCAATTTGTCAATCAACACATAAAGGTACTTCTATGTCAAATCTCCCAATTCATCTGACCATCCGTGTCCGGAGCCCAGTCATAAACAAACACAATCACTAATCCCACCATTATTCTCCACAGTGGTATAAGTACAAAATATAAATAGATAATAATTGAGAAACCATCTAGGTTACTCACCTGTACTTCCGAGAAGTCTCAGTAACGTCGGTGGATCGACGCTCCAAATGTGCCTATATAACAATGCAATTGCATACACATTGCCGAATGTACAGGCAGAACTATTAAAGATGCACATGTATCAATGAAAATGTGTACAATGCATGTTCCTGACATTCCTGGTATCATTCCGTAAATCATACTATAAAAATGTTCCTTTATGCCCAAAGAAACCATAGACACTAAAATCACTCAATTCGGACGTCAAAAGGTCCAAAAATCGCTACCCGATCCCCTCACTTTAACCTAACCAATTTTCGTCAATTTCGCCTTTAAAAATTCCCACTTTCACATAGAAATGAAATTAAATGATTCATGAATCCGATGCCTCAAGAATCAGGTCAATCGGAGGTCGAATGGACAAGTTATAAGTAAAAGAAAGAAAATATATGATCCTAGTCGACTTGCCTGAGAATCCTAGTCGACTATGCTACTGTGTATGTCCTAGTCGACTTGTCTGAGGGTGCAAGTCGACTTATGCTACTACAATGGCAATTCTGGACAAACGTCCACCGACATCCCAACTTTCACAATTCATAACTTCTTACTCCGAATTCCAAATTGGACAAACTTGGTATCTATTTTATAGAGAAAAGAGAGATCTACAAGTTTCATGAAAACTAATTTCACCTCTAAGGGTGTGAAAAATACACTCAAAGTTGCTGCCTTCACAATGCCTCTCAAAATAGTGCAACATTTTGTCAAAACAGTGCAACATTTTATAAAATCCATAACTTCTCATTACCTTTGCTAAAAATTACAAGATTTATGCCAAATGAAATATCAGAATGTGACCTACAACTTTCATGAACAACATGAAATCAAATTCAATTGCTAAGTAGCTCAAACAATTCAACGAATGATTTTGCCCACTGAAATTACCTGAACTGAACAGTAATTTTCCAAAAGCATAACTTCTTGTACAAATGTCAAAAATTTGCATACTTTATACCCATGAAAAGGTAAAATAGAATATTACAGTTTTCATGAAGGGCTCAATGGCCAATTCTATCTCTAACAAACTCAAAATTGTCATGCAAGTGGCTACCCTGATCACTAGCCAATGACCTAACTTAGGTCCAGTCTTTGAAAATTCATAACTCCCAATTCTGATATCCAAAAATAGTATAGTATATCCCATTTTCAATATAATTGCTTCCTCTACATCTATCCATAAGCTCACTTGAGCCAATTCACATCACAGAAATATCTAAATTTGCTTCCAATCACAATACTCACAAAACCTACACTTATAGCTAGGTTTCACCCAAAATGCACACAACCAGTCAATAGTTAACAATTCATAACTCCCAACGTATATATGGAAAAATTGCAAAATCAGTGGCAATGGAAAGCTAACAAGATAGGCTTCAGCTTTCATTAAGACCATTGTCAGCAATTCCTCCTAATTCAACCTAGAAAACTCATCAAAGTTTCAGGTCATTAAGCTCGAATTACTGTTCATACTGCACCTAAACTTCACTTTCAAAGCAAGATTCAACACTCTTCTAATCAAAATTGGCCAGCACTTCCTTCACAAAAATTGTAGCCACATGTCGAAATTTTAATTTAAGACAAACCTCACCTCAATTGCTTAACCACACAACTATTTATGGCAAAAACATTAAACCATGATCAATTTGCATTTTCCAGATCTTACACCTAAACCAAATCCTATCATATCCATACTTTTTCCAAACCAATAAACATCCCAATTAGTCAAGTAATTTACAAAATTTTCATCGAGATCTTCACTTAACCAAGTAGCCTTAAAATGGCAGCATATACACAAAAATTTTCTTCTTTTCATTTCCAAGCATCTAACATCATTAAAAATCAATCCAAAACCATATAAAACACCTTTCCTTTCATTCACTATATTCTACCTAATCAAACCATTACTCAACTATCAATTTATCAAACATATGACCTACCATAGACACCAATACAAGTCCCATGCAATTAGGTGCACAATGATCACAATTAATATATGTAACAACAAAACAAGCCAAAAACACCATCTTACCTAAGCAAGCTTTCAACTCTTTACTTCTTCAATTAATCCACCAATCCTCTATTTCTCAACACCATACACGATCAGCAACAAGGTAAGGGATAGGGGGCTTAAGCTTGAGTGCATGAAAAGGAAGCACTTAAGTTGGAGGAGAAGAGTAGAAATGATGGATACATGAAAAAAAAAACAACAAAGAAGTAAGGAGGAGAAGGTTTCGGAAGATGAACAACACAAAGCCAACTTTTATTTCTTTTGTTTCAAAAGCACATCCAACTTATACACCAAGAAGAGTCGTGAATGGGATAACCAAAGGCAAGAGCATTTAATAGGTTTGGGACACTTGTCTTTTAATGGGAGAAAAAGACAAAAAGCCATTAATAAAAAGGGCTAAAAACAAATAAATAAATAAATCTTTAATCCATCTAATTCCAATGGCTCTAATTACAATCCCAAAAATCATTTTCCTAAGAACCGATTACTCATCGACGGTCATTTCGAGATCGAAACCAATCAGTCCGTCACTTGGCGATTTTTTTTCGGTTCGAAATTTTTTTCCGAAAAAGTCCAAAAAAATTCCTAAAATTTCTCAAAAATATCAAACACATAACAATCCACTCCAATTAAATTTTCAAGCCCATAAACCACATTTTCCAAAATAAAGTCCCATTTAGGCACAAATACTGGGAAATGTCATGAATGCATGTACAGTCAAGTTCATGTGCAATTTCACTATACACGTGCAATGATATGCATAAATGTTGCAACCAAATACTAAATATTCTCGGCCCCTTTCCAAATTACTATTTTACCCTTCCAGTGGGGGTGGGATGTTACAACGAATTAGGAAAACCGATTAATCAAGGCAACAACCACATACGCTCGGATCATTTAACCTAGGTCATGTTATCCCTAATGATTATAAATCATTAATCGCTACAAATTATTTTCAGCATAACAATTACGGATTATATCAAAATTCTAGCAATGGGTTTGAAATTAACGATTCAATGAACGCATTAAAATCATCAATTTAAAATACCCAAAGGGTTCATACACAAATAACCTAATAATAACGAAAATCTGATTATCCATACACGAAACCCAAATCATTTAAAGTCGGACAACACAATCAATTTCTAATAAGAGAAAGAAACAACAAAATCCCTAATTAACTCTTGCTTTGTTTCAGCCCAATCTCGCCACTGTTCATGATGTGACAATTTAATTTTTGCTGCTCCTCAAAACCTTCGCCACGCTTTACTCGCCGCTTCAGACCGCTTCCACGCTCAGAGGTTCCATGCGCCCCTACAAGCCGCAAGCCCATGCTCCCCTAGCGTCTCATGCCTCTAGCGCCGCACTCTCTACATTCCTCGCACTATTCATTTTCCTATTATTCCTCCAGCACCGCTACTGTGCTTTATTCCTCCACCCTCATTGATGTACTATTTATGATAAGACAATTAAACATTTCCTCACTCCTTTGAAACCTCCTATGCTCACGCCTCTCTTGTCCTCAAAACACAGGCATATACGTTGGACTGTTGGACTGTCGTTTTGCCATTGCTTTTTGCCCTTTATTGTAGCGCCCCCTTACCGTAGAGTATACACTGGGACGCCCGTAGGTCATATCGATACATACCCTACGATGAGGGTGTACTACGATACAATCAATTCTATAAACCTCATGGCATCAATATAATAAAGCAGTAATATCAATTTCAATAAATTTGGTAACCAAAAGATATCCTTCATTTCATTTCTGAAAAACCATAAGTACATACTTCTGTCATAATTACAACTGTACAGATCCAAAAGAACTAACACAGCTCCTAGATAGGTCATCCACAAAATATCCAAAAAGATCCCCAGCTGACCGACCTGTGGGCCATGCTCCTCTTGCCGGTACTCACACAGCAGGAAAAGTCTCAAAATCTGGAGCTAGGAATCACACTATCGCTGTCCTGAAAAATAGTCGCAATTTTGGGTGAGTTTACGAACTCAATGAGTAACCATCATCGATGGTTCACTCAATTCATGCATTATGCAAAAATGCGTACAAAATAACACAGTATTATATTCAGAATCACAATCATACATTTACTCAATAATTGTCACACATTTACCTTTAGCTAATTGCAAACTCACAGCACAGTTACATACTGAATGCACGATGATTTTCATTTCATTTTTGTGTCAGGATCAAGGCGTCGTAATTATCCCATTGTCAAGCACATTACACATCACACGTAAATTATGTTTTTGGGGTGGAGAGCCCTCTAGGTATGCACTACTACCCACACGCACTAGGGATAGGAGAGCCCTCTGGGTATGCATTATTCTCTTACCACTTATCACAATAGATGAGTTTATAGCTCCGATCAGATTAGAATATGCCCCAGTCACAACTGTCAGCTACTGATTTCTATTCATGCCTAGCATGCGGTCACAATTCATAATAACATAATTCATGCGAATCACTCAATCATATGCACAGATAGTTCACACAAGGCATTTAACACATTAGAGATTGAGAAACCAACTAGGTTACTCACCTCTAAACTTCCGAAGCATCGCCGGAAGTCTCTACCGATCGAGGATCGACGCTCCACTTGAGCCTCTACAATGGTCAGAATATTTGAATATTACTAATAGTATCAATTTCGATAATCAAGGATGCTTATGTCTCACATGAATGTTGTACTATGCATGTTATGACATTCCCGACCCTAATACCGATTATCACAAATTCTGTGCTTTCCCACAAATCCATAGCAATTTCTAATACCATACGTTAATTGGCTAGTTCTATATCCTCCAAAGTCAAATTCTAATACATAGGAATTATTCTTAAATCAGAATCAAATTCACTATTCAATTGCCATCCGATTTGAGAACCACCAATTAAATCCAATTCATAATCTTTAAATAGAACACAATCCATATCTGATTGAATCCATACCTTCCAAATTCCCTAATTCAAAACCTCAAAAGGGAAAAAAATCAATATTTAGAAATTTAACTCCCCGTCATGACGTTCGTCCCGCCGTGGTGTGAAATCTTCGCTTTCGTCATGACGTCGACGTCTTGCCGTCGTCACGACAGCAAAGTAAATCGCCACCGCGGCACACCCATCCATTCGTCGCGGCGTACACCACAAATCAGCTCGTCGCGACTAATATTTATTTATTTGTCGCGACGCAGTGAAGAGGGGCTCACACAAGTGTTCATCACATCGTCATGACGCATGAACCCGTAAAACCTCTAAAACCTAGAAATTTCTCACATCTTCTGATACAAATCCATCCAAATCCCTTTTAAACACTCCAAAACAATATTCTATACTTAACACTACTCATTCCAAATCTTAAATCCACCAAATAACCATTATACAATAAATACCCAAATCAAAATCCACTTTTGCCCTAAAACCTATATCATCCGAAAATTTCTAACTTCTTAAACAATTAATACCTTAATTCAATGCTCAAATCAAACTATTGAAAACAGGAACAAGTAGGAACTTACTTGATTAAGCTTTAAATTCTTCCAAATCACCAAGAAAATCCAAGTCTCAAGCTACAATGACACCCACGGTAACTCCAAAGCCAAAACTCATCTTCATCTTCTTCAACACCAAACTAAATGATAGATTCAAGGATGGAAGAGGAAGCAAATCAAGAAGGGACCAAGAAGCAATCAAGGGACAATCCACGATGAAAGAAGAAAGAAAAGGAACCAAATTTCTCTCCAAAGCAAGAGGATATCATGGAGTAAGGTTCAAAAGCTAGGGCTTTTATATAATAAAGGTTTAGTAAGGCTTGTTTGGCAAATTCATTTGCCTCAAGTCCAATCCAAACAACCTCAATCCAATTTTCTAATTCTAATTTCTCCTGAATTCTGATAGTTTAGACTCTAATTCCTCAAATCATAATTCAAATTACCTCGAATCAATTGTCAATCAAATTCAGAACCGAAATCACAATTAATCAGTCACTAAGCCATTTTTCCCGGTCCGGACCCGTTACTCTAAAAATTCCAAAAAAATTCCTATAAATCCTCAAAATTAGAAAACATCTAATTACATACTCCAAATTTTCAATTCTCAATTCCTAAATTCAATTTGACACTCCAATTTACTAATCAAAGCACAATTTATCCTTTATTCTAAAATCTCCAATTTCACAATCAAGTCAGAAATCTATCATACATGCATGTACATACATATGCTTGTGCAATTGTGCCGATATGAACATGTATCAATAATGTAGAGGCTATGAATGCATATGCAAAATACGTATACAAAATATATATAAGATGAACCGTACCCATCCCATCGGTGACGTGATGTTACAATTCTCCCCTCCTAACAAAAATTTCGTCCTGAAATTTTCTTACCTGACTGATCGAACAAGTGAGGATACTGCCTCCTCATGTGCTCCTCAGTCTCCCAAGTTGCCTCCTCTGATGAGTGGTTCTTCCAAAAGACTTTCACCAACGGAATCACCCTGCTCCGTAATTGCTTGACCTGCGATCCAATAATCCGCATCGGCTCCTCAACATAACTTAAATCACTAGCTATCTCAATCTCCTGAGCCGGAATCACATGAGTCAGGTCAGATCGATATCTTCGGAGCATACTCACGTGGAACACATCATGCAACTGGGACATCTCACTCGGCAACGCCAATCTATAGGCCAACGGTCCAATCCTCTCAGTAATCTCATATGGACCGATATACCGAGGACTCAACTTGCCCTTACGGCCAAATCTAAGAACTCCTCTCCACGGAGACA
The DNA here is from genome assembly GCA_029891385.1 of Erythroxylum novogranatense. Classification (NCBI taxonomy): domain Eukaryota; kingdom Viridiplantae; phylum Streptophyta; class Magnoliopsida; order Malpighiales; family Erythroxylaceae; genus Erythroxylum; species Erythroxylum novogranatense. Next base: position 91,111,600 of record CM057225.1, on the reverse strand, counting down.
CTCTGAGGAACACTCTATCTCCCACAGCATACTCCATCTCTCTCCGATGCTGATCCACATAACTCTTCTGCCTGTCCTGAGCCGCCTTAATGCGACTCCGAATCAACTGTACCTTATCTATCAGATCCGGATCAGCCGGACCTCTAACATCCTCATACCCTCTTCATCCCAGTAAAGAGGGGATCTGCACGGACGCCCATATAATGCCTCATACGGTGCCATACCGATGCTACTCTGGTACTGATTATTTTAAGCAAACTCTACCAGAGGCAAATACTGATCCCAAGCACCTCGGAACTCCAATACACAGCTCTCAACATATCCTCAACCGTCAATAGTCCTCTCACTCGCCCATCATGCTCGAGGATGAAATGTCAGGTCAAGTTCAATCTCGCATCTATAGTCGATCGCAGCTCCTCCGTAACTCAAGTAAATCTGGGATCCCTATCGACACTATCGACATCGGGACCCCATGCAATAACTATCTCGCCACATACTTGGGCCAACTGATCGAGGGTATAACTCTCCTCATCGCAAGAAGTGAGCCGATGAATAACCGTCCACTATGACCCATATAGTATCACACTGCCTCGGCGTCCTAGGCAACCCCATAATGAAATCCATAGTAATGCGCTCCCATTTCCACTCCGGAATGGGCAACGAAAGCAATCTCCCCACTGGGGCCTGGTACTTAGCCTTAACTTGCTGGCACATCAGACACCGAGAAACAAACTCCGCCACATGCCTCTTCATATCTGGCCACCAGAAATGTAACTTAAGAGTGCGATACATCTTGGTGACACCAGGATGCATGGAATAAGCAGCCAAATGAGCCTCCTCTAAGATCTCACGCCTCAGATCCTCCACGTCCGGAACACATAACCTCTGACCCAACCAAAGAGTATCATGTCTCAGCTCAAACTCAAACAGCCATCCAGATCTGACTCTATCAATCAATCTCACCAACACTGGATCCTGATCCTATACTCTCCTGATCCGCTCATGCAATATTGGTCTGAGCCTCAAAGTCGCAATCAGAGCTCCATCCTGACTCAAATCCATCTGCACATTAACCGCTCTCAACTGAACCAAGCACGGTAACCTCGAAACCTAAATCTGAGCTGCACTACCATGCGATCTCCTACTCAATGCATCACCACCACATTAGCCTTCCTCGGTGGTACTCGAGAAGGCAATCAGAATCCTTAAGCAACTCTAACCATCTCTCTACCTCGATTCAGCTCTCACGACTCAACAGTACCTCAAGTCTTATGATCGGTGAAGATCCGAATGTCTCCCATACAAATAGTGTCTCCAGATCTTGAGCAAACACCACCGCAGCCTAACTCCAAGTCATGCATGTAATAATTAATCTCATGGGATCTCAATCAGATCAAGTGTTGGGACCCGATCCTGCTATCGAACCCAACTACATAACCGTAAAGGAAAACGAAACGGAAAACAAAGCATAAGAATCGAAAACAAGCGCACATCAAACAAATGCAAAGCAAATGCGAAGTTTAAAATAATAAACGAATCGAGTAAATTAATCGAAACAAATCGAAAAGTAGCGGCGGAAGCAAAAGCAAGCGGAAGTAAGAACTAATCAATCAAACTAAGCAGATTGCAAAGCTTAAACGAAATCAAAGGCATACATCCGACATCCTAAACAATAATCAAAGAAAACTTATCGAATGAACATGATCGCTGGGAATCCTAAGAATGTTCCAAAATCCGTTATGAAATTTTTTTTCTTTTTTATTCTCATTTCTTTCTCGTTATTCAATCATATACCAATCATCTTAAATCCATACAATGTATATAATCGATATAAATCCATACCAATCTCAAATTTCAAACTCTTATATACACTTATACATATCCAAAATCTCACTTTTATCCAAATTTTTTACTAAAATTTGGCAAAGATAACTACGCCTTTATCCTAACCCAAAATTTCCTGCAAAGGCAAAATACACTTCTATAATCCCTAATCGTAATATCGTAACCATCGGACTCTCCCGTCCAAATCCCAACACCAAAGCAGTAAACACAAACCTAAAACTAATACTTCCATATTTCTCAAATCAATATACCAATCTCATAATTCAAAATCAATATATATCTCAAATTTATACAAATTCCCAAATCAACCATACAATATGTTCTCAAATTCTCCATAATTTCCTATACAAATTTCACAATCATTCACAATACTTAACTTTATACACAAATACATTTTCTTTCAAACCTTTCTTAAACCACAAAATGATCCATACTCAAAATCCAAAATACACAAAATCTAAGCGACACATATGTCTAAACCGTCAGTTCACATTCTTTCATCCGATCTCCGTCAAACACGGAGATGGGGATGAAAGGGGGTGAGCTCGAAAGCTCGTGGATAACACATTTATAAAATGACAAATAAGTCAAAACATTTTTCATAATCTTTTTTGCCAAAAGGGCTAATTTTCAAACTTTTCAACTTTCAAATATTTCTCTCAAACTCTTTCCAATTTTCCCAAACTTCTTATAAAAATCTCATTTTCTCATTTTTCAAAATTCTCAATTCTTCATAAATATGAATGCAACATAATTTCAATTTTCATTTCTCACTTTATAAACAAGAATGCGTAACATAGAAACAAATCAAAACACATAACATATCGTAATGGTCAGCTAGGTCCAACAGAGATCGCATTGCCCCGCAGCGGTCCTGCGATCGTGAATGAAACGCATTACACTTTCCGCATGCGGTCCAAAGTAGCCGTGAAGGAGTCCGAATCGGAGCTCCGTACACTAGCGGGCAACTGAGAAGGCTATACACATAGAGACAATACGACTCACCAAGGACCTACCAAACCCACATAACACATAATCGAAAACTAAGAGTCTGATTGTTCAAGGCACTTTTCAATTTCTTAATTTTCCACACATTCACATAAAGCATACATTTTGATCAATTCATCATTCAATTCTAATTTCAGAAATCAAATCATTCAATGCATACACAACAAATGCATTTTCGTAATTTCTATCGTTTATCAAATCATTTAAAGCAATGAATTTACGCTTGTAATAATTTTCCAAAATCATTCGAAATAAACAAAGTACTAAAATCTTTTCTTTCATTTTCTCAAATTTTCAAAAGTAATATTTAACTTATAAATCAAAATATAAATATGCTACCCATTTTAAATGACGCTAAGCTTGTCCAAATAGTCAATTCTCCAAATTCTTCTTCTTTCTTCAATTTAAAAATTCCTAAGCCAATAACATCCAAATTCATCATCATAATTTGCATAATTCTCAAACTCAACCATAGGAAAAACATAACTATCATAATTCCAAGCTATTTCAATCTCCAATTTTGAAAATCCCCAATTTTAAAATTGGCCTAAACCAATACACCCAAATTCAATCTCATAAAACATAATTTCTTCAAAATTAATCTCACAATTCATCAATTCACATTAATTCCAAACTATTTAAATCCTCAATTTCAAAATCCCCAAATCCTAAAATTGGCCTAAACCAATTTATCCCAATTCAATACCATAAAATACAAATTCTTCGAAATTGATTTCATATATCATCAATTCATCATATTTTCTATAATTCTAAGCCATAAATTTTCAAAAACCCCAACTTCTAAAATTGGGCATAATCCCGATTAAATTTTCCCAAAATTAAATCGATTTCAACATGTATTCTCTAAAATTGATCATGGAAGTAGTAAACCCACATCATTTTTAATGATTCTAAACCAAAACTTAACCAAAACTCAAAATCCAAATTTTTTTCCTTACCTATTTCTCCTTCAAACTTCGGATTTCCAGAGCCTTAGAGGGAGTTTCCACCTTCTTTCATCCTTCTTCCATGAAATCTACTCAAAACAAGTTTTAAAACTCTTAAACTTCCAAAACTAGATTTCTCTCTTTCTCTTTCGCTTTCTCACACCAAACTCTCTTCTTATTTTTCTTCTTTCTTCTAAAATTTTCCAGACTTCTCCAGCCACTTCCGTGGCTTTTAATAAGCCAAAACGACATCTCTACCATGTGTTTCATCAATTGATGGTCAAATGACCAAATTGTCCTTCATTTAAAACTTAAAGTTACGCTTACTTGCGGTTTGATTCGCAATATCGATTTGAAGGAATTTGTCAAAACTTCCTTCTCGAGAAATGTTCCTCTCACTCATACAAATCCAACGCCACTGACCGCGCTCAATTCCGAGCACTACATCAAAAGTTATGTGCAAAACAGTGCGGGAAAATCCATATTCTAACACATTTCTTATGTACGATTATTTCAGTCCCAAAATTCACATTCTTAATCCCAGAATTGAAACTCCATGTCTTCATAACAATTGTATCCTTATGTCTCTAGTTTAATTCAAAACAAGAATCGTCTCATTTCGATTCCCAGATCAAAAGTTATACTCAAATTACTCACAGGTGTTCCCAATCCAAAAATTACACCCCAATCCGAACTTAAATTCAAAAATTAAAAGTCCTAAGGGCAAAATTGACATTTCATGTCTTCATATGATTTGTAGCCCCTTGTCTTATCTTTATTTCTCCTCAAGAATTGCTTCAATCGGATCTCTACAGATCCCGAATTTCACAAAACACTGAATCATGCTCAGAAAATTTCCCAACTCACTTTGATTAAATTAATCACCATTAATTTAATCTCAAAAGTTCACAAATTTCTATGAGGATGTAGGGAATTGTCTTAGGAATCCAAGGCAAAAAGAATCAACTCAATCGGATGTCGAACAGAAAAGATATGAACAAAACGGTAAACAAATGTCGGATTGGAGAAAGAAAGTCAAGAAATCGGAGCAAAACGGCGTCGTTTGGGCAAGGAAAACGCCAGATCACTGAGGCGACGTTGTCGCTTCTGGTGATGCGAGCTGAAAGTCAGATCGCCACGGCGATGCGTCGCCCGAGTGACGGCGGTTGAACGCCGTCGCGCTACGGCAATGCGTCGCCAGAGTGACGAGGATGCTTAATTTTTTTATTTTTTTCCACTTATTATCAAAACTTCCAAATTCATAACTCTTAATCCCGAACTCCAATTTTGACAAACTTAGTCTCTATAAAAGCTTAAAGAAAGCTCTACATCTTTCACGAAGGACATAAACTCAATTCGACTCCTACGGAGTCCATTTTCCGTCAAAGATACTATCCTCTATACAAACTTGTAAAAATCATACTTAATATTCCGAGATCGAAAAATTTCATACTTTATATCGAAATAAAGATCAAAACAAATCCTTCAATTTTCATGAAAACATCAAAGCTCAATTAACCTCTAACTAGGTTAATTTCTCAGTCAAAGTTCCAACCAATATAAAAGTCAAACTCGATCAAACATAAACTTTGATCGATCATAACTTTCACTCCCGATATCGTAAAATTACAAACTTTATGTCCACAAAATCTCTTAACATAACCTACAAGTTTCCAGAAGACCATTTTATCAAATTTTGCCTAAATCATAAGTCAACTCTCAAAGTCAAACATTCTCTCCAAAAGTCAAACTTTCTAAATCCTTCAAATTTTCACACTTTTCTTTTTAATTCTTGCTATTTAACTTCATTTCAATCAACTCATCCACTTTCCTCTCATAATCCATATAAATTCATTCAAATATCAAAGTCCTCTAAACTAAACAATTCTTTTCTCATAAATTTTCTTAATTTCAAAGAAATTTTCTTAAATTCATAAATTGTCTCACCAATTTCTTTATCATTAATATTCATTGTTATATTTCTAATTATCATCAAAAGTTCGGGTCCAATATTTCTCCTCTTAAAAGAATTTCGTCCTCTAAATTCACTCTTACTTAAACTCCAAGTAACTCATTCTTGCATAAATTTCTTTCTAAACAATGATCATCAAGCACTTTCTTACTCTTCATACATATTCTCAATCTCTTCAAAATTTTCACTTCCTTAAATCATATATCACTCATATCATATCAAAACACTATATCTATAACTCATTATTTCTTCATATATGGGCACAAATTAATGGTCCATTTCTTAAGGAACCCTAATATGGTTTAATCATCATTATGTCATCATTCTTTCATCTATATCAATTCATCACAATTTCTCAAGAAGTTTTAATCTTAATTTCTTCAACACATTCCGAAAATCAAACATATTCTTAACACTCAAATCAAACCAATCATTTGAATTCGTCAAATAGTCATGCACATCAATTTCAAATTCCTAAAGACCATCATATTTCTTTCATCAAAATCAAATGACCACCTAGCACACTCTCACAAATTCACTTTTAGCTTTACAAACTCGTATCAATTCCTTATTCATACTCATACGCCCAAGTAAGATCATATTACTGGGCTCTGATACCATAAATGTTGGGACCCGATCCCGTTACCGGAACCCAACTACATAACCAGAAAGGAAAACGAAACGGAAAACAAAGCATAAGAATCGAAAACGGCGCACACTCAAACAAATGCAAAGTTTAATGCGAAGTTTAAAATAATAAACGAATCGAGTGTTTAATCGAAACAAATCGAAAAGTAGCGGCGGAAGCAAAAGCAATGAAGTAAGAACGAATCGAATCAAACGAACAGATTGCAAAGCTTAAACGAAATCAAAGGCATACATCCGACATCCGAAACAATAATCAAAGAAAACTTATCGAATGAACATGATCGCGTTGGGAATCCTAAGAATGTTCCAAAATCCGTTATGAAATTTTTTTTCTTTTTATTCTCATTTCTTTTCTCGTTATTCAATCATATACCAATCATCTTAAATCCATACAATGCATATAACTGATATAAATCCATACCAATCTCAAATTCTCAAACTCTTATATACACTTATACATATCCAAAATCTCACTTTTATCCAAATTTTTTACTAAAATTTCTAAAGATAACTACCGCCTTTATCCTAACCCAAAATTTCTGCAAAGGCAAAATACACTTCTATAATCCCTAATCGTAATATCGTAACCATCGGACTCTCCCGTCCTAATCCCAACACCAGCAGTAAACACAAACCTAAAACTAATACTTCCATATTTCTCAAATCAATATACCAATCTCATAATTCAAAATCAATATATATCTCAAATTTATACAAATTCCCAAATCAACCATACAATATGTTCTCAAATTCTCCATAATTTCCTATACAAATTTCACAATCATTCACAATACTTAACTTTATACACAAATACATTTTCTTTCAAACCTTTCTTAAACCACAAATGATCCATACTCAAAATCCAAAATACACAAAATCTAATCGACACATATGTCGTAAACCGATGTTCACATTCTTTCATCCGATCTCCGTCGAAACACGAGATGGGGATGAAAGGGGTGAGCTCAAAGCTCGTGGATAACACATTTATAAAATGACAAATAAGTTGAAAACATTTTTCATAATCTTTTGCCAAAAGGGCTAATTTTCAAACTTTTCAACTTTCAAATATTTCTCTCAAACTCTTTCCAATTTTCCCAAACTTCATAAAATCTCATTTTCTCATTTTTCAAAATTCTCTAATTCTTCATAAATATGAATGCAACATAATTTCAATTTTCATTTCTCACTTTATAAACAAGAATGCGTAACATAGAAACAAATCAAAACACATAACATATCGTAATGGTCCTGCTGGGTCCAAGCAGATCAGATCGCATAGCCAAGATAGCGGTCCTGCGATCGTGGAACAGAACGTATTACACTTTCCGCATCATGCGGTCCAAGATTAGCCGTGAAGGAGTCCGAATCGAGTCTCCGTGCCACTAATGGGCAGCCCGGAGAAGGCTATACACATAGAGACAAGGTTGACTCACCAAGGGACCTACCAAACCCACATAACACATAATCGAAAACGAAGAGTCGGATTGCTCAAGGCACTTTTCAATTTCTTAATTTTCCACACATTCACATAAAGCATACATTTTGATCAATTCATCATTCAATTCTAATTTCGAAATCAAATCATTCAATGCATACACAACAAATGCATTTTTCGAATTTCTATCGCTTATCAAATCATTTAAAGCAATGAATTTACGCTTGTAATAATTTTCCAAAATCATTCGAAATAAACAAAGTACTAAAATCTTTTCTTTCATTTTCTCAAATTTTCAAAAGTAATATTTAACTTATAAATCAAAATATAAATATGCTACCCATTCTAAATGACGCTAAGCTTGTCCAAATAGTCAATTCTCCAAATTCCTTCTTCTTTCTTCAATTTAAAATTCCCTAAGCCAATAACATCCAAATTCATCATCATAATTTGCATAATTCTCAAACTCAACCATAGGAAAACATAACTATCATAATTCCAAGTTATTTCAATCTCCAATTTTGAAAATCCCCAATTTTCAAAATTGGCCTAAACCAATACACCCAAATTCAATCTCATAAAACATAATTTCTTCAAAATTAATCTCACAATTCATCAATTCACATTAATTCCAAACTATTTAAATCCTCAATTTCAAAATCCCTTAAATCCTAAAATTGGCCTAAACCAATTTATCCCAATTCAATACCATAAAATACAAATTCTTCAAATTGATTTCATATATCATCAATTCATCATATTTTCTATAATTCTAAGCCATAAATTTTCAAAACCCCAACTTCTAAAATTACATAATCCCGATTAAATTTTTCCCCAAAATTAAATCGATTTCAACATGTATTCTCTAAAATTGATCATGGAAGTAGTAAACCCACATCATTTTTAATGATTCTAAACCAAAAACTTAACCAAAACTCAAAATCCAAATTTTTTTCCTTACCTATTTCTCCTTCAAACTTCGGATTTCCAGAGCCTTAGAGGGAGTTTCCACCTTCTTTCATCCTTCTTCCATGAAATCTACTCAAAACAAGTTTTAAAACTCTTAAACTTCCGAAAACTAGATTTCTCTCTCTTTTCTCTCTTTCGTTTTCTCACACCCGAAACTCTCTCTTCTTATTTCTTCTTCTTTCTTCTAAAATTTTCCAGACTTCTCCAGCCACTTCCATGGCTTTTAATAAGCCAAAACGACATCTCTACCATGTGTTTCATCAATATATGGTCAAATGACCAAATTGTCCTTCATTTAAAACTTAAAGTTACGCTTACTTGCGGTTTGATTCGCAATATCAATTTGAAGGAATTTGTCAAAACTTCCTTCTCGAGAAATGTTCCTCTCACTCATACGAATCCAACGCCACTGACCGCGCTCAATTCCGAGCACTACATCAAAAGTTATGTGCAAAGCAGTCAAGGGAAAATCCATATTCTAACACATTTCTTATGTACGATTATTTCAGTCCCAAAATTCACATTCTTAATCCCAGAATTGAAACTCCATGTCTTCATAATCCTTATGTCTCTAGTTTAATTCAAAACAAGAATCGCCTCATTTCGATTCCCTGATCAAAAGTTATACTCAAATTACTCACAGTGTTCCTAATCCAAAATTACACCCCAATCCGAACTTAAATTCAAAATTAAAAGTCCTAAGGGCAAAATTGACATTTCATGTCTTCATATGATTTGTAGCCCTTGTCTTATCTTTTATTTCGCCTCAAGAATCGCTTCAATCGGATCTCTACAGATCCCGAATTTCACAAAACATCAATCATGCTCGTAAAATTTCCCGACTCACTTTGATTAAATTAATCACCATTAATTTAATCTCAAAAGTTCACAAATTTCTATGAGGATGTAGGGAATTGTCTTAGGAATCCAACGCAAAAGAATCAACTCAATCGGATGTCGAACGGAAAAGATATGAACAAAACGGTAAACAAATGTCGGATTGGAGAAAGAAAGTCAAGAAATCGAGGAGCAAAGCAAGATCGTTTGGGCAAGGAAAACGCCAGATCACCAGTATGACGCTGTCGCCCTGGTGATGCGAGCTGAAAGTCAGATCGCTCTGACGATGCATCGCCGTAGTGACGGCGGCTGAACGCTTCGCCGTCGCTACGGCGATGCATCGCCGTAGTGACGAGGATGCTTAATTTTTTATATTTTTTCCACTTATTATCAAAACTTCCAAATTCATAATTTTAATCCCAACTCCAATTTTGACAAACTTAGTCTCTATAGAAAGCTTAAAGAAAGCTCTACATCTTTCACGAAGGACATAAACTCAATTCGACTCCTACGGAGTCCATTTTCCGTCAAAGATACTATCCTCTATACAAACTTGTAAAATCATACTTAATATTCGAGATCGAAAAATTTCATACTTTATATCGAAATAAAGATCAAAACAAATCCTTCAATTTTCATGAAAATATCAAAGCTCAATTAACCTCTAACTAGGTTAATTTCTCAGTCAAAGTTCCAACGAATATAAAAGTCAAACCCGATCAAACATAAACTTTGGTCGATCATAACTTTCACTCCCGATATCGAAAAATTACAAACTTTATGTCCACAAAATCTCTTAATATAACCTACAAGTTTCAGAAGACCATTTTATCAAATTTTGCCTAAATCATAAGTCAACTCTCAAAGTCAAACATTCTCTCTCAAAAGTCAAACTTTCTAAATCCTTCAAATTTTCACACTTTTTCTTTTTAATTCTTGCTATTTAACTTCATTTCAATCAACTCATCCACTTTCCTCTCATAATCCATATAAATTCATTCAAATATCAAAGTCCTCTAAACTAAACAATTCTTTTCTCATAAATTTTTCTTAATTTCAGCAAATTTTCTTAAATTCATAAATTGTCTCACCAATTTCTTTATCATTAATATTCATTGTTATATTTCTAATTATCATCAAAAGTTCGGGGTCCAACACGAAGCATATGCTATAACTCTCCCATGTTGCATCAACACACAGCCTAAACCCTGCTGCGAAACATCACTGAAAACCTCGAAACCTCCGACACCAGATGGCAGGGCTAACACCGACGTCGTAGTCAACCGATGTATCAACTCCTTGAAACTCCTCTGACACTCATCTGTCCATCTGAAGGCCACACTCTTCCTCAAAAGTCTTGTCAAAGGGGCTGAGATCACAGAAAATCCCTCAACAAACCTCCGGTAATATCCTGCTAAACCGAGGAAACTCTGAACCTCTGACACGTTCCTCGGGACCTCCCAACTCCTCACTGCCTCAATCTTGTGAGGATCCACCCGGATACCCTCACCAGACACAATGTGGCCTAAGAACACCACCTTATCCAGCCAAAATTCACATTTCGTGAATTTGGCATACAGCTGCCTCTCCCTCATAATTTGCAGCACAATCCTCAGATGCTTCACATGCTCCTGTCTATCTCTCGAATACACCAAAATATCATCGATGAATACAATAACAAACTGATCCAGGTAGGGCTGAAAGACTTTATTCATCAAAGCCATGAAGGCTGTCGGGGCATTAGTCAACCCGAACGGCATCACTAAGAACTCAAAATGCCCATACCTGCTCCTGAAAGCACTCTTAGGCACATCGGCCTCTGCGATCCTCAACTGATAGTATCCGGATCTCAAATCCAACTTGGTAAATACCTGAGCTCCCTGTAACTGATCAAATAAGTCATCGATCCTAGGCAGTGGCTACTTATTCTTAACTGTAACCCGATTGAGCTGCCTATAATCGATGCACAGCCTCATAGTCCCGTCCTTCTTCTTTACAAACAATACTGGAGCTCCCCACGGCGAAACACTCGGCCTGATAAACCCCTTGTCCAACAACTCATGCAGCTGAGCCTTAAGCTCCCTCAGTTCCACCGGTGCCATCCTATACGGAGATATCGATATAGGAGCGGCACCTGGAACGAGGTCTATCTCGAACTCTGTCTCCCGATCCGACGGCAAACCCGATAACTCCTCGAGAAACACATCCGGAAACTCCCTGATCACAGGGACATCCTGCAAACTCTGCTGCAACCTGGAATCCACTACATGCGCCAAATAGGCCTCACAACCCCCTCGTATCAATCTCAGAGCACTCATAAACGAGATCATCCTGGCTGGCACTGCCTAACTAACACCTCGAAATACAGCCCTCGGCTGACCAGGAGACTCTAACACGACCTCCTTGGCATAGCAATCCAAAATAGCCCTATGGGCAGTGAGCCAGTCCATCCCCAAAATCAGATCAATCTCTCGAAGGGGTAACATAATCAGGTCTGCACTCAATACCGCTAAATCAACCCGAATCGGACACCTCTTGCAGACCTCACCCAAAGCAGTAGTACTACCCAAAGGTGTACTCACCTGCAACCCATACTGTAACATCTCCCTATCCACATGCAATCTACATGCCACATGCGGTGCAATAAAAGAATGCGTGGACCCTGGATCTATCAATGCATAAACCTCAATATCAGAAAGCAGAAGCAAACCTGCGACCACATCGGGAGAATCCTGAGCCTCCTGCCTGGTCACGGCGTAGACTCTAGCCTGGAACTGTGGCCGACTGCCACGACTCTCGGTCCCCACAAAGGAATCTCCAGCTCTACCTCAAGATCTGCCTCGCCTCAATCCAGTCCACCATCATGGCTCACAGACCTTTGTCGCATACTACCGGCTCTCCCACTCGAAGCAAACTGAGCTCCCAAAATCTCTGGACAGTGTCGGATCTGATGCTCCATAGAGCCACATCTCAAACAAGCTCCAGTAAACCTCCAGCACTCTCCACTATTCCTCCTCTCACAAAACTCATACAACGGAGGAAGCTGGTCGGAGCCTCTACCACTACCACTACTACTACCAGACTGCACAAATCTACCTCTCTGAACAGAACCAAACTGCCTGGGAACTCCTGAAAATCTGAACCTGCCCTGGTGTCTACTAAAGCTCCTACCATAGCTGCCCTGACTGTCACTAGATCTCTTACTCCTAGATCCCTGTCCAGTCTCAACTCGACTCTGTCTCAGGAGCTGCTCAATCCTCACTGCAGCTGCTCTCAGCTCCACAAAGGTGCCCATATCAGACCGGACTAACCTGGTACGAATCTCCAGATTCAGCCCTCCCTCGAATCTCCGGCACCTATCAGCCTCAGAGGAAATCATAACAGAAGCATATGTCGACAACTCATTGAACCTGACCTCATAGTCGGCCACTGCCCTGGACCCCTGTCTCAAATCAAGAACTCATGCATCTTCATCTCCATATAGACCTTGGGCGTATAATTATCCCAAAAAGCTCTCAGAAAATCTGCCCAAGTCAGAAAACAGGGTCTGGTAGAACTACCCGGGATAGTCTTCCACCACTGATAAGCTGGACCCTGAAGCAACGAGACAGCATAATCGAAGCGCTCCTTAGGGTCGCAATCCATCTGATCAAGGACTCACTCGGTCCTCTCCAACCAACCCTCAGCCTCAACAGGGTCTGTGTTGCCACAGAAATCCATAGCTCCCTGCTTACGCAGACGATCATACCTCCGCTCCCGTCTCATGGGAACTGTAGGAGGCTGCTCCTCATACAAAGGCACAGAAGACTCCCTACTCGCTCCTACTGATCCTTGGTCAGCTGAGTGATCTACCTGATCACCAAAGACTGATGACCTACAACAAAACCACAAACTTGATCAATTTCTGCTTTTCTTACGAAATTCAAGCCAAAAATACACTATGCCTAAAAGATGCCAAACCATGCTTTGATACCACCAATGTAGCGCCCCCTTACCGTAGAGTATACACCGGGACACCCGTAGGTCATACCGATACATACCCTACAATGAGGGTGCACTACGATACAATCAATTCTATAAACCTCATCGCATCAACATAATAAAGAAGTAATATCAATTTCAATAAATTTGGAAACCAAAAGATATCCTTCATTTCATTTCTGAAAAACCATAAGTACATACTTCTGTCATAATTACAACTGTACAGATCCAAAAGAACTAACACATCTCCTAGATAGGTCATCCACAAAATATCCCAAAAGATCCCCAGCTGACCGACCTGTGGGCCATGCTCCTCTCGCCGACACTCACACAGCAGGAAAAGTCTCAAAATCTGGAGCTAGGAATCACACTATCGCTGTCCTGAAAAATAGTCACAATTTTGGGTGAGTTTACGAACTCAATGAGTAACCATCATCGATGGTTCACTCAATTCATGCATTACGCAAAATTGCGTACAAAATAGCACAGTATCATATTCAGAATCACAATCATACATTTACTCAATAATTGTCACACATTTACCTTTAGCTAATTGCAAACTCACAGCACAGTTACATACTGAATGCACGATGATTTTCATTTCATTTTTGTGTTGTGACTGGGCGTCAGAATTATCCCATTGCTGGGCACATTACACATCACACAGAAATAGCATTTTCGGGGGTAGGAGAGCCCTCTGGGTATGCACTACTGCCCACGCGCACTAGGGATAGGAGAGCCCTCTGAGTATGCACTATTCCCTTACCACTTATCATAATAGATGAGCTTATAGCTCCGATCAGATCAGAATATGCCCCAGTCACAACTGTCAGTTATTGATTTCTATTCATGCCTAGCATGCGGTCACAATTCATAATAACATAATTCATGCGAATCACTCAATCATATGCACAGATAGTTCACACAAGGCATTTAACACATTAGAGATTGAGAAACCAACTAGGTTACTCACCTCTAAACTTCCGAGCTACTGCCGGGAAGTCTCCGCTGCGTCAGAGGATCGACGCTCCACTTGAGCCTCTACAATGGTCAGAATATTTGAATATTACTAATAGTATCAATTTTGATAATCAAGGATGCTTATGTCTCACATGAATGCTGTACTATGCATGTTATGACATTCCCGACCCTAATACCGATTATCACAAATTCTGTGTTTTCCCACAAATCCATAGCAATTTCTAATACCATACGTTAATTGGCTAGTTCTATATCCTCCAAAGTCAAATTCTAATACATAGGAATTATTCTTAAATCAGAATCAAATTCACTATTCAATTGCCATCTGATTTCGAGAACCACCGAATTAAATCCCGAATTCATAATCTTTAAATAGAACACAATCCATATCTGATTGAATCCATACCTTCCAAATTCCCTAATTCAAAACCTCAAAAGGGAACAAAAATCAATATTCAGAAATTTAACTCCTCGCCATGACGTCCGTCCTCGCCATGTGTGAAATCTTCATTGTCATGACAGACCATCGCCGTCATGACGCGGCAGTAAAGTTTGTTCGCCGCGGTGCACCCATCCCCTCGTCGTGGCGTACGCCACAAATCAGCTCGTCGTGACTAATATTTATTTATTCGTCGCGACGTGCAGGAAGAGGGGGTTCACCGTGGCGTGTTCATCACACGTCATGACGCAGAACCCGTAAAACCTCCGAAACCCATAAATTTCTCACATCTTTTGATACAAATCCGTCCAAATCCCTTTTAAACACTCCAAAACAATATTCTATACTTAACACTACTCATTCCAAATCTTAAATCCACCAAATAACCATTATACAATAAATACCCAAATCAAAATCCACTTTTGCCCTAAAACCTATATCATCCGAAAATTTCTAACTTCTTAAACAATTAATACCTTAATTCAATGCTCAAATCAAACTATTGAAAATAGGAACAAGTAGGAACTTACTTGATTAAGCTTTAAATTCTTCCAAATCACCAAGAAAATCCAAGTCTCAAGCTACAACGACACCCACGGCAACTCCAAAGCCAAAACTCATCTTCATCTTCTTTAACACCAAACTAAATGATAGATTCAAGGATGGAAGAGGAAGCAAATCAAGAAGGGACCAAGAAGCAATCAAGGGACAATCCACGATGAAAAAAGAAAGAAAAAGAACCAAATTTCTCTCCAAAGCAAGAGGATATCGTGGAGTAAGGTTCAAAAGCTAGGGCTTTTATATAATAAAGGTTTAGTAAGGCTTGTTTGGCAAATTCATTTGCCTCAAGTCCAATCCAAACAACCTCAATCCAATTTTCTAATTCTAATTGCTCCCGAATTCCAATGGTTCAGACCCTAATTCCTCAAATCATAATTCAAATTACCTCGAATCAATTGTCAATCAAATTTGGAACCGGAATCACAATTAATCAGTCACTAAGCCATTTTTTCGGTCCGGACCCGTTACTCTAAAAATTCCGGAAAAATTCATATGAATCCTCAAAATTAGAAAACATCTAATTACATACTCCAAATTTTCAATTCTCAATTCCTAAATTCAATTTGACACTCCAATTTACTAATCAAAGTACAATTTATCCTTTATCACAAAATCTCCAATTTCACAAACAAGTCGGAAATCTGTCATACATGCATGTACATACATATGCTTGTGCAATTGTGCCGATATGAACATGTATCAATAATGTAGAGGCTATGAATGCATATGCAAAATATGTATACAAAATACATATAAGATGAACCGTACCCATCCCATCGGTGACAGGATGTTACATTTATGCGTCGTCGTTCCTCTTGACTGTTTAATATGCGCCTTGATTTATGCGTTCTACGCTGCTCCTCTCTTCACGTCTCCTGTAGCCTCTTCTCTACTGTTGCTTGACAAGACTAATATGGGTCACTTGTCAATTTAAAATAATTACTGCTTTGCTCCTCTCTTCTGCGTGTTAAAACTCATGCCTCCTCTAGCGTTTTGCTCCTTGTAAAACGATGCCTCCTCTAATTTAATTGCTAGACAAATTTACTCTCCACGCAAGCTTCCTCCTGCTGATT
Source organism: Erythroxylum novogranatense (assembly GCA_029891385.1). Classification (NCBI taxonomy): domain Eukaryota; kingdom Viridiplantae; phylum Streptophyta; class Magnoliopsida; order Malpighiales; family Erythroxylaceae; genus Erythroxylum; species Erythroxylum novogranatense. The sequence goes on along the minus strand of CM057225.1, from coordinate 91,094,901 downwards.
CAAGTCCTCACTCCTCTTTGTTGCTATATCTAATTGATTGGACAATTAAAATGTCCCACGTTTAATTCCTCTCGGCTGTGTGGTCATGGGAAAAATTAATGAGCTGCCCAAATCCCTTGTGTGCTCCTCAATGCTCATTTGGTTAAACAATTAAAATGTCTCTTTTATTTCAAAAATATACCAGCATATTCAACCTAGCAGTAAACACAAATTAAACATCAGTTAAGCATTTTATCTTAAAAATAGGATTGAAATCACATAAAAATATATGAAAAAATATATGATAATTCAATCCTATCAAATACCCCCACACTTAGCCTTTGACCATCCTCGGGCAAATCGTAAAAATTAAGCTAAAAAACCTGAAACATTTACTCAATTATCATATTTTCCAAGACAATACAATCACAAATAAAGTTGATTGACTTTCAAATTTCATAGCAAGTAATCAACATCCCAAGTTTTTACTCATGATCAATCAACATTCAATATCTTCAAAAACTGAGCAATCTAATGGTAGACTCGAAAAATGTGTTTAATTAAAATATATCAATAGGTACACTCAATACCATTCATGATCATGACAAACCATAACTTTGCATATCATTTCATTTCTCCACCACTAATAGTCACATGCAAAATCATGAATCAAAGGACTTTTCAAGGTTGTAATGTGGGCAAAGGTAAGGTGAGGTATATTTGGATGAAGTAGCATGAAAGTCATCAAAGCTAGTGAAACAAAAGTAACACTCAATCAAAAACTGGGTACCATCAACTATGTCGAATGCAACATTTCTATTTCACTACCCCATTCAGCTCTCTAACACAAACAACATGAAGCATATACCAATCCGAAGGAATCACTCATACAATTTATCTCAATGAAATCACAAGAGTGAACCTTTCAAGCAAACCTCAACCTCATATTCAACATTCTCAAATAACTCAATCATTACAACTCTAGGAAGATGCATGAATCACAAACAACTTTTAAACACATATGCAATTCTTCCTTGATAATTTTTTTCAATACATTTTTTTTCTTTTTCTTTTTTTTTCTTTTCTTTCTTTCTTTTTTTTCTTTCTTTCTTTTCCTTATAAAATTGAAATAAACTACATAAACATGAGAATTTCAATGATAAGACAGAAAATAACATCCCAAGATTATAACCAACCCTCACATATGTACACCCCCACACTTAGAATTTTCTACATCCATAAACTCAACAATCACAAATGTTCCACTAGCTTTATGACTTGGGTAGGACATTTGATTAAGTTTAAAAGCATAAAATGTGGTTTATACAAAAAGAAAGGTTAAAGGTTAAAGCGTTTATCAAGGGAAAAATTATGTCAATAGGGTAGGTTATTTAGCTAATGTAGTTTATGAAGAAAAGAAGAATGCCTAATCATATCCATGTTAATGCATGTGATAAAATGTGGTCTCGAATAGAAAATTAATGCAAAATAGGGACGTACATGTCAAAAAGGTCACACATTATCAAAAAGCAATGAGACTGATATAGATGTGTCAGTCAAATAAGGCTCAAAATCTCACCGGCTTTGTCTACCATTAGTCACCACTCTTCTAAAGATAATGCATATTGACCAATCACAAGAGCAAAAGTACATGTTAAAGTTGTTATGACATTATCCAATCAATCCACACTTTAATCATGATTATATAATCTCAGAAACAATAGAAAATGAGAAAATGTTTGTTTCATTTGTTTTATTCTTTCTCTCATTTTGATTGAAAACTTAGAAACAAGTAAAACAAACAAATTCAAAAATACAAATGCATATAAAAAGTAATGCAGAAATGTAAAAGAAAAGAAATTTACTTCCCTTGGGTTGCCTCCCAAGAAGCGCCTTTGTTTAGGGTCGCTGGCTCGACTCCTTTTTCTCCTCACGTGACAAAGTTGTGATCTTCATGTATCACATATGGCTCCTCTACGTGGGGTAGTTCTGGATAGGGCCTTTATTTATCATCATCCTTGTAACACCCCACTCCCGCGTGACCCGAACCTGACATCGTTGGTGATATCTGAGTCTGTGCCCCGCGAGGGTGGCGTGCTACATCAGTCAGTCGAAACTCAGTATCAGTATGTTTTTTTTTTCAGTACTCTCATGTGCACAGTATACAATTTTGAGCCTAAATATAAAAGGAAGCATTTTCAGTTATTACAAACAGTCAACAACAGTTTACAATAGCCATGTAATGACATAACCAACATTGGGCCCACGATAAATACAGAGCATTTTGAAATACAATTCTATGGGACACTAATGCAGACACGAACTGATCCCGACCTCTATCTATCCCTTACGTACGGTAGACGTACTCCCGTGTCAAACGGGGTACTCTTCAAGACCTGAAAAATAGATGCAAATTTTGGGTGAGTTTTGCGAACTCAGTGAGGAACCATCATCGATGGTTCGCCCAATTCATGCAGAACACAAGCAAATTACAGTTTAGTTTGCAATAAGACAGTTAGAAGTACCACATCATTTTATACAAGTAAATCGCAATTGAATAAGGCACTCATGCCTTTTTCCCATTTCAAGTAGTCAGTCAAGTATATATATGCAATGCATATGTGACACTTTCCTACTTATTGCAGTGTTGTGACCGAGCGCTTAAATAGTGAACAATATTCAGTAGACGCGTCTAGGGAGTAGCAGAGCCCTCTGGGTATGCACTAACTCCCTTCGAGCTCAAAGCTCTTTTTCAGTGATCGAGCTCAAGGTTCTTTTCAGTATCAGTGTTCGAGCTCAAGGCTCTTTTCAGTATCAGTGTTCGAGCTCAAGGCTCTTTTCAGTATCAGTGTTCGAACTTAAGGCTCTTTTCAATATCAGTATGCCTCAGTCACAACTATTATTATCCGCTTAAGTATTTGTATATGGAATGCAACATACTCAATGTATCACAATTCACATTGTCACTAAAACCCATTTATCAAAGTATACACAATATCATACACCACAAAATCACATTGCAGTCCAATCCAATTTATCATAATCAAACATATCATTCTCAATCATACAGATTTTTATACAATCACAATTTATCACATTCACGACCGGTTTACACTTCAATGCCCAATTCCCATTCCTTGGTTCAACATTTCGGTCATAATCGGTTTTCACATAAATACCATTATTCTCATGTAATTGTGCATGTAACTATAAACAATCAGAAATTGAGGAACCAACTTGGTTACTTACCTATACTTCCGAGCTAATACCTGCAAGTCTTAGTGGCATCGGTGGATCGTTAAGTGAATCACACGTTAATACAGCACTTAGAAAACGATATTAGAATGCACGAGAAGGGGGGGTTGAATTGTGTATTCCCCTTTTTTATAAATATTTTAAAAACTATTTGTTAGAAATAAAATTCTTCACAGAATTTTTATATATTCTGATTAATCAAAATTTCAATACTATATATGTAAAAACTAAGTAATGATAAATTTTGAAACTAAAATAGAGATAGAGAGTAAGAGTGATAGACACGGAGATTTATCCTGGTTCACCCCAAACCGTGGGCTACGTCCAGTCCTTAGAGTTTCTTCTGAGATTTCACTATCTCTTCAATCGTTACAAGTATTCTTTCCGCCAGCCTTTTCAGGTCTCTACAACCAATATTCTTTCACACTTAGCCTCTGCAGGCTATCTGTACAACTTTTCTTCTCGAAAAATATTTGAACACTTGTTACAGAAAAATAGTACTCAGCTAAATCACTTTTTCACGTTGTAATTTTTCTCGCTATTTCGTGTAAGTATCTGTAAGTATGTAACTTTTTGTAACTCTTCGTATCTTTTTTGTGTGTGTGTCTGTAACTTTTTTGTGACTTTGCAATCTTCGACTTCGACTTGTATTTATAGCCTTCGTCTCCAACTGCTTCTTGATTCTTGAATCTTGAATCTTGAATCTTGAAATAAACGGTTAATCAGTTGAGTTCAGAATTAACTCGAAGCCCGACTCTTGCGTCGCTTCTTTTACGTATGCTGCGGCTCCAGATTTGCATACGTGCTCGTGCTGCTTTGCATCTGCGTCTTCACGCTCGCTTTGCATCTTTCCCGCGTCTTTCATCGTCTGTGTGGTCTTCGTCTGTGTTGACTTTAACTGTTTCAACTTCGTCTGTGTCTTAATTCGTCTATGTGCGTCTGTGTCCGACTTCAGTTATTTCAACTTCGTTTGTTTCTGAGTTCGTTTGTGTACAACTTCGTCTGTTTTGTTTTTCTTTGTATTTGATCTCTTTTTGTTATACATCAAAATCATATTTATGTAAAGTTATTTTGACTTAACAATCTCCCCCTTTTTGAGTATAACAAATTATATACAAGAAAAGAAAACAAAATTTACAGATGTTGCAAAAAAAAGACAAGACTTATCTTCTTCCTTTCTTCGTCTGCTGTGGTCACACCTTCTTTGTCTGAACATCCTCTCCTTTTCTTTTCATTTTCTTCTTTTTCTACTCTCCCCCTATTTGTTATAATCAAAAATGAATAACGATGCTGGCTCTTCAGCAGTTCTGCTATCATCTTTTTCAGATCATTCACCGTCTCCTTCATGTCGTTGAGTTCACCACGTAATCTGCTAACTTCATCTGGTGGATCAATCGATGAGGAGGCTTGATCAACATCTGCTGATGGAGGAGTGAAGGGAATTGAAGTAGTGTAAGCATCAGAGGATGGAATGTAGTCTTCATTGATCTCAAAGGTAGGTGGACGAATGAACGTTTGACTTCGGGAAGATTTAAGTCAAAAGGAACAGCAAAGATCAAGAATCGCCTTCCTTGCAGGGTGATGCTTGTGATTGAATAGGCGGTGTATTAGAAAAGGGCTAATACGTAGCTATGCTCGAACAAGGTACTCAATAAATGTTCTGTTTTATTCTTCCCCATCGATCTTCCTCCTTATTAGTATAGCTGCATTTCGCTTTATTTGGATTTTGTGTGAAGTTTATGCCTCATCAATTCTTCGCACTTCTTTCGCAATTTGATCTCGGACGGATCATCACCGCATCTTCTTCAGGAAATAATTTTGACTTCCTCCTAGTCAAATCTAGTGGATATCTTGGCTGTATATCTGGTGCAACCATTATCTTTGTGTTTTCTGTGATTGGAAAAATAGTACACGAATGGCAGGGACGTTTTGAAAGATATGGCATAGTAGCAACAAACCTCAAAGTATCGTAGAATATCTTTTCATCATCTTTGAGTAACTGCCATGTGTTACTATTAATCTCCATAGGTTGTACCATAGCCACTATCTTCTTCACTGGTTGAACACCGATTGCAAAAGCAGTCCTACGTCTGGTAACTACTTCCACCATTTTGATCTTCAACTTCTGTTTCCTCATAAACTTATGGTAGTTGTATACCATCAGACACGATTTATCATCATTCGAATCTGATACTGATGTTGCCTCTTGTTGTGCTTCAGTAGGAGTCTCCTGAACCGGGCTTTCCTCCACTGGTTCCTCCTGTTGAACACTAGGGGTTTCCTGAACTGTACATTGCTCAGTTTCTGTTTCTTCTCGAATAGCATCAATAGTTTCTTTCTGTTGACTAACTTCCTCAGCAGTTGAAATGGTCTTCTTTCGACTAAACTTCTTAGTCTTTGCCTCTGCTTCAGTCAGTCTTACCGATTTCTTTATTGGAGATTTTCCTCTCTCAGATTTTGATTTTCTCTTCCTCTCAGTCTCTTTGGCTTTTCTGGCTGTATCCTTTTCCAAAATAGAGACTAAGGATCTTGTGGCTCTGGGTGCACAAGATTGATAGGTTTCTTCTCGACTCTATTCTCTGGCAATCTTTTCTTTTTGTTGCCTCAGAGTCATAATCCTCGGTGATCTCTTTGCTTTCTTCATAACTTCGCTCAAAAGACTTTCTCCTCGTTTTTTTGGCGCACTTTGTTCTGTCGTCTGAGATTGGCTTTCTTCGATATGAGGACTCGCCTGTTTAATGAGAGGTCTTCCTAACACTCTCCTTAGTTCATCCGCAGGTGATCTGGTACTCACTGGAGATTGAGAACTTGAAGCGGGAGACTTCTTCAATACACGCTCCCCCTCAGTTCTTGACTTCCTTGAAGAGTCGGCTTAGTCTTTGTCTACTGTGCTCAGACCCATTCGCCGTATTGTGTGTGCATCGATCTTGCTCTTCATAAGAACAACTCTTCTAAATCCTTGGTGCAGACGAATACCGGATTCCTTAAAAATCCTCGTCAGAAGCATACCATAAGGATAACTAGTTGAATCCTTTATCCCCTTAATCATATAATGAAGGATTAAGAAGGGTAAATCTATGGGATTTCGATTCAGTAGGTAGAACAAACATTGTTCATCCAGAGTGGTCACCAAATTTTTTGAACCAACTCTGGGTAGAATGCAATTAAACAAAATGGCGTGAAGCACCCTAGCCTTTGGAATCAAAATGGATGTCTTCCTCTCCCATGGATCATTGGTGCCATATAGTTGCCTTCTTATATCTTCTTCTTTCATACCGACTTGGGACATCCATCCGGCCTTGGTAGACAGTTTCTCACCAACCGATGGACAATCGGTCACCTTTTTTATAAGCTCCTTTGTCACAATAACAGATATGCTATCTACAGAAGATACGATGGTGTTGTCTATTAGACGAGCGTTCTTCCAAAACTCATATACCTCATTCGTGTATACTGGTTCTTGCGTTTGGAAGAAGTTCCTCCAACCAACTCTTATGATTTCTGGTTCTACATCCATGCCGTCTCTTCTTAGTGACTCAAAGTTCACATGTCTTCCATAAATCATAGCTGCTTCAATTGTGTAGAACAAAAAAAAAACTGTCTTCTGGAGAGCTTTTTAAGTGAGATGTTTTGAGAGAATTGGTAAAGCAGAAATGAACCGTCAGGAGATGATGAAAAGACCGCAACAATTTCACCTTCAGTTTACTTGTAGGATTATAGTCCGGTGAGTTCTAGAATCATTAAGAACCTCGAGATTATCAGATTTTTCCCTAAAAAAATCTTCCTTGTGAGAGAAGTTACCATCTGTAACTCACTGTAACTAATGTCGTTAGTTTTGACGTTACTTTAGTCCTGATCGTTCACTTAACATAACCATGTTAAGGTTGCGTCTTATCTTCTGAAACCGTTCTTCACTCAGTGGTTTAGTGAAGATATCTGCCCACTAAAGCTCTGTTTCAATGAACTGTAGAAGCACCACTTTCCTCTGAACATAGTCTCTCAGGAAGTGATGTCTGACTTCTATATGCTTCACTCTAGAATGCTGAATTGGATTCTTTGATAGATTGATTGCACTAGTGTTGTCGCAATAGATTGGAATCTCCTCTTCTTGAACTGAATAGTCTTCGAGTTGATACTTAATCCACAACATCTGTGAGCAAGAACTTCATGATGACATATATTCTTGCTTCGGTTGATAGAGCAATTGAGCTTTGTCTCTTGCATGACCAGGAGACTAGATTTCCTCCAAGAAAGTGACATCCTCCACTTGTGCTCTTCCTTTCGATTCTATCTCCGGCATAGTCCGCATCGCAATATCCGATTAACCTGAAATCTTTACCTTTCTCAAACATTAAGCAAAGATCAGTAGTACCTGTGAGATATCTCAAAATTCTTTTAACAAAGAATAAAATGAGACTCTAGGATCGGCCTGAAATCTTGCACACAAGCATACACTCGAACAAAATATCAGGTCTACTTATTGTAAGATACTGAGAAAGAACCGATCATCCTCTATATAGGGTTTGATCCACCTTCTTACCAAGTTCATCTTTCGACAAAAGGTTTGAAGGATGCATCGGAGTTGCCATAGGCTTCACATTATTCATATCAAATTTATTCAACAACTCTTTCACATACTTTTGTTGATGAATGAAGATCTTCTCTTCGGTTTGCTTAACTTGCAACCCAAGAAAGAACTTTAACTCACCCATCATACTCATTTCAAATTCTTTCTTCATTAGACTCTCAAACTTCAAGCACAACTCTTTTGAAGTAACACCAAAAATGATATCATCAACGTAGATATGTACTAAGATAAAATCATTCTGAAAATTCTTCCTAAAGAGCATCTTATCAACTTGACCTCTACTGAAACCATTTTCTATTAAAAAGGTACTCATACGATCATACCAAGCTCTAGGAGCTTGCTTCAGGCCGTATAAGGCTTTATGAAGTCTATAGACATAGTCTGGGTTTTTAACATCTTCGAAGCCAGGTGGTTATTTCACATACACCTCTTCATCTATAAAGCCATTCAGAAATGCACTCTTCACATCCATCTGAAACTACTTTATATCATGGCAGATCACATATGCCAACAAAATCCTTATAGCTTCAAGTCTCGCTACTGGAGTATATATTTCATTGTAGTCTATTCCTTCTTGCTGATTATAGCCTTGTGCTACTAATCTAGCCTTATTAAGACTCACTCTTCTTGATTCGTCTAACTTATTCTTAAAAACCCATCTGGTTCCTATAATGGATTTCTTAGATGGTTTCGGAACTAAGGACCAGACGTTATTCCTAGTAAATTGATTCAGCTCCTCTTGCATGGCTAACACCCAAGCTTCGTCTTGAAGAGCTTCCTCAACCTTCTTAGGCTCTACTTCAGAGATAAAAGCTACATTAGCTTCTCTTCTGAATCTGGACCTTGTCCTAACTCCTTCTGAGGTCTCTCCGATAATTAACTATTCTGGATGAGAACTTTTATACTTCCAATTTTGTCTTAGTTCAATAGTTTTCGGAATATCCTCAATTTTGTTCTCATGAGTGTCTGATGAAGGAGTTTCTGTGGTATCATCTAAGTTCTTTGAAGGACCTTCATTCTCCATGTTATCTTCCTTATGGGGTTGAGAACTATCATCAAACTTGACATGGATGGTCTCTTCAACAGTCTTTGAAGTAAGGTTGTAAACTCGAAATGCCTTAGACGATGATGAGTAGCCTAGAAAGATTCCTGGATAGGTCTTCGAATCGAATTTATCCAATAGCTCTTTTGTATATAAAATGGAACATTTGCACCCGAATGGATGAAAGTAAGATATGCTTGGTCTTCTTCCATTCCATAACTCATAAAGAGTCTTCTTCAACATGGGTCGCAACAGAATTCTATTCTGAATATAGCATGCTGTATTCACAGCTTCTGCCCAGAAATACTTAGGAAGATTCATCTCACATAGCATGGTCCTTGCCATCTCTTGAATCGTCCTATTCTTCCTTTCAACAACTCCATTCTATTGTGGAGTTCTAGGTGCTGAGAAGTTGTGGGAAATTCCATTCTCCTCACAGAATACTCTAAACTTCTTATTTTCAAAATCTCCACCATGGTCACTCCTGATACTGGCTATGGACATTCCTTTTTCATTCTGTAACTTTCTGGATATGGTTCTAAAGCACTTAAAAGACTCATCTTTGTGTGATAAGAACAATATCCAACAAAATCGCGTAAAGTCATCAACAATAACAAGTCCATATTTCTTTCTGCCAAGACTTATTGTTTTTGTTGGACCAAATAAATCCATATGTAACAATTCTAAAGGTCTATATATGGTTAAAAAACTTTTAGAAGAAAAAGAGGTTTTAACTTGTTTTCCTTTTAAACAATTTTCACAGAAAAATTATTTGTCAAAACTTATTTTTGGCAAACCTCTTACCAAATCATGTTTTACCAATTTTGAAATATGTTTCAAAGAGACATGACCTAGCTTTTTATGCCATATTAGTCTTTCTTCTTCAAAAGATAGAAAACATGAAATATTTTGACTTTGAAAATCTTCTAAATTGATTTTGTAAAGAATGTTTCTTCTCTTGGCAGAGAAAAGTATAGACCCATCTTTGTTTCTGACTTCGCAAAGATTTTTATTGAATGTAACTGTGAAACCAGAATCACACAATTGACTGACGCTAATCAAGTTATGCTTCAGACCATCAACAAGTAGTACATTATTTATGGATGCAAAGGAATCTTTACCTATTTTCCCGATTCCAATAATTTTGCCCTGCTGGTTGTCTCCGAAAGTTACCGATCCTCCCTTCTTATACTGAAGGTCTAGGAACATAGACCTTCTTCCCGTCATGTGTCGCGAGCATCCACTATCTAAATACCAATGGTGTTTGCCGTATCTTCCAAGGAAGGATATCTGCAGGAGAGACTATTTTATTTTTTGGTACCCAAATTTTATTGGGTCCTTTACGGTTAGCAGTATGCATATGATGTGATCTTTGATGCATATAACTAGGACGTTGATTAAAATGAAATATCCTATAATTTCCTCTTTGAAAGACAAATTTTTTACGAGACTGAGTTTTGTTTCCTGTAAACCCTAATCCAATTTTATCACTCGGATGTCTACATTTTCCAAGCATTTCATTCATTTTCTTTGTACTTTCTGTGAAAGTAGCTAAATCAGCTGATAAATTCTTAATCCTTAGTTTAAGTTGATTGATCTCTTTTGATCTGTCTACAAACTTCCTTTTATCTTCTAATTGTCTCTTTAAACAAATATTTTCTCTCTCTATTACCTCAGTATGTCTAATATTTTCTACATACATTTTCTTTAACGACTTGTCTTTGTTTCGAATAGCATGAGAATCTTCTAACAATTCTGAGTAGGCATCACGCAAATTATCGTAGTCAGATTTTACCTCCTCATCACTATCTTCCTCGGCCATCAGGCAGATGTTCGCATGTTTTGATGACTCGGAACCTGTATCTGATTCGGATGAATCTAGGTCCTCCCAAGTTGCCATCATGCTTTTCTTGCCTTCTTTACTCTTCTTTGGTTTCTTCTTGAGAGTAGGACATTCGGACTTGTAGTGTCCAAGCTGATTGCACTCGTAGCAGATAATAGAAGACTTCTCTGGTTTAGCTTCATCTTTCCCATTCTTTCTGAATGTCTGGTTCCCTCTAGACTTCTTCTTCCACATGCGTCTTATCTTTATGGAGATGAAAGATAATTCGTGATCTTCATCACTTGACTCTGATTCTGATTGGCTGGAGTTGTCATCCTTTGATTCTTCAATTTTCAACGCTTTTGATGACTTCCTCCTTCTCTGAGTCTTATGATTCTTCCGTCCGCCTTGAAGCTATCGACTTGTCCCGCTTGGGCTTGTCTTCGTTGAGTTCAACTTAATGAATCTTCAAAGATCCCAAGAACTCATCCACTTTAACACGCCAAGTCTTTAGCTTCTTGCACCGCAGTAACTTTAGGTCTCCATCTCTTAGGAAGACTTCTTAGAATCTTTCGAACATGATCTTGATTGTCATACGTCCTTCCAAGAGCTTTCAATCCATTGACAATTGTTTGAAATCTTCCAAATATTTGATCAATAGATTCTTCGTTAATACAACACTTAGAAAAAGATATTAGAATGCACGGAAGGGGGGGTTGAATTGTGTATTCCCCTTATTTATAAATCTTTTGAAAACTATTTGTTAGAAATAAAATTCTTCAAAGAATTTTTATAGATTCTGATTAATCAAAATTTTCAATACTATATATGTAAAAACTAAGTAATGATAAATTTTGAAACTAAAATAGAGATAGAGAGTAAGAGTGGTAGACACGGAGATTTATCCTGGTTCACCCCAAACTGTGAGCTACGTCTAGTCCTCAGAGTTTCTTCTGAGATTTCACTATCTCTTCAATCGTTACAAGTATTCTTTCTGCGAGCCTCTTCAGGTCTCTACAACCAAGATTCTTTCACACTTAGCCTCTGCAGCTATCTGCATAACTTTTCTTCTCGAAAATATTTGAACACTTTTACAGAAAAATAGCACTCAGCTAAATCACTTTTTCACGTAGTAAATTTTCTCGCTATTTCGTGTAAGTATCTGTAAGTATGTAACTTTTTGTAACTCTTCGTAACTTTTGTGTGTGTGTGTCTGTAACTTTTTTGTGACTTTGCAATCTTCGACTTCGACTTGTATTTATAGCCTTCGTCTCCAACTGCTTCTTGATTCTTGAATCTTGAATCTTGAAAGAAACGGTTAATCAGTTGAGTTCTGTAACTAACTCGAATTGACTGTTGCGTCTGCTTCTTTTCTGCGTCTACGTCTGCGTCTACTTTGCATCTGCGTCTGCGTCTGCTTTGCATCTGTGTCTGCGTCTGCTTTGCATCTTTCCCGCGTCTTTCATCGTCTTTGTGGTCTTCGTCTGTGTTGACTTTAACTGTTTCAACTTCGTCTGTGTCTTAATTCGTCTGTGTGCGTCTATGTCCGACTTCAGTTATTCCAACTTCGTCTGTGTCTGAGTTCGTCTGTGTACAACTTCGTCTGTTTTGTTTTTCTTTGTATTTGATCTCTTTTTGTTATACATCAAAATCATATTTATGTAAAGTTATTTTGACTTAACAGATCGACGCTCCAAATGTGCCTCTATACCAGTTACAGTATGCAATGATTACCAAAATTTCAATCAGTAATATTTCAAAGCGCACATGTAACGCTTAAAATGTGTACAATGCATGTTCATGATTTTTCCGGCCCTAAATCCAAATTTTCAACTACCAAAAATCTTTCTAAAAATTAGAAATCTAACGGCACTGACAGTACTCAATTCGGATCTCTATAGGTCCAAAAATAAATAAAACAGTGACCAAAGAATCATTAACCGGACCCACGTCAATTTTCCGTCCATAAATTCCCAATTTCTCATAACAATGAAATTAAACCTTTCACGAATCCGATGCCTCAAGAATCAGGTCAATCAGATGTCGGACGGAAAAGTTATAAGCAAAAAAAGGAAAATATATGATCCTAATCGACTTGCCTTAGAATCCTATTTGACTTATTCTACTGTGTATGTACTAGTCGATTTATATGGCATGTAAGTCGACTTATGCTATACAATAGCAGATCTGGAACAAACGTCCTCCGATATCCCAACTTACATAGGGCATAACTCCCTACTCTGGACTCCAAATTGAACAAACTTGGTATCTATTTTATAGAGAAAAGAGAGCTCTACAAGTTTTATGAAGGACACAAAAGCCAATTTCACCTCTAAGAGTGTCAAAAATGCAATCAAACTTACTGCCCAGTCAATGCCTCTCAAAACAGTGCAGGATTTTGTCAAAACAATGTAACATTTTATAAAATCCATAACTTCTCATTACCTTTTCTAAAAATTACAAGATTTATTCCAAATGAAAGATCGGAATGTGACCTACAACTTTCATAAACAACATGAAATCAAATTCAATCGTTAAGGAGGTCAAACAATTCAATAAATGATTCTACCCACTAAAAATGCCTGAACTGAATAGCAATGTTATAAAAAACATAACTTCTTGCACAGATGTCAAAAAACTGCATACTTTATACCGATGAAAAGATCAAACAGAATACTATACTTCTCATGAAGGCCTTAACAGTCAATTCCACCTCTAACAAACTCAAAACTGTCTTGCAAGAGGCTTCCCTGATCACTAGTCAATGACCTAACTTAGGTCCAGTCTTTGAAAATTCATAACTCCCAATTATGACATCCAAAATTAACATGCTATATCTCATTTTCAAGCTAATTACTTCCTATACAACTTTCCAGAAGGTCACTTGAGCCAATTTTAATCAAAAAAATCTCTAATTTAGCTTTCAATCACAATACTCACAAAACCTACACTCATGGCTCGGTTTCACCAAAATGCACATAATCAGTCAATAGTTAACAATTCATAACTCCCTATACATAGGTAAAATGTTTTTTAAACTTTCCAGACCTCTAATTAACACATAACTTTACATTTCTTCTTTTATAACCATGGTCTAATTCGGTCATTAAGGACATTCAAATCTTCCATTAACAATCAGCTTAAACATGCAGTCACAGGTTGGACCCTATCCGGCTTAAAACCTTATAACTCATTCATTTCACATCCAATTAAGGTGATTCAAAGTTTTATTTTTCTTAAACTCATATGGCTATTACATATCCAAAGCCGGTTCCAAAATAATATAAATTGGATTTATTGTGATTTTTACACACCTGACCTGTTTTTCTTCTCTTTTGTATCACTAAGGTTAGGAACAACCTTCACTTATTCGGACATAACTAGCAGAATCCTTATCAAATTAAAATTTTCTTTCTACAGGTATTAAATGAAACATTCTTGAACATTTCGTAAGAAGAGATCATCATCCAATTCCAACTCTAAGGTCTTCAAACAATTAACTTTCAGGTCTTAGTTCAATCTCGCTGGTGTTCTGAACCTGATTCAATTAGGGGCCTATTACTCTCATTTGGCTCACCCTAAAATCGTGGAAAAATTCATGGAGATAGTAGACCTCTAGTTATACAACTTCTATGTTTTGAGTTTCTCTATATTCGAACGTTAATCAGCTCAAAAAAATTAGACAAGTGGAGCCACGAATCTGTCTTTGCAATCTCAAACCATCCCAACTCAAGTTAATCATCATTTTTGTTCAACTTAGCCATGCAATTAACCTTAAGTAACATCACAAGTAACTATAAAACCATCATAAAAACATATGATTTACCTTGAGCAAGCTTCCACTCTTCTAGACTTCACAAGCTCACAATCCTCTCTAATTCTTTCCACCACACAATCATCATCATCAACTTGAGCTTAGGTTGAACTTTTGTTTTGTATGATTAAAACCAAAGAAGAGCAAACCATGGAAAAGAGAAGCAAGCAAAAAGAGTCAAGAAGAGGAGAGGAAGAGGTAGGCTACGAAGGTGATGGAAAACATGAAGAAAAATTGCTTTTGGCCTTCTCCTATGGAAGCATCAAGAATCAAGACCAAAGGAGGCTTTTAATAAAAGCTTAATAAGTGTCATGACACATGTCATGACACTTGTCACCAAATAAAACAACATTCAATTAATAAATGGTTAATAAAAGACCTTACTAGGATTTAATCTCTAGGTCATCCAATTTTCAATAGCTCTAATCCAATAATGAATTAAATTTTTTTCAGTGCCAAGTGGATGGGATTTTTCAATACCAAAAATCAAACGGTTCGCCACTTGGCGATTTTTACGGTCCGGGAATTTTCTCCAGAAAAGTCCAGAAAAATTCCTATAATTTTCGTAAAATGTAAAACTTATAATGATCCATTCCGAATAAATTTTGAAGCCCATAAATCACATTTCCAATATAAAATCCCATATAGGCACAAATACCGGGAAATATCATGAATGCATGTGATCGGCAGCTTATCGTTCAATTAAAGAATTGATCCTCGGAAACCGGTCAAATAAAATTTGTACCAAGGATTGCAATACAGGATGCAACCTCGGGTCGACTCTCAAGGAACCAGTGTACTAACTGATTCTAAGACTAGCCTAATGTTTGAATGATGCATGCAATTAAAGCAATAAAAAAAGGGGGATTTTGATTTGATTAACTAAAAATTAAACTAAGCCAAAGTAAGAATAAATGTTTTTGGGATTTTTAGAAAGCTAAACGATTGAAATTAAACAAGTGTGAAATCAAATTACTAAAACTCTCTTGAAAATGCAACTTGGATTATCATCGTTCAAATAATTTTCAGGGTTTGAAATCCACTAAGTTTCGAAATGTAAACCTTAACAACTCGTTAAGTTCAAGAATTTGATTAATCAACTCGATTAGTCAAATCTTGTTAAAACCATTAGTGTGAAAAATTGGATAAACAATTGCAATAAGTTAATCAGATAATAACACAGCTAACCCAACCAAGCACAACTAGGCAGATCAAATTAATCAGTGTAAAAATCCGAATAACATACATGAGACTTCATGTATTTTGACACAGAAAAATCTACAAAAGTAATATCCAAATCTCAACATAATGTCAAAACACGGCTAAAACTATTAACCACACTAACCTAGCTATATCAATGCATACCCAACTCGGATCTATACATAAATATACCTAGACTTGAGACATTAGTGATTACCCCTATTAAGCTTTGGTGAACTCCAATCCTTGCTACATGTTCAAGAGAATGGAACGCTTAGCCGACCATAACTCGATGAATCTCTTCATTGTTGGAATATGAATGTGGTTCATGATTCCAACGACGAACGAGGAAAGATACAAAGACAACAAATGATGGACGATGGAGCGGATGAAGAAGCTCGAAACAATGGACGTGATGCAGTGCGGCAAATAACCTGCAAATAAAAATGAACAAAAACTATTAGAAGCGAAGGAGAAGGCAGAAAAGAAGAAGTTAACCTCCGAGTGCGGCCTTATTTTTGCCCTAAATGGCAAGATTTTATAGGAGGTTGTGCGGGCCGAATCGTAACGATGGATTAATTTCCATTTATAGTCCGGGTTACCCGACATTATTTGTGGCGAATGGCTGTAATTCACCATGGCGAATGAGTTTGGTCACCGTCGCGTGAATAAATTAAATACCATTAATTTCTTTGCGGCGAATGGAGGTCTTGGTTCGCCCAAATGAATCTTGCGACGTGTTGACTTCTTGAATGTTGACTCCTTTGGTCCTACAAAATACAACCCATTTGCGTATCAATTGTCCCGATAAAATTATGCGAATTAATGACAATTGACAACAAAATCCGACAATGTGCAATTTATCAAAACTCGATGTCGGGACCAAAATAAGCATAAAAATCATAAATCGTGAGTCAACAAATGCATAATTATTAAAGAAAGCGGGCCTAATTTATAGTATAAATTTGGTCCAATCAAATTCCCACACTTAAACCTTTGTACTCTGAACAAAGCTTATAAGAGTCAAAAGGTACAAGAGTAAAAGAAAATTCTGCCCATGCTCAAACAACAACCAAAATTGACTCAATCCACTTTATCAGAATTCGAACGCAGCAAATTGAAAGAGTGCTAATAAAACAAACATTGAAAGAATTTAAGCACATGAGATTGAACAAGCAGAGAATCACTCAGATATGATGTTTACGCCAACTCACTTGTATAGTAGGGATATTTTTCTCTCAATCTACTTAATACATCTCCTACCATAGGCTTGTATCAATTTTATTTCTCCACTACAAGGACTATCAATTTGAAGATCAAGAGGTCTTTAAGGGTTGTAATGAGCGGAAGGCTAAATGAATGGATGATGTGAGAAAAAGAAAAATATGAGCATGGCATAAAATGAGGGATCGATGTCGATAATCTATACTGAAACTAGACCTCTACTAAACTAAATTTTGATTGTTTTTTTTTTGTTTTTTTTTGTTTGTTTTTTTTTAATCTCATTTTGAGATAGATTCAATACACATTATTATCCCTTTTTTGGAATAAACAAGACTAACTTTTTTTTTCACTAAAAATAGAACAAACTGACTATTGACGTCATCTGAAAATAATGCATGCAAATGCTCATAGCAAGAAGGCTCAAAGGGGCTAGCAAGGGAACGGTGTTTAGGGGTTGGTGTTTGGGGAAAGGGCTGAAAGAAAGAACGCCTCTATCATATCCACAAAATCTAGTCCATCAAGCTTTGAGTAAAACCGACACAAGTTCTAGAGAAGCATGAACTAAGCAGATGCACACACAAAAATATAGAAGAAAAATCTTTGGCTCGAATATCCTTCCAACAAGGTTTTGTCTCAATGATCAATCTCAAAACTTAAAAACTTAAAATGCTACCTTGTTAGCATGCTCCCATTTACTTTGTTTTGAAAACTTCAAAAGTTAAAATTTTTGCCAAAACCAATTATCGTTCGAAGAATGGAGAGCATTTTCACAAAACTCAAGTATCGGTTTGAAACTTATAAGGGCTTTGCATGCAAGGCACAAAAGAACGAGTGCAGAAAATGTTTGATTGAGTCCAAATTTATCGAGAAAAGCAACGGGCCCACAAAATTATGCACAAGTTTTAATAAGTGTACAATGCAAAATATAAAGGGCAGCTCCCCACACTTAAACATGGCATTGTCCTGATGACAAAAGTAGCGAACACAGAGGAAACGAAACAAAATAGACAAAACAGAAATGTGGATATAGCATTAAGCTCAAAATGTAATGTACAAAAGAGGATCCAAGAACGAACTAAAAAGTACAACGAAGAAAAGAAAATACAGAAAAACAACAACAAAAGAAAATAAAAGCCTAGACTATGTGGCGGGATCGTCATTTGGGGCAAAGAAGATGAAGAGCTAGGAGCATCTGAAGAAGCCGGTGCTCGAGGCGGAATAGGCAGCCCGAGGTGGGTCGCAATCATAGTAGCAGGGAATGCGTGGCGGCCACCGAGCCTCGAAGAAGTGAACCGTTCTGAAGTGAAGGACGCCCGACGCAGATGAGCCACCTCGGAAGGAGTAAGGGAGCGGAGGGGGGATGGAAGGCGAGGCGAGCCTCGGGAAACAGAAGGACGGGAGGGTGGGAGAAGGGGCTCTAGGGAGGGATGGCTAGGGGAAGGTGAGGGAGAGGAAGAAGATGCTGAAACAGGTTGGGTAGGAGGTGGGGTGGGATGGCACGTGGTGACCTAAGCGGACATAGACAAATGGAGAGGCGGCGAAAAGGTGAGATCGGTAGGATGTTAGGGACTCGATAGGCCGGAACAGTCAGAAATGAGATGGGGAAAAGGAGTTTGTGTTTAGGGTTGGTAGAGAGAACACCTTTGGCGAAGGCGTGAAATGGCGGGGCTAGGTCTGGGATGACGGTCATCGGCAAGTATATATATAGGGCCTGCTTTTTGGGGATGTTGGAAAGATGGAGGTCGGCATAATATTGTTACATATAAAATGTAACCAGGACGAGCTTCAGGAAGGAGGGTGGTCCGACGGATGTATCGTTGAGAACCACGGGTTGAAGCCATCGAGACCTGCGGTCAGAGTACCAATGACTTCCTCCATGGGTAATTACGGAGAAGGTCGGAATATTGGCAATGAGGACGACGGGAAGATGGTAATGCTCACGGATAATTACGGAAGTGAAAACATCGAATGGAAACACCGGAAATTAATTAGTAGGTGTGGAGAATGCGAGCATATGAATAGTATTGGCGGACAAATGTGAGGTTGCCAATAGAATTAGGTTGAGCAAGGCCAGCCAAGTCTAATTCGAAAAGCTAACGGACAAAAGGGTTTGTTGCAGGGGTGAGAGGAAATGGTTTTTCCTTAAGTATATCTTGACTGACAACACGAGTTGCCAGCTGATCATACTCAGGATCTACCAGATGAGAGGGTTGCGAAGAATAATAGGTACGGTGCGAGGAATCGAGGTGGAATCTTTGCGCTCAGTGCGACACATTCTTCATTCTAGTCATGATCCCGCACACGCAAAAGTTAAAGCGAGCAATTGAATAAGAAAACCACACAAAGCATCAAGTCCTCGGTCATTCGCCGAACGAGCAGAGTGTTCATTGCGGCGAGAAATCTCCGCCATTCGCCGCAGCCAACAGGATATTCGCTGCAGCGAACTGGGCATCTTTGTTCACTGCGGCTAACACGAACAGTCGCCGCATCAAACTGAAATCCTAAGTTCGTCGCGGCGAGCTATGATTTTCGCCGAGGCGAATGGCGATTCTGCGAACAATCACGGTGACGGCGTTCATTGCTTGCTTAAATCTAACGAATAACGACGAAAATGGACAAGAGGAAGGAATAGGAACACTTACGGAAGGGTGAAAACGCAGTTGGAAGAAGATTGGAGGAGATTTGGAGCTTCAAACAGCAGAGGGCGAGAGAGGAGCGACGAAGCAAGCGAAGAAAGCGGCGAAATGAGGAGGCAAGGAGAGAAGAAGAAGAAGAAAAGGAGGACGCGGAGATGAAGGGGCGCGAGAGGAAAAAAACAAAAAGGGTCTCGGACAAAGAGAAATCAACGGTCTAGATGGGCAAAATGGAATTATTTGCGCGACGACGCATAGCGTTAGTCGCGGCGAACAAAACTGAAAAAAAAAACTACATGAGCAGCGGTAACAATGAAGTTCATTGCGGCGAATCACCAAAACAAAACACAAATTCTATGGATCCTACACAAATTGCACAAACATTCAATTTATCATCCACATATCAACAATTCTCTTCAATCTAATCATGCTTTATTAGGAAGAACACAGAGCTAACAAAGGGAATCAAATTATTCAAGCGGAAGGAAATCCTACCTACTACTCTAATTCTCTGGTTAAATCCTCCCCACACTTAAACAATATAATCATGCTCAACAATACGCACGTTGGTATAAAACATAGCACAATTATATAGTAAATGAAGGAAAGAAAACACGGCACTCAAGGTGGGTCTTGTAGCTCGGTATGGACTCTCGTTTGATATCCAAGCTCCATTTCAAGCAGACTTGGTTGCTAGTCGACTCCACGTCCATACTCGCACCAGTTGTGCTCTGTAAAATCGTCAAAAGAGAAACTTTCTCCAAAAATATAAATCGATGGCGGGATATAAAGTTTCTACAAATTGAGCGAGCTTCATCAATAGAAACATCAAGCATGTGAACACCCGATGAGGAATAATCTTCATGAGGATGCTTCATAGCTTCATACATGTTGAAGCTAACTTGTTGATCACCAACTTCCATGGTGATCTCCCTTCCTTCATGCTAATCATCGTGCTCGCGATCCGAAGGAAGGGTCGTCAAGGATCAAGGAAGTGTCTGCACAACTTGAAGACATATCTAGAACGTGAAATCTGCAGAAACACTAATCCTTTCACTGGACCAAGATGTCCTCGATGATTCCCACTGGATGACGGAAGGATCTATCAGCCAACTGTAAGACTACAGAAGTAGGCTTTATGCTCTTAACGCCCAGGGCTTCATAAACAGATTTCGGCATTACGTTAATCGCCGCTCCCAAATCCAATAGAGCTCTTCCAATGGTCACCTTTCCTATAACACAAGGAATGGTGAACGATCCTGGGTCCTGACACTTCACCGGGATTTGGGGCTTAAATAAAGCCGACACATTTGAGCTTACTTGGACACGTTCGTTCGGCCGAAATTTCCTCTTGTTTGTGCACAAGTCCTTCAGGTACTTGGCGTAAGCCGTCACTTTCTTAATCAAATCCAGCAGGGGCACGTTGACTTCAACCTTCCCAAACAGGTCAATGATTTCTTTTTCATGTTTGAGCTCATTGACTCTCTTGCTCTTCAGATACGAGTTCGGAAAAGGGAGGTCCTTTAAGTTGACTGGTTCATTTCTGCTCGATTTATCCTTATCAATTTTTCTTCCTAAAATGCTCGATGATTGCTCTTTGTCCTCAATTGTTGATTGCTTCTTGTTCCTCAACAATTCTTCTTCACGATCACTCTCTGATCGCACAACTTGCTTCTCTCTCACTTAAGGCGCCTCTTCAACCTCAATTTCCTCGGTGCATTCTTCTTCTTCAGGAATGTCGAAATGCACTTTCTTTCCACTCCTCAACTCAATTGCATTTAAACTCTTTGGGTTAATCACAGTGTTAGAAGGAATGGTTCTGCTACTCCTAGCTTGGTTGTCACTCAAATTATTAGACAATTGAGTGACATATGAGTTCAGGTTCTCGGCCTTGTTTTCCCATTGATCCATGCGTTTTTCCAAGGCACTAAAGCGGGCAGCATTCTTAGCGGAGTCCTGTTGGATGAGGTTCGCGATGGCGTTGAATTGATTTGTTGTGGATGTTCGTTCCTCTTTCATCAACGTCATCATACTGTGTAGCAGCTGGGTAGTGTCCTCCTTGGGTGGCGGTGGTTGTTGCACCGTCAACGCTTGTTGATCTGAGGCTGGTTTGTAGATTGACCAGCTCCACTCCCTTCTTGAAAGCGGTTGGGTGCTCTTCTGCGTTACTTCTCCAATTAAAATTAGGATGAGATCTCCATCCTTCATTATAGGTGTTAGAGTACGGGTCCCACTTTTGATTTTATGCGCTTGGGTAGACCGCAGACACTTCTTCATACCTTCCGGGACAGACGCTGGAAATGTGCATCACCAATCCACAAGATTCGCAACTAGGTGCGACCAGTTCAGTGGAAGGTGACGGGCGATGCACATTCAAATTCTTAAGCTCCGCCGTGATTGAGGATAACTAGGAAGTTATCCGATGTTCCAAGGAATCTACTTTCGATTCCAGGCTCTCCATTCTCTTAGTTTGAGCCGTCATGGCTCCTACTTCATTCACATTCCTGGAATCGCGGACACTATACTGTTGATGATTCAAGGCCATCCTCTTTATCAGGGCCCAAGCTTCTGGCGCGGTCAGGTCAATCAACGAACCTCCCGACGCAGCATCCAACATTCCCTTTTCCTGATTTCTCACCCCATCGTAAAAATATTGAACCAATTGTTCATCAGGGATCTGATGATGGGGGCACCGAGATAACAGATCTTGGAATCTGTTCCAAAAGTCATATAAGGATTTGTCGTAATCCTGCTTGGCGGAATAAATCTCTTTTCGCATCGACGAAGTCTTCGAGGCTGGAAAATATTTTTCCAGGAAAGCTTTCCGCAAGTTGGCCCAACTATGATAGGCATTCGCGACATGCCTTGGGAGGCTCATGTACCACTCCCGGGCCTTTCCTTCTAACGACAAGTGGAATACCTTCCACAGCACCTGGTCCAGATGTGCTCCTACAGGCTTCATACTTTGACAGATCATTGTGAGGGCTCAAGATGCATGGGGTCCTCTCCCGCCAAACCGTGAAATTTGGGTAGGGAGTTAATCAATAAACCTTTAACTTCGAAATTTACGTCAAAGTTAGGGCGGCGGTGAAAGGATCGTAGTTTCGCCCAAGGTTGTAGCTTCTCGGATGGTTCTCGTCGATGTTAGCATTGTTGTCATCTACGCGTTCCTGGTCACCGTTAAGACCGTGATCTCCATTTCGGGGTGGTTGACCGGGATATTCTTGGTGTTCAGTCATCTCAGATTCTAGTCGATCTAGTGTGCTAAGTCTTTCTTGCTCTCTCTTGTTTTTCCTAAGTTGTCTAAGGTGTCGCTAAATTTCAGGTTGAAAATGAACTAGCCTAAGTCTACGGGGCATGCACAAGAGAAGTTCACCTAAGATAGCTCACTAAAACGACAGCGGATAGCAAGGCTTAAATTCACTCAGGTTCGCTGCGACGT
Source organism: Erythroxylum novogranatense (assembly GCA_029891385.1). NCBI lineage: Eukaryota > Viridiplantae > Streptophyta > Magnoliopsida > Malpighiales > Erythroxylaceae > Erythroxylum > Erythroxylum novogranatense. The sequence continues at coordinate 91,071,902 of CM057225.1, read as the reverse complement.
GTAGTAATTATTGCAAAGAAGCTGAATAAATGGTAACTTTCATTGCGGCGAATATATGAACTTCATTGCGGCGACTAATGAACTTCATTTGTGACGAATGATGAACTCGTCACGACCAAGAAGCCTGAACCGACAAAGCAAGCGAATCGAATAAACACTTAAAACAAAGCGAATGAAATCACAAACAGGATTAACACTAAAACACTTGGCGTAAAAGAAATTAAATAAAATTATGCAATGCAAACAAAATGTAAACAACAAAATTAAGATCAAAACAAACCTTTGGCTAACCTAGAGAACCAATTAATTTGATTCCCTAAACGACGCCAATTTTGATCGACTTATCGTTCAATTAAAGAATTGATCATCTGAAACCGGTCAAATAAAATTTGTACCAAGGATTGCAATACAGATGCAACCTCGGTCGACTCTCGAGGAACCAAATGTACTAACTGATTCTAAGACTAGCCTAATGTTTGAATGATGCATGCAATTAAAGCAATAAAAAAGGGGATTTTGATTTGATTAACTAAAATTAAACTAAGCCAAAGTAAGAATAAATGTTTTGGGATTTTAGAAAGCTAAGCGATTGAAATTAAACAAGTGTGAAATCAAATTACTAAAACTCTCTTGAAAATGCAACTTGGATTATCATCGTTCAAATAATTTTCGTGGTTTGAAATCCACTAAGTTTGAAATGTAAACCTTAACAACTCGTTAAGTCCAAGAATTTGATTAATCAACTCGATTAGTCAAATCTTGTTAAAACCATTAGTGTGAAAAATTGGATAAACAATTGCAATAAGTTAATCGAGATAATAACACACTAACCCAACCAAGCACAACTAGGCAAATCAAATTAATCGATGTAAAATCCGAATAACATACATGAGACTTCATGTATTTTGACCGTGAAAAATCTACAAAAGTAATATCCAAATCTCAACATAATGTCAACACACGGCTAAAACTATTAACCACACTAACCTAGCTATATCAATGCATACTCCAACTCGGATCTATACATAAATATACCTAGACTTGAGACATTAGTGATTACCCTATTAAGCTTTGGTGAACTCAATCCTTGCTACATGTTCAAGAGAATGGAGCGCTTAGCCGACCATAACTCTGGATGAACTCTTATTTGTTGGAATATGGTGTGGTTCATGATTCCAACGATTTAACGAGGAAAGATATAGCAACAAATGATGGGCGATGGAGCGGATGAAGAAAGCGGAAACAATGGACGTGATGCAGTGCGGCGGTGAACCTGCAAATAAAAGCAGAACAAAACTATTAGAAGCGAAGGAGAAGACAGTAAAAGAAGAAGTTAACCTCCGAGTGCGGCGGCATTGTTTTGCCCTAAATGGCAAGATTTTATAGGAGGTTATGCGAGTAGGAGGTCGAATAAATGAATTAATTTCTATTTATAGTCCGGGTTACCCGACATTCGTTCTGGCGAATGGTTGTAATTCGCCATGATGAATGAGTTTGGTCACTCGTCGCAGCGAATAAATTAAATACCATTAATTTGTTGCGGCGAATGGAGGTCTTAGTTCGCCCAATGAATCTTGCGGCGTGTTGACTTCTTGAATGTTGACTCCTTTGGTCCTACAAAATACAACCCATTTGCGTTATCAATTGTCCCGATAAAATTATGCGTAATTAATGACAATTGACAACAAAATACCGATAATGTGCAATTTATCAAAACTCAATGTGCGGGACCAAAATAAGCATAAAAATCATAAATCAGGAGTCAACAAATGCATAATTACTAAAGAAAACGGGCCTAATTTATAGTATAAATTTTTTAATTAATCAACTCGATTAACTAAATCTTGTTAAAACCATTAGTGTATGTATAGAATGATTAATGCAATAAATCAACCAAATAATAACACAACCAACTTAATCAAACATAACTAGGCAGATTAAATCAATTAATGCAATCATCCAACTGATATACATGAACTCCATGTATTTAAGAACAACATTCAACAATAATCAATCCATAACATAAATCAAAGTTTAACATCCGATTAAACTATAACCGGATTCAATCCATCATACAGTGCATTCTCCAACTCGGAGTTGATACAAAAATATAACGGAAATCTAAAACTAAGATCGATTACCCCTATTAAGCTCACGGAACTCGGACCTTACTCCATCTTCAAGAGGTCGGAGAATTAGCCACGCATCACGGCGGAAGAGTCCATCACTTCTTTGGGCACCGACGCTTTCATGACCGAGGCGGTGAAGGATGAATGAATGGTCGTGACGAAATAAAGGCAGAGGAGAAGATGGTGAAAGTAGGCGATGTCATTGCCTCGAAACAAACTGCAAAAACCGAGAAAACCAAAAACTATTAGACTAGCAGAGAAAGCGAAAAGAAGAAGTTAACCTCCGGAGTGCGGCCGCCTCTTTTGCCCTAAATGGCAAGATTTTATAGGAGGTTGTGCGGGCCGGGTCAGAACAGTGGATTAATTTCCATTTATAGTCCGGGTTACCCGACATTCGCTGCGGTGAATGGCTGTAATTCGCCGCGGCGAATGAGTTTGGTCACTCGTCGCAGCGAATAAATTAAATACCATTAATTTGCTGCGGCGAATGGAGGTCTTGGTTCGCCCCAGCGAATCTTGCGGCGTGTTGACTTCTTGAATGTTGACTCCTTTGGTCCTACAAAATACAACCCATTTGCAGTATCGATTGTCCCAATAAAAATTATGTAGAATTAATGACAATTGACAACAAAATACTGACAATGTGCAATTTATCAAAACTCAATGTGCGGGACCAAAATAAGCATAAAAATCATAAATCAGGAGTCAACAAATGCATAATTACTAAAGAAAACGGGCCTAATTTATAGTATAAATTTGGTCCAATCAGCATGTACGGTTATTTTTCTTTGTGCATAAATTCACTGTTCACAAATACCAGTATGTATGAACAATCCTAAGTAATCCCAATCACTCTCATCCTTTGCTAAATTACGATTTTACCCTTTCCGTCGGGGGTGGGATGTTACAATCCTCCTTCAGTATCTTCCTTATCATCAACTTCTTAATCTTGACTGAGTCCATACAATCTGGAAATATTGCGAACATCTCTTCACCTTTTTCTTTATCATTTAACTCCTCCAATCTGTAATGTAAAGGTAAAGAGTTAGTCTCAAAAATAATTATGGACTCAGTACTTACCTCCGAGCTAAAAGATGTGTCCTTTTCAGCTTCGAACTCCTTCTTTACTTCTTCGGCACAAACAATTCGTTGAGGGTTGACCTCAAAATTCTCAAGCTGCTTATCACTTTGCAAATTTTCCGCACAGACTTCAATTGGATACACCTCGGGTTGATACGATTGCACCTCTTCTCGTTGCGACTCCAGGTGATCAAAGCTTATTGCCATCTGAACCAGTAGGTTTTCCATCCTCTGTTGGTGTGCCTTTGTCTCCTAATGAAATTGTAAAGTGTTATCAACAAGTTTGTTAACCAGTTCTTCTAAAGATGCACCTGAACCAGGTGGGTTAGCTTTTGTCTCTTGTCGGAATTCTTGCATCTCCTGCTACATATCCTGCTGAAATTGCAAATTGTTAGCAGCCATAGTATTAACAAGTTTTTCTAAAGATGCAAGTGAATTATGTTGGCTCTCCGAATCTTGGGCGCTAGAATATGTGTCTTTTGGAAATTGCCCTCCATTCTTCTGGAATTGTAAAGTATTCTCTTGCAATTGTAACATCAACTCTTCCAGAGATGGGCCGGAGTTATGATAGGAAGCTTCTGGTCTGTATGAGAATTGTTGTGCGTCCTGCAAACTATCATGGAAGTAATTCTAATGATTATTCCACCATAACAAAAGTTAGGTTGATCACTCCAAACATTGTTATAGGAATGAGAATATGAATTATAAAAGAAATTACTTCCGTCTATAACGATTTTTTTTTGTTTTTCAACAAAAAAATTGAAAAGATCACAAAATAACAGAAAAAAATCAATCACGAACAAATATATATAAAACACCAATTAAAACACAAACAAAAACTAAAACATCACACTCCCCGATATGACCAAAATTTGACATGGCGTATAGCGCTAATCAAAATTAAAATAACTAGACTACTACTGTAGCAGTGGCAAGTCTAGGTCGATCCCACAGAGAATGTGTGTAAAGTTTATGAAAAGAAATTAATCGGTATTTACACTTAAAGGGGGTTTTGGATTTTTAAAAGAAGAAATTAAAATAAAACTAACTAATAAAAATAAAACAAAGAAAACATGCAATAAAATGATAAATGTGGGGAATTCGGTAGGGATCCGGTTCTTCGATTCAATCTCGGCCTACACCCTTACTAAGCAGATTTTATTAATTTGTTGTTCTTTTCCCTCTCATAGCAACTATTAATCGTGGGTTAAAAATTAACCTGAGTTTTCTCTTAGGTTTTGTTTAATCAAGATACGATCGTTGATTAAACCTAACCACCTAACAACCTAGGATACGATCTCTAGATTTAATTAGGTAGTAGCATTACGAATTAGGAAAACCGATTAATCAAGGCAACAACCACATACACTCGGGTCATTTAACCTGGTCATGTTATCCCTAATGATTATAAATCATTAGTCGCTACAAATGAATTTCAACATAACAATTACGGATTATATCGAAATTCTAGCAATGGGTTTGAAATTAACGATTCAATGAAGGCATTAAAATCATCAATTTAAAATACCCAAAGGGTTCATACTCAAATAACTGCATAATAACGAAAATCTGATTATCCATACACGAAACCCAAATCAGTTAAAGTCGGACAAAACAATCAATTTCTAATGAGAGAAAGAAACAACAAAATAATAAAAATAATACTTAACCCGTGTCGTCGGTGTCGATTTTACCTCCGAACCGGCATCGAGACGTTTAGCTATTCATGGGTCTTTCCCGATAAATTGCTTCAACCCCCATCTTTATCCCTAACCGAAAATCCCTAATTAACTCTTCCTTTGTTTCAGCCCAATCTTGCCACTATTCATGATGTGACAATTTAATTTTTGCTGCTCCTCAAAGCCTTCTGCCTACACTTTACTTCGCTGCTTCTGCATTGCTCCACGCCTGTAGGTTCCACTGCGCCTGCGCCAGCGCCAGGTACAAGCCGCAAGCCCAAGCTCCCCTAGCGTCTCATGCCTCCAACGTCGCACTCTCTACATTCCTCGCCTTTGTTGATTTTCCTTTTATTCCTCCAGTAGCAGCTCTCGCGCTTTATTCCTCCACCCTCATTGATGTACTGTTTATGATAAGACAATTAAACATTGCCTCACTCCTTTGAAACCTCCTATGCTCACGCCTCTCTTGTCCTCAAAATGCAGGCGTATACGTTGGACTGTTGGACTGTTGTTTTGCCATTGCTTTTTGCCCTTTATGCGTCATCGTTCCTCTTGACTATTTAATATGCTCCTTGATTTATGCGTTCCATGCTGCTCCTCCCTTCATGTCTCCTGTAGCCTCTTCTCAACTGTTGCTTGACAAGACCAATAAGGGTCACTTGTCATGTAACATCCCATCTCCGATGGCAAGGGTCTTATCATAAATTGGGACGGGTTAGGAGTACTGATTATATCTCGGCTTGAACTTACAACTTATCGCCTCTATGATTGATGGTTTGTTGCACTTGCACATGGTAAACATGCATTCATGACATTTTCCAGCTTAGGTTTCAAATTGAGATCTTTTGTGAAATTTATGGGATAGTTGTATTTGGAAAATTATTTGGAGTGCGCCATTGAGTGTTTTACATTTTAGGATTTATGAAAATTTTCGGAATTTTTGGGGTTCTAGCCCGGAATAGGAAAATTTCAATGACCAATCGAGTGAACTTTTGTCTTGAGCAGGATTGCCTAATGGCATGAGATTAGTGGATAAATGATGTTAGGGAATTATTTTAGTGCCATGATTAGAGAGTAATTGGGATTAGTACTAATTAACTAGGATTATGTGATTTTTTTTGTCTTTTCCCAATTTAAATGCCAAGTGTCCTTCCTTATTAATTAATTTTGTCTTATATTATGGAGCACCTCGACTTTCCTTGGCCATCTTATTTAAAAGTCATTTGGAAAGCTTTGAAAGCCTATCTTCCTCCTCTCATCCGAACCTTGCCTCTTCTTGTCTCAATTGCTTCTTTCGATGGTCTCCTTCTCCTTCCACTCTTCTTAGTTACTTGCTTGCCTCTCTTTACTCTCAACCAAGACCAAGTGGAAGCCTTGTAAAGGTGATGGTGAGTGGTGTGTGTGTAAGTGGATGATCGTGTGGTGAAGGGAGGAAGGTGGAAACTTGGAAAGAAACAATAAAGCTTGAAGCTTGTTAGGTGAGAACTTATGGTTGTGTTCTTTAATAGTTAAATGCATTTTTTTGTGTTGTTTTATGGATGAGAATTTTGTTGTTGTATGTGGCTATGTAATTTGGTTATTTTATTGATGGTTGATTGGTGAATTGATGAGGCAAAATCTAATGGATAGAAGTAGAGAATTTAGATGATTGAAAGTGAAATTATGTTTATAGATTAGTAGATTAGTGTCAAACATTGATGGATGATGGGATGAGTGTGTGCTGCCAACTTTGGTGTAATCATGTAAGAAAATGTTGTGTTGAGTTTGTGGCTGAATTAGAGGTGAAAATGGATGTTTAGTGATGTGTTATTGATGTTAGAAGTGATAGAAGTTAGGTTGTTGATGAAAGCTGGAAACTTGTCATTGAACCTATTGTAATGTTTTAATCATAACTAATTGTTTAGGTGAGAAAATAAGTTGAGGTTTGTGTCCAAGTAAACTTTGGGATGTTGGCTACAACTTTGTCTGAAATAGGTGTTGTTAAATTGTAATGTTAGAAGAGTGAATTTTTGCATGGAAAATTTCTGTTTTTAAGGTCTGTAAACAGTACCCGCATATATGACCTGATTACTTTGGTGATTTTTCTAAATTAATTGATATGGAATTAGGGAAAATGGTCTTCATGAAAGTTGTAGCATATTGAGTTAGCTTTCCATTTCCACTAATCTTGTTAATTTTCGAGTTGTATATTGGGATATATGACCTGATTACGATTGATGGGTTTTATGTTTTTTGGAGAATCCTAGCCTAAGTGTCAATTTTGTGAGCTTTCTGTTTGGGAGCAATTTTAACAATTTATGTGAACTGAATTGATGTGAGCAATCTTCTGAAAAGTTTCAGAAGAAGAAATTATCTTGAAAATGAGATATGGCATGTAATTTTTAGAGGTCAGAGTTGGGAGTTATGATTTTACAAAAACTGATCCAACATTAGGATGTGGATGGCTGATCATGGCAGTAACTTGCATAATAGTTTTGAAATTGTTAGAAATCGAATTGGATATTTAGTTCTTCATGAAACTTGAAGTTTGTGATCTTATCTTTTCAGGAACATAAGGTAGTGAATTTGGTGACATTTGTGCTAAGAGATATACTGTTTCGAAAATTACTGCCCAGATTGATTGATTTCAGTAGACTGATTCTTTGTTGAATTGTTTGACCTAGTTAATTATGGAATTTGATTTTGGGTTGTTCATGAAAGTTGTAGATGACATTGTGACCTTATTGAGCATATTTATGTGGTAATTTATGGCTGAAGAATCAGAGAGTTATGGAATTTGCAATGTACTATTCTGTTTTAATGGGATTTGAGTAGGCAGTAGCTTTGATGGGATATTTGACACCCTTAGGGGTGAAATTGATTTTTATGGTCTTCTTGAGAATTGTAGAGGGTTTCATAATCTTTCCAATGAGATATAGTTGGTAATGTTCTGAATTGTGTGCAATGATTTATTGATGTTGAAAGTTGGATTAGAAATCAGGAAAAAAGGGGAAAGGGAATGAGGAATCACGCCAAGTCGCTAGGCGCCGCCTAGCTGACGAGGCTCGGATCGAGGCGGCATCGCTAGGCGACGCCTCGCCCTAGCGACGAGGCGGATCAATCGGCCTCGCTAGGCGACGTCTCGCCCAATGAGGCTGGTTTGTTTCTTTTTATTTTATTATTATTTTGTGATTTCTTGTTTCTTTTATCAATTACTTTTCCGTCCGACGTCCGATTGACCTGATTCTTGAGGCATCGGATGCATAGAATATTGAATTTCATTTTGTGAGAAATTGGGAATTTTAGGCGGAAAATTGGCGTGGCCTCGGTAGTGGGGCCTTTAATCATATTTTGTTTGATTGGGGACCTATAGAGGTCCGAATTGCGCACCGTCAGCGCCAATAGGTTTCTAATTTTTAGACGGATTTTTCTGAGGGAAAAAAATGAGATTAGGGCTGGAAATATCATGATCATGCATTGTGCACCTTCTAAATGTTACATGTGCGTTCTGAAATAGTTTTGATTGAATAATTGATAATGTTTGTATACTGTCACTGTTATAGAGTCACACTTGGAGCGTCGGTCCATCGATGTTACTAAGACTGTCAGATTTTGGCTCGGAAATACAGGTGAGTAACCTAGGTGGTTTACTCAATTATTATATGTCTACTGTGGGGATTAACGGTGGGATTAGGCGTGTGTTTGTTATGGTGAATTAGGACGGAGGTCCGATGGATTGGAAGAATTGACATAGAAGTGTATCTGGTTTTAATTACGTGGCTGGATTGTTACTCTTGTGTGAAGGTACGATACATAGCGGCTTGTCTTTATTCGCTTCTTCGCTTCCTTGTGATATCTTGTGATCTTGTGAATCATTCGTGAAGTGTTACGGATGACATTGTGCGTAGTTTGCTACATTATCTTTGTATCCTCTTGGGATATGATTGTTTTATCTCGATTGTTAAATTGGGCATATGCATTGCATACACCGATGCATAAGCGATAAAGGAAAATTGTGAACCAAGTCGCCATGGATCGACATCTGCGAGCTTCAAGCTCGAAGGAGTCTACTCCTGAGGCGTCAGCGTCCATCGATCGTCTTGATAAAGAGCTTGAGCTCAAAGGAAGTTCTACTTCCTAGACGCTAAGCGTCCACTGTTTAGTGTTTACGCGCTCGGTCACAATACTGAAACAAAACTGGAAAAGAGTCACACGTGCATTGCATACATACTGGACTGAAAACATGACCTGATTTTAGTTGTATATGACTGTAGCATTACTGTGACTGTGATGATATAAATCTTGGATTGAGTGATTCTTGTACATAATCAGAATCAGATTATTTACAGTAACTTGTTATGTGATGCATGAATTGGGAGAACCATCGTTGATGGTTTCTCACTGAGTTCGCAAAACTCACCCAAAATTTGCATCTATTTTTCAGGTCCTGAAGAATACCCCGGTTGACACGGGAGTATGTCTACTGTAGTCAAGTGAAGGATAGAGGTCGGGATCAGTCCGTGTCTGCATTAGTGTCTTATTGTGCAACAATGCTTTGTAGTTATAACGAGCCCATTGTGGTTTTATTGTTTTACTCATTGACTGATTGTAAATTATTCTTGGATGACTGCAATAACTGGAACTGGTTTATTATGAACATAGATTTTAGTTATTTACTGTTTTTGCCACGCTAACGTGGAATCAATGGTTTCAAAAAAAATGTATACTGAATTTTAACCGACTGATGTAGTACGCCACCCTCGCGGGGCGCGGACTCGGATATCACCAACGATATCGGGTTCGGATCACTCGGCAGTGGGGTGTTACATTTAGGTGGTATCAGAGCCCAGTAGTACGTAATGTATCTGGGCACAGTCTGAAACATAGGGTGTATGCTTTTGAGTCGTGTCATTGCAGACCGTGGTAACTGATCCCTAATTTGAGTCGCACGGGTAGAAATCCTACGTGTGCATATATGTCAAGTGACTAAGTGAGAGAAATGTGAGACTGTGTTAGAGGGTGAACCCCTGGAAGTGTAAGTGTATAAGCAATTAGAAAAGGAAAAAGGAAAAATGGATAAGGAGATTGATATTGTACTGTGGTTAGAATGACTGTGTTGGCCTAGACTGATTAAGAATTCCCGGATTAAACTGGCAATATTATGGTAACAGAAAAATGAATATGTTTAGAACTTGGAAAGGTCCACTGGAGATAGGAGAAGCATACTGAGTATAGTAGTCTTAAGTGAGATTAAAGGTCCGGGATGATTAAGTAATTAGAGTTCTGACTGTATATGTGAGGAAATAAAGAGATATGTAGTAATAAGGAGATAACAGTGTATAAGTCAAGCTGTTATGACCATACAAGGTCAAGCCTGCACGTGACGGATATGGAAATAAAATGATGAGACATATAGTTCAATGATATGTGGAAAATGAAACTAGGGAAATGAAAAAAAAAATAGCGATATGTGAAAAGAGTTGTCATATTTAAGTCAATTTATCGTTGGAAGTATCTATTGGACAGTAAAGTTGACCATGATAAATGAAACGCATGTGAAAGATACATAGAAATAGTAAAGGAAATGATCAGTTGTGAATGAATAGAGATTGTATATGATCCTCACGAGCGAGGACGGGTGTAAACAGTGAAATGATTTAGCATAAATGAGTAATTTGCGTGAATATAGTATAGGAAGTAATCGGTGGCCTATTCCATAAGTTCCAATTATAATACCGGTAGCTCAAGTTCAAAATGAGTAGTGTAAGGCATGAGAATGCTCATAATGATCAATTGAGAAAGAAGTGAGACAGTTAAAGATGGTAGCATCGGTAATGAGCTTGAGGGAATAAAAAGAGGGACATGAATATAGTAAGGTCCCCATGTTCGAGAACTGGTACCAAGAAGAGAATGGTTATCGAGAATTAAATGAGATTAAGGTGTTCTTAGCAGTATGAGCTATTAACGGGCAAATTGATGGGAATATATATAATTGTCAGATAATATGTGATGATCTTAAGTGCCCTTCACAGGTTGATCTTCGTGAAGTATCAAGAGTAACTGATATAGATATATATATATATATAGTGATGAAAAATGGATTGACAAAGTTTTATGAACTGTATTTAATCTAGCAGATACGTTAATGAGATGACTTTGATTATCTAAGAGAATTACTGAATATCACAGAAACATCAATTGCGAATTGGAGGAGATCAAAGGTTCGATAGAAGGATTGTTTATTCACGTCGGTGAGTGATCTATCGTGAATAAATTGAGTTATGTGGAGAAATTAAGGTAAGGAACATGTGACAGAATATGTTATGATGAGAAAATGATCGAAAATTGTTCCTTATTGGCGGCGTTCGATAATTAACGAGTTATATGAATCAACTATGGGTATAAGAAGTTTATTGTATGGTGAAAAGAAACATGTCTCAATTGTGTTTGGAGTGGATAATGGATATATGCATAAATAATCAATTGAACGCATTTGGAAAATGAAATAGATGAATTGGTATAGTTGAGGAAATTGGTTATCATGCAAGTCTCATAAGAGTGAATATTGACCTGATTGAATGAATAAGGGATGAATTAGTATACGAACATGATATATTGGGAGAATTAATAAAGATATAGGTATTGATAAAATGCGACAGTTCAAGAGATATGTGTATGCAGAATTTGGAATTAATTAGAACTAACAGAATGCTGGATGCGTTCAGAAATTGTTAAAGATCTTCTGGTTTTAGCAAATTGATAGGAATATTTGAGAAAAATGTGTGAATGTTATGACTGATGAGCATAAAGGAGACATTTGGAGAATTTATTCTATATACTGAAGTGTTCCAGTAAAGGTTATGATGTGATGTGATCTATTGAAATTGTATAAAGTGATTTTATGTACCTTAGGGCAAATATAATTCCATGGACGGTATTATGATTGATGATTTGAAATTTGTTATTCTGAGTGTGGTTGATTGAGCCAAGTTTATATTATAAATTGGCTGCATTTTCATAGCTACTTATGCATGTGTTGACTCCTTATTGATGATTTTTGTGCTTAAATTGGTTCCTCATACTGAGTTCTTTCAATTCTCAATTTGTCAGTAAATTGTCATGATTTGATACTTATTTTTTCCATAGTTTTTATTGGGACAATTGATATTGCAAATTGTTGTTATTATTTCGTTGCAGGAACAAAGGAGTCAACGTCAGGAAGTTAACAGTCAAGTTCTATCGACACGTCGCGACGCATAGCGTCTCACACGTTGCGGCGAACACACTTCCACACATCGTGGCGCATGACGATGCAGACGACGCGACGAGCAGACGAGTGCACACGTCGTGACGAATTTAATTCATTTATCTTATTAAATCGAGACGTCTGGCGGATACCGACCTGTTTATGGAAAGTCATCTCTTTATTACAACCCGAGCCCGTGACCCATCATATAAGAGCTTCCATTTTTAGGTTACGGGCATGCGAAGTGTAGCTTCCCACTCCCACGAGACCCGAACCCGACATCGACGGTGATATCCGAGCCGCGACCGACCGAGAGTGGTATCTAGAGCGATCAATCTGTTTAAAAACTTGGTAATATATAAAAAATTTAAACCCATCAGTGCGCAAATATCGGTAAATAATTTGGGCCCGTTCTATCTGAAATCATTTTCAATCGAACATTATTTGAAATCAAATTACAATACAACATTAATCAATGGGCACTCAAGCAATACCAAGATCACGAATCTTGCGGAAATACAAATTTACATATAATTCAAAAGACACAAATGCAGACGTGGGCGATCCCGACCTTAACTCGACTTGCAATCGGTACTATACTCCCGTGCCCAACGGGTACTCTTCGATCCCTGAAAAATATTTGCAATGTTGGGTGAGTTTGCGAACTCAGTGAGAAATCATCATCGATGGTTCACCCAACTCATGCATATTCAAACAATCACACTAAATCATATATTATCACAATCAAGAATCACATGCACTCCAATTTCGCAATTATCAGGCAGTACACCTTTCATACAATTCACATTTAAACATTCATATATGCAATATGCACATGTGACTCTTCTCATTTTGTTACGGTGTTGTGACCGAGCGCCTATCAGTGTTCAGTAATCAGACGCGTCTAGGGAGTAGGAGAGCCCTCTGGGTATGCACTAACTCCCCTCGAGCTCGAGGCTCGGTTCGATATGATGTTTGGTGGGCTGAAGCCACGTCTGATGAGCTGTGGTATCTGAGCACTGCGTGGGAGAGCCCTCAGGGTATGCACCACCTCAGGGGGCAAGCGATACCACGGCGGTTCGTTGGCTGCTCCGGTCACAACTGCCAATTATCTGATCATTTACTATGCATGAATGCACATGTCTCATTTCCAATTCTCAGTCATTTTCACTATCAGTCATTTTCCATTATGTCTTCGAACTTTTAGTCCGGCATCTCAGTCATATGCAATTCAATTTATTTTCACTAATGCATTCACCATTCAATTCATTAAACATTTCCAATTTAATTCATTCATACATTTGCTCACATTGGCACTTCAATATCACAATCCAATATTTCGAACACCCATGGTCCGAAATCAATAAAAAACAATCACACAAATATCCATCCTTAACTCCTCATGGAATCAGTGCATATAATTAATAAACACATAAGGCTGAGAAACCAACTAGGTTACTCACCTGTTACTTCCGAGCTATTGCCGGGAAGTCTCTGCAACGTCCGTGGAACGACGTTCCAACTGAGCCTCTATAACAATGAAAATAAGTACACATTACTAACTGTATAGTTAGAATGACCAAACAATGCACATGGAATCATTAAAACATGTATAATGCATGTTCATGGCATTCCCGACCCTAATCCAAAATCTTCTCTTCATAATAATTTCCTCTAAAAATTAGAAAGCTATAGCCACTGACAGCACTCAATTCGGACCTCGATCGGTCCAAAAATAAATAAAACAGTGACCATAGAATAATTACCCGGGTCCACGTCAATTTCTCGGCTAAAAATTCCCAATTTCTCACAAAATGAAATTCAATGCGTTACCAATCCAATGCCTCAAGAATCAGGTCAATCGGACGTCGGACGGAAAAGAAATTGACAAAAGAAACCAAAATTCAAATTAAACGATTTATATCTATATATATACCTAACCCTTATTCCCTTCTTTAATTTCTTGATTTCAAGCCAATTTTCAACACCAATAACTCATTGAACACAATTCAGAAAATTACCAACTATATCTCATTGGAAAGATCATGAAACCCTCTACAATTCTCAAGAAGACCATAAAAATCAATTTCACCCCTAAGGGTGTCAAAAATCTTTTCAAAGCTACTACCTACTCAAATCCCAGTAAAACAGAACAGTACATTGAAAATTCCATAACTCTCTGATTCTTCAGCCAAAAATTACCACATAAATATGATCAATAAGTTCACAATGTCCTCTACAACTTTAATGAACAACCCAAAATCAAATTCACTTGATAACTAGGTCAAACAATTCCACAAAGAATCTGTCTACTGAAATCAACCAATCTGGACAGTAATTTTCCAATCAGCATAACTCTTAGCAAAAATGTCAAAAAATTCACTACCATATATCCCTAAAAAGATAAGTTCTCAAACTTCAATTTTTATGAAGAACTCAAAATCCAATTCAATTTCTAACAATTTCAAAACTGTCATGCAAGTTACTGCCATGATCAGCAATTCATAACCTAATGCAGGTTCAATGTTTACAAAATCATAACTCCCAAGTCTGACCTCTAAAAATTACATGCAATATATCACTTTCAAGATAATTCCTTCCTCTGGAACTTTTCAGAAGATCACTCACACCAATTCAGTTCACATAATTAGCTAAAAGTTCTTCCAATCCGCAAGCTCACAAACTCAACACTTAGGCTAGGTTTAATCAAAATGCTCAAAACCAGTCAATAGTAATCAGTTCATATCTCCCAATATGCATCTCGAAAAATATCAAGATCAGTGGAAATGGAAAGCTAACTCAATATGCTACAACTTCCATGAAGACCATTTCCCCACATTCCATCTCAATTAATTTAGAAAAATCAGCAAAATAATCAGGTCATATATGCGGGTACTGTTCACAGACCCTACAACCAGAAACTTTCCATGCAAAAATTCACCTTCCTAACATTACAATTTAACAACACCTATTTCACACAAATTTGAAGCCAACATCCCAAAGTTTCATTAGGCACAAACCTCACCTCATTTGCTCACCTACACAATTAGATATGACCAAAACATTGCAATAGGTCAAATTGCATTTTCCAGCTTTTCAACATTAACCTAACTCCTATCATTTCTAACACCAATAACACATCACTAAGCATCCATTTATACCTCTAATTCAACCACAAATTCATCAAAACATATACTTATATAATTATTCAAAAGTTGGCAGCACCCACATAACCAATTTCCATAATTTATTTCCATTCATTAAACATCATAAACATCATTAAAACATCTCTCTTTCACATTCTTTAACTATCATAACCCATTCCCTCACTCAAGCGTAGTCTTAAACCCATACAAACCTACCACTTTCATGATCAAATAAATGCATAAATGATCTCCATGAATGATTTTAACTACCATAAGAATAAATACAAACATAAATTCTCACCTTAAACAAGTTCAAGCTTTCAAATCTCTAAGTCTTTAAACCTCTCCACACTTCCTACCTTAATACCTCATCCATGGCTTCCATAAGCATAACCAAGATCATCATCAACTCAAGGATTTAGCTTGGTCTTAGGTGTGCAAGGAAGAAGCAAGCAAGAAACCAAGGCAAACCTTCTTATATGGAAAAAGAAGAAGAGAATTCGAAGGAGAAAAATCACACCAAAGAAGAAAAGCAAGGTTTCGGATGATGGAGTGCAAATGGCCTTTCAAGTGACTTTATTTAATCCTAGCCTAAGAAGAAGGTCGTAGATGAAGACTAACATAAGACAAAGTTAATTAATGAGAAGACACTTGGCTATTTAAATGGGAAAAAGACAAAAACTAGTTAATCTTAGTTAATTTAGCACTAATCCCAATTAAACTCTAATCATGACACTAAAATAATTCCCTAACCTCAATTATCAAATAATCTAATGCCATTAGGCAATCCCTTTTCAGCACAGAAAAGGCTCACTCAATCAGTCAGTTGGAATTTTCCGATCCGGGCACGAACCTCGAAAAATTCCAGAAAAATTCCCATAAATTCCTAAAAATGTAAAACACTTAATGGCACACTCCAAATAATTTTCCAATTACGATTATCCCATAAATTTCACAAAAGGTCTCAATTTGAAACCTAAGCCGGAAAATGTCATGAATGCATGTTTACCATGTGTAAGTGCAACAACCCATCAGTCATAGAGGCTATAAACTGTATGCGCATGCCGAGCTATAATTTAATACTCCTAGCCCGTCCCAATTTACCAAAATATCCTTCCCATAGGAGATGGGATGTTACACGAAGAGAGAGACGAACACACAGAGAGACAATACAGACGAAAAGATACTGAACGAGGGAGACGGCTTGGAACGCAGACTCTAGAGCAGAATACCTTCACATTCTCATCGTCGTCCATCACTATCACCACTAGATCATCATCATCACCGCCAAGCATCTTACGTAACATGAGTCTCGTTCATTCTCCGACATCAGAGGGATCGACGGAGACATGCGTAGCTAAACCGTCCATCCTCTTGAAGATGTAGCAATGGCTTGAGTTCTGAGCTTGAAGGGAGTAATCATTTAGTGTTGAAAGTTTAGTTATATCGTGTAATGTACGAGTTAGAGATTGCATCGGTGTAGCTAGATTAGCATGGTTATAGTTTAATCATGTGTTGAACACTATTTTGAAATTTGGACGAGTATTCTGTAGAACTTTTTTGCTTAATATATGAAGTTTCATATATGTCATTGGATTTTGCATCTACGGTTTTAATCTGCCTAGTTGTGTTTGATTGAGATTGTTGTGTTTTATTCAATCGACCAATTGCATTTGCTTATCTAATTTTCACACTAAGGTTTTTAATAAAGATTTAAACAATGGAGTTCATTGATTAAATCTTTGGACCTAAAGAGTCATTTAGGGTTGTTCTTCTGAAACTTAGTGGATTGTATCCCTGAAAATCAATTTTTAACTGTGATAGCCTGAGCCTCATTTTCAAGAGGATTTTATCAATTTGATTTTATCGATTGTGTGTTTATTGCATTATTTGAAAATACCAAAAACATTCTTTACACTTTTTGTTTAATTTTGATTGCTTTACCGGTTTAGACCAAAAGACCAAACCCCCATTTTATCAACTTCATTGCAATTTTTGACAATTAGGCTAGATTAGACCATTTTTATATTGGTTCCAATTAAGTGAGACGACCTGAGGTTGCATCCTATCTGCAGATCTTGGAATTTATTTTATTTGACCGATTTCAAGGATTGATCGTGAGTCGAATCGTGAGCCATGATCAAATTGGCGCCGTTCGGGAACCAAGTAATTGGTTTACCATCGGATAGCCATTTTCATTTATGACTTGTCGTTGATAATAGGATTCATTGTTTTTTATTGCATTTAGATAGTTTGATTTTACACTTGTTCATAGTATAGATTTGATTTCCCTTTGCACACGCATACATCATACTTTGATCTTATTTCATACTTTACACATTTTCACACATACACACTCATACATACATTCATACATCCATACTCTCATATTCATCGCATTTCACTTTTATCGATTTTGTGTGTTGTGAGCATTTTGATACCATTCCTTAGTTTGTGGATTGCTTATTGGTGCATGCCCGGAGAGGTAAACTTGTTCGAGTTCCATCCGAAGTTGAGAGACATTTGAGGAGACTTAGGAAAGAAAGGAAAGAACAAGAGAGAAGGAGTGTAGAGAGAGATAGTGAAATCATGGTGAGAATCCTAATATCTTTCCCAATCTGATTTTCTGTTCACCAACCTAGAAATGGAACTAATGGAGGAAATGGTGAGCATGAGAGAGTGGAGAGAACAATGAGAATCGTGACGTGGGACAACTAGGGAGGCAACAACATCGATGTGCATTATGATCCATTTATTCTTGCTTGCCTAATTTTGATGTTAATTTTGAGATTAAAGGTTTGCTGATTAATTCTCTTCCTAAATTTCATGGTTTGGCGGGAGAGGATCCATATATGCACCTCTGAGCTTTGACAATGATCCGCAGAGTATGAAGCCGATGGGAGCTACTTTGGATCAAGTACTTTGGAAGGTGTTTCATTTGTTTTGGAAGGAAGCGAGAGAGTGGTATATGAGTCTTCCGAGGCATGTGGCCAATGCTTACCATATTGGGCCAATCTGAGGAAGGCCTTCTGAGAAGTACTTTCCGACTTCGGGACATCTTCCATGAGGAAGGAGATTTATTCACCGCCAGATTATGATGAGTCCTTTGTATGACTATTGGAACCGTTTCCAAGACCTTCTTTCTAGATGCCCCCATCACCAGATTCCTGATGAGCAATTGGTGCAGTACTTTTATGATGGGTTGAAGAGCCAGGAGAAGGGTATGTTAGATGATGCATCTGGAGGATCTTTGATTGACCTCACGACCTTGGAAGCATGGGATCGATAAAGAAGATGGCTTTAAACCATCAGATGATCGAGATGTCGGAGAAGAGGAGTGCATGAGTTGGGAGCCTTGACGGCTCAAGCTAAAAGAATGGAGAGCCTAGAGTCGAAAGTGGACTCTTTGGAGAGTCGGATATCATCACAACTGTCTTGCATCACTGCTGAGCTGAAGAATTTGAATGTACAACGCTCTACTTCTTCAACAGAGCTTACCGCACCTAGTTGTGAAAATTGTGGGTCGGTAATGCATACTTCGAGCGTTTGCCCTAGTAGATATGAGGAAGTCTCGGCAATGTATCAAGGCAGGTAGAATCAGAAATGGGACCCATACTCCAACACCTACAATGAGGGATGGAAATCCAATCCGAGATTCAGTTGGAGGAATGAGGAGAACAAAGCTCAGGGCAGATTTTCACAAGGAGGAGGAGCTGGCATTTCCACTAGCCAGTTCCCCAATCAACAGCAAGCCCTGGTAGTCCCACCAAAGGAGGATACCAATCAGTTGCTCCACAGTATGATGACCTTGATGAAGGAAGAGAGGGATTCCAATGCTAACCAGTTTAATGCAATTGCTTCTTTGATTCAACAGGATTCCTCAAAGATGACGCCAGATTCAATGCCTTGAAGAAAAGAATGGAGCAATGGGAGACCAAGGCAGAGAACATCAATTCCTATGTCACTCAGTTGTCTAACAACATGAGTGAAAATCAGGCGAAAAGCAGTGGAGCCATTCCTTCTAACACTGTGATGAACCCGAAGAGTTTAAATGCCATTGCCCTCAGGAGTGGGAAGCAAGTGAGGTTTAAGCCTCAAGACGATGAAGAGCCATGTGAGGATGAGATTGAGAGTGAGCCAGTACCTCCATTGCAGGAAAAGATTAAGAGATCAGAGAGTGTAAGGGAAGAAGAGCTTTTGAGAGAGAAAAAGAAAGCTTCAAGGAACAAGGGAACTACTTCAGAGAGTTCCAAAGTTAAAGCTGAAGATGGAGAATCGAGTAAGTAATCCAACAAAGGTAAAGAGGTAAGTATCCAAGACCTTCCTTTTCCAAACTCTTATTTGATGAGCAAGCGCTTGAATGAAAAACAACACGAAAAAGAAATCATTGACTTGTTTGGGAAAGTGGAAGTGAATGTGCCTTTGTTAGATTTAGTGAAGAGAGTTCCAGCCTATGCCAAATATTTGAAAGATTTGTGCACAAACAAGAGGAAATTTAGGCCAAATGAGAGAGTGCAAGTGAGCTCAAATGTGTCGGCCTTGTTTAAGCCGCAGATACCTGTAAAGTGCCAGGACCCCGGATCTTTTACCATCCCTTGCACCTTAGGGAAGGTGACCATAGGGAGAGCTTTATTAGATTTGGGGGCGGCTATCAATGTGATGCCTAAATCAGTCTATGAGAACCTAGGAGTAAAAAGCATAAAACCTACATCTGTAGTGTTACAATTGGCTGATAGGTCTTTTAAGCATCCAGTGGGGATAATTGAGGATATCTTGGTCCAGGTTAAAGGGTTAGTATTTCCTGCTGATTTTTATGTACTTGATATGTCTTCTGAAGTTGTGCAGGATACTTCCTTGATACTTGGGCGACCCTTTTTGCGCATAGCAGGCACAATGATTAGTATGACAGAAGGAAAGATCACCATGGAGGTGGGTGACCAACAGGTGAGCTTTAATATGTATGAGACCATGAAGCACCCAAATGAGGATTATTCCCTTTTGGGTGTGAACATGATTGACTTAGTTGAGGAAAATGCTTGCCAAAAATATGAGTCACAAAAAGATTCTTTGAATTCTGGATTACATTCACCTGATCTTGGAAAAAGGCCTTCTGTTCATGTTTCAGGTAAGCAGGAGGGATTAGCCACGACCACCTACAAGGAGTTGAACTCAATGCCAGAAGAAAGAGGGAGTGATCTCTTTTCCCTTGAACTTCATCAATTAACTCCTTCTGTTGTAAAGCCCCCTGAGCTTGAGCTCAAACCTCTCCCTCCAACCTTAAAGTATGCTTTTCTTGAGTCTAGTGAGAAATTACCTGTAATAATTGCTAGTAACTTGTCCGACACTGATGAAGAGAGACTCATGAATGTTTTGAGGAAACACAAGAGAGCTATAGGGTGGACTTTAGCAGATATACCAGGTATTAGCCCAGCCATTTGCACGCATAGAATCTTACTGAGTGAAGGGTCAAAATCGGTGAGGCAACCTCAAAGAAGACTTAACCCACTTATCTTAGATGTTGTGAAGAAAGAAATAACGAAGTTGTTGAGCGAGGATAATATATCCCATTTACGATAGTGAGTGGGTTAGTCCGATTCATGTAGTCTTAGAAAAGAGTGGAATAACAGTGGTCAAAAATGATAGGAATGAGCTTATCCCTACCAGGGTGCAAAATTCGTGGCGTGTGTGCATAGATTACAGAGGATTAAATGATGCCACCAGAAAAGACCATTTTCCTCTTCCATTTATTGATCAAATGCTTGAGCGGCTTGCAGGTAAGTCACATTACTGTTTCTTGGATGATTTCTCTGGATACTTTCAGGTACCCATTGCACCGGAGGACCAGGACAAGACTACATTTACATGTCCTTTTGGCACCTTTGCATATCGAAGGATGCCTTTTGGTTTATGTAATGCTCCAGGAACTTTCCAACGTTGTGTGATGGCTGTTTTCTGTGAATTTTTGGAGGAATGTATGGAAGTGTTTATGGATGATTTTACTGTTTATGGTGATTCTTTTGATGCTTGTTTGTCTAGCCTTGAAAAAGTTTTACGAAGATGCATTGAAAAGAATTTGATTTTGAACTTTGAGAAATGTCATTTCATGGTAAGTGAAGGTATTGTGCTTGGCCATTTAATTTCTAGCAAGGGGATTGAGGTGGATAAAGCTAAGATTGAGGTTATATCTTCTTTGCCTTACCCTACTTGTATTCGTGACATACGTTCATTTTTGGGTCATGTAGGATTTTACAGGCGCTTCATTAAGGATTTCAGCAAAATTGCATTACCTCTTTCCAAGTTTTTACAAAAAGATGAAAAGTTTGACTTTGATGATTCTTGCAAGAGTGCTTTCAATATGCTGAAATCGAAACTCATTTCTCCACCTATTTTAGTTGCTCCTAATTGGAATTTACCTTTTGAGCTTTCATGTGATGCATCTAATTGTTCTGTAGGAGCAATGCTGGGACAACGAGAGGAGAGGTTACCAAAGGTTATTCCATACTCCTCGAAGACACTGGATCCAGCTCAGATCAATTATACAACCACTGAAAAAGAGCTGTTTGCAGTAGTTTTTTCTTTAGAAAAATTTAGGCAATATCTGTTGAACTCACATGTTACTATTTTTACTGATCATGCAGCTGTTCGGTACCTCCTCAAGAAACCACAATCCAAGCCTAGACTGATACGGTGGGCATTGTTGCTCCAAGAATTTGATATCGAGATTAAGGATCGTGAGGGAGCAACAAACCACGTGGTGATCATTTGAGCGAGCTACCCAATGACACATGTGGAGTGGATTAAATCGACCTTACCTATGATTCATTTCTGATTCAGTCTATGTGCTTCAATTGTTAAAGAACCTTGGTATGCTCATATTGTTAACTACCTAATATCGGGTGACTCCTCCTTTTATGTCTCAGGCACAAGCTCAGAAGCTTAAAAGTGAAGCTCGACATTACATTTGGGATGCCCCTTTTCTGTGGAGGATGTGCAGTGACCAAGTGATCAGAAGATGTGTTCCTCATGAAGAACATGATGATGTACTCTCGGCTTGTCATTCAATGGTTTGTGGTGGGCATTTCAGTGCAAGAAAAACATCTAGGAAGGTCCTCAAGTCTGATTTCTATTGGCCTACCCTTTTTAAGGATTCATTTAATTTTTGTCGGTCATGTGATAAATGCCAACGTTTTGGAGGATTAGGAAAAAGACATGAAATGCCACAACAACCTCTCTTATTTTGTGAAATCTTTGATGTTTGGGGAATTGATTTCATGGGTCCATTTCTCCCTTCTTTTGGATTTGTGTATATTCTTTTGGCTGTGAATTATGTGTAAAAATGGATAGAGGCCATCCCCACTAGAAAAGATGATGCTCAAGCCGTGTCTAAGTTTCTTAAGTCCAACATCTTTTGTCGGTTTGGTATACCTAGAGCTGTAGTGAGTGATAGGGAACCCATTTTGTAATAGAGTCATTGACAACTTATTTTGAAATTTGGGGTCACTCACAAAATCTCCACTGCCTATCACCCATAAACCAATGGATGCGAAGTTTCCAACAGAGAGGTGAAACACATTTTGGAGAAAATAGTAAAGCCATCCAAGAAGGATTGGAGCCTTCGCCTCGAGGAAGCACTTTGGGCATATCGGACTGCATATAAATCTCCAATAGGTATGTCCCCTTACCATTTGATTTATGGAAAGGCTTGTCATTTACCAGTAGAGTTGGAGCACAAAGCATATTGGGCAATCAAACAATGCAATATGGATTTGGAATCTTCTGGCATGGAGAGGAAGTTGCAACTTCAAGAGCTTGAGGAGTTAAGGTTAGAGGCATATGAGCATGCACGACTCTACAAAGAAAAATCCAAATTGACGCATGAAAAGATAATTCGGAGGAAGAGTTTCAAAGAGGGAGATAAAGTCCTGCTATTCAAAGCTCGTTTCACTTTCAAACATGGGACTTTTAATACTCGTTGGGAGGGACCGGACTTGGTCACAAAGGTGCACAACTTTGGTATGGTAGAGCTTTTACATGAGGCAACTGGAACTCGACTCAAGGTCAACGGTCATCTTTTGAAGCTCTACTATGAGAACCAAAAATCACCATGAATATCAGGTTTTCCCGTCTCCTTTGCTTGTTTCTTTACTTTTTGTGTTTTGCACTTACTTTGTGTAGCTGTTAGATAGATAGCTTCCTTGTTTTTTTTTTCGTTTTTCCTATCACCCTTTATGCCCCTTCATGAGCTTCTGGGAATTTATGCTTCTTTTCCATCTTCATTGAGGACAATGTGTGATTCAAGTGTGGGGGAGTTGTCTCCCTATTATTTTTCACATTGCATGCCTGTTGCTATTGTGTTTCATTGAGGACATATGCATTGTGGCAATTGGTGCGTTCTGCTGATAACTTGGTGCATTTTCTGTCATTCTGCATTCCTTCGCCGCGACGAGTGTCTACACGTCGCGACGAAGCGTTCTTCAATTCGACCATACGTCGCGACGTTACCCTTGATACGTCGTGACGACGACACTCATGCATGAATGATTCTGTGCTTAATTCTTCCACTCATTTCAAATTTTCCTTGCACTGGACTTTTGTGGCTTTTGTTTTCAAAGCTTTCACTAGTTTCAAAACGATGCTTAAGTTTTTGAAAACACCTTCCATTCTTTTAATGATAATTGGACTTAGACAAAATCTTGCTTTCAACGTTTTTAATACAACGTAAATGAAAGCATGCTAACAAAGTGGCATTTTAAGTTTTTGAGACTTGAGATTGTTCATTGAGATCATACCCTTGTGGAAGGATATTTGAGCCCATAATTTTCATTCTATCTTTGTGTGTATCTTCTTATTTTTTTTTTTTCCAGAACTTGTTTTAATTCTTACTTGAAGCTTAATGAACTGGATTTTTGCGGATGTGATAGAGGCGTTCTTTCTTAAACCCATTTCCCAAACACCGTCCCTGGCACATTTATCCCTTGTTAGCCCCTTTGAGCCTTCCTATTATGAGCATTTGCATTCATACCTTTGTGGTGTCATTGGTTATGTTGCTTATTTCAAAATAGCATGTCCAAAAAAAAATGATGATGAATTTTGTGTTTCCAGAAAGAGACAATGTCTCTAAAATGTCCAATAAAAAAAAGAAGAGAAAAGAGCAAAAGCAGAAGAAAAGAGAAAGAAAGAAAAGAATAATGTTGCATTCTGTTTATGCAATTTTTTAGTTTGAATTCTACAGATGACATCAGTTCACATTTAGTGCATATGCTCATATTTTCTTTCTTTTACTTTACCCATTCATTTAGCCTTCCATACATTACAACCCTCAAAGTCCTCTTGATCTTCAAAATGATAGTTCTTGTGGTAGAGAAATAGAATTGACACAAGCCTATGGAGGAGGTGGATTAAGTAGATTGAGAGAAAAAAATATCCCTAGACACAAGTGAGCTGAGTGCAAACACTATACCTTGAGTGCTTCTCTTTTGTTCAATCTCTTGTACTTGGATTCTTTCAATGTTTATTTTAGTAGCACTTTTTCATTTTGCTTTGGTTGAATTCTGAGGAAGTAACTTGCGTCAATTTCCTTTTATTCTTTTGAGCATGGGTAGATATTTTCTTTTTCTCTTGCACTCTTTTTGACTCTTGTAAAACTTTGTCCAGGAGTACAAAGGTCTAAGTGTGGGGGAATTTGATTGAGCCAAGTTTATATTATAAATTGGCTGCATTTTCATAGCTACTTATGCATGTGTTGACTCCTTATTGATGATTTTTGTGCTTAAATTGGTTCCTCATACTGAGTTCTTTCAATTCTCAATTTGTTAGTAAATTGTCATTATTTGATACTTATTTTTTCCATAGTTTTTATTGGGACAATTGATACTGCAAATTGTTGTTATTATTTCGTTGCAGGAACAAAGGAGTCAACATCAGGAAGTCAACAGTCAAGGTCTGTACGCACATCGCGACGCATGGCGTCTCACACGTCGCGGCGAACACACTTCCACCCGTCGCGGCGCATGACGATGCAGACGACGCGACGAGCAAACGAGTGCACACGTTGCGACGAATTTAATTCATTTATCTTATTCGTCGCGACATACAAGCGGATACCCGACCTGTTTATGGAAACTCTGTCTCACTGTTACAACCCGAGCCCGTGACCCATCATATAAGAGCTTCGATTTTTAGGTTACGGGCATGCGAAGAGAGAGACGAACACACAGAGAGACAATACAGACGAAAAGATACTGAACGAGAGAGACGGCTTAGAACGCAGACTCTAGAGAAGAAGACCTTCACATTCTCATCGTCGTCCATCACTATCACCACAGTCATCATCATCACCGTCAGCATCTTCTGCAACATGAGTCTCGTTCATTCTCCAGCATCCGAGCGATCGACCGGAGACATGCGTAGCTAAACCGTCCGTCCTCTTAAAGATGTAGCAATGGCTTGAGTTTACAGAGCTTCGAAGGGGAGGAGTAATCATTTAGTGTTGAAAGTTTAGTTATATCTGTGTAATGTCTGAGTTAGAGATTGCATCGGTGTAGCTAGATTAGCATGGTTATAGTTTAATCATGTGTTGAACACTATTTTGAAATTTGGACGAGTATTCTGTAGAACTTTTGTGCTTAATATATGAAGTTTCATATATGTCATTGGATTTTGCATCTACGGTTTTAATCTGCCTAGTTGTGTTTGATTGAGATTGTTGTGTTTTATTCAATCGACCAATTGTATTTGCTTGTCTAATTTTCACACCAAGGTTTTAACAAAGATTTAAACAATGGAGTTCATTGATTAAATCTTTGGACCTAAAAGTCATTTAGGTTGTTCTTACGAAACTTAGTGGATTGTATCCACGAAAATCAATTTTAAGCTGTGATAGCTCGAGCCTCATTTTCAAGAGGATTTTATCAATTTGATTTTATCTGATTGTGTGTTTATTGCATTATTTGAAAAATACCAAAACATTCTTTACACTTTTGTTTAATTTTGATTGCTTTACGGTTTAGACCAAAAGACCAAACCCCATTTTATCAACTTCATTGCAATTTTTGACAATTAGGCTAGATTAGACCATTTTATATTGGTTCCAATTAAGTGAGACGACACGAGGTTGCATCCTATCTGCGATCTTGGAATTTATTTTATTTGACGGTTTCTAAGGATCGATCGTAAGGTTGAATCGATGAGAGCATGATCGATGGTCTAAAAGCTTGGAGACATTAATCGTACAGAAATAGTTTGGAGATGTTTATGAATATACAAATCGTTATTTCGTGCATTTGAATGATTTAAAAAGGATTAAGCGGCTAATTTCTTCTAACTAAGCTAATGGTGCAATTCAATGGATTGAACGGAACAAAATCTCAATTGCAGAAGATCGAAATTTGGGCAATTAGGTTATCAAATCTAGTGTACTATGTTCATAGTCGAACTGACAAAAAAAAGCGGCAAAAGAAAGTATTATTAGTTATTAGAATTTCATGTTAGTGTGCATCAAAATGGATTGGCAAAACCCGAAGTGAGGATGCAGAAATTGTAAACCATATTGAGGAAATGAAAATAACTCCAATTGCTGAGGGAAGTGATAGGTCTAGTTCAAATTAAGAAATATGGGTAATACCCATTATGGGAACTGTTAGTGAAAACTTAAGGAATAATCGAAGCTTTATGTTCTAACAAGAGCGTATGGAAAGTGTAATTGAAAGGTTAGAATGAGAAATCGAATGATTATAAGAGATTAACCAATGACTTGAGCTGCTGGAGACAAATGTGAAACTGATAATTTTGGAGTTCATTGGGATATGAGATTGATGTCTAGTGCAAAGGGATTGTGGTATGACAATCATTATATTGGTGACACCATTTGACTAGTGTAGAAGGGTTTCTTTGCTAAAAGGAGTCGTATCCCTATATTATGTGATCAGGGCAATAAAGTGATAGGATCAGTAATTTAAGATGGTGACAGTGAGTCGAATTGATTCACACTGAGGTTACAAATCTCATGAGATTTGTGGTTTGATAATAACGAAATCTGATAAACAGTAAATGTAATATGTTGAAGTGTATCGCCTCGGCCAAAAATGTACTTGGATGGAAATAAAGGTGTAATGACAGGAAATTGAATTCGTGATAAGTGGCCTTTATGCGACTGTGGTGTAAATAGAATTATGGATTGGTCAGTTAAGCTAAAACCTAAAAGATGATTCAGATTCACAACGTGTTTCATAATTAGAATTAGGAAATATCGTTAGGATCCGGTATATATGTGTTAGATATTGAAAGTGACGAATTGCGCGTAATCATGAGAAAGCAGTAAAATCAGGTAAAGTTTCAGAAAGGAAAAAGAGTAATTGGTTGTTTTGATCTCCGTTAATTGATAGAATTTGGTCGTGTAGTGAAATTAGTGGGAAACAGAGGGTATTAATCGAAAAGACTCCCCTGCCTTCCTGATCAATCATATATGAAATTTCGAGTACGAAATTTTTATTAGGAGGGGAGAATTGTAACATCTCATCTCCGATGGCAAGGGTCTTATCATAAATTGGGACGGGTTAGGAGTACTGAATTATATCTCGGCTTGAACATACAACTTATCGCCTCTATGATTGATGGTTTGTTGCACTTGCACATGGTAAACATGCATTCATGACATTTTCCGGCTTAGGTTTCAAATTGAGATCTTTTGTGAAATTTATGGGATAGTTGTATTTGGAAAATTATTTGGAGTGCGCCATTGAGTGTTTTACATTTTTAGGGATTTATGGAAATTTTTGGAATTTTTGAGGTTCTAGCCGGATAGGAAAATTTCAATGACCGATCGAGTGAACTTTTGTCTTGAGCAGGATTGCCTAATGGCATGAGATTAGTGGATAAATGATGTTAGGGAATTATTTTAGTGCCATGATTAGAGAGTAATTGGGATTAGTACTAATTAACTAGGATTATGTGATTTTTTATCTTTTCCCAATTTAAATGCCAAGTGTCCTTCCTTATTAATTAATTTTGTCTTATATTATGGAGCACCTCGACTTTCCTTGGCCATCTTATTTAAAAGTCATTTGGAAAGCTTTGAAAGCCTATCTTCCTCCTCTCATCAGAACCTTGCCTCTTCTTGTCTCAATTGCTTCTTTCGATGGTCTCCTTCTCCTTCCACTCTTCTTAGTTACTTGCTTGCCTCTCTTTACTCTCAACCAAGACCAAGTGGAAGCCTTGTAAAGGTGATGGTGAGTGGTGTGTGTGTAAGTGGATGATCGTGTGGTGAAGGGAGGAAGGTGGAAACTTGGAAAGAAACAATAAAGCTTGAAGCTTGTTAGGTGAGAACTTATGGTTGTGTTCTTTAATAGTTAAATGCATTTTTTTTGTGTTGTTTTATGGATGAGAATTTTGTTGTTGTATGTGGCTATGTAATTTGGTTATTTTATTGATGGTTGATTGGTGAATTGATGAGGCAAAATCTAATGGATAGAAGTAGAGAATTTAGATGATTGAAAGTGAAATTATGTTTATAGATTAGTAGATTAGTGTCAAACATGATGGATGATGGGATGAGTGTGTGCTGCCAACTTTGGTGTAATCATGTAAGAAAATGTTGTGTTGAGTTTGTGGCTGAATTAGAGGTGAAAATGGATGTTTAGTGATGTGTTATTGATGTTAGAAGTGATAGAAGTTAGGTTGCTGATGAAAGCTGGAAACTTGTCATTGAACCTATTGTAATGTTTTGATCATAACTAATTGTGTAGGTGAGCAAATACGTTGAGGTTTGTGTCCAAGTAAACTTTGGGATGTTGGCTACAACTTTGTGTGAAATAGTTTTTGTTAAATTGTAATGTTAGAAGGGTGAAGTTTTGCATGGAAAATTTCTGTTTTTAGGGTCTGTGAACAGTACCCGCATATATGACCTGATTACTTTGGTGATTTTCCTAAATTAATTGATATGGAATTAGGGCAAATGGTCTTCATGAAAGTTGTAGAATATTGAGTTAGCTTTGCATTTCCACTGATCTTGTTAATTTTCGAGTTGTATATTGGGATATATGACCTGATTACGATTGACTGGTTTTATGTTTTTTGGAGAATCCTAGCCTAAGTGTCAATTTTGTGAGCTTTCTGTTTGGGAGCAATTTTAACAATTTATGTGAACTGAATTGATGTGAGTGGTCTTCTGAAAAGGTGCAGAGGAAGAAATTATCTTGAAAATGAGATATGGCATGTAATTTTTAGAGGTCAGACTTGGGAGTTATGATTTTGCAAAAACTGATCCTACATTAGGATGTGGATGGCTGATCATGGCAGTAACTTGCATAATAGTTTTGAAATTGCTAGAAATCGAATTGGAGTTTGAGTTCTTCATGAAACTTGAATTTTGTGATCTTATCTTTTCTGGAACATAAGGTAGTGAATTTGGTGACATTTGTGCTAAGAGATATGCTGTTTGGAAAATTATCGCCCAGATTGATTGATTTGATGGTGATTCTTTGTTGAATTGTTTGACCTAGTTATTATGGAATTTGATTTTGGGTTGTTCATGAAAGCTGTAGATGACATTGTGACCTTATTGAGCATATTTATGTGGTAATTTATGACTGAAGAATCAGAGAGTTATGGAATTTGCAATGTACTATTCTGTTTTAATGGGATTTGAGTAGGCAGTAGCTTTGATGGGATATTTGACACCCTTAGGGGTGAAATTGATTTTTATGGTCTTCTTGAGAATTGTAGAGGGTTTCATGATCTTTCCAATGAGATATAGTTGGTAATGTTCTGAATTGTGTGCAATGAGTTATTGATGTTGGAAGTTGGATTAGAAATCGGGAAAAAGGAGAAAGGAATGAGGAATCACCAAGGTCGCTAGAGGCGACGCCTCGCCTATGACGAGGCTCGGATCGAGACGGCATCGCTAGGCGACGCCTCGCCTAGCGACGAGGCGGATCAATCGGCCTCGCTAGGCGACGCCTCGCCCAGCGAGGCTGGTTTGTTCTTTTATTTTATTATTATTTTGTGATTTCTTGTTTCTTTTATCAATTACTTTTCCATCGGCGTCCGATTGACTGATTCTTGAGGCATCGGATGCATAGAATATTGAATTTCATTTTGTGAGAAATTGGAAATTTTAGGCGGAAAATTAGCGTGGCCCTGTGTAGCAGAGCCTTTAATCATTGTTTTGTTTGATTGGGGACCTATAGAGGTCCGAATTGCATGCCGTCGGCCAATAGGTTTCTAATTTTAGGCGGATTTTTGAGGGAAAAAATGAGATTAGGGCCGGGAATATCATGATCATGCATTGTGCACCTTCTAAATGTTACATGTGGGTTCTGAAATAGTTTTGATTGAATAATTGATAATGTTTGTATATTGTCCTTTGTTATAGAGTCACACTTGGGCGTCGGTCCCTGGCGTTCTTGAGGCGCAGATTTTGGCTCGAAAATACAGGTGAGTAACCTAGGTGGTTTACTCAATTATTATATGTCTCTTGTGGGGATTAACGGTGGGATTAGAACTGTGTTTGTTATGGTGAATTAGGACGAAGGTCAGATGGATTGGAAGAATTGACATAGAAGTGTATCTGGTTGTAATTACGTGAATGGATTATTACTCTTGTGTGAAGGTGCGATACATAAGCGGCTTGTCTTTATTCGCCATCGCTTCCTTGTGATATCTTGTGATCTTGTGAATCATTACGTGAAGTGTTCTGGATGACATTGTGCATGGTTTGCTACATTGTACTGTATCCTACTGGGATATGACTGTTTTATACTGACTGTTAAATTGGGCATATGCATTGCATACACCGATGCATAAACTGATAAAGGAAAATTGTGAACCGAGTCGCCATGGATCGACATCGCGAGCCGAGCTCGAAGGAGTCTACTCCACTGACACCAAGCGTCCACTGACTGATACTGATAAAGAGCTTCAAGCTCGAAGGAAGTTCTACTTCCTAGACGCTAAGCGTCCACTGTTTAGTGTTTACGCGCTCGGTCACAATACTGAAACAAAACTGGAAAAGAGTCACACGTGCATTGCATACATACTGGACTGAAAACATGACCTGATTTTAGTTATATATGACTGTAGCATTCTTGGATCGTGATGATATAAGTATTGTATTTGGGTGATTCTTGTATGTAATCAGAATCGCTGTTTTACTTTTGTAACTTGTTATGTGATGCATGAATTAGGAGAACCATCGATGATGGTTTCTCACTGAGTTCGCAAAACTCACCCAAAATTTGCATCTATTTTTCAGGTCCTAAAGAATACCCCGGTTGACACGGGAGTATGTCTACTGTAGGCAAGTGAAGGATAGAGGTCGGGATCAGTCCGTGTCTGCATTAGTGTCTTATTGTGCAACAATGCTTTGTAGTTATAACGAGCCCATTATGGTTTTATTATTTTACTCATTGACTGATTGTAAATTATTCTTGGATGACTGTAATAACTAGAACTGGTTTATTATGAACATGGATTTTAGTTACTTGAACTGGTTGAAGTAAGGCTCGATATAGCTAGATACACTTGAATGTGCAGAGACAAATTTAGAGTAATAATAGTGATGATTATGAAAGATGATCATAAAGCTTTTCTATTTTTCGACCCCCAATTGGTCTCTTGATCTTCCTCTTTTTATTTGCAGGCTTCTAGATCAATATAGACGTTGTAGATCATCTACTAGCTGTTGCTTGATATCTCCTAGTCGTTTCTTGATTTCCTCCTTTCCATTTGTGATTGATCTGGATGAATTTTTCTCAGTTTCACCTAATAGTCGACTAGTCGAGGTGTTATAGTCTACTAGTACCTTATAGTCAGCTACCTGATAGTCGACTAATCGACTAGTATCAACATTTTTCATTGCAGGTATCATCTTCGCTCTTCGAATAGTCGACTTATGTGATGATAGTCGACTAGCGCTCCTATTCACTTGATTAATAGTCGACTTGTAACATGTTGGTCGACTTATTTCATATCCCACTTACATATCTGAATATTATTAGTCGACTTGTGATATTGTAGTCGACTTGTGATAACTCCAACAGATAGATTTAACAAGATATTCCCATAATCTTCATCTTTGAATATCTCTAGCACATTTAAGGAAATATCCATCTTGATTCCACAATGATTAATCTCTTTCCCATCAAAGATTAATGCTATATTGATTTGCACAATTCTTTTATTGAATATCAATCCCAAAATACCTGAAATAATTTCTTAACCAATTATATACATTTTATTATTATCAAAACATAATTGGGATTTAATTTGTCAACCACTATTGGTCTAATAAATTCCAAATGGGGAATCGGAATGCTTTTGAATAATGATGAACAAAATGAAAAAAAAATTATACTGGATTTGGATTGGTTTAGTCTAGGGTTTCCAACGCGACGCTTTTCTAAAGTATGAATTCACGAATGTGGGAAATTTGATTAAGTCCGTTTGAATCATTTGTATGCTTTTTTTCGATTCGCTTTTGATTCCGAACCAATTCGTTTCGTTTTTTATTTGTTCGCCTTTGATCCAATTTTCTTTCTTTGAATTTCGCCATATGTTTCCACTTCGGATTCCTTCGTTTTTTTTGTGCGTTCATTTGTTTCGCCATCCGTTCCTTCGTTTTCCATTTTTTTTGTTGGGGTCTGGTTTCGAAATCGAGTCCCAACATGAAAAGATGTAAAAATGTATATATCAAAATAACTTAAATTAAACAATCACAACGTGATAAAATTGATAAATGATTTAAAATTTGATTCTTTGGTTTAATCTCAGTATAAGCATAATTTTCCATGTCAATGAATAATCACCTTTATGCCTCTCTTAAGACTATTGATTGTGAATTAACAATAAGCTTTGTTAATTTTGGTTTTTTCTTAGGTTATATTTAATTAAGAAGAGCTCGTTAATTAACCTTAACTATCGGGAAACCTAGAACAAGCTCTCTAAGTTTATCTGAATAGTCGCTTTATAAGTGAGAAAAACGAACCAATCTAAGCAATAATTAGCTATTTAACTTATGCTACATTATCCCTAATAATTTAATATCGTTAATAGTCACATATGGACTTCAATACAACTATTACATGCCATATTCAAGTTATAGCTATGGGTT
Organism: Erythroxylum novogranatense; assembly: GCA_029891385.1. Classification (NCBI taxonomy): domain Eukaryota; kingdom Viridiplantae; phylum Streptophyta; class Magnoliopsida; order Malpighiales; family Erythroxylaceae; genus Erythroxylum; species Erythroxylum novogranatense. The sequence goes on along the minus strand of CM057225.1, from coordinate 91,038,537 downwards.
TTGATGAAATATGATTCAATAGAGCATTAAAATCATTATCATACAATATGCAAACAATCCATACATGATAATGTAAACAATCAGAAAAGAGGGAAAGAAAATGATATACAACAACGATATGCTTATGTGCTCGTGGGACCCAATTGTCCCTCCAAACCGGTGACGGGTGGTTTACTTTGCATTCCCTTCTTCAATCTCCAAGAATCCACAAAGAAAGTTTTTGTCTCCATTAAAAACTGAAGAGGAATGCATATCTTTCTCTCTCCTATTTTTTCTTCTCTCTTTGAATTTTCTCTCAAATATAGAAAGAATGGAGGCCCCTTTTAGGTTTTCATTCTTTTCTCTTTATAGTTAATTCCAATTAGGGTTACTAAGTCCAAAATGTTTGAAATAACCCTTAATAAGTTAAGTTCAGAAGTAGTCCCTAAGTTGTCGTCACACAGGCAACGATCATGGCCTATGTGATAAGCACTCCAACATTATTCTATCAGGATCGTGACCCTGGATTCTTCCTCCACCCTTCTCCAAGTCTTCTTCTTCTCCTTTCTATTCCACGAGGACAAGTGAGTGTTAACATCGAGAAAATGACTTAATGCATATCCTTTCGGGTCACTTTTACTCCTTCACTTCAAATGTAGGTAAAGGTAAGGTGAGAAGTACTTTAAGTGATGTAACATAAAGACCATCAAACTACGGAAGCAAAAGTAACACTCAATGAAATATCAAATGCAACATTTGACATTCATTCAAAACTAGGTATCGTCGACCATAAAGAATGTAACAATCACGATTCAATTAAGCTTTCACACCATAAGCTACATGAACATAACATAAAAAAATGCTCCATCCAAAACAACATCTGTTGGACCCCGTTTCCGAAGCCTAACATCGGATATGAAAGCACGGTGCGTGGTGCGTGAGGTGAAACATATAAATGAAAGGAAGGAAGACGATCCTTGGGAAGCACAAGGGGGCGTCACCGAGGCGTCTGATGTCTCGTCGCGACGAGCCCTCTTGGCTTGCCACGCTGCGGCAAGCAATGAAGCCCTCGCCGCAGCAAGCGAAGCAGCTCTCGCTGCGGTGAACCCTTCATGTGGCTTTGCCGCGACGAACGCCTCCTTTAGCCCGCAGAGAACAACCTGAAACTTTCTCTCATTTTATTAAAGCAACACATCCCAAAACTTAACAACATACACTCAAGCAAACTTCTAAATGACTCATTGCGAAGATTTTAAACAAAACTTCCATATCTCGTTAATATCCAAAAGATGAGTTTTACAAAGCTTTAATAACATTTCAAACCAAATTACAAACTTTCAGTTCAAGTGTCAAAAGTAAAAAAATACACTTGAACTAATCGAACTCAAAATGAAACTAAAGCCTTTTCTTCCAAAAGTACAACTTGAAAATACATAAACATGACAACTAGGAGTGATGCCATAACTCTTGACTTACTCGGTCTCTTGCTCATCACCTGAATCGGGAGGGTAAAGCGAGTGAGCTATAAAGCTCATGGGAACACATTTATAATGCAGAAATAAGTAAAACTATTTAAAAGATAACTCATTGCCGTGGTACTCTTTGAAATCATAGTAATTGAGCATGTGAGAGTCATCAACTCGAAATGCTTGGTTTATAACAATTCATGAGTAGAATTCAAAACATGAATGCATGAAACATGATAACAAATCATAAACACATAAACATAGCATAATGGTTTGGGTTAGTCCGGGTTCATGATGCACTACACATTCCCATCAAGATGGTCCTGTGTAGTCGTAGTTTCTTGAGGGAGTCCTTGTGGAGAGCTCCGTGTCACTAGCGGGCAGGCGGGAGAAACCTTTTCATGGGTCAACGTGCACGTGAAGGTTCTTGAGGGACTACCACAAACCCACATAACATGCATGGTTAAAAATCTTGTAAACTTGTTGCCAAACTAGCACTTGCTTGTAAACTTGCTTTTTATGAACTTGATATCCTTGTATAAATCATTTCGAAAAACATGATTTCATGAGTATTTATTCTTGAAAAGAGAAATCCTTTTTGAAACCTTTTTAACAATCATGAATGCAAATCATATAGCAAACATATAATCATTTCACAATAGCAAATAATGCAACATTGAAGATGCAATTTAAATCATTAATTCTTTCTTGATTTGAACAAAACAATGAGTGACTTATTTACTATATTATAAACATGTACCCACCTTGAGTTCCTTTCTTATAACTTTCTTAGGAATGTCTTTCCTCTTGTTCCTCTTGATCCTCTTGCCTCACTTGATTTCCTTATCCAAATAACCAAAATTCCAATCAATTTGGTGTAGAAATCGGAAAGTCAAACTTTAACAATTTGAAGTAAAGCTCAAGCTGAAACAAGAATTTTATTCTTAAATTCCATCAAAAATTTCATATCTTTAGAGACAGATTCAGAACTTCATTCCTTCACAAAACCTATAGCTCTTTGTCTTTAGTTTACAACGACTTAAAAATCACCTTATTTGGACATCTACATCAAAAGTTATGTTCAAATTATCAAAAATATCTCTGTGCAGAAAAACTGGAGCTCACCGCGGCGAAGGCTGCGTTCTCCGCAGTGAACGGCCTGTGAGCGCCGCGGCGTGCACGCATGCATGCGTCGTGGCATGCACCACGGCGTGCACACCTTTGCATGTCGCGGCGTGCTCATGAGCACGTCAAGACGTGCGAGCCCAGAAACACTCCCGAAACTTGATTTTCTAGCAAATTTCAACGACAATCCTCCCATTTTGTAAACATAACACATCTAAACCTTGGTTCATGTCTTAGACTTCAGTTCTAAACTCATAACAACCTTAAAACCACCACAAAAACAACAAGATCATCAACTTTAAGAGATTAAACCAATTTTTCTGAAAACCTCTAAACAATCGGTTCTAACTCATGCCAAACTAATCTTGGGTTTCATCCATCCCAAACAAGAATAAAAGAGCTTGAACTTACCAGAAATTGCTTCAATCGTTTCGAAATCCTCTATAATAGCAAAACCTTATTTCTCTTCTTCTTCCTCAAGCCACCAACGACACTCTCCTCCCCTTTTCTTACTTTCCCTTTCTTTTTCTTTCTAACTCTTTTTCCTTAAGCCTAAATGGAAGCACAAGGACTATAATGCCCCTCCTTGTTATGCCTTAACCTTTCCAATTTAAGTGATCTTCCAATAATGCCCTCATATATTTTTACTCTTTCATTACCACTTATTCCATACTAATCTCAAATTAATCTTAATTTTCTACTAACACTTCTAATAAAATCAAACTATGCAATAAATCATACAATCAACATAATTCATGTTTAATAACATCAATAATGAAAATTTGGGGCTCAACATTTCTTTCCCTCTTAAAAAAATTTCGTCCTCGAAATTATTACCTGAGTCATCGAAGAGTTGTGGATACTTCTCCTTCATGGCTTCCAATGGCTCCCATGTGGCCTCTTCCACTGAATGATTTCTCCATAAGACTTTGATTAGTTGAACCGTCTTGTTCCTGAGGACCTTTTGCTTGGTATCCAAAATCTCCACTAGATTTTCCTCATAACTCAGATCATCTCTCAACTGAACCTTAGTAGCCTGAATGATATGAGAAGGATCCGATCTATATCTCCTCAGCATGGAAACATGAAAGACATCATGGATCTGAGATAATTCCGGGGGTAACGCTAACCTGTAGGCTAGTAGTCCAATCCTCTCAAGAATTTCATAGGGACCCACATATCTCGAACTCAACTTGCCCTTCTTGCCAAACCTCATTACTCCTTTCCAAGGAGACGTCTTAAGGAATACTTTCTCACCGACTTCATATTCCATTTCCTTCTGATGTGCATCAGTGTAGCTCTTCATCCTATCTGAGTCGCCTTAAGCACCGCTTAACAGCATTGACTTTATCAACTGTCATCTGAATCAATTTTGGTCCTATCAGTTTCCTCTCTCCATCTTCATCCCAACATATCGAAGTTCTACACCTCCTTCCATACAATGCCTCATATGGAGCTATTTGAATGCTCGAATGGTATGAATTATTATAAGCAAATTTGACCAATGGCAAATGCTCATCCCAAGCTCCTTTGAAATCCATCACACATGTCCTGAGCATTCCCTCCAGTGTCCGAATGGTCCTCTAAGATTGACCATCCGTCTGAGGGTGAAAAGCCATGCTAAAATTCATCTTAGTCCCTAAAGCTTCCTGCAAGCTTCCCCAAAATCTCGAAGTGAAACGAGGATCCCTATCGGAAACTATGGAATCTGGAATCCCATGCAATCTCACTATCTCATCGATGTACATCTTTGCTAGCACATGCAAAGAATCAGTCTGCTTGATTGCCAAAAAATGGGCTGACTTCGTCAACCTATCCACAATAACCCATATGGCATCATGCTTCCTACTGGTCTTGGGCAAACCCATCAGAAAATCCATGGTTACCCTTTTCCACTTCCACTCAGGAATGGACAATGGCCTTAGCTTGCCTGAAGGTGCCTGATGTTCAGCCTTGACTTGCTGACACACTAGACATTTACTTACATACTCTACATCCCTCTTCATGCCTTTCCACCAGAAGTGCTCTCTCAAATCTCTGTACATCCTGGTGTTACCTGGGTGCATGGCGTAAGGCGCATTGTGTGCCTCATCCAAAATCTCATCCTTCACTTCCCTGACATCTAGAATACAAAGTCTGTTTTCGACTGGCATGAGTCCATCATCCCTCACTACCACTTCAGAAATCTTACCATTCTGAATTTCCTCTCGAAGCTTGCTCAAATCTGCATCTTATACCTGTAACTCTCTAACCTTCTCCCTGAGTATCGGCCTCACTCTGAAATTAGCTAGAAGGCAATTTAGTTCCTCATGCTTCAGGCTTATCTTAAGCTTGACCATCTCTTCCAATAAAGGAAGATAAACTGTCCAAACATGGGCAATTGAAGACTTTCTACTCAAGGCATCTGCTACAATATTTGCCTTGCCTGGGTGGTACTCAATCAGCAGATCATAATCCTTAAGCAACTCAATGCACCTTCTTTGTCTCAAATTCAGTTCTTTATGGCTTAGCAAGTACTTGAGACTCTTATGATCAATAAAGATCCTCATCTGAACCCTATATAAATAATGCCTCCAAATTTTCAAGGCAAAGATCACTGCTGCCAATTCCAAATCATGAGTCGGATAATTCAACTCATATGGCTTCAGTTGCCTTGAAGCATAAACTATCACCCTGTCTCCCTGCATCAAAACACAACCAAGACCCTTCCTCGAAGCATCACTGTACACAGTATACCCCTCATCTCCAGAAGGCAAAATCAAGACCGGAGCACTTGTTAATCTATGCTTGAGCTCCTCAAAGCTCTTCTGGCATTCATCACTCCAGACAAACTTCTGATTCTTCCTCAATAGCTTAGTCATCGGAGCAGTTATCATGGAGAATCCTTCCACAAACCTCCTGTAATAACCTGCTAGACCCAGAAAACTCCTCACCTCTGTCACTGTCTTGGGTGCATGCCAATTCACCACTGCTTCAACTTTCCTCGGATCAACATGTACACCATCTTGCGAAATCACATGTCCAAGGAATGTCACCTCATGAAGCCAAAACTCACACTTGCTGAACTTAGCATAAAGCTCTCTCTCCCTCATAGTCTGCAATACAATCCTGAGATGCTCCTCATGTTCTTCTTCACCTTGGAATACACCAGAATGTCATCTATAAATACTATGACAAACTGATCCAGATACTCCTTGAAGACCCTATTCATAAGATCCATAAAAGTAGCTGGAGCATTGGTCAAACCAAATGGCATGACTAAAAACTCATAATGGCCATACTGAGTCCTGAAGGCTGTCTTGCTTACATCAGACTCCTTGATTCTGAGTTGATGATAGCTTGACTTGAGATCAATCTTGGAGAAGACCCTTGCTCCATGTAGCTGGTCAAACAGATCATATATTCGTGGCAGAGGATACTTGTTCTTAATTGTCACCTTGTTGAGTCTCCGATAGTCAATACACATACGCCATGTTCCATCCTTCTTCTTGACAAACAGAACCGTTGCTCCTCAAGGTGACGAACTCAGTCTAACGTACCCCTTCTCTAACATTTCTTTCAACTATTCCTTAAGCTCCCTCAACTCAGCTGGAGCCATCCTATAAGGCGGTATTGAAATAGGTGCGGTTCTGGGAATCAAATCGATGGCAAACTCGATTTTCCACACCGGTGGCAAACCTGGTAATTCCTCTGGGAACACATCTGGAAACTCTCTCACAATCGAAAAATCCTCTAACTTCCCTTCATTCACATCAGTATCCACAACATGTGCCAAAAAGGCTTCACACCTGTTGCCCATCATTCTATCAGCTAGCATAGCCGAAATAAGTCTTGGGGATGGTGTTTTCCTGCCCCCTATGAAAATCACCTTCTCACCGTTGCCCAGATCAAAGTCCACCTCTTTCCGACTAAAATCCAGCTTTGTCAGATATTTCTCCATAGTATCCATTCTCAAAATAACATCTAATCCTTTTAAGTCTAGAGGTAGTAAGTTCACTACCAATCTAGCACCCTCAATGAAGAGTTGACAATCCTCATATACTTGACTGATTACCACATTCCTCCCTAGAGGAGTACTAACAAGCAAAGAATTATCCAAAGGCACTGAAGTCATACCATGTAATGCTATGCTTGCAGAAACAAAAGAATGCGTGGAGCCAGAATCAATTAAAACATATACTGCTGAATCAAATAACTGAGCCATACCCGTGACAACCTCAGGTGCAGGTGCAGCTTCCTCCCTAGTCATGGAAAACACCCTTGCCTGTGCCTGACCCCTTGGCCTTCCTGGAGGAATAGCCTTCCTTGCAGTCCTAGAGTTGCCTACCTCAGTAACTGGCCTAGTTCCCACTGTTTCTGTTCGCCTCAGGGCTTGAAACTGCGACCCCTCTTGTTTCGATACCTGCGGACAATCCCTGACCATATGTCCCTTCTCTCCACATCTAAAACAGGCTCCAAGTATCTTGAGACACTCTCCTTGGTGATGTCTCCCATAATGCTCACATTGAGGGTTGGTAAATATGCTCCTTCCTGCTCTTCCAGTGCCTCCCACATTAGAGGCTTGCCCTGATACTGCCCTCACCTACTTGTTCCTGGTAAAACCACTGCTACCCACTTCACTCTGGGTGTGAAAGCTCCTTGTGCTCCTCTCAGGCATCGGAGCACTAGTTCCCTTCTTTGAAAATTGCTCCCTGTTCTTCCTCTTCTTACTCACCTCCTACTTAATCTTCTCCAGCTTTTCAGCCTGGGGTGCCGCATCCACCAATTGCTGGTAGTCACAGAAATTTTGGATCAAGACTTTCTCCTTGATCCCCAAATGAAGACCTCTTTTAAACTTACGACATTTATCTTCCTCTGTTACCACAATGTTGGCTGTATAACGTGAAAGCTGTGTGAACTTCAACTCATACTCGCTCACACTCATGTCCCTCTAAGTGAGGTTCAGAAACTCCCTGGCCTTCTCTTGCACATAAACTCTGGAGAGGTACTTCTTCTTGAACACTTCCATAAAGTCTCTCCATGTCAGCACCGAAGGAACAACCTGACTGTGAGGCACTGATTCCCACCAATGCAGTGCGTCTCCCTGTAACAAACTAACTGCATAATCTAACTTCTCCTCATCTGTGCATTTCATCTGAACTAGAACCCTCTCAATCCTCTTCAACCAGGCTTCAGCTTCTTCTGGATTAGTCGTCCCATTGAAATCTGACACCAAGCGTCGGACTTGTCATCTTGTCCCCCACATCTCTTTGGAGCTTGCATCGGAACCTGAGACCTTTGACCTATGACATACGTGAAAGCCAGAGCAAAGGCTTGAAAGAAACTCGGATCTATGGGATTTGCCTGAGGCATAGGAGGAGGCGGTGGAGGCACCTCTTGTTGCAAACTAGGTGCCTCAAAAATCGGAGCAGAATGCGTCCCAACATCCTGTGGAATATGCGATTCATTCGTGCTCCCTTGACGAGAATGAGATCGAGTCATAGCTTTCGAGGCGGCATTTTCACTCCTTCAATATAAAACCATTGAAAACCTTTAGTTCAAGCAAAACAATTTTCAAAGTATACAAAAACTGTTCAAATCATGTTAAACAATGCAAGTTATTCATTGAAAACAATGCAATGCAAACCTGGACCTAAACCTAGTCGCTCTGATACCACAACATGTTGGACCCCATTTTCGGAGCCCAACATCGGATATGAAAGCGCGGTGCGTGGTGCGTAAGGTGAAACATATAAATGAAAGGAAGGAAGAAGATCCCTCAGAAGCACAAAGGGGCGTCGCCGCGACGTGTGATGTCTCGCCGTGGCGAGCCCTCTTGGCTTGCTACGCTACAACAAGCAATGAAGCCCTCGCCACGGCGAGCGAAAGGATTCTTGCTTGCGGCGATGAAGCGACTCTCACCGCATGGTGAACCCTTCACTTGACTTTGCATTTGACGAACATCGACCTTGTCACGTGACGCCTCCTTTAGCCCACAGAGAACAACTTGAAACTTTCTCTCATTTTATTAAGACAACCCATCCCAAAACTTAACAACATACACTCAAGCAAACTTCTAAATGACTCAATGCGAAGATTTTAAACAAAACATCCATATCTCGTTAATATCCAAAAGATGAGTTTTACAAAGCTTTAATAACATTTCAAACCAAATTACAAACTTTCAGTTCAAGTGTCAAAAGTAAAAAAATACAATTGAACTAATCAAACTCGAAATGAAACTAAAGCCTTGTCTTCCAAAAGTACAACTTGAAAATACATAAACATGAAAACTTGGAGTGATGCCATAACTCTTGACTTACTCGGTCTCTTGTTCATCACCTGAATGGGGAGGGTAAAGGGGGTGAGCTATAAAGCTCGTGGGAACACATTTATAATGGAAAAATAAGCAAAACTATTTAAAAAATAACTCATTGTCGTGGTACACTTTGAATTCATAGTAATTGAGCATGTGAGAGTCATCAACTCGAAATGCTTGGTTTATAACAATTCATGAGTAGAATTCAAAACATGAATGCATGAAACATGATAACAAATCATAAACACATAAACATAGCATAATGGTTTGGGTTAGTCCGAGTTCATGATGCACTACACATTCCCATCAAGATGGTCCTGTGTAGTCGTAGTTTCTTGAGGGAGTCCTTGTGGAGAGCTCCGTGTCACTAGCGGGCAGGCAGGAGAAACCTTTTCATGGGTCAACGTGCACGTGACGGTTCTTGAGGGACTACCACAAACCCACATAACATGCATGGTTAAAAATCTTGTAAACTTGTTGCCAAACTAGCACTTGCTTGTAAACTTGCTTTTTATGAACTTGATATCCTTGTATAACTCATTTCGGAAAACATGATTTCATGAGTATGTACTCTTGAAAAGAGAAATCTTTTTTGAAACCTTTTTATCAATCATGAATGCAAATCATATAACAAACATATAATCATTTCACAATAGCAAATAATGCAACATTGATGATGCAATTTAAATCATTAAATCTTTCTTGATTTGAAAAAAATAATGAGTGACTTATTTATTATATTATAAACATGTACCCACCTTGAGTTCCTTGCTTAGGAATATCTTTCCTCTTGTTCCTCTTGATCCTCTTACCTCACTTAATTTCCTTATCCAAATAACCAAAATTCCAATCAATTTGGTGTAGAAATCGAAAAGTCAAACTTTAACAATTTGATGTAAAGCTCATGCTGAAACAAGAATTTTATTCTTAACTTCCATTCAAAATTTCATATCTTTAGAGACTGATTCAGAACTTCATTCCTTCACAAAACCTGTATATCTTTGTCTCTAGTTTACAACGACTCAAAAATTACCTTATTTTGACATCTACATCAAAAGTTATGCCCAAATTATCAAAAATACCTCTGTGCAGAAAAACTGGAGCTTGCTTGCAATGAAGGCGTTCACCGAGTGAATGGCTGTCTTGGCCTTGGGCACGCATGCATGCATGCACCGCGGCGTGCACCCTCATGTGTACCACGGCGTGCACACCTTCGTACGCCGCGGCGTGCTGATGAGCACGTCGTGACGTGCGGGCCCAGAAACACTCCCGAAACTTGATTTTCTAACAAATTTCAACCACAATCCTCCCATTTTGTAAACATAATACATCTAAACCTTGGTTCATGTCTTAGACTTCAGTTCTAAACTCATAACAACCTTAAAACCACCACAAACACAACAAGATCATCAATCCTAAGAGATTAAACCAATTTTTCCGAAAACCTTTAAACAATCGGTTCTAACTCATGCCAAACTAATCTTAGGTTTCATCCATCCCAAACAAGAATAAAAGAGCTTGAACTTACCAGAAATTGCTTCAATCCTTTCGAAATCCTCTATAATAGCAAAACCCTATTTCTCTTCTTCTTCCTCAAGCCAACAACGACACTCTCCTCCCCTTTTCTCACTTTCCCTTTCTTTTTCTTTCTAACTCTTTTTCCTTAAGCCTAAATGGAAGCACAAGGACTATAATGCCCCTCCTTGTTATGCCTTAATCTTTCCAATTTAAGTGATCTTCCAATATTGCCCTCATATATTTTTACTCTTTCATTACCACTTATTCCATACTATTCTCAAATTAATCTTAATTTTCCACTAACACTTCCAATAAAATCAAACTATGCAATAAATCATACAATCAACATAATTCATGCTTAATAACATCAATAATGAAAATTTGGGGCCCAACAGCTTCTGCCTCATATGCAATATATTTAAACACCTAATCAATACAACTTTAAGTAGGATAAACTATTAATTAACAACTATTCACAACGATTGTATTTTCTCCTTGCAACTTTTATTCAAACTCACATTTTTCTTGTCTTTTTTTTCATGAATATAAAAAAAGCTTAAGTCGTGAATGGTAGAGAAAAAACTTTTTTTCCAACCACAAAATTATTCCTAACAATCATCTTATCATGAAATTGATCCATCTTTTTCTTGTAAATTTTTGCATTCTCATAAGATTCAAGTCTAAGCTCTTCCAATTCTTGTAGTACAGCTCAAACATGCTTCGGTATTTTGACCATATCTTACTCTATAGTTATCCAAATGGGATGATTTTTTATTTGACATAGGGATACAAATTTTATGAAGAAATAGAATTTTATTTCTATCTCTAAGCATTTCAAAATCTGGATTGAAGTTGAATCTTGATTGAGGTTGTAGTTCTACCCGAGACAAAAATCATGTCTTGTTGTTATTGAATAAACTATATTGATAGAGGTCGAATTAGACATAGGTGTCTTCAAAAACGTTATATATTATTTGCTTAGCTTTCAATTGGTATTAATTTTGTAATTTTAGGGTATCTAAGTTGAAAAATATGAGTTGTACAATTCAAGAGTATGATTATGTACTAGGCAAAAGTTCAAATATACACAATCTGTGGTATTATGAGTATAAATCATAAATTACTTAATCAAATTGGATGATCTTAGAGTAATTAGAACCTTAAGACATTGAAGAACAACTTTCCAGAAGGAAGTGTTGCCTAATTTTGTGATTTACCCTATAAGATTAATTATGCAATGTTGACTCGAAATCATATGGGCAGAAAATCTGAAGTGGTCAATTAGGTTATGAAATTGATTTCACATTGTTTTATTTTGGTTCAAATTATAAGTACAAATGAGGTCAATGAGGACTTTGATATCTGAATGATTTAATAAGATACCCCAAACTTGTCATTGAACATGCATTATGCATATTTTATATAAGTACATGTGCATAAAGAAATACTTATACATTTGTGCAAAAATGTGATATATTGTAAATGTGTTATATATGTTTTAGAGGAGCACATTGGACGCCAGTCGGACATTGCCAGACCATCCAAGCAATGGTTTATTGGAGTGTACTGTGAATTAACCTAGATGAATTTCCTAGGAGTGATTTGATTTGATTTGCCAATTATTGAATAGTTGCGATTTGTTTCTGAATTTTCGACTTAAAGTCCGAAGAGTAAATAATTGGGACTGTATTAGAAGTGCTCTAATTTGTTTGATTTATTTGATCATTTTGTATGAAATCTGAATTCTCAACAAAGGTTGAATGTCGAACTTAGGTCCGATTATTATGAAATTCTGACCGTGCTTTATACATGATTGTGATATATGTAAATTCTGAATTGATGCATTTCATAAAATGCATGTTCAGATAAATGCATTGTGATCGGAGTAGCCATTATCAAGTACTTACACGTAGAGCTTTGCTCCATGGTATATGATTCTGCACGTAGAACTATGCTTCATGATATATGTTTCTGGCTGAGCCCAATGGGTCAGTATTTGTATATGTGATAGGTGATAGGCACTTGGTCACAATAATAATAATGAATATGGAGTCTCATATGCATTTGTATTTGTTTATATATGTTCTGATTCGTAATAATTAAATGATGTGCCATGATAGTGTGAGTTTATGGAATATACATGTTTTACATGATTAGTTGCAAAATATGTGATTTGTGATTATGAAACCGGTGAAATCATCAATGATGATTCGTTCATTGAGTTCGCAAAACTCATAAAAAATTGCAATGTGGCTTTTCAGGTTCAGAGGAGTTATCCAATTAGACCAATTGGAGTTCAGCCACTGCAAATAAGCATGAGTTAAGGGTTAAGATCAATTTACACATGCATATGTCTTTAGTAATTTTATTTTCGAATTATGTTTCAAAAAAATGTATTAAGTGTATGTGATTGAATTGGTAACAAAATGACATTATGATTGTCAGTTTTCTTTTGTATCTGAAATGGGCCCAAATGGCTATTGTAACACTTATGAATGGAAATGTTTTTAAATAAAGTTGGGCCAGATTTGACAAATGATTTCTGCATATGTGTACATTGTTTAAAGAAACAAACATTTTGTAATGAATTTTGACCAAATGATCGTTCTAACATGCCACCCTTGAGGGTTATGTACTCGGATATCACTTAGGATGTCAGGTACGTGTTCTACAAGAGTGTGGTGCTACACACTCTATCTTATCTTAGTTTGCAATAATAATTTGAAATTTCTTATCAGAGTCCACAGGCAACCTAAATTTGGTGGCAATTAGTTATTCAATGAAATTGTGCAAGCTACCATCGTCAATCAAAACAACGAGGTCACTATTGTGCAATTTTCCTTAAACCTGTAGAGTCTGTGGATTGTGTACCCTAGTGATGGCATGGAAGGAAATTTCTAGTATGTAATTTTTTTTCTCTGCCTCTTGTACTTTATCATTCTAGCTTTCTTCCAATTCAACACCCAAATCTTCTTTAATCATAAATAACTGGGGGCAGACACATCGGTGTCCTAATGCAAATTTTTCATCGCAATAGTAACAAAACCTCTTTTTCCGTCTTTCCTTGCCTCTTAGGAAGACAAATTTCAAAATTTAGGCACCCCTATTTTTGTGTTAGGCATCGGTCCCAAAAACCCTAGGGTAGTTACTTACGGATTCAGTAGTTAGAAGATACTGGTTGTATTCGACCTCACAAGTTGGAGAGAACAATGGTAGAGTTAGCTCTTTTCCTCAATGATACGCGTGGTTCTAAAAGCATCAGATAGAGTGGTTGGTTTCTTTAGCTTGACTTCTAAATGGACCTCATCTTTGAGTCCAGGAAGGCTTTAGGTAATCCATTGACTTGTTGGGAAAGTCTCGCAAATGATTCCTAATACTATGCGCTAGTGGAGACATGTTTGAGTCGTGATGGGTCCTCATAATCTGTAGGTCCAAAGTGTTAGAGGATGGCCCGAGTTAATTCGGTCCAAGAAACGGGGTCGTGAAATTGAAATACCAACAGTACCACTATAGAGCTAAGCTCTTAAGATAGAATGAGGCTAATTGAAGTCGTTGCTCTTTAGGAATGTTCTGAAACTCGAAATACTTCTCTACCCAAAAGAGCCACCCATGAGGGTCCTCTCCATCAAAATGTGGAAAAGAAAGTTTAAGGGTGGATGTTGAATTAACAGCACTACTATGTGAATGTTCCCCAACAAGGAATTGCTCGCCCTCCTAGACAGAACGGATAGGAGTTGAAGCCACATTGGAGGCTATATTGAACGAATGGAATTCGGACACAAGTCTATAGATAAAATAATTGAGTTGATCATAGTTGGCATTTACCTTGCCCAAGGCAGCTTCCTGTTGTTTTAAAGCTACTTCTTGTTTGGCAACAATGTCCGTGATCTCCACCCTAAACTCTACGTTAGTTTTCTGTCTTGTCTCCATCAAATCGTACGACTTTGATGCCAAATGTTATGTCCTAGTTGTGTAAGACTTGGATTGTTTGGAAAAAGTTAGAGAGAAAAGGAAAGTAATGATGCAGGGAGGTAGATTTGTCATAAAGAAAAGAGCGAAGTAATAAATGCAGAGAGATAGATTTGTGCAGAATTTTGGCTATTTGTTTTATCAATTAGACTTGCTATTTATATAGCATTATCAACAAGGAAATTAAAATAACTAATTTTCCCTTAATCCTAAGTTGTGGATCACACCACCCTAAACTAATGGAAAATAAATAACAACAACTTAACCATCAAAAGGTTTCCTAATCGAACTTAACTAATTTATCCTAGTCTTTAGAAAACTTAACAACACAGAAATACGTGAAACAAGAAAACCGTAACAACTTGAGCTCCCTTTCTTCACTCCCACATGGATCTCTAACTTTCACTCCTTCTCCCATTGTGGGTGCCACCTTAGATGTCTAATGTCACGTCTGTATGCCATGTTAAGTCAAACCAGACTTCACGTATTAAATAATTTTGATGATAAACAAAGAGAAATATACAAATAAAAAGCAGACGGAAGAATAACAGACGGAAGAATAATAGAAGGAAGAAAAAGTAGACGGAAGAAAAATAGAAGGAAGAAAAAGCAGAAGGAAAAAAAAGCAGACGGAAGAAAAACAGAAGGAAGGAAAAGCGAGCGGAAGAATATGAGCGGAAGAATAACAGAAGGAAGAAAAAGCAGAAGGAAGAAAAAGCAGACGGAAGAAAAACAGAAGGAAGGAAAAGCAGACGGAAGAATAACAGACGGAAGAAAAAAAGAAGGATGAATATCAGACGGAACGAAAATCAGATGGAAGCTTTACGAAGAGAAAAGCAGACGATACAAGAATCAGACAGAAGAAAGAAACATCAGTTTAAGACAGTTACGGAGTTAAACTGAATAACCGTTTCTTTAAATATTCAAGAAGCAGATATTCAAGAAACAGTTGAAAATCTGATTATAAATAAGAGTCGAGATTGAAGTAAAAACAATTTTTTGAGAAAAGTGAATGAAATTCTGAGTATTCAAACATCTGACTATCTGAGAAAAATTGTGAACTATTTCTCAGTGTACATTGTTAAGAAACAACTCTTTGTAAAAAGCTCTTTATTAGTTTTCATTTTGAAAAGTGTTACAGTAGCTGAAGAGGCTAAGAGTAAAGAATACTTGTTGTTAAGAGACCAAGAGGCTCGGTCAAAGAATACTTGTAAGCAGTTGGAGATAGTGAAATCTCGAAGGATATCGAGGATCGGGCGTAGCCCACGGTTTAGGGTGAACCGGGATAAATTCTGTGTTTTCTCTCTAACTCTTACTTTACTTAAATCGTAGTTCTCATTATTATCAAAGATTTTCAAACTAGTCAAAATTGATTTAAGATAAGTTTTACGAAAGAACAAGCAATTGTTATTGAAGGATTAACGAAAAGTTTATCACAATTCAACCCCCCTTCTTGTGTATCTTGATCATATTATTACTCGATATATTAACGTGTGATTTACTTCAATTGGTATCAGAGCAAGGTGTTCAAGAATCACTCTAATAAAAGTGAGAACTAAAGAAAATGGTGGAATCACACACGTATATTGCCGAAGGAGCCTCAGTCACCAGACCTCCAACATTCAATGGTGAAGACTACCACTATTGGAAGGATCGGATGAGATTGTTTATCGAGTCTACTCACATTGACCTTTGGGACATCATCGAGAATGGACCATACACACCTGAAGATGATGATAAAAATCCAATTCCATGAGAATGATGGACGGCTGAGCGAAAGCAAGATTTCAACTAAACTCAAGCGAAATTTTTCTTGAGTTGTGCATTGAGCGAGCGAGTATGACAAAGTTCATGGATGTGATCTTGCCAAAGAAATGTGGGATACATTATCAATTGCACATGAAGGAACAAATCAAGTCAAGGAGTCCAAGATAAGTATTTTGGTGCATCGAGACGAGTTATTCAAGATGAAAGAAGAAGAGACCATTGATCAAATGTTTGGAAGATTCCAAACAATTGTTAATGGACTAAAAGCTCTTGGAAGAGCATTACATGATCAAGACCATGTTCGAAAGATTTTAAGGAGTCGCCAAAAGATGGAGACCCAAAGTAAGCAGCACAAGAAGCCAAAGACTTAAGCGTCTTGAAGCTTGATGAATTGCTTGGATCGTTGAAGATACAGTAGAGCTTGATCACGGAAGATAAGCCCAAGAAAGAGAAGTCCATAGCGCTCAAAGCAAGTCAAAAGAATCACAAAATCCAGAAGAAGAAAACAAAGAGGAACACATCAAAGGCTTTAAAGATTGAAGAAGCAAAGGATGATGATTCGATGAAGTCGAATCTGAATCAAGTGATGAAGGCGATGAGCTATCTTTCATTTCAAGAAAGATAAGAAGAATGTGGAAAAGAAGTCTAAAGGAAATTCAACATTTAGAAGGAGCAATGCAAGAGCGATGAAAAGTCAATAAAGCATCCATTACATGTTATGAATGCAAGAAGCGGGACATTACAAGTCCGAGTGTCCAATGTTGAAAAGACAACCCAAAAGGAGTAGGGATAACAAGAAAAGCATGATGGCAGCGTGGGAAGATCTGGACTCATCAAAATCGAGATACAAGTTGAGCGTCGAACATGCTAACATATATACGGTAGTGAAGAAGAAAGTGATGAGGAGGTAACTTCTAGCTATAATGATATACAAGATGCATACTCGTAATTATTAGAGGATTCTCATGCTATTACGAACAAAGTACAAGTCGTTGAAGAAGAAATATGTAGAAAACCTCAAACATACTCATGAGATAGAGTGAGAATATAAGTTTGAGAAAGCAAGTTGAGGAATTGAATAACAACAAAGTTGTAGATAGATCCAAGAGATTAATCAATTGAAAGCGAGAATTAATAATCTCTCAATTGATCTAGCTAAATTCTGAGATAGTACAAAAAGATGAATGAAATGATAGGAAAATCTGACATCCGGGGATAAAGCTGGATTAAGGTTTACTAAAATAAGCCCCGAATTACGTAAAATCAATTGCTCAAAAGATAAGAAAAGATATCAATCGGGGTTTCGGAAAGGTCATCAACGTTTTCATTCTACACCTTATTATCATTCATTACATCATACTAACCCTAAAGGACCCAAGAGAATCTGGGTACCTAAAATAAGATAATATCTCCCATGAAATCCTTCTTTGGAAGAACCAAAGAAGCACCATTGGTATTTGGACGATGGATGCTCGCGTCACATGACGGAAACAAGTCTATGTTCCTAGATCTTGACAAGAAAGGAGGATCAAGTAACTTTTGGAGACAACCAGCGAGGAAAGATAATCGGGTTTGGTAAGATTGGTAAGAATTCCATGCATGCATTAACAACGTACTACTAGTTGATGATTTAAAGCATAACTTGATAAGTATTAGTCAATTATGTGATTCTGGTTTTGAAGTTACTTTCAATCAAAAAATTTGTGAAGTCAGAAACAAAGATGGTTCCATCTTCTTTTCAGCCAAAAGACGAAACAATCTTTACAAAATTGATTTAGGCGATTTTCGGTCTCAAAATATTTCATGTTTTTATCTATCGAAGATGAAAGGCGATCGGCATAAAAACTAGGTCATGTCAGTTTTAAACATATTTCAAAACTTTTGAAACATGATTTGGTAAAAGGTTTGCCACAAATTCGTTTTGACAAAGATTTCTTTTGTGAAAGTTGTCAAGAAAGGAAACAAGTTAAAACCTCTTTCTCTTCAAAACATTTAAATAACGTCATCTAGACCACTTGAGTTGTTACATATGGACTTATTTGGTCCAACAAGAACAATAAGTCTTGGTGGAAAGAAGTATGGACTTGTGATTATTGATGATTTTACAAGGTTTTGTTGGATACTTTTTCTATCACATAAAGATGAGTCTTTCAAGTGCTTTAGAAACCTTTCCATGAGGTTACAAAATGAAAAAGGAATGTCTATAGCCAGCATAAGGAGTGATCATGGTGGAGAATTCGAAAATGAGAAGTTTAGAGTATTCTGCGAAGAAAATGAAATTTTCCATAACTTCTCTGCCCCAAAGACTCCGCAGCAGAATGGAGTTATTGAGAGGAAGAATAGGACGATTCAAGAGATGGCAAGAACAATCTTTGTCGAGATGAATCTTCCTAAATACTTCAAGCAGAAGTCATCAATCTGACATGCTACATTGAGAATAGAGTATTCTTGCGACCAATCTTCAAGAAAACTCCTATGAGTTGTGGAATGGAAGGAGACCAAACATTTCTTATTTCCATCCTTTATTTGCAAGTGCACTAGTCCGAACACAAAGGAAGCTCTGGACAAATTTGATGCAAAGACATTTTCGAATTTTCTAGGCTATTCTCTCACTTCAAAGGCATTTAGAATCTTCAACCTCACCTCAAAGGCATTGAAGAAACTATTCATGTTAAGTTCGATGATAGCTCTCAACCCGATAAGGAAGAGGAATCAGAAGATGATGTTATTCTGATGCCTTTGACGCAAAGGTAAGGAAGTATCTTCATCGAAACACCTCATGATGAAAAGACAGACATTTCTAAGAATTTTGAGTTAAAGAAAGATTGAAGATACAAAAGCTTTCATCCTAAAGAGTCAATTATTGGAGAAACCTCGGAAGGTGTAAGAACAAGGTCCAAGTTCGTAAGAGAAGCCAACATGGCATTTATATCGAAGTAGAACCTAAGAAGATTGATGAAGCTCTAAAAGATGAAGCATGGATATTAGCTACGCAAGAGGAGTTGAATCAATTGGTAGGAATAAAGTCCGGTCCTTAGTTCCTAAACACGAAAAGAAATCCATTATTGGTACTAGATGGATATTCAAGAATAAGCTAGGCGAATCGGGGAAAAGTAAGTCGCAACAAGGCAAGATTAGTAGCACAAGGCTATAATCAGCAGGAAGGAATAGACTACAATGAGACATATGCTCTAGTAGCAAGACTTGAAGCAATAAGGATCTTTGCTTGCATATCTTTGTTTGCCATGACATAAAGCTTTTTAGATGGATGTAAAAAGTGCATTTCGAGCGGTTTTATAGATGAAGAAGTCTATGTCAAGCAACCTCTGGATTTGAGGATATAAAGTATCCAGATCATGTCTCTGAGACTTCATAAAGCCTTATATGGTGAAACAGGCCCTAGAGCATGGTATGATAAATCGAGCTCATTTCTTATAGGAAATGGATTTACTAGAGGTAAAGTAGACAAAACTCTTTTAGGAAGAACTTGAATAATGATTTTATTATTGTGCAAATCTATGTTGATGATATTATTTTGGAGCAACCTCAAAAGGTTATGCATGAGCTTTGAAAATATGATGAAAAATGAATTTGAGATGAGCATGATGGGTGAGTTAAAATTCTTTCTTGGATTGCAAGTAAAGCAAACTAAGGATAAGATTTTTATCCATCAACAAAAATATGTCAAAGAATTGTTGTATAAGTTTGATATGTGCAGTGTTAAAAGTATGTCTACTCCGATGCATCCTTCAAACTTGTTGTCAAAAGACAAAAGTGGTAAGAAGGTGGATCAAACCCTATTTAGAGGATGATTGGTTCTTTGCTTTATCTTACTGCAAGTAGACGACATTCTATTCAGTGTATGCTTATGTGCAAGGTTTCAGCCGATCTAGAGAATCTCATTACATCTTTCAGAAAGCGAATTTTGAGATATCTCGCAGTACTACCGATCTTTGCTTAATGTATGAGAAAGGTAAAGATTTCAGGTTGAATGGATATTGCGATGCGGACTATGCGGTGATAGGATCGAAAGGAAGAGCACGAGTGGTGGTTGTCACTTCCTTGGACCAAACCTAGTGTCATGGTCAAGCAAGAGACAAAGCTCGATTGCATTATCAACTGCCGAAGCTGAATATATGTCTGCCGCAAGTTGTTGTTCACAATTGTTGTGGATCAAGTATCAATTGGAGGACTACTCAATACAAGAGGAAGAGATTCCAATATACTGTGACAACACCAGCGCCATCAGCTTGTCAAAGAATCCAATTCAACATTCAAGGGTGAAGCACATAGAAGTCAGACATCATTTCTTGAGAGATTACGTTCAGAAGAAAGTCGTCAGTCTACAATTCGTGGAAACGAAATATCAGTGGGCGGATATCTTCACAAAACCACTAAGTGAAGATCGCTTTAAAGAAATCAAACGCAACCTCAATATGGTGATGTTAACAGACCATTCATCTGGTTTTTCGTAAAGAAGAAACAGACAGACGGAGGAGTTAACGGACCATTCATCTGTTTTTTTTAAGACAAGACAGATAGATGGCAGAGTTAACAGATTGATCATCTGATTTTTCACAAAGAAAAGACAATGAAACGGTGGAGTTAAACGGCGTTGACGGTTTCAGACTTAAAACTTCTTTCACAAGGAAAAGTTTTAGAGGAAAAAGGTGTCGATCATCGAGAAGTACAATCATTCTAGAATTTGCAATAAAATCCCTAAAAGCGACTTTTGGATTCCTACCAAATTCGAAATTGCTAGTTCTCTGAAATCTCTCGAAAATCTTCAAGCAAGTTCCTATTCAATGAATCGGCAAGATGTATGTCAAGCCTATTTTGCAAGTTGATCCAGGATCGGGATGGGAAGATTGGTAAACTTGAAGAACTAAGAAAAGAACAGAGATGGATATAGAATGGGAGATAATGGCGGCGGGATGGAGAAACTTCTTTCAAATACGAGATGAAGTCTATCTCCAAGAAATTTATGAGTTCGGAAGAATACTAAATCGATAGATGATACAATCGTGTCATATGTAGACACACACTATGTTATTGTAACAAAGGAGTTACTGGACAAAGTTCTTGAATGTCCAATGGATGGAGTTCAACCCACTAATATGGTGAAATGGATGACAAAGCTCAAGATGAACGAAGATGAAGTTAGTCGTCAACTCTATGGACACAATAACCCAACTGAAAGGAGAGCCTCTTGGCTGGTACCAAAGGCAAGGGTATTGTTCACGATTCTATGTGACTGTATCTTACCGAGAATAGGTTCAAGACATCAGGTCACTACCCTGGATGAACAATGCATCTTTCATCTTCTAAATCATCACCCAATAGATTTACCATATTTGATTTTTCAGTACATGGTAAAATCTATAAAGGATACAAACACCTGTCCTTATGGGATGCTGTTGACAAGAGTGTTCAAAGAATCTGACATCAGATTGGAAAGGGGAATCAGACAGAAGATAGCTGTCAAAAGCTATATAGATTCAACAACTGTTGCTAAAATGGGTCTGAGATTTCCAAACAGAAAAGGAGCAGAAGCACCAAGGAAAGCAACAACTGAGGGGGAGCCTATACTGAAGAAATCCTCTATGAAGGAGAGAAGATCACACTCTCAGGAATCAAAGTCAAGAAGTGTTCGATTTTTTGAATCAGGAGACTTGAAGCGTAAAGGGGAACCTCTAGTGAGTGACATTCCTAAGCAAGCAAGAAGGTCACCCAGAACAGAAACTGTGCGACAGAAAGAAGCCAATCCATCCAGAGATTCAAGCCAATCAAAGCATTATGAACTACAGAGATCAAAAGCTACAAAATCACTATCATCAATCCTTGAGAAAGATTGAAACTTCGGTCAAGAAAATGGAGGAAAAGGAAGAAGAAGAACTCGAAAAGAAGAAAGCACAATCCAAGAGGTCACCAAGGTTAAAGAAAATGAGTGCGAGAAAAGAAGAAAGTCCAACAACAGAGACAAAGTCTAAGAAGGCAAGACAAGAAGAGATCATTGTTGACACTACTGAAAAAGTCTGCTGCAAGTCTTTGTTAGTCTTTGTTGATCTTGCTAAAGTTAATATGGAAGTCGCTCATTGAGCGATTGTGGAAGCTATTACGGGTAATATTAAGGATTCTCACAAAGTTCTTAATAATCCAATTTTGAAGAAGTAGTTCCTACTACTTTTCAGTCTACACTTGTCCACAAACAAGTTGCTACTCATGTTATGGGTAAGAAGGCTACTCAAAAGTTGTGAGTGTGATGACTAATGTTCCATCCAAGTATTTAAGCTGCTCAAAGAGAAAGTTGGGAACACAGATTGGTTGTAATAGAGGAAAAGAAGACCAAGTCTGTCATCATCCGAGACAAACCAAAGAGATATGTGAAAGCCTTCTTCAAATCAGTTGAATATGATAATGGCATTTTACATCCATTGGATAGGGGTTACAAAATTTCTATGATCAATCAAGAGAATTGGAAGAGAACCATATCCACGAGCCATTTGAGAGCGTCTCACTTCTTATCCTATCTTCAATAAATTACAATAATCAAGGTGGTACGATCTTCAACCACCAAATTTTGTTGAACTCAAGTATGAGAAGCTGAAGCTAAAAGCTCAACCAGAGCCAATTGTGGATGACATGACTTCTGATCAAATTGAAGAGGCAGTAAAATTGATTGATGAAGCATGTGAAGAGAAAAGGAGTGGAAATTCTATCTGCGTATATCAAGATCCAGGACCAAGCCTAACTAAGGCTAAAGCAGAGGATCCACAGGGAGGGACTATCGAGAAGGGTCAAGATTGTTACATTACGATTGGCAACTCAGAATGTTGTTATACTATTTTACAGAACATTCTGCGAAATCGACCTCTGTGGGAGATCACCTCAATTGTAGAAGCTATGCCATGGTTCGGAAGCACTTATCAACGTATACATGATTCCTATGATCTTGATATTCATGAACAAGATGTTTTTGTTCCTCCACCTCTCCTACAAATCATTGAAACAAATGTCTTTAACAAGGAAGCTTATACAACAACAGTGGCTATCGTTGAAAAGCAAGTTGTTGAGACAGAATCCTCGACTGCAGATGAATCATCAGCTTTAAAGAAGCATGTTCAGAAACTTGATAAGGATATGAAGAAGATTAAGAAGATGCTGAAAAGTTGGTGAAGCAGATTAGGAAATATTTTTTTATCAATAACAAATAGGGGAGAAGGAGAAGGAAGAAATCAATTTGGAAGGATAAGCGAAGTTATTTTTATCTCAATACTTCAGATAATTGATACTTTTCATATTTCTCTAATTCACAAGTATTTGTTATCATCAAAAAGGGGGAGAATGTTAAGTCAAACCAGACTTCACGTATTAAATAATTTTGATGATAAACAAAGAGAAATATACAAATAAAAAGCAGACGGAAGAATAACAGATGGAAGAATAACAGAAGGAAGAAAAAGTAGACGGAAGAAAAATGAAGGAAGAAAAGGAAGGAAGAAAAGCGAGACGGAAGAAAACAAAAGGAAGGAAAAGCGAGGCGGAAGAATAATGACGGAAGAAAAGCGAAGGAAGAAAAGCGAAGGAAGAAAAAGCGAGCGGAAGAAAAAGCGAAGGAAGGAAAGCGAGCGGAAGAATAACGAGCGGAAGAAAAGCGAAGGAAGAAAAGCGAAGGAAAAAGCAGACGGAAGAATATCGGGCGGGCGAAAATCAGGCGGAAGCTTTACTAAGAGAAAAGCGAGCGATACAAAAATTAGACGGAAGCTTTACGAAGAGAAAAGCGGGCGATACAAGAATCGATGAAGAAAGAAACATCGATTTTAAGGCGATTCTGAGTTAAACTGAATAACCGTTTCTTTAAATATTCAAGAAGCAGATATTCAAGAAACAGTTGAAGATCTGATTATAAATAAGAGTCGAGATTGAAGTAAAAACAATTTTTTGAGAAAAGTGAATGAAACTCTGAGTATTCAAACATCTGACTATCTGAGAAAAATTGTGAACTATTTCTCGAGTGTACATTGTTAAGAGCAACTCTTTTGTAAAAAGCTCTTTATTAGTTTTCATTTTGAAAAGTGTTACAGGTAGCTCAAGAGGCTAAGAGTAAAGAATACTTGTTGTTAAGAGACCTGAAGAGGCTCAGTCCAAAGAATACTTGTAAACAGTTAGGAGATAGTGAAATCTCATAAGGATATCTGAGGACTGGACGTAGCCCACGGTTTGGGGTGAACTAGGATAAATTGTTGTGTTTCTCTCTCTAACTCTTACTTTACTTAAATCGTAGTTCTCATTATTATCAAAGGTTTTCAAACTAGTCAAGAATTGATTTAAGATAAGTTTTCTGAAAGAACAAGCAATTGTTATTGAAGGGATTAACGAAAAGTTTATCACAATTTAACCCCCCCTTCTTGTGTATCTTGATCATATTATTACTCAATATATTAACGTGTGATTTACTTCATGTATGCCCATACATATGTAACAAAAAGTTATTCATTTTTCTAGATTCTCAAAATAAAACACAAAACCAATACCCAACAGCCACAAAACAAACACAGGCAACCACCAACACATAAACAATACACAATAGCTAGATTCGTAAACAACAACACAAAATACAACCATTTCAATCCAAGTTCTTATTCAAAATAAAAAACCTATATTTGCATAAAAGGCAGAATGTGCATTTTCCAGAACACACAATAATAAAACTAGGGTATGGATTCCAAAGACTTGTTCAAGGATTGAGATTTTGTCTTCTGGTTTTTAAGTTTTTGGGTGTCAAAAATTTATTGTTGTTTTAAAAACAAATTTTCAATTCTAAATTGAACAAAATCCAATATGAACCTTTCATATTGTTTAATCATACAATAGTTACAATTTAAAATCTAAAATCAATCAATAACAATCACACAATTTAATCAAATTATAGAATTAAAATTTAGCTCTGATATTAGTGTTGAAAAACCAGACGAAATTCAATCCCAACAATAGTAAAATAATTACGAAACTTTTTTATAATTTTTTATTTCACAAAAAACAATCTCTTTAATTCTATAAATAAATCATAATAAAGAGGAATCTTAATTCGTAACTTATTCTAAAGTGTGATCCTTATCTTGTCGTATCCCTCAAATTATTTTTGAAAATGAACCATCTTAACCATCGTAGATGCATAAATGCCCAACCTCTAACGATATCCACAAAATAGACTGAGATAACTCTATAACTCTTACAAAGA
Organism: Erythroxylum novogranatense; assembly: GCA_029891385.1. Lineage (NCBI taxonomy): Eukaryota > Viridiplantae > Streptophyta > Magnoliopsida > Malpighiales > Erythroxylaceae > Erythroxylum > Erythroxylum novogranatense. The sequence continues at coordinate 91,013,174 of CM057225.1, read as the reverse complement.
AGGTTAAGCAAGAAGTATTAGCTCTGTAGAGTTTAAACATACTTATAATATGTTTTAAACATTTTAATAATTTAATTGAAATTATTTAAAAATAGTCTCTCTACTAGTTAAGGGTAAGGCTGAGTACTATTGGACCTTTCCAAATCCTACGTATCAGCAGAATTCATATTGGGTGTTGTTGTTGTAATTTAATTGAAATTAAATTCTAATTTTAATTAAACATTAATTAGAATTACAAATATGGTTAATTACCAAAAAAAATCCTAAACTTTCATCAAATTTTCAATTAGCATGGACTTTAAAAGTAGAGCAATAAAATACCCAAACTTTCAAATTTTTTTAACTCTAGCCCAAACCTTAAAAAGTGGCAATAAAATGCTCAAACTTTCAATTTTCTTCAATTCTAGCTCGACGCTATCTATTGTTCTCCTAATGCCCTCAACCCTTTGTTTTTTGTTTGTTCTTCTGATGTCCTAATCTACTTTTGCATTATAGCGTACTACCTTAATAAATGCTTCATTTTTAGTTCGTTCTCCTTATACACTTAATGTAAAGGTGTTTGGGTTGTGTAATTTGAAAATCAAAGGGTGAGGGCATCGAGAGAATAAACTGAAAACAAAGAAAAATACTGAAATCAAAGCATAACGTCGTTGGGGCTACATAATCTGATTTAGATTATTTTAAACAATGACATCATTTTAATTATGTGATTAAATGACGTCGTTTCATTAATCTTCATTTGTTGTGTTAATTTTGACTGACGTGTATTAATAGTTAAGGTTTTTGAAACACGTGATAAGTCACATCAACAACTTAACAGAAACAGTAATATCAAGCTAAAATTGAAAAAATTTGAAAGTTTGAGGATTTTATTGTTACTTTTTGAAGTTCGGGCTAGAATTGAAAATTTTTTAAAGTTTTGGCATTTTACTACTACTTTTTAAAGTTCATATTATAACTAAAAATTTGACGAAAGTTTGGATTTTTTTAATAAGTAACCTTTACAAATAATTCTAATTAAATATCAATTGTACCTAAATAAGATCCAATATCTCATACTGATCCTTATTTATTAAATATCTGATGTGAGTGTATTTATATGTTGAGTGTTAATATTATTAGTTATGTTTATGGCACTTTTCGTTCTTGGTTTAGTAGTTTAGTTTAGGTTTTAGGCAAATTTGATGTTTTGTTAAGTGTGAAGCAACAGGGGAGCAGGCTGACAAAAGTTAGTGAAAGAAACAAGGAAAATGGATATGGTGCGATCGCAAGGTAGAATGATGCGAGCGCAAGAAAGGTGCGATCGCAAGGTACTGTAGTGCAATTGTAATATCAATAGATCTTCTAGAGGTCGCTTCTAGTGCAATCTCAAGTCACTACGGTGTGATCGCAATCAAGAATCTTACATTTCGGGTGCAATCACAAGTTAAGTAAGGTGCGATCGATGGGCTATTCACTTACGAGTGCGATTGCAAGTGTCAAGGTGCGATCGCAATATGCAAATTCAGGGGCAATTTTGACATTTCTTCACGTGTTTAATTGAATGGTGAACAATTAAAAGAAGTCTTCAATGTAACATCCCATCCTCATATTAAGGGTTAGAACCCAGATTTCAAATGGAGAGAATAGCAATGTGAGAGTTAGGAAAAAAATTTGCATTTCATGCCCAGCAGTATGTCAGAATACATGTATGTGAATTTGAATCTTTGCATATACAAAACTAAGTGTACATGCATTCATTGACAACTTCCAGGTATGATTGTTATAACTTTTTTCTCTAGTTATCCAAATAAGAAGATTCTTTATTTGGATTAAACTAGAAACATATGGCTACATTTTTTATGAACATATCGAATCTTAACTCTATCTCTAAGAGTCTAAAAACTTGTCATGAAGTGAGAATTGAGTGTAGTATATTGGTGGATGAATGTAAAATTCGTCTTTAGAATTTAAGGAAAATTTGGGATTGATCTAAATAGATTTTGACAAAGTTGCCTCTTAAGAGTTGTCGATCTTTCTGTTATCTTTCCAATAGTATATAGTATGAAATTTTTAGACATCGGAGTCAAAAGTTATGACCCTTATAAGTAGAGATGCTCAGGAGTGTAGTCCGCTTCTTCTTATGTTAATCTTCTACTTCTTCTTAGATTAATTTTTGCTTCGTCTTATGTTAACCTTCTGCTTCTTTTTAGTTTTGTTTCTTCTGTGTTTTGTTCCTTCTTAGTTTTATTCCTTCTTAGTTTTGTTCCTTTTGTGTTCTATTCCTTTTTAGTTTTGTTCCTTCTTAGTTTTGTTCCTTTTGAGTTTCGCTTCTTCTTAGTTTTGTTCCTTCTGAGTGCCACTTCTTCTTAGTTTTGTTCCTTAATAGTTTTGTTCCTTCTGAGTTTCATTCCTTCTTAGTTTTGTTCCTTCTGAGTTTCACTTCTTTTTAGTTTTGTTCCTTCTTAGTTTCGTTCCTTCTGAGTTTTGTTTCTTCTGGGTTACTGTTCATTTTATATCTTCTGTTCCAATTTTGATCTTTCAAAAGATGTAATTTTTCTTCTAGGTCTTCATAAAAGTTGTAGATCTTGAAGTCCTCTTTCGAACCATCTAACGAACACCTAAATCCGATATCTCTAGAGAAAGTTATATTAATTGTCCCACGATAGGTTCAATATGATTGAGGATAAAACCATATTGGATTCTTTTGACCATAACTTCTTCTTTAGATACTCAAATGACTTGATTCTTAAACCATTGGACTCGTAAGACATTGCTCTACATCTCCACCAAAAATTGTAGCCATCTTAAATTAAGTGAGAGAGATTGGGTGAAAAATGTGGGACGAGTATAGTGTGTGTGTTTTTAAATACTATATGTAGGAAAATCCTGGGAGGAACATCACATGTTCCAGCAGCGGAAACAAAAATTTTTGGTCCCGGGACCTTCCCGAAAACCCAGGATCCTGGGGTCGGTATGAAAACTCAAACCTGAATAGCCAATAGAGACTATCTCTAAAGGTATCCACGCAGAGATCAGAAAACCTAACCTAGTCAAACCCTTTTGACCCGGGAATAGCTAGAACTGAATAAGAGCTGCTAGACCCTACCTACATCTGGAGAGCTTGAGAATAACGTTGAATCCTTGCCTTGGAGAAGAGAAAATCGATGGTGCTTGATGGAAGAAGACTTGAAAAACTCTTTTCAACTTCAAAGCTTAACCTTTAAGCTTTCTTCCTCTTCTCCTTGTCAAAACCGTCGACCCCATCACCTTAGGCTCCTCTCTTTGGTATTTATTTACTTAACTCTTAAGTTTAATAACTCACCATAAGAAGATGCCAAGTGGAAGATTAATAACCATTCATTTATTAATGAAATAAAGTAATCAACTTTGACTTTTCAAAGTTTCTAATCTTCTCCTCCCTTCCAACGCACCACATGGCTATATATTTATATATATTAATTAATTATTTAATTAATTAACATATATATATAATTACTAAGAGGTCCATCAAAACTGAATTCGGTCCTACGGCTTATCGGGCCCGGTCAAACAATTCTAAACCTTTCTTAGCAATATTGATGTCGCGATCTCATCGGGACATATCCCAATCCCATTGGGATCCATTTAATCTAATGCTCTCCATAATTGGAACTCGTCTAATTACTATTTTACAGATTCTCTGAGACAATCTTATGCGTGTGACCCTTTAGGTTCCCGGTTATGTTGGCCACTTAGATTAACAATTAATCTGAGCAAGTCATGAGCGGTATCTAGCAACACATCATGACTCCCAATTGACCGGAAAGTAATTGGTTTGATGAATTCATCACGAACCGGATCACGAAACCTTCCATGTATACCATTCTTGTGCAATTCGTCCTTTCATCATCCTATACCCCACTTGGTTATGAGTATGGCTAATATGTCAACTCTTACTAGACTAAGTCTAGCCTAAGTGAAATCGGTTCTGCCCGAGGATTCATTACTTTATATGTCCATGAAGACACTCTTCATGACATAGTCATGCTCGCCGAGACTTAAAGTAATGATCCGATAAGAGGCAGGTATCTCTTACATTTTTCACGTAGTGATGAATCCTTTATTGGCTACTCAATTACCTTGAATACCTCAAACTGCACTCCAAGCACCACCCTATGAGTAACCTCCGAAGGCCACAAGGAATGGAGTCAGCACAGGATCAAGATTCAAGATATCCTTGAGTACCTCAAGTCTAAGGATACTTGCACCATTGCTATGATGAGATTATCACTGACATTAAATCCATGTGATGATCTCATGGCAGGTCATCCAATGAACTTACTACCACTAGTAAGCATCCATATGTCAACTCTAAATATCTCATATTTACAGTTTCTGAGATCCACTGCTTGATCCAATCAAGGAGTATGACATATGCTAGTCGTCATGGGATTAATGATGTCCAGTCTCATTAATCCTATGACTAGGGAAAATTTAGATACTGACATAATTACACATGATAGGAATCTCAGGAGTATGATCACATCATAATTTCCTTCATGCTATGTCATATATCATGGACTTCATTAATTTGATTAAAGATCACTATCAATTCATAAAGAACATCAAATAAATGAAACATGCCTTTCTTTATTTATTCATAAAGTCTGTACATGACTATGAACAAAATGCGCTAAAGGGGATTGCCTTTAGGGCACTACTCTAACAAATCTCCCACTTGACCTAAAGCCAATCGCCTTGGTATCTAATACCATAAGCGAGTACATGAGAATCAAAATTCTTCTGTGACAATGGCTTCGTCAACGGATCAGCAATGTTCTGCTCTGTGGGAATCCTCTCGATCGCGACATCACCTCTAGCAATGATCTCTCGAATCAGATGATATCTGCGGAGTACGTGTTTAGATCGTTGGTGAGACCTTGGTTCTTTTGCCTGAGCAATAGCCCCATTGTTGTCACAATACAACTGTATGGGTCCATCACAGCTAGGAACCACACCAAGTTCAGAAATGAACTTCTTGATCCAAACAGCTTCCTTTGCCGCCTCGATGCAAAGAATGTACTCGCCTCGGCCGTCGAATCGTGATCGTCTCTTGTTTGAACTCTTCCAACTGACCGCTCCGCCGCTCAACAGGAAAACATAACTGGCGGGATCCGAGTCATCCTTGTCGATTGGAAACCGCATCCAGATGCCCGCGCCACTGGAGATTTCCATCTCCATATATCAAGAAAACATCCTTAGTCCTTCGCAAGTACTTGAGGATATTCTTGACACCATCCGATGACCTCACCAGATCCGATTGGTATCCGCCGTGACACTCGTGAGCATACGATACATCGGGCCTCGTACATAATATAGCATACATGATCGATCCCTCTGCAGATGCATACGGATCCGATCCATGCGAATCCTCTCATCTTGTGTCTTAGGACACATAGATTTCGAGAGTGTTATCCCATGAGTAATGGGAAGGAACTCTCTCTTGGATTGCTCCATGCTAAACCTCTTTAGCATCTTGTCTATGTACGATGATTGTGAAAGACCAAGCAATCTCTTTGATCTATCTCTATAGATCTTTATCCCAAGGATATAAGTTGCTTCACCAAGGTCCTTCATCGCAAATTGCTTGGACAACTAAATTTTAAGCGATTGCATCATTGAGACATCGCTTCCGAGTAACAAGATGTCATCTACATACAACACAAGGAAAACGATTGCATTCCCATTAGCCTTCTTGTACACGGTGTTCATCCGGATTTTGTGAGAAACCAAACTCTTTGATTGACTCATCAAAACGGATGTTCCAACTCTGGATGCTTGCTTCAATCCATAGATGGATTTCAAGCTTGCATACCTTTTCGCCATCATCGAAGTGAAGCCCTCTGGTTGTGTCATGTACACATCCTCGGCCGATTTCCGTTAAGGAAAGCCGTCTTCACATCCATTTGCCATATCTCATAATCATAATGAGCGCAATGGCTAGGAGTATCCGAATGGATTTAAGCATTGCTACGGGTCAAGGTCTCGTCATAGTCAACTCCTTGTCTTTGACGAAATCCTTTCGCCACGAGCCTTGCTTTATAGGTAATCACATTACCATCCATGTCGGTTTTCTTCTTGAAAACCCATTTGCACCCTATAGGTTTTATCCTTGGTGCATCAACCAAAGTCCATACTTGGTTTATGTACATGGAATCCATTTCGCTTTCATGGCACAAAGCCATTTTTCGACTTTGAACTTTTCGTAACCTCTTCATAGTAGCAGGCTCATCATTTTCTATGAGCAATACGTCATTCTGCTCACTTACGAAATCCATATCTCTCGGAACAAAGGCGCATCCTACTTGACCCACGAACTTCGTGTGTCACGAAGGTTGAACTGTTACTTCATCCGAATGAGTGAGTTTGAGTTCGAGCGATTGATCATGCTTATTTGAGCATCTTGAACTTCTTCAAGTTCAACTTTGCTCCCACCGCCTTCTTGAAAAGAAACTCTTTCTCTAAAGACAGCATGCCTTGAAACAAACACCTTTGTTCCTCAAAGATGGTAGAATTGATATCCTTTGGTCTCTTTAGGATATCCTACAAACAAACACTTGTCGATTTCGCCTGCTTATCTCGATGAATCCGCTTCACGAAGCGTGACAACCCCATACTTTCAGATGAGAAAGATAAGGTTTCTCGTTAGTCCACATCTCATATGGAGTAACATCAACTGTCTTAGAGGGAACTCGCTTAGCAAGTAAGCAATGTCTCTAGCGATATCCCCAAAACGATTTTGGTAACTTTGCGAAACCCATCATTGATCGTACCATGTCCAACAAGGTTCGATTTCTCCTTCACCACACCATTGTCTTTGCGGCGTGTAAGGAGGAGTCTATCGAGATAATATCCCATTATCTCGAGATAATCCAAACTGTTGGTCTAAGTATTCTCCACCACGATCGGATCGTAATGCCTTGATACTTTTACCAAGTGGTTTTCTACTTCATTTCAATTGTTTGAACTTTTCAAACGCTTCAAATTTGTATCTCATCAGATACAAGTACCCATATCGTGAATAATCATCGATAAAGGTAATGAAGTAACGACAACCACTTCTGGCATGGATGGACATCAGACCGCATACATCTGAATGTATTAGGTCTAATACGCCAATCGCTTCGCTCACCCTTTCCCTTGAAGGGTAACTTAGTCATCTTGCCTAATAAACAAGATTCGCATGTGTCATATGATTCATAATCAAATGACCCTAAACTACCACTCTTGTGGAGTTTAGCGATGCGTGTCTCATTTATATGGCCAAGTCGACAATGCCATAAGTAAGTTGACTTTAGATTATCTCTTTTATGCCGTTTGGTGTCATTGACATTTAAAATTGGATTAGACATATCTAATATGTAAATACCATTGCACAATGTACCAGTTCCATAAAGCATTCCATTAGAATTAATAGAACAACCATTGCTACTAAAATTCATATGGAATCCAGCTCTATTTAGACAAGAAACAGACAATATATTCTTTGTCAAAACGGGTACAAAATAACAATCATCCAATTCCAGTACAAGCCCAGTAGGGAGATACAAAACATAGGTTCCTACGGCTAATGCAGCAACTCTTGCTCCATTTCCAACACGTAGGTCTACTTCTCCCTTCATGAGTTGCCATCGTCCTCGAGGCCCCGTGATATCATTACATATGTGTGAGCCACAACCAGATCAAATACCCGGATGTTGTGATCGAATGTGATTAACTTCAATGACATACAAACTGAAGTAGTCGAGGCATCCGATGCCTTCTTCGCTTCAACGACTCAGATAGACTTTGCAATTGCGCCTCCAATGGCCATCTTTACCGCAATGGAAGCAAGTTCCTTTTGGGGCAGCTTCTTTGGTCTTCTTCTTGATGGCGCTTCCCTTTGGTGGTGAAGAGAAGCCTTGAGGTCTCGAACCTTTCGGACCGGGCTTGCTCGTCAAACAGCTCCCTAAGATGAAAAACTATTGTGTGAGCATCCATGGACTCGTGCTGCTTCTGCAGCTCAGGTGACATCGACGCAAGCATAATGCAAGTCGCCATGTCACTGTCCTTAAGATGCTTACTATATGCCTTCTGATCATCATCAGAAGCATCGACAGCAGGTGCATCTGGAAGCGGAAAATCTAGGATATATCCCAGACCTTCAGATCTGAGAACGATTCTCAGGTTCCTTAACCAATCAAGAAAATTCGGTCCAGTTAGCTTGTTTGACTCGAGGCGAGCGAAGGTTCACACTTGACGACATTTTCAAACAACCTACACGAATAGAGAGGAAGAATGTTAGAATAGGAATAGCTGCATAATCATAAGGACTTGAATGATATGCAAAAAGCGCTCCCACTAGTTTCATAGAATCCATAACCCTCATTACGAATCCAAAGAAACAAAATGACATTATGTCCTAGTGGGTTGATATCCGATATTACTAAGAATGACCTTGGATTTGTCCAACAAGCCACAAGTTAGGTCAATCGGTAGGTATCGGTCATACCAATTGCATCATCGATAACCGACATTGAGAATGACCTTGGATTTGTCCAACAAGCCACCTTATGTCTCGGGAGGTATCAGATATACCAATTACATCTTAGACACAACTATCAATCAGTGCTATCAACTTGTTGATGTATGCACTTACATTGGGTATCAACTCTTTGATGCGCATACATCCGATGTATGCTACCCAATTTCGCCTCTGTCCACGTTGACCTTGAGTTTGCTCAACAAACCAACGCTTCTAGTGAAAACCAACCCATTAATCCAAAAATCATATTTTCATGGTTCGAACATATCCGTATAGAGTGAGCTTGAGTTTGCTCAACAACCCAACCCTATAAGAACTCTGGTTCTTACCATATTAATGGAAGGCGTTAGTTTTCATATACCGAGGAGGGATTTGGAAACTCTAGACTCCAAGCTGAAGGATCATAGTCACGAAAACTATATGGAATGATTTAGGTTATTTCATCAATCACATTGAATAAATCCATATAATCATCCATCATCCAACCTAAGCATGCCACAAGTCGACTTTCATCAAATGCAAGTCGACTTATTGCATCTGCCCACACACAAGTCGACTTGTTTGACACAAGTCGACTTATTTCACCTGCCCATGTATAAGTCGACTTACAAGAAGCTACAAGTCGACTTATACTGAAATCTTGAACAAGTCGACTTATTCTATTCACAAGTCGACTTATCCAAAAACCTTGAACAAGTCGACTTATTCCATATACAAGTCGACTTATTCAGGGAATTTTGCTAAAATCTCTAATCGGCTAATTCCTCAATCAATGCAATTCCAATTCTCAATACCGTCATACCTAAGGTAATATCTGTAAATTGATGCCTCAATGAACACTTCATTGATTCATGAATGCCTTAAATAGTCAAACTATATGAAAAACTTGAAATGAGTCATAACTCATAAATATCCAAATAATTTAGGAACACCCAAATTCTCACCCTAAGCATCTCTAGCTAGTGTATACACTCTCAAAACTACTCCGGCACTTGTCACAAAAATTGTGACGGCCAAAACAAGCAAGAAAATGAAATATACCAACGAGACACAAATGTGAACAATTCGGCATTCAAAAATTCTTGGAAAAGCAACTTCAAGAAATTCACTTTGGCAATCATACTACATCAAGATAACACATTTTTTATCACATTAAAAAAGCTGCAAGGCATTGGAATTGAAAAAGCAAACTCAATCAAGCCAAGCAAAACAGTCCCAACAATTTTCACCAAAACTGTCCAGTTCTGTACATTGCTTGAAATGATCAATGAAACAATTTCAATAAATCATGAGAAAATTATATAGGTTACTACATGTTCCGAACATGCTACCTGAAGTTTTTTAGGATTTTAGGCCATCAAAAACTCAGTCAACCAAAATAATAAAACCGATTCAAAATCTGTGTTCATCAGCACAGCAATTCCCAACAGTATAGAATAAATTCGTGAATAAATATCCAATCACCTTGAAATCCAATTTCCATGCTCACAGACATTCACCAACATCATAGAGACATGTAGGTGAAGGGAAATCCAGAAAAATATTTTTCTAGAATTTATGCTCGATTTTATACTCATACCTGTTCCAGAATCGTTTTACAAAACAGCATCTGTAACCTTAGGGAATTAATTAGCAAAACTATATCAAATCAAATCGATAAATTCTGAAAATTCATAGACATATTCTCTAACATGTTATGAACATTCCTGGGCAGAAAATTTTCGAAAACCCTATCTCTATAGCAATTCGAAAATTGAACAGAAAGCATGCTACAGCATCACAAGCAATTAGGGTTTATGATCTAGCTTCAGTTAAAGCTTCATACACGACACCAGACTCTCTGATACCACTGTAGGAAAATCCCGGGAGGAACATCACATGTTCCAGCAGCGGAAACAAAAATTTTTGGTCCCGGGACCTTCCCGAAAACCCAGGATCCCGGTGTCGGTATGAAAACTCAAACCTAAATAGCCAATAGAGACTATCTCTAAAGGTATCCACGCAGAGATCAGAAAACCTAACCGAGTCAAACCCTTTTGACCCGGGAATAGCTAGAACAGAATAAGAGCTGCTAGACCCTACCTCTGTCCTGGAGAGCTTGAGAATAACGTTGAATCCTTGCCTTGGAGAAGAGAAAATCGATGGTGCTTGATGGAAGAAGACTTGAAAAACTCTTTTCAACTTCAAAGCTTAACCTTTAAGCTTTCTTCCTCTTCTCCTTGTCAAAACCGTCGACCCCATCACCTTAGGCTCCTCTCTTTGGTATTTATTTACTTAACTCTTAAGTTTAATAACTCACCATAAGAAGATGCCAAGTGGAAGATTAATAACCATTCATTTATTAATGAAATAAAGTAATCAACTTTGACTTTTCAAAGTTTCTAATCTTCTCCTCCCTTCCAACGCACCACATGGCTATATATTTATATATATTAATTAATTATTTAATTAATTAACATATATATATAATTACTAAGAGGTCCAGTCAAACTGGGGTCGGTCCTACCGACTTATAGGCCCCGGTCAGGTCAAACAAACTCTAAACCTTTCTTAGCAATATTGATGTCGCGATCTCATGGGACATATCCCAATCCCATTGGGATCCATTTAATCTAATGCTCTCCATAATTGGAACTCGTCCAATTACTATTTCTGATTCTCGAGACACTCTTATGCGTGTGACCCTTTAGGTTCCCGGTTATGTTGGCCACTTAGATTAACAATTAATCTGAGCAAGTCATGAGCGGTATCTAGCAACACATCATGACTCCCAATTGACCGGAAAGTAATTGGTTTGATGAATTCATCACGAACCAGATCACGAACCCTTCCATGACAACCATCTTGTGCAATTCGTCCTTTCATCATCCTATACCCCACTTGGTTATGAGTATGGCTAATATGTCAACTCTTACTAGACTAAGTCTAGCCCAAGTGAAATCAGTTCCTGTCTGAGGACTCATTACTTTATATGTCCATGAAGACACTCTTCATGACATAGTCATGCTCTGGCCAGAGACTTAAAGTAATGATCCTGACAAGAGGCCAGGGTATCTCTTCTGTTTTCACAGAAGTGATGAATCCTTTATTGGCTACTCAATTACCTTCGAATACCTCAAACTGTACCCAAGCACCACCCTATGAGTAACCTCCGAAGGCCACAAGGAATGGAGTCAGTACAGGATCAAGATTCAAGATATCCTCGAGTACCTCAAGTCTAAGGATACTTGCACCATTGCTATGATGAGATTATCAACGACATTAAATCCATGTGATGATCTCATGGCGTGTCATCCAATGAACTTACTACCACTAGTAAGCATCCATATGTCAACTCTAAATATCTCATATTTACAGCTTCGAGATCCACCGCTGATCCAATCAAGGAGTATGACATATGTTATCTCGTCCGGATTAATGATGTCCAGTCTCATTAATCCTATGACTAGGGAAAATTTAGATATTGACATAATTACACATGATAGGAATCTCAGGAGTATGATCACATCATAATTTCCTTCATGCTATGTCATATATCATGGACTTCATTAATTTGATTAAAGATCACTATCAATTCATAAAGAACATCAAATAAATGAAACATGCCTTTCTTTATTTATTCATAAAGTCTGTACATGACTATGAACAAAATGCGCTAAAGGGGATTGCCTTTAGGGCACTACTCTAACACTATAAACTAATGTCATTGGAAACTGAAGACAAGGGGGAACATTTTGCAGGAAGAAAAAGTTATATCAGAATATTCAAGGGTACTTTTGGCAAGACACTTAAATATAAAAGACATAAGGCATAAGGCATAAGGCATAAGGGCAAATGGGACATTTCTCAATCATTAAGGGAATAATTGAAAAAAGAAGTATTGTCTTACTTATAAATGAAGAAGAAAACGTGAAGAGAAGGATAGGCAGAAGAGAACAACGAAAATGAAAGAGAAAAAGAAAGAGAGTTTGGTGGTTTGAGAGATAAAAAAGAGAGTGGGTTAGGGTTTAATTCTTCTTAGTCTTCAAGAAAGATTTTGAAGCTGTCCAAGAAGATGAAGAAAAGAGCTTCCATTTGAGCTAAAAATCTTTTCATTTCGTGAAGAATCAAGGTAAGATCATTTTGAATCTTTTGGATTTTTGAAAGGATTCTAGTTCATGGAGTTTAGAAAATGCTTGGGTTTAAGTATTATAGAATCAATTTTAGTGATTTTGCATTATGGGATTTTCAATTTGGATTCCTATTGGATGAGAATTGGATATTATGAGATCATATGATGTTAGAAAAGAGATGACGAGAAATTAAGTTATGATATAAAGTAACCAAGTGTTCTTAAAGTGTAAGCTTATGAATAAGCTAGACACATGCGAAGGGTAAAGATTGAAAGGAGAATTTAGAAAGATTATGTACAAATGAAGTGTAAAGCTAAGTTAAATTAGACACATATGAATTATGAAATGGGAATGAGCATAATATGGGTTCTATAACATATGCCCGGGATTGTCACTGAGCATGCATTATACATAGTCCATTTATACAATTGTGTATAAATAAATGTTTATACGTATGCAATTATTGATGAGTGTGCAATGTGTGTCTTGCATAAATGGGTTGTGCAGGTCAAGTGTCTGCATTCAGGCGTTCCCAGAATTTGAAAGCAAATGTTAATCTGGAGCGTACTATGAGTCAACCTAGATGATTTCCTAGGATTGATTTACATTGAATTTATTTGATGTGTTAGCTTCCAATTATAAATTGTTTATGATTTGATTTGAATTCTGGACTTAAAGTCCGAGGAGTTTGTTTTATGGATATAGATATTGGAAGTGCTTTGATTTGATCTGAAATCATGTATGATATGTGATTTCTCAACGAAAGTTAAATGTCGGACTTAGGTCTGATGATAATGAGTTCTGATTAAACATCACATGTGATTATCTGATATGGCATAATTAGTATTTGATGCATTTCATAAAATGCATGCTCAGATAAAGGCGTTGTGACTTGATTAGCCAGTATAAAGCGCTTCCACGTAGAGCTTTGCTTCGTGATATATGTTCTGCACACAAAGCTATGCTTTGTAATTCTATTCTGACTGAGCCCCATGGGCCAGTATTTGTATAAGTATATGATAGGCAATCGGTCACAACAATAAGAACGAATGTGAGTCTCATGTATATAGCATTATAAGATCGATATCCATTGAATGAATATCTGTGAAATATGTGATATGTGTTTATGATCCGGTGAACTTATCAATGATGGTTCACTCATTGAGTTCACAAAACTCACTCAAAATTTGCAAATATTTTTCAGGATCAGAAGAATACCACGTAAAGAAAACGGGAGTATACTTACAACATTCAAGTGAACGATAGAGGTTGGGATCAGTTCGCGTCTGCATCTTTATTTTCATTAATTTTTGTATGAAAGGATGTATTCTGAAATTTCTGTATTATGTTTATTGATCAAACTCGTTTTGTAATAATTTTTTCAAAATGGAAAGGTTTGTAAATGAGATTGATTTTTTTAGTGCAATTATTAAAAATGTGATTGAAAAAATTTATAATTAAAACGGGCCCAAATTGATTATTAATTTTTCAGAAAAGTGTGCATTGTTTTAAAAAGAAAGGTTTTTGACTGATTGAGTGTTTTAGCACGCCACCCTCGTGGGGCACGAACTCGAATATCACCCATCGATGTCGGGTTCGGGTCTTGCAAGAGTGAGGTGCCACATTCAACATGCTAAAACGTGAGGGGAGCTGTTACAATTCAGTGGAGGTGGACAATTATGAGAGCACTATTAAAGTTAATATAAAAGAGGGCCAGAGGAAGGCAAAGGGTGACGAACGGAGAGAGAAAAAGGAAGAAGAAGGAGAAAAGAAGAGAAAGTGGGAGCTCTACATTTTCATTTTGTTTTAGTTCTTTTTTGGTTTACTTATTATGAGTGTTGCCTAGTTTCTTATTTCAAAGATTGTTTCACCCTCTAGGGAGAAACTTGTTTTTTGATCTTCTACTATGCATGGTTTGCTGTTCTTATGAATAGTTTCTAGTTGATCTCAATGAGACTTGAGTTTTTCTTTCTAAACCGTGCAAATATAACTTACATACTAAGAGATTAGTGTTTAAGTTTTATTCCTCAAAGGTTATGCAATCCATCTTTATTTTATTTATATCTGAATTAAGAAATTTGCATGTCGATAAAACAAAGTAGGTAATTCAAACTTGAGAGAGAATAATTACTTCTTAAGCAACTTGAGGTAGCAGAATGTTAGAATTCAGATTAACCTCAGTAGGAGCTGATAACAATTTTTGAGATCTTTAATCTAATGATTCCTTGAACTCAATTTCTTTTCTTATAGAATTAGTTCTCCAGAAAGCTTAATTGTAAATTTATATATATATATATCACTTTAAATTCTAAAATCTCTTTATTATTAACTTAAACAATCTAGAAAGAATAAATAGTGGTGCTTAATCCTCAAGAGAATGATAATCGTACTACAATTACCCATACGCTTGCGGTCGAGATCCGAGTGCATTCTATATCATTTTATAACTTATCAATATCTCATATTTAATCATAAAGTTTCTCAAAGTTTACAATCAAGTCCAACTTGAAAAAACATCTTTGCTCTCTTTAACTCATTCTTTATGTGAGACCCATTAGGTCCCAGAATATGTTGGCAGTGATTGTAAATTCTAATTCTAATTCATAATTAAAATTAGATAAATTAAAAATCCTTTTAATCTATCTTTAATTCTCCAATTAAACAATTTATAATTATATATCAAGATTGGCGTCTAGCAATGTATCATAACCACCTAAATATTTAGGAATGTCAAAGTGGTCTTAAATAACTTTTTCTTACATGATTTTTCTGTATAATTCAATCCTTTTATCATACAATGTTCCGACTAAACATAGAGTATAGAATTAATATATACACTATTTAAAGTCCAATCATCTAGTTCTCCACTATTAACTATTGATTCAAATAATGACATTTGTAAATTATTTACAAAATGTCGTTCCACCTTAGCCAAGGATAATCAATACTAATCAAAAATAGCAAAACATTCTCCCTAATTATTTTAGGGTGATGAATCCTATCTTGATCACATAAATACCTCTATATAGTTCATACTACATCCAGTGACTACTGATTGACCGAATCAGGATTAAATAAGTCATAAGTAGTATCAAGACATAGAAATTCCTATACAAGATAACTTGGAGACCTCAAGTCAAAGAATCACTTATATAATCATCATAATGAGAATTTCATAGACATACAAGTAATGTTCCAAATAGATTTCTCATATTGGGTCCTTTCAATAAATTTGTTCTCTAACAAGCACCCATAAGTTTATTTAAATATCTTTATACTCTAGCCTATGAAATTGACTACTTCCTTTATAAGAAAAAACATAACGGTACTAGTCTTTTACATTTTATTAAGGCTCAATCTTAATAGAACTATGACTATGAATAATTTAGAGATAATATATAAATGGAACATGAATCTCATAATTATAATCTCATTATAATTTTATTTGCAATGTATATCTCATAGACTTTATCATATATATTTTATAACGCAAGATAAAGAATGTCTTTAAATAATTTTCACGAAACTACAACCAAAACCAATTAGTTATAGGATATAAACCAACAACTTTAACTATGTACAATAAGGTTTTCCGATTAGAGGATGAAATGGTTGTTATTAATTGCAAGAATTCCAATAACCAAAATAAAAGATGGAAACAAAATTAGAATAAAAAGAGAAATGAGTAGAAGAAATCGTTTAATTTATTACAATAGAGTGAGGGTTATTATTATCGTTGTTCATCAAGAGCTACATTGTGGATATGTATACCCATTTAATGAAATTATTCCACCAACTTCTTTCTTATGTATAATTTGTTATTATTTTATCTATATCCTTGTAACTCCTTAGACATTGTTTCCTTTATCATCTTTCTTCTCTGTTCGCTTCCAACTAAACTCGTTATGAGTTATAACAAATAGTTATTTATTACACATTCAATAGAAAAAAACCTATTTCATTTATAGAGAATAAAGAAGTAGAAGATATCGAAGAATCAAAATATTACTTTTAGATATTATTTGTAGAATATCTAGATAAAGATAAATAATTCCTAATACAAAAGTAAATATTAAAATGTTTGGTAACTATAATAAATTGAAATATGTAGTTATAATTGATTTGATTTACCTATAAATACATATCTATCTTCTTATTTCATACATCAAGAAACAAATTCTAGCATCTAAGAGCGAGTTTGTGAGGATACCAACCTTATATGATATAAGTTACAAAGTAATATTCATTTGTAACTTATTATTGGTGAATATTTATTTAGTGATTCTTCTTTACTTATAATAATATTTTATGTGTCATATTTCTTCTAATCTTAGTTGAACTATAATATTACTCTATCTATTTAATCATTTTAATAAGTGGCATCAAAGTTTAATTATAGTATATATATCTATTGATCATAAACTCTATGATTGCTAGTATAAGTGGATTATCAACATCAAAAATAAGTTAGATATTGTCCACTCTTTCGAGGCTAGTAGATATTATTCTTGTGTCCATCATTGTTTATGTGAAATAGTGATAGCTATTTCTCTTAACTCAAAATAATTTGGAATAGAAGTAATGATAACTAAATTTAAGATTAAGAAGTTTATCAAAAATAATTTCTCCTTGTAAAATTTGAAGATGATTTCAAAAAATTATATAAGGTCAAGTCATTTAACAACGAAATTTTCTTTATAAAAACTTTATACTCGTCGAATGTTAGAAACAACTTTAGTGACCGAGCATATTGACAATTTAATGCTCTATTATCTCAATTCTTACCTAAAGCAAAATGAACATGTTGAATTTGTACTTCAAAGTTTAGTTGATTCGTATGATCAACTCATTATCAACTTAACTAATTTTTTCTTACAAATTATAGAATATTTATTGACTTTGTAACCATAATTTTAGAGGAACAAAGTTGGCATGATAATAAGGAAGATATGAAGTTTGGTTCACAATAAGTTGAATCTCTTACAGTGATAAAAGGCAGATTAATGTAACATAACCCAAGTGGGAGCTCAAATCATGATAGATCAAAATCAAGAATTAAGAACAATTTAAAATGATGAATTTGTGGCAAGAAAGGTCACTTGAAAAAAATTTCTCGAAATTTAAATAAGAAAAATTCTAATCCTAAAAAAATTATGTAAGTACTTAAAATAATGGCAATGCTTTGTGTTTTGAAGAAACAACAACAATTAAAAGGTTAAAGTCACGGCCTGATGTATGAATCTTAAACTCATAAGCTACTTTTAACATGGCCTTTAAAAGATAATGGTCCATTTTTACAAACTTATCTTAGGATAATGTGTATAATTGTGATGATTATTCTCTAAAGGTTGTTACTATTGAAAAGATGTATAAGAACATAATTTATGCTATTTAGGAAGTCCAATAAGTGGAGAGCTCAAAGAAGAATTTGTTATTCTTAAGATGACTAGATGATTTGAGTGTAAAATAAAATTACCAATAAGATTTTGAAGATAATTCAAGATAAGCGTGAACATATAAAAGGAAAATAAATGCAAACATCCATTAGTTAAAGGGAGTGACGTTGTTAAAAGTAGGATTATCAATAATTTCAGACAATTCAATTAAAAGATCTTTAATGCTATGTCATCAAAACTTATACATATATCTAAATAAGGAATGAAGATCTTTGTTGAGCAAAAGTTGCTTTTGGACTTATACTAGCATCATTATCTTTTGTGAGTATTGTATTACAAGTAAAAATATCATATGAAGTTTAATATATCAAATTCAAAAATCAATGTTGTTCTTAAATTAATTTACTTTAGTGTGTAGTAAGCACCAATTTTATATTTAGGAGGAGTAAAGTATTTTCTTTTCATTGATAATTAATTCAAGAGATGTTTGGTATATCTTGTTAAGAGAAAAATAAATGTGTTCTTGGACTTTAAAATTTTTAAAGTGAGTGTTGAACTTCATTATGGTAATAGGCTAAGTGCTTAAGGATAGAGAATGGAGAAAATATAAAGAAAATGAGTTAATAAATTTTGTAAGTACGAAGGCATTAAAAGATAGCTCAATATTACTACATATACTCTATAACAAGTTAAAATTAATGATAGCGAATGAACAAAACTCAGTTAAAAGAATAAAAGTAAATATTAGATTATATAATAATTATGATAAATTGATTTGTATGAGAATACAATTAATTTTATTCAATTATAAATACTATTCATCTTCTTATTTCATTTATTACAAAGCAAATTAAAACATCTAAAAGTATAAAACCTTATATATTCCAAATTATAAATTAATATTATAATTTACAGTTAGTGAATGTTTATTTTGTAACTCCTCAATATTCTATTTTATTTTTAAGTTTAATTAAATTCCGATGGTATTTTATTCACCTGTTCATTCTAACATAATAAAAGTATTATAAAACCAATAAAAATCTTTTATTTTATAGCAACATATTAGCATTATAAAACCAATAAAAATCTTTTATGTAGTGATTTAAAAGGAAAATTTATTTGACAGCATTTGTTATATTTTCAGCTATAAAATTTCTTAAAATGTTATGAACAAAATATGTTACTGCTAAACATTATTGCCGTCCATCGTCCAACATGGATCCGCGGGTGTCAGAGATGTGTAGCAAGAAATTCGTAAATTCTGTGACCGTGAAATAACCTACTGATAGACAATGCGCTACGTTACAGCCAAAGAAAAAGTCAGTAGCAACACCCATATCTAGGAATTACAGAACTCCAATCTCACCACGTGTGACCTTGCATGTCTCCAGAACCCTACAACCTTACCACCTGTCCCGTCGTAATATATCGTCAAGAACAACCTCGCTTCCCATTTCTTCTTCCAAAATAAAAAATCCACCAACTTCCAGGTTTTCCCCCTTTGGCTTTCAACATTCTCTAATGGCTGACCGTGCCCCAACCCAGAGAGCCCCAAGAGCCACCACCAACAATCCCAGAACCACTGGCTCCCCATTTTTACAAAAACTCCAGGCTCATGCACCCAACTCAACTCAACTCATCGGCATATTAACCTTTCTCATCTCTGGCTCCATACTTCTGGCCCTCACCGGTGTAACTGTCACAGTCGCAGTCTTGGGACTTATCTTCTTCACTCCTTTGATCATTGTGTCGAGCCCCATATGGTTCCCGATTGGTGCCGTCCTCTTTGTCGTCACTGCAGGGTTCCTTTCGTTTTGTGGGTTGGGGTTGGCCGTTGTGGGAGGATTGTCATGGATGTATAGATATTTTAGAGGGATGCACCCACCCGGGTCGGACCGGGTTGACTATGCTAGGAGCCGAATCTATGATACGGCTAGCCATGTGAAGGACTACGCTAGAGAGTATGGTGGGTATTTGCAGAGCAAGGTGAAGGATGCAGCTCCCGGTGCATGATGATCTGAAAGCGTGATAGTGATGAATCGGGGTGGGTCGATGACCAACTTGGTTGGAGTTTCCTTTTTTATTTTTTTTCTTGTTTACTTAATTTTTTCCCCTGGTGTTGTTAATTTTTAAGATGGTTAACGTTTGTGTCTACTTTTATTTTTTCCGTGTTAGAAAAGATCGGTGTTTCTCTGGTAAATTGATAATGAATGGAGTTGGAGCATAGCCATATTTTGGGTTGATTTCTCTGATCAATTGTGGATTAGAATTTGGATTGAGGCTTTTGATGATGGGCACGAGTTTTAAATAAGTGTACACCGAAGATGGATCGTTGATTTGCATGATTTATTGTTTTTCGTCTCACAAGGATTTTTCATTTCAAATTTCAGTCGTCTGTTTCTAGAAGAAACACTTACAGAGCATTAGTTAGTGTCATGTTTGAGTCTAGATCTTTTGTTCAGTAATTTTACAGTGTCTTATTATGTTTAATAAATCTCAACTATTTATTTATGTGAGTTTTACGTTAATCTCTCATAAATAAATGCCCAAAATTTTATAGAACATATTAAAACACCATAAAATTAAACGGACGATTTTATTTCGTATTATTTACGGAATCAATATTTAGAGTAGAGTTTATATCTGGGAGTTAGCGTACGAGTGTGTAGTGTATCACTGACACTGCCTGCATCTTCATCATTGGAATCACATACGTTGGCTGGATCTTCACATTATACACATTTATCCTACCCCATCAAGTGTTACTCTCTCCTGCTTTCGCGTGTGTTACTCTCTCCTGCTTTCACGTTAAACCTAGAGCCGCTTCTCCACCCATTTCAGTATCAATCATTATCTCTAATCACCTCCTTTTATCAATTTTAACACCCGAGTTTATTAGGTGTTAAGAGGCCTGGCCTGAACCCAAAAATCCCTGCACAAGACTTGACTAGGGTTGAAAAACATACCCCAAGCTTGATTGAACATTGGGCCTGATTGAAGCTTTAATTTTGGGTTAGGGTCCAATTGGGCCCATTGTTCTGCATATTTGTCTTTCACTTGCTTTCACCTTCCTCACACCCAATGACACCCTTATTCCCAAAGCCCTCATTTAAACACAACTCCTAAATGGGGTTCACTGTCACCATAAGTTCCAACTTCGCCCCTTTTTAAGTTTTATCCAAATTATACTTGCACTAACATGAACACCTGGGCAATTAGAGAACCTGACATGAAAATAAGGGAATCAATTAAGGTTATGTTTGATTTGATTGGATATAAAATTTTTAATAGAATGGAATATAATAAAGTGGAATTGAATGATTTATAATATAATAGAATATTAATGAATGTAATATTAGAAAATTGTTCTTTGAAAAATATAGAAGAGTTCGTAATATAATATAGTAAAATGTTGTTTGGATGAAGTATTTATAATGTAATATAGTATCTTATTTTGCATTCTATCTTAAACTTCTAAATTGAAAGTTTTCTATTTTTACTATTTAAGATGAAATGATATATAATATGAAACTTTCTTCTTTCATCACATTCTATTACATTCAATTATAAAACATCTTCTTATATATCAGTAGTTTTACAGTGTCTTATTATGTCTAATAAATCTCAACCATTTATTTACGTGAGTTTTGCGTTAATCTCTCATAAATAAATGCCTAAGATTTTATAGAACATATTAAGACACCATAAAATTAAACAGAAGATCTTATTTCGTATTATTTACGGAGTCAATATTTAGAGTAGAGTTTATTTCGTATTATTTACGGAGTCAATATTTAGAGTAGAGTTTATGTCTGGGAGTTAGCGTACGAGTGTGTAGTGTATCACTGACACTGCCTGCATCTTCATCATTGGAATCACATACGTTGGCTGGATCTTCACATTATACACATTTATCCTACCCCATCAAGTGATACTCTCTCCTGATTTCGCGTTAAACCTAGAGCCGCTTCTCCACCCATTTCAGTATCAATCTTTATCTCTAATCACCTCCTTTTATCAATTTTAACACCCGAGTTTATTAGGCTTTAAGAGGCCTGGCCTGAACCCAAAAATCCCTGCACAAGACTTGACTAGGGTTGAAAAACATACCCCAAGCCTGATTGAACATTGGGCCTAATTGAAGCTTTAATTTTGGGTTAGGGTCCAATTGGGCCCATTGTTCTACATATTTGCCTTTCACTTGCTTTCACCTTCCTCACACCCAATGACACCCTTATTCCCAAAGCCCTTATTTAAACACAACTCCTAAATGGGGTTCACTGTCACCATAAGTTCCAACTTCGCCCCTTTTTAAGTTTTATCCAAATTATACTTGCACTAACATGAACATTTGGGCAATTAGAGAACCTGACATGAAAAATAAGGGAATCAATTAAGGTTATGTTTGATTTGATTGGATATAAAATTTTTAATGGAATGGAATATAATAAAGTGGAATTGAATGATTTATAATATAATAGAATATTAATGAATGCAATATTAGAAATTGTTGTTTGAAAAATATAGAAGAGTTCATAATATAATATAGTAAAATGTTGTTTGGATGAAGTGTTTATAATGTAATATAGTATCTTATTTTGCATTCTATCTTAAACCTCTAAATTGAAAGTTTTCTATTTTTACTATTTAAGATGAAATGATATATAATATGAAACTTTCTTCTTTCATCACATTCTATTACATTCAATTATAAAACCTCTTCTTATATATCATTATAAACCTCCCCCATTAAACATAGTCTAAATGTATCACTACAATATTAAGTGAAAGTACTCGTCAAGGTTTAATAATACTAAAAGTTACAATAATATGCACGTTATTTAAATTGTATAAATATGATTATACAATAATTTAATTATTCAAGGTTTAATAATACTAAAAGTTACAATAATAAGCAGTGTTATTTAAATTGTATAACTATGATTATATAATAATTTAATTATTTTGTTTAATTGCATTAGACTCAAGTTCAACGTTGGAATTTATAATAAATTCTAGTACAATTTCTTGTTTCAATTGAATCGAGACCGAATATTCAAGTAGACCAATTGGTAATATAAGCCTATTTCATCCATTCTTAAAACTATCCTTTTTCATTTTGATATAATTTCTCAACAAATCATTTTACTCAGGACAATGATACAGGAATAAGACCAATAAGAATGTGGAAGCTTGTTTAATTCACTAGCAGTTCTCCTAAAGCCTCCTTTATCCTTTGGTTGATAATCAGAGATACCTAAGATTAGAGTCAATATCTCAAAGCTTGACTTGCACTCTCCGCCACCAAGCCATGGAAACCAGCGATCATCTTCTCCACAATTGTAGCTTCTCTCTAACCTTTTGGAGCTATGCCCTTAAAATTTGCAAGCTTCCTTTATCACCTCCTCGTGGGTAGGCTTTATATCATGGGATGAGCAAGTGAAATTCACCTAGCAGGACTTAACGGTTTTCAAGCTAGTGATCAGTGTGGGAGGCTTATGGAATGTGTAAGGAATGTTATGACTTTCCGAGCTATCAGTCTATTCAACAGTTCATTCGGGTCATTATACAAATAGTCAGATAGATAATTTTGGCCAACAACATAGACTTAAACACAAGTGATGATCTGTTGGCACTCTGGGAACTTCTTACTTCGTAATATTGTAAATCATTTATAGGATCGATTTGATTTTCGTACCCATATCCATAACGCTTCTTCGTTAAATGTTGATTGTTTTGAAAGAGTTTATTTCCTCTCGTCTTCTTTCGTTCTGTTTTTCTCAATGGTTAAGAATGATTCATTTCATAAGTTATTTGCAACTTATATACCATTACCAAATGACATGTCCTTTGGAGTTAGAAGAGAGAGGAAAAGGGTCTGTGACCCATTTGAGACCCAGTCGGTAATACCCAATAACCATTATCTTGGGTGCGTTTCATAGGACTCAATACGATAAATTACATGGGACATAAAATAGTCTTACAATCTCCCACTTGGCCCATGTTACGACTTGGTGATCTAACAACGTTAAGTGCACACAATACATGGAATCAATCAAGTCATCCTTAAGTGAATTAAGTTGATGGGATCATGGCGGTCACAAGTTATATAACCTGATTCCTTCCATGTATCGCAAAATCAACTCAACTCAACAAACTTTATGTGGGTAATTCGGTAATTGTTATCTCACAAATAATAATTATTGTATACAACATAATGTGGATAACCGATAAGTGAGCAAAACATATAACTGTAATTGAATTCATAAGTGTCATAACAATTCGAACAATATAATGATATGTATACATGTCAAAATACTATACTAATAAGGACTTATCTATAAGGCCTATACGTTCAACATGACCAATAAATGTTTTGGGCGGTAAGCCTTTCGTTAACGGATCCGCTATCATGAAATCAGTACCAATATGCTCAATTGATATTTTATGTTTTTGTACTTCTTCTTTTACGGAAAAATACTTCAAATCCATGTGTTTCGCACCCTTGGAATATTTTTCATTCTTAGCGAAGAATACGACTGCGGAATTGTTACAATAAATTCTTAACGGTCTGGCAATACTGTCGACAAGACTAAGACCTAAGATAAAGTTCCGCATCCACAATCCATGAACTGTAGCCTCAAAATATGCTACAAATTCTGCCTCCATAGTGGAAGTAGCAATGACGGACTGCTTTCCACTTTTCCATGAAACTACTCCTCCAGCTAATAGGAACATGTAGCCGAATGTAGATTTTTGTGAGTCTATACAACCGGCATAGTCTGAATCCGAGTAACCTATCACTTCAAGATGAGTTGATTTTCTATATGTAAGCATATGGTCCTTGGTGCCTTGTAAGTATCTAAGGACTTTCTTTACAGCTTTCCAGTGATCCAGTCCAGGATTACTTTAATATCGTCCTAGCATTCCAACAGCAAAACTGATATCTAGCCTAGTGCATGTTTGAGCATACATTAAGCTCCCAACTACTGACGCATAAGGAATAGACTCCATGTTCTTACGTTCCAAATCATTTCGTGGACATTGCATTAGACTAAATTTGTCCCCTTTTTGAATTGGAACTATCCCTGCGGAGCATTTTTTCATTTGAAATCTTTCTAATATTTTCTCGATATATCCTTTCTGAGACAATCCTAACAATCCTTGTGATCTATCACGGAATATTTCTATTCCTATCACATAGGATGCCTCACTCATATCTCTCATTTCGAAATTATTAGAAAGAAAATTCTTTACATCATGTAACAAAATAACATTATTCGCAGCAAGAAGAATATAGTCAACATATAGGACTAATATTATGAATTTGCTCCCACTCACCTTCATGTAGATACACCGATCAACGGTGTTTTCTACAAAACCATAAGACGTAATGATATCATTAAACTTAAGATACCATTTTCGGGAAGCTTGTTTCAGTCCATATATTGACTTCTTTAATTTACATACTAATCATTCCTTTCCTGTGGTCACAAAACCTTCCGATTGGTCCATATATACTTCTTCTTCCAAGTCACCATTAAGAAAGGCAGTTTTTACGTCCATTTGATGAAGCTCTAAATCATAATGAGCTACCAGTGCCATAACAATTCTCAAAGAGTCCTTCTTTGAAACTGGAGAGAAGGTTTCTTTATAGTCAATACCATCCTTCTGAGTGTAACCTTTGGCAACAAGTCTGGCTTTATACCTTTCAATGTTGCCATGTGAGTCTCGTTTGGTCTTAAAGACCCATTTACAACCCACTTGCTTTGCACCTTCTGGCAACTTAGTTAATTCCCAGACATTGTTGTCATCCATTGATTTCAACTCTTCTTTCATAGCATTGAACAATCTTTCAGAATTGTTACATTCCATGGCTTGTTTGAACGAGCCTGGATCTTTATCAATGCTCAAGTCACATTCATGTTCAAGTGAGTAAATTTCGTAGTCACTTGAGATAGCTGGTCTTCTTTGCCTTACAGACCTTCGTAATGCTACGTCTTGTGACATTACTTGATCATTTGTAACTTGATCATTATTAGCTAGTTCGTCATTAATATGTTCAATTTGTGGAATTGGAACATTAATTTGTTGTTCCGGTATGTTGCGTATTCGTGATGCAACAACAGGAATAACAACTGGTGGAATCACGTCTGATGTAGTAGATTCTACTCGAATTTGAGTAGTTTCTACTCGATTCTCGTGAATATCCACTTTTCGTATTTCTCCACTCCCACTTATTTGACCATTCTCAATGAACCGAGCGTTTCTGGACTCAGCTATTCTTGTACTATGATTAGGACAATAAAATCTATACCCCTTTGACTTTTCGGAATAACCGATAAAATAACCACTAACAGTTCTCCCATCGAGCTTCTTTTTATGTGGAGTATACAGCCTTACTTCTGCCGGACAACCTTAAATGTGGAGGTGTCGTAAACTAGGTTTCCTTCCCATCCACAATTCATAAGGTGTCTTAGGAACTGCCTTACTAGGAATCCTATTTAGCAGATACGCAGGGGTCTTTAATGCATGCATCCACAATGATAAAGGTACATAACTATTACTTATCATGCTCCTAACCATTTCCATCAAAGTATGATTCCGCCTTTCAGCTACACCATTTTGTTGTGGTGTACTAGGCATTGTGTATTGAGCACATATGCCTCGACTAGCAAAAAACTTTGCAAATGGACCTGGACATTGTCTACTTTCATCAAATTTTCCGTAATATTCACCACCTCTATCAGACCTCACTATCTTTACTTTTCTTTCTAACTGCCTTTCTATCTCATTAATGAATATCTCTAGGATGTCCACTGAATGAGACTTCTCATGTAGCAGATAAACATATCCATATCGTGAGAAGTCATCAATAAAGGTAATGAAATATTTTTCTCCGCCCCAAGAAGGAATGTCGAAAGGACCACAGATATCAGTGTGTTTTAATTCAAGTAATGTGTTACTTCTTGTGGCTGGATGTTTTGATATATGTTTGGTTTGCTTGCCTTTAATGCAATCCATGTTGGAACCCGATCCAGAGACCGGACTCCAACTGCTTATAACTTAATACTCCTACTCTTGCTTTAATTCCACATCTATTGGACCCAATTCCAGAGCCTAATTTCAGAGTCCTAAAGCCTTGTGCTTATTTCCTTACAGGATCCTTAGCTGTAACTCTATATTCGTGGCGAGCGCACGCTATTTAAACACCAAAATCATAAGTTGACTTATTCATATGAGTTGTAGCTCTATGCCTCAACTTCGTTTCGCAACAAGAATCACCTCAAACGGAGTTGTATAACTCAAGATATGCTGAAAAAAAACCTAAAAAAGCTCATACTCCAGATATGATCTCCAAACCGACCACTCACTTACTTTAATGCAAACTTTTTCAATTTGACTCTAAAAGATACAAATTTTTTTGTAGAGGAAGATATATGTCTTAGGAATCTAATGGTTTAAGTCTCACCTCAATTGGAGGTCGGATGAGGAATTTATACCCAAAAGAATCAAGTATGTTCATGCTCTAAATCAGTTTGAAACTCTTTTGGCGCAAACACCATATCTTTTGACGTATAAATCGGATTTCTTTCGTTTTTGGACCATTAGAAAGCAGACATCTATATCTACAACTTTCATGAATACTGCAAAACAAGATTCGGCCTCTAAAAATTCGAAACTTCACCATCTTTCCCGTAGCTGTCCGTTAAACGGACAGCCATGTCCGTTTAACGGACAGGTACGAGTGAAAATGTCCCAAATGGTCCGAGAATGTCCGTTAAACGGAGGGGTGTTTTTGCACCCGAGGCTGTCCATTTAACGGACATGCAAATTCCCAAAAGCTTTCAATTCTCTTCCAATGCATCTCAATCTTTAACCTATTTTCACAACCATTATACACTTCCCAAATTTACTCATTTCAAAGCCTAAACACTTCATAACACTTCAAACTCCAAGTTCAACTCACCAAATTTATAATTTCAAACTTAATTGATCCATCAAACCATGAATTCATTTCTTAGTCATCAAGGTCATCATAAGCTCACAAGCAATATGAACATCAAAAATGACTTTAACAATTATCTTCCAATTGTCATAACTTCCTACTCCAAAACCTAAAAAGTACATATTATACCTCAATGGAAAGATAACAAGATGCTCTACAACTCTTATGAAGGATGCAAAAGTCAATTTCATCATCAAAGTAGGAAAAAACTCACTCAAAAGTATTGCTCATCTAAGGACCAATGTAACAGAAACATAGCTATATGAACAGTGACTGAATATGTTCCAATCCTCATAACTTTTTAACCCTAAGTCCAAATGAGACAAATTATATACCCTTAGAAAGTTTTGAACTTCTACTACAATTTTTACGAAGATTTCCCGATCCAATTCAAGCCCTAAGAGGGATTAAATCCTAAGTGAAGTTTCTATCAAATTTTAGGAAAATTTGACAGCACTTCACTTGAAAATACAACTAGCCAAACTTCAATCCTAGCTCCACCACCTGCATAAAAACTTCATATTCACAAATTTCAATCCTCAAAATCATCAACCCATCCATATAAACCTATCATTTAACTCAAAAATAGCAACAAACGCAATTCCCTTCTTTTGCCAAAAATCAAACCATACAACAATATCTTGATATACAAAGCACATGAAATTTGCACAAAGAACCTTAACTCTTAAAACTCTTGTACTTGCATTAACAATATGAGATATTACAACGCATTAGAGGGCATTTAGCCCGATTACAAACCAAAAGATCAAAAGTCAAGAAAATACAAAGTGGATCAATTCTCCAAAATACAACCTAACTCTTTGTTTCCAAAAAGGACTTCTAAATTAGAAACATTGAAGTGATGCCTCAATCCAAGATCAGAACTCGAAGTTTCCACTCGTTACCTGTGGAGGGGGAAAGGGGCGTGAGCTCGACGGCTCAGTGGATAACAGCTTAATAATTAAGAAATAAGCAAAAACGTTCTTAATTCCTTCATTTTTAAAGCAACTTTCAGATTGATAAAAATCTTTCAAACTTATCAAGGCCAATTTACATTGCTCAACAATGCTTTTACTTCATCAAAACTCCTTAATTTCAAAGCCAATATCACATTGATGAAAACCTTTACAATTTTTATTTAAAAATTTTCACACATCAAGCTATCACATAAGCACATATAAAGTGGTTTATCAATTTATCAAAGGCAATTACCAAACAATACAACATACAAAAACAACTTAATCAAACATATCACATAATCACATAAAAGATGGTTTGGGTGGATCCAAACAGGACGTACTACACATTTTCGCAGAGCGGTCATGTGTAGCCGTGAACACATGAAGGAGTCCGTGAGGAGCTCTATTGCCACTAGCGGGCAGCCTGGAGAAGGCTATAATTTTGACAGGTGCACCTATCACACATGAGGGACCACCCCAAACCCAAACAAACATGTATATCACATAATTCACAACAATTCATGATCATTAGCCTCAATTGGCAAAAATCACTTTCACATAATCGTTGAACTAACACGCACAAATCTCTTTCACTTGATAAAACAAAGTAACAAACATTTCCATAAGGCATTTGCATCAAAACATCTTATACATGGTTAAACCATCACAAAAAGCAACTCATTTACAAATGAAAGGTCATAGGCAAAAATAAAAACCTTCAATGACATTTATTTCAAACAATTGAGTAGCCTATTATCTCAATCATTAAAATATTACCCACCTCAATCCTTTAGCCTTGCAATTAGTCAAATGACCTTGCTTCTAGCTCTAATAACCTCTCTTCACCTTCATTAAACAATAACAACCCAATTAACATGATGATAACCCAAATTAAACATTTCTAGGAGAGGAAAGCATGGAATTAAACCTACCTAACTTTACCCAAACCTTACCTAAGCCATTTGCATCAAAACCCACTTATAAATCCAAAGAATTTATCATTTTTCTTACCTTGAAAGGAGACCCACGAAATTTCTCCCTCTCTTGGCTTTGAGGAAAACTCTTAAACCTTTCTTTCTTTTCTCCTCCTTAAACACTCTACTACCCTTCACTAAGCAAGAAAAACCCAAGGACTTAGCCTCTTTCTTCTTCTTCTTCTTCTTCGAAGCTCTCCCTCTCCCTTTCTCTAGAAATTTCGTGATTCATCTCCTACTTTCCCCAACATATGGCTTTTTAACTTATAACTTAAGTATCAACACTCAAAACTACGTAGTTTCACTTAAAAGCATTCCCTTCCTTAATAAATTTTGCTCCTTTCCCTTGCATGCACGATTTCACCCTATCTTCCTCTTCTTCTTGTTTTAAATGAAACTTAAATGGACCCTTGTAACCTTCCTTCAAAACCTTAATCCCTATAACCACAAGTGAATTACCTAAATTGCCCCTAAGCCCTTTTTAGTCCTTTTAAACTCTAACAACTAACAACTAATTCAGCTCTAATTTATACTAATCCCACCATTTAATTTCCATCCCTCTAAACACTATAAACCTCAATTTATTCCAACTAAAAGGAAATTTCAAATTAAACCTCAAAAATAAATTAAACATACTTAATGCAATTCAGGGCCCAACATTTCTCCCCCTCTTAAAAGAATTTCGTCCTCGAAATTCGTACTTAAGCAAACGTCAAGCAATACAATGTCTTTACTCATGTCTTCCCAATAATTCTAGTCATTCTCATATTCAACTTTCTCACCACACATATTCATAATGTTTTTCACTTTCTATCTTAAATACTATCCGTAACATATCCAAACACCATTATTTCTGATCGAATTGCGTAGGAGTGTAGGATGCTCCTCCGTTTCTCATTTAATTTCATCACTCGAAAACTTTCTTTCAAATGGTAGTATTCAGTATATTCACTCGGTCTTTCAATTCGTTATTCGATCATTTACTTCTTAACTAGTTCCTCTTTATGTTTCAGATCACTCACAAATTTGTTTTCCACTTCCTGTATCGATAACACCATAATCTTATCACATCAATATTTCCTTAACATGGTCACTTATAGCAAACTTTGAATTCTTTTGTCAGTAGCACCAACTCATAATACGTTCATATGAACTCATTCATAGTGATTTAGCGAATTCTTTTTCTTCTTGTTTTTAACTTGAGCACACCTGAGCAAGGTGATACCTTCAGAGACAATTTAGTTTTCACTTAATAATTCACATCACATTATTCTCAGTTCGTGTAACTCTTATTTCAATCCCCCATATTCCAAAATCTTTATCGTGAATCCACCTAATTCATTCATCTTTCTTAATCACTTAATTTCTAATACCTCTTCAATCGATCTGACATTCAATCATCTTTAGGCCTTACTCATCATAATACAAAAACGATGACTCTTTATATCTTCTAATTTCTCATCCAGTATTCTATTGAAAACACTATGACAACGATTTTTTATGCTTAAAATCAAATAAACTACACATTGACCTCATGCTCCTACAAACTCCAAACTATAAACTTGAAACTTATCTCCGTCAGTTAAAATCGTCGACAATTAAGATCATCAATATTTCAACTTTCAGTCACTTGACATATTTCTTCTAGGATTTAAAGCTTAAATCTCTATTACGCATACTTTTTATTTCAATCACCCAATATCAATTTTCCTATTCGAACTCAAAATTCATACTCATTTCCAATTTCTTAGTAAGATCTACAATTCCTGAATCTTCCATTTGGGCTTGGTTCATATGAACTGATCTAAACTTTCAGTGACTAATCATTTT
This sequence comes from Erythroxylum novogranatense, assembly GCA_029891385.1. Lineage (NCBI taxonomy): Eukaryota > Viridiplantae > Streptophyta > Magnoliopsida > Malpighiales > Erythroxylaceae > Erythroxylum > Erythroxylum novogranatense. Next base: position 90,981,349 of record CM057225.1, on the reverse strand, counting down.
GCCTAAAATTCAATTCCACATTCTACTCTCTTTATTACACTAGATTTAATAACCTCAAAATCCAAATTTATGAAACACTGCTATTAATATCTCTATCCCATGCATCTGATCATAAAACTAGCTTTACCTGTTTAGTACTCACTTATACAATCATAATCCTTCGAATAACTCTATCTGTTGTCTCAATCTCATATGCAATTCTTTCAATTCAAGCATCTTTATTGATTTCATATACTTCTTACTCCTTCACCCTATATGCTTCTTCTCATTTAAACTTGACACTCATATCTGTTTTCAATCTCATAATCCGTTAATCCTAAATTTAAGATAAACCAAACCCTATATTCTATGTTTTCTTTTGTATTAGTTCTGATAACCTCAATATCACACTTCTACTTAAGGCATCTTACATACTACTTAGCTTCACTTGAAGTTTCTCGCTAAAACATTCATAGCCTTTCAGTGTTTATATCAATTTCCTGCGCCTTATAACTACTTCTTTCAATTCCTTGATTGTCTCAAACTTTTACGATCTGCACTTGCATATTTATATTGAAGATACTTATGTAGATATACTGTCTTCAAACTTTCAAAATAATCAATAATGAAGCAATTCCAAATCATGCATCAAATAGTCAACCTATAGGACTTCAATTGTCTTCATACACATGAAATCACTTTGTTACTTTGCATTGAATTTCAGCCAAAAGTCTTATACAACATCAGGGTGTACTATAAAATCTCCAAATTTATATAATATAATTTACCTCAGCATAGTTCCTTCAAAATTCTCTTTACGTACGTTACTCATACGGTTTACACATTTTTCTCCAAGTATTCAAACTATTTTTCTCTATTCTTCGAATGCTTTTAATACACCTTCACATCTTAAATCTCTTTAGTCTCCAATACCATAGTGCTATTAGGCATTTGTTAACTCAAGGTCTCTTGGACTTACTCTCATGATTTCTCATTCATACAAATTTCTCCACACATTGCAATTAATTTGCAGACTTAATTTCTTGATTTTAAGACATTCGTCAAGATAGATTTGTATCTCCCAAACATACTTACCTAGGATATGACATGAACCTATATACTCCGCATATTTGGAATCAATATCTCCCCAACATACTTTCACATAACGTAACTTAAATGTACATACTCCTCATACTAGCAAATTTGTGTCTCCATAGATTCAAGAATCCACTCATATGACCTCTTTACATCAAACAAAAAAAAACATAATTATATTTTTGTAACATATTCCACCTCCCTGCTTGATGCTTTACTAGGGAGTGTACTCACTTTCGAATCATTACATGTTCCTTCATGATCAGTTCTTTCATTGATCATCCTTAATATAAACTATCTAATCTGCTTATTCTAACTTAGCAAAATTTTTCTTCAAAAGAGGGTTTCTTGCTACCATCCTCTATACTCTTTATGCAATCTTGATCGATCACTTATTACTAACTAATCATAATACCGTGGAAAGGCCCATTTCTATCTTTTTCACAAAATCATAATGTTCAAATCACCCTAAACCCAAGGGAGTAAAGAATATACCTATTGTCATACATGCTTGGGTAGCGTCATCAAATTCATCCTGTTTTGACCACTTACCAATTCATTGGTCTCCATTAACCCTAGGCAATATTCTTCTTAGATCAATTTATTTCTCATTGTGACACCTTTAACAAAATCTCAATCTATTTCCACAAGATTGTTAAGTCAGAATGACTTTACAGATAAATGATTTTGATGTATAACAAATATAGTGAGATCAAAAACAAGAAAAACAAAACAACCATGCAGATAAATTCGGAGATGTATTAAGAAGACGATATGATTTGAGTCCAAGATGTATTTAAGTTTGAATAAATGTATAAAGAGACAGACGAAGTTGTAAGACATCAGTCAGATACAGACGAAGTTGATACAAGTCAAACACAGACGAAGTTTGTCAAAGTAAAAAATCAACACAGACGCAGATGACACAAGACAATAAAAGACACAAATGTAGATACAGACATAGAAAGAAAAGCAGACGCAGACGCAGACGCAAAGCGAAGCAGACGCAGACGCAGAAAAGAAACAGACACAAGAGTCAGTTCGAGTTAGTTACAGAACTCAACTGATTAATCATTTCTTTAAAGATTAAAGATTCAAGATTCAAGAATCAAGAAGCGATTAAAATGAAGGCTATAAATACAAGTCAAGTCAAGACCGCAGAGTTAAATTGCTTTGAAGAAAAATTACACAAAGTGAAAAAGCGATTAATGCGTAATTAGTGAACGCTATCTTACGTAACAAAGTGTTCAAATACTTTTCGAAAAGAAAGAGTTGTACAGATAGCTCGCAGAGGCTAAATGTGAAAGAATATCGTGTAGAGACTCAAGAGGCTCGTGAAAGAATACTTGTAAAGTTTGAAGAGATAGTGAAATCTCAAGAAACTCGAGGATCGGACGTAGCCCACGGTTTGGGGTGAACCAGATAAATCTGGTGTCTACTACTCTCACTCTCTATCTCACTTTTAGTTTCAAAGTTGATCTTTATTTACTATTCATATACTTAGCATTGAAAAGTTTTGATCAATCAGATTAATAAGAATTTCAGAAAGAATTTTTATTTCTAACAAGTAATTTGAAAAGATATTCAAAAGAGGAATACACAATTCAACCCCCTTCTCGTGCATTCTATTATCATTTTATAAGTGTTGTATTAACTTGTGATTCACTTCAATTGGTATCGAGCTTGGTATCCAAGAATCACTTTGGCGAAGTGTGGATTAAAGATAATGGCGAGTCACATGTATACATCATCAAGGAGCCTCACCACTAGATCTCCAAAGATTCAATGGAGAAGACTACCATTATCGGAAAGATAGAATGCGATTATTCATCGAATCTACACATGTAGACCTTTGGGACGTAATAGAACGGACCTATATACCGTAGATGAAGAAGGTAGTTCTATTCCACGAAGCGATGGACGGTGATCGTAAAGCAAGAATACAACCAATTCAAAGGCTAAATTTTTCTTAACGTGCCCTAAGCAGGTTTAATACGACAAAGTGCATGGTTGCGACATCGCAAAGAGATGTGGGACACATTGTCCATTGCTCATGAAGGCACTAGTCAAGTTAAAGAATCCAAGATAAGTATTCTTGTACATCAATATGAACTTTTCAGGATGGAAGATGAAGAATCTATTGATCAAATGTTTGGAAGATTTCAAACAATTGTCAACGGATTAAAAGCTCTTGGAAGGACTTACAATAACCAAGATCATGTTCGAAAGATCCTAAGAAGCCTTCCTAAGAGATGGAGACCTAAAGTAACTGCAGTGCAAGAAGCAAAAGACTTGAGCGTGCTGAAGCTAGATGAGTTGCTGGGATCCTTGAAGATTCATGAAGTAGAACTCAATGCTGAAGACAAGCCCAAGCGAGACAAGTCAATAGCACTGAAGGCCGGACAGAAGAATCATAAGACTCAAAGAAGGAGGAAGTCATCGAAGGCATCAAGATTGAAGAATCAAAGGATGATAACTCCACCAATCAATCGAGTCAAGTGATGAAGATGATGAATTATCTTTCATTTCCGTAAAGATAAGACGATGTGGAAAAAGAAGCCCGTATAATCGACATTCGTAAAGAATGGAAAAGATGAAGTCAAGCTTTAAAAGTCTTCTATCATTTGCTACGAGTGCAATCACCGACACTACAAGTCGAATGCCCTACTCTCAAGAAGAAACCTAAGAAGAATAAAGAAGGCAAGAAAAGCATGATGGCAACATGGAGGATCTAGATTCATCCGAATCGACATACAGCTCGAGTCATCGTAACATGCAAACATTTGCCTAATGGTGAAGAAGATAGTGATGAGGAGGTAAAATCCGATTATGATAACTTGCATGATGCATATTCGAATTGTTAGAAGATTCTCATGCTATTCTCAAACAATACAAGTGTTGAAGAAAAAGTATGCAGAGAATATTAAACATACTGAGAAAATAGAGAGAGAAAATATTTGCTTAAAAAAGGAGTTAGAAGTTAAAAGGAAACTTGTAGACATATCAGATGAGATTAATCAGCTTAAGCTAAGGATCAAGAATCTATCAGCTGATCTAGCTACTTTCACTGAGAGTACAAAGAAAATGAATGATATGCTAGGAAAATGTAGACATCCTAGTGATAAGACCGGTTTAGGGTTTATCGAAACAATACTCGGCCTCGTAATAAATTTGTCTCTCAAAAAGGAAGAAATAGGACAACACATTTTAATCAACATCCGAGTAATATGCATTATAGATTACATCATGTGCATACTACTAACCATAAAGGACCCAAGAAAATTTGGGTACCAAGAAATAAAATAGTTTCTCCTGCAGATATCCTTCCTTGGAAGATACAAGAAGCACCATTGGTATTTAGACAAGGATGCTCGCGACACGTGATGGGAAGAAGGTCTATGTTCCTAGACCTTTAGTATAAGAAGGAGGATCAAGAACTTCGGAGACAACCAAAGGGCAAAATCATTGGAATCGGAAAATAGGTAAAGATTCCTTTGCATGCATAAATAATGTATCGCTTGTTGATGGTCTAAAGCATAACTTGATTAGTGTAAGTCGGTTGTGTGATTCGGTTTCATAGTTACATTCAATCAAAATCTTTGTGAAGTCGAAACAAAGATGGGTCTATACTTTTCTCGCCAAGAGAAGAAACAACCTTACAAAATCAATTTAGAAGATTTTCAAAATCAAAATATTTCATGTTTTCTATCTTTCAAGAAGAAAGACTAATCGGCATAAAAAGCTAGATCATGTCTCTTTGAAACATATTTCAAAATTGGTAAAACATGATTTGGTAAGAGGTTTACCAAAAATAAGTTTTGACAAAGAATTTTTCTGTGAAAATTGTTTGAAAGGAAAACAAGTTAAAACCTCTTTCTCTTCTAAAAGTTTTGTAACGTCTTCAAGACCTTTAGAACTATTACATATGGATTTATTTGGTCCTATAAGGACATTAAGTCTTGGCAGAAAGAAATTTGGATTTGTCATTGTTGATGACTTTACTCGATTTTGTTGGATATTATTTTTATCACACAAAGATGAGTCCTTTAAGTGATTTAGAACTCTATCCAGAAAGTTACAGAACGAAAAAGGAATGTCCATTGCTAGTATCAGGAGTGATCATGGTGGAGAATTTGAAAATGAGAAGTTTAGAGTTTTCTGTGAAGAGAATGGAATTTTCCACAACTTCGGCCCCTAGAACTCCACAATGAATGGAGTGGTTGAAAGAAAGAATAGGACGGTTCAAGAGATGGCAAGGACCATGCTATGTGAGACTAATCTTCCTAAGTATTTCAAGCGTAGTCGTGAACACAAAGATGCTATATTCGTAACAGGATCTTGTTGTGACCTATGTCAAGAAAACTCCTTACGAAGTTATGGAATGGAAGAAGACCACGATATCCTACTTTCATCCATTTGGGTGCAAATGTTCCATTCGAATACGAAAGAGTGTTGGATAAATTCGACTCAAGACCTATCCAGAATCTTTCTAGGTTACTCATCATCGCCTAAGGCTTTTCGAAGTTTACAACTTGATTTCAAAGATTGAAGAGACAATTCATGTCAAGTTTGATGATAGTTCTCAATCCCATAAGGAAGATGACATGGAGATTGAAGGTCCTTCAAAGAACCTAGATGATGCCTCGTAAACTCCCTCGTCGACACTCATGAGGATAAGATTGAAGATATTCCGAAACTATAGAATCAAGACGAGATTGGAAGTATAAAAGTTCTCATCCGTAAGAGTTAATTATCGGTGAGACCTCGAAGGAGTTAAGACAAGGTCCAGATTCGCATTTAGAAGCTAATGTAGCTTTTATCTCTAAAGTAGAACCTAAGAAGGTTGAGGAAGCTCTTCAAGACGAAGCTTGGGTGTTAGCCATGCAAGAAGAGTCGAACCAATTCATAAGGAATAACGTCTCGTCCTTAGTTCCAAAACCTCCTAAGAAATCCATTATTGAAACCATATGGGTTTTCAAGAATAAGCTAGACGAATCAGGAAGAGTGAGTCATAACAAGGCCAGATTAGTAGCACAAGGCTACAATCAGCAAGAAGGAATAGACTACAACGAAACATATGCTCCAGTAGCGAGACTTGAAGTTATAAGGATTTTGTTGGCATATGCAATCTGTCACGATATAAAGTTGTTTCAGATGGATGTTAAGAGTGCATTTCTGAATGGCTTTATAGACGAAGAAGTCTATGTGAAACAACCTCCTGGCTTTGAAGATGTTAAAAATCCAGATTATGTCTAAAGACTTCACAAAGCCTTATACGGCCTGAAGCAAGCTCCCAGAGCTTGGTATGATCGTCTGAGTACTTTCTTAATAGAAAATGGTTTCAGCAGAGGTCAAGTTGATAAGACGCTCTTCAGAAAAAGTTCTCAGAATGATTTTATCTTAGTACAGATTTATGTTGATGATATCATATTTGGTGCTACTTCAAAAGGGTTATGCTTGAAGTTTGAGAGTCTAATGAAAAGAGAATTTGAAATGAGTATGATGGGTGAATTAAAGTTCTTTCTTAGGTTGCAAGTTAAGTAGACCAAAGAGAAGATCTTCATTCATCAACAGAAGTATGTGAAAGAGTTGTTGAATAAGTTTGACATGAATAATGTGAAGCCAATGGCAACTCCGATGCATCCTTCAAACCTTTTGTCGAAAGACGAACTTGGTAAGAAGATGGATCAAATCCTATATAGAGGGATGATCGGTTCTTTATTGTATCTTCTGACAAGTAGACTGATATTCTCGCTCAAGTGTATGCTTGTGTGCAAGATTTCAAGCCAATCCTAGAGAGTCTCATTTCTTCTTTGTTAAAAATTTTGAGATATCTCGCAGGTACTACTGATCTTTGCTTAATGTTTGAGAAAGGTAAAGATTTCAGGTTAATCGGATATTGTGATGCGGACTATGCCGGAGATAGAATCGAAAGAAAGAGCACAAGTGGAGGATGTCACTTTCTTGGAGGAAATCTAGTCTCCTGGTCAAGCAAGAGATAAAGCTCAATTGCTTTATCAACCGCTGAAGGAATACATATCCGCGAAGTTGTCGTTCACGTACGTGTGGATCAAGTATCAGCTTGAAGACTATTCAATTAAGGAGGAGGAGATTCCAATTTATTGCGACAACACCAGTGCAATAAATATGTCAAAGAATCCAATTCAGCATTCCAGAGTAAAGCATATAGAAGTCAGACATCATTTCCTGAGAGACTACGTTCAGATAAAGGTGGTGCTTCTAAAGTTCGTTGAAACAGAGCTTCAATGGACGAACATCTTCACTAAACCACTGAGTGAAGAACGTTTTCAGAAGATAAGACGCAATCTCAATATGGTGATGCTAAATGAGCAGTTAGGATAAAATAACGTGAGAAACTAACGGCGTTATGCACAGTGAGTTACAAATTGTAACTTCTCTCACAAGGAAGATTTTGGAGGAAATATCCGATAAACTCGAGGTTCTTAATGATTCGAGAACCCATCAGTCTATAACCCTATAAGTAGACTGAGATGAGTTTATAGCAGTCTTTTCATCATCTCCTGACGGTTCATTTCTACTTTACCAATTCTCTCAAAATCTTCTCACTCAAAAGTTTTTCAGAAGATAATCTTTCACTCTATTCAATGGAAGCAGCCATGGTTTATGGAAGACTTGTGGATTTTGAGTCACTAAGGAGAGACGGCATGGATGTAGAACCAGAGATCACAAGAGCTGGTTGAAAGAACTTCTTTCAGATTCGTGAATCTGTCTATACGGACGAGGTTTATGAGTTCTGGAAGAACGCTCGTCTGGTAGAAGACACTATTGTATCCTCTGTGGATAGAATAACAGTTATTGTCACAAAAGATTTGATAAGGAAGGTAACTGGTTGCCCATCGGTTGGAGAGAAACTGTCTACAAGGCCGGATGGATGTCCTCAGTTGGAATGAAAGAAGACGATGTCAAGAGGCAGCTCTATGGCACAAATGATTCCAGAGAGAGGAAGACGCCAACTCGATTCAAGGCCGAGTTCTTCATGCAATCTCGTTCAACTGCATTCTTCCCAGAGTTGGTTCGAGGCATTTGGTGACCACTCTAGGCTAACAATGTCCGTTCTTTCTTCTCAATCAAATCCTATAGATCTACCCTTCTTAATCTTTCACTATATGGTTATGGGTTAAAGGAAACTTCCAGATTATCCTTATGGTATGATTTTGACAAGGATTTTTATGGAATCCAAGATTCGCCCCGCACTAAGGTATAAGATTTAACTGCTCCGATGAAGAGCAAGATTGATGCTCATACTATTCGGCGAATGGGTCTGAATACAGTAGACAAAGATCACGCCGGTTCTTCAAAGAAACCAAGAACTGAGGGGGAGCATATATTGAAGAAGACTCCTGTCTCAAGTTCTCAATCGCTTATAAGTATCAAATCGCCTACTGCCGATTTAAGGAGAGTCCTAGGGAGACCTCTTATGAAAATGACGAGTCCTCTTTTCGAAGAAAATCAATCTCAGAGGGCAAAGCAAACTGCACCAAAGAGACAAGGAGAAAGTCTCTTGAGCGAAGTTGTGAAGAAAGCCAAGTGATCTCCAAGAATCAGGACTCTGAGGCAACAGGAAGAAAAGATTGCCAGAGAATAAAGGCGAGAAGAAACTTCTAAATCTTGTGCAGCCAAAGCCATAAGATCCTTAGTCTCAATTCTGGAAGAAGATATGGCCAGAAGATCTAAAGAGACTGAGAGGAAGAGAAAAGCAACAACTGTTAAAGGAAAATTTCCTGTGAAGAAATCAGCAAAACTAACTGAAGCAGAGAAAAAGACTAAGAAGGTTAGTCAAAAGAAGAGCATCTCAACTGCTGAGGACGTTAGTCTACAAAAGAGCTAACGACATCGTTCAAGTTGAAACAGAAACTGAGCATTTTATATTTCAGGATACTCCTGTGGTCCAACAAGAAGAACCAGTGAATGAAAGCACGATTCATGAGACACCTGGCATTATAAAGGAGGAACCAGCAGAAGAATGGCCGGTTCAGGAAACTTCTAAGGGAACACAACAAGAAGCAATCGCAGATGCAGATTTGGTCGATGATGAACCAAGTCTCAAGGTATATAACTACCGAAGTTCTTGAGAAATATAGGTGGAAATCAAATTGGTAGAAGTTATTACCAATCTGAGCAATGCTATTATAATCGGTGTTGAACCAATGAAGAAAATAGTAGCTCTGGTGCAACCTATGTTGATTAATGGTATCACGTGCCAGTTACTAAATGAAAAAGAGAAGTCTTTTTACGATACCTTGAGGCTTACTGATCATTTGCCATATCCCTCAAGACGTCCCTGCCCACCGTGTACTATGTTCCCAATCACAGAGAACATAGAGATAAAGGTTGTTCCAGACATTCAGCCAAGGCGTACAAAAGATTTTTCAAAGGGAAAGTCAAAATTATTTCCTGAAGATAATGTTGATGATGATCTTTTCGCAGATCAGATTGCAGAAGAAGTGTGGAAAATTGATGAAGCATGCATTCCTGCACAAGATCCAGATCAAGCGAGCTGCAGCCATACAAATCGTCGAAAGATCGCCCAAGAGGGGAAGTATAAGAACAGGAACATTTACTGAGTTCCTTGTTTAGACAGTTCTTCGTATTAGGCCTCTGTCTAGTACACTGTCTATAGAAGCACAAGCTTTATCCCTGCAAGGAAGACAGTTGTTGATGCTGTCAGTTCCTTTTGATCTAAATCTTCCTGAAGCTGCAACATTCATTCGTCCACCGACTTTTGAGATTAATGAAGACTACACTCCATCTTCTGATGCCTATACTACTTCAATTCCTTTCGCTCCTCCATCAGCAGAAGCAGATCAAGCCTCTTCATCAGATGAAGTCAGTAGATTACGAGGAGAACTCAATGACATGAAGGAGACGGTGAATGATCTAAAGAAGATGATAGCGAGAATCGCCAAGAACCGTAATCGATAATCATTTTTATTATAACAAATAGGGGAGAGCAGGAAAGAAGAAAATAATCGAAGAGGAGAGGATGTTTAGATGAAGAAGGTGTGACCACAATGCATTTAAGACAGAAGAAGATAAGTTTTTTTGTCTTATTTTACAACATCTGTAAATTTTGTTTTGTTTTCTTTTCTTGTATGTAATTTGTTATATTCAAAAAGGGGGAGATTGTTAAGTCAGAATGACTTTATAGATAAATGATTTTGATGTATAACAAATATAGTGAGATCAAAAACAAGAAAAACAAAAGCGATCCGCATTTAATTCGGAGATGTATTTAATAAGACGATCTGATTTGAGTCCAAGATGATTTAAGTTTGAATAAATGCATAAAGAGATGAGCGAAGTTGCAGACATCATCACCGACATGAGGCGAAGTTGATATAAGTCAAACATGCATTTAAGTTTGTCAAAGTAAAAAATCAACACAGACGCAGATGACACAAGACAATAAAAGACACAAATGTAGATATAGATGCAGAAAGAAAAGCAGACGCAGACGCAGACGCAAAGCGAAGCAAACGCAGACGCAAAGCAAAGCAAACGTAGACGCAGAAAAGAAACAGACGTAAGAGTCAGTTCGAGTTAGTTACAGAACTCAACTGATTAACCGTTTCTTTAAAAATTAAAGATTCAAGATTCAAGAATCAAGAAGCGATTCATTTAAGGCTATAAATACAAGTCAAGTCAAGACCGCAGAGTTAATGTTTTGAAGAAAAAATTACACAAAGTGAAAAGCGATTAAGTGCGAATTAGCTTCACGCTATCTTACTGTAACAAAGTGTTCAAATACTTTTCTGAAAAGAAAGAGTTGTACAGATAGCTGCAGAGGCTAAGTGTGAAAGAATCTTGGTGTAGAGACTCAATGCACTCGTGAAAGAATACTTGTAAAGTTTGAAGAGATAGTGAAATCTCGTAAGAAACTCGAGGATCGGACGTAGCCCACGGTTTGGGGTGAACCAGATAAATCTGCGTATCTACTACTCTCACTCTATCTCACTTTTAGTTTCAAAGTTGATCTTTATTTACTATTCATATACTTAGCATTGAAAAGTTTTGATCAATCATGATTAATAAGAATTCTGTAAAGAATTTTTATTTCTAACAAGTAATTTGAAAAAGATATTCAAAAAGGGGAATACACAATTCAACCCCCCCCCCTTCTCGTGCATTCTATTATCATTTTATAAGTGTTGTATTAACTTGTGATTCACTTCAAAGATAATCATGAGCACTTTCATATGTTACTCTAGTTTAGTATCTTCTCAAAACTTTAGACTATGGGAGCTATGACTAACAATTATTCACTAAGTCATAAGTTTCTTCCTCTATCGCTTCCACATATATATCACTAACAATTATTTGTACTAGTCAAGAAGGTTAAATTCTGTGAACCTTCATCATACACAAATATATATATATATATATATATATATATATATATATATATATATATATATATATATATATATATTACCTACACACTTAATATACTCACTTGTGTATGATGAAGGGTCACATCAATTTAACCTTCTTGGACTTGTACAAATATCACCCTTATTCATATAATCCTCCCATCATCCTTCACATTACATCTTACATATATCCATTCACCATTGATTCAAAATTATCACACTATTTATAAATCTAAGAAAAATCATCACACAACTTACATATCAAACAAGTAGCACATTTCTCAAATCAATCACAAACAGGAAAAGCAACATTTTTCAAGTAATTGAAAGCATTTCATGCTCTTGATTCAAAAAAACTTTTATTTCTTGATTTGGAAAAAGAAAACTTAAAGGCTCATTACTCAATTTATAAGCTTATACCCACTCAGGTGCCGATTTCATATTCTTAAGACCATAAGAATCTTTATTTTTTATACATTCCACTTATTCACTTTAAGCTCAACGCTTCTTCTTATATCCTTGTCTTCCTCAGACAAGCCATGTTCATACATTTAAATCTATATCACATTCGGAGATATATCACCATAATGCCATACACTACATTTTCCCCCCACTTCACTTACATTAAACCATTGTCTGTCATATACCCATATGCTATTTCGCATTTCCATTTATCCAATGAAAAATTATCATTTCCCGTCACTGATTCGGTCAGCCCGAACTTTTAACAATTGGTTATCTGAGTAACTTATATACATGCGCCCATGTAAGATCTCAATTCCGGCGCTCTGATACCATAAATGTTGGAACCCGATCCAGAGACCAGACCCCAACAACTTATAACTTAATACTCTTACTCTTGCTTTAATTCCACATCTATTGGACCCAATTCCAGAGCCTAATTCCGGATTCCTAAAGCCTTGTGTTTATTTCCTTACAGGATCCTTAGCTGTAACTCTATATTCGTGGCAAGCGCATGCTATTTAAACACCAAAATCATAAGTTGACTTATTCATATGAGTTGTAGCTCTATGCCTCAAGTTCGTTTTGCAACAAGAATCACCTCAAACGGAGTTGTATAACTCAAGATATGCTGAAAAAAAACCTAAAAGAGCTCATACTCTAGATATGATCTCCAAACTGACCTCTCACTTACTTTAATGCAAACTTTTTCAATTTGACTCCAAAAGATACCAATTTTTGTGGAGAGGAATATATATGTCTTAGGAATCTAATGGTTCAAGTCTCACCTCAATTGGAGGTCGGATGAGGAATTTATACCCAAAAGAATCAAGTATGTTCATGCTCTAAATCAGTTTGAAACTCTTTTGGAGGGAACACCATATCTTTTGACCTATAAATCGGATTTCTTTCTTTTTTATACCATTAGAAAGTAGACATCTAGATCTACAACTATTATGAAGACTGAAAAATGAGATTCGGCCTCTAAAAATTCGAAAATTCACCATCTTTCCCTTAGCTGTCCGTTAAACGGACAGCCATGTCCGTTTAACGGACAGGTACGGGTGAAAATGTCCCAAATGGTCCGAGAATGTCCGTTAAACAGACATGACTGTCCGTTTAACGGAAAAGGGTAGGCTAAGGGGTGTTTTTGCACCCAAGGCTGTCTGTTTAACGGACATGCAACTCCCCAAAAGCTTTCAATTCTCTTCCAATGCATCTCAATCTTTAACCTATTTTCACAACCATTATACACTTCCCAAATTTACTCATTTCAAAGCCTAAACACTTCATAACACTTCAAACTCCAAGTTCAACTCACCAAATTTATAATTTCCAACTTAATTGATCCATCAAACCATGAATTCATTTCTTAGTCATCAAGGTCATCATAAGCTCACAAGCAATATGAACATCAAAAATGACTTTAACAATTATCTTCCAATTGTCATAACTTCCTACTCCAAAACCTAAAAAGTACATATTATACCTCAATGGAAAGATAACAAGATGCTCTACAACTCTTATGAAGGATGCAAAAGTCAATTTCATCATCAAAGTAGGCAAAAACTCACTCAAAAGTATTGCTCATCTAAGGACCAATGTAACAGAAACATAGTTATATGAACAGTGACTGAATGTGTTCCAATCCTCATAAATTTTTAACCCTAAGTCCAAATGAGACAAATTATATACCCTTAGAAAGTTCTGAACTTCTACTACAATTTTTACGAAGACTTCCCGATCCAATTCAAGCCCTAAGAGGGATTAAATCCTAAGTGAAGTTTCTATCAAATTTTAGGAAAATTTGACAGCACTTCACTTGAAAATACAACTAGCCAAACTTCAATCCTAGCTCCACCACCTGCATAAAAACTTCATATTCACAAATTTCAATCCTCAAAATCATCAACCCATCCATATAAACCTATCATTTAACTCAAAAATAGCAACACACGCAATTCCCTTCTTTTGCCAAAAATCAAACCATACAACAATATCTTGATATACAAAGCACATGAAATTTGCACAAAGAACCTTAACTCTTAAAACTCTTGTACTTGCATTAACAATATGAGATATTACAACACATTAGCGGGCATTTAGCCCGATTACAAACCAAAAGATCAAAAGTCAAGAAAATACAAAGTGGATCAATTCTCCAAAATACAACCTAACTCTTTGTTTCCAAAAAGGACTTCTAAATTAGAAACATTGAAGTGATGCCTCAATCCAGTACTGTAACTCGAGTTTCCACTCGTTACCTGTGGAGGGGGAAAGGGGTATGAGCTCGACGGCTTAGTCGGTAACAGCTTAATAATTAAGAAATAAGCAAAAACGTTCTTAATTCCTTCATTTTTAAAGCAACTTTCAGATTGATAAAAATCTTTCACACTTATCAAGGCCAATTTACATTGCTCAACAATGCTTTTACTTCATCAAAACTCCTTAATTTCAAAGCCAATATCACATTGATGAAAACCTTTACAATTTTTATTTAAAACTTTTCACACATCAAGCTATCACATAAGCATATATAAAGTGGTTTATCAATTTATCAAAGGCAATTACCAAACAATACAACATACAAAAACAACTTAATCAAACATATCACATAATCACATAAAAGATGGTTTGGGTGGATCCAAACAGGACGTACTACACATTTCCGCAGAGCGGTCATGTGTAGCCGTGAACACACGAAGGAGTCCGTGAGGAGCTCTATTGCCACTAGCGGGCAGCCTGGAGAAGGCTATAATTTTGACAGGTGCACCTATCACACATGAGGGACCACCCCAAACCCAAATAAACATGTACATCATATAATTCACAACAATTCATGATCATTAGCCTCAATTGGCAAAAATCACTTTCACATAATCGTTGAACTAACACACACAAATCTCTTTCACTTGATAAAACAAAGTAACAAACATTTCCATAAGGCATTTGCATCAAAACATCTTATACATGGTTAAACCATCACAAAAAGCAACTCATTTACAAATGAAAGGTCATAGGCAAAAATAAAAACCTTCAATGACATTTATTTCAAACAATTGAGTAGCCTATTATCTCAATCATTAAAATATTACCCACCTCAATCCTTTAGCCTTGCAATTAGTCAAATGACCTTGCTTCTAGCTCTAATAACCTCTCTTCACCTTCATTAAACAATAACAACCCAATTAACATGATGATAACCCAAATTAAACATTTCTAGGAGAGGAAAGCATGGAATTAAACCTACCTAACTTTACCCAAACCTTACCTAAGCCATTTGCATCAAAACCCACTTATAAATCCAAAGAATTTATCATTTTTCTTACCTTGAAAGGAGACCCACGAAATTTATCCCTCTCTTGGCTTTGAGGAAAACTCTTAAACCTTTCTTTCTTTTCTCCTCCTTAAACACTCTATTACCCTTCACTAAGCAAGAAAAACCCAAGGACTTAGCCTCTTTCTTCTTCTTCTTCTTCTTCTTCTTCTTCTTCTTCTTCTTCTTCGAAGCTCTCCCTCTCCCTTTCTCTAGAAATTTCGTGATTCATCTCCTACTTTGTTGGACCCAGCTGCCGGAGCCCAACGTCTGACATGTGAGAGCGTGGCGGGGAAAACGTGATCATAATACATCTAATACATTTCAAAAGAAAGACCCGCGGAAGAGTAGTGGGCCTGTTGGAAGGTACACTTGAAACCCGCTTTCATGCATAATTTAAGTAAACAAAGTGAAACATGGATTAAACGATTTAGAAAGGAGACCATTGGAAGTTCAATGGACTCATCGTGAATAAACTCAAAACGTGCTTTCATGCTTGTAAGCAACCAAAACCGTAATTCATGTTTCAATTGATGATATCTCAAAACAAATTACAACTCTGAGTTCAAGAGCCGAAATATAAAACACTCTTGAACCAATGATACTTGAAATGAAATTAAAGTTGTGAAAATAAACATGACAAAATATAACTGGAGTGCTGTCGTACTCGTGACTCACTCACTCGATCTCTGGCTCGTCACCTGTATGGGGGAGATTAGAGAGGGGGTGAGCTATAAAGCTCGTGGGAACATATTTATAATATAGTAATAAACAAAAATATTCAAAAATATCTCATTGCCGTAATACTTGTTGAAATCATAATATCTGAACATGTATGAGTCATTTCTTGTAAAGTACTTGATTCTTGAATAAATCATTATGCATGTCACATAACAAAACATAACACATAACATGATGGTTTGGGTGTCCCGGGTTCGTGACGTACTACACATAGCCATCGAAATGTTGATGTGTAGACGTAGTTTCACGAGGGAATCTATCTGAGAAACCCTGTGCCACAGTCGGGCAGGCGGGAGAAGCCTTTCTGAGTCAATGTGCACTTGACTAATTTTGAGGGACACCGCAAACCCACATAAGCATGCATAATTCGTATTCTCGTAAACTGATTTGCCAATCCAGCACTTGCTTGTAATCTTGCTTGTAAACTTGCTTGTCATATATATAATTAGTAAAGCTTGAAGCCATGCACTTGTATTCGTAAAAAGGAAAACATTCCTTTGTAAAAATCTTGATAATAATCATGAATGCATAACACAATGCAGAATATAATCATTTATGCAATGCGATCGTGAAATGCTGTAATGTAAATGCGTTAAATCTTGCTTGATTTGAACTAAACAATGAGCACTTATATACTTTATTATAAACATGAACCCACCTGGATTCCTTGCTTGATCTTGCCTAGGAATGAGTTTCCTCTAGATCCTCTTGATCCTCTTGCCTCTCTTGGTTTCCTAAAATAAGAACCAAAATCTCTCTTGGTTTCCTAAAATAAGAACCAAAATCTTATTCAGAACTCATGTAGAAACCATAATGTCATTCCTAACTTCCGTCTCAAATTTCATATTCTTAAGAATTGATTCATCAATTCATCTCTTCACAACACTTGCAGATCTATATCTCTAGTTCACAAAGCCTCTAAAATCACTCCAAAAGGACTTCTGTATCAAAAGATATGCGCAAAACCCTAAAAATAAAACAGCAGAAACATCTTGAGTTCGCCGCGACGAAGGCGCTTCATGCCATGACGAATAACTCAAGGCCATGGCCATGAAGGTCACAGACGCCTCGACGCCATGGCGAGGGCCAGCCTCTTGCCGCGTCGAGCAAAAATCACGCACGCCGCGACGTGCTACGTGCAAGCCTTCCCCGCACGCCGCGGCGTGCTCATGAGCACGTCGCGACGTGTGGACGGGAGAGTCGACTCCCGAACCCAGATCTCCGACATTTTCAACCCTAAAACCTTCCCTTCTTCTTCTACAACAAATCTAAGCCATGAATCAAGTCATATACTTCCATTCTACACTTATTCTAACACCAAAAACATCAACAAAAATACAAACCCAAGCAAATCTACAACATTTCACCATAAACCCTAAAACAACGATTTCTCCCTCAATCCACGCAAAACTAAGGTTAGATTCAACTTAAACAAGTGTAGAAGAGTTAATCTTACCTTAAGGATGCTTGAAAATCCGACGGAATCAACAAACGAAAGCTTCCCTTTTCTTCCTCTCTTCTTCTCCTTCACCGTCGCCCACTCTCTCCGTTCTTTCTCCCTTTTTATTTCTTCTTATTCTTCTTTTCTCTCTTTATTTCCTTACTCTAATTTCTTTAACCTACATAATAAGCCAAAGACTCAAATGCCCCTCCTTACTTAGGCTAAAATCATCCTAACTCAAATACTTGACCAATATGCCCTTAACCATAATTACCCTTTCATAACCATTTTTACTCTTCCTAACACTTATTCCATAAACACATATTTCATACCAAACTCAATTAAATCCAAATTTTCCATGAATATTCTCAATAAAATCAAACTATACCATAAATCATAATTCAAATAATTTCATACTTAATAACTTCAAGAAAACAAAAAAATTTGGGGTCTAACATACTTTCCCCAACATGTGGCTTTTTAACTTATAACTTAAGTATCAACACTCAAAACTACGTAGTTTCACTTAAAAGCATTCCCTTCCTTAATAAATTTTTCTCCTTTCCCTTACATGCACGATTTCACCCTATCTTCCTCTTCTTCTTGTTTTAAATGAAACTTAAATGGACCCTTGTAACCTTCCTTCAAAACCTTAATCCCTATAACCACAAGTGAATTACCTAAATTGCCCCTAAGCCCTTTTTAGTCCTTTTAAACTCTAACAACTAACAACTAATTCAACTCTAATTTATACTAATCCCACCATTTAATTTCCATCCCTCTAAACACTATAAACCTCAATTTATTCCAACTAAAAGGAAATTTCAAATTAAACCTCAAAAATAAATTAAACATACTTAATGCGATTCGGGGCCCAACAATTCACACATATATCCCAGTCAACAAAATCCAATGGAGGTAAGATTTCATTTTTCACCAACCTCTGTACCCTTTCTTTGGATATATGACCTAATCTTTTATGCCAAAAAAAAACAAAATATTCATTATGTGCACTACATTTATTTCCTATAATGTGGTCAACATGAAACAGAGATTCAACAAAATCAACATCAAGATTGAAACGATATAAACAATCAATTAATGTACCAGAACTATAATAGTACTTATGTTTATACAATGAAAAGACATTGTTTCCAATCTTGAATTGAAATCCTACATCATCCAATTTTGCAACAGAAAATAAATTCCTAGCACATTCAGGAACATAAAGACACTTTTCTAGATCTAGGTAACATCCAGTATCCAAGATCAATCTGTACGTCCCAATGCCCTCTATCCGTGCCTTCATTCTGTTTCCCATATACAAGAACTTTTCAGCTCCGTTTATGGTCTAGATTGTAAGGAATCCCTGTTTAACATTTGACACATGAGTAGTTGCACCAAAATCTAACCACCAAGTATTTTTAGGCACATCAATAAGATTTGATTCAAAACATACTGAGACATAGTATGTACCTTTCTTTTCGAACCAAGCCTTTCTTTTTGGACAATCTTTCTGAAAGTGACCAGACTTCTTACAGAAGTGGCACCTCTTATCTTTCTTGATTCAACCCTCATTAACTTTGCTGAGGGCTTTGTCCTTCTCTTTGCCTTTCTTTCGTGGTTTATTCTTGTTGCTACTAGCACCTTGATGAAATGTGAGATGAATGGAGTGGTCCTTTATTTTCTTCAATCTCCCTTCTTCCTGAACCAACATGGCCTTTATTTCTTGAAGGTTCCATTTTTCTTTAATGGTGTTATAATTTACCTGGAACTGGCCAAATTCTACAAGAAGGGAGTTGATAATAAACTGTACTAGAAATGACTCACTCACATCCATACCCATGGATTTCAACTTTGCAGCTAGGTTTGACATATGAGTTACATGATCATGAATGGGCTATGACCATTCAAATTTCTTGGTCGTTAGCTCACTCATTAAAGTCCCTACTATGGACTTGTCAGCTATATCAGATTGGGAGTATTCTTTCAGCTTCAACATGAACTCCTTTGCATTGCCCGTTTTAGGCATTGATGGCTTGACATTTTCGACGATCGTCATTCGCATTAAATTCAAGCACAACCTATTAGACCGTTCCCAAGCCTCATTATAAGACTTGTCAGCTTCAGAACTGGCCTCAGTTATGGCTTCAGGCCTTACGTCTGAAATTATGGCTAAGTCCAAATCCATTACACCCAGTTGAAACTGGATTTGTTCGAACCAATCCTCATAATTCAGACCATTGAATTTAATCAAGCCATTGCCTAAGGTGAACAAACTAGTAGATGCTGCACATACAACATATAGTTCACATGAATGCTTTGAGTAAACCTAAATGGAAACATTAATTATGTATTTAAATCCTCCTTTGGGTGAAATTTAAATACACAGAAATAACCTAGGATGATGCTTATATATAATACTATAATGGACAATCAAACATAGTACAGTCAATATGTATGTTATCTTTGGCTATACAATCATATTAACTTAATATGTTATTAAAATCCCTTTAATGTCATTAATTATAAGCAATGGTCCACCTTTGGGTGACCTCCTAGCGTTATAATTAATAATCTCAATTGTTCAATGCAACCGTTATGTCATTTTTCGCATCATATTATATTGAACAATTGAAACAATTCACAATTAAATGATTAAAATTTTCAAGCTACGCCACTTTGGTGACTAACAAGCTTTCCATGCAATAAACATTTAATTGGAAAATTATTATATATGAAAAAATTTAATTTAACTAGTTTGGTCACTTTGGTGACAAACAAACTATTTTAAATGTCCATAATGTCATGTATTATATTCTACATATACTAGGAAAATTTAATTCCAATTATTACATAATATAAAATATTCCTAGTACCAAACAAATAAATAATATGGCACTAAATTCTAAAATTATATTATGTATAAATCAATTATGAATCAAAAATTCCTTATAATTGAGCCATACATATCTATAAACTTAATAAAACTTTTGGGGCCCAAAAAATCAGTCCAGAAGCTCCTTATTGGGCTTGGAAGCCCGTTTGGTGCGTGCAGAGCACACACCAGCTTTTGAAGACAGAGGCGCAGGTCGGGCGCATGCAATGAGTTGGCTTCATCTGGCGCATGCATAGCACGCGCCAGACTTTGCAGGATGAGTCAGCGTCTGGCGCGTCTTCATCCACCGATTCTGGTTTTTTTTCCTTTCTTCTTTTCTTTCTTTTCCTATGATGCTTTTGATTCTTTATACCACAAAACATCTGAAGCCTTATGAAGAGCATCTGTTGTATTTGATTTCTCGTTATACCAAAAAACCATTCCAACCCATTGATTTTCTCACCCGGAACAATCCATCCATAACAGGTGAGTTTCGTTTCTCTTTCCACCATTAAATTGAAAATCATACCGTATATGCACAGAAATGAACGAACAAAACAAACTAAATATCAGGAAATCATAATCTAGAAACGCAACAAACAATACCCATATAAACATGAAGCAATTTCGGTTCTTTCGTTTGTATATATTTCCTTACTCTAACCCATACATTTATGCAAACCATCACCGTAATAATTCAATCTTTAGTGTTTTGAATTGCATGATACTTTGGTTCATCCTTATACATCCAGAAAATTAGCAAACCGAAAACTTCAAAACACAATCATATATTATCACCGAAAGTTCTTATTCAATTTCTGAATTACTTTCATGGCATTGCAACGAGGAAAATAATGCCATAAACTACAGAAGCTTTCATCATGTTATACAAAATTATACACGGTAGAATAATTAATCATGCAATACCGTGGCTCTGATACCAATTGTAAATCATTTATAGGATCGATTTGATTTACGTACCCGTATCCATATCGCTTCTTCGTTAAATGTTGATTATTTTGAAAGAGTTTATTTCCTCTCGTCTTCTTTCGTTTTGTTTTTCTCAATGGCTAAGAATGATTCATTTCATAAGTTATTTGCAATTTATATACCATTACCAAAGGACATGTCCTTTGGAGTTAGAAGAGAGAGGAAAAGGGTCTGTGACCCATTTGAGACCAGTCGGTAATACCCAATAACCATTATCTTGGGTGCATTTTATAGGACTCAATACGATAAATTATATGGGACATAAAATAGTCTTACAAATATGTGATATGATTGTGATTCTGGTTGCGGGGGATCGTTTATCTTAACATAGAATAGTAAGCTGTACTACGATACCCTTTAACTCGCCCTGACTGTCCCCTGTGAGGTTTTATATAGATTTGTAACATTAGTTTCCTTTAATGGAATTTCCTATTTTCCTATTCAGAAAACCAAGAAGAAACTATATACATAATAACAGCTAAACAAACGATAAAAAGATATATTTCTTGTTGAAAAATCAAGCCTGGATCAAAAATATATATTTCTTGTTGGAAAATTGAGCCTAGATTAGGTCACAATCGTAACAGAATAATTAAGCAATTTTTTATATTTTAATTTTTCAAAATTTAGATCATTTTAATTTTATAAAATAATTAATAATTAAATCATAATAAAACATAAATATTAATTCGTAATTTATTTTGGAACTTAATCATATTTTTACGTATCCCTAACTGCTTTCAAAACTAGTTATCTCAATCACCATAACAATATAAATGTTAGGTCTAACGGTATTTACAAAACAAATTTAGAAAATTTTGTAACTCTTACAAAAAGAATTAAACAAGAAATACTAGCTTTATTGGAACTTAATCTTATTTATAATAAGTTTTGGACATTTTAGTAATTTAATTAAAATTAAATTCTAATTATAATTAAACTTCAATTATAGTTACAAATAATTTTAATTAAATACCAGCTATACCTAAATAAAATCCAATATATGATCCTTATTTATTAAATATTTCATATTTAATCATAATATTTCTCAAGCTTTACAATCAATTCTAACTTTGATTAAAATATATTTGTTCTCTTCAACTCATTCTTTATGTGAGACTCATTAAGTTCGCAAATATATTAGCAATGAATATAAATTATATTCCTAAATCATATTTAGGATTAGATAAATTAAACTCCATTAATTTATATTTAATTCTTTAATTAAATAATTTTTATTCATAGATCAAGATTGATATCTAGTAATGCATCATGACCATTCAAATATTCTAGAATGCCAAAGTAGTTTTGAATAATCTTTCCGTGGTCATTATAATTTCATTGGCAATGTATAATTATCCTATGAGCTTTATCACATACATTTAAATGTGTATAAGATAAAAATGTCTTTAAATTATTTTGTCACTAAACTACAACCAACCGATTGGTCGTAAGTTATAAACTAACAATCTTCCACTTACACTAAGTCAATTATTTAAGTATCATATATCACATCATCATATGACGATCATGCTATTGTTAGAAAAGTGGTTGAATGAGAGAATTCTACAAGATTTTCGACAAGTAAATATTTGCTTAAAATTTATAACTTTCATCTTAATTATTATCATAATTAAGAAAAATTACATAAATATATACTTGGATTTTTATGAGAACTTAGCTCCTTTTATATGTCTAATGACTCTAATGTTCTCTTTTATATGCCTAATGACTATAATATTTCATAGTATACAATGCAAGGAACTACATCAAGTTCATTTAAGAACTTATTCATCCAATTAATCATTTTCACTAATTGAAAATGTATATTATTGATCATTGTTTTATTGGAACCTTTCCAATATTAAAATGGTATTATTTTAAGTAAAATAGACCTTAATTATGATTGACTTCTAAAATTAATATCTATATAAACTTGAACTCAAATATCAACTTATATATAGAATAATAGATATCTTTAATACTTCATGAGTATCATATACATCAAATACTAAACATCTTTAGTACATTATCTATGTACTTGGACTTAAAATAGATAAATAACTACCAATCTATCTTTATAGATTTAATTCCCAAAATTAAGTTGTTACTTTTCATATCTAACAAGAATTGCTCTTGGACAATTATGTTTTCAACAATTGAAAATTATAATTATTATTTTCTCGTGAGCAATATGTCTCTATATACTCCCACTGAAGAGGAAAACTATACTTCCACTAACCTTCTTGTAAACATGATAAATTCATAATTATCTCCAAAATAAACTCTTTGAATTCATCATGAAAGTGAATCTTTCAATCTCTCATAGCCTTTCAGTATGCATAAAATGTATCAATAAAGACATTAACTCCAATTGGATGTATAGAAATGAGGTTTAAAATTTTCAAATTTCATCTTACTCTCACTACTTATTTTAAGAACCATTCTCATATACTATACATTGGAACAAACAATTTATTCAATAGGTCTATAAGATTATATCCAACCATTTGGATACTTTTAACCTTTTATTATCCAATTTAGTTCTAAACTTAATAGATAATACATACTTCAATTAAGCTTCACATCCTTATCATTAACTTTGACTCCTTCAAAATCTTAGCATTCTATATCTAATATGAAATCTTGGTGATTGATCTAATTAGAATTGTTGAAGGTAAGTCATTGTACTAGTTATAGTTACGAAAGAAATAATATTGCACCCTTCTTACATAAATCCATTCTCTTATGGAATTTTGTTATAAAGGTATTCACTAGAGAATTTCATTCCTTATAGATAACCAAAATTTGAAACTCACCATAACAATCTCATTGAAGTACTTCAACATTCTCAATGCTTAATTTCTACTTAGATCTAAATAATTTGATTCAAAATTTTAAATTAACATTTCATTCAAGACATATGACTATATCACATAAAGTTATTAGTAATATACTGAAACATAATTATCATTCATTTATGAATTGTTATTCCATTCAATACATCACACGTATAAATTTAACAATTCAATATCATCATCATCCTTTCACCAAAGGTTGATTTGGTTATTTTCAACTTAACAAGTTTCATAAGTTTTATATGATTTATAATCAAAAGGGTATGTATATCATTGTATGTAACTTTATGACTCTCATCAATTCCTTGTATGTAAATTTATGATTCTCATCATTTTATTTAACCAACATGGCATAAAAGGATAGTCTTAGTTATGTAACTTTATATTCTTACCACTTATATTAAACATAAGTCTCCTTTGATTCAACATATACAAACTATTTGTATAAAATTTGATCAACTACTTTTACTCAACAATATATTTCTTATCATGCTTTGAACATTGTAATAATGTTGAATTTAAATATAATATTAAATACTCATAAGCATGAACTAGAAATATATATGATATCTATCATATCACATATAGGCAAGAAAATTCATAATCATTTTCTTCTTATGACAGTTATTATTATACTATAGTAAAGTCATTAATTGATGTTATTATACAATCAAGATATTATACCTTTAAGCTCTACTTCAAGTAACCTCTTGCATCTTGCTATCATGGTATTGACATACATTTTACATGTTATCATCAAAGTTTATGACAAGGTGTCGTGAAAAACAAAAGAGAAGAGAGAAAAAAACGTAGAGAAAGAAGAGAAGAAGGAGAAAATCGTGGAAGAAGAGAGAAAAGGAAGAAAGAAGAAGAAAAGAGGAAGAAATCAAGCTTGTTAAGGTAAGCTCATCTTTTTCTTCTTGCTTTATTAGAGAAATGAGTTGTATTAAGGATGAAGGGATTATAGAGAGAATGGGTATTGTGTTGAAAGAAGATGATTTGAGAGACCCATTTTATTTTTAGAGTTTCTAAACTAGGTTTTTGGCTTTTCTAACCTAGATAAACCATGGGTAAGTTAAAGATTAGCCTAATTTATCATTTTTTGTAATTTTGAAGTTTTAAAGATTTTATTAAATTGGAATTGAATAGGAGATTGGTTTGTTTTAGGAAATCAAGAGAACCCTATCTAAGAGCAAGGGGAGAGACATCTTTGAGCAAGTCTATAAGCAAGGAAATCAAGGTAGGTTTTATGTTTATAATTGAATAATGAGTCATTAAAGTTTTTACAAATCAAGAGAATAAAATGATTTCAAGTACTTCATAAATGTGCATATATTGTTTTTAAATGATTTAAAGAATTTGCTTATATGTGTGTATATGCTTAATTGATTGGATTTGAATTGTTGTGAATGTGAAAAAATACATTGTGATGTATGACCATGTTATGCCATTGAATTGTGTCATGACATTTTGTATAAAGCAAAAGTATGGGAATATGAAATTGTGATTGAATTGAGCATGAAAGTTGATTATGTTTGGGCAAGAGTGGAACTGTTTTGTAGTCACGTGCACATCGATATAAAGCTTTCTCTCGGCTGCCCGCTTGTGTCCCACGAGATCTGAAAAGTAGACTCATTTCGTTCACGGTGTAAACTTCGGTTTCTTTGTTTTCTTCCACGGAACCCTCGAATCATTTGTTGTGCATTGCATCTGTGAATTGTCAAGTTGATGCATGCATGATTTGTATTATTGTGAATTGGTTGAGAACTATGCTTTTCTTGAATTCAATAAGAATTTTCTATGATAAATGAATAATTTCAATGGTTTTGCTTGTTATCGATTATAAATTGTTACCCACGAGTTTTCAAGCTCACCCCCTTCCCATCTCATCTTCAAGTGAAGAGATCGAGGTCGAGTAATCAAGAGTTGACGCAACATTTCGATTATGTATATTTTGTATTTGAATTTAGATTTTGTAAAAGTAAGACTTTAAATGCATTTCGAGAACTATCGGGTTTTGCATCTTTTGTATTTTAGATTTTGATATTGATGATGTAATGTGACTTGGAATACCATTAAAGTTTTGTAGAAATCCTATCTTTTGATGTTAATGAGATACGAATTGTGTATGAATGACGTGAGTTGAAATTAGATATATTTGAAGAAGCTATCCACTTGAGTTGATGAACTGTGAACATGAATTGTTGTTATATATATATATATGAGATGTTATGAAAAAGAAAGATGGGGATTACGAGGGATTACGAATGATAAGATGTTGTTGGATATGAAGAGTCAAATGAATTGAGGTTGAGAGTTTGATGAATTCCAATTAGGTAGTTGAATTGTTATGAATGATGTTCTAATAGAGAAAGTGAAGTTGGGATAAATTTCAAGTCTTCCATAGGAGTAGAAATTATTTACTGACTTCAAGGAAAAAAGTAGATTAATATAGGATGAATTAGACAAAGTAGTCTTCTTAGAAGTTGTAGTTTATCCTCTTAGCTTTTCAATGGAATAAATTATGCAAAATTTGGATATTAGAGTTAAGAGATATGAGTATTATAATTTATAAGTGGTGATATTGCATAGGATGTAAACCTAAGACAGCTATGGTAAATGATAAGAATTAATGGTCTTGATGAATCAAATGAGTAGGGATTAGAGGATTTAATGGGACAAAGATGGTGTTTGAATGGATTTGAATTGGTATTGCACTAGAAGGGTTGAATTTGGGAAGATTATGGGTGAATATAATGTTAGAATGGATGTAGGAACCATTGGAGAGGCTTTGGAGGAGGTTTTGGGTGACATATGTTCGTTAAATGGACCTTCTCAGGTGAAAAAGGACCCCCAGCCTTGCCAATGTCCGTTTAACAAACGTTATCCTTCTTGGGTGAAAAATGGCTCCTCAACCCATTTATGTTCGATAGGTGGACATGTATGTCTATTAAACAGACATTCACATGATAGCTGTAGTAAATCGTAATTTTTGACCATTTTAAAGGCTCAATCTCACTTCGATTCTTCATGAAACTTTTAGATCTCAAAGTCCTTTTTCAAATCGTCTAAAAGGTACATCAATCCGACATTTGTAGTAAAAGTTATGGCAATCGCGCCAAGGCAGGTACAAAAATGATTAAGGACTTAAAACATGTTTGATATTTTTGGCTATAACTTCTTCATCCGATCTCCGAATGAAGTGATTCTTGAAGCAATATATTCCTAAGACATTTTTTGTCTCTCCATAAAAATTGGTAGCTTTTGGTGTTGATTTGAAAATTTTTGATGGAAAGAAAATGAGGGATTCGTTGGAAGAGCATAGCGGGGTTATGAACATACGTTAGATTTTTAAGCATATCTTGAGCTATAGACCTCCAAATGAGATGATTCTTATTTCAAAATAAATAAGAGACATAGAGCTTCAAATATTCCAAAGAAGTCAACTGGTGATTCGAGCGTCTGACTAGTGTGGGCTCTCCCCGTGTGGTTTGAGATGTTATGAGAATGATGACTAAGGAGATTTTATCGAATTAACCCTTCATAGAAATACGCTCACGTCTTATGATATTCGAAATGATTGTTGGGCACCGAAACCCGAGACCCAACACTTGGCAAAACAAATCTTATATGTTATTACTAACTTTGCCTTTAAATTCATGTAATCATGAGTTTGCTTATCTAAATCACACAAATTTAGTTAATTAGAACTCATTGTTATACGACTAAACATATTAAGGTTAAAGTCAACTTGAGTTTTCATGCCTAATAATAAACAAAATTGTAGTTTATTCTTATAACAATGGAAGGCGACGATCATATTCAAACCATATACTTAACACTTTTAACGAGGGATTTAATTTTATTCGTCTTGTGAAACAAAAAATTGCATGTAAAATATCATACATATAAAATATACAGTTCAACTTACATCTAATATATAATATCAAGCTTCGTTTGATTCTTGTTTTGATCTTCACATTCCAAAATAATATTTGAACTCTTTGGAAAAATAGATTAGATTAAACCTATTGATTCCTAAATGAATTAGAGCAATGATTTAATTTTGAGCAATTAGTGATAGCTTCATTAGAGCTTAACCTATTTATAATAAACTTTTGACATTTTAATAATTTAATGAAAATTAAATTCTAATTTTAATTGAAATTTAATTAGATTACAAGTAATTCTAATAAATACCAATTGTGCCTAAATAAGAACTAATATCACATATTGGTCCACTTATTTATTAAATATCTTATATTTAATAATAAAGTTTCTAAACTTTACGATCAAGTTCAACTTAATTAAAATATGTTTGCTTTCTTCAACCCATTCTTTATGTAAGACTAATTAAGTTCCCAAATATATTGGTAATTAAAGTAAATTATAACTTTAAATCATATTTAGGATTAGATAAATTAATCTCCTTTAATTTATCTTTAATTCTCTAATGAAACAATTTATATGTATAAATCAAGATTGATGTCTAGCAACATTTCATAATCACCCAAATATTAAAAATGTGAAAGTGGTTTTAATAACCTTTTCATGTATGATTTTTTGGTATAATTCAATCGTTTCATCGTACAATGTCCCAATTAGGCATAGAGCATGTAATTAATGTTTTCTCTAATTTGAGTCCAATCATATTATTTCTTTACTATTAGTTATTTATTTAATTAATAACATTTGTAAACTATTTAGAAAATTTTATTCTACTTTAGCCAAAGATTTTTCGAATCAATACTAATCGAGAACAAAAAATATTTTCCTAATTACTTCAAGGTAATAAATCATTTCTTGATTACTTAACTACGTCCATATAGTTCATAGTAAATCCAATTACTATCGAATAAACTACCTATGATTTAAATAGGTCATAAGTAGTAAAAAACATAACAATCCTTATATAAGATAACTTTGGAGATCTCAACTTAAAGGATCACTTATACAATCATTACAATTTCAAATAGATTTCTCATATGAGATCAGTTCAGTGAACTTGCTCTTTAACAAGCACCCACACGTTTGTTTAAGTATCTCCATATTTTATTTTATGAGATTGATTACTTCCTTTATAAGGAAAAATATAACATATGCTAGTCTTTTGTATTCTATTAATTCCAGTCTTAATAAAACAATAATTAGAAAAATTTAGGAATAATAAAAATGCAATGTAAATCTTATAACTGCAATCTCATTATAATATCATTTATAATATATAATTATCTAATGGACTTTATCACATAATCTAAATATATATAAGATAAAAATATCTTTAAATTATCCTGTCACTAAATTCTAACCAACCGATTAACTGTAGGACATAAACTAATATTTCTAACCTTCATTGTAATTTTAATTAATGTCATTATGTTATTTTAAATACAATTAAGTTTTAGAAGTTTGATTTTGAATGTCTCACCCTCGAGATACTTGTAGAAATAGAAAGAAGAAAACTTGAAACCTTTATTAAATGAAAAATTCTATAGTTAAAATGCATTTTATGTAAAAGTATATTATTCTTTCCTTTTCCATTATCTTATTATAAATTATTTAGTGAAATTATTAAAAATTTAAAAAGTTGTGAAACTGAGAATCAAATGAGTTTTTGATAACTAATATGAAAGAAAAATAAAGTATGAGGTGATCAACGAATTTACACACTATCTTTTGTAATGAGAAGAAGAGTCGTGTTCAACAGTCCAACGTTTGGAAGCGGGAAAAGTGGAAATGGAACCCTTTGTAATTTGTATGTCCCAATAAAATCCTATGTTTGTCAGTAAATTTCATTTGCCATTTTGTAGACTATAAACATGGCGTGTTTAGCCAACTGATTGCGACTACGTCGTGGTTTGGACGGTTAAATAGAAATCAAATTATTGTCAGAATATCCGATGGGGACAGACAATCTCTGGTTCAGCCGAAGCAGTTATTTCAAAATTTCAACCTTTTATTTATTGATAAACCCTTCTCTGCATTTACTAAAATTTCCAAAGGCAAAAGAGGAATTTATATTCACGAAGAACATTTGCAATTAATTAGCCGTGACTTACTCCATTAAGGTGAATTTCAAATTACTCGCGACTCAGAGTATAGAGGTATTTCTGAAAAACGTCCGACCATACAATTAGCTAATTATTGAAATTAAGTACAAATAATAGCAAATTGTATACTGATACTCGACACCTCTAGACTTTTGGAGAAAATACCATAATTGTTACCAAACACGTAACCCCAAAGTTCCTATTCGAGTATATTAATAACCCTGCTTACCGACCTACCTACCTTAACCTTAACCTTAACCTCCCTCACGAACTCGCTCAGAACAACAGAACCAGTCAACCAGACCACCGTCTCCTCATTTTGCACGTGCCAAGTAACCAGGCAAAGGACTAGCACGTGGCGACCTAAGAGGAGCATCCTTAAGCTGCTTCCCGGTATTATCGTAATAGATTACTCCCGAGAAATCCAACGGCTCACATCTATCTCCCATTAAGATCGCCCTTTGCCACACCCCACCATCCCCGAAATCTTCCGCCCTCAGATCATCGTCGTTTTCGTCTCTGCCATGTCGTTTCTTGTTGTTGTGCATCAACGTGTTACTTATCTGCGTCAACAACTGTTTTGGTCGCGCAAGTGGCGACCTTGGTTGCATGCTTGGACTGTGGTTAAATTTTGTATGGTGGTTGAGGCAGTCATGGTTACTATGGGTGTTGGTTGCGGCCTTCAGTTTTTTTGAGACTAGACGGGCGCGTTTCGCTACGAGAGCCACCAGAGAAGATACGGACAGGAGCAAGCCAATCCTTAGCCGCTTGGAAGAGGCTGGACCGTCTTGTGGTGAAGTCACAACCATGTTTTGTGTTTTAAGGTAGTCACTGACGTCGGGTGCCAGTAAGGTTGCTGAGTCAGTGCGAGAAGTGATCGTTAGGTTTATGGCACTCCTGCGGTTATATTTATAGGCATTTTTGCGAGGGTAAGGGTTAAACCGGTGATAGCCGGTGGACATTTGGTCTTACGGTTCACTTATTTCCTTGCGCGTCTCTAATTAACAATCTCACTGCCAGCGGGAAATCGTCATATAGGGATGGAAAAAAACAAAAAGAGAGAGAAATGAGGATGAAGTGTTAAGATCAACCTAAGAACTTTCCGGTTTGCAAGTATTAATGCATGTAACTTGTGAAAATTAAATAGTTAGTTGTGTTGTTTGGTTGTGTTACAGACTTCAGAGGTTGGAGTTGGGCGAAAAAAATAAGTTAAAGTTGCATGTAATTGATAACTTTGAACAATTAAAAAAGAAAACAGTTGGGATACAAGTGGATAGATATATTTCTTGAAGCATTTTAAATTGGATTTTCATTTCAGTGATATAGATAATTAACCTTGATTGATATTGATATTGAAAAGATTGATTTTCAATCCCAATCTCGCATATGTATGACTGGTATAGTCAGTTCAACATTTCAGATCTTCTAGTCAGATGCTTCTAAATTTTCTCCTCATATCGGAAGATTTGTTAATTCATTTAATATCTTTAGATGATCTCAGCCATTCATTTATATTAAATAAATGACTGAGATTCTTTGACACAGGATAGAGTCAGAGTACCTAAATAAGAGGATTAGGTCTCTCAGTTCAGAATATATATATATATAAAGGGCTTATTTAATTTTGGGCTTTTTCATAATTTGTCAGACAAACTGACAGTGGTAATAATATAAACTACTAATTTTGGTGGAAGAAGATTTGTCTCTTTAATTAGTTTGTGGAGCTTGACACGTAAACGATAAATCGTATTAGGTAATGAAGCACTTGGGAGCATGAGTTGGGAGGAACGGTGATTCCAACACAGGAGGTGATGGAGCTGAGTCAACCTTATGTCCCTGTCGCGGCCCAATCCAATTCCCAAAAGCCTAGGGGTCTACTTACCTTTGAATAATGTGGAAGTCCAACTGATGAGAACATTGAGTGCTTCTTGTTTGGAATGGGCCCACCGCATTGTGTGACCAGGTCTTTTTGATGCTTGATTGCCACCGCCAAACTTCAACGTTTTCTGTCCACTTGTATCATATTGCTCCTCCATTCCCAATTTTGTACTTGTTTATTTGTGGACTCTGGAAGGTTTGCTTGATTTTTAAATCTGATAGACCTTCCATTTAATCATATTAAATATAAAAGTCAAACTATAATTATGAAGAAACATTTAGTCAAATTAGTTTTATGAAAATTTCAAATTATAATTTTACAACTAAAATTTTCACATCATATTATGAAGTAATGGATATTATATAGCTTAGTCAAATTAAATTACATACAACATTGTTAGGTAAGATTTTGAAACTTTTATCTGATATTTAGTCTAATAATAATGAAACAGGAGTACCTCTTTAACTATTAGAATTAGAATGCTAATATATATTTATGCCTCCTTTTATTTAAGACTATAAAAGATGTACAATATTTGTATATGAGGTAAAGCATTAGATGGGTGATTACAACATTCATCTTAATAATAATATCAACAACAATAGTCATGAAATTAAATGATACTACGTGCTTTTAACTTCTCATCGTCGAACCAACGGCTGAGTGGTGGTACAGGAAATCATAATTATCACTACAATTAATAAGGCCAAGTGGTCACGGCATGGGTGAGCTGATTCACTTCTCACTAACTCATTGAAATCGTGATGAGTTGAGCGACTAAACTGGAAGGTATTGTAGGGTTAGGAGGTATTAATTACAATTTAAAAAAAAATATCAAAGACAAACAAAATTGACAACTTAATGGCAGCTGACTTTCCATTATCACGAGAGTTGCTGATAAATTAGGTCAAGTACTGCATACATGAGATTTGATCCATATTATTAATCCCATCAGCCGCCACCCTTTCCTTCTCGTGTTCAAACTTCAATCTCAATTTTCTTCTTATCAACTGCAATTTTGTTACGTGCGACGCCTTCAAAATGTACGTGGTAGTGGAAGTAATACTAACCCTTCTTTTTTTTTTTTTTTCTTCCCCTTCTCCAAAAACAAAATGCATCATATTGTGACTTAAACTGCATGATCGCTACGGATATATATATGGTTCCTGTTGAAGATGAGGCTGCAAAACTGTTAGTGTGACTGAAGTGTACGTAAGAACCATTATGTTACATTCTAATTCTTGAAATTAAAATTTACTATTAATTATTATTTATCTATCACATATAAATACAATATTCCACTGCATTTCTAATTCTTAGAATCACTACAACAAAATAGGATTTTGACGACGAATAATTTCATTGCTGAAAGAGAACACATAATTTTAGCAACAGAAAAAAATGGTCTAACAAATGATGGCAAAAGCCCGATAGCAAATAATTATCTTCTAGGTTTTTACGAATCATCGTCCAAGTGATTTTGCTACGGTCACAGGTTCGTCGCAAAAAGGGATAGACAAGGAGAAGCCAAATTGTTGCAAATGACATATTGCGATGTTTGATTTTGGTGACCAAAGGTAATTAACTTTGTTTGCATAGGCGTAGGGAATAATTTTTAACGACCATTTGTTTTCGTAGCAGAAAATATATAGCTATGTGTTTGGAAATATTGGAGACGTTTTGTGAAACGGAGCTAAAAGGATGTGGTGGTGATTTTGTATTTGTAGCTAAAAAGTATTAGTGACAAATGTTTATTTTTAATTACCCTTTCCTATTACCAATTTATCATTTAATTATAATTATTCATAACATTTTAACTCATGTTATTGTCTTTAACATTGCTTGAATTATAATTAAGTAACATTTTTAATTATTACTGGCAACATTGTTTGAATAATAAATAAGTAAAATAAAATAAACATGTTTCATAATTAAAATTAAATGCATTTTATACAAATAAAATGTAATTAAATGTTAATTATAAAACTTAATAAAAATTTATAAACAAACTAAGACTAGCCATCGTTAGTACTATTTACATACTTTGACCCAAGTATTTGTTTGATCATTTTTTTAAGCTTGGTCAAATGATGTTATAATTTTTCTTTTGTACGCTTTAACTTTTCTTCTATACGATCTAACTTTTTTTTTTCATTATATTGTATTTGAGCCTTAAGCGACCGGCTCTCCTCTTAAAGCATCGTTATATATGCTGGTCGTGACGCTGATGAATTAATTGGCTTAGGGCCATACCTAAGACCTTTGATATGCCCTGATCTTGTATCAAGAATGTTGTTGCAAATATCATCCATATTGGGCTCATTCCCATCAAATAATGATCTCTGCAACAATTCTAACATCTTATCCTAAAATTTAAAACACAAAATTTAGATGTAATTCAAATATTATTAGTCAGTATTATAGAAATAAATAAACTTTTAACTTAAATTTTTTATACTTACATAAATATTCTACGCTTCTTTAGACGTCTAACATTTACCTTCCTTAAAGTGTGATTTTATCACACTCTTATCCATGTAGTTGAGTCTAACTCTATTATATGAATTTTTAAAATTGAAAACAATAGATTATATTGTATTTACTAATATAATAATAACTTCAAAACAACGAACTTACAATTCTTGTTATATGATAACAAATGATTTGAAGCCAGTATTGTGAGGAGTTTTCACTTTTCCTCTGTTAACCTTGGCTTTTTTACAATGTTCCTAAATAAAGAAAAGAAATATATATTAAATTGTGTAACAAAATTAATGGAAGCAAATGTTAAGAGAAAGAAGACAAACCTTAACCTTGGTAGAGGCTCAATAATCACACATTTCACTCCAATTTTTTGGAGTTACCAGTTCTAGAACATGACTCCTTGCCTCCTCATTCAAAGGAAAAGACTTGTAGTATTTATGAAGTCAAGAATGGTGATCCTTCACCCTTTGTTTCAACAATGAACTTATATAACTTGAAACTTCAAGGTTATCGATATCAACGATATTGAGCTTTATCTGTGAACAACACGCATAAGTTAAATTAATCTTTGAATAAGTAAAACAAAAGTGCATATAATTAAATAAATCGAAGCTTTGTCTAAAGCATTTTGTAGCAAGTTGCCTTCCTTAACTACCTAACATATTGAAGACAAGGTAATTCATTCATGACAACGACTCCTAACTCACTGGACAATTTTGTTGATTGGATCTTGTCAATAGGAAGATGTTGTATAAGGCTAATATGCATAGAAAACTTGTTGTTCATTACACATTTATGTGTTGCAACTCATAACCTTTAATGATACCTCTACTTTTTTTTCTTATGCTAGTATTGGAAGCTAATAACAAAAGAATAATGATAAGAAAAAACACTTTAAACATGTAAATATATATTTGAGCATAACTCTAATTATAGGTGGTTAAGAATAACAGACCTAAAGATTCCTCAACACTAATTGAGCTAGATAAAGATTGTTGCTGACTGGCTTCATTGTTGGATGAACTCGGTGGTTATGACTCGATAGGGTTGGATTGATCTGGTTGTTATAAGGGAGGAACATCTTCAGTAGTCACCATTATATTGAATATCTATAAATGAAATATCAACATTATGCATAATCTTTACTCAAACATCAACATTCGACATAAATATAAGTTAAACATCAACGTTTCGCAAAAAATATAAGTTAAACATGAACATTCCGTATAAACATAACTAAAAAACACCCCAACATTCTACATAATAAAACTCAACCACACACCAACATTTCGTATAACATAACCCAAACACTAACATTCTATATGTATGAGGCAAACACCAACAATCCATATAAACATAAGTAAAAGAACAACATTTGTATAAACATAACTCAACCACTAACATTCTGCATAAACATAAGTAAAAAATCAACAATTCGCATTAACATAAGTGAAATATCAACAATATGGATTAACATAACTCAAAAATCATCTTAACATTTCAGAGAATATAAACAATTTATTTACCTTCAATCATCATGATCAAGATTTTGAAAATCATCATCATTAATTGCATTATCATTCGACTCTTCATCACAAATATATTTGACTAAAGTATCATCATTGCCATTTAATTCATTCTAAGTATAGTCTTCATTTGTTTGTACGATAAGATTGGCTTGGACTTCATCCAATTGTACTATATTGGGATCAACATCTCTCCTAAAGAATGATGATATATCTACATCTTCTATTAGAATGGCTTCATTATTGAACTCCGATTCAATCTCTTGATATACTTCATCTTCATCCTTTATGAATTGACCATTATCCCATTCACAAAAATCGAAGAGATTTAAATGTTAAAACTTTTGAACAACCTTCCAATTATTACCCAATACAGTATTGTTGAGGTGGAAAACTTGTTTCACTTAACTTGCAAAGACAAATGGGTCATTATTATACCATGTCTTACTAACATTGATGTTAATAATATTCCCGTTCACTTTCATGTTAGTAAGATTAAACCATTTGCACTTAAATAAAACAACCTTCTTATCCTTGATATAGTGTAACTTTAGTATTTCAAATATGGCACCGTAGAAGTCAATAAAATCATTGCATGACATCCCTCAACAACAACCCCACAATTTTGACTTCTAAATTGATTGCCTCAATCTTGTATGTGAAATCTCACCCCGTTAATGTAACACCCCACTCCCGCATGACCCGAACCCGACATTGATGGTGATATTCGAGTCCGTGCTCCACGAGGGTGGCGTGCTACATCACTTAGTTCGTAAAAAACTCAGTATAAAACTTTTTTTTGTTTCAAGCATACGTGAAAATTAATAATTGTAAATTTAAGCCCACTTTTATTCAAAAACATTTTCATTTATAGTAGTTGCCAATTTTGTTTTTCACATACCAAAAGTTCGATTAGCCCATTCCAAAAACAAAACATATTACACTTTGATCAATTTCTTTTGCAAAACCTTTTTCTTTCAATCGGAAAGTTATACACAAATAATATGCGCAAATACACAAAATACAATGATTTGCGAAAAATACAATTCAATGCGAAAATAAAGAGACACAATGCAGACGCGAACTGATCCCAACCTCTTCTTTCTATCACATGCAATAGATATACTCCCGTTGCCTAAC
This sequence comes from Erythroxylum novogranatense, assembly GCA_029891385.1. Lineage (NCBI taxonomy): Eukaryota > Viridiplantae > Streptophyta > Magnoliopsida > Malpighiales > Erythroxylaceae > Erythroxylum > Erythroxylum novogranatense. The sequence goes on along the minus strand of CM057225.1, from coordinate 90,944,098 downwards.
GGGGTATTCTTTTGAGTCCTGAAAAATAATTGCAAATTTTGGGTGAGTTTTGCGAACACAATAAGTGACCATCATTGATAACTAATCCAGTCACACAACACATAATTTGCACATCTCACATTATTCACATTTGATACACTTATCATTCATATTATGCACATGCAATGCACATGAGACTCACTTTTTATTTGTTATTTTGTTATGACCGAGTGCCTAAACTGTCCCATGTAGAGCTCATTAATAACTGTCCCTTATCCATTTGGAGGATACATGGCTCATTAAACGTTGAGCCTGAGGCTCTGATTCACTTTTGAGCTCGAAGCTCATTTCCACTCGTTGAGCTTTAAGCTCTAATCGGTGGCTACTCTGGTTACAACAGCCATTATATTTCATACACTTATGCAATAAAATGCATCAATCTCATTCACTCACTTTCACATGTCATCAGACCGTAGTCCGGCATTCAACAGTAGAGTTGTGAAACATTTCTCATACATATGCAATGCACATTCAAAAGACATTTGTCATCAGACCGTGGTCCGGTACTTATCAATCATACAATGCACACTCAAAACACATTTTTCAATCATATTAAATACACATAGTTTATCCAATTCACAATCAAGTAGCACTTCAATATCACAACTCCCCCAATACACAGTCATCGGACCTTCTGTCCAGAATCCACAATCAAATCACAATCCATCACCATTTATATGAACATTTAGTAGTCAATCAATACAAATTCAAACAGAACACATAATGAAATGGGACCATCTCTGTTTACTCACAGTACGTTCCAGATTAGCATTTGCTTCCAAATTCTGGAAACGCCTGACTGTGACCTTTTAACCTGCACAACTCATTTATGCAATACGTTGCACACACATTAATAATTTTGCACAATTATAAGCATTCATTTATACACATGTGTGTATATGGAATATGTACCATGCATGTTCATGACAATCCCAGGTATTATTCCAAAAAACTTTCATCACAAAACCATTCCCATATCAAACCTCATTTATTCTTAGGTTTTAAAGTCGCATTAAAACCATTACACTCGTAATTAATTGCTTATAGACTTATTTCAATTTTTCTAAAACACACACTTTCGGGTCTATTGTCCCCGATCAATGCGACTGTCAACACAAGGTAACCTAGGTAACCTGTCTTCAATAAAAGTGTTCCCTTATGTTTTAGGAATCCATATAAATCAAAATCACTCAATTTGGATTTCTATAGGTCAAGATATTGTCAAAACACTGAAGTATGTCCAGGAAACTAACCAATTCATATTCCCTTAATCGATCCTCACACTTTGATTTAATCTATCACTTTCAATTAAATCTAAAAATTTAAAAATTCTCATGGAGAGGTATATAAATATCTCATGAATCCGACGCTTCAAAAATCAGGTCAATCGGAGGTTGGATGACCGAGTTATAAGCAAAAGAGTGGAGGAAGGGAGGGTGAGCCAGTAGGCGCAGCTCGTGAGCCGGCTCAAAATGAGCCGTCTCGCGGCTAGCGACGCGACGTCTTTGCGATTGCGAGGCTGCCTCTTACCAATTTTTTTTCATTTTTCCACTTATATCTTCTCTCCTCTTCCAACATGCATAAATATTCACTCAAGAGTCCAAATTTGACAAATTTGGTATCCATGGAAAAATCATAGAAAGCTCTACAATTGCCATAAAGGACTCGAAAACCAATTCCATTTGTAAGAGAGTCAAAATCTCAATCAAAGTTACTGCCCAAATAAGTGTCATCCTAAACAATATCCCACTTTCTAAAAATCATAATTTCCTATCCCATTGTCCAAAAATTAAATACTTTATATCAATGGAATGATCAAAACACATTCTACTATTCTCATGAAGAGGTAATAGGACAGGTAAATCACTCAAGTTCATCCCATCAAGTCTGGCAGATTTTAGAAAATCTTTATGCTCAAACATATATGGTTAGAGTTCTTCAACTAAAGCATCAGCTCTCTACCCTTAAAAAGGGATCACATACTATATTAGAATACATGCAGAAGGTCAAAACTATTGGAGATTCACTTCAAGTAGCAGGACATGCAATCAGTGAGTATGAATTAATTTTAAGTGCCCTAAACGGCCTTGGTCATGAATATGACCCTCTTGTGGTGTATTTAACACACTCCATGAAATCTTCAACTTTACAAGAAGTGCAGTACTCACTCATGATGCATGAAACAAGAATAGAACAACTAAACACAGTAAATCAACTGGAAATCTCTTCACCCATTGCCAATTATGCAACTACCAACCATCGTGGTAGAAGTGGATTTAGAGGAAGAGGCAATCGAGGCAGAGGAGGAAGATGGAATGCAAACAGAGTTTTCTGTCAACTATGTCACAAACCAGGACATGAAGCACTAAAATGTCACAAAAGGTTCGATATCTCATGGCAAGGTAACACCACTCAAACATGGAAACAGAACATGGCTACACAGAATAACGCTCAGAACTATCACCAGACCTACCTGGCCCATAATCAACTTGGAAACTCCACTGAAGCAGCCAACAGCAATACATGGTTCATAGACAGTGGGGCTACAAACCATGTAACAGCAGATCTCAACAATTTGTCAATTAGTTCAAAATATGATGGAAAGGATCAACTTACTGTGGGCAATGGTAACTCTCTTCCTATTGCTAACATTGGTTCATCCCACATACACTTTCTAGACAATAAACACACACCCCTTGCACTAAGACAAATTATATATGTTCCTAGCATAACCAAAAACTTACTTAGCATTTCTAAACTCACTAAAGACAATAACATTTCTATTGAGTTTACTAATAAAAATTGTCTGTTTAAGGACAAAGCAACAGGGAAGATTCTGCTCAAGGGAGTACTTCGGGATGGGCTCTACAGCCTCAAAACCACAAAACAATCTGACAACTTTAGACCCACCAAGACTAGTCCTTCTCATCAAATTTCCTTTCAAAACACTCACTGTGAGGCTAATATAGCACAGAAAAATGTAAATGTCTGGCATGCCAAGCTAGGACATCCTTCTAAACATGTCTTGAAACAAATCCTAAATTCAATGAAGTTCAACTTTAGTCTCAAAAGTTTATCTCATTGTGATGCCTGTAAGGAAGGAAAATTACATCAGTTACCTTTTTAAACTCATGATATTACTGCTCAAAATCCTTTGGAAATCATTTATTCAGATATTTGGGGACCTTCTCCACATTTATCTACTGAAGGACACAGATATTATCTTATTTTTGTGGATGCCTATACCAGATTCACTTGATTTTATCCCCTAAAACTAAAATCTGATACCCTATCTGTTTTCATCAATTTCAAAACCAATGTTGAACTTCAATTGAACAGAAAGATCAAAGCTCTACAAACTGACATGGGAGGTGAATATAAAGCTCTATTACCCTAGCTCACAAAACATGGAATTCAACCACGATTCAGTTGTCCTTACACTCATCAACAGAATGGGATTTTTGAAAGGAAACACAGACACATTACAGAAATGAGACTCACCCTTTTATCTCATGCTCATATGCCACTCACCTATTGATTAGAAGCCTTTCACATAGCTACATACCTTATCAACAATCTGCCCTCTCCTAGATTAAACAATCTCTCACCTTTTGAAAAGCTTCACAACAAATCCCCAAACTATCACGACCTTAAAACATTCGGCTGTAGTTGCTTTCCCTATCTTAGATATTACTCTCAACATAAATTAGGGTTTCACACCACTAAATGTGTTTTTCTTGGATATAGTTCAATGCATCAAGGCTATAAGTGCTTGACTAATAAAGGTAAAATCATCATATCTCGTCATGTTGAATTCAGTGAAACTGAATTCCCCTTTCCTCAACTGTTTCCTTCCCATTCCAACCATCCTAAAACCTCATCAAGTTCACCTATCTTTACCCTAACCTCACCTCCAATCAACACCCCTTCATCAGGGACCATTTCGGATCACTCTCCTTCAGCAGAATGCTCTCCCTCAGCTGAACCCCTCGACAGACAGGTAAGCTCTCCAAATCCCTACTCTTCATCACCTTTCTCATCCTCACAAAATACCTCACCTACAATCTCTCCATCAACTATCTCACATACTGAACCAAACTCCTCAGTTCCTCACATGCAAAATGCTCATCCTATGCAAACTAGATCCAAAAGTGGAATTTTCAAACCAAAAATTTATTCCTTTGCCCTAACTTTAAGCCCACAGACTGAACCTAGAACAGTTTCTGAAGCTCTAAATAACCCTACATGGTTACAAGCTATGCAAGATGAATTTCATGCTCTTCAACGGAACCAAACTTGGACACTAGTTCCCTATGAACCTACCATGAACATTCTTGGTACAAAATGGATTTCTACATCGGACCAAATACAATGCTGATGGGACTGTCTCTAAATACAAAGCTCGATTTGTTGCCAAATGGTTCAATCAAACCCCTAACATTGACTTTTCTGAAACTTTCAGCCCTGTTGTGAAAGCCTCAACCATAAAAGTCATGTTATCACTTGCTGTTTCCCATCACTAGAAGATTCAGAAAGTTGATATCAACAATGCCTTTCTACATGGAGAGCTACATGAAACTGTCTATATTCACCAACCTCAAGGATTTGAAAGCAAATCTCACCCTTAGCATGTCTGCAAGTTACAAAAGGCTCTCTATATACTGAAACAAGATCCTAGGGCTTGGTTTCATAAACTAAAGTGTGCACTGTCTCATTGGGGGTTTCTAAATTCAAGGTCAGACACTTCCCTATTTTACTCTACAAACAATGGAACTATTACTATGCTACTGGTCTATGTAGATGACATTTTGATCACAGGAAAATCAACACAAGCAATTCATACAACTATTAGTAAATTGAAGTCACAATTTGCATTGAAAAGGCTCGGAAGTATAAATCACTTCCTTGGATTTGAAGCATACAGAAACACAGAGGGTATCTACCTTTCACAAAAACAATACATTGAAGAGCTACTCACCTGAACAAACATGTTCTTTTGCAAACCTTCATCAACACCCATCACTCCAGCCACCAAATTATCTCTTCAGAATGGCACACCTTTTGAACTTCCAAAGCTTTACCGAAGTACAATAGGAGCTCTTCAATATCTGTGCAACACAAGACCAAACATTAGCTATGCGGTCAATAAATTGAGCCAATTTTTACAAAATCCCTTAAACACACACTGGATAGCTTGTAAAAGAGTTTTGCGTTACCTAAAAGGAACCTCTAACCTAGCACTGCTCTTCAAACCTTCATCGTTGCCTCTTGCTCTCCATGCGTACTGTGACTCAGACTGGGCTACCTCTCTCGATGATCGCAAATCCACAACAGGAGGATGTGTGTTTTTAGGAGAAAACTTAGTCTTCTGGATCTCTAAGAAACAGACCATGGTCGCTCGATCTAGCACAGAGGCAGAATATCGAGCCCTATCTCAGGTGTCGACAGAAGTTTTCTACCTCACCTCACTACTGTCTGAGCTTGGCTTTACTCTTTCTCACAAACCCATTCTCTGGAGCGACAGTAATGGAGCCAGATCTCTCACTCAAAATCCCCTCTTTCACTCGAGAACAAAACACGTCGAGACCGACGTCCACTTCATCCGCGAAAAAGTAGAGAAAGGAGAAATAGAAGTGAAATATGTGAGCACTAACGACCAACTTGCAGATCTTCACACAAAACCCCTCAGCTCCACACGATTTCAACTGTTGACAAGCAAACTGAACCTAGTTCAAAGCCCTAGGTTCAGTTCGAGTGGGGGTGTTAGAGAAGAAGATTCGAGAGAAAAGGAAGAAACCCCTCTGCACAGATCACGTGCCTCTGTCAATTTGTTATAACTGATTCAATCTCTACCCTTCATTCATTTTGTACTATTTAACAGATGTATGACTCAGATCAACTCAACTGTATATAAAAATAAGTCTGAACAATAATACAAGTGAGAGCTAAAATCATTCTGTCGAATACCTTCCTTTTACAATTTTAAAGTAAAAATATGATTGAAATAGGTTAAATGATACAGAAAATTTAAACCAAAACTAACCTCTTACAACTTAAACTTCTGATTTTAAAATTTGAGGAGACCGTATTAACCTCTTACAACTTAAACTTCTGATTTTAAAATTAGAGGAGACCATCGGCCTCTCTTTCTCAAGTCGTTTAGTATATTTTATTCCCAGGGGACCCAATCCTACGAGTCAATATCACGAAAGAGGGAATATATGCAAGAGCTAAGTCTTATTTGCTGTTTACAGTCCTACTATAATGTTCCAAAATCAAGATTTTAGGTCTTATTAAAAGTAAAACTTAATATGATCAACTCACAAAGGTGCAGGTCTAATATATTTCTTCTTCAAAGTTTAAATATAATGATGACTTTCAAAGCTTGGAAACACCAAGGTACAATGACTACTTCTGTTTGTGGCCATTGAAGTTCAATGAATGCTGAAAAGTAAGGCTTATCTTATCTTTTATACTTAATCACTTCTTAATGTTTGTGTGTCTTCACCGTGACTAAATTAAACAACTGAAGTCATTTACCTCAAATATTTTTGTAAAGGCAATTATGTAAGCTTTTAAAAAGGTAAACCTCTTAAATGCCCAATTTATTCAAACAACTGGAAGAGATCCAACCATTTGGAAAACTAAACCTACAAAAGATAGCATTTGTGAATCATAACTTCAGGGAATCTGAAGTCCTGAAGGTTGGAACCCAGACCAATTTAATACTTAATTACTTAACTTTCGTAAGACAAAAGAACGGTAGAGAAAATACATCCCGACAATAATGGAAAAGAGGAGAAGGTATACGAAATATGACACATTATGTCATAAAATTAGCAAAATATTTTAAGCTAAATCTTATCGCTAAAATATTAGAGAATATAAATTAAAAAGTAAAGAATAATCAAATATGATTAAATATATACAACATAGTTTTAAATAAATAATTATTAGATTTTTTTTCAGTCTAAACAAAATATAAACAATTTGAATCATACCAAATCAATCCGTAAAAGTTCAATTTGGATTGGATGGTTTAGATTTATTTTTCTAAATTTTAATTTTATAAAATAAAAATTTGTAAAAAGTAATTTTATATAGATTGAATATTCATCAACTTTTAACTATCCTCTAGACAAGTACGAAATGAACTCTCAGAGTTAAAAATATTTCACAAAAAGAAGAAAAATGGTACATGATCCTTCTCTAGTCATAAATAGTACCTTTTTAATCTGAAGTTATCATATACTATAATATAGAAAATCCCATCAAATATCAATCATGGAATAAGAAATTAAATTTTGTTTTATAAAAGTATAATTAAATAAGTATTAAATAATATAATTAAGGCTGTCTAATTATTTTCTTTTTTTTTGAGAACATTCTTATGTTGTTTTTTTCCAAATAATAAACTAAGAACAAAAGAGAATACTTAGCCTAGGATATGGGCCTGTAGGCTGTAGTGCAACAAGACATGGGTCTGCAGTAGAACATAAAGGACAAACGCCTTGATTACTGAAGTAATTCAGCTGTAACAAGCATGACCTCTTAAGTGGGTTTGGTAATTGGTCATAAGTCTACCCGAGTAAGAAGTCCTTTATCTAATACGAATCTTAAGCTGTGTGATGGGGATTATATATTCAAGCTCAGAAGGTTTGAACGAGCATAGGACTAGAATATGGTGAGTTTAGAAGTCAAAACGGGACCTCCGGTTATGGCATCCGTCGGATAGAGTTGCTCTATGGCCCTCAGATCTTTTGGTCCAGGTATTCTGTACCTAGCTTGTGTCAGAAGATCTGAGTCATCCATTAGGATCTGATCTCTGCTTGAGATAACTCGACACCAAAGTCGTGAATACTATATTCGGGACTTTATATCAGTTTTATTTTAGGCATATTATAATATTAATATTGTTTAATATTAGATAGAATTAGATAATTTTAAAATTATAAATATATTTTAAAATTTATATAATAAAAATAATTTTCTACTAATAAAATTAATCTTTTAAAAGGTTCAATGCGTGTGAAATTTTTTAAGAACTTTAACATTAACAATAACTTAAATAATTAAATTATATTAATTCTATTTTCATTAGTAATTAATACTAAATACTCAAACATTATTTATTTAGTAATAAAATCAGATTTAAAAATAAAATAAAAATAGAATACTTCATATGCTATAGAAACATGAATACAACTTACAAATATTTTGTCACTAATGCTGTACATACCAATTAATATTGGATATCATTTTAGATTGTTTTCTAAATTATAAAATAATCTTTTAATTTTCGTATCATTGTAAATTTAATTCCTTATTACGATTATAATTTTAAAATATTTTAAAATTTGATTTTACAACTTTATTTATTAAAAGTATTTTAAACAATATTTTTATGGTTAAAATATTTAAAGATAAAATGTATTTTAATTTAACTCTCCACATTTTCTTAACTTAGAAAATTGATTTCATACTTTTTATATATATTTTGATGTATCAACTAGCATAACCTGAAATTCTTATAATACAAAGTAAATTTGTACTGTTTTTAATCAATTCAATAAGAAATTCATAACACTAGCCAATTTCCTTCACATTTTGAAGCAAAATGATTTAATTTGGATTATGAAAAAATGAAAAAAACTTCTCGGCATCAAAATATTTGCCATTTCTTTTTAGTTCTTTTTCTTCTTCCTCCTTTCAATTTGATTTGATTTCCAATAAAAGATAACCTAAATCTTTAAATTGTGGCTAATCAGATTCCAAATTTTCATAATTATAGTCTAAAATGTGAATATTCCTCTATTTTTGTTCCCTAAATATTGATGTCGTTTATAATTGTACACTCAACTCATTTTTGCTAACCTTTTTGAAACTTTCGATCAGGAACCAAGTCATTATTTTTAACCTTAAATCATAATCACGAATCCTGCATTTCATGAAATTAAATCACAACTAAACCATAATTATTTTTGAAAAAAGTCCAATTTTAAATTCTTTTAGTCACGCAAAAATGAACTATTCAGAGGATTTCGCAATTCACTAGGATATTTTGGATTCTATAGTTATTCTGATCCAATCCAATGCAGCGTATGGAAATTCAATCAATGTAACCACTGGATTGCACGAGGCCCAGTGAAAATGGATCATGATACCACAAAAGTCTAAAGACAAAATAGCAAGTGGTTAGGCTTGTTTTCTTTCCCTTAACTAATACCGACCTTTTTTGCGACTTTTGCCCATTCCACACAGCATTGAAGGGGGAAACAAAGTCAGGAGTACAAACAGGAAGACACTAAATATGCTTCACTTTTATTCAACAACTGATACATATGCATCTCCTAAGGAGGATCCTATGTTAGTTGTTGCATTTGATTCATGCACAAATCTTTCTAGTTAATCTAATAAATTACAACCCTATAACCTATTGTAGAATTTTGGAGAGGTTGGATTAGTAGGTTCTCATCTATTACTTAGTCAACGTTTTAGAAAAATGGGTTACGGTGATGTTGTCAAAGCTGTGATCCTAACTAATCTTCGTTATGATATTATACTGCAGCAATGGTGCCTAAATTTCGGTTCCCATGACGTTCCGTGCCGTCACAGCTACTGTTGCTTCTTCCACAATAAACTAATAGCTGTAGATTAGAATAAATGCATGATCCGTCAAACATGAAATTCCGTGACTAAGGGAATGATAAAGCTTATTTTTAGCAATCATTAGAGCACGTATGAATTGACACTATCCAAAGGAACGTCTGAATTGAATTCTGAAGTTTTAACAAGTATGTATAGATAATCTGCAGGAGACCGATTTCAGAAACTTCTTTCTTTCTTTTCGTTTTCTGAAGAATGGATGAGATGAATATTACATGAAGAGTAATTATACAATACAGAAGCATATGCAACCAAAAAATTAAAAAAGAAAAAAAAAACCTTAATGGTGCAAAGGGTTTGGACCAGTTGGAACAAGTCGTTTGCTATCACCATAACGCTTATCAATATCGCCTCCGACTGGCTCACGGTGCAAAGGGATATGCCGGTGATGACGCCGATGGTGTTGGTGCTGGCTTCTGAGAAAAGGTTTGAAGTCAAACTTGGTGGCCAACATCTTTCTGTTCCTCAAAAGCTGATCCGAAGCAGACGTAGATGGAGTAGTGTTATAGTGAATGGTATTGACAGAGGAGAAGAAATTACACCGCCAAAATTGAAACAATAGAAGACAAAGAGAGAGCCGAAGAAGTGCAGTAAAGAAGGGCATGGAGGTTTTCATGGTTCTTGCAGAGAACAGAGGAAATGGTGAAGAGAAGAGATTGCATGGAGAGAAAGAGAGAGAGATGGAGAGAGCAGTGTATTGAAGATTTTGGATTTAGAGTAGGATGGAGAAGCTTGAATGTTTGAGTTTGACAGCTTGAAAATTGTGGAATAGCTAGTAGATGAGGACTAGCACAAGAAAACTGGCACATAGTTGACATGGGAGTGAGTTTGCTTCCATCAGACTCTGGATTTTATTTATTTATTGACATATAAATTGTAGGGAGAGAGAGAAAGAGGTATGCAATTGCAAGGTCCAGTGGGTGCGGCGAGGGAGCAGAAATTGTGGAGCATACTCCTTCCAATGAAACTTGCTTTGCGTTCAAGCAACTAAGGGCCATTAAAAGCACAGATTGTCAAACCTCCACTAATATTTTCTTGTAAAATTACACATGCATGTATACCTACATATACATATTCATAAGAGCCACGATTGTTTTGTCTTTGTTTCTTAAATTAATGACACTAGACTTTAATCATATAGTGTGTGTTTTGTCAAAAACTCATATATATAATTTGATAACTAGCCAAATGGATACTCTATTTAATTTGATCGTAACTACGACTGACAGATTATATTCCAACAAAGGGATTATATTACATCTTAGTTGTCAAGAAAATGACTTAATGTAAGCAAAAAACAAGGGACTTATTTTAAATTTTAAATAAAATTCAGATTCGACAGTTATAATGTCTTAAGTAATAGTAATAGTACCAAAAATTGGTGTGATTAACTCGTTTTTAATGACACAGGCTAATAACTTTTTCTTTTTGCGTGTGAATAAGCAAGCTAGTACTATCTCTCACCTCCTGAATTCATGAAGGATATTAATTTATTATTGATATATAATATGTCAACTAAAAGTTAGCAAAAACGGGAGTAAGCTTAATTAAGCAAATGTTTACTTAAATGAGTCCATCACCTCGAATCATACAAAGAAAGAAGCTCCGCACCACATTTCTATGTCATCTATGCATAAAATGAATTCAGTCATATATATTTTTTTACAACTCAGTTACTTCAAATATATATACTTACCTTAAAGGTCTGAACAGGTACAGCTTACTTTTTCAAATAAAATTAAGGTCATAGATCATTCTTAAAAAAGGCAGAGCAGTCAATCTTAGGTTGGAGATCATTTACTTTCTCTCTTTCTTGAATATAATAACGAAACCCTGTAACTCAAATTGAGTTGAAGGTACGCTATAAAAAAAAATGCTTAATATTTTAAAATTTAACCCAAAAAAAAACGAAGCTCCAATTACAAGTTACGCGGTGGTGCAAATGGCAGAGGAGGGTTTTCAGGGGCTCACTCAGTCTGGACTCTGGTCTATCTTCAATCACACCCTACTGAACTGGAATCCTAACTCCAATGCCACCGGCAAAAGCTACTTTATTTTGCTCCTTTGTTTCGAATTGAACGTGAACATAAAGACAACTCAGCATTGACCATTTTTTAATCCATACATATAAATGTCTTAATATATTTCGAGACGGGGCACAGTCCCACCAACACATTGACAAAGCAAACATGAAAATTGATACGATCTGTATCAATTATGAAATTGCTGCAGTATAAAAACTTCCTACTCATTTGGTTTAAATTTTAGTGAAACACGAAGACTATATATTATGCTTACTGAAGTGTGAATCTTCATTCAAACAGGTGTTTTGTGTTGAGCGGTTCCAAGTTCTTTTAATGCGCTCTTCCTCTGTAACGAGTATGCAAAATAGAAGATTATTCCGATGAATAGTTAAAGGAAAGTGTACGTGCTTTGTTGCACTCACCATAAATTGATTTGAATAATTAGAGAGAAGTTCTCACAGTGTAAATTTAGAACATAAAACTATTTATATGAACTTCCATTCAATTTATTAGCGATGAATTGTCATATAATATTACTACAATAAATAATTTTAATAAAAATATTATTAAATGAATTGACATAATCTTTTCATAGTTCTGAAAAATGACATACGGTTATTGTGAATAATTTTAATAAAAGATTAAAAAGGATATATTAATTTCAAAATTCAATAAATGAAAACTTTGAATTCCAAATTTAAATTATAATAATATCTGTTAGAATATAATGACCAAAGTTATAAGATTGTAACGTTAAGTTAATCTTTGCACTCAATTTTTTAAAAACTTTGTATGTAATTAAGTTTCTTATCCCATTGTATTTTATTTGATATTAGCGTGTCAAGTGTATAGGTATTATTATGTTAAAGATTCTTGTGACTGTGTACGGGTGTAAAGTCATTGGATGGCAACATAGATCAAATATAAAAAATGACAGTAAAGTTAAAACGGTGCGCATACTTGACTGAAGTTTGTAGAACACGATATCAAGTCAATAATAGTGTAACTTACGCTTGCTAGATCTTCTTAAGTACATACTAACTATAATTACTATAACAAAGTTGGACCGTAGAGGATCTTCAACAATAATAACCAGTCGAATCTGTAGATTTTGACTATATTTTTTTCCCCTCAAGGTTAAAAAGAAAATAAATAAACCATTGAAAAGGCCATACAGTAGACCCTTTTTTTTTTTTTTTAACAGCTTTGACTTTAAGTTGTTTCGTTTCTTACGAGGTCACCTCTCGGGGCAAAGATCCATCATGGTTGTGTGTGCTTCATTGAAACTTCATCTAAACAGTCAAAAGCATCGGCCTGTGTGTGCCCGTGAGCCAGTGATTGTGACTCCAGTTCTTATCTTCCGGAAGTGGAAACAGATTTTAGGAAGGCTTTGACAATTTGTCTCATGTTGATGCCATAAGAACAATCCATTGTATCACTAACTTTGCTATTGGCCATCCAATGATAACTCAATAGAATTACCATCTCTCACACATTGTTTTCCGAAACCAAAACAGCATCCTAACAAGTGGCCATCACAATAACGATCATTAAGTAACTACTGTATATGAATCAAGAGTCAACTGCACACCAAATCAAATCCCATGCACTACCCCACGCTTTATACCACAAACACTTCCACCGAAAGAACAACTGTCTCCCTGCTGTCCTCTGTAGACCTTCATGAGTCGGTAGCTTTCACAAAGTGAACTGAACATTAACTATATCAAAGATAGGAGAAACACTCTAAACTATGGCGATTAAACTAAAGAAGAGAAGATTTGGAATGAATACAAAACTATATATGTTGGGACCCGATTTCGAAACCGGACACAGTCATCTCTTACTAGTCTTTAATGAATGCAAAAATACCATTTTGCCCCTCCACATAATCCTCTAACTTAACACTTTAAGTGATCTTCCAAATTTGCCCCTAAAATTTATTTTCATTCATGTTACTTTAGGACATTTTTCTAACCATCAAATTGATGGAATTTGCTTAAACCTCCTTCTATAGAAATGTTCCTCATTGTCTCAATTTCATAATGACACCAAAATCATTTAATTCGGTTCACTACTCCAAAAGTTATACTCCAAATATTTCAGACTATTCTTATGTTAAAATATTTTCCAGCGATTTACTTCCATCCAAATATTGACGTTCTTAAAGACTAAATTGAAACTTGGATCCTTCAGAACATTTGTATCTCTATTTCTTTAGTTTAATCTAAATTAAGAATCACCTCATTTGGATGACTAGAGCAAAATTTATGGCTAAAATACTTTCATATCTTACTAATCCAAGACTGCACACTAAACCTGACTTCAATTCAGAAATTGAAAGTCTTAAGGGCTAAATTGGAATGTACTTCCTCAGATAACTTGTAGCCCCATATCTCTAGTTTATTTTGTAACAAGAATTAGATCAATCGGATCTCCGCAGATCAAGAATTTCTCTTAAGACTGAAACATGTTCAGAAAATTATCTAACTCATTTTAATTAAATCTAACTCTTTCAATTTAATCTAAAAAATACCCAAATTTTCTATACGCAGATAGAGGGATGTCTTAGGAATCTAACGCTTCAAAAACTAAGTCAATCGGATGTCGGACAGAAAAGATATAAGCAAAAGAGTGAGAGAGGGTCGGATTAGGTCGGGCAAAACAAAGATTGGTCGGCCAAAATAGAGGTCGGTTGGCCAAAACAGAGGTCGGTCGGCCAAAACGGAGGTCGGTAGGCCAAAACAAAAGTTGGTCGGCCAAAACGGAGGTCGGTCGGCCAAAACAGAGGTCGGTCGGCCAAAACAAAGGTCACTCGATCAAAACAAAGGTTGGTCGGCCAAAACAAGGGGGTCGCTCTAAAACGTATACTGACTTTAAAGAATTCATAACGTTTTATACAGAAGTCCAAAATTCACAAACTTAGTATCAAACGAAAGCTGAAAGGTAGCTCTACAACTTCTATGAATAACGGAAAAATCAATTCCATCTCTAAAGGGGTCAAAATCCTAATCAAAGTTACTGCCCCTACTGGTCATCCCAAAACAGTAACTCAACTTCTTAAATTTCTATCTTTCAACTCCAAGGTCCAAACATGTCATATTTTATATCAATGAAAAGATCAAAATGCAACCTACAACTTTCATGAAGGAAAGAAAAATCAATTTGATTTCTAAGGGAGTCAATTTACCAATCAAAGTTTCTGTCCACTAATGATCATGCCAAACAGTAATAGCAACTCTTAAAAATCATAACTTTCTATTTCATAGCCCAAAATTTCCAATCTTTACATCAATGTAAAGATCAAAACATAATCTAAAACTTTAATGAAAAACTTCAAAGCAATTTCAACCTCTAGCTAAGTCAATTTTTTAGTCAAAATTTCTGCCCAGAAATGTGTCATCCTATATCACATCCAATCTTCACAATTTCACATCTTTCAATTTCCACAATAAAAAATAACATATTATACATCATTGAAAATCTGTAAACTTCCTCTAAAACTTTCAGTAAGGTTACTTGATTCAATTCAAACCACATCAGTCCAGAAATTTCCTCAAAACACAGTACACACAAATCTACACTTATGGACATTTTCAAAACAAAGCAAAATATCCTTAACTTCGAATGGTTATAACTTTCAATCCCGATATCGAAAAATGTCATACTTTAAGGCGATAGAAAGCTTTCAACAGAAGCTACAATCTTCATGAAGATCATTTGATCAAAACTTGCCTAGATCAAGCCAGAAAAATTCACAAAAATTTCAGCCCAAAAAGTCAAACTTTCTTAATTCTCCAAATTCTCACACTTTTACTATTTATTTCTTGCTTTTCAACTTCCATTTAAAGCAAATTGTTCACTCTCAATTTCATAGCACATACACCTTTACTCAAAACTCAAGTCATCCAAAACCAAAAATAAATCTTTTCACATCAATTTCCTTTAACTAAAAAACACTCACAACACATCCATATACAAAAACACTCTTTTTATACATTTAATATTTCTAATTTCCACTAAAAGATCGGGGTCCAACATTTCTCCCCCTCTTAAAAGAATTTTGTCCTCAAAATTCCTAACTAAGTAGTCATCAAGTAACACATCCTCTTAACTAATTTCTTTGTAAAAGAGCCTAGTCAATCGCTTTCTTGACTAATTCCTCATCATACATATATCTCAACTTATTCACAATTTTTCACTTCTTGTATCAACCACCAATATCATATCAAAATTTACTATATCCACAAATCAATGTTTCTTAACATATTTACACAAGTCAATGGTCCAATTCTTAATGAACTTTAATATGGACCAATCATCATTCAAAATCAACCTTTTGAACTTCTATACATGTATCTCTATCATTAATCTCATCTTTCAAGTATTCCTTTATTGCATCTCACACATGTATATCCGAACTCAAATCATCCAAATTCATCAAGACATTCTAATCTTAATTTCCATTATCACATTTTTCTTATCAATCATACTCTTGTCCCATAAATCAAACAATCACTCTGGTTCCTCAAATAATTCATGAAACTTATTCACATCAATATCACATTCTCACTAATTCAATTTATCCATTTCAACTTTTATCAAACATATGCGCCCATGTAAGATCCTAATATTGGCGCTATGATACCATAAATGTTGGGATCCGATTTCAAAATCGGACCCCAATCGAAAAAAACAAAAAACGAAGGAACGCATGGCGAAACAAATGAACGGACGAAAACAAATTAAAATGGAATCGAAAGCGAAAGTCAAAGAAATCAAATCGGATCAAAGGCGAAAGAATCGAAAGCGAATCGAATCAAAGCACACAAACAGTTCAAACGAACTCAATCAAATTTTTGACATCTGTGAACTCATACTTTAGAAAAGCGTCGCATTGGAAACCATAAGACATTTAATCTATTCCATATACAAATCCATAATTCAATCAGTCCCATTCATACATCATAACCATACACAAATTTATATCTCAATCCCATACACAAGTCCAGAAGTCACTTACATTCCAAAATAAATGCACTACAAACTTTAATGGCATTCCAAGCCATATGCAAACCAATACCAAAATCCAAATTACATAAAACATAGGACAAACAAAATCGAACAAAAGCTTTGACTTTCTTTTATCCAATCTCCTGCTCGATACCTAGAGATGGGGATGAAAGGGGGTGAGCTCGACAACTCGTGAATAACATGTTTATAAATCGAACAATAAGCAAAAACATTTTCAAAACTCAATTTTCCATTTATAAACATTTCACAGTAGAAAAATTTATCAAAAGATTATTTTCAAACTTTTCAACTTTTCAAATCAATCATAAACAATTTCCAAAATTTCATGGTTGAAAACTCACTTTCTCATTTTTCAAATTTCTCAAATTTCTCACAATTCATAAACAAATTCAAAATATGAATGCATCACAAATATAAACAAATCAAAAAACACATAACACATCATAATGATTTGAGTCGGTCCAAAACGAAACGTACGTGAACAGAACGTACTACACTTTCCCGCATAACAGTCTAGTGTAGCCGTGAACTTATGGGAGTCCGAAATCAGAGCTCCAATGCCACTAGCGGCCAGGCGGGCGAAGCCTATAAAAAGAAGATAAGTGCACTTGACTCAACTTATGGGACCTAACCAAACCCACATAACACATAATTCATACTTGAAAATCGGACTGCCCGAGCGCACATTTCAAAAACTTAATTTCCATATCGTGTCATATTAGACACACTGACATTCACAATTTCATACATTAAAAACCCACATAACAATCATTCAATTTTCAAACAACTTTTCACAATATCAAATTTCACATAATGATCAAAGTCACATACAATTTTTCAATTAATCAAACACAAAAATGCAACAATTTTCATAATTTATCAATTCAATCATAAATAATGAATTTCAGAAATTTCCTTAATTTATCAAAATATTTAAGACTTGGAACAATTTTTCAAAAACATTCGGAATTAATAAAATATGATATTTCTTTCTTTCACTTTTTTGATTTTTCAAGAACACAAATTTAGCTTATAATTCAAAATATAAACATATTACCCACCTCATTTCCATGCTTGAAACTTGCCCAAAGCATCATTTTCTCTAAAGTCTCACTTAAATTTCCTATTTCATGACATAAATCCTAATTAATAACCATCCAAAATTGAACAATATATATCAAACAATCACCAAAATTGAGCTTGGAAATCACAAACCCATACCATTTCCAAGGTATCTAAACCAAAAACTTCCAAAATTTACAAATTAAAAATTCCAGTCTTACCTTAATCTTCACCATTTTCGGATTTTCCTTAGCTCCATAGGAAGTTTTCATCTTCTTCCATATTTTTCCTCTTGAATAAACTAAAAAAAAAAGGCACTTGAAGCTCACTAAAATTCTAACCCTAGCCTTTTCCTTTCTTCTTTCTTCTTTTTCCACCGAAAGCTTCTCTCTTTCTTTTCCCTCTTCTTTCCTTTCTCTTGTTCTTTTCTTTCTTTTATTCAAAAGTCGTGCTTCCTCTCTTAAAAATGACAGCCACCTCTTACTAGTCTTTAATGAATGCAAAAATACCATTTTGCCCCTCCACATAAGCCTTCTAACTTAACACTTTAAGTGATCTTCCAAATTTGCCCCTAAAATTCATTTTCATTCATGTTTACTTTAGGACATTTTTCTAACCATCAAATTGAAGGAATTTGCAAAAACTTCCTTCTATAGAAATGTTCCTCATTGTCTCAATTTCATAATGACACCAAAATCATTTAATTCGGCTCACTAATCCAAAAGTTATACTCCAAACATTTCAAACTATTCTTATGCTAAAACATTTTTCAGCGATTTACTTCCATCCAAACATTGACATTCTTAAAGACTAAATTGAAACTTGGATCCTTCATAACATTTGTATCCCTATTTCTCTAGTTTAATCCAAATCAAGAATCATCTCATTTGGATGACTAGAGCAAAAGTTATGGCCAAAATACTTTCATATCTTACTAATCCAATACTACACACTAAACCCGACTTCAATTCAGATATTGAAAGTCTTAGGGGCTAAATTGGAATTTACTTTCTTCAGATAACTTATAGCCCCATATCTCTAGTTTATTTTGTAATAAGAATCAGATCAATCGAATCTCCACAGATCAAGAATTTCTCTTAAGACTGAAACATGTTCAGAAAATTATCTAACTCAATTTGATTAAATCTAACTCGTTCAATTTAATCTAAAAAATCCCCAAATTTTCCATAAGCAGATATAGGGATGTCTTAGGAATCCAACGCTTCAAAAACTAAGTCAATCTGATGTCGAACGAAAAAGTTATAAGCAAAAGAGTGAGAGAGGGTCGGATTAGGTCGGGCAAAACAAAGGTCGGTTGGCCAAAAAAGAGGTCGGTCGGACAAAATCGAGGTCGGTCGGCCAAAACGGAGGTCGGTCGGCCAAAACAGAGGTCGGTCGGTCCAAACAGAGGTCGGTCGGCCAAAACGGAGGTTGGTCGACCAAAACAAAGGTCGGTCGGCCCAAAACAAAGGTCGGTCGGCCAAAACAGAGGTCGGTCAGCTAAAATAGAGGTCGGTCGGCCAAAACAAAGGTCGGTTGGCCAAAACAAGGGGGTCACTCTAAAACGCATACTGACTTTAAAGAATTCATAACTTTTTACACAGAAGTCCAAAATTCACAAACTTAGTATCAAAAGAAATCTGAAAGGAAGCTCTACAACTTCCATGAATAACATAAAAATCAATTCCATCTCTAAAGGGGTCAAAATCCCAATCAAAGTCACAGCCCCTATTGGTCATCCCAAAACAGTAACTCAACTTCCTAAATTTCTATCTTTCAACTCTAAGGTCCAAACATGTCATATTTTATATCAATGCAAAGATCAGAATGCAACCTACAACTTTCATGAGGATAGAAAAATCAATTTGACCTCTAAGGGACCCAATTTAACAATCAAAGTTTCTGTCCACTAATGATCATGCCAAACAGTAATAGCAACTCTTAAAAATCATAACTTCCTATTTCATAGCCCAAAATATCCAATCTTTACATCAATGTAAAGATCAAAACATAATCTAAAACTTTCATGAAAAACTTCAAAGCAATTTCAACCTCTAACTGTTGGGACTCGATCCGGGAACCGGATCCAAACCGAAACATAAACGAAGACGAAGGAAACGGAATTTTCGCATCGAAATTTTGAATCGGAAACAAAGCAATAGATGAAGCGAAACGAAAAACGAAAGTACCGAAACAAAACGAAGCGAAGCGGAATCGATACTTAACAAACGGAGCCGACATCCGAGAACAATCAAGAACACAGAAACACATTCGCGTTGGAAACCTAGACTATCCAAACCCTGTATAAATTTTTTTCCCCCATATTTCATTCCTTTTCTCTTTACTCAATCACATTCAAATCATAATCAATCCATACAATTTCCTTTTTGGAAATTTATCCTCATATAACACTCAATTCATATAATTTGTCTTAATCACGCAAATCTCATCTTTACCAAACTAACTTCTTAATTCTTATTCTTATCTTAACCCGATTTTTACCTAAAATCGGGCAGCATAACGACTGTATTTTGACATCCCAAAAATTCCTGCAAAGGCAAAAATACACTTCTAATATCTCAACCCAACAACACAAATCAACATCGGACCTCCCGTCCGGAATCCGAAACACCAGCAGAAACGCATATCTAAACCTAACACTTCACAAATCCTCAATCGATCATATAAAATCTCAATCAATCCCAACCACATTCAATATCTCAAATCCATATGCAAAATCCACATTCAATATCCAATTACACACATAAAGCATAATCATACTCAGTTATGATCATAAAATCAATATCCAAGTCTCGAATTCATATACATCCCGTAATAACTACTTTATATACACAAAAGGCAATTCAAGCCAAAAACAATATCAATTCTCAATTTATACAAAAATACAAATGCGGCAAAATCGAACTTGACGCTCTTTCATCCGATCTCCGCCGTAAACCCGAGACGGGATGAAAGCGGGGTGAGCTTGGAAGCTCGTGGGTAACATATTTATAAAATGAATAATAAGCGAAATCATTTTCATAACTTTTAGCCAAAGGGCTTATCTTTTCAAACTTTTAACTTTTCAAGCATTTTCTTCAAACCTTTCAACTTTCCAAACTTTTCATATCAAATTTCTATAATTTCATGGTTGAAAACCCTTTCTCATTTATCAAAATTTCTCATAAACATGAATGCAATCACATCGATCACAAAACACATAAACTCTTAACTCAATACATAAAACACATCAAACGGTTTGGGTTGGTCCTATCGAACGCATCGCACATTCCGCATAATGTTATGCAAACAGGAACGTGGGGAGTCCGAATCGAACTCCTAAGCCACTCATGGGCAGCCGAGAAGGCTATAAACAAGTAGAGACAAGTAATCGACTCACAAAAGGACCTGACCAAACCCATATAACACATAAGTGGAAAGAGAATTCAAATTGCCCAAGGCATTTTCAAAATCTTGATTTTCTAAATCTTCATATCATCATATCAAATCGTGTCAAAATGCTTGACACATGCACACATATTCACATTCATTTATATAACAATCATATTCAATTACTCAATTAATCGATATCAATCAAATGCATAAAAGGAATGCAAGTATTTCTTTCAACCCACAATCAACATATATTAATGCATAAAACAAAGATAGTTCACATTTTTCAAAATGCAAAACACCATTTTCATAAATCTCAGATTCTCAAATTTTCTACAATTTTCCGAATCATTTTCAAACATTTTAACGTAACCCTTTGAATAATTATTTTCAAATCCTTTAAAACATAATTTCGAAATAATATTCTTTTCTTGATTTTCAAAATCACATAATTTACTCATAATTCAAAATATAAATACATCACCCACCTCGAATTGACGCTAATACTTTGTCCAAAGCATCAAATCTTCAAATTCCTTCTTCTTTCCTCAACCTTAAAATTCCTAAGCCATAATTATCCAAAATAAATATCATAATTCACTTAATTCTTCAAATTGGACTTAGAAAATACCAATTCCATATAAAATCAGTCTATCTAAATCATAAATTCCAAAATCCCCAAATCTTAAAATTGGCCTAAACCAATTTATACAAATTCAATATCATAAATAACATAATCCTTAAAATTGATGTCATAATTCATCAATTCATACTAATTCCAAGATATCTAAATCATTAATTTCAAAAATTCCCAAATCTCAACTTTTACCTAAACCCCCAATTTACAATTTTTTAAATTAAATCTCACTTAAGGCATAAACATCAAAATTGACTTAAGAAATCTCAAATTCATCATTAATCCAAGCTATCTAAAGCATCAATTTACAAAAACTCCAATTCACAAATTTGGGCATAACCTCCAATTCACAATTAATCCAAAATTAAACATAATCATAACCTATTCTCTTCAATTAGCCTTAGGAAAACTCAATCCATAAACTTTCCAAACTATCTAAACCAATAAACTCATCAAAAGATTCAAAATCAAAACTTTCTCTCTCTTACCTTTTTCTCCTTCATTTTCGTATTTATTGGCTTGTCATGGGGCTTTCACCTTCTTCCCTCCATTCCTCTTGAAGCAAGGTCGAAAATCCCTTGGAAAACCCATAAAAAACCGAACCTTTATGCTTTCCCTTTCTTTTCTTCTTCTTCTCTCCATTGCCGACCATGCTTCTCCTTCTTCTCTCTTCTTCATCTTTTCTTTCTTTTATTTCTCTTCTTCTTTCTATTCTTCTGGAAAAATCGAGCTCCCTCCTCTAAAAAACGACCATCCCTTTTGTGTTTCATTTAATGAAGCACAATTTACCATCTTGCCCCTCCAATTAAGAGTATTTCCAAGTTTGCCCCTGCACAGGATTTTCAAAATCTGATAGCTTGCGTCCTGTTTTCAAGCATCTAAACGAAATAATTTGGATAATCTTTCTTCTTAAAAATTGTTCCTCTAGATCATACGAATCCAACGCCACTGACCGCGCTCAATTCGGATCAGAAACGAAGAAGTTATAGCCGAAATATTATTGGACCTTCACAAAATCCGAGACTGAACATTACGCTAATTTAATTCCAGAAATTAACAATCTTAGGGATGAAATTAAATTTCAATCCCTTCACATGATTTGTATCCCCATATCTTAATTTTATTTTCCCTCAAGAATCAGCTCAATTGGAGTTGTACAACTCCCGTATTTCCCAAAATACTGAACCATGTTCATAAAATTATCCAACTTATAACCTATAACCGAATCTCTTACTTTGGTTCAATCAATCTCTTTCCATTTAATCTCCTAAAAATCATAATTCTTCATAAAATGAAATTAATTGTCTTAGGAATCCAACGCTTCGAGAATCGAGTCAATCGGATGTCGGACAAAGGAATTATAAGCAAAAGATTACAAAAGGGATTGGATTAAAAACAAAGTATCGGAACTTCAAAACTGAACTTTTCAAAGATCATATCTCTCGATCCCGAACTCGGAATTTGACAAATTTGGTGTCAATAAAAAGATAAAAGGAAGCTCTACAACTTCCCTGAAGTACTCAAAATCAAATTAGGTCTCGAAAGAGGTCAAAACCTCAATCAAAGATTCTGTCCAAAACAGCTTTTCCTAAACGACTTCCAATTTTAATCGCTCATAATTCCTAGCCCCGATATCGAAAAATTGCAAACTTTATATCAATGGAAAGATAAAAACATCATCTAAAACTTTCGTGCAGACTACTTACTCCAATTCAGACTAAATCCATACGACGAGTGGCCTCGAAGCATAGAGCACACAAATCTATACTCAATAGCATTTTCAAAACAAAGTATATCTTCGGAAAATCATATCTTTCAATCCCGAAATCGAAAAATAGCAAACTTTATGTCCACAAAAAACTCTCGACAGAGGCTACAATTTTCATGTTGATCATTTTCTCGAATTTTGCCTAAATCAAAAAGTCAACTTTTTCTTCAAAAAGTCAAACTCTAAGCGAACTTTGACTGATCATAACTCTCACTTCCGATATCGAAAAATATCAAACTTTATGGTTACAGAAATCTCTTAACATAAACTACAAGTTTCCATAAGACAATTTTTTTCAAATTTTGCCTCAAACAAAAAGTCAACTCTCTCAAGTCAAACTTTCTATCTCCAAAAGTCAAGTTTCTTAATTTTTTAAATTCTTTCACTTTCTTTCTTTATTTCTTGATTTTCTACTAACTTTTCAATCAATTCATTCGCTTAAACTTTCATAACTCATACAAATCTCCACAATTATCAAATACTTTGAAAACTCATAATTCTTTTATCAAAATTTCCTTAAAGCATAATTTCATCTATAACATAATACTTAAACAAAACACTCATTTAATTTCATTTACTATTTTTAAATTCCAATTAAAGATCGGGGTCCAACATTTCTCCCCCTCTTAAAAGAATTTCGTCATCGAAATTCATACTTGCTTTAACACCAAGTAACTTCTTCTCTTACTTTTAGACACTGGTCACACACTTTCTCACTGATTTCTCATCATACTTATCTTTCACTTATTCAATATCATGGCAAAGCACTGTTTCATTTTATCTTATCTCCAAACAGTCATTCTTTCATCTCACAAAAGTATAATCAATTTAATTTCATCCAAATGCTATCATTCAATTCAAATCTCAATTTTTATCATCACAAACCTAAAATTCATCAAAGTTCTTATCCCTCATCAATCACTTAATTAGGCCTTCACATAATTCATAAAAATCCATCTCCATGCTCATCTTTCAATCACAAATGGATATACAAAATAAAATCATCCTAATTCCTCATGAACTTCAAATCTCAATTTCATGCACAATTTCCTAAAATCACTTAACATTCTTATCATCTTCATCTATCAAGCACTTTAGTATGCACTCTATCTTTATCACAATCTCACAAATTCAATCTTATGCTTGAACACTCTTATACAAAACAGTTAGACACAAACGCCTAAGTACGATCATAATACTGGGCTCTGATACCATCTATGTTGGGATTCGATCCGGAAACCGGATCCCAACCGAAACAGAAACGAAGACAAAGGAAACGAAATTTTCGCATCGAAATTTCGAATCGGAAACAAAGAAATAGATGAAGCGAAACAAAAAACGAAAGTACCGAAACAAAACGAAGCGAAGCGGAATCGATACTTAACAAACGGAGCCGACGTCCGAGAACAATCAAGAACACAGAAACACATTCGCGTTGGAAACCTAGACTATCCAAACCCGGTATAAATTTTTTTTCCCCATATTTCATTCCTTTTCTCTTTGCTCAATCACATTCAAATCATAATCAATCCATACAATTTCCTTTTTGGAAATTTATCCTCATATAACACTCAATTCATATAATTTGTCTTAATCACGCAAACCTCATCTTTACCAAACTAACTTCTTAATTCTTATTCTTATCTTAACCCGATTTTTACTGAAAATCGGAAAGATAACTACTGTATTTTAACAGCCCAAAAATTCCTGCAAAGGCAAAAATACACTTCTAATCTCAACCCAACAACACAAATCAACATCGGACCTCCCTTTCGGAATCCGAAACACCAGCAGAAACGCACATCTAAACCTAACACTTCAAAAATCCTCAATCGATCATATAAAATCTCAATCAATCCCAACCACATTCAATATCTCAAATCCATATGCAAAATCCACATTCAATATCCAATTACATACATAAAGCATAATTATACTCAGTTATGATCATAAAATCAATATCCAAGCCTCGAATTCATATACATCCCGTAATAACTGCTTTATATACACAAAAGGCAATTCAAGCCAAAAACAATATCAATTCTCAATTTATACAAAAATAAAAATGCGGCAAAATCGAACTTGACGCTCTTTCATCCAATCTCCGCTCGAAAACCCGAGACGGGATGAAAGGGGGGTGAGCTTGGAAGCTCGTGGGTAACATATTTATAAAATGAATAATAAGCAGAAATCATTTTTCATAACTTTTAGCCAAAGGGCTTATCTTTTTCAAACTTTTCAACTTTTCAAGCATTTTCTTCAAACATTTCAATTTTCCAAACTTTTAAGATCAAATTTCTATAATTTCATTGTTGAAAACCCTTTTTCTCATTTCTCAAAATTTCTCATAAACATGAATGCAATCACATCAGATCACAAAACACATAAACTCTTAACTCAATACATAAAACACATCAAACGGTTTGGGTTGGTCCTATCGAACGTCATCGCACATTCCTCAAGATAATGTTATATGCAAACAGGAACTGAGGGGAGTCCAAATCGAAACTCCTAAGCCACTATGGAAACCGAAAAGGCTATAAACAAGTAGAGACAAGGTAATCGACTCACAAAAGGACCTGACCAAACCCACATAACACATAAGCGGAAGAGAATTCAAATTGCCCAAGGCACTTTTCAAAATCTTGATTTTCTAAATCTTCATATCATCATATCAAATCGTGTCAAAATGCTTGACACATGCACACATATTCACATTCATTTATATAACAATCATATTCAATTACTCAATTAATCGATATCAATCAAATGCATAAAAGGAATGCAAGTATTTCTTTCAACCCACAATCAACATATATTAATGCATAAAACAAGATGGTTCACATTTTTCAAAATGTGAAAACACCATTTTCATAAATCTCAGATTCTCAAATTTTCTACAATTTTCCGAATCATTTTCAAACATTTTAACGTAACCCTTTGAATAATTATTTTCACATCCTTTAAAAACATAATTTCAGAAATAATATTCCTTTCTTGATTTTTCAAAATCACATAATTTACTCATAATTCAAAATATAAATACATCACCCACCTCGAATTGACGCTAATACTTTGTCCAAAGCATCGAATCTCCAAATTCCTTCTTCTTTCCTCAACCTTAAAATTCCCTAAGCCATAATTATCCAAAATAAATATCATAATTCACTTAATTCTTCAAATTGGACTTAGAAAACACCAATTCCATATAAAATCAATCTATCTCAATCATAAATTCCAAAAATCCCAAAATCTTAAAATTGGCCTAAACCAATTTATATAAATTCAATATCATAAATAACATAATCCTTAAAATTGATGTCATAATTCATCAATTCATACTAATTCCAAGATATCTAAATCATCAATTTCAAAAATTCCCAAATCTCAACTTTTACCTAAACCTCCAATTTACAATTTTTCAAATTAAACATCACTTAAGGCATAAACATCAAAATTGACTTAAGAAATCTCAAATTCATCATTAATTCAAGCTATCTAAAGCATCAATTTACAAAAACCCCAATTCACAAATTTGGGCATAACCCCCAATTCACAATTAATCCAAAATTAAACATAATCATAACCTATTCTCTTCAATTAGCCTTAGGAAAACTCAATCCATAACCTTTCCAAACTATCTAAACCAATAAACTCATCAAAAGATTCAAAATCAAAACTTTCTCTCTCTTACCTTTTTCTCCTCCATTTTTGTATTTATTGGCTTGTCATGGGGCTTTCACCTTCTTCCCTTCATTCCTCTTGAAGCAAGGTCGAAAATCCCTTGGAAAACCCATAAAAAACCGAACCTTTATGCTTTCCCTTTCTTTTCTTCTTCTTCTCTCCATTGCCGACCATGCTTCTCCTTCTTCTCTCTTCTTCATCTTTTCTTTCTTTTATTTCTCTTCTTCTGGAAAAATCGAGCTCCCTCCTCTCAAAAACGACCATCTCTTTTGTGTTTCATTTAATGAAGCACAATTTACCATCTTGCCCCTCCAATTAAGCCTATTTCCAAGTTTGCCCCTGCACAGGATTTTCAAAATCTAATAGCTTGCGTCGTATTTTCAAGTATCTAAATGAAATAATTTGGACAAACTTTCTTCTTGAAAAGTTTTCCTCTAGATCATACAAATCTAATGCCATTGACCGCGCTCAATTCGGATCAGAAACGAAGAAGTTATAGCCGAAATACTATCGAACCTTCACAAAATCCGAGACTGAACATTATGCTAATTTATTTCCAGAAATTAACAATCTTAGGGATGAAATTAAATTTCGATCCCTTCACATGATTTGTAGCCCCATATCTTAATTTTATTTTCCCTCAAGAATCAACTCAATCAGAGTTGTACAACTCCCGCATTTCCCAAAATACTGAACCATGTTCAGAAAATTATCTAACTTATAACCTATAACCAAATCTCTTACTTTGGTTCAATCAATCTCTTTCCATTTAATCTCCTAAAAATCATAATTCTTCATAAAATGAAATTAATTGTCTTAGTAATCCAACGCTTCGAGAATTGAGTCAATCGGATGTCGGACAAAGGAATTATAAGCAAAAGATTACAAAAGGGATCGGATTAAAAACAAAGTATTGGAACTTCAAAATCGAACTTTTCAAAGATCATATCTCTCGATCCCGAACTCAGAATTTGACAAATTTGGTGTCAATAAAAAGATCAAAGGAAGCTCTACAACTTCCCTGAAGTACTCAAAATCAAATTAGGTCTTGAAAGAGGTCAAAACCTCAATCAAAGATTCTGTCCAAAACAGCTTTTCCTAAACGACTTCCAATTTTAATCGCTCATAACTCCTAGCCTCGATATCGAAAAATTGTAAACTTTATATCAATGGAAAGATAAAAACATCATCTAAAACTTTTATGAAGACTACTTACTGCAATTCAGACTAAATTCATACGACGAGTGGCCTCGAAGCATACAGCACACAAATCTATACTCAATAGCATTTTCAAAACAAAGCATATCTTCGGAAAATCATATCTCTCAATCCTGACATCAAAAAATAGTAAACTTTATGTCCACAAAAAGCTCTCGACAGAGGCTACAATTTTCATGTTGATCATTTTCTCGAATTTTGCCTAAATCAAAAGTCAACTTTTTCTTCAAAAGTCAAACTCAAGCTTAACTTTGATCGATCATAACTCTCACTTCCGATATCGAAAAATATCAAACTTTATGGTTACAGAAATATCTTAACATAAACTACAAGTTTCCAGAAGACAATTTTCTCAAATTTTGCCTCAAACAAAAAGTCAACTCTCTCAAGTCAAACTTTTTTATCTCCAAAAGTCAACTTTCTTAATTTTTTAAATTCTCTCACTTTCTTTCTTTATTTCTTGATTTTCTACTAACTTTTCAATCAATTCATTCGCTTAAACTTTCATAACCCATACAAATCTCCACAATTATCAAATACATTGAAAACTCATAATTCTTTTGTCAAAATTTCCTTAAAGCATAATTGCATCTATAACATAATACTTAAACAAAACACTCATTCAATTTCATTTACTATTTCTAAATTCCGATTAAAGATCGGGGTCCAACACTAACTAAGTCAATTTTTCATTCAAAGTTTCTTCCCGGAAATATGTCATCCTATATCACATCCAATCTTTACAATTTCACATCTTTCAATTTCCACAATCAAAAAGAACATATTATACATCATTTAAAAGCTATAAACTTCCTCTAAAACTTTTAGTAAGGTTACTTGATCCAATTCAAACCACATCAGTCCAGAATTTTCCTCAAAACACAGTTCACACAAATCTACACTTATGGACATTTTCAAAACAAAATAAAATAGCCTTAACTTCAAATGGTCATAACTTTCAATCCCGATATCTAAAAATGTCACACTTTAAGGAGATAGAAAGCTTTCAACAGAAGCTACAATCTTTATGAAGATCATTTGATCAAAATTTGCCTAGATCAAGCCAGAAAAATTCACAAAGATTTCAACCCAAAAAGTCAAACTTTCTTAATTCTCCAAATTCTCACACTTTTACTATTTATTTCTTGCTTTTCAACTTCTATTTAAAGCAAATTGTTCACTCTCAATTTCATAGGACATACACCTTTACTCAAAACTCAAGTCATCCAAAATCAAAAATAAATCTTTTCACATCAATTTCCTTTAACTCAAAAACACTCACAACATATCCATATACAAAAACACTCTTTTCATACATTTAATATTTCTAATTTTCACTAAAAGATTGGGGTCCAACAATATATATGGGAAGGCCTATTTATAAGCCTTCCAGACGTGCTTACAGCTGTGGACAGATTGTCCACAACTGCCATTTCTTTTTTCTTCTTTCTGCTTGCCTGTGGACAATTGTCCACATGCAATTTTATTCCTGCTTTTGTTGACATATTTTAAGTCATTTTTCTTCCTTTTTTTTGACTCTTTTAAGTCGGTAGTAACAATCTTCCATTTGAAAATTTGACTAAAAGTAAATCAGATCTTCACACCATTCTTTCTTCCTTGTCATTTCTATGTTGCTTATATCTCCATCAGGCCACAAGAGGATTGACGCCAAATAAATTTGTCAGTGTTGACCACTTTCATCATAAAATATGCGAGGTTATCTTTAGCATGAATCTTCCACATATCCACAGTTCATTATTCCACTTGCTCACGAATAAAGTGATATTGAACTTATATGTGTTTCATTTTTGAATGAAAAATTGGATTCCTTGTAAGGTGCAAGGCACTCTGACTGACACAAAATAAAAAAATCATCTCTAGCTTGTGCTCGAGCTCTTCTAACAACATTTTTAACCAAACTGCTTCTTTACTAGCTTGTGTAGCTGCTATATATTTTGCCTCTATTATTAACATAGCCATAACTAACTACAGTTTTGAGACCCAACTTACAACCTACCAACTAATGTAAAAACATAACCTATGGTGGATTTGTTGCCATCAAGATCACCTATATAATAAGAATTCACATATCCACAAACAATAAAGTCTGATCCCTCATAGCACAATGCAACATTGGAGGTCCCTTTAATGCATCTAAGGACCCTCTTTATAGCATTCCAATGCTCTCTGCCAGGATTCGTCATGTACTGATTAACTACTCATATTGTATGTGCAATATCTGGTCATGTACAAATTAAAATGAACAAGAAGCTTCCCACTATTGATACATACAGTAATTGAGATATCTTCATCCTCTCATCTTCGCTACTAGGACTCATGCTGGAGAATAGATTGAAGTTACAAGGAAGTGGGGTAGAAATTGGCTTATAATCTTGTATGTTGAAGCGTTGCAAGATCTTCTTCAGAAAATTCTTCCGAGAAAGCCAAATATTCCTGTTACTTCTATCTTAGTGAATTTGAATCCCTATAATTGCTAGTCCCAAGTCCTTCATTTCAAATTCCCTAGCCAGCTGTGTAACATCCCATCCCCATATCAAGGGTTAGGACTCGAAATTTCAGTACATGTGATCTCAAAGAGAGATTAAGGAAATGCATTTTCTTACTCATGAATAATGTTAGCATATATGCACATAAACATTGAATCTTTGCACATAAAAAAAAGTGGTACATGCATTCATTGACAACTTCTGAGTATAATTGATGTTAAATGTGATTTTTGTTAAAAATGAGAAGTAGAGGGAGTAGAAGGAGTGATCTAGGTATGAGTTGAGATTAGGAAAGAGTTGGAAACAAAATTGGTAGTGATCTGGGAAATTTTCATTGAGTGTGTTTCAATATGTTATCCATAACTTTTTCTCTAGTTATCCAAATGAGAAGATTATTTATTTGGATTAAACTATAAACATATGGATACATTTCTTATGAAGATATCGAATTTTAATTCTGTCTTTAAGAGACCCAAAATTTGTCATGAAGTGAGAACTGAGTGTAGTATATTGGTGGACGAATGTAAAATTCATCTTTGGACTTGAAGGGAAAATTGGGATTGATTTACATATATTTTGGCAAAGTTGTCATCATAAAAGTTGTATATCTTGAAGTCCTATTTCGAACCATATAAAGAAAACCTTGATTCGATATGTGTAGGGAAAGTTATAGCAATTTTTCCCTTCCTTCTGTCTTTTTATTATCTTCTGTGTTTTGCCATCTTTTGTCTTTTTGGCTTTTTTTCTGTTCCATTTTTGACCCATTAAAAGACATAATTGATCTTTGAGGTCTTCATGTTGAAGTCCATATAAAGAAAACATTGATCCGATATGTGTAGGGAAAGTTATAGCAATTTTTCCCTTCCTTCTATCTTTTTGCTATCTTATGTGTTTTGCTATCTTCTGTCTTTTTGACTTATTTTCTGTTCCATTTTCGACCCATTAGAAGATAGAATTGGTCTTTTAGGTCTTCATGAAAGTTTTAGATATTGAAGTCCTATTTCAAACAATCTAAAGAACACCTAAATCTGATATCTTTAGAGAAAGTTATGTCAAGTGCAAAACATCTTCTGTGTTACTATTCATACACATCTTTTAGGTTACTGTTCATCTTCTATTTTCTGTTCCATCTTTGATCCTTCAGAAGATAAAATTGGTCTTTTAAGTCTCCATGAAAGTTGTATCTCTTGAAGTCCCCTTTCAAACCATACAAAGAACATCTAAATTTGATATCTGTAGAGAAAGTTATGTAAAGTGCAAAACATCTTTTGTGTTACTGTTCATACACATCTTCTGGGTTACTGTTCATCTTCTATCTTCTGTTCCATCTTTGATCCTTCAAAAAATAGAATTGATCTTTTAGATCTTAATAAAAGTTTTAGATCTTGAATTTCTCTTTTTAACCATCTAAATAATACCTAAATCCGATATCGATAGACAAAGTTATACTAATTGTCCCACAATAGGTTCAATTTGATTGAGGATAAAACCAGATTTGATTCTTTTGGCCATAACTTCTTCTATGGACACTCAAATGACTTGCTTCTTAAACCATTGGGCCTTTAAGACATTTATATACATCTCCACAAAAAATTATATCCATATTAAATTAAGTGAGAGAGATGAAGTGAAAAACGTGGGACGGGTACAGTGTGTGTGTTTTTAAATACTATGAATTGATGTTATTCCACCAAACATACTTCAGTATTTTGATGATTTCTGAATCGGTAGAGCTCTAAATGAGATGATTTCTGATTTGTGGTGAACTAGAGACATGGAGTTACAAATGGTATGAAGAAATTGGAATCTAATTCTGTCTCTATGTTGTTTAAATTTCGGATAAAACTTATGCTTAGTATATTGATTTGGATAAGAGTAGTCCAAAAATGTTTGAAGTGTATCTTTCGAATCACTGACCCGAATTGAATGATTTTGGTGTCATTAGAAACTTAAGACAATGGGAGACATTTTTATAGAAGAAAGAGTTATGTTAGAATGCTCAAGGGTATTGTTAATAAGACACTTAAATATAAAAGACATAGGGTATAATTGGAAGGGCAAATGGGACAATTCTCAATCATTAAGGGCATAATTGGAAAAAGAAGTGTTGTCTTGCTTATAAGTAAAGAAAAAAACGTAAATGGAAGGATAAGAAGAAGAGAACAATGTAAATGAGAGAGATAGAGAATGAGAGTTTGGTGGTTTGAGAGAAGAGAAGAGACTGGATTAGGGTTTAGTTCTTCTTAGTCTTCAAGAAAGGTTTTGAAGCTGTCCAAGAAGAGAAAAAGGAAGAGGAAGAAAAGAGCTTCCATTTGAGCTAAAGATCTTTTCATTTGGTGAAGAACCAAGGCAAGATCATTTTGAATCTTTTGGATTTTTGGAAGGATTCTAGTTCATGGAATTTAGAAAATGCTTGGGTTTAAGTATTCTAGAATCAATTTTAGTGATTTTGCATTATGGGATTTTGAATTTGGATTCCTATTGGATAAGAATGTGGATATTTTGAGATCATATGATGTTAAAAAAAATGACGAGAAATTGAGTTATGATATAAAGTAACTTCATATGAGGTTAGAAAGAGATGACGAGAAATTGAGTTATGATATAAAGTAACTAAGTGTTCTTAAATGTAAGCATATGAATAAGCTAGACATATGCAAAGGGTAAAAATTGAAAGGAGAATTTAGAAAGATCATGTACAAAGGAAGTGTAAATCTAAGTTCAATTAGACACATGAATTATGAAATGGGAATGAGCATAAAATGTGTTCTAAAATATATAACTAGGATTGTCATTAAACATGCATTGTATATAGCCTATATAATTAATTGGGTATCAATGAGTTTTGTAACGGGTGTGAATTGTGTATTACATAAATTGTGTTGAGCAGGTCAAGTTTTCGCACTCAAGCATTCCCAGAATTTGAAAGCAAATGCTAATCTGGAGCGTATTGTGAGTCAATCTAGATGGTTTTCTAGGATTGATTTGTTTTGAATTTATTGATGTGTTAGCTTCCAATTATAAATTGTTTGTGATTCGATTTGAATTCTAGACGTAAAGTCTGAGGAGTTTGTTATATAGATATGGGTATTGGAAGTGCTTTGATTTGATCTAAAATCCGGTATGATATGTGAATTCTCAACGAAAGTTGAATGCCAGACTTAGGTCCGATGATAATGAGTTTCTAATTAAACATCACAAGTGATTATCTGATATGCATAATCGGTATTTGATGCATTTCATAAAATGCATGCTCAGATAAAGGCATTGTGACTTGAGTAGTCAGTTTGAAGCGCTTTCACATAGAGCTTTGCTCCGTGATCTCTGATTCTGCGCGTAGAGCCTTACTTCGTGATATATGTTCTATACATAGAGCTATGCTCTATAATTCTGTTCTGACTGAGCCCTATGGGCCAATATTTGTATAAGTATGGGATAGGCACTCGGTTACAACAATAAGAACGAATGTGAGTCTCATGCATATAGCATTATTAGATTGATATCCATTGAATGAATATATGTGAAATATGTGATATGTGTTTATGATCCGGTAAACTCATCAATGATGGTTCACTCATTGAGTTTGCAAAACTTACCCAAAATTTGCAAATATTTTTTAGGATTAGAAGAATACCCCGTTAGGCCAACTGGAGTATACCTACAGCATTCAAGTGAAGGATAGGGGGCGGGATCAGTTCGCATCTGCATTGCATTTCTCTATTTTGTTTTGAATTGTAAATTTCGTAGTTTTTGTATAAATTGGTTTTTCGAAATGACTCAAGCGTTTTGTATTTGTGAAAGGGCCCAAATGGTTATTGAAAATGTTGTTGATGGTTTTGTGTTATTTGAAAATGTTTATGAATGAATGTGGGCCCAATTGGAGTATCGATTTTTGCATATCATGTTTGTTGTTGATTTGAAAAAAAATTTGTACTGATTTCTAAATGATTGAGTGCTTTAGAACGTCACCCTCACAGGGCTCGGACTCGAATATCACCCATCGATGTCTGGTTCGAGTCTTGCGGGAGTGGGCTGCTATAAGCTGAGCCTTCAATTCTATAATACGACCATTATTGGGGCCTGCTACCATCATGTCGTTTATATACAACAATAAGATAGTGAAGTCATTTTCACTAAACCTCTTAAAATATACACAAGGGTATACATTTAGTTTGCTGTATCCAAGGCTTATAATGAGGGAATCAAATCTCTTGTACCAACACTTTGATGCTTGTTTTAGACCGTATAACGGTTTGTTTAACCTACAAACTAAGTTCTCCTTTCCTGCTTCTTTAAAACATCTTGGTTGGAGCGTATAAATCTCTTATTCAAGATCTCCATAAAGAAAAGTTGTCTCTACATCTAAATGTTCTAGATGTAAGTCAAACGTAGCACATATTTCCAGGATTGCTCAAACTATCGTAAGTCAAACCACAAGGGAAAATATTTCATTGAAATCAATTCCTTCCTTCTGAGCATATCCTTTCACTACCAATCTTGCACAATACCACTCAACCTAATCAACGCCATGTTATTTGATCTTATAAACCCATTTGTTGCCAATGAACTTCCTTCCTTGTGGTAGTGGCACAAGTTCCTAAGGCTTATTTTTATGAAAAGCTTCAATTTCTTCCTGTATTGCTTCCATCCATTGAGATGCATGTAAACTATTCATCTCCTCATCCTCAATTAAAGGACAGTATGCAATATTAGCCTCTATAATCTGGTTTGAATGCCAATCTGGTCACTGTTTTGGGGATTTGATTGACGAGTCTTTGGAGCTTTAGACTCTATTGGCTTTTGTACCTTATACTCTAGTGTTGCTTCAAAAAAATATGTCTGGGATTCCTTTTCCAACTGAACAGCATTAGTTCTCCGAATATTTCTTTGATGTGTGATCATCGTCCCCTATCTTTTGTAGCTCATCTACAAAGATTAAATTCTTCTTATGATCACCTTATAAGCAGTGGGACCCATAAGTGATACTCCTTCACTCCATCAACATACCCTAAGAATAAGCATTTTCTAGATTTTGAATCCAACTTCTTAGTTTCTGGGGGATTGTACATCACGTACACGAAACTTTCGAAGACTTAAAGGTTTGAATAATCAACTGACTTACTAATCCATATCTCTATTGGTGTCTTCAACTCAACTACAGTTGATGGGGCCTAATTAATATAAGAAAAGTAGGAATTAGTGATAGAAAATTACTGATGGAAAGAAAACCGTTGGAAATTATTGATAAAAAATTAATTTCCATTGGTAAGATTGATAGAAAAATTTCGTTTAGCGGCAGTAGTAATATATGTCAGTAAATATGGAGGAAAATCATCCTGAAAAAATTTGTGACAAACTTTAGCGACAGTATAAAATGTTCGTCGGTAAAGAAGGCAAGAATTATTGAGGAAATAATTTTTTTTACGTTTATTGATAAAAATTTGCCCTTTAGTAAATTTTCAAGATAAATGTCATCGTCTGCTTCAGTTTTAGAGTTTTAAAGTAAACAAAGACGATATCATTTGGTGTTTCTTTTACATTAAACTCAACCGAAAGGTCCTCCTCTCTCCCCCCCTGCGTCATCTTCTTCATTTGCTTCCACTCTTCTTTCGTGCGATTTTCTTCTCTTTGGTTTTTTTTTCGTGGACTCCTCTTATACTCATCGGCGTTTGTCTTCTCTGGCCACTGTCATCTTGTCCTTCGGTGGAGGTATTTTGTAACCACTATCATGTGTTTTTTATATATTGGATGAAGGTTAATTTAGATATTTGATTAATTTCATTTATTTGTGTATTCTATGATTGTAAAATAATTTTAAGGTATAAATGTTAGTGATAGAAGGGACAAGAAGTGATTTTGGTTGTGATGTTAGGATAAATTTATGATGCACGTAAAGTATTTGATGAAATTTCTGTTCTTTGAAAAAATGATTTCAGTTCTTTATTTTCAATTTTTTATTTCCCCTTGATAAAGTGTAGGGTTAAAGGGTATTGCTTCCTTTATCTTTTATTGACTTGAACGGTGGATAAAAGAGTGAAAAGAAGGGGAATGTGTTATATTCGATGTAGTACCCCTTACTACAAGGTACAAACCGGGACGCTCGAAGGTCATTCCGGTACACATCCTACGATAAGGGTGAGCTACGTTCGATCACTACATTCACTTTACATGGCATCATATCATTATTTACTTATAAAGAATCACAAGAAAATCACAATATTTTAAAACCAACTTTTTCCTCATTTCACTTCACAAATCCGAAAGTCTACATTGTATCTTTAAACACTTACTACATATACATCATCAAAACCTAGTACAAAAGTACTACTTGAAAAAGGAAAATATACAAAGTCTATCTAGCTAGAGTCATCTCTCGGTTCTGAAAAGACAATGTTGCAATTTTGGTGAGTTTTGAGAACTCAGTAAGATAACCATCATTGATGGTTCACTCAATTCATGCAACACATCATTTCACATAACAAATATTTCAAAAAATTGCACTTTATATCAGTATCACATTTTCACTTAAGCATAGGCAACTTTTTGCATTTCAATTAATAAAACATACTTATCAAAATGCATATGGAATGCTTATGAGACACTTTTCCAATTGTTACGTTATTGTGACTGAGTGCCTGAATTGTCCTGTATCTATTTTGGATACCAGACTTATTACTAACTGTCCCTTATCTGATGAGGATACAAATCTCATTATACATAGTGAGCCTTAGGATCTTAATCATTGTCTGAGTTCGAGGTCTTTGCACACGTTGAGCTTTAAGCTCTGATCGGTGGCTACTCTGGTCACAATTGCCATTACCTGATCATGCATTCATGTATGGAATGCATCTCACATTTTCAATCAATCATATCATAACATATTTAGTTCTTCACATTAACATTCAAGCAGCACTTCAATATACATTCCACATTTCACAGTCATCGGACCATCTATTCGGAATCAACAATCAAGCCGCATTCATTCAATCATTTCAAAATAGAAATTAAGCAAACAAGTAATTAAGTGAGACTATCTAAGTTACTCACAAGTTGCTCTCGAAGCCAATTCTTGGAAGTTCCGGAAACGTCTGGAGGTTGACGTTCCAGTTGCTCCTCTATATCAAACGCCATACACATATATCATAATTTGTACAATCATAAGTGTTTAATAATGCACATGTATGAAATGAAATATGTACAATGCATGTTCATGACAATCCCGAGTTTTTATCCATTAATTTCATCACAAATTCATTCTCATATCAAAACTCATCTAGGTACAATTTATACTTATGTTCATGCCTCACTAAAACCATTAAAATCTCTATTCCTTTCTAATTGACTCACTTCAGATTTTTCCAAGTCACTCTTTCGAGTCTACTGTTCACATTCAATTAGAAAGTGAAACTGATTTAATTTGGTCACACCTTCTTCTAGAAAAGTGTTCCTCTATGTCTTATGTTTCTGTTGACACCAAAATCATTCAATTTGGTTTGGTATTCTATGAATTATGCTCACAATATCACAGACTATGTATATTTGAACATTTGGTTAGTACATGATCATACCCTTGAATTGTACAACTCATATTTTTCAGCTCAGATATCCAAAAATTACATAATTTATACCAATTTAAAGCTAAGAAAAAAGATACAACTTTGTTGGAGAAAACTAAGTCTAATTAGGCCTACATCAATATAGTTTATTCAATAACCATAAGACATGATTTCTATCCTTGGTAATGCTACAGCCTCAGCTAAGATGCAGTTTCATGCCAAATTTGAAAGTCTTAGAAACCGAATTAAAAATTAGACTTCTTCAAGAAAGTTGTATAATTATGTCTCTAGTTTAATATGAACTAATAATCAACTTATTTGTAAATCTACAGATCAAGTTATAATCAGAATACCGAAGCATATTCATGAAAATTTTCCAATTCATAACATTCCAGCAGACTTCCACACTTTCATCCTATCAATCACTTTCAATTTAATTCAGATAGCTCTATATTTTTTATGGAGAGAAATAACAATGTCTTAGGAATCCATTGATTGACGTTTCAAGTCATTTAGAGTTCGGATGAAAATGTTATAGTCAAAAGACTTAGGGCTGTTTAATAAAATACTCTAGTTCATAACCCATATATGCACTACCACTTTTCTTCTCTCTAGCACGTAAATCTTAATCTTTTTCACCAAGCCCAATTTTTTTCTTCTCTCTACTGTCATTTTTCAAACATTAATTTGCATACAATTGATTCAAAAGATCACTCAAAACCATTCAAACACCAATTATATTTTATATCACTCAAAACCATTCGAACACCAATTGTATTTCATTCACTCCCAATTTTGAACTCAGTTAATTCATCATCTTAATGGATAATTTCTTCAAAGATACCCAGTTTTAACTCAACATCATCTATGCACATTTCATATTCCTCACTTGGACATAAACACCCAAAATATAACACATTCCTATACACTGAAAACATAATATAATATAAACATTCATCCACAACTTTTTCTGCTACTAGTTCTCATTTTCACATCAAAATTTGAGACTTTTAAAAACAAAATTTAAATTGGATGTCTTCATAAGAAAGGTAAAAATATGACTCCAGTTTAATCAAAATCAAGAATCAACTCATTTGGATAACTGCAGAACAAGTTATGGCTAAAACACAAAAACATATCAGTGGAAATTTTTCTGCTAACATTTTCTAGATTTTCAAACTTTCAACATTTACATCTAACGCATCTTATACTTAGATTATCTCTTCCATTTCATTTCCTCATTATCCTCTACCCAATTAAACTCAATAAATCACTCACAAACAAAGGATTTTATCACCCACGACACATACATAAACATTGCATAACCAAGTCATCAAATCTCAAGTTACTCATCATTCTAGCTTAATTTAACCATACCTATGACATTTAAAGCATAACTTACTTGGTGTAGCTCCAAACTCTTCAAAATCTCACTCAACCCTAGCTCCCAAGCATCCCATGTTCTTCATCTTCTGAAGGGGGTAAAGGATGAGTTTTCTTGTGGCAATGAGGAAGAAGATAGCAAATATGCAAGTAGCAAATGAAGGAAAGTGTAATCTTCAAAGTTGAGGTGGTGGGGATTGAAGAAAACAAAAATAATGAAGGTGGTTCATGAAGAGGAAGATGGGAAGAGCCAAAAAAACACATCAAATGGACTTTTAATGAGAAGAAACGTGGAAGGCAACAAAAGGGGCATTAAAAACTTAGTGGAGCTAAGGCATTGTTTGTGTCTAATTCTTATAAACTAAATCCAATTTCTATTTTAATTGTCTCCCAATTTTCAATAACACTTGTCAATAAATCCCATAATCATTTATCAAAATTTTCATTGCCATTTGACAGTAAATTGTACTACCATTTATCATTTGTTTTGCCACTTGACATTTTTCCTAGTCCAAAAATTAGCCAAAAATTTCAAAATTTTTCCAAAAATTCTCCAAAAATTCTAAATCAACAATTACACTCTCCAAATAAATTTTCAATACAAACAAACTACAATTCTCAATAATAATAACCTTTTATAAACAATTATACCTGGAATGTCAATGAATGCATGTACAGTCATTTTAAATGTGGAACATTTCACTATTCACTTGTATACGTATGTCTTATTATGTATGAGCATGAAAATTGCATTTCTAAGCTCTCATTACTCACTCATATTTACTATTTTAACCTCCCAAAGGTAATGGCATGTTACAACTCTCCCCTCCTTAAAATAAATTTCGTCCTCGAAATTCTTACCTGTTTGCTCGAATAGGTGGGGATATTGTCTCCTCATATGCTCTTCTGTTTTCCAAGTTGCTTCCTCAGTTGAGTGGTTCCTCCAGAGGACTTTTACCAATGGAATGAATCTGTTCCTCAACTGCTTGATCTGCTATCCCACAATCTTGATCGGCTCCTCAACATAGCTTAAGTTACTAACAACCTCAATCTCCTGAGCTGGTATCACATGTGTCGAATCCGATCGGTATCTTCGGAACATACTCACATGATACACATTATGCAATTGAGGCATCTCATTCGGTAAGGCCAACTTATAGGCTAAAGGTCCTATCCTCTCAATGATCTCATAAGGACCAATGTACCTAGGTTTCAACTTGCCCTTTTTACCGAATCTGAGAACTCCCCTCCAAGGTGACACTCTCAGGAATACTCTGTCTCCCACATTGTACTCCATATCACATTGGTGTTGATTCACATAGCTCTTTTGTCTATCTTGAACCACTTTGATTTGGTTTCGAATCAAATTTACCTTATCCACTGTATCTCGTATCAGCTCTGGGCCTTCAACCATTCTTAATCCCTCTTCATCCTAATATAATTGCGATCGATATTTTTTAACATACAGTGCCTCATATGGTGCCATTCCAATAGTAATGTGGTAATGGTTGTTGTAGGCAAACTCTATCAATGGCATATATTGATCCCAAGCTCCTCTAAACTCCAATACACACGCCCTGAGCATATCCTCAACAGTTTTGATTGTCCTCTAACTCTGTCCATCAGTCTGAGGATGAAATACTGTATTGAAGTTCAACTTAGTATCCATAGCAGACTGCAAGCTCTTCCAAAACCTCGAAGTAAATCTGGAATCCTTGTCCGATATAATGGACACTGGAACCCCATGCAGTCTCACCACACTTATCTCCGGGCCAACTGATCAAGTGAGTTATTTTCTCTCATTAGTAAGAAGTGGGTCGACTTAGTCAACCGGTCCACTATCACCCATATAACATCATTTTTCCTCGGAGTCTTAGACAGTCCCATGATAAAGTCTATAGTAATCCCTTCAACAACGAATGGAGCTTCCCTACTGGAGCTTAGTACTCATCTTTAATTTGCTTGGAAGTCATACATCTAGATACATACTCCGCCACTTGCTTCTTCATTCCAGGCTACTAGAAATGCTGCTTCAGTGTGTTATACATCTTGGTAGTACTAGGATGCATAACATAGGTGACCATATGGGCTACCTCAAGTATCTCGTTCCTCATATTGTCCACATTAGGCACACACAGCCTCTTCTTCAACCATAAAGTATCATCCCTCAACTCAAACTCAGAATCTGGATTCATCTTTACCTTTTGCATAAACTTCACTATATTGAGATCTTTCCCCTGAACTTTTCAGATTCTATCATGCAACATTGGTCTCAACTTTAGTGTAGCAATTAATGCCTCATTCTGCTCTAGATTCAACTCCACATTTAGAGCTCTCAAATGAATCAAATTAGGTCATTTCGATAACTAAATCTTAGCTGCACTAATATTAAACTTCTTACTCAAAGCATCTGCCACCACATTAGCTTTCCCCAGGTGGTACTCAATAGTGCAATCAGAATCTTTCAATAATTCAGTAGCACCCCACTCCTGTGCGACCCGAACCTGACATCGACGGTGATATCCGATTTTGTGCCCCGCGAGGGTGGCGTGCTAAAACACTCATTCAGTAGTCGGTACATTTCTTTTACATAACAATATATGCAGAAATCAATGCCCAAGTTGGGTCCTCATTCAATCATATACAAATTCATTATACACAATTTCCAATAGCCACTCGGGCCAATTTCCCAAATACAAATATACACTTCAATACATAAATAAAGACATGCAATGCAGACGTGAACTGATCCCGACTCTTATCCTTCATTTGAATCCTGCAAACATACTCCCGTTGGCTTAACGGGGTATTCTTCTGATCCCGAAAAATAATTGCAAATTTTGGGTGAGTTTTGCGAACGCAAAACTCAGTGAGTGACCATCATCGATGGCTCACCCATCACATATTACATAAGACACATATATTTCATAAATCACATTTTATTACACATTTTTCCAATATCGCAGGGTCAGTGATTCACTGCCACGGCTGATTGCATGATTCAGATCCATGGACTCGGCAGTCATCGACCCCAGTCGAGATCCGGACACTATGGGCCCACGATCTGCGAGCTAATGCCTCATACCATTAGGCTCAATGGTATGAGGTGTTCGCCTAAGCTTAAACAAAACCCCGAGGTCTCGAAGTTCGAGTACCGTAGGGACAATACCTTCACTGCATACAAGGATCGCAGCCCGTAGTTTCGATCCACATCGATCGCAGATCGCGCCCATAGTGTCCGGATTCCGATCGGGGTCGATGGCCGAGTCCATGGATCCCATAGGTGGGCCAGGTACGAGTTCACGGACCCTACACATATCATTTCACATTCAATCACTATGAACCAATCTCACTTTATTTCCTATATCGCAATATTTCCCATGTTCATATCATTTCATTAACAGCCATATTGAATCACATAAACTTTTTCAATTATTTCACATTCAATATCTTTTAATCATTTATGTCATGCATACTCAGTATATATGAGACTCACTTTCCAATTGTTACTCTGTTGTGAACGAGTGCCTGAACTGTCCCATATAGGGCTCATTGATAACCGTCCCATATAGGGCTCATTGATAACTGTCCCATGTAGGGCTCATTGATAACTGTCCCATGTAGGGCTCGTTGGTCACTGTCCCATGTAGGGCTCATTGATAGCTGTCCCATATAGGGCTCATTAATCGTTAAGCTTATAGCTCTGATCGGTGGCTACTCTAGTCACAACAGCCATTATCTGATCATGCATTCATATATGTAATGCATATGTCACAATGTATCACCCACAATTATCTATCCCTTCCAATCACTTCTCATATCATGGGACTTTAGTCCGACATTCCACCCTTGAAGTGGAACATTTCACAGTTTCGTTCATATCTAAGTACACATTTGTCGATCAAATAAGTATAAGGTTTTCCTTTCACTAAATCAAATTATTCACTCAAATGCATATGGAATGCGTATGTGAAACTTTTCCCATTTACTACGGTGTTGTGACCGAGCGCTCAAACTATCCCAATATGGGCACATTAATCGTTGAGCATGAGGCTCTGAAATCACTGTGGGCTCAAGGCCCAAGTATGGTGAGCTATTAGCTCTCGATGGCTACTCCGGTCACAATTACCATTATCTAATTTTGTGCTCATGCATGGAATGC
Organism: Erythroxylum novogranatense; assembly: GCA_029891385.1. Classification (NCBI taxonomy): domain Eukaryota; kingdom Viridiplantae; phylum Streptophyta; class Magnoliopsida; order Malpighiales; family Erythroxylaceae; genus Erythroxylum; species Erythroxylum novogranatense. Next base: position 90,899,965 of record CM057225.1, on the reverse strand, counting down.
ATATGTCGAAGAAAAAAAAAGTGCATTATTTCAATTACAATCAATCCCAAATAGTTCATAACACATTTTAATCACAATCCTATTTATGCACATTTCAAACATGGAGGGTCCAAATTCACAGAAAATTTACACTTCGATGTCATAATCTCCCATTTCAATGGACCTTCTGTCCGGAATCCATAATCAAACGCAATTCACTAACCCACCATTATTCACCACAGTTTTATAAAGGCAAAATTTTAAGCACATAATAATTGAGGAACCGTCTAGGTCACTCACCTCATATCCATGCTTGAATCTTATCCAAAGCATCAATTTCTTCATTATTTCTTTCCTTCATCCAAGTTAAAATTCCCTAAGCCACAATTACCCAAATTCAACATCACATACTGCATAAACACTAAAATTGAGCTTAGGAAAACACAACCCTATACCAATCTTAAGCCATATGAACCAAACCCCTTTAAAATTTAACAAATCAAAAATCTCAATCTTACCTTGATCTTTCACCCATCAATGAATTTCTTGGCTTGGATGGAAGCTCTCATCATCCTCCACATTTTTCTCTTCTTGAGCACCATGAAAATCCCTCTTGAAGGGCTTAGAAAAATCAATACCTAGTGTACTCTTTCTTCTTTCTTCTTTTCCCATCCGAAGGTTGTCTACTGTTCTCTTTTCTTCTATTCTTTCTTTTTTGTTTTGCATAGTCCACTTGCTTTTATAGTGTCATGTCATTTAATGAATGAGGAATGACCCATATGCCCCTCCATTTAAGCCTATAAACTTAACTCCTTAAGTGATGCTCCAAAAATGCCCTTCCTTTTTGCCTTAAAACTGACATCTTCACCCCTTATTTAGATAAGGTAAATAAAATAATTTGGCAAAACTTTCTTCTAGAGAGATGTTCCTCTATGTCTTACGAATCCATCGCTTCAAGAATCAGATCGATCGGAGCACTATATCTCAAAACATATCAAAAATATTGAAGTCTGTTAGATATTTCGTTTGGACCAAAACTAAATCAAAACTGAACATTGCACGTAACTTCACTCCAGAAGTTGAACATCTTAGAGGCTAAATTGCCAACCGGCTCCTTCATATAACTTGTAGATATATGTCTCTAGTTTCATTTGAAACAAGAATCCGATCTATTGGAGCTCTACAGCTCAAAAAATCTCCAAAATACCGAAGTCTGTTCAGACCATTACAAAGTCGAGACTAAACACTACTCCTAAGTTCCATCCAAAAATTTAAAGTCTTAGACGCTAGATTGTAGATCAGCTCCTTCAGATAAATTGTAGATCCATGTCTCTAATTTAATTTTCAAGAACAATCAGATCGATTCGAGCTCTATAGCTCAAGATATCTCCAAAATACCGAACGATGTTTAGACTTTTTCCATAGGTCAGCTCACTTTAATTGGGTTGATCATTCTCCATTTAATGTGAAAATCGATCTATTTGGTATGAAAAGATAGAAAAATATCTTAGGAATCCAACGCTTCAAAAATCGGGTTGATCGGAGGTCAGACGAAGAAGTTATGCTCAAAAGAGTGAAAGGAGGTCGGTCGGTCGAAACATTGACATAAATGCGGCTCGGTCAATTTGCCGAGCGGTGTGCGCGCAGATGCACGCGTGCAGGCTGGCGCTCGGCCTCCCGAGAGCTGGGCTGGTCGAGCTCTTGCACTGACGAGCTCTCGCGCGGGCCGATCGGCCAGCCTGACCGACCTTCCAACTTCTAACGCTTATAACTTTTGACTCCGAACTCTGAATTTTACAAACTTAGTACCGTTGGAAAGATAAAAGACCGATCTACGATTTTCTTGAAGGACTTAACAACAATTTTGGTCTCTAAAAAGGTCAAAAAGTCCCTCAAAGTTACTGATTGATTAGCTTCACACTAAACAGCATCAAAATTTCTAAAAATCATAACTTTTCATCCCCTTAGCCAAAAATTTCAAATTTTATATCAATAGAAAGAGCAAAAAAAATGCTACATCTTTCAGGAATAACTTAGAAGCCAATTCCATCTCTAACCAATTCAAATTCGCAAACAAAGGTTCAGCCTACCCCATTTATCCTCAATAGAAATCCAATCTTTCGAAAATCATAACTCCACATCCCCTTGGCAAAAATTTCCATACCATATAGCAATAAAAAGGTTAGACAATCTACTACAATTCTCAGGAAGGATTTAAAGGCAAATTCCAACTCTAATTTGGTCGAATCCACCTAATAATGTGGTTGCGCTGTTAATTAGTATTAAAACAGCATATGACCATATCCATAGCCAAAACTTTACAATTTTATATCTAACAGTCCTTACATCCAAAATTCACATAAAATACCTCATTAGAAAGCTATAACAATCCTTTACAACTTTCCAGAATATCACTCAAGCCAATTTCACCTTTTATAGTCCCAAATAAATGTCAGAACAGAAAGAGCACAAAATCTATGCCCTAAGAGCATTTGCACACTAGAACACAATTTGGGCTGAATTACCACCTGAACATTATCAGGCCATAACTTGCGATCTACACATCAAAAAATATCATACTCAGTGGCGTTAGAAAGATAACACATAAATCTTCAACTTTCAGTAATACCAATTTCACAAAATCTGTCTCCTTTATCCTAGAAAACTTCTCAAAGTTTCAGGTCGTCAAAGATAGAACCAAGATCCGGATATTGTTCATCCAGCACACCCATCTCAACTTCCGAGCCAAATTCAAAGCTCTTCAAGCCACAATTGGCCAGAACTTCCTTCATAGGAATTCTAGCCATACTTCTCAAGTTTAATTTAAAGCAAACCTCAACTCAATAGCATAACCACATCAAAAGTTATGAACAAATACCTGAAACATGCACAAGTTCCATTTTTCCAGATTTCAACCACAACTCTACTCCTTTCATGCAAGCGTCAATACCACATCAATAACCATCCCATTTAACCGAGAATTTAACCACAAATTTATGAAGACATTTACTTGAGTAATTAATACCAATTTGCAACACAAACATACTACTTTCACTCTTTCAACACCTTCTACCCATAATTTTTAGCAATTCACATTCCCTATCTTTAATTCCTAGCAATAATCAATGAATGCATGTACCATTTTATGAGCCAGTAATCATTATGTAAATGCATGTATGCTAATAAGATGCATGAGCAAAACCAATGCATTTCCTTTGTCTCTCCTTGAGCAAACTTGTACAATATTTCGGGTCCTCACCCTTCATTTGGGAACGGGATGTTACAAATTCAATCCATCTTATCTGTCTCAAGTTTAACTCCCTCTGACTCAGCAGATATCTTAAACTCTTATGATCTGTGTATATTTGGAAAGTCTCTCCATACAAATAATGTCTCCAAATCTTTAGAGCAAAGGCAACTACAGCTAGATCTAAATCTTGTATCGGATAATTGATCTCGTGCGACATTAATTGTCTCGATCCATAGGCAATCACCTTGCCATGCTGCATCAATACACATCCCAATCCTTAATGCGATGCATCACTGTACACCACATATCCTCCGGTCCCCGATGGAATAGTTAATATTGGTGCAGTAGTCAACCGATGTTTCAGCTCCTCAAAGCTTTTTTGACACTCCTCATTTTATCTGAACACTATATTCTTCCTCAGAAGCTTTGTCAAAGGCGTTGAGATAAGAGAAAACTCCTTGACAAACCTTCGGTAATATCCAGCTAATCCTAGGAAGTTTCAGATTTCAGACACATTTCTTGAAGCTTCCTAATTCATCACTACCTCAATCTTCTTTGAATCCACTTGTATGCCATCTCCAGCCATTATATATCCTAGAATCACAACCTGATCCAACCAAAATTCACACTTACTGAATCTAGTATATAACTGCTTTTCCCTCAAAATCTGTAAAATAACTCTCAGATGCTCAGTATGTTCCTTTTTGCTCTTCGAATACACCAAGATATCATCAATAAACACAATCACAAATCGATCCAGGTAGGGTTGAAATACCTTATTCATCAAGGTTATAACAGTTGTCGAGGCGTTAGTTAGCCCAAACGACATAACTAGAAACTCAAAATGCCCATACCTGCTCCTGAATGCACTCTTAGGTACATCAACCTCAGTTATCTTCAACTGATAGTACCCTAATCTTAAATCTAGTTTAGTGAATACCTGAGCCCCCTGCAACTGATCAAGCAAATCATCAATTCTAGGCAGCGGGTACTTGTTCTTAACTGTCACCCGATTTAGCTGCCTATAGTCAATGCATAACCTCAAAGTCCCATCCTTTTTCTTCACAAACAGCACTGGAGCTCCCCAAGGTGAAACAATGGGTCTAATAAAATCATTTTTCAATAACTCTTAAAGCTGAGCCTTTAACTCCTTCAGTTCCACAGGTGCCATCCTATATAGAGGAATAGATATAGGAGCAGCACCTGGAACTAGATCAGTTTTAAACTCCATTTTTCGATCTGGTGTTAAACCAGGTAGCTCATCAGGAAATACATCCAGGAACTCCCTAATCACGGGAATGTCCTGTACACTCTGCTCAGCTCTAGTATGAATGATGTGGGCTAGATAAGCCTTACATCCTCCCTGCATTAACCTCAGTGCACTCATGAAGGATATCATGCTGGCTGGCATTGCTTGACTAACTCCTTTGAATATTGCCCTAGGCTGACTAGAAGATTCCAGTATTACCTCCTTGTTATAGCAGTTCATGATAGCCTTATGAGCAGTGAGCCAATCCATACCTAGGATAACATCTATCTCTCTCAATTGTAGTATAATCAAGTCTGCCTCCAACTCTGCTTGATCAATCCTAATCAAGCACCCCTTGCAGACCTCTCTTATGAAAGTAGTACTACCTAACAGTATACTCACCTCTAGCCCATACTGTAGCAACTCCCTATCACAATAGAGTCTAGATGCCAATTATGGTGCGATAAAGGAGTGTGTGGATCCTAGATCTAGCAGTGAAAAAGCTTCAAAATCATAAATGAGAAGGGCACCTGCAACTACATCTGGTGAGTCTTGAGCCTCCTGCCTAGTCATAGCATAGACTCGGGCCTGTGCCTACGGTCTGCTACCCCGCCCCTCAGTCCTTATAGAAGAACTCCTAGAGCTCCTCACTCTACCTCTACCTCGACCTCTCTATCCAGGTCCACTTCCTCTGCTTTGCTAGACGGTAGCATCACTCCCAAATCACCACTCACACTAGACTGAGCTCCCAAAGTAGCAAGACAGTCCCTGATTCGATGGTTAAAGGAGCCACATTTTAGGCAGGCTCCAGTTAGCCTTTAACACTCACCACCATGCCTTCTCTCACAGTGCTCACATACAGGAAACCAAAAGTTTCTGAACTAACTTAATTATTAAATGTAGCTATCTTGGAGTTGCCAAATGCCTTGCAAGGTTCATAATTCTCTTGTTTTGCTTTTTCTTCACCTGTGGAATAGAAAGTAATGGGGTGAGCTGCGAAGCTTAGTGGCATATATATTTATAGCCATTGGCAATGAGCCATACAATTCAAACATATACATATTTATTCATTAATATAAGTAGTGGCATATACATTTATAGCCATTGGAAATGAGCCATACAATTCAAACATATACATATTTATTCATTAATATATATATATAACTTATTTTAGCTAGCAAGTCAATCATCCACAAATTCTAACTCAAATATTCATAGTCAAGGATGCTATCACTTAAAACATATCATGTATATTTAAGCATCAAAATTTAACATTCAATTATGTATAATACTCGACAATTCAAAGATGCAATGCACAAACAAATGGCTTGAGAGTTCCGTGGAACAAAAGGGAAAAATCGAAGTTTACATTGTCAACAAAATGAGTCTAATTTCTCAGGATCTCGTGGCCTTAAGCGGGCAGTCGGGAGAAGGCTATAGGTCAACATGCACATGACTAATGAAACGTTCCTCTCTTGCCTAAACACAATCAAATTTCAATGCTTAACTCATTTCACGCACATTCATACTTTTCATGCTCATCATGCTTTCTCCTCTTTTCATTCATACAAAATGCCATGACATGTTCCAATGGCATAACTTGATCATAATTCATAAATCACAATGCATTTTCAACAATTACAATAATTCACTATTAAGCAAGTTAACATACAATACACATGCATTCAATTCAAGCAATTTAGCATATATTCACCAATAAGACAAACAAGCCCATATTACACAATAACCATAAATATATTACCCACCTTGAATTCCTTGCTTAAAGACTTGCTCAAAGTTGTCTCTCCTCTTGAGCCTCTTGCCTTCCTTAATTCCCTTTATCAATGACAAAAATTCCCATTCAATAGGAATACAATTTGAGGACCCATATATAGCATATTTATTAAGATAAATTCTAGATACTCAAACTCTTCCAATAGCCCCAACCTACGTGTCAATGTTCCATGATCATTATGATTAGGTAAATGAAGGAATTTGGTAACGCTTTGTTGGACCCAAACTTTTCTTAGAAGTTAGAACTAATAAAAGAAAAATTTTTGTGATTAGTTATATGTAAAGAAAAGAAGAATTCTTGAATTTGAAATGAAGTAGAAAAGATAGTTAGGACAAGATGGGTTATATGTGAAATATTGGAAATTATAAGTTGAAACATGTTCATTGAGTATGGTTCGGTATTTTAGCCATAACTTTTTTTCTAGTTATCCAAATGAGTGATTCTTAATTTAGATTAAACTAGAAAAATAGGGATACAACTTATCTGATGAAATCAAGTTCTAATTTGGTCTCAAAGAATTTCAATTTTTGTATGGAAGTTGAGAACAAAATATTGTTTTAGTATAAGAATAGTTCAGAAATGTTTGGGATATAACTTTTAGATTTTCAAACCAAATTGAATAATTTTGATGTCATTAGAAAATTAAGAAAATGGGGAACATTTTTTGAGAAGGAAGTGTTGTCAAATTTCTTCATTTACCTGATCAGAATAAGGAATTAAGATGTTAGTAGTTGATGGACTAAAAGGGGAAAAATTGGGAGAACCAATTAAATGAAGGGTAAAAAAGGAAGAGCAAGCAAAATGTGGTTTTGTTTAAAAAAAGAAGAGGAAAATCGTAGGAGTTAGAAAAGAGGGCAAAACGTGAAATAGAATAAGAGAAAAGGAGAGAGTCACGGAGAGAAGAAAAGAAGAAGGAAAGAAGAAGAAGAAGGAGAGATGATGAAAAAGGAAGAAGATTTGTTCAAGGTAAGCTTTATTTCTCTTCTTGCTTTGTTAGAGAAGGGGTTAGAAAGAGAAAAGGGGTTTTATGTTGGGAATGAATGTGGAAGAAGATGGTTTAAGGGAACCCATTTGATCTTAGGGTTTCTAAGCTAGGTTTTGGATTTTCTAACCTAGATGGACCATGGGTAGGTTAAGTTTGAGTTTGATTTGTGTTAATTTCATTTTATTATGATTATGAAAATTTGGGAGATTTCCATTTGAATGGGAATTGAATGAGAAATTTTTGGTTGTGTTAGAAAATCAAGAACAACCTACCCAAGAGCAAAAGGAAGGTTATAATTGAGTTTGGATTTTCAAGAGTTATAAGGTGGTTAAAATATTTATGGTTATTGTGTAAATGGGCATTGTGAATATGTGTGTATGTATATGCTTGAATTGATAAATTGTGAATTGCTATGATGTGTTTTATGTTATGTTATGCATTGAAAGATGTATGACAATTTGATATGGTTAAATTGTGAGTATAATCATGTTATGCATTGAATTGTGTCATGACATTTTGGTATAAAGAAAAAGTATGAGAATATGAAATTGTGAATGATTGAATTGAGTATGAAAATTGATTGTGATTGGGCAAGAGTGGAACCGTTTCGTAGTCATTCGACATAAAGCCTTCTCCTGGCTGACTGCTTATGGCATACAAGAACCAAAAAATGGACTCGTTTCATTCACGAAGTAAACTTCAGTTTCTCTATTTTGTTTCATGGAACCCTCAAGCCAATTATTTGTGCATTTACATTTTGATGTGTCAAGTTATGATGACATTTTGAGTGTTATGCTTTGACATGAATTACATCCATTATGTTGTATGAGATGTGTATTGGAATTGTGAATGTTGAGATTTCGTTGTTGGATTAAGATAAAACATGTATGCCTATATGGATATTTATATATGTTTGATTGTGTGGCTCGTTTCCAATGGCTATACATATATTAGCCACTGAGCTATGTAACTCAGCCGATAATTTTACCTCCTTAGGTGTAGATTGAGAAGATTAGCGATCCTTGTAAGCATTCGAAACTCCAAGATAGCTAAAGATCCTTTGTACTAAGCTAGTGACTATTTTGGATAGCTTTATAGGCATATCGCCCATGAGCATCCTTTTGTATTTGTATTAAGTTTGATGTGTATGTTGATATGTAAGTAAAGCTTGTTCAAACATTCATTGTGTTTAGAAATGAGAATGAGAACTTGATAAGTTCCTTTTTGTATGACTATGTTATTTTAAAGTTTAAGTATGATGGTTTTGTTTATCTTTTGGTTGAGATTGCCAATTGTTGCTAGTGTTAGAATAGCATGTTGGAGTTGGAAAGCTTGTATGTGATGAATCATTGGAGTTGAGATTCAATAATTAATGAGAGGTATTTAGTAGTTAAATGGATATGAAGTGGTTTTGCATTAGAAGGGGTGAATTTGAGGAGATTATGAGAAAAAGGGGATGTTAGAATGGATTTAGGATCCATTGGGGGGGCCTTGGAGGGTGAAATTTTTTGTTTCACCCGAAGTTTGCACGGGCCGTGTATTCCTGATGCTGAAAAATTGCCAGACCCGTGGGTTACACGGTTTACTCGTGTGAATTTGCACAGTCCGTGTTTTGAACCTCCAAAAGAGATCTCCAGATTCGAAGGTTACACGGTCAAGTTGTGTATATTCATATTGGTCATGTGTTCCTAATGCAAAAGCACAATCAGACCAGAAAGAAATACAGGCTACCTGTGTGATTTCACACGATGCGTGCTTTGTCTAAATGATAGAATTTCACTTCGGAGTCTTCACAAAAGTTGTAGATCTAGAAGTCCTTTTTCAAACCGTCTAAAAAAACGACGTCAATTCGACATCTATAGTGAAAGTTATAGAAATTGCGCCAAGGCAGGTACAAAATGATTAAGGACATAAACATGATGGATTCTTTTAGCCATAACTTCATCATCCGACCTCCAAATGAAGTGATTCTTGAAGAAATGGATCCCTAACACGTTTTTATACCTTTACACAAAAAGATTGATAGCCTTTAGTGTTGAATTCAAAAAGATAGTGTTGGGACCCGATCCGGAGACCGGCGCCCCAACCCGAAAACAAAAGATGGAACGAATCACAAAGAGGCGGAACGAATAAACGATTGATCACAAAGCGAAACAAATCATTATCGAATCGAAAGCCAACTTGGAAGCGAAGCATACAAACAAAGTCAAATCGAATTGGCTTGGAGACAACCAAACAAACGATCACGAATCACAAATCGAATCGATGCATTCGAACTGAAATACAAGCACCGACATCCGTGAACAAAATTTTAGAAATCACTGTCGCGTTGGAAACCTTAAGACATTCTAAATCCGGTATAAATTTTTTTTTCTTTCTTATTCCTTTCCTTTTCATTTCTTTCATAACCAAACTCAATCCAAAATACATTCACATACAATCGCACTATCCATGTGCAATACCATAACTCAATAGCCTTATCCAAATCTCAAACCACAATACCTTATCATACTCATAATCATATACACATCCCATACATAACTTAAAGCAATGCATAATTCCAGAAATCCATACACCTTATACTCACTATATACACAATTTCATAAATCACAGCTTTATACAAATCATAGTGGCATTTTCAAGCCTTATACATTACCCATAACCCTAAACCAAAGTACACAATACACAACAATTCTAGACTTCTCAGCAACCATTTAACTTAACAATAATACAATATAAACACATGCAAATAGAAATCTTCATTTTCTTTCACCCGATCTTCTTCTCATCACCTGTGGATGGGAATGAAGGGGGTGAGCTTTACAGCCCGTGGGTAACAGTTTATAACAAATATATAAGCAAAATCCTTAAAATTCTTTTTCTTTTCTGGTCTTAGAAAACATTTCTTTGAAATCCGTAAAGCGCATTTTCAAAAAGTACTTTTCTCATTGTAGCCAAAATCGCCATTTGCAAAACATATGATTTTTAGGCTTTCAGCCATAAACTCATAAATTTATAAACATGAATGCATCAACTTGGCAATTCGTAGATGCAATGGCAATCACATAACACATGGCTCGAGAGTTCCGTAAACACGACGGATAAACCGAAGTTTATACCGTAATCTATTCGAGTCCTATTTCTCAGGATCTCGTGGCCTCAAGCGGGCAGCCGGGAGAAGGCTATAATTTTCCATACGTCGACGTGCACGTGACTATCCATCCGTAACTCTCTTGCCCACACAAAAGCATATATGCAATGCTCAAGATCATTTATCAAAATGATATGCTTCCATTTTCTTTTCTTCTTTCCATTCAAATCACAATGCTATGGCACACTCCAATGGCATAACATTATCACATCAATAAACATATTCAATCTCAATTCAACAATGTAATCACGTATGGATCAACATCAGAACAATGAATGCAAGTGATTTCTTTAAGACATAAATCAATATATGCAGTTCATAAAGCACATTATTCAATTTTTATTTTATTTTATTAATATTATTATTTTATAAATCTTGTATTTTCTTAAAACATTCGAAAACATTTTCATAACTTATCAAATTAAATTAAAATAACGAATTTAACAATTTCTGAAATTTCTTAAATCCAAATCACGAAATAAATTTCAAAATCTTTCTTCATTTCTCAATTCATTTTAAAACTCGTAACCATTTTTCAAAATATTAAGAACAATAAAATTCAATACTTTCTCAATTTTTCAATCAATCTCCCAAATCATTTGAAGACAAGAAATTGGGCCATTGTGTCATTTTTCGAAACTTCAGAAATTTTCTTAATTTATCAAACATTTAAAACTTGTATAAATTCTTAAAACAGTTTCTAAAACCATTTCAAACATCTTTCGAAAATCGTACTTTTCAACATTTAAATAAACCTTATTATTTTTTTAAAACAATTTCAAATGCATTTCGGAAATCACACTTTGTCAAGCATTTTTATAAACGAGTTTGGAAATCGTAACCCTTTTCAAACACTTTTATAAACAATGTCGGAAATCATAAATTTTTAAATACTTTTTATAAACATTAGACATTCGGAAATCATAAATTTTCAAACATTAGCATATTCAAACATTAGCATATTCAAACATTTTCAAACATTTGCATATTCAAACATTAGACATTCGGAAATCATAAATACCTTAATCCTCAAATTGAACTTAGAAAACATAAATCCCTCATATATTCAAGCTTTCTAAATCACAAATTTCCAAAATCCCCAAATTCCAAATTTGGGCATAAACCCTAATTAATTTCCATCCAAAATTAAACCCATAATACTTAGAAATCAACAAAATTAACTTCATACTCCACAAACCCATTCCATTTTCCATGATTCTAAACCAAAACTTCAAGAGAAACTCAAATCTTAAAAACTGCTCTTACCTCATTTCTTCTCCATTTTCGGATTTTCTTGGTTCAAGATGAAGCTCTCTTCATCCTCCACCTTTCTCTCTCTTGGAATGACATTAAAATCTCTCTTCTAGTGGTAGAAAAATCGAGCCCTAGCTTTCTCCCCTTTTTCTCCACCGAAACTTGCTCTCCCTTCTCTCTCCACCGAAACTTGCTCTCCCTTCTCTCTTCTCTCTTCTTCTCTTATTCCTTCTTTTCTCTTAAGTTTCGTGGGTTGCCTCTTAAAATGACAGCCCACTTGCTTTTATAGTGCTATGAAATTTAATGAATGAGGAATGACCCATAAGTCCCTCCATTCAAGCCTATAAACTTAACCCTTTAAGTAAACTTCCAAAATTACCCCTCCATTGGTCTTTAAAACTGAAATCTTGTCTGATTATTTCGATCAGGTAAATGAAGCCATTTGACAAAACTTTCTTCTAGAGAAATGTTCCTCTATGTCCTACGAATCCAACCCTTCAAGAATCGGATCAATCGGAGCTCTATAACCCAAGATATCTCCAAAATACTGAAGTCTGTTCTTCGGACTCGAGGCTGAACACTACACCTAACTTCCAACCTGAATTTGGAAGTCTTGGAGGCTACATTGCTGATCGGTTCCTTCATAAAATTTGTAACCCCATGTCTCTATTTTCATTTGCAAAAAGAATCAAATCGATCGGAGTTCTACCGATCGAGATATCTCTAAAATATTGAATATTGTCCAAACTTTTATAACCAATCAGTTCACGAAAATCCGAGCTATCTTTCTCCATTTAATTCCAAAACTGATATATGTAGTATGAAAAGATAGAAAAATTTCTTAGGAATCCAACGCTTCGAAAATCGACTCAATCGGAGGTCTACACAAAAAGTTATGGCCAAAAGAAGGAAGAGGGGTCAAAAACACAAAAGCAGACGATGATGTCAGCACAGACGCAAGTTCGTCTGTGATGACGTCAGCACAGATGCAAAAATTCGTCTGTGTTGACGTCAGCAAAGACACAAAACTTCGTCTGTGGTGACGTCAGCACAGACGCAAAACTTCATCTGTGGTGACGTCAGCACAGACGCAAAACTTCGTCTGTGATGACGTCAGCACAGACGCAAAAATTCGTCTGACCCCCTTCTCCAGAACATCCCCACTTAGAAAGATCATAACTTTCTACTCAGAACTCCAAATTAGACACGGTTTGATTCGTTGGAAAGCTAAGAGAAAATCTACTACTTTCCAGAAGGAAATTTTGCCAAAATCTATCTTTTTCAATTCCAAAATTGCCCCTAAAGTCAGAAGATAAGACTTTCATTCCTGCACCAACACTGCACCCAATTCTTAACTTCATGACAATATTTGAGACTCTTCGGCACATAATTGAAATTCTATGTCTTCTTATAAAATGTAGCCATATGTCTCTAGTTTAATCAAAATTAAGAATCATCTCATTTGGATTACTAGAGAAAACATTATGGTTAAAATACTGAAGCATATTCAGTGAACATTTTTCAGATCACTACCAATCTTGTCTCCAAATCTTTCCTTATCACAACTCATACCATGATCAATCTTTCTACTCTCTTGTCCAATATTTTCATGTTTTATATCAATGGAAAGATAAAACAACCTCTATAATTTTCATAAAGAACTCCAAAGTAACTTCACCCTTTAGTTAAGTCAATCTTTCAATCAAAGTTTCTGCCCGTTTAGTAATCACCTAAGCAATATCCAAACTTCAATTTATCATAACTTTTTGCTCCGATATCGAAAAATTGCATACTTTATGGCGTTAGAAAGCTGGAAACATGAACTACAACTTTCATTAAGACCACTTTGGCCAAATATATCTAGATCAGTACAGATTTTCCTTTGAAGTTTCTAACACCATTCTAACCCATCAATTTCACATATCAACACATCACCACAAGCTCTTCAACTAAATCCTCTCAAACACAAAACACACAAATCTATACACAATTGATATTCTTACACAATTGATCTTTCATATCCATATATAAATCCATGTCTCATTAACATCATAAGATAAATGTTTATAAAATTAAATGGCATTCTAAGCCATGCTACAACATCAGTATTCAAGTCCAAGTACAAAAGATACAAAACTCCATCATTCTCCACATATGACTGAAATCTTATTCTTGCAATAATCTAACTTAAAACACCACATGCATAACCAACCAAATTATCTTTGCTTTCTAATTTCTTCAAAATTTTACACTTTCACTTTCTATTTCTTAATTTCAACTTCCATTTCAATCCACTTGAACTTTCATAATCTATACAAATCTATTTGAAACCCAAAGTTATCCAATCAAACAAATCTTTTCTCATCAATTTCCTTAAGGCAAAAAAATATCTATAACTCCATTCATATACAAAAACTCTTATCATTTTTTTATTTTCATATTTCCAATTTCCACTAAAAGATCGGGGTCCAACAATTCTCCCCCTCTTAAAAGAATTTCACCCTCGAAATTCCTATCTGAATAATCACCAAGTAACTTATTCTCTCAAATAATCTCTTCAATTAATGATATTCAATCACTTTCTGAACTAATTCCTCATCATACATATTTCTCACTTACTCACAATTTATCACTTCTTGTATCAAATACCACCAAGATCATATCACATCAATAATTCTTAACAGATTTACACAAGTCAATGGTCCAATTCTTAATAACCTTAATATGGACCAATACTATTCAATTTAATCCTTTTGAACTTCCATATATATATATATATCTTTATCATTCAAAATCAACCTATTGATCTTCCATACATATATTTCTATCATTAATCTCATCTTTCTAGCATTTCTCATTTCATCTCGCAAATATTCAAAATCAAATCATCCTTCACATCTCCACCACCATCTCATTATTCAAGTCATCAATGCCCAAAATCAATTCACAAAATTGCCGAAGCCTAATCATCATGAAATTTCACTCTCATTCATTCACATATTCCTAAAATCAATCAAATAATCACCTTTGTTCTTCAAAGCCAACTTATCCACATCAATATCACACTCTCACTAATTCAATCATACTCCTTGTCATCAAAAGCAAACAATTACTTATCCTTACAAACTCTTATCGATTTCTTACTCATACACATACGCCCAAGTAAGATCATATAACTGGGCTCTGATACCACAAATGTTGGGACCCGATCCGGAGACCGGCGCCCCAACCCGAAAACGGAAGACGGAACGAATCACAAAGAGGCGGAACGAATAAACGATTGATCACAAAGCGAAACAAATCATTATCGAATCGAAAGCCAACTTGGAAGCGAAGCATACAAACAAAGTCAAATCGAATTGGCTTGGAGACAACCAAACAAACGATCACGAATCACAAATCGAATCGATGCATTCGAACTGAAATACAAGCACCGACATCCGTGAACAAAATTTTAGAAATCACTGTCGCGTTGAAAACCTTAAGACATTCTAAATCCGGTATAATTTTTTTTTCTTTCTTATTCCTTTCCTTTTCATTTCTTTCATAACCAAACTCAATCCAAAATACATTCACATACAATCGCACTATCCATGTGCAATACCATAACTCAATAGCCTTATCCAAATCTCAAACCACAATACCATATCATACTCATAATCATATACACATCCCATACATAACTTAAAGCAATGCATAATTCCAGAAATCCATACACCTTATACTCACTATATACACAATTTCATAAATCACAGCTTTATACAAATCATAGTGGCATTTTCAAGCCTTATACATTACCCATAACCCTAAACCAAAGTACACAATACACAACAATTCTAGACTTCTCAAAGAACCATTTAACTTAACAATAATACAATATAAACACATGCAAATAGAAATCTTCATTTTCTTTCACCCGATCTTCTTCTCATCACCGTGGATGGGAATGAAGGGGTGAGCTTCTGACCGTGGGTAACAGTTTATAACAAATATATAAGCAAAATCCTTAAAATTCTTTTTCTTTTTCGGTCTTAGAAAACATTTCTTTGAAATCCAGTAAAGCGCATTTTCAAAAGTACTTTTCTCATTGTAGCCAAAATCGCCATTTGCAAAACATATGATTTTAGGCTTTCACCATAAACTCATAAATTTATAAACATGAATGCATCAACTTGGCAATTCGTAGATGCAATGGCAATCACATAACACATGGCTCGAGAGTTCAGTAAACACGACGGATAAACCAAGTTTATACCGTAATCTATTCGAGTCCTATTTCTCGGGATCTCGTGGCCTCGGCGGGCGGCAGGGAGAAGGCTATAATTTTCCATACGTCGGCGTGCGTGACTATCCATCCGTAACTCTCTCGCCCACACAAAAGCATATAAGCAATGCTCAAGATCATTTATCAAAATGATATGCTTCCATTTTCTTTTCTTCTTTCCATTCAAATCACAATGCTATGGCACACTCCAATGGCATAACATTATCACATCAATAAACATATTCAATCTCAATTCAACAATGTAATCACGTATGGATCAACATCAGAACAATGAATGCAAGTGATTTCTTTAAGACATAAATCAACATATGCAGGTTCATAAAGCACATTATTCAATTTTTATTTTATTTTATTAATATTATTATTTTATAAATCTTGTATTTTCTTAAAAACATTCCGAAAACATTTTCATAACTTATCAAATTAAATAAAATAACGAATTTAACAATTTCTTAAATTTCTAAAATCCAAATCACGAAATAAATTTCAAAATCTTTCTTCATTTCTCAATTCATTTTAAAACTCGTAACCATTTTCCAAAATATTCGGAACAATAAAATTCAATACTTTCTCAATTTTCAATCAATCTCCCAAATCATTTGAAGACAAGAAATTGGGCCTTTGTGTCATTTTTCAAACTTGAAATTTTCTTAATTTATCAAACATTTAAAACTTGTATAAATTCTTAAAACAGTTTCTAAAACTATTTCAAACACCTTTAGAAAATCGTACTTTTCAACATTTAAATAAACCTTATTATTTTTTAAACAATTTCAAATGCATTTCGAAATCACACTTTGTCAAACATTTTTATAAATGAGTTTGGAAATCGTAACCCTTTTCAAACACTTTTATAAACAATGTCGAAATCATAATTTTCAAATACTTTTATAAACATTAGACATTCTAAATCATAAATTTTCAAACATTTGCATAAACCATTTTCTAGACAATTTCAAAACATTTTAGGAATCAAAACTTTCAAATATTTCCATAAACAATATTTTCTATACACTTAGAATTTATGCGAAATCACAAGTTTTCAAATTTTACATAAAACCATATTTTATAAAAGCTCTTAAAACTAGTCGGAAATCATAATTTTCAAACCTTTATCATATTCAAGCTCAATATCATTTATTGAATGCTCTTTCTTTCGAATATACGAAATGCCATGGAATCTTTCGAGGCATAACACAAATCTATTTTGCAATTCATCAAAAGCTCATGTATGGAATCAATGATGATTTTTCAAATCATTCACACAATGATGCAACACTTATGATGCAATTGAAATCAGAAAATCTCTTTATTTAAAGAAAGCAGTAGTGGCTTATAAATTCTATTATAAACAGATACCTACCTCGATTCGATGCTAGAAAGTTGTTCCTAGCTCTAATTTGTCCATTGGTTCCTTCTTTCTTCCAATATAACTTCACCTAAAATAATTTCACCCAAATTCAACATCATAAATACCTTAATCCTCAAATTGAACTTAGAAAACATAAATCCCTCATATATTCAAGCTTTCTAAATCACAAATTTCCAAAATCTCCAAATTCCAAATTTGGGCATAAACCCTAATTAATTTCCATCCAAAATTAAACCCATAATACTTAGAAATCAACAAAATTAACTTCATACTCCACAAACCCATTCCATTTTCTATGATTCTAAACCAAAACTTCAAGAGAAACTCAAATCTTAAAAACTGCTCTTACCTCATTTCTTCTCCATTTTGGATTTTCTTGGTTCAAGATGAAGCTCTTCATCCTCCACCTTTTCTCTCTTGGAATGACATTAAAATCTCTCTTCTAGTGGTAGAAAAATCGAGCCCTAGCTTTCTCCCCTTTTTTTCCACCGAAACTTGCTCTCCCTTCTCTCTTCTCTCTTCTTCTCTTATTCCTTCTTTTCTCTTAAGTTTCGTGGGTTGCCTCTTAAAATGACAGCCCACTTGCTTTTATAGTGCCATGAAATTTAATGAATGAGGAATGACCCATAAGTCCCTCCATTCAAGCCTATAAACTTAACCCTTTAAGTAAACTTCCAAAATTACCCCTCCATTGGTCTTTAAAACTGAAATCTTGTCTGATTATTTCGATCAGGTAAATGAAGCCATTTGACAAAACTTTCTTCTAGAGAAATGTTCCTCTATGTCTTACGAATCCAACCCTTCAAGAATCGGATCAATCGGAGCTCTATAACCCAAGATATCTCCAAAATACTGAAGTCTGTTCTTCGGACTCGAGGCTGAACACTACACCTAACTTCCGACCTGAATTTGGAAGTCTTAGAGGCTACATTGCTGATCGGTTCCTTCATAACATTTGTATCCCCATGTCTCTATTTTCATTTGCAAAAAGAATCAAATCGATCGGAGGTCTACCGATTGAGATATCTCTAAAATACTGAACACTGTCCAAACTTTTATAACCAATCAGTTCACGAAAATCCGAGCTATCTTTCTCCATTTAATTCCAAAACTGATATATGTAGTATGAAAAGATATAAAAATGTCTTAGGAATCCAACGCTTCAAAAATCGACTCAATCGGAGGTCTACACAAAAAGTTATGGTCAAAAGAAGGAAGAGGAGTCAAAAACACAAAGGCAGACGATGATGTCAGCACAGACGCAAAAATTCGTCTGTGGTGACGTCAGCACAGACGCAAAACTTCATCTGTGGTGACGTCAGCACAGATGCAAAACTTCGTCTGTGATGACGTCAGCACAGACGCAAAAATTCGTCTGACCCCCTTCTCCAGAACATCCCCACTTAGAAAGATCATAACTTTCTACTTAGAACTCCAAATTAGACACGGTTTGATTCGTTGGAAAGCTAAGAGAAAAATCTACTACTTTCCAGAAGGAAATTTTGTCAAAATCTATCTTTTTCCATTCCAAAATTGCCCCTAAATTCAGAAGATAAGACTTTCATTCCTGCACCAACACTGCACCCAATTCTTAACTTCATGACAATATTTGAGACTTTTAGGCACATAATTGAAATTCTATGTCTTCTTATAAAATATAGCCATATGTCTCTAGTTTAATCCAAATTAAGAATCATCTCGTTTGGATTACTAGAGAAAACATTATGGTTAAAATACTGAAGCATATTCAGTGAACATTTTTCAGATCACTACCAATCTTGTCTCCAAATCTTTCCTTATCACAACTCATACCAAGATCACTCTTTCTACTCTCTTGTCCAATATTTTCATGTTTTATATCAATGGAAAGATAAAACAACCTCTATAATGTTCATAAAGAACTCCAAAGTAACTTCACCCTCTAGTTAAGTCAATCTTTCAATCAAAGTTTCTGCCCGTTTAGCAATCACCTAAGCAATATCCAAACTTCAATTTATCATAACTTCTTGCCCCGATATCAAAAAATTGCAAACTTTATGGCGTTAGAAAGCTGGAAACATGAACTACAACTTTCATTAAGACCACTTTGGCCAAATATATCTAGATCAGTACAGATTTTCCTTTGAAGTTTCTAACACCATTCCAACCCATCAATTTCACATATCAACACATCACCACAAGCTCTTCAACTAAATCCTCTCAAACACAAAACACACAAATCTATACACAATTGATATTCTTACATAATTGATCTTTCATATCCATATATAAATCCATGTCTCATTAACATTATAAGATAAATGTTTATAAAATTAAATGGTATTCTAAGCCATGCTACAACATCAGTATTCAAGTCCAAGTATAAAAGATACAAAACTCCATCATTCTCCACATATGACTGAAATCTTATTCTTGCAATAATCTAACTTAAAACACCACATGCATAACCAACCAAATTATCTTTGCTTTCTAATTTCTTCAAAATTTTACACTTTCACTTTCTATTTCTTAATTTCAACTTCCATTTCAATCCACTTGAACTTTCATAATCCATACAAATCTATTTGAAACCCAAAGTTATCCAATCAAACAAATCTTTTCTCATCAATTTCCTTAAGGCAAAAAAATATCTATAACTCCATTCATATACAAAAACTCTTATCATTTTTTTTATTTTCATATTTCCAATTTCCACTAAAAGATCGGGGTCCAACAGATAGATCGAAAGGAAGCGAGGGTTCATTGAAATAACCCTATAAGGAAACCTGCTCACGTTTTTTAACTCAGGATAGTTGGGCTTTAGGAACGAGGTCCAACGTCTTGGGCTCTTGGAATGGGGTCCAACACGCTTCCTTCTAGAAAAATGTTCTTCATTGTCTTAAGTTTATAATGGCACCAAAATCATTGAATTTGGTTTAATAATCTGAAAGTTATACCCTAAACTTTTTTTAACTATTCTTATGTAGAAATAGTATTTTATGCTCAACTTCCATCCAAAAATTGAAATTCTTAGAGATTGAATTAGAATGTAGACCTATGTCTCTAGTTTACTCCAAATAAAAAATCACTCTATTTAGATAACTACACAAAAGTTATGCTTAAAATTCTAAAGCATGTTTAAGCTGCTTCCGAACAAACTTTGCAGCGGCGAGTTAAAAAGTTGGTTATGACGAACTTTGATTTTTTTCAATATTGGTTACAGCGAACTACAGGGTTGGCCGTGGTGAACCATAGGGACTTTGCTGCATACCAAAGGGTTAGCCGTGGTGAACTTTCACAGAAACTCAACTCTTCTCTTAAATTTTTCTAGATTCTCACTCTTCATTTACATCATTTTCACTCTCATTTTTCTTCTAACTATCACCAAAACATGCTTCATTCAACAAATCAAAAAGAAGGATGCTTATACTTACTTGTTTATCCAAAGCTTCTGCAATCACCATGAAACCCTAGCTTAGAAATCCCTAAAAATAAAAAATTATTCTTTAGTTCTTTCTTTCTTCCAACACAAACCCCATACAATTCCATTTCTCTAAACCCTTTTCTAATAAAGCAAGGAGAGATTATTACCTTAGCAAATCCTCTTCCTTCTTCTTCTTTCCATTTTTTTCCTCTCTTTCTTTCTTATTTTCGTTTCTTCTCTCCCTCTTACGATGCTTCTCTCCTTTTCCTTCTAATTCAAGCCAATTTAAGTAGTCCTTCCCTATTTTACCCTCCATTTACCTTGTCTTTCCCATTTTACCCTTCTTTGTCTTTTGTGTCTCTAACTCCTTTAATCCATTTAACACCAAATTAATTCTAACTTAATTCTAATCTTTCCATCTAATTTCAAATCTCTATTTATGCCCATCAAATTAATGACTCAATTTTAAAAATAATGAAACAAATAAATCAATCATAATTGAAAAAATTTTGGGATCCAACAATTCTCCCCCTAAAAGAATTTCGTCATCAAATTTCTTACCTAATTGTGCAGCTAATAATGCTTCATTTTGCCCCAAATTCAACTCCATTTTGCGTTCTTTATTGCACTAGATTTGATAACCTCAATATCTAAATTTTTGATACACTACTATTGAATTTTCTATTCAATGCATCTGATTACAAACATTACTAGTATAGTACTCATTTGTACAATCAAAATCTTTCAGTACTTCTATCCATTGTCTTAATATCGTATTTGTCTCTATCAACTCCTTAACTACCTTAAATTTTAATGATCTGCATATTTATATATATCTAAGATGTTTCTGTACATATAATTGTCTCCAACTTTGGAGCAATCATTATTGTAACAAGTTTCAAATCAGGTATCAAATAATCAACCCATGAGGTTTTAATTGTCTCCATGCATATGAAATCACTTTATCATGCTGCATTGGATTTTATCCTAATATCTTATACAAACATCATTGCATACTATAAAACCTCATAATCCCGATGATAAAATTAATCGGTATTATAATTCCTCAAACTTCTCTTTACTTTCATTACTCATACGATTTATATGTTTTTCCTAAACTATTCAAACATTCTTCTTAAAATTTTCAATGCATTTAATATGTCATTAAATTTTTTTCTTAGATCGCTTTAATCTTTAATACCATAGTATTGTCAGGGCATTTGTTAACTCAAACAAATATTTCCAAAGCTCCATATGCCCATAATTAGTTCTTGAAATTCTTTAAATAACTAATTCCTTAATGTGGTAACAATGTCTGACGTTATTTTTAATTTCCCAATTGGCTTCCTTTCTCGAATGATTTTCTGAATTCATTCGATTTCCTTTGATTTCATATTGAATTATTCTACTATTTGCTCATTCATAATAATTTCTCCATACATTTAAATTTATTTTCAATCTTAACTTCTTGTGTTTGCAACACATTCATCAGGTCAAATTTGTATCTCCCGAACATATTTACACAGAATATAACGTGGACCTATATCCTCCTCATATTAGTAATTAATGTCTCCTCAAATTCAATAATCCAATCATATAGTTGGATACTTTACATCAAACAAAATACATAGATTCTTGGTAGCATACTTTACCTCTTATGCTTAAGTCTCCACTAGGGATATGACTCCAGTATTCACTTCTGATTCATTACATATTCATTTCTGATTTGTTTTTTTCATTGATAATCCTTAATATAAACTATCTGACTTGCTTAACCTAATTTAATGAAATTCTTCTTCAAAAGAAGATTTCTTGCTATTATCATCTATATCGTTCATGCAATCTTTATCAATCAACTATATTCATCATTGTTGTTTCAACCCTTCTTAATACCTCAATCAGATCAATTTCAACTATTCATTATATTTCAATAATTTCAATTTCTATCACACTTTACATAAACCTCAATGAAATAAGAGCCATATTTGTTTACTCTTATATTTTGGGTATGTACCATCAAGATCATTGCATCTTGTATATAAAATTAATTTCGGTAGGTCACCAATTCATATCTTATGCCAATGATACATCAATCACAATTGATTTTGAGCAACCTTTGAATATTCTACCACTATTCAAAAATTACTCCTCCATAGTAGTTACCTTTTCAGCATAATCACCTATACCATACTTCCATCGCATTACTCTGATTCATCTCATAATTTTAACTTTAGGGATCATAGACTATCTCCTATACCATATCCAAATATAGACCTAGTATGTACTCAATCAAATTATTCACCAATGTAACCATATTATCGGATATGTACTCATAATAACTGGTCGATATCACCTTGAGAACTTCTATATATATCATTATCACTTGTTTCATTTTCCATACATAAATTCTTAATCAATTCATTATAGACATATAGTCATCTTGGAATTCTAATATGATATTCACTAACACAATCTTATACTATATCATAAATTCCAAGTTCAACTTTTCAATTCCACTTTGCATAAAACACCTTAAATCTTGTCATTTCCACCCCTATCTCTATTTCTTTTTTTCGTAAATTCATGAAAAATACTTTCACATCCATGTCAATTTAAGTACAAATCCTCAATAAAAT
Organism: Erythroxylum novogranatense; assembly: GCA_029891385.1. Taxonomy (NCBI): domain Eukaryota; kingdom Viridiplantae; phylum Streptophyta; class Magnoliopsida; order Malpighiales; family Erythroxylaceae; genus Erythroxylum; species Erythroxylum novogranatense. The sequence continues at coordinate 90,876,606 of CM057225.1, read as the reverse complement.
TTTGTTACCATATTCACTGACATCACCACAAATACTGAATCTCTGTCTAACATATTGGACTACGTAATATTTCTTATTTTTAAATATCCACAACTTTCCTTATCTTACATTCTGACAAAACACCATTCTTCTCACTATTTCTAATAGCCCAAACTCTTAACGAAAGTTCATACGTGTGACTCATGCGGTTGCAATTGCTGGAATTCTATACTCATTAGTACCCTTCTCTAATAGTGAGGAATCAGGTGTAGCAGATCCTTGCAAAACTTCTCGTGTTCCTTTACGAGGTGGCATTATACTCCTTCATTGTAAACACTATGTAAGCTCCTTTTAATCTTAATTCCTACATGTATGCATGATATGCATGTCACTTAATGCAATCAATCAATTCAAAGTGCAACAATTTATCACATAGCATAACAATTTATCGTACTATGCATTCTCAACCTAGGCAAAACCTTAGCTCTGATACCACAAGATGTTGGACCCCATTTTTGGAGTCTAACTATCGTTTCTGATATCAAACAAAGCTGGCGCCCGGGTCACGGTACCTATTACAAGGCTCTGATTTCCCAAAAAGTTTCAAACTTTGGAAAAATTTTAGCTTCAACTGTAGCGGGTTCGCTACGGCAAAAGTTTGGCTTTGCCACGGTGAAGTCTTCTCATGTGTAGTTCGCTGCGACAAAAGTCCTTGCATTGCTGTGGCGAAGTCACCAAATTTGGAACAGAAATCTTTCAGACAAAACCTATACCACTAACATTCAACATAAAACATACATACGTTCATACAATTATTTCAACATAACCATTTTAACAAAGAAATTAACTATGGAAATCTACAAACAAAACTTCTTTAATTCATCATTTCATTAGTAAAGCAAAAGAGTTTGAAAAAAAATATATTTATATATCAAAATCACATTATTGGCTTATTATAGAATACAAAATGCACATGATACAATTGGATGTTTATGCTTAATATGATTTTAAATACCAAAAGTTTATGAACTAACTTAATTACTAAATGTAGTTATCTTGGAGTTACCAAATACCTTGCAAGGTTCATAATTCTCTTGTTCTGCTTTTTCTTCACCTATGGAGTGTAAGGTAATGGGGTGAGCTGCGAAGCTTAGTGGCTTATACATTTATAGCCATTGGCAATGAGTCATACAATTCAAACATAAATATATATATATATATTCATTCATATACATCTATAACTTATTTTAGCTAGCAAGTCAATCATCCACAAATTCTAGCTCAAATATTCAAAGTCAAGGATGCTATCTCTTAAAAAATATCATGTATATTTAAGCATCAAAACTTAACATTCAATTATGTATCATACTCGACAATTCAAAGATGCAATTCCCAAACAAATGGCTCGAGAGTTCCGTAGAACGAAAGGGATAAACTGAAGTTTACATTGTGAAAAAAACAAGTCTAATTTCTCAAGATATCGTGGCCTAAAGTGGACAACCAGGAGAAGGCTATAGTTCAACGTGCACGTGACTAACGAAACGTTCCTCTCTTGCCCAAACAAAATCAAATTTCAATCCTTAACTCATTTCACACACATTCATACTCTTCATGCTCATCATGCTTTCTCCTCTTTTCATTCGTACAAAATGCCATGACATGTTTCAAAGGCATAACTTGATCATAATTCATAAATCACAATGCATTTTGAACAATCATAATAATTCACTATCAAGTAAGTTAACATACAATACACATGCATTCAATTCAAGCAATTTAACATATATTCACCAATTACATAATAACCATAAATATATTACCCACCTTAAATTCCTTGCTTAAAGACTTGCTCAAAGGTGCTTCTCCTCTTAAGGCTCTTGCCTTCCTTAATACCCTTTATCAATGAAAAAAATTTCCATTCAATAGGAATACAATTTAAAGACCCATATAAAGCATATTCACTAAGATAAATTCTAGATACTCAAACCCTTCCAAAAGTCCCAACCTACATGTCAATTTTCCATGATCATTATGATCAAGTAAATGAAGGAATTTGGTAACGCTTCCTTCTAGAAAAATGTTCTACATTGTCTTAAGTTTTTGCAAAATCATTCAATTTGATTCAATAATCTGAAAGTTATACCCCAAACATTTTTGGATTGTTCTTATGCTAAAACAATATTCTATGCTCAAAATCCATCTAAAAATTGAAATTCTTAGAGACTGAATTAGAGCTCGATTTCTTCAGACAAAATGTAGCCATGTGTCTCTAGTTTACTGATAACTACACAAAAGTTATGCCCAAAAGTTTCTAGACAAATTTTGCCGTGGTGAGTTAAAAAGTTGACCTCAGTGAACTTTGATTTTTTTCAATATTGGCTGCTGCGAACCATGGGGACTTTGCCACATCAAACCAAAGGGTTGGCCACGATGAACTTTTACAGAAACTTAACTCTTCTCTAAAAAATTTTCAAATTCTCACTCTTTACTTACATCATTTTCACTCTCATTTTTCTTATAACTATCACCAAAATGCTTTATTCACCAAATAAAAAAAAAAGGATACTTATACTTACTTGTTTATCTAAAGCTTCTTCAATCACCATGAAACCCTAGCTTAGAAATCCCAAAAAATAAAAAATGATTCTTTAGTTCTTTCTTTCTTCCAACACAAACCCACACAATTCCATTTCTCTAAACCCTTTTCTAACAAAACAAGAAGGAGACATGATTACCTTAGCAAATCCTTTTCCTTCTTCTTCTTTCCACGTTTTCTTCCTTGCTCTTTATTTCTTATTTTCATATCTTCTCTCCCTCTCACGATGCTTCTCTCCTTTTCCTTCTAATTCAAGCCAATTTAAGTAGTCTTTCCTCATTTTACCCTCCATTTACCTTGTCCATCCCATTTTGCCCCTTCTCTGTCTTTTGTGTCTCTAACTCCTTTAATCCATTTAACACCAAATTAATTCTAACTTAATTCTAATCTTTCCATCTAATTTTAAATCTCTATTTATGGCCATGAAATTAATGACTCAATTTTAAAAATAATGAAACAAATAAATCAATCATAATTGAAAAATTTTTGGTATCCAACAAAATCTCTCTTTGGCGTCTTCACGAAAGTTGTAGATCTAGAAGATCTCTTCGAAACTATCATAGAATGACCTTAATCCAACATCTCTAGTGAAAGTTATGCCAATTGTCCGAAAACAAGTACAATATGATTGAGGACATAATCATAAGAATGGATTGTCATCTATGAATTGATCAAATAGGGAATTTTTAGTATGGTATGAGAATGAAGATGAACTGATGATGACTAATGAGATTTCATTGAAATAACCGTACAGGGTAATATGCTGACTTTTTATGACATCAGAGTTGGACTTTAAAAACAGGGTCCAACATCTTATGGTATTAAAGCATCTAGGTTTAGGAGTATCCTTGTAATGAATGAGTAGTTTTAAAATACGAAATGTGACAGGGTAAGGCTAGTGAGTTTTTAGGTTTCAAGTAAGGTGATTACTTTAAAACAAACAAGGTTAAAGGCTTAAAGGGGTTGGCAAGTAGAAAATGAGCTAGTGGGTCATTTAATCTAAGGGTTTAAAATAAAGAAGGCGGTAACCATTTCCATAAAACATACATCTTGTGGTTTCAAACCGGTTTAATGCAAGTTTTGAAGGTAACCTTCCTAGGGGAGCATCACACACAAAAAAGATATGTAATTAACTACTTCAATCAATCTATATGATTCACCTTCCACACAACCTACCTAATTCAAATTCAAGCATACAACTCAATTCTCATTCTTACTATTATGACAAACTGGCATGGTTTAACATTCATCACAGTTCAAGTGCAAAAAAGAAAAAAATTTAAATTGGCCTTGCCCCAACATTTAAATGGGACATTTTCCCCAATGTACTAAAATCAATAAAAAAACAACTAAGGGGATGAGAATAGAAGGACTCCCTTGGATCAAAGAGGGCTTAGTGATTTAAAAGTAGAATTCATAGCTCCGGTCTTACCTAAAAAACAAAACAAACAAAAAGCAAATAAGGTACTCAAATGAAAGCAAACTGAAATAGAAAAGAACTAAAATTAAAGGATAAGGTTGGGTTACCTCTCAACAAGTGCTTATTTAAGGTCACAAGTTCGACCCCTATCAACCTATATGAACCAATGTATGTTGGAGATTCAAGCTCCATCACCTCCATGTTATGCATATGCTATCCCTAAAAGTAGGGTTTGAGACGATTTCCATTAAATTTAAACTCTTTCCCCATCTTGGCACTTCTAATCTCCACTGCTCTATGGGGATATACCTAGGTAACCTTAAAGGGACCTATCCATTGGGAACATAACTTACCTAGAAAGAGTTTGAGGCGTGAATGATATTAAAGTATTTTCTGTCCTACCTCAAATGTCTTCTTAGAGATGTTGAGATCATGGAATGCCTTAGTCTTCTCCTTATAAATTCAGGCATTCTCGAATGTTTTATTTCACAACTCTTTGAGCTCTTACAACTATAATTGTTTGTGGGCACCAACAACTTTTGACTCCATGTTAAAATTCTTGATTGCCCAATAAGCCTTGTGTTATAGCTCTACTAGAAGGTGCTTCCCAAAAACATGCTTGAATGGTGACATCCCTACTATAGTCTTATATGCAGTCCGATATGCCTATAAGGTGTTGTTGAGGTGCAAACTCCTATCCTTCTTGCTGGGATTCACCATCTTCTCTAAGATGGATTTGATATCTCAGTTGGACACCTCAACCTGACCACTTGTTTGAGGTTAATAAGTGGTTGAGACTCATTGCATCACATGATATTTCTTCAGGAGGGCCTCAATCTTCTGGTTATAAAAGTGAGTCCCTTTTTCGTTGATGATGGCTTACGGGACTCCAAATATAACATCCCATATTTGGGGCTAGACCCTATAATTGTGATTGAGTGTATTGTGAGAAATTAGAAGGGCATTGCAAGCTCATGCATCATTGTATATTCACACACATGTGAATATTTATTGTTGACTTTTAAAATAATTGTTCATGAATTCATTGACATTTTTTTGGGTATAATTGACCGAATAATGTGATTTAAATTGTGAATTGTGATTTATTGGTGGTAAAAATTTATTTAGAGACTGTTAATATTACTTCAAAATTTTTGGTGAATTTTAGGAATTTTTGAAAATTTGGAGTATTTTTAGACTAGGAAAAAAATTGAAATATGGACCAATTATACTGTGACACGTGGATTGATTAAATTGATGACAAATGACTTGTATGTATGGTGACATATGGACTAATGATTTAGTGAGAAATGTGTTACATGCAAGAGAACACATAGTTAAGTGTTATAGATGAAACATTGTTTCCTGCTACTCTCTCTGCCATTGTTCTTCATCGAGGGTAACACTGTTATCGAATTTTCTTCTATTTTACCAAACACTGAACATCAGTTGTTATTTTTGGTGTCATTGGTTCACTCTCACTGCTGGGAATTATTGCTTAATCAAGTAGGTAACTTTGATGATGTTTACGGTGTAAATACATATACATGCATAAGAAGTTTATGTAGTATAGTTTTGGTGAATGAATAGACTGAATGACTTAGATGAGGTATTGAATTTGTTATTGTATGAAATGAGTAGAAAGTGTATTAAGAATGTGATATATTGAGTTAAATGGAGATTAGTGAAAGTGTAGATGAAAGAGAAAAGAAATACATCATATGAAAGATAGAAAAGTGTTGAAAGAATGAAAATACAGTAGTGAGAGAAAGGATGAACACAATAGTGAGAGAAAGCTTGTTTGAGGTTTCAATTAGCTTGCATATGACTTGTTTTGAGTTTGTACTGGACATAGAAAAGATGATTCATGCATAGGTGTATTAGTTGGAAAGTATAAGAAATGGAAAATTTGGAAAAAATGGAAGAAGATATGAAAATTGGGTTTCGTATTTCTGGAGAAAGGAAAAAGAGAGAAAGCCACAATCATGCTTTTGTATGATCACGAATTCTCTATGGAAGTAGTGAAGTTGTGATCGTGCTTCAGCACGATCGTGACATCGCTGAAGCAACTAGAATGTCGCGATCATGCGCCATGGTTTTCGAAGAGAGATAATTCTGAACTTCTTTTGCTCTTTTTGTTATTAATTTTTCTCCCAATATCTAAATGATATGAGACTTGATCCAATAGACTCATGAAACATTTTTATATCTCTCAATAAAAATTGGCAGCCTTGTAAATTTATTTGAAAAATATTGTTTGAATGAAATTGTGAGAATCAGTTGGAATAGAATGAATTGGAATAATTTACTGAATATGCTTCGGTAGTTTGATTATATCTTAATCAGTAGAGTTCCAAATAAGGTGATTTTTGATTCAAATGAAACTAGATTCATAAAGATAAAATTTTACTGAAGTAGTAAAATTGTAATTTTGGTGTGAAGAATTCAAAAAATTGTTCTAAATTTGAAGTAAGAGTTCTGTTATAGCTTAAGAATATACTGATGTATTTTGAGTATAACTTTCAGTATATTGAACCAAATAGAATGATCTTAGTGTCATTAGAGATCTAAGACATATAGGAACAATTGTTTAGAAGGATGTTTTACTTAAATCCTTCATTTTTTAGATCTTATTGGTCATATACAATTGACTAGAATGGAATGTTTTCATAAACAGTTGAAATGGAGAATGAGTGGTTGAATTTCGATACAATTGGAGTACAATTGATACGCTCATCATTGTAATACAGAAATATACTTGAGAATTTGTCATTGATCATGCATGATACATGAAAAATTGATACATGTGTTTATTCTGTTACATAAGCACTCTAATAATATGAAAATTTTTTATTACATATAGACGAGAAACTAGAGTGATCGCTTCCAGATATTGCTAGAACGTCAAGGTAGTAGGCTTAAGGGAGCAATTGTGAGTAACCTAAGATGATCTCACTTTATTTGTAATGTTCTATATATTACTGAATTGTATTGATATATTACTGAATTGTGTTGACTGAATGTGTACTAAAATTTGGACAATATATGTTTGAAGCATCTGATGCATACAAATAATATTAGAAGTGCTACTTGTATGTGAATGAGACTACCTAATTGAATATTTTGATTCTCAACGAAAGCTAAATGTTGGAATGAGGTCTGATGATTGTGAGATTCTGATTGTGCATCAGATGTGACTGTTATCTATGGCATATTTTGTATTTGATTTTTTTATAAAATGTATGCTCAAATAAGGGCGTTGTAACCGAAGTAGCCAGTATAAAAGTGTTTGCATGTAGAGCTATGCTTCGTGAATACTCTTTCTACACATAGAGCTATACTTCGTGATTTTGTTCTAACTGAGCCCAATAGGATAATATTTGTATATGTATATGATAGGCACTCAGTCACAACAATAAAAATGATCGTGAGTCTAATACATATAACATTTTTATATAATTGAAATTCATTGAATGATTTGCAAAGTGGAAATGTAATGATAAATTGATACGAACTATTTGACTATATGAACTGTGTGATTATATAATGATTGAGTTTTGTTATATGAGTGAACCATCGAGGATGGTTACTTAACTGAGTTTGCAAAACTCATTAAAAATTGCAACGTGACTTTCAGGGTTTAGTAAAGGACTCTAGAGAGGCTCCGAGTAAGAGTTCCAGGTCAGGATCAGTTTGCGCCTGCATATGTATTTCTTTATGTTGTATTGAAAAGTGTAGTCTTAAGTGTTGTACAATGTATATGAAAATGGTTTTTGAAATGTAATGATATTATGAATACAAGTATTTTGTTCTGTAATGGGCCCAAATGATTACTAAAACTCTAATGAGTTCAATAATGATGGTAATTTTTGTGACTGAAATTGTTTATAAATAAATTAGGCTAAAATTGATCATTGATTTTTCGCATATCCACGTGTTGTTTTATAAGAACATAATGAGTTTGATTTACAAACTGTTTTAGCATGTCGTTGTTGTAGGATTCGTACTCGGATATCACTTAGGATGTCAGGTATGTGTCTTGCGAAAGTGGGGTGGTACATCAAACTTAGAAAAAATGTTGGATTTTAAAAAATCTGCAATCACTCGAGAATCTTCAGTTTAGGTGGCTTTTACTTGCACTCATTTCAACACATAATCAATTGCAAGCAGAATATATTGAAATCCAAATGAGGAAGAAAAGGGACCCATATAATCTATGCCCCAAATGTAAAAAACCTAAAAAATTAATATGGGGAGGCATTTCCCTTTGGGAACCTAATGTATTATTCACTAATAATTGCCACAAGTCCTTTAGAAATCATATGCATCTCGAAATAGAGATGGCCAATAAAACCTACACTCTAGAACCTTGCGAGTTATTCGCTTTGGGCCAAGATGACCTCCATATGCATAAGAGTGACAAAATGTTAAAATAGAAAGAAATTCATTGTCAGGTATGCACTGTATGATAACTTGATTTGTACAAAATTACCACAAGTAATGAACATCCTATACATAAAAATTTGGTTGGCTCTTCATCCTCCCCTTTTGTGCCTTGGTGAAATCTTTAGGAAATTGATTAGAAACTAATAAATTCACTATATCAGCATACCAAGGAGTTGTCAACTGTACTACTTGTAGTTACTCATATGGAAAATCATCATTGATAGGGCCCGTGTTAGCACTATGCTCTACTAAGTGGCTCAAATGATCTGCTACTCCATTCTCCAAGCCTCTTTTATCCTTTATCTCCTCTTTGAACTCTTGAAGTAGGAGTATCCAATGGATAAGCCTTAGCATTGCCTCCTACTTCTCCATTAGGTACTTAAAAGTTACATGATTAGAATAAATAGTAATCTTAGCACCCAATGAATAAGACCTTAACTTATCCAAAGCAAAAACTACTATAAAAAGCTCTTTTTATGTGGTGGTGTAATTTGTTTGGGCATCATTCAAGGTCTTTGAGGCATAATAAATAGCATGAGGGATCTGCTTGGCTTTCTAACCCAAAACTGTTCCAATAGTATGGTTGGAGCAGTCACACATGAGCTTAAATGGTATACTCCAATCTAGAGGTTGTAAGATGGGTGTACCAATCAACTTCTCCCTTAGAGCATCAAATGCCTTTTTTCACTGCTAATAAAAAAAATCTTTATCCTTTTGAAGCAACCTATATAATGGCTGTGTTACTTTCAAAAGTCATGAATGAACCTGGGATAAAATCCAATATAGACAAGAAAAGATCGAACTTCTTGCACATAAGTGGGGTAAGGCAAAGAAGAAACAAGATCTATCTTGACTCTGTCAACCTTAATACCCTTAGCAGAAATGACATGTAGCACCCCACTCCCGCACGAACCGAACCCGACATCGACGGTGATATCCAGGTCCTTGCCCCGCGAGGGTAGCGTGCTACATCACTCAGTATAAAACATTCATTAATGCGACATAAACAGTAAGAAACTTGAGCCCATGTTCACCATTAATCATTTCAGTTATTACAGTCATCCAATAATAATTTTACAATCAGTTAATGTAAAATAAAAGAACCACAATGGCTCATTATAAATACAAAGCATTATTGCACAATGATTGCAAAATACTATCCGATAAGACACTAATGCAGACACGAACTGATCCCGACCTGTATCCATCACTTGCCTACAGTAAACATACTCCCGTGTCAAACGGGGTATTCTTCAAGACCTGAAAAATAGATGCAAATTTTGGGTGAGTTTTACGAACTCAGTGAGTGACCATCATCGATGGTTCACCCAATCACATAACATGTAACACATACTTTCATTTTCATTAAGCCACATTTCATATTCCCTATCACACCTCACATTCACATACAGTTTCATATTTTCATTATGTCGATACAATGCCATATTCAATATAACCAAATCAATCATTCAATCAAATTTATCATTTCCATTCAACACAATGTCACATTCCCATTCAATACAGTGTTGCAGTCCCATTCAATACAATTAATTCAACCATTCTCATTCCGTACAATCAAATCAATCATGTTATGCATATGTGCATGAGACACACTTTCCATTTAACTATTTTGTTGTGACCGAGTGCCTAAACTGTCCCGTACCCATGGATATCGGGCTCATTGAAACTGTCCCATATAGGGCTCATTGTGAACTATCCCATAAAGGGCTTATTGTAAACTGTCCCATAAAGGGCTCATTGTGAACAGTCCCATAAAGGGCTCATTGTAAACTGTCCCATAAAGGGCTCATTGTGAACTGTCCCATAAAGGGCTCATTGTCGTTGAGCCTGAGGCTCTGAATCAGTATCTGAGCACGAAGCTCTTTACTCATTGTTGACTACTCTGGTCACAACTCTCATTATCTTTCATGTATTCATGCAGTGGAATGTCTTATGCATATTTGCATGTGCTCAGTCAATCATAGTTACTATCATCGGACCGTAGTACAGCATTCGATATCAATTAAGAAGTCACATTTCATTTATGTGCAATTATGCATGCAAGACATTTTAAAAATCTCAATATATACACTTAGGTCATCCCATTCACATTCAAGAAGCACTTCAATAACGCAATTCCAAATACATAATCAATCACCGGACCTCCTGTCCGGAACCCATATTTAATCGCAATCAATAAAATAAATCAATACTCATTCAACATATAACAAAAGCAAATAACCAATAAATAAGACCATCTAGGTCTACTCACGATCGCCCAGATTTGCATTGGTTTCCTCGAGAACGCTTTGAAGCGGACATTTATCTGCACTACCAATTTATGCCACGTACACATTAATCACTCTGCATAAGAATTCCCATTTATGCACAATTATAGAATAAGGACAATGCATGTTCATGATATTCCCGGTCCTAATCCTATTTTTTTATCAAAAAATTTATTTAAAAATTAGAAACCTATTGGCGCTGACAGTGCGCAATTCGGACCTCTATAGGTCCCCAATTAAACAAAACAGTGATTAAAGGCTCCGTTACCCGGGGCCACGTCAATTTCTCGTCCGAAAATCCCCAATCTCTCAGAAAATGAAATTAAATATTCAGTGAATCCGATGCCTCAAGAATCAGGTCAATCGGACGTCGGATGGAAAAGTTATTCACGAAAGAAACCAAAATGCAACAATGAATATAAATATATATAGCCCTTATTTCCTTCTCTTTTTCCTGTTTTCCAACCAAACTTCCAACACCCATAACTCTTTGCACACAATTAAGTAAATTACAAACCATACCTCGTTAGAAAGATCATGAAACCCTCTACAAGTTTCATGAAGACCAAAAAAATCAAGTTCACCCCTAAGGGTGTCAAAAGTCCCATTGAAACTACTGCCCACACATTCACTTCTTAAAACAGAACAGTCATTGGAAATTCACTATCTTTCATTCTATGCAGTCAAAAAATTATACAATAAATATGCTCATCAAGATCACAATGTTATCTACAACTTTAATGAACAACCCAAAATCAGATTTACTTGCTAAATATGTCAAACAATTCACCAAAGCATCAGCCCTCAGAATTTTCCCAATCTGAACAGCACATTTCACAACAGTATATCTCTTAGAACAAATGTCACCAAATTAACTACCTTATATCCCTGAAAAGATAAGATCTCAAACTTCAATTTTCATGAAGAACTCAACATGCAATTCGATCTCTAACAATTTCAAAACTGTGATGTAAGTTTCTGCCATGATCAGCAATCCATGACCTAACTTAGGTTCAGTTCTTTTCAAAATCATAACTTCCAAATCTGATCTCCAAGAATTACGTTCTATATACCCTTTTCAAGATAAATGTTTCCTCTACAACTCTTCAGAAGATCACTCAAGCTAATTCAATCCACAGAAATCGTTAAAATTGCGACTAATCAGAATATGCACCAAATTCACACTTATTCTAGGTTTCCACAAATGACAGAAAATCAGTCAACACTCCACAATGCATAACTCCCAATATACTGATCTAAAAATTACAAGATCAGTGGCAATGGAAAGCTAACAATGTAGGATTCAACTCTCATGAAGACCATTTTCCCTAATTCCATATCAATTAATTTAGAAAAATCAGTAAAACTCTAGGTTCTATGTCTCGATTACTGTTCACACAAGTCCCAGCAGCAACTTTCCAAGCGAAATTTCAATCTCTTAGAGTTACAATTAGACAATACCTATTTCACACAAAAATGTAGCCAACAAACCAAAGTTTCATTGGGAATAAACCTCACCTCATTTTCATAACCACACAATGAGTTATGTTCAAAACAGTACAATAGGTCAAATATCAATTTTCCAGCTTTACTTCTCTATTCACTTCCTTTCATTCCAACACCCTTCCTACATCCATAAGCATCTCAATTGGACACAAAATCAGTCCCTATATCATGCCTACATTCACTAGGAATAACCACCATAATTTGGCAGCACTTACCTCTTACATTTCATGCAAGTTTAGTCATCAATATACAATCCAAAATCAAGCTAAAAACACTTCAATCATACAACTTTCATGTCATACTTAAACTTAGTCTTAAACCCAACAATTTAAACCATAGGTTTCAAGACCTTCATGCATCATACATCATCATTTAGAATGAACAATAACTTCCAATTCATGCATTAAAAACAACCAATTGATTCATTAAAAACATAATGAAAGCTTAAAACCAAACTTACCAAATCAAGCTTTTTCCCCCTTCAATACTACACCAACTTCTCCACTTTCTCTACTTTCTAATTCTCACTTTCCACCCACAACATTATCATCCACTCAAGGCTTAAGCTTGCAATTATGAGGGAAGCATTAAATAGGAGAAGAAAGAGTGAACCAAAGCCAAAGCAAAAGGAAGATGTTGGATCCCGTCTCCGAGACCCAACTTCTTACAATCTAACTTCTTACGCTTAAAAATACAATCACTGCTTAAGCTGGTTATGATCATGCTTGAAGAGAATTCAAATCGAAAGAAAACAAGTGAATTGAAACAAATGCGGAACTAATGGGATCGAAACAAATGCGGAACTAATGGGATCGAAAATACAAATGTGATCGAATATCAAATAACTTGAATCAAATACTGATCGAATCCGAAACGGAACGAAAGCAATGAATCGGATCACTTCAGATACCAAACGAATTCAAATGCAATAAATAGTCAACTTGAAAACAAAGCATACGAATGGTGGTTTTGATAGAATTATAAGACAATTACGGATTTAATCGAAACAAATAAAACCGAAGTCCGACATCCGATACAATATCTTAATCATAGCGTTGGAAATCCTGGACTATTCCTATCTGAAACGGGTTAATGCCGGGTAAACTTTTTTTTTTCCCATTACTTGCTTTCTTAATCATCTTTTCATCTATCATAAACAATTCATACTAATCTCATCTTACTTGATTCTTCTTATGCATCACATTCTAATTCACATTCCTTATCATACTATCTCATACTCATGCCAATAAATTCATAAGTTCATACACAAAATTTCTTACTCATATACTATCATAAAGAAAAATCCGGCAGCATAACGGCTGCACTATAACCTATCCAAAAATCTGCAAATAGTACAATTCACTTCTATAAATTCCAACCAAAACACACATACATCAATGATCAACCGAACCCTCCGTCCGGGATCTCAGCAGAACGCAAATCCTAAGTTCTAAACCACTTCAAGTCATTTTCATAACCATTCATAATCATCACATTCAAACTCATAAGCAATTTCCATTAACTCATATACAAATTTCATGCTCCCATCAACTCAACCAATTGCATTTATCAATCTTCACAATTCATATACAATCATTAAACATGTTCATCCATATCCATATACATATTCTAATACATTCATAACTCAGTTTAAATGGTGTACAAATCCATAGACAGTACATCTTCTCATTCCCATAAACCAAAGTCTTATACAAACATAATCCAAAATACATTATGTACCAAAAGCTTACAATGTTCTAATGGCATTCTAAGCCATAATTCATTTCCACAAAACTTAAACCAAATACACAAGTACAAATCATGTACAAATGCTGATATCTTGCTGTCTTTCATCCTATCTCCTGCACGAATACCTGGAGATGGGGATGAAAAGGGGGGGTGAGCTCGGAAGCTCGTGGATAATATGTTTATTAAACAAATGATAAGTAAATATTTTCAAACCTTTCTTTTTGTTGCTCAAAAACATCGAAGGTGTAACCTTTTTACAGATTTATGAGTATAAAAGCAACACATGAATCACATCACATATAAATGCATCACATTTCAGATAATATCAATTACTATAACACATAACTCGGTTTAGGTCGGTCCGTAAAACAGGACGTACTGCACATTCCCGCAAGTGGTCATGTTAGCCCCAAAATTTTTTAGGATTAATCATGATTAGATTAAATTGATTAAGTTAGATTAGCATTAATTAAGGTGTCATAAATTAATATATAATAGCATTAATGAGTTAGGTGAAGAATTTATGAAGTTAAATATGTTAGTTGGACTTAGGTGAGTTAGGTGTAATTAATGTATTAATTGGGCTTTGGGTCCAAATGAAGTGAGAAAGAAGAGAGGAATTTAATGCAATGGGCTTCAAGGAAAAAGTTAGTGGGCTTGAGTAAGTAAGGAGGAGAAATGAAAAGAAGAAGAAGAAAGAAGAAGGAAGTAAGTTGGGCTTAGGCTTATTGGGCTTAAGTAATTTAGAAAGGAGTATATAAGGAAGGAGATAAGTGATTTTGTAGGAAAAGAAGATAGAAACGAAATTTGGAGGGAGAGGAAAGAAGAGTGTCGTGAAAGGAGGGAGGAAAAGGAGAAAGAAGAGGCTTGTTAGGGTTTGGCATTTCCATGAAAGTGAGTGGGTTTTGAAGAAAGTCCAAGAAGAAAAGTGTGGAGGAGAGTCTAAGCTTCACTTTGAACCAAGAAACCACTTGATTGGTTAAGGATTTAAGGTAAGTTCTTAGTTTAAGGTTAAGTTTTGTTTGGGTTTTGGTTAGAAAGATGAAGAATAAGATGGGTCTAGTGATTCTCTTATGAATTTCATGATTTAGATTTTAGGTATTTCAATTTCTAAACCCTATGTCGATATGGGGTTATTTTCTTGTTATGCTTGAAGGAGGACAAGAAAGAGGAGAAGAACAAGGAGAGGAACTTCCTTAGCAAGTTTAAGCAAGGATAAAAGGTGGGTTTCATATTTATCTTTATGTATATAAGCTACAAATGTAAATAAATGCATGACATTAATGAGCTTTGATCACTTGGTTGTTGTATTAAATGTGTGTGATGGAATGATGAATGTGAGTGTATTAAATGCTTGATGATGATTGAAACTGTCATGAAGAAACTTGTTGAATGAATATAATGAAAGGCATGAACGATGTATGAAAAGATGATTTCAAAGAAACAATGAATTGGATAATGTAGGAAAATCCCAGGGTAGGCATCACATGCCCACAGTGCGGAATTTAAAATTTTGAGTCCCGGGACATTCCCGAAAACCAGGATCCATGTGTATGTATAAACAATCAAACCATAACGACCAAAGGAGACCGTCTCTAACGGTATCCACGCAGAGGTCGGAAAACCTAACCGGGACAAACTCTTTTGACCCGGGAATAGCTAGACTAAAGAAAAGAGTGCTAGCTCTTACCTTAGCCTTGGAGAGCAAGTGAGATGATCTTGGTGGAGCCTTGGAGAAGTAGAAGCAATCTTGAATGGAAGAGATGAAGAAGATGAAAAACAAATTTTTCAAAGCTTAACTCTTAAGCTTTCGACACTTCTCCTTCAACCTACGTACAAGCCTCCCTCCAATGCCTTCTCAAATGTATATTTAACACTTAAAGACATAAGAAGACTTGGTGGATGTTCATCCACGTACATGGCATAAAAAATGCCTTAAAATACTAAATCATGATTAGGTTTGACTTTTCAAACCAACTTCTTCTCCTTCCATTTAGGTTCCACCGAAAATCATATATATATATATATAATTAATTAACTATTTACTTAATTAATTAATATATATAATTGCTGAAGTGGTCCAGTCAAACTGGGGTCGGTCCTACCGGCCTACCGGGCCCCGCCGGCGAAAAATCACCGAAGCGGTTTCAAGAATGTCGATGTCGCGATCTCATCGGACATATCCCAATCTCATCGGGATCCATTTAATCCTATTGCTCTCCAGATATCGGATCTACGTCTCAAACTATTTTCTGATTCTCGAATCACTCTTATGCGTGTGACCCATTAGGTTCCGGTTATGTTGGCCACTTAGATTAACACTTAATCTCGAGCAAGTCATGAGTGGTATCTAGCAACACATCATGACCCCAATTGACCGGAAAGTAATTGGTTTGACTAATGAAACCATATCACTAACCCTTCCATAGACAATTTACCGCAATTCGTCCTTTCACCATGCTATACCCCACTTGGTTTGAGTATGGGCAATGTGTCAACTCTTACTAGACCGATCGATCAAATCTAGTCCAAGTGTAATCAGTTCTCGCCCTAGGACTCATTACTTTATATGTCCATGAAGACCATCTTCATGACATATGTATCTCTCGGCGCCAGAGACTTCAAAGTAATGATCCCGATAAGAGGCTATGGGTATCTCTTCTCGCTATAATGAAGTGGTGAATCCTCTATTGGCTACTCAATTACCTTGAATACCTCAAGTATGCACTCCAATCACCACCCTATGAGCGATCTCCGAAAGGCAACAAGGAATGGAGTCAAAGTACGAATCAAGACTCAAGATATCCTCGAGTACCTCAAGTCCAAGGATACTTGCACCATTGCTATGATGAGATTATCACTGACATTTGTATAGGACATACATGTGATGATCTCATAGCAGGTCATCTAATGTACTTACTACCACTAGTAAGCATCCATATGTCAAATCTAAATATCTCAATATTTACAGTTTTCTGAGATCCACTGCTTGATCCAATCAAGGACTTTGACATGTGCTAGTCTATCCGGATTAACGATGTCCAGTCTCATTAATCCTATGACTAGGGATAATTTAGATACTGACATAATTTCACATGATAGGAATCTCAATAGTATGATCACATCATAATTTCCTTCATGCTATGTCATGTATCGTGGACTTCATTAATTTGATTAAAGATCATTATCAATTCATAATAAAATGAACATCAAATAAATGAAATATGCCTTGCTTTATTTATTCATAAAGTGCATACATGACTATGAACAAAATGCGCTAAAGGGATTGCCTTTAGGGCACTACTTTAACAATCTCCCACTGACCTAAAGCCAATCGCCTTGGTATCTAATACCATAAGCGAGTACATGAGAATCAAAATTCTTACGTGTCAACGGCTTTGTCAATGGATCAAGCAATGTTACGCTTCTGTGGGAATTCTCTATCGGGACATCACCGAGCAATGATCTCCGAATCAAATGGTATCGGTGAGTACGTGTTTGGATCGTTGATGAGACCTTGGCTCCTTGCTCTGCAAGAATAGCCCCAAAGTGTTGTCACAATACAATCAGATGGGTCCATCACACTAGGAACCATACCAAGTTCGAAATGAACTTCGATCCAAACCGCCTTTTTTGCATCCGATGCGCAATGTACTCGCCTCGATCGTTGAATCGTGAGCGTCTCTGTTTGGAACTCTTCCAACCGATCGCACCGCCATTTAGTGTGAAAACATAACCGATTGGGACCTCGAGTCGCCCTTATCGATTAAAAGCGGCATCTGATGCCTCTCACTAGAGATTTCCATCTCCATATATCAAGAAAACATCCTTAGTTCTTCGCAAGTACTTTAGGATATTCTTGATACCACCCAATGACCCTCACCAGATCCGATTGGTATCCGTCAGAACACTTAGAGCATATGATACATCGGGTCTCGTACATATAGCATTGCGACATAATAGATCCTATCGCAGATGCATACGGATCATATTCATACGCATCCTCTCATCATGTGTCCGAGGACACATAGACTTCGAGTGTTATCCCATGAGTAATGGGAAGAAACCTCTCTTGGATTGCTCCATGCTAAACCTCTTTAGCACCTTGTCTATGTACGCTGATCGTGAAAGACCAAGCAACCTCTTCGATCTATCTCTATAAATCTTTATCCCAAGGATATAAGTTGCTTTTCCAAGGTCTTTCATGGCAAATTGTTTCGACAACCAAATTTTACAGATTGTAGCATTGAGACATCGTTTCCTAGAAACAATATGTCATCTACATATAACACAAGGAATACGGTCGCAGTTCCATTAACTTTCTTGTACACACAGTGTTCATCCGGATTTTGTGAGAAACCAAACTCTTTGATTGTCTCATCAAACGGATATTCCAACTCTGGATGCTTGCTTCAATCCATAAATGGATTTATGAAGCTTGCATACCTTTTCGCCATCAGTGGAAATGAAGCCTTCAGGTTGTGTCATGTACACATCCTCAGCCAGATTTCCATTCAGGAAAGCTGTCTTCACATCCATTTGCCATATCTCATAATCATAATGAGCGGCAATGGCTAGGAGTATCCTAATGGATTTAAGCATTGCTACTGGACTGAAGGTCTCGTCATAGTCAACTCCTTGTCTTTGACGAAAGCCTTTAGCCACAAGCCTTGCTTTATAGGTAATCACATTACCATCCATGTCAGTTTTCTTCTTGAAAACCCATTTGCACCCTATAGGTTTTATCCCTTCAGGTGCATCAACCAAAGTCCATACTTGGTTTTCGTACATGGAATCCATTTCAGATTTCATGGCACGAAGCCATTTTTCAGACTCTGAACTCTTCAGAACCTCTTCATAGGTGGTAGACTCATCATCCTCTATGAGCAATACGTCATTCTGTTCACTCACGAGAAATCCATATCTCTCGGGAACAGTGCGTATCCTACTTGACCTACGAATTTCGTGTGAAGTAGAAGGTTGAACTGTTACCTCATCTCTATGAGTTTAGTTTCAGTTCAGCGATTGATCGCGCTCGTCCGAAAGCATCTTAAACTTCTTCAAGTTCAACTTTGCTCCCATCGTCCTCTTTTAAAAGAAACTCTTTCTCTAAAGACAAAGATGCATCGAAACAAACATCTTTGTTCCTCAAGAAAGTAGAATTGATATCCTCTTGTTTCTTTAGGATATCCTACGAACAAACACTTGTCGATTTTACTTCAAGCTTATCTCGATCGTGTCCGCTTCACATAAGGTGACAACCCCATACTTTCAAATAAGAAATATAAGGTTTCTTGTTAGTCCACATCTCATATGGAGTAACATCAATGTCTTTGATGGAACTCGCTTAACAAGTAAACAAATGTCTCAAGTGCATATCCCCAAAGGATTTTGGTAATCGTGTAAAGCCCATCATAGATCGTACCATGTCCAACAAGGTTCGATTTCTCCTTTCGCCACACAATTATGCTTTGTGGTGTGTAAGGAGGAGTCCATCGAGATAATATCCCATTATCTCGAGATAATCAAAACTCTTGGTCTAAGTATTCACCACCACGATCGGATCGTAATGTTTTGATACTTTTACCAAGTTGTTTTTCTACTTCATTTCTGAATTGTTTGAACTTTTCAAACGCTTGATTTGTATCTCATCGAGATCTGGTACCCATATCGAGAATAATCATCGATAAAGGTAATGAAATAAGCAGCAACCACTTTCGCATGGATGGACATCGGACCACATACATCCGAATGTATTAGGTCTAATAATCCAAATCGCTCGCTCACCCTTTCCTTAAAGGTAACTTAGTCATCTTGCCTAATAAACAAGATTCACATGTGTCATATGATTCATAATCGAATGACCCTAAACTTCCACTCTTGTGGAGCTTAGCGATCGTCTCTCATTTATATGGCCAGGCGATAATGCCATAAGTAAGTTGATTTTAAATTATCTCTTTTATGTCTTTTAGCGTCATTGACATTCATAACCGGATGTGACATATCTAATATGTAAATTCCATTGCATAATGTACCAGTACCATAAAGCATTCCATTTGAACTAATAGAACAACCATTGTTACCAAAAGACAAATGGAAACCATTCTATTTAAACAAGAAAGCAGACAAGATGTTCTTTGTTAACATGGGTACAAAATAACAATCATCCAAGTTAAGTACAAGCCCACTGGGAGTGTCAAAACATAAGTCCCTACGGCTAATGCAAGAACTCTTGCTCCATTGCCAACACGCAGTCCATTTCTCCCTTTATGAGCGCCATCGTCCTCGAGGCCCGTGATATCATTGCATATGTGTGAGCCACAACCGTATCTAATACCCATATGTTATGATCAGAAGCAGATTAACCTCAATGACAAACATACCGAAGAAGTCGAGGCGGTGATGCCTTCTTACGCTTCGATTCTTCCAGATAGATTTTCTGATTCGCCCCAATGACCGGTCTTACATGAATGGAAGCGGTACCTTTTGGTGCGATCTCTTTGGTCTTCTTCTTGCCTTTCGCTGCACTTCCTTTTGGCTTCGAGCCTTTTCTTCTTCTGTTTCTCTTCTTGGAACCAGAGGAAGAAGAATCCACCAATAACAACGCTTGCTATCTTGCTTGACGAATTGTTACTTCATTGCCTTGAGCAGATTGATCAGCTCGGGAATTGTGGTGGATATTTGGTTCATTCGATAGTTCAACACAAACTGTGAATAACTATCTGACAAACCAACAAGAATTAAGTCTATACTTAACTCAGAATCCATCACAAAACCTAAGACGGCCAACCTCTCAATATAGCCATTCATCTTCAATGCATATTGCACTGCAGATGAACCAGGAGTCATCTTCGTTGTAAAGAGCAACCTTGAGGTCTCGAACTGTTCGGACCGAGCTTGCTCATCAAACAACTCTCTAAGATGAAACACTATTGTGTGAGCATCCATAGACTCGTGCTGCTTCTGCAGCTCAGGTGACATCGATGCAAGCATAATGCAGGTGGCTATGTCACTGTCTTTTAGATGCTTACGATATGCCTTCTGATCATCATCAGAAGCTCCTTCAGGAAGTGGATCCGGAAGAGGAAAATCAAGGATGTATCCTAGATCCTCAGATCTGAGAACAATTCTCAGATTCCGCAGCCAATCAAGAAAATTTGGTCCAGTTAATTTGTTTGCATCCATTAGTGAGCGAAGATTCACACTAGTCTACATCTTCAACCAACCTAAACATAGAGAGAGAGAGAAAGTTAGAATAGAATTAAATGTATGCTCATAAGGACTTAAATGACATACATATGGCTCTCTACTAGTTTCAACAGAATCCATAACCCTCATCATGAATCCATGAAACAAAATGGCACATTCACTAGTGGGTCGATATCCGACATTGCTAAGAATGACCTTGAGGTTAGCTCAACAAGTCACCTTAGGTCAATCGGTAGGTATCGGTCATACCAATTGCATCATCGATGACCGACATTAAGAATGACCTTGAGGTTAGCTCAACAAGCCATCTTATGTCTCGGAGATATCGGACATACCAATTACATCTTAGACACAACTATCGATCGGTCTTATCAACGGTTGATGTATGCACATACATTGGGTTATCAACACTTGATGCGTGTACATCGATGTACACTACCCAATTTCGCCTCATCCACGTTGACCTTGAGGTTAGCTCAACAAATCAACGCTTCTAGGAAAACCGACCCATTAATCCGAAAATCTTATTTTCATGGTTTGAACATATTCAGTATAGAGTGAGCTTGAGGTTAGCTCAACAACCCAACCCTATAAGAACTCGGTTCTTACCATATTAATGGAAGGCGTTAGTTTTCATATTTTAAGTGAGGATTTTAGGTCTCATCTTTCTAATCTCATCCAAGGATCATAGTCACCATGACTATATGGTGCGATTTAGGGCATTGCATCAATCACATTGAATTTATACGAAAATCACCCATCATCCCACTAAGGCATGATATAAGTCGACTTGTATATGTATAAGTCAACTTATGGCTCTGTATAAGTCGACTTATGCATGTATAAGTCGACTTGTGTAATCTAATGCATGAACAAGTCGACTTGTACCATATGCAAGTCGACTTATTAGTCTATTGATGCATCAAACAAGTCGACTTATGAACATATAAGTCGATTTGTTCATTTGTGAATTTGGAATTGCTATCTAATCGGCTAATTCTCAATCCAGGCATTTCCAATTCACAACACCAATATAACAAGTATATAAACCTTTATATTAATGTGCTAATGAAACATTTTCATCAACTCATGCATGCCATATAGTCTAACTATATGTGAAAACCTTCAAACCGATTAATCCACCATTAATCACTAGATTTCCACATAATTCAAGGACACCAAATTATCATGCTAAGTATCTCTAGGTAGGCTACACGTTATCAAGATTACTCCGCACTTGTCACAAAAATTGCGACGCCAAAATAACCAAGATAACGGAATAAGCTAACGAGACGCTAAAGTGACCTATTCGATATCCAAAATTATTGGAAACCTAAATTCAAGAATCTCAACTTGGAATGCATTCCACATCAATATAACACATTTTAATCACTATAAAATGATTCATGGCATTGGAACAGAAAATAACACAACCAATCATTCCAAACAAAACAGCCCCAGCAAGTTTCTCAAAACTGCTAAGCTCAACATTTTGCTCAAAATGACCATTGAAACACTTTCAATAAATACTGAGAAAATTACAGAGGTTAAAACATGTTCCCAACATGCTCCATGAATTTTTCCAGGATTTATTTCCCACAAAAACTCATTGAACCTCAGCAATCTAATCGAACCAGAATCTGTGTTCTCCAACACAGACATTCCCATCAGCACACAAGAAATTCGGAAATAAATGGTAAATCACCTTGAAAACATTTTTCCATCCACAGAGACATTCACAAACATCTTAGGGACATGTCGGTGAAAACAAATCCGAAAATATTTTTTTCTAGAATTTATTCTCGAATTTACAAGCATACCTGTTTCAGAAACGTTCAACAAGACAGCATCCGAAACTTGAGGGAATTAAATAGCAAAACCATATCAAATCAAATTGATAAATTCTCATCTTTCACAAACATATTCTATAACATGTTATGAACAATTCTGAGGAAGAAATTTCGAAAACATGCATCTCTATACTGATTCGAAATTCACACAAATAACATGCATCAGTAGCTCAATTCACTAAGGAACTCCGACCTAGTTATCATTTCGACTGTTTATACAACACAAGTGGCTCTGATACCACTGTAGGAAAATCCCGGGGTAGGAATCACATGCCCACAGTGCGGAATTTAAAATTTTGAGTCCCGGGACATTCCCGAAAGCCAGGATCCATGTGTATGTATAAACAATCAAACCATAACGACCAAAGGAGACCGTCTCTAACGGTATCCACGCAGAGGTCGGAAAACCTAACGGGACAAACTCTTTTGACCGGGAATAGCTAGACTAAAAAAGAGTGCTAGCTCTTACCTTAGCCTTGGAGAGCAAGTGAGATGATCTTGGTGGAGCCTTGGAGAAGTAGAAGCAATCTTGAATGGAAGAGATGAAGAAGATGAAAAACAAAATTTTCAAAGCTTAACTCTTAAGCTTTCGACACTTCTCCTTCAACCTACGTACAAGCCTCCCTCCAATGCCTTCTCATATGTATATTTAACACTTAAAGACATAAGAAGACTTGGTGGATGTTCATCCACGTACATGGCATAAAAAATGCCTTAAAATGCTAAATCATGATTAGGTTTGACTTTTCAAACCAACTTCTTCTCCTTCCATTTAGGTTCCACCGAAAATCATATATATATATATATAATTAATTAATTATTTACTTAATTAATTAATATATATAATTGCTGAAGTGGTCCAGTCAAACTGGGGTCGGTCCTACCGACCTCGCCCCCCGCCGTGAAAAATCACGGAAGCGGTTTCAAAGAATGTCGATGTCGCGATCTCATTGGGACATATCCCAATCTCATCGGGATCCATTTAATCCTATTGCTCTCCAGATATCGGATCTCGTCTCAAACTATTTCTGATTCTCGAATCACTCTTATCGTGTGACCCATTAGGTTCCCAGTTATGTTTGCCACTTAGATTAACACTTAATCTGAGCAAGTCATGAGCGGTATCTAGCAACACATCATGACCCCAATTGACCGGAAAGTAATTGGTTTGACTAATGAAACCATATCACGAACCCTTCCATAGACAATTACCGTGCAATTCGTCCTTTCACCATGCTATACCCCACTTGGTTTGAGTATGGGCAATGTGTCAACTCTTACTAGACCGATCGATCAAATCTAGTCCAAGTGTAATCAGTTCTCGCCCTAGGACTCATTACTTTATATGTCCATGAAGACCATCTTCATGACATATGTATCTCCGGTGCGAGACTTCAAAGTAATGATCCCGATAAGAGGCCATGGGTATCTCTTCGCTATAATGAAGTGGTGAATCCTCTATTGGCTACTCAATTACCTTGAATACCTCAAGTGCACCCAATCACCACCCTATGGCGACCTCTCGAAGGCAACAAGGAATGGAGTCAAAGTGTAATCAAGACTCAAGATATCCTTGAGTACCTCAAGTCTAAGGATACTTGCACCATTGCTATGATGAGATTATCACTAACATTTGTATAGGACATCCATGTGATGATCTCATAGCAGGTCATCAATGTACTTACTACCACTAGTAAGCATCCACATGTCAAATCTAAATATCTCAATATTTACGGTTTTACGAGATCCACCGCTTGATCCAATCAAGGACTTTGACATGTGCTAGTCTATCCGGATTAACGATGTCCGGTCTCATTAATCCTATGACTAGGGATAATTTGAATCTTGACATAATTGCACATGATAGGAATCTCAATAGTATGATCACATCATAATTTCCTTCATGCTATGTCATGTATCAGGGACTTCATTAATTTGATTAAAGATCATTATCAATTCATAATAAAATGAACATCAAATAAATGAAATATGCCTTGCTTTATTTATTCATAAAGTCTGTACATGACTATGAACAAAATGCGCTAAAGGGGATTGCCTTTAGGGCACTACTCTAACAGATAAGAACAGTCCAATTTCCTTGTATGATTCATGATTGTTATGTTATGTGGGTAAGGTATTGTCCTAAGAACTGTCACATGGACGTTGACCATGAAGCCTTCGCCCGGCTGCCCGATTGTGGCATAGGATGATCCAACATTTTGGACTCTTAAAGATTTGCCCATATAGACTCATGAAATGAGACTATATGGTTGCCAAGAATAAGGACTTACCGAGCCATTTGATGTGTTTCATATGTGAATACATGAAAATGCAAGAATGATGAATGTTTGAATTGTGAGAAATTATGTTTGAGTATTGATGAACATTGCATGATGCATGTATTATGATTGTATTGAAAGATTGCTAAAAGTATGAATAACTAATAGGACTGCTTGATATATAAATATAAATGTGTTACCCACGGAGATAAAGCTCACCCTTAAAAATTTTCCAGAAATGAGCGGGATCCCAGGAGCAAGCTTAAAGGCAATTACTCAAGTTTTTCTTTTGATTTTGTTTTGAAATGATTTTTGTAAAACAATGCTTTAGTTGCATTTGAGAAGATATTGTATTTTGAAACTTCATTGTAATTGGGCTTGAAATGCCCACTAAAGCATTGTATGAATATGACATGATTTGATGAAGATGGAACGAATGAATTATGAAAGCAAAATGTTCAGTTTTAATGTATTTTGAGAAATCCATGTATGTTTAAGACAATTGAATCATTGTTATAGTTTGGATATGATAGATGATTAAGGGTGTGGCTGTTGCTTGAATGGTGTTTGAAGATACCTTAGGGTTTAATCATGTTATATGAGGTTGTATGATGAGTTTTATGCGGTGGAAGTCTTAGAATTGAAAATTGGGTAGTTGCATTTTAAGGGGATGTGCTGTCAAATTTTCCTAAAATTTGACAAGATTACTCAATATTAGACCCTCTTGGTATGAATTAGATCAATGAGTCTTCATGAAGATTGTAGTAGGAGTTTAGAGTTTTCCAAGGGTATATCGTTTGCTAAATTTGGAGTTGAGTCAAAAGATATGATCCTTACTAGAAAATCGAAGGAAGGAAATCGAAGATAGAAATCGAAGGAAGGAAATCAGAAGATAGAAATCGGAAGGAAGGAAATCAGAAGATAAAAAGCAGAAGGAAGGAAATCAGAAGATAGAAATCAGAAGGAAGGAAATCAGAAGATAGAAAAGCAGAAGATAGAAATCAGAAGATAGAAAAGAAGAAGGAAGGAAATCAGAAGATAGAAAAGCAGAAGGAAGGAAATCAGAAGATAGAAATCAGAAGGAAGGAAATCAAAAGATAGAAAAGCAGAAGGAAGGAAATCAGAAGATAGAAATCAGAAGGAAGGAAATCAGAAGATAGAAAAGCGGAAGATAGAAATCGAGAAGATAGAAAAGCGAAGGAAGGAAATCGAGAAGATAGAAAAGGAAGGAAGGAAATCGGAAGATAGAAATCGAAGGAAGGAAATCGGAAGATAGAAATCGAAGGAAGGAAATCGGAAGATAGAAAGCGAAGGAAGGAAATCGAAGATAGAAATCAAAAGGAAGGAAATCGAAGATAAAAAGCAGAAGGAAGGAAATCAGAAGATAGAAATCAGAACGAAGGAAATCAGAAGATAGAAAAGCAGAAGGAAGGAAATCAGAAGATAGAAAAGCAGAAGGAAGGAAATCAGAAGATAGAAATCAGAAGGAAGGAAATCAGAAGATAAAAAGCAGAAGGAAGGAAATCAGAAGATAGAAATCAGAAGGAAGGAAATCAGAAGATAGAAAAGCAAAAGGAAAGAAAGCAGAAGATAGAAATCAGGAGATAGAAAATCAGAAGGAAGGAAATCAGAAGATAGAAATCAGAAGGAAGGAAATCAGAAGATAGAAATCAGAAGGAAGGAAATCAGAAGATAGAAAAGCAGAAGGAAGGAAAGCAGAAGATAGAAACCAGATGATAGAAATCAGACGATGGAAAAATAGGACGCTGCAGAATGTAGGAGATAGAATCAGCCTTTGTAATCTTCATAAGAGTTGTAGATCTAGATGCCTACTTTCATATGGTGAAAGAACGAAAACATTTGGAGCTATAGATTAAAAGTTATAGCAATCGCGCCAAAAGAGTTTCGATTCGATTTCGGAAGTGAGCATGGTCCGTTGTTTTGGGCATATTTCCCTCACACGACCTCCAAATGAGGTGAGGCTTGAACCATTGGATTTATAAGACACATATCTTTCACTCCATAAAATTCGGTATCAATTGGAGTTAAATTGAGAAAGTTTGTTCTAAAACAAGTGAAAGGTCAGTTAAGAGGGCATGTTTCGGGTATGAACTCTCTTAGGTTTTTGGAGTGTATCTTGAGTATATGACTCCGATTAAGGTGATTCTTGTTTCAGGGAGAACTTGAGACATAAAACTACAAATTATATGAATAAGTCAACCCATGATTTTAGTGTATACATGGTGTGTGCTTGCCACGAAGGTGGAGTTACAATTAAGAATCCTGCAAGATTATAAGCGCAAGGTTTTAGGACAACGAAAGTTGGGCTCCAAAAACGGGTTCCGACGTCTATGGTACTATAGTAAGAGTAAGAGTGTCAAGTTTAAGGTCTCAGCAAGGCAAGTGTCTCAGGGATGGGCTCCACTCGGGCTCACATCCCGGGACAGTCGGGCTCCCGGGATCGGGGTCTGACATCTGTGGTATCAAAGCGAAACCGGGTTTAGGGTTTCCTAGGAACCTTAGTGGGATGTCTAAGGGTCAAGTCAGCATGTATTTTCCTGCATGAATTATGTGAAGTATGTGCACTGTTTTAAATGCATAACATGCAACATTGTTTTCAAATGAGTGAATTGAATTTGTTTTATGTGAACTAAAGATTTTCACCGATTTTTTAAATTAAAGGAGTAATGCATACGAAAGAGAACTTGAGGAGCTCAATCTCGTGACTCTCGACGCGAAATGCGGAAGAGTCGTATGTTCCGCAGGATGCGGGGACCATTCACATTTCGATTCCGATGCACCAAGTGTGCAACATGAGCCGCCTCCACCTCCTCCTCCTCAAGTGAACCTATGGATCCCAGTTCTTCAAGCATTTGCCCAGGCTTTCACTTATGCCATGGGCCAAGGAAGACAGACTCAAGTACCAGCCCGATGAGAAGAGCGGGCGGTATGATAAGCTTCAAAGTATGGGCGATTGACTTCAGTGGGACCACTAATCCAGGAAGGTGAGGCATGGTGAAGAGGACCGAGAAGGTCCTAAATCGATGAAGTGCAATGATGATGAGAAGCTCGATTATGCGGTCGACTTCTGCAGGGATGCCTTTGCCTTTGGTTGAGTCGGTGCCTTGATCGGGAAGTACCTCCAGATCTTGACATGGAGGAATTCCTAGAGGCCTTCGGAGGAAGTACTTCTCGATGGTCTACATGCAGGATAAGGCCAGGTAATTTTTGAATCTCGCTCAGAGGGAGTTGAGTGTGGCTGAGTACGAATTGAAGTTCACTCAGTTATCACGGTATGCAGCCAATATCGTGGCAACTGAAGAAGACAAATGCCGAAAATTTGAGCGTGGTTTACACCTAGGGATCCGAGAAAAAGTGGTGATCCACAACTTCCGTGATTACCAGCAGCTGGTGGATGCTGCTCTTCAAGCTGAGAAATTTGAGAACATCCGGGCTGAAGTGACTAAGAAGAGGAAGAACAGAGAGCAGTTCTCCAGAAAAGGCATGAGTGCTCCAACACCTGCTAGGAGCATTAGAACTCAGTATACGCAGAGTGGTGTGGGTAGCAGTGGCCCCACTAAGAGTAAGCGACCTAGGGCTACTCTGAGGCAAGCTTCGGTCTGGCAAGTCCGGGATGGACGGTAGGGAATCCCGTGTGATCACTTGTGGGAGATTTCACTGGGGAATGTCTGCTGAAGATAGGAGCATGTTTTGGTGTGGCCAAAGGGGCACCGAATCAAGGATTGTCCCAGGCGGTCAGGCGGAAGGGTCTCGATCTGAGGCCCAAGAAGAAGAAGAAACTTGATGGCATCTTGGCGATACATGGTGTGGGCGATTCAGAGCGCAAGGAAGGCATATCCGTGAGGAGACCTAGAGGATGAGTCAGCACCGGCTCGAGTCTTTGCTATGACCGGGGAAGAAGCTGCGGCCGCTCAGGAAGTAGTGTGGTATGGCTATGTTATTCGACTCTCTGTTTATGTGTTGATTGATCTGGCTCCACCCATTCATTTGTATCTGCAAGTATGAATATGCATGTTGTGTGTCCCGAGGTTATGGACAATTTTCTGGTTGTTAGTACTCCTTTAGGGGTAAGGTGGTGATTAGTATGGTCTATAAAATTGTGAGTTGATGTCGACGGTGCTAGGTGGTAGTAGATCTACTACCTCTAGACCTTGAGGTTGGATGTCATTTGGGGATGGATGTCATGGAGAAGTATAAAGCGAAGCTAGATTGTAGTTTGAAAGAAGTAGAGTTTGATCCGCAATGATCGAAAGTGGTTTCAAGGGGACAGAAGCTGCCGGTCCGAGGATCATTTCGGCTATGTTAGGTGACAATATGATGAGCCAGGTGTGAGGCCTTTTGGCGCATGTAGTGGATTGAAGTGAATATGGGCGATTAGAAGATTATCGGGTTGTGAGGAGTTTCTGATGTATTCGGAAGAATTACCAGGTTGCCACGGTGGCGAAATTGAGTTGAAATTGACTTGATTCCGGAATCGCGCCAATCTCCATACCACCTTATAGAATGGTTCCGGTTGAATTGAGAGAACTCAAGGAGCAATTGCAGGAATTGTTGGAGAAGCGATTCATCGGCCGAGTTCTTCACCTCGGGGAGCTCGGTCTGTTTTTAAGAAGAAGGATGGAGCGTGGAGGATGTGCATAGACTATAGAAGGCTTAACAAGATGGCGATTGAACAAGTATCCGTTGCCACGGATAGATGATTTATTTGATCACTACTGAGGAGCAAGGTCTTTTCGAAGATTGACTTAAGATCGGGATATCATCAACTCCGAATCGTGAGTCGATGTAGGTAAGACGACTTTCAAGACCCGTTCTGCACTATGAATTTAGGGTCATGCCCTTCGGATTGACCAATGCCCCATTTGCCTTCATGGATCTGATGAATAGGGTGTTTAATGAATTCTTAGATTAGTTTGTCATTGTGTTCATTGATGACATTCTGGTCTATTCTAAGGATGAAGGAGAGCATGAACAGCATCTCAGGATTGTATTGCAGAGATTGAGAGAACAGGAGCTGTATGCCAAATTCAGTAAGTGTGAGTTTTGGCTGCATGAAGTAGTTTTCCTTGGACATGTGATTTCCAGCAAAGGGATTCATGTTGATCCGAGGAAGTAGAAGCTATGGTGAATTGGCAAGAGCCTAAGATAGTGAAAGAGGTAAGAAGCTTCCTAGGCTTGGCAGGTTATTATAGGAGATTTGTAGAAGGATTTTCAATGATAGCTGCCCCTATGAGTAAACTGTTAAGAAAGAATCAGCGGTTCATATGGAGTGAGGAATGTCGGAAGAGCTTTGAGGAGCTCAAGAACGATTGACAAGTGCTCCAAGATTGGTTTTGCCCAATGGAGACCCGGGGTATCTGATGTCTGATGATGCATCGAGGAAGGGTTTAGGATGTGTGCTGATGCAGAATGACAAAGTGATAGCTTATGCTTCATGACAGTTGAAGCCATATGAGTTGAATTATCCTACTCATGACTTGGAGTTAGCGGTAATTTTTCCCTAAAGATTTAGAGACACTACTTGTATGGGGTTGGACAAGGGTCTTCACGGACCACAAAAGTCTTAAGTACATTATGAGTCGAAAGAGTTGAACTTAAGGCGAGGCGATGGTTGGAGTTGCTCGAGGACTATGACACGATGATAGAGTATCATCGAGGCAAAGGCGAATGTAGTGGCGGATGCTTTGAGCGGAAGTCATCCATAGCTTATGTCAATCGGTTTACTTGCCTCTGTTGGAACAAATGGCCAAGTTGAAGATCGATTTAAAGCAGAATGAATCGATGGTGTTATTGCTCGATTCGAGTGAGACCTATCCTTAGGGAGAAGGTCAAGGAGTTGCAGGGCGGGATACGAATTAAGTAAGTTGAGAGATGAAATTCAACATGGTAGCGATCGAGAAGTGCAAGTAAGGGATGATGGGCTAATGGTAGTCGAAGCAGGTTGTGTATTAGAATGATAAAGCGATTAAGGATGAAATCATGGATGAGGCACACAATGCGCCTTATTCCATGCACCCAGCGACACAGAATGTACAGATTTGAAGGAACATTTACGGTGGAAAGGCATGAAGAGGGCGTGGCTGAATATGTGGCAGATGTCTAATGTGTCAAGCGGTCAAGGTGAACACCGAGGCACCTTCAGGCATGCTAAGGCCATTTTCCATTCTGAATGGAAGTGGCAAAGGATCACGGTGGATTTTCGATGGGTTTGCCTAGGACCGAAGAAGCATGATGCCATTTGGGTTATAGTTGATCGGTTAACCAAGTCAGCCCATTTTCTGGCGATCAAGCAAGCAGATTCATTGCAAGTCTTAGCCAGAAGTATATTGATGAAGTGGTAAGGTTGCATGGAGTTCGGATTCTATAATATCCGGACAGGATCCACGATTCACATCGAGATTTTGGGAAGTCTGCAGGAGGCATTAGGAACTAGGCTGAATTTCGATGCGGCGTTTCATCCTCAGACGGATGGTCGATCGAGAGGACAATCCAGACTCTAGAGGGATGCTTAGAGCATGTGTCATGGACTTTGAGGAGCATGGGATGATCATTTGCCGTTGGTCGAATTTGCTTACAACAATTCGTACCATTCGAGCATCTGAGATGGCTCCTTATGAAGCCCTTTATGGCAAAAGATGCAGGACTACGATATCTTTGGGATGAGGAAGGTGAGAGGAAGCTAGTGGGACGAGTTGGTCGGATGACGATTGAGAAAGTGGAGGTAATCAAACGGCGACTTAAGGCCGCGGGGAGATGAATGAAAAGCTATGCCGATGCTAACGAAAAGAAATGGAATATCGATGGGTGACAAGGTGTTCTCAAGGCGTCTCCATGGAAGGGAGTTATGAGATTGATAGAAGGGAAGTTAAGCCCTCGGTATGTGGGTCCGTATGAAGTATTGGAGAGGATTGGGCGTTGGCCTATAGGTTAACATTGCCGTCGAATTGTCGCAGATTCATGATGTGTTCCATGTCTCGATCTTTGAGGAGGTACAGATCGAGATCCTTCTCACATCATTCGAACTCGAAGTTCGGTGGCGATGATTTTAGTTATGAAGAAAGACTGTGGCAACTCGGATAGCAAGGATAAGATCCTCGTGAACAAGACAATCAAGCTAGTCAAGGTCTGTGGAGGAATCATGCGATTGAAGAAGCGCGTGGGAACCTTTGGATGCAATGAAGGAGAAGTATCCACACATCTTGATGACTCGGTAAGAATTTCGAGGACGAAATTTCTTAGGGGGAGAAATGTTAGCCCCAAAATTTTTAGGATTAATCATGATTAGATTAAATTGATTAAGTTAGATTAGCATTAATTAAGGTGTCATAAATTAATATATAATAGCATTAATGAGTTAGGTGAAGAATTTATGAAGTTAAATATGTTAGTTGGACTTAGGTGAGTTAGGTGTAATTAATGTATTAATTGGGCTTTGGGTCCAAATGAAGTGAGAAAGAAGAGAGGAATTTAATGCAATGGGCTTGAAGGAAAAAGTTAGTGGGCTTGAGTAAGTAAGGAGGAGAAATGAAAAGAAGAAGAAGAAAGAAGAAGGAAGTAAGTTGGGCTTAGGCTTATTGGGCTTAAGTAATTTAGAAAGGAGTATATAAGGAAGGAGATAAGTGATTTTGTAGGAAAAGAAGATAGAAAGCGAAATTTGGAGGAGAGGAAAGAAGAGTGTCGTGAAAGGAGGGAGGAAAAGGAGAAAGAAGAGGCTTGTTAGGGTTTGGCATTTCCATGAAAGTGAGTGGGTTTTGAAGAAAGTCCAAGAAGAAAAGTGTGGAGGAGAGTCTAAGCTTCACTTTGAACCAAGAAACCACTTGGTTGGTTAAGGATTTAAGGTAAGTTTTGGTTTAAGGTTAAGTTTTGTTTTGGTTTTGGTTAGAAAGATGAAGAATAAGATGGGTCTAGTGATTCTCTTATGAATTTCATGATTTAGATTTTAGGTATTTCAATTTCTAAACCCTATGTTGATATGGGGTTATTTTCTTGTTATGCTTGAAGGAGGACAAGAAAGAGGAGAAGAACAAGGAGAGGAACTTCCTTAGGCAAGTTTAAGCAAGGATAAAAGGTGGGTTTCATATTTATCTTTATGTATATAAGCTACAAATGTAAATAAATGCATGACATTAATGAGCTTTGATCACTTGGTTGTTGTATTAAATGTGTGTGATGGAATGATGAATGTGAGTGTATTAAATGCTTGATGATGATTGAAGCTGTCATGAAGAAACTTGTTGAATGAATATAATGAAAGGCATGAGCGATGTATGAAAAGATGATTTCAAAGAAACAATGAATTGGATAAGAACAGTCCAATTTCCTTGTATGATTCATGATTGTTATGTTATGTGGGTAAGGTATTGTCCTAAGAAGCATCACGTGCACGTTGACCATGAAGCCTTCACTTTGACCGATTGATTGGCATAGGATGATCCAACATTTTGGACTCTGAAGATTTGCCCATATAGACTCATAAAATGAGACTATATGGTTGCCAAGAATAAGGACTTACCGAGCCATTTGATGTGTTTCATATGTGAATACATGAAAATGCAAGAATGATGAATGTTTGAATTGTGAGAAATTATGTTTGAGTATTGATGAACATTGCATGATGCATGTATTATGATTGTATTGAAAGATTGCTAAAAGTATGAATAACTAATAGGACTGCTTGATATATAAATATAAATGTGTTACCACGAGCGTAAAGCTCACCCCTAAAAATTTTTCAGGAAATGAGCAGGATCACGAGGAGCAAGCTTAAAGGCATTTACTCCAAGTTTTTCTTTTGATTTTGTTTTTGAAATGATTTTTGTAAAACAATGCTTTAGTTGCATTTTGAGAAGATATTGTATTTTGAAACTTCATTGTAATTGGGCTTGAAATGCCCACTAAAGCATTGTATGAATATGACATGATTTGATGAAGATGGAATGAATGAATTATGAAAGAAAAATGTTCGCTTTTAATGTATTTTGAGAAATCCATGTATGTTTAAGACAATTGAATCATTGTTATAGTTTGGATATGATAGATGATTAAGGGTGTGGCTGTTGCTTCGAATGGTGTTTGAAGATACCTTAGGGTTTAATCATGTTATATGAGGTTGTATGATGAGTTTTATGCGGTGGAAGTCTTAGAATTGAAAATTGGGTAGTTGCATTTTAAGGGGATGTGCTGTCAAATTTTCCTAAATTTGATGAAGATTACCAATATTAGACCCTCTTGGGTATGAATTAGATCAATGAGTCTTCATGAAGATTGTAGTAGGAGTTTAGAGTTTTCCAAGGGTATATCGTTTGCTAAATTTGGAGTTCGGAGTCAAAAGATATGATCCTTACTAGAAAATCAGAAGGAAGGAAATCAGAAGATAGAAATCAGAAGGAAGGAAATTAGAAGATAGAAATCAGAAGGAAGGAAATCAGAAGATAAAAAGCAGAAGGAAGGAAATCAGAAGATAGAAATCAGAAGGAAGGAAATCAGAAGATAGAAAAGCATAAGATAGAAATCAGAAGATAGAAAAGCAGAAGGAAGGAAATCAGAAGATAGAAAAACAGAAGGAAGGAAATCAGAAGATAGAAATCAGAAGTAAGGAAATCAGAAGATAGAAAAGCAGAAGGAAGGAAATCAGAAGATAGAAATCAGAAGGAAGGAAATCAGAAGATAGAAAAGCAAAAGATAGAAATCAGAAGATAGAAAAGCAGAACGAAGGAAATCAGAAGATAGAAAAGCAGAAGCAAGGAAATCAGAAGATAGAAATCAGAAGGAAGGAAATCAGAAGATAAAAAGCAGAAGCAAGGAAATCAGAACATAGAAATCAGAAGGAAGGAAATCAGAAGATAAAAAGCAGAAGGAAGGAAATCAGAAGGAAGGAAATCAGAAGATAGAAAAGCACAAGATAGAAACCAGAAGATAGAAAAGCAGAAGGAAGGAAATCAGAAGATAGAAAAGCAGAAGGAAGGAAATCAGAAGATAGAAATCAAAAGAAAGGAAATCAAAAGATAAAAAGCATAAGGAAGGAAATCAGAAGATAGAAATCAGAAGGAAGGAAATCAGAAGATAGAAAAGCAGAAGGAAAGAAAGCAGAAGATAGAAATCAGGAGATAGAAAATCAGAAGGAAGGAAATCAGAAGATAGAAATCAGAAGGAAGGAAATCAGAAGATAGAAATCAGAAGGAAGGGAATCAGAAGATAGAAAAGCAGAAGGAAGGAAAGGAGAAGATAGAAACCAGATGATAGAAATCAGACGATGGAAAAATAGGACGCTGCAGAATGTAGGAGATAGAATCAGCCTTTGTAATCTTCATAAGAGTTGTAGATCTAGATGCCTACTTTCATATGGTGAAAGAACGAAAACATTTGGAGCTATAGATTAAAAGTTATAGCAATCGCGCCAAAAGAGTTTCGATTCGATTTCGGAAGTGAGCATGGTCCGTTGTTTTGGGCATATTTCCCTCACACGACCTCCAAATGAGGTGAGGCTTGAACCATTGGATTTATAAGACACATATATTTCACTCCATAAAATTCGGTATCAATTGGAGTTAAATTGAGAAAGTTTGTTCTAAAACAAGTGAAAGGTCAGTTAAGAGGGCATGTTTCGGGTATGAACTCTCTTAGGTTTTTGGAGTGTATCTTGAGTATATGACTCCGATTAAGGTGATTCTTGTTTCAGGGAGAACTTGAGACATAAAGCTACAAATTATA
This sequence comes from Erythroxylum novogranatense, assembly GCA_029891385.1. Taxonomy (NCBI): domain Eukaryota; kingdom Viridiplantae; phylum Streptophyta; class Magnoliopsida; order Malpighiales; family Erythroxylaceae; genus Erythroxylum; species Erythroxylum novogranatense. Next base: position 90,840,553 of record CM057225.1, on the reverse strand, counting down.
TGAATAAGTCAACCCATGATTTTAGTGTATACATGGTGTGTGCTTGCCACGAAGGTGGAGTTATAATTAAGAATCCTGCAAGATTATAAGCGCAAGGTTTCAGGACAACGAAAGTTGGGCTCCGAAAACGGGTTCCGACGTTTATGGTACTATAGTAAGAGTAAGAGTGTCAAGTTTAAGGTCTCAGCAAGGCAAGTGTCTCGGGGATGGGCTCCACTCGGGCTCACATCCCGGACGATCGGCTCCGGGATCGGGTCCGACAGGTCATGTGCAAAAAGTGAAACACATGGGGAGTCCGAAAACGTAGCTCCTATGCCACTAGCGGGCAGCCGGGAGAAGGCTTTAAAAATGAGACCAGTGCACTGACTCCACATGAAGGACCTAACCAAACCCATGTAACACGTATTTATGCTTGAAAATCTCATATTGCCCGAAGGCATATTTTGAAAATTTAACTTTTCATGTAATGTCGTATGCAACACACTTACATTTCCAAATTTGTATACATGTATATAACAATGCAAGCATATTCTCAACCAATCAATCACTTTCATCAATGACCACAATTCACATATTGAAACTCAGACAATAAACATAAACATAAGCAGATTTCATCAAAATCTTTCCATTACTTTGAAAACAGTTAAGTGAATCATTTGATTACAAGTCCGAATTAACTCTGGATTCACTTGGAAATTATAAACCAATCGTTCATAAATCATAAATTCAATTGATTCAAATCATTATAAAACCAACATTTATAATTACTTATAACTTGAAAATAAACATATTACCCACCTTTAATTTCCATGCCTTACTCTTGTTCAAAGCTTCCACTTGATCTTTACTTCACTCTTTCTTCCCATAAAAGGTTACCTAAGCATAAAACATCCAAAACCCATAATATAGTCATCATCTTTCACAAACCTTTATGGTTTCCAAACTCTCTACATCATAATCTTCCAACGTAAAATCACCTAAGCCATGATCAACCCAAATCCAATATCCCAACCATCATAATTCTCAAAATTGTTTACATACACATCAAACCCATTCTAAATTTATGACAACTAAATCAAAAACTTCAAAATTTTCCAGCTCATACAATTGGGTATAACCCTTAATACTTCTCATTCAAAATCAACCATTTCTTAAGGCCTAAGTATCAAAATTGATCTTATAACTAACAAACCCACACCCATTTCAAGTAATCTAAACCAGAAATTTACTTCAAACTCAAAGATCAACATTTAACTCTTACCTTTCTCTTCCCATTTTTGAAATTTTCTTTGGCTTGAAGGGTAGATCTCTTCTCCTTCAAGAATCCATGGAAAAAGAAGCTTGAAAGGTCAAAAACTTACCTCTTCTTCCTCCTTCTTCTTCTCTCCCACGATCTCCTCTCTTCTCTCTTCCTCCTTCTTCTTTCTTCTTTCTTCTTCTGGAAAATTCGTGTCTCCTCTTTAGAAAAACGACAATCCCTCTTTAAATATCAACCAAGTCATTTAATGAGGTATAAAAGACCCTTTTGCCCCTTGCTTAAAAGCTTTAAACTCAAACCTTTAAGTTAACTTCCCAATTTGCCCCTAAACTTTCTTTTCATTCAAGCTTACTTTGGGACATTAATTTCATCATCAACATGAAGGAATTAGTCAAAACTTCCTTCTAGAGAATTGTTCCTCTATGTCTTAGTTTCATAAGGCCTCAAGAATCATCCAATTCGGAGCACTATATAGTCCAAACATGTCGGACGTATCATTTTACTAGCACAGTTTCTTGAATTCACTTCTTTCCACAAATACACAATCTTAAAGGCTAAAATAAAATTTCATTTCTTCATAACAATTGTGGCCCCATATCTTAACTTTATTTCACCTCAAAGCTTGCTTCAATCGGATCTCCACAGATCCTTAAATTTGCAAAATACTGAACTATGCTCATAAACTTTCTTGACTCACTTTGATTCAAATAATCTTACTCAAATAAATCTCTAAAATTCATAATTTTCACATAATCATAAACTTCATTGTCTTAGGAATCCAACGCTTCGAGAACCGAGTCATTTGGATGTCGGACGGAAAAGATATAAGCAAATGATGTGATAGGGTCGAATGAGGGAGGAAAATAGCAAGCTCAGAATGAGGCAAAACATTCTGATCATCATATGGTTCAATCTAACTTTTTCAATTTGACTCCAATTGATGCAAATTTTTATGGAGAGGAAGATACATGTGTTAGGAATTCAATGGTTCAAGAATCGCCTCAATCCGAGGTCGGGTGAGTGAGTTATGATCAAAACAACTCAACATGTTCAAAATAGAAATCAATTTGAAACTCTTTTGGCGCAAATGCCATAACGTTTTGCAAAAATATCCAAATGACTTCGTTCTAGTTCCATTTGAACGATAAGATCAAGATCTACAACTCTTATTAGAGGCCTCTAAGAAAGATTCGGCCTCAAAACTAGTGACAATCACAAATTTCTCCAAGAGACCCGTAGCTGTCCGTTAAACGGGCAGGCATGTCCGTTTAACGGACACGCACGGCCAAAACAACACCAAACCATCCGAGACAGTCCGTTAAACGGACACCCATGTCCGCCTAACGGACATATGCATGGGGAGGGGTCCTTTTGACCCGAGACTGTCCGTTAAACGGACTCCCATGTCCGTTTAACGGACATGCTAAATTCCACCACTTCTTCAATCTTTTTCCCTTGAATCAACATATACATTTAAAAATCATCCTAACTTCACTTTCTTAAATACACATCATTTATCACAATTCACCATGATTTGGAATTTACCCAAATCTCAACCTCAATGCATATGTTTTCTTACTTTTAATATCATTATGCCATTTACCAAAAACCTCTCTTGCTTTTGCATAACACATTATATGTATCACCGTAATCCATTCTAAGGGTTTCTCAATTCATCATCCATACATGATTTTCATTCTAATATTATAATCATCTATAACACAAATCACATACAAAACACCCATTTAAGTTCATTTATTATTTCTAAATTTCGCTTCAAGGTTCGGGGTCCAACAGAAGAACCAAAGAAAGAGGGGATGGGAATTTCGGTTGGCTAAGGGAAAAATGAAGGAAAAAGTCATCTTTCATATGTTTAAATGGGAAGGATCGAGAATCACAATGGGGATGTGTCACCATGACACATGTCCAAATTTTAAAGAAATAAAGACAAAAAATTAAATAATAACTTTAATCATTTAATCCTAATATTAAAAATTACATCTTTAATACATTTTCAAAAGGTCCCATGGACAATTCCAAAATATTAAACCCAATATTACAGTGCCAATGGATAGCAATTTTCGCTACCAAAAATCAACCGGTTCGCCACTTGGTGATTTTTCCGGTCTAGGAATTTTCTCCGGAAAATTCCAGAAAATTCCTAAAAATCCGTTAAAATATAAAACACACAATAAATTACTCCAATAAATTTTTCAAACACAATTTTCACATTATTCACAATAAAATGTCGTTTAGGCCCAATACCGGGAAATAATCATGAATGCATGTACAGTTATTTCATGTGCACCTATTTCATTGTTGACCAATACCAATATGCATGACAAATTCTAATTAATCCAAATCACTCTTATCCTTTGCTAAATTATTATTTTACCCTTCCTGTCGGGGGTGAGATGTTACAACTCCCCCCTCCTTATAAAAATTTCGTCCTCGAAATTCTCGATCAACGATTCGATTTACGGTGATCATATGTCCCTACGGTTCCCATACACTACGTCACTCAATACTTAGTTACTAAAAGATCGCAGAAGGCAGTCCGTTTTCTCTGTGGCTTTCTCGCTGTCTTACCTATCTCACTTGTCATTATCAGAGTAGCCACTACCTTTAGTTCCGATGCTACGACTCAGTTTATTATTTCTGAATCTATTCACTTATCCCGTTTTATCAATCTAATACCTTTCTCTCTAGTAATATACAGACTAATCCTGGTCCTTTGATAATCTCTTTGCCACTTCTATTCTGAGTACACCTTTTTAAGGTGATACGTACAATACAATAATTTCACTATAATCGGTGGTATCCACCTGATGCATTTATCCTTCATATTTCATTGACTCTTAATCCAAATTCAGTTTTCTTTTGACACTCCCTGTTCTTTATACATTTAATTCTATTTCATATGTCCGATCCTGATCCACTTCAGCTAACCCATGCAGTTTTCCTAAGTCCTGTCCTTTGTTTCACTCATCACAAGCATCTCGACTCAATATTGGTCTTTGCCTCTTATTAGGTTTTTTTTTCGTGTAATACAAGCGTGTACAATTCCATCTTGTGATCACCATTAGTTCTATAATCATTCAGTCAAAACTATATCATGAAGTTATAATTATATAATCCTCTGCAGTCCAAACACTTAAGCACTTTTCCTATTGAACCTTCAAATCTCTACGCACGTGAATCTAATCACTTCATTCTATACCCATAGTTATTCAATTTCACTTGTCGCATATACTTATTAGAATGTCTTGCTTCGACTGTTCACTTTCTTGTTCTATCACTTTTTGTCGGGTACACATACTTCTTCTTTGAATTATTCAAAAAAAATTTTTTATTTCACTCGCATATTCAGACTCCTTATAGGACTCACCACTTTAACTCCTGCACTCTTAACCTTTCTTACCTTTATCCAGTATCTCAATTTTCCAGAAACACTTCACAATTACCCATAATCTACTTGACATTCTTTGGAAATCCCACTATCTGTGATTGGTCTGTCCATTGCAACATTATCTGTTCACTATTTGAACTTAGTAGGCAGAATTGTTTGTTCATTTCGGAATTGTCGGTATAGTAGTCATTTATGCCCATCTTGTAAGTGATAAGTCGACTTGTACCATGTGTAAGTCGACTTACACATGTACGGTACCGATAAGTCGACTTGTTCATTGGATAAGTCGACTTATTCAAGAGACGATCTTGTTTATTTATTGCCTAAAGGCAATCCCTTTAGCGTTTTATTCAAAGTCGTGTCGAGACTTTATGAATAAATAAAGAAAAGGCATTATTCATTAGTTTGATATTCATAAACATTGTTTATGAATTGATTAGATCTTTAATCGAATTAATGAAGTCCATGATATATGACATAGCATGAAGGAAATTATGATGTGATCATACTACCGAGGTTCCTATCATGTGCAATTATGTCAAGATCTAAATTCTCCTAGTCATAGGATTAATGAGGCTGGACATTATTAATCCGGATAGACTAGCACATGTCATATTCCTTGATTGGATCAGCGGTGGATCTCGTAAAGCGTAAATATGAGATATTTAGAATTGACATGTGGATACTTACTAGCGGTAGTAAGTTCATTGGATGACCCGCCATGAGATCATCACATGGATATCTTATCTAAGTGTCGGTGATAATCTCATCATAGCAATGGTGCAAGTATCCTTAGACTTGAGGTACTCAAGGATATCTTGAATCTTGATCACGCTTTGACTCCATTCCTTGTTGCCTTTCGGAGGTAACTCATAGGGTGGTGCTTGGAGTGCGACTTGAGGTATTGAAGATAATTGAGTAGCCAATAAAGGATTCACCACTTCGGATTAGCGGAAGAGATACCCATGGCCTCTTGTCGGGATCATTACTAAGGTTGCAAAGCATGTATGTCATGAAGAGTGTCTTCATTGACATATAAAGTAATGAGTCCCGGACAAGAACCGATATCACTGGGCTAGACTCGGTCTAGTGAGAGTTGACACTTTGACCATACTCATAACCAAGTGGGGTATAGGATGGTGAAAGGACGAATTGCACGGTAATTGTCATGGAAGGGTTTGTGATCTGGTTCGTGATGAATACATCAAACCGATTACTTTCGGTCAATTGGGGTCATGATGTGTTGCTAGATACCGCTCATGACTTGCTCAGATTAATTGTTAATCTAAGTGGCCAACATAACCGGGAGCCTAAAGGGTCACATGCATAAGAGTGTTTCAGAGAAACTGTAAAATAGTATTGGACAGAGTTCCAATTATGGAGAGCATTAGGATTAAATGGATCCCAATGGAATTGGGATATGTCCCGATGAGATCGCGACATCAATATTGCTAAGAAAGGTTTCAAGTCGTTTTCAAAGATCGGGGCCCGAGAGCCAGTGGGACCGACCCCAGTTGGACTGGACCTTAGCAATTATTTATATCATTAATTAAATAAATAAATAATTAATTAATTATATAAATTAAAGCTACATGTGCGTTGGATGGAGGAAGGAATAGATAAAACTTTGAAAAAGTCAAAGTTTACTTTAAAGAATGAATGGCCATAAGCCCTCCACATGTCACCTTCTTATGGAAGTATTTTTTAATGGTTAAAAAGACATAAAAGATGGCTTGGAGAGGGTGTGGCCGTATGGTTTGCGTGGATGAACGCTTGAAGAAGAAGAGGAAGCTTAAAAGGTTAAGCTTAAGGTGATTTTGAAAGAGTTTCATTTTCCTTCTTCTTCCATCAAGCATCATCGTTTTCTTCTTCCTCCAAGCACAAGGTTCCAACGTGCTCCTCAAGCTCTCCAGGACAGAGGTAGGTTCTAGCAGCCTTTAATCTGTTCTAGCTATTCCCGGGTCAAAGGGGTTTGATCCGGTTAGATTTTCTGATCTCTGCGTGGATTACCTTTAGAGATAGTCTCTTTTGGCTATTTAGGTTGATGTCTTCATACGGATACCAAGATCCTGGGATTCGGGAAAGTCCTGGGAACAAAAATTTTTGTTTTCCGCTGCCGGTACATGTGATGTACCTCCTGGGATTTTCCTACAGTGGTATCAGAGAGTCTGGTATCCCGTATGAAGCTAAAACCTAAGCGAGATCAGAAACCCTAATTGCTGTTGATGTTGATGCATGTATACTGTCTGAATTTCGTTTTGCTATAGAGATATGATTTTCAAAATTTTTCTGCCCAGAAATGTTCATAACATGTTGGAGAATATGTCTATGAAATTTGAGAATTTATCGATTTGATTTGATATAGTTTTGCTAATTAATTCCCTAAGGTTACAGATGCTGTTTTGTGAAACGATTCTGGAACAGGCATGAGTATAAAATCGAGAATAAATTCTAGAAACATGGTTTTTCGGATTTTCCTTCACCTACATGTCTCTAAGATGTTGGTTAATGTCTGTGAGCATGGAAATTTGATTTCAAGGTGATTGGATATTTATTCACGAATTTATTCTATGCTGTTGGGAATTACTGTGCTGATGAACACAGATTTTGAATCGGTTTTGTTATTTAGGTTGACTGAGTTTTTGATGGACTAAAATCCTGAAACAATTCAGGTATAATTTTATGAACATGTAGTAACCTATATAATTTTATCATGATTTATTGAAATTTTTTCATTGATCATTTCAAGCAATGTACAGAACTGGACAGTTTTTGTGAAAATTGTTGGGACTGTTTTGCTTGGCTTAATTGAGTGTGCTTTTTCAGTTCCAATGCCTTGAACCATTTTTAATGTGATTAAAAATGTGTTATCTTGATGTAATATGATTTCCAAACTGAATTGCTTGAATTTGCTTTTCCAAGAATTTTTTGAATGCCGAATTGATCACATTGGCGTCTCGGTAGTATCTTGCATTATCTTGTTTGTTTTGACCGTCATATTTTTTATGGCATGTGCTGAAGTAAATTTGATAATGTATGTGCTAGCTAGAGATGCTTAGGATGATAATTTGGGTATTCCTAAATTGTTTGGAAATTAATGAGTTTTGACTCATTTCAAGCTTTTCATATGGTTTGACCATATAAGGCTTTCATGGTTCAATGAATTGTTCATTGATACATCAATTCACAGATATTACCCTAGGTATGATGGTGTTGAGAATTGGAATTGCATTGATTGAGGAATTAGCCGATTAGAGATTTTAGCAAAATTCCCTGAATAAGTCGACTTGTAGTACCTTGTAAGTCGACTTGTTCATGGGCAGATGACATAAGTCGACTTGTGTCACACAAGTCGACTTGTGTGTGGGCAGAAGCATAAGTCGACTTGCATTTGATGAAAGTCGACTTGTGGCATGCATAGGTGTGATGATGGATGATTATAAGGATTGATTCAATGTGATTGATGAAACCTAAATCATTCCAAATAGTCCTAGACACTATGATCCTTCAGCTTGGAGTCGAGAACCCGAAATCCCTCCTCGGAATATGAAAACTAACGCCTTCCATTAATATGGTAAGAACTAGAGTTCTTATAGGGTTGGGTTGTTGGGCAAACTCAAGCTCACTCTATACGGATATGTTCGAACCATGAAAATAAGATTTTCGGATTAATGGGTTGGTTTTCACTGGAAGCGTTGGTTTGTTGAGCAAACTCAAGGTCAACGTGGACAGAGGCGAAATTGGGTGGCATACATCAGATGTATGCGCATCAAAGAGTTGATACCCAATGTAAGTGCATACATCAACAAGTTGATAGAGCGATCGATAGTTGTGTCTAAGATGTAATTGGTATATCGATACCTCCCGAGACATAAGGTGGCTTGTTGAGCAAACTCAAGGTCATTCTCAATGTCGGTTATCGATGATGCAATTGGTATGACCGATACCTACCGATTGACCTAAGTTGTGGCTTGTTGGGCAAACCCAAGGTCACTCTTAGCAATGTCGGATATCGACCCACTAGGACATTATGTCACTTTGTTTCTCTGGATTCGTAAAGAGGGTTATGGATTCTAGGAAACTAGTGGGAGCCATATGCATGTCATGCAAGTCCTTATGATCATACAGGCGATTCTATCCTATCATTCCTTCTCTCTATCGCGCTAGGTTGATTGAAGAAGTCTTTCAGTGTGAATTTTCGCTCTCTATTCTGGACCGAATTTTCTTGATTGGCTAAGGAATCTGAGAATTGTTCTTAGATCTGAGGAACTGGGATACGTCCTAGATGTTCCACTTCCAGTTGCACCTGCTGTCGATGCTTCTGATAAGGATCAGAAAGCATATTGTAAGCATCTAAAGGATAGTGATATGGATACTTGCTTTATTCTTGCCTCGATGTCACTAGAGCTGCAGGAGCAGCACGAGTCCATGGATGCTCACACTATAGTATTTCATCTTAGGGAGCTGTTTGATGAGTAAGCTTCGATGCGAAAGGTTCGAGACCTCAAAGCTTCTCTTCACCATTAAAGATGGCTCGAGGGATATCTCATGCAAGATACCACGAAGATGAATGGCTATATTGAGAGATTGTCCGTCTTAGGATTTGTAATGGATTATGAGTTAAGTAGAGACTTAATTCTAGTTGGATTGTCTGATGGTTATTCACAGTTTGTAATAAACTATCGGATAAACCAAATATCCACAACAATTCCTGTGCTGATCAATCTGCTTTCAAGAGCAGTGAAACGAGCTATCAAGAAGGATAGCAAGCAAGTGCGAATGGTGGATGCTTCTTCTTCTAGTTCAAAGAAGAAAAAGGCCAAGAAACCAAAGGAAAGTGCCATCAAGGAAAAACCAAAGAAACTGCCCCAAAAGGATTTTGCTTTCATTGTGGCAAGTCTAGCCACTAGAGGCGAAACTGTAAAATCTATCTGGAGTCCTTGAAGCAGAAGAAGGCATCAGATGCCTCTACTTCTTCAAATATGTTTGTCATTGAGGTTAATACTATTCCTGATCAAAACATATCGGTATTAGATACCGGTTGTGGCTCATACATATGAAATGATATGTAGGGCCTCAGGGACAGTAGAAAGCTCATAAAAGGAGAACTAGACCTTCGTGTAGGTAATGGAGCAAGAGTTGCTACATTAGCCGTAGACACTTATGTCTTGTTACTCCCTACTGGGCTTGTATTCAAATTGGATGATTGACATTTTGTACCTGTTTTAAACAAAGAATATATTGTATGTTTTATGTTTAAATAGAGCTGATTTCCATTGGACTTTTAGTAGCAATGGTTGTTCTATTAGTTCGAATGGAAAGCTCTATGCTACTGGTACATTATGCAATTGAATTGACATATTAGATATGTCATATCCAGTTCTGAATGTCAATGACGCGGAAAGACATAATCGAGATAATTTAAAATCAACTTACTTATGGCATTGTCGACGGCCATATAAATGAGACACGCATCGCTAAGCTCCATCGAGTGGATGTTTAGGGTCATTTGATTATGAATCATATGATACATGTGAATCTTGTTTATTAGGCAAGATGACTAAGTTATCCTTTAAAGGAAAGGGTGAGCAGTGAATGGAATATTAGACCTAATACATTCGGATGTATGTGGTCCGATGTCCATCCATGCTAGAAGTGGTTGTTTTACTTCATTACTTTTATCGGTGATTATTCACGATATAGGTATCAGATGTCGATGAGATACAAATCAAGCGCTTGAAACGTTCAAATAATTGAAATGAAGTAGAAAACTAACTTGGTAAAAGTATGAATACATTACGATCTGATCATGGTGGAAAATGCTTACACCAACAGTTTTGGATTATCTCAGAGATAATGGGATTTTATCTCAGTATACTCCACCTTACACGCCGCAGCACAATGGTGTGGCTGAAAGGAGAAATCGAACCTTGTTAGACATGGTGCGATTATTGATAGGTTTTGCACAGTTTTGGGAATATGCGCTCAAGACAGCTATTTACTTGTTAAACAGAGTTCCATTAAAGACAGTTGTGGTTACTCCATATAGAGATATGGACTAACTGAAAGCCCTATCTTTCTCATCTGAAAGTTTGGGATTGTCCTGCTTACGTGAAGCGGACACAGTCAGATACATTTGATGCAAAATCTGATAAGTGTTTGTTCGTGGAATATCAATTCTACCTTGCTTAGGAACAAAAGTTGTTTGTTTCCAAGCAAGTTGTTTTCTTAAAGAAAGAGTTTCTTTTACAAGAGGACAATGGGAGCAAAGTTGAACTTGGAGAAGTTCAAGATGTTCGAACAAACATAGATCAACTGCCTGAATCTGAAACTGTAATTCATATAGATGAGGTAATAGTTCAACCTTCTACTACACACGAATTTCGTAAGTTAAGTAGGATACGCACTGTTCCCGAGAGATATGGATTTCTCGTGAGGAACAGAATGACGTATTGCTCATATGAGATGATGCGCCTACTACACGTGAGCAGGTTACGAAAAGTTCGAGTCGGAACATGGCTTTGTGCCATGAAATCTGAAATGGATTCCATGTATGAAAACCAAGTATGGACTTTGGTTGTTACACCTGAAGGGATAAAACCCACAGGGTGCAAAGGAGTTTTCAGAAGAAAACCGACATGGATGGTAATGTGATTACCTATAAAGCAATGCTTCAGGTTAAAGGATTTCGTCATAGACAAAGAGTTGACTATGACAAAACCTTCAGCCCCGTAGCAATGCTTAAATCCATTAGGATACTCCTAGCCATTGCCACTCATTATGATTATGAGATATAGCAAATGGATGTGAAGACAACTTTCCTGAGAGGAAATCTACCCGAGGATGTGTATGACACAACCTGAGGGCTTCACTTCCATAGATGGCGAAAAGGTATGTAAGCTTCAGAAATCCATGTTTGGATTGAAGCAAGCATCCAGGAGTTGGATTATCCGTTTTGATGAGTCAATCAAAGAGTTTGATTTCTCATAAAATCCGGATGATCATTGTGTGCATAAGAAGGTTAATGGGACTGCAATCGTATTCCTTGTGTTGTATGTAGATGACAAACTGTTACTAGGAAACGATGTCTCTATGCAGCAATCAATTAAAATTTGGTTGTCCAATCAATTTGTGATGAAAGACCTTGGTGAAGCAACTTATATCATAGGGATATAGATTTATAGAGATAAATCAAAAGGTTGCTTGGTCTTTCACAATCATCGTACATAGATGAGATGCTAAAGAGGATTAGCATGGAACAATGCTATGTACGAGGCCCGATGTATCGTATGCTCTAAGTGTTACGAGCAGATACCAATCAGATCCTGGTGAGGGTCACTGGGTGGCTGTCAAGAATATCCTCAAGTACTTGCGAAGCACTAAGGATGTTTTCTTGACATATGGAGATGAAAATCTCCAAGTGAGCGGGCATTCAGATGCTAGTATTTAATCTGATAAGGATGATTATGAATCACAATCAGGTTATATACATTCACACTGAATAGCGTGGCGGTCAGTTGGAAAAGTTCCAAACAAGAGAGGACTGCTGCTTTATCAACCGAGGCAGAGTACATTGCCGCATAAGATGCGCAAAGGAAGCGGTTTGGATCAAGAAGTTCATTACTGAACTTGATCTGGTCCCTAGCTGTGATGAGCCCATAGGATTGTATTGTGATACAATAGGGCTAGTGCGCAGGCAAAGGAACCAAGGTCTTATCGAAGATCCGAACTCGTACTTCGCCGATTCGGGAGATCATTAGTCGAGATGATATTCTGATAGAGAGAATTCCCACAGAGCAAAGTGTTGCTGTTCCGTTGACAAAGCCATTGTCACAGGAGAATTGTGATTCTCATGGACTCGCTTATGGTATTAGATACTAAGACGATTGGCTTTAGGTCAAGTGGGAGATTTGTAAGTGATAAGTAGACTTGTACCATGTGTAAGTCGACTTACACATGTACGGTACCGATAAGTCGACTTGTTCATTGGATAAGTCGACTTATTCAAGGATCTTGTTTATTTGTGCCTAAAGGCAATCCCTTTTAGCGTTTTATTCAAAGTCGTGTAGACTTTATGAATAAATAAAGAAAAGGCATTATTCATTAATTTGATATTCATAAACATTGTTTATGAATTGATTGAATCTTTAATCGAATTAATGAAGTCCATGATATATGACATAGCATGAAGGAAATTATGATGTGATCATACTACCGAGGTTCCTATCATGTGCAATTATGTGGTATCTAAATTCTCCTAGTCATAGGATTAATGAGACTGGACATCATTAATCCGGATAGACTAACACATGTCATATTCCTGATTGGATCAGCGGTGGATCTCGAAGCGTAAATATGAGATATTTAGAATTGACATGTGGATGCTTACTAGCGGTAGTAAGTTCATTGGATGACCTGCCATGAGATCATCACATGGATATCTTATCTAAGTGTCGGTGATAATCTCATCATAGAAATGGTGCAAGTATCCTTAGACTTGAGGTACTCGAGGATATCTTGAATCTTGATCGTGCTTTGACTCCATTCCTTGTTGCCTTCCGAGGTAACTCATAGGGTGGTGCTTGGAGTGCGACTTGAGGTATTGAAGATAATTGAGTAGCCAATAAAGGATTCACCACGGATTAGCGAGAAGAGATACCCATGGCCTCTTGTCGGGATCATTACTAAGGTTGGGCAGCATGTATGTCATGAAGAGTGTCTTCATTGACATATAAAGTAATGAGTCCCGTGACAAGAAGCGATATCACTGGGCTAGACTCGGTCTAGTGAGAGTTGACACTTTGACCATACTCATAACCAAGTGGGGTATAGGGCGGTGAAAGGACGAATTGCACGGTAATTGTCATGGAAGGGTTTGTGATCCGTTCGTGATGAATACATCAAACCGATTACTTTCCGGTCAATTGGGGTCATGATGTGTTGCTAGATACCGCTCATGACTTGCTCAGATTAATTGTTAATCTAAGTGGCCAACATAACCGGAGCCTAAAGGGTCACGCATAAGAGTGTTTGGAGAAATTGTAAAATAGTATTGGATGAGTTCCAATTATGGAGAGCATTAGGATTAAATGGATTCCAATGGGATTGGGATATGTCCGATGAGATCGCGACATCAATATTGCTAAGAAAGGTTTAGGAAATTTGACGCCGGGGCGATGGCCGTAGGGGTAGACCCAGTTGGATGGACCTTAGCAATTATTTATATCATTAATTAATTAAATAAATAATTAATTAATTATATAAATTAAAGCTACATGTGCGTTGGATGGAGGAAGGAATAGATAAAACTTTGAAAAAGTCAAAGTTTACTTTAAAGAATGAATGGCCATAAGCCCTCCACATGTCACCTTCTTATGGAAGTATTTTTTAATGGTTAAAAAGACATAAAAGATGGCTTGGAGAGGGTGTGGCCGTATGGTTTGCGTGGATGAAGGCTTGAAGAAGAAGAGGAAGCTGAAAAGGTTAAGCTTAAGGTGATTTTGAAAGAGTTTCATTTTCCTTCTTCTTCCATCAAGCATCATCGTTTTCTTCTTCCTCCAAGCACAAGGTTCCAACGTGCTCCTCAAGCTCTCCAGATGAGGTAGGGTCTAGCGCCTTTAATCTGTTCTAGCTATTCCCGGGTCAAAGGGGTTTGATCCGGTTAGATTTTCTGATCTCTGCGTGGATCACCTTTAGAGATAGTCTCTTTTGGCTATTTAGGTTGATGTCTTCATTTGGATACCAAGATCCTGGGATTCGGGAAAGTCCTGGGAACAATCCTCGAATTAACACAATGTATCCTTATAGGAATCTAAAGTCTCCAATACCATTTATCAAAGTCAGTTCAATTTATCTTAAATTAAAATTCCACTCACGTAGGTGGATACACACAATGCAGATAACCTCAATCGTATATTTCACTTGTTATGTCTAAATCTCCTCTTGCAGCCAATTAGTGTCCCTAATTGCTTTTCAATCATTCTTAACTATACGCACTATTTCAATCAGAACAATTTTATGCCATAATTTAAAGATCAGAACAGTCCTTGCACTAAGGTTCCATGTGATAGTCACATAAACATTTCCTTTAACACTTATTCCATAATTTACACCTCACCAGAACTTATTTCATCTTATCCGGAAGCCAATTAGTAACCTATACAATTCAGAGTTCCATAAAACTCTTTTCCGTTTATACTAATCCTCAAATAGAGGACTGATGCCACAATATTTTTATTTTTATTTATTTATTTATTTTTTTGTTCATTTCCTCGTATAAAGGTACATTCAATCCTCTTATGTCTTACTTTAACCCATTATGAACTTATAGCCACTCTAATCATTCACCGATCATCTCCTCTATGATCTCCATGTATCTTTCACATACGTTTCATTAATCATGATCAACTTTACTATCTAATAGATACTCCCAACGGTAAACCGACTTAAATGCAACAACTCTTTTCATATATTACTACAATTGTTTCATTTATTTTTTTCCATTTCCCTAATTTCATTCCTATATCATTCCTGTATCAGCTTGACCTTTTAAGGTCATATCCACTTGGCTTATACAATGTCATCGCATTATTGCTACGTCTCTCTTTATTTTCCTCAAACAATCCACGATAGGGTATTCACATTGATAGGAAATTTGGAAGCACATCACTGAAAACACGATATTGAAATAAATACACTGTATCTCTATTTATTTTCCCATTCGTTTACCATTTCATTTCCATATGTATGATTCAACTAATCGAGAATTTTCCAATGCTCAATCAGTAGAAATTTCTAGTCTTCCTTTTTCCCCTACTATCTTCTTATACTGATTTACAAACTCTTAGCACAATTTTTTTTCACATAACCATTTTGGTCATAATCACAACCGTTTCACGAGTTCATTTCAGTTTATCTGTACACTTTCATCTCACCATTTCTATCTCTTTTCAACCTTAGAATCACTTCGCCCTTTTTTTTTTAAAGTAGACCATTATGGTACAATATTGATCCCATTCTAATCTCGCTATCATCATTTACCTATGATATCTATTGATATCGAACACAAATGCAGTGTAACAATATCTGCCTGATCTGACCATCTACGTTTTACTCAGTTCTCAAGTTTTCCATTTCATCTCATA
The DNA here is from genome assembly GCA_029891385.1 of Erythroxylum novogranatense. Taxonomy (NCBI): domain Eukaryota; kingdom Viridiplantae; phylum Streptophyta; class Magnoliopsida; order Malpighiales; family Erythroxylaceae; genus Erythroxylum; species Erythroxylum novogranatense. The sequence continues at coordinate 90,824,742 of CM057225.1, read as the reverse complement.
TACAAGTCACAACTCTCATTTCCTAATCAGCTCGAACTTCTAACCTCTCATAGGCCTACTTTAATCAATATGTTTCTCATATCCATAGTGGACCTCTCTATGCTATAGAAATTGTTCGTTTTCTTTCACCGTAATATTGCCACTTTTAATTAGGGGATTCATTTTGATATCATTTCTTTCCTTAATCAGTCTAGGCCAACATAGTCATTCTAACCACAGTACATTATAATTCTCATTATCGGTGTTGTCTTTTTCCCTTTCCCAATTGCTCATACCCTTTCATGGGTTCACATTCTGATACATTCTCATTTCTCTCACACTTAATCACGAAACACATGTTCACACGTAGGATTTCTACTCGTGCAACTCAGACTGGGGATCAGTTACTATGGTCTGCAACGACACAAATTAAATGAATGCAACTTAACCTATGTTTCAGACTTTGCCCAGATAAATTCATACTTCTGGGCTCTGATACCACCTAAATTTAGCACCCCACTCCCGCACGAACCGAACCCGACATCGACGGTGATATCCAGGTCCTTGCCCCGCGAGGGTGGCGTGCTGCATCACTCAGTATAAAACATTCATTAATGCGACATAAACAGTAAGAAACTTTTGCCCATGTTCACCATTAATCATTTCAGTTATTACAGTCATCCAATAATAATTTCATAATCAGTTAATGTAAAACAATAGGACCACAATGGCTCATTATAAATACAAAGCATTATTGCACAATGATTGCGGAATACTATCCGATAAGACACTAATGCAGACACGAACTGATCCCGACCAGTATCCTTCACTTGCCTACAGTAAACATACTCCCGTGTCAAACGGGGTATTCTTCAAGACCTGAAAAATATATGCAAATTTTGGGTGAGTTTTGCGAACTCAGTGAGTGACCATCATCGATGGTTCACCCAATCACATAACATGTAACACATACTTTCATTTCCATTAAGCCACATTTCATATTCCCTATCACACCTCACATTCACATACAATTTCATATTTTCATTATGTCGATACAATGCCATATTCAATATAACCAAATCAATCATTCAATCAAATTTATCATTTCCATTCAACACAATGTCACATTCCCATTCAATACAGTGTTGCAGTCCCATTCAATACAATTAATTCAACCATTCTCATTCCGTACAATCAAATCAATCATGTTATGCATATGTGCATGAGACCCACTTTCTATTTAACTACTTTATTGTGACCGAGTGCCTAAACTGTCCCGTACCCATGGATATCAGGCTCATTGAAACTGTCCCATATAGGCTCATTGTGAACTGTCCCATAAAGGGCTCATTGTAAACTGTCCCATAAAGGGCTCATTGTGAACTGTCCCATAAAGGGTTCATTGTAAACTGTTCCATAAAGGGCTTATTGTCGTTGAGCCTGAGGCTCTGAATCAGTATCTGAGCACGAAGCTCTTTACTCATTGTTGACTACTCTGGTCACAACTCTCATTATCTTTCATGTATTCATGCAATGGAATGTCTTATGCATATTTGCATGTGCTCAGTCAATCATAGTTACTATCATCGGACTGTAGTCCGGCATTCGATATCAATTAAGAAGTCACATTTCATTTATGTGCAATTATGCATGCAAGACATTTTAAAAATCTCAATATATACACTTAGGTCATCCTATTCATATTCAAGGAGCACTTCAATAACGCAATTCCAAATACATAATCAATCACCAGACCTCCTGTCCGGAACCCATATTTAATCACAATCAATAAAATAAATCAATACTCATTCAACATATAACAAAAGCAAATAACCAATAAATAAGACCATCTAGGTCTACTCACAGTACGCTCCAGATTTGCATTGGTTTCCTCTGAGAATGCCTGAGTGCGGACATTTATCCTGCACTACCAATTTATGCCACATGCACACATTAATCACTCTGCATAAGAATTCCCATTTATGCACAATTATAGAATAAGGACAATGCATGTTCATGATATTCCCGGTCCTAATCCTATTTTTTTATCAGAAAAATCCATTTAAAAAATAGAAACCTATTGGCGCTGACAGTGCGCAATTCGGACCTCTATAGGTCCCCAATTAAACAAAACAGTGATTAAAGGCTCCGTTACCCGGGGCCACGTCAATTTCTCGTCCGAAAATCCCCAATCTCTCAGAAAATGAAATTAAATATTCAGTGAATCCGATGCCTCAAGAATCAGGTCAATCGGACATCGGACGGAAAAGTTATTCACGAAAGAAACCAAAATGCAACAATGAATATATATATATATATATATATATATATATAGCCCTTATTTCCTTCTCTTTTTCCTGTTTTCCAACCAAACTTCCAACACCCATAACTCTTTGCACACAATTAAGTAAATTACAAACCATACCTCGTCAGAAAGATCATGAAACCCTCTACAAGTTTCATGAAGACCAAAAAAATCAAGTTCACCCCTAAGGGTGTCAAAAGTCCCATTGAAACTACTGCCCACACATTCACTTCTTAAAACAGAACAGTCATTGGAAATTCACTATCTTTCATTCTGTGCGGTCAAAAAATTATACAATAAATATGCTCATCAATATCACAATGTTATCTACAACTTTCATGAACAACCCAAAATCAGATTTACTTGCTAACTATGTCAAACAATTCACCAAAGCATCAGCCCTCAGAATTTTCCCAATCTGAACAGCACATTTTACAACAGTATATCTCTTAGCACAAATGTCACCAAATTCACTACCTTATATCCCTGAAAAGATAAGATCTCAAACTTCAATTGTCATGCAGAACTCAACATCCAATTCGATCTCTAACAATTTCAAAACTGTTATGTAAATTTCTGCCATGATCAGCAATCCATGACCTAACTTAGGTTCAGTTCTTTTCAAAATCATAACTTCCAAATCTGATCTCCAAGAATTACGTTCTATATACCCTTTTCAAGATAAATGTTTCCTCTACAACTCTTCAGAAGATCACTCAAGCTAATTCAATCCACAGAAATCGCTAAAATTGCGACTAATCAGAATATGCACCAAATTCACACTTAGTCTAGGTTTCCACAAATGACAGAAAATCAGTCAACACTCCACAATGCATAACTACCAATATACTGATATAAAAATTAAAAGATCAGTGGAAATGGAAAGCTAACAATGTAGGCTTCAACTCTCATGAAGACCATTTTCCCTAATTCCATATCAATTAATTTAGAAAAATCAGTAAAACTCTAGGTTCTATGTCTCGGTTACTGTTCACACAACCCAGCAGCAACTTTCCAAGCCAAATTTCAATCTCTTAGAGTTACAGTTAGACAATACGTATTTCACACAAAAATGTAGCCAACAAACCAAAGTTTCATTGGGCACAAACCTTACCTCATTTTCATAACCACACAATGAGTTATGTTCAAAACAGTACAGTAGGTCAAATATCAATTTTCCAGCTTTACTTCTCTATTCACTTCCTTTCATTCCAACACCCTTCCTTCATCCATAAGCATCTCAATTGGACACAAAATCAGTCCCTATATCATGCCTACATTCACTAGGAATAACCACCATAATTTGGCAGCACTTACCTCTTACATTTCATGCAAGTTTAGTCATCAATATACAATCCAAAATCAAGCTAAAAACACTTCAATCATACAACTTTCAAGTCATACTTAAACTTAGTCTTAAACCCAACAATTTAAACCATAGGTTTCAAGACCTTCATGCATCATACATCATCATTTAGAATGAACAATAACTTCCAATTCATGCATTAAAAACAACCAATTGATTCATTAAAAACATAATGAAAGCTTAAAACCAAACTTACCAAATCAAGCTTTTTCCCCCTTCAATACTACACCAACTTCTCCACTTTCTCTACTTTCTAATTCTCACTTTCCACCCACAACATTATCATCCACTCAAGGCTTAAGCTTGGAAGTATGAGGGAAGCATTAAATAGGAGAAGAAAGAGTGAACCAAAGCCAAAGCAAAAGGAAGAACCAAAGAAAGAGGGGATGGGAATTTCGGTTGGTTAAGGGAAAAATAAAGGAAAAAGTCATCTTTCATATGTTTAAATGGGAAGGATCGAGAATCACAATGGGGATGTGTCACCATGACACATGTCCAAATTTTAAAGAAACAAAGACAAAAAATTAAATAATAACTTTAATCATTTAATCCTAATATTAAAAATTACATCTTTAATACATTTTCAAAAGGTCCCATGGACAATTCCAAAATATTAAACCCAATATTACAGTGCCAATGGATAGCAATTTTCGCTACCGAAAATCAACCGGTTCGAAACGTGGCGATTTTTGCGGTCCAGGAATTTTCTCCGAAAAATTCCAGAAAAATTCCTAAAAATCCCTTAAAATATAAAACACACAATAAAATACTCCAATATATTTTTCAAACACAATTTTCACATTATTCACAATAAAATGTCGTTTAGGCCCAATACCGGAAAATAATCATGAATGCATGTACAGTTATTTCATGTGCACCTATTTCATTGTTGACCAATACCAATATGCATGACAAATTATAATTAATCCAAATCACTCTTATCCTTTGCTAAATTACTATTTTACCCTTCCTATCGGGGGTGGGATGTTACATGACATGTCCTAAAACTATCCCTTATTGAACCATAAAATGACACTTTTTAGAATTAAGAACAAGGTTTGTTTTAGAAAAGATACTTACCATGCACCTTTGAAAGGTAGAAGGGGCATTGCACAATCCAAAAACCATCCTTTTGTAGGCAAAGGTGCCATACGGGCATTTAAAATTCATCTTATCCTAGTCCTCTAGATTAATAGCAACCTGAATATAACTTAAATAACCATCAAGAAAATAATAGTAAGCACGACCAGTAAGACGTTCTAACTTCTAATTAATAAAGGGTAGGGAAAAGTGGTCCTTTATTCTCATCGAGTTAAGTTTGTGATAATCCACACAAATTTGCCATCTATTCTACACACGAGTCAGAACTGTCTCTCCTTTTTTGTTCTCCACAATTGTAATGTTTGAATTCTTAGGAACCACCTATAAAGGACTTACCCACTTGTTATTAGCGAAGGGGTATATGACACCCAAATGTAACAATTTCATCACTTCCTTTTTCACAACCTTCATCATCGATGGGTTAAGAATTCTTTGCACTTAATGGACTGGGGTAGCTCCTTCCTTACGAAAAATCTTGTGCATGCATAAGGAACGACTAACACCTTTAGTATCTACAATTGTCCATCCAGTGTCGTCTTTCATTCTCACAACACTAACGAGCTTTTCTTCTTGTACCTTTGTAAGATCACTTGCTATGATAAATGGAAGTGTGTTGTTAGCTGCTCCCAGATAAGCATACATGAGGTTAGTTGGTAAGGCGTCAACTCACTTTTGGTGCCTACATAGCAGAAGGTAACAATCGATTAGTTTTAAAGGGCAATTCTAAAAAATGAGGGACATAACTACCAAAAGGACTTGTCTCAAGTGTCCAAATTACTTCCTTTAGTTCCTCCCCAAACTCGAACTTGCTTTGCCAATACCAAACATCTAAAGGGTCACTTATAGGAAGAAGAGACCAATGTTCCACCAAAAATTCAAGAATATCTACCTTGGTTACTAACTCACAATCTGATGGATAATGCATGACATCAAAGATATTGAAACGAATGATCTCGCCATCGAGCTTTATAGTTAACACCTTACTGTGTACATTAATTTTTGTTCAAGATATCTTCAAAAATGGCCTACCTAGCAAAATTGTTGAAGGGCTTGAAGAGTCCTCATTCTTCATATCTAACTCATCAAAATTTGTAAGAAAAGAAGCTCATTAATCTACACCAAAACATCCTAAATAACCCCCTCAAGGTTTGTGTTAAATGTATCAGCCAATTGAATGATAACATAGGTATCCTTTAATGACCCAAGATTAAGAGCTTTAAAAATAGATAAAGGCATAGCATTAATTGAAGCTTTTAAATCTAGCATACATCTCTTATACCTCATGTTACCGATCTTACAGGGAATGGTAAAAATTCCTGGATCCTTGCACCTAGGGGATAGCTTCCTTTGTAAGACTGCTGACACATTTCCCCCTACTGATCTTCTCATCTCCCCTCTGCTTTCATTTGTTAATGCACAACTCCTTTAAAAATTTCGCATATCAAGGAACTTGCTTGATTGCTTCCAAAAGAGGGATATTAACTTCCACCTTACGAAAGACCTCTAATATATCCTTTTCCTTCTCCTGTTGCTTATTCTTTCCTAACCTGCTTGGAAATGGAACAGGAGGTGAATTATTAACAATAGGGTGTGAAGTACTTACTTAAGGATGGTGATTCTCCTTCCTCTTTGTTAGGTCAGTTTCTTCCTCTTCTTCTTTCTTTTTCACCTTTTTTGCCCCTTGTATCTCTTTTCCACTTCTCAAGGTAATGGCGCAAGTATCTTCTCTTGGGTTCCTTTTAGGTTGACTAGGCAACCTCATCGAAGTTGGGGCCTGTAGCTTTCCCACGACATCAGCTAACTGACTAACCTGATTTCCCAAATTCTTCAAACCACTCCTTGCTTCCTACTAAAATTAAAGAGTGTTAATTTCTAAGCTCTTAACAATTTCCTCTAAGGACAAACCTTTAGCTTGTTGTTGTGGTGGTTGTGGAGGCGGTGGCCTTGGTTGAAACTGTGGTTGATTCTGATGGAAACTTGATGGTGCATAGAATCCTTATTGTTGTTGTTGATAATTAGGTTAGCGTGCAATAGAACTGCTTCCTTGTTGTGGGTTTCCATAACTGAAGTTGGGATGATCCTTCCACCCTAGATTGCAAATGGAGGCAAAAGGGTCATACCTATATTGTTGTCCTTGGAACCCTCAAACTGCATTGATGTGTTATTCATCCTACAAGGAAGGGCAAGGATCCGTAGGGTGGTCAACTAATGGACAAATGTCACATATCTTGGTAGGCCCCTTTTCTATCACTTCTTGTTGTACTAATGAAGTCAAATTTGTGACTTACTGCTCCAACTTGGAAATGAAGACCTCCTTCACCTACTTTGTAGGAAGTATTACTGCAACTGGCCCAATACTGGGAGTTTGTTGCCATTGTTGCTATTAAGTTCCTAGCATCCTCTAGTGTCCTGTCCATCAAGGCTCCACCACTCCTAACGTCTATCATATTCCTGTCCAAAGGAAGCAAGCCTTCATAGAAATATTGAATTAATAAATGGTCACTTATCTGATGGTTTGGAAAACTATTACAGAGCTTTTTGAAATGCTCCCAATACTCATGTAAAGACTCCCCCGTGCCTTGTCAAATTCCACATATCTCCTTTCTGATGTTAGTGAATCTTAAGTTAGGGAAGTACTTCTCTAGAAATACCTATTGCATTTGCTTCCATGTGTTGACTGAGTCAGGGAGCAAGTTATACAACCACTCCTTGGCTACATCTGCTAAGGCAAAGGAAAATGCCTTTAACTTGAGTTGCTCCACTGAGACTCCCGTTGGCTTCATACTTAAGCATGCGATGTGGTACTCCTTCAAGAACTTATTGGGATCTGTGATGTAGCCTGATCCTAGCAAGCTGGTGTCACGAAAACTTATAAAAGTAGGCAGTGCATGTAATAGTCTGGGTTTAAGTTCAACTTCTGACTCACCATCTGGATAATTGATACAAAGCATATTAGGATTGAAAGAAGGATCTGCAAGCTCCTTTAAAGTGCACAGATGATGTTCCATAATATCTTTTGTTTCTTATGAACTCCCGTCGATTTCTTCTTCAAAGGGTAAGGAACAACTACTCTTAGGAAGATGCATATGGAATCTTCGCTCTCTCTAATGAAATTTGGTGTGACCTACAATAGGAGAAAAAGAGAAAGGTTAAAGTGGATAAAGTAATGAACCTCTGTTTTCCTTAACAAATTTATGGAAACGAATGTGTTTTGAGGAACTATAGGACATGCAAACCAATGAAAGAATGAGAAACATTAGCAAAAACAAAAATAAAAACAACACAAGAAACAAGAATTAACACATGCCAACTCCTGGGTAATGACGCCAAAATTTTGATAGCCTGTCGTTAACTACCAAATAATAAATTCCTATCAACCAAAATATGTAGTAAATGGCAAGCTAGGGTTGAACCATAGAGAGCTAGGATACAAATGCTATTTCAAATGTTGCAAAGAAAAGAAAACAAAACACCCTGTAATGATGAAAATGAAATAGCTAAGACACAATGAACATAAACAAAAAGACAAACATAAAGCAATTTTTAAAAATAATAATATCAATGGTAAAGAAGTGGGTTGGAGATATCTTCGTGATTTTGGGATGTTCATTGATCCTTTAATCTAAATAAAAGGTACTCTCATTATGTTGTTAGCCTATGGACTCGATTCAACTCTCAAGCCCTTAATTTCTTTAAAATAGGCAAAACTAATAAGCTCTAAAAATGTCCCCATCTCCACTATAACCTAGAATAGGTTGTCTAAGTTCAATAACAAAGACGCATGAGGTACTAAGAAATAGCTAACTTAGGCCACCTACTCATAAGCTCGAAAGGTGTAACCTAAAGGTATGGGATCCTAGATTAGTTGATTAAGTATCATGACAAATTTAACTAACCTATTGCTACTTCCAAGAATCACTATGGACTATTACATATCACACGCTCAACCCTAGCTTTCGGATTAGAAAGTTACTTAAGGGTAATCAATCCTTTAAGAAATTCGTAATCCATGATATTTATCCTAAATCCGAAACCAACCTAGACCTACAAGCACCAATTTAAGACAAGTTCGACTCCATTCTCACAATTTCCATCCCTTCATCCTTGCAATATCTCCAAACCCTAAGTAGTCTAGTCACACGTGTTCATATTAAGCAAAATAGACATTAAACAAATAAAAATCATACTTAATTAAATAAAACCAAGGCTGGAAATTATAAACGAGGTAATAAAAACCAAAATTCAACACTAACTTAATAGAAATCAAAACTCTTTATGCTAAAAAATAACTAAGCATAAACTAAATTACAAATTCTAAACTAATTGCATCAAAATAAAAATTCCTGCACACATAACTTACACAAAACCCCAAATTAATTAATCATTAACCTAAGAACATGCATAAATCCTTATACTGGTTTTCTTTAATGCTGGAAAGTAGTGCTTCAAAAATATCCTCTTCATTTTGATCTATATGCTGACACTCCCTATAGGAAAAAAAATGCTAGTTTTTTCTATGCATCCTTTAATGAAAATGGAAAGGCTCTTAACATAATTTGCTCTTTTAACACCCCTGGAGGTTTTAAACTAAGATAGAACAAATTGAGTTCCTTGAGATGCTTACGAGCGTCTTAACTTGTAAAAACATGAAAGTTAGGCAAAAGGTGGATTAAGCTAGATTTAAGCTCAAAAGTAATATATTTAGTAAAAATTGGAAAAGTGATGCATAAAGGCCTTTAGGTTACATCTAAGGAAACCAACTCTCTTAAAGTTCTTATCTTCTCTTTATTCTATTTTTATAGTTTCTTTATTTTATCTACTCAACCTTCGCAATGTCCTTTCAGTCTCAGGATCAAACTGAATGGATTCATGATTAGGGGATGTCGTCATTACTATACACACACTAAAAAACTTAAAAGATCAATAAACAACTATAAAAATCAATTATAAACAAATATATATATACAAAAAACCAATTAATATAAAAAAACTAAATCACTTCATTCCCTAAAAACAACACCAAAATCACTATAAAATAAAGCCTAACTTTATATAACTACATTTGTAGTATTGGTAAGAAAGGATCATATCCATAAAAAGTTGTACTTAGCTGCTGTAATGAATCAATCATTGTATAGGAATGTGAGGGGGTTTGGTTGAATTCATTTAATAAATTAAAGTAGAACTAAACTATTAAAGGCAAATCTAATCAAATAGTACAAAATTAATAAGATTAATCAACGGGTTTTGAATCTAGTGTGTGGATCAATCTTGACCTTCACGTGAATATGCACAATCAACGATCATATTGTTATCTGCCTCTAATTAAAATTATTAACCATAGATTAACATCAAGCCCTATTAATCTAAATTTTCATTTAGGTTGTATATAATTAAAACAAGGTTTTTAGTTAGGTCTAACTATCAGGAAATCTATAATAAGCTCTCTAGATTTAGTGTGACAACCATATTATAGAATATGAAATCATGTTAATCTAAGTGACAACCTCATAAACTCGAGTCAATTAACCTATGCTATGTTGTCCCTAATGATGTGGGACCATTAGTTTACTACAAGTGAATCAGAATTACAATAATTACGTACTACAATTTAGATTATATTGGGTTTTGATCTTGTATCACATACATTAAAAATGGAAAACAGTAGAGAAAATATAAAACAAAAACCAAAAATCTAAGAACTTTTAAGTTTCATTACATGTAAATTTAACAAAACATGAACTTAAGTTATGTACCGTACAATCTCCTTCGTTCTTCGCTATCTTTAGCTCTTCAGCTTGTTCTAAACCACAACAACCAAAGGAGGACATCTCTAATGATATCCACACAAAGAAAAAAGCTTGAAACCTCTTAGGAAGAATGGATAGAACATACGCAAAGTGCTAGCTCTGTGATGTATTCTTTAAGAGAGTGTTTGTAGGGAATAAGAGAAGATAATGAAAACTTCACCAAAAATTCTCTTGTTCTCACACAACATTTGCACGAAAAATGATGTTTCTTACACCCTTTAACCTCCTCTATCCCCCAATATCAATGGAAAGTTATTGGGAATTAAGTGTCTTTTAATCCCACTTAATTTAGCAGAAACTTCCACCACTTCTTTCAGGGTAATTTTATCATCTTGCTTATTTAAGGGAAATTTGCCATCTTGCTTATTAAAGGATAATTTTTTCATCTTACCTAATAAGCAAGATTCACATGTTTCATATAATTCATAATCAAATGACCCTAAGCTACCACACTTGCGTAGCTTAGTCATGCATCTCTCATATCTTGGATCCCCATCTAAAACCATTTTACTCATTCTTCACATCTTCAATACGTGTGACCCATTAGGTTCCTAGTTATATTGACCAATTGAATCAACACTTAATTCAAGCAAGTCATGAGCAGGATCTAGTAACACATCAGGACTCCCAATTAACTAAAAAGTCAATAGTTTGACTACTAACCACTCCACAGACAATGTTCCCACGCAATTCATCCTTTCACCATCTATACGCTACTTGGTTTAGAGTACGGTTAAAATGTCAACTCCCACTAGATTGACTATGTCACATCTAGCCTAAGTAATGTTAGTTATTATCCTCGAGGCTCATTACTCAATTAGATATGGCACTGAAGACTATCTTCATGACATTTCCACTTTGGCTAGAGATTCCCAAGTAATGATTCTAATGAGAGGCTATGGGTATCATCTCCTTCTATTAGGAGTGGTAAATCCTTTATTGGCTACTCAATTACCTTCGAATACCTCAATTTATACCCAACACGACCCTATAAGCAACCTCGAAGAGGAAACGAGGAATAGAGTCATAGTATAAGATTAGTATCTAAGATATCCTTGAGCACCTTAATTCTAAAGATATTTGCACGATTACTATGATAAGACCATCATTGACACTAGAATAGATTATCCATATGATTGTCTCATGGCAGGTCATCTAATGTACTTATTACTCTTAGCAAGCATCCACATGTTCACTCTAAACAACTTATGCTTACAGCTTATGAGATTCACTACTTGATCTAATCAAGAAGTACAACATGTGCTAGTCTATCCAGATTAATAATGTGCTATCTTATTAATCCTATGACTAGGGATAATTTAGATACTAACATAATTACACATGATAGGAATCTCATTATCATGATCTCATCATGATTTCCTTCATGCTATGTAATGTATTAAGGATTTCATTAATTCAAATTAAGATCACTAACAATTTATAAAGAACATGAACATCAAATTAATGAAAAAGCCTTTTATTAATTAAAATGATTTCAAAAAGTGCTAAAGGTGATTGCCTTTAGAACACTTCTCTAATAGATTCTAACAATGAATCTATATATGAATAATCTAGTAAGTATATATAAATAATTGATATATAAATCCAAAACGTTAAACATAGAATAATATAGTCAATCCTAAAAGAGAGTTAAGAACAACATCATTAGCTTAATCATTGACCAAATATGTTCATCAACCTTGATATCTCTTTGAAATAGATAGATGAAACTTATCTGCTTATAGATCTCAAAAGGGAAAAGAATCTACTTCTTTTGAGTCTCTCATATCACTATACCATTTTTAACCTCTTAAATTCCCTTTTATATTGAAAAATTAGGTTGCCTGGTTATGCAGGGTTAGCTACATGGGCATATAAGTGACTTTGTATGTTAGTTTGATGGAAATTATAGAGCTAAACAGTCCCAGAGAGATAAGTGACTATATAAGTCACTTATAAGGGGAACATAAGTCTCAAGGTTGCTTGAAATAATGTCTTTGAGTTGATACATGTTTTCAGTGAGTTATATGTTCCCATACATGGTCATGTAAGTCACAGTAATTCCATTTCTTCCATTCATAGTTCTATGCTCACCCTAATTCATCTCTATCTTGCTCCATAAATGTAAATAAGATTGAATATTGATCGAATGGCTTCAAGGATGTAGATTTATCTCTTTTTGGTTCTTATTCCTCTAACTTGTACCTAAAACAAAATATGAACCAAAATAAACATCTTAAGCACAATATAACATTAATCTCTAAACATAAGGGAATAAATATATCAACAATTAAGTACTTGCCAAAGTGAATCAATTGCACATCTATAATTAACCAATCTTCCTTCAACTTTAGAGGCTAGGTATAAATTTGGAATCTATCAAATATAAGAATATTCCTATCTAGATTAACATTCATAATATGTCATTAGAGTACTAGTTTGCAAAAGGACCTAACATTATAGTTAGTTTCTTTAGAAAATTTGTATAGATTAAACCATAACAATAAATAAAATGATTGGATAAACTAAATTATGTGTTAATAGGAAATTAAGTGATGAAATATAAGAGAAGATTATGTAGAGTTGATAAACCTTAAAGTTTAGACATAAAAATATGGTGGGTAAGAAGGAGGTACTCAGTCTGAATATAATGGAGAGGCCAGTTAATTTGATCTTAGTGACTATGGAAATTGAGTTAGAAAGGTAGTTATAACTTGAGAACATATACGAAATCACACTAAGAAGCTAGCCTAGTTAATCAAAATAATAAAATGTCTAAGAAGGAAGAAGTATTTAGAGAAAGCTAATCAATGGAAAAAGAAATACTTATGACTGAAAGCACTAAAGGTGGGACTATAGATGGATTGTTTAAACATGATGATAAAGGACATATCTTGGATGGAGGTAACCTAGACATGTCATGTAAGGTGTTTATCACAAGTAGTAAGAGGAAATTAGGGAGAAGAAGATAATCCAAAAGATCCATTCACAATTCCTTTACATGTCTATATTAGTCTAAAAATAAAAAATAGTCCTAAAGAATTCCATTTAGAAAATATGCCTACTTTGATGGGGATACTAGATCTAAACTCAAGTACGAGTATATTTTAAAGCTAAAATCCTTAGGTAAATGTTATGATTCTTATCTAATCACTAGTACCATCACTATGGTAGAATTGTGATTAGTTTTGACCTAAAGCTACTGAAAGTCAATAAATATATAATTAAGTTATCAATCGATACATTTGGAGATGCAATTTTTTCAGGAAAGTGTAAAGGGAGATGTTTCCTTTTTATATGGATCCCATTTTCCATTTTAAGAACAAGTACTGTAAAGTGTTCTCATTAGGATTTAAACTAGTAATAAGGATGTTTGGATTATTCTTAGTGACTTTGATAATATTCTTTACACCTTTGAAGCTTCAGGTAAAGCATGCCTAAAAAGTTTCAAAGAGGAATTCAAATAATGTGTAGACAAATTAGGCATGACTAATCTAAAATTTTAAGGGTGTTTCTATATTTGGTGTAATAAGTAAAGCCAAGGATGGAGCATAAGTAAGAAACTAGACAGATCCTTGGTAAATGAGAATTGGTTAAAGAGAATAAGGCCATCTTTATAATGCCCTTGTTCTTTGACCATTCCTATATAGTCAAAGGAGGTATGTTCAGTAAGAGTATAAGAAAATACCCCCTTCAATTTTAATAATTTCCTTGCAAATGATGAAGGATTTGAGGAGGTTGTGTTAAAAGGGATATCTAAGCCACAACTAGATATAAAGCTTATATTAAGTAAGAAAGCTTGATCTAATCAAAGAGGAACTTAAAATTTGAATATTAGAAAGAATGCATGGCTCTACATGAAAGCCTCAACTATAAAACCAATACTAAAGGTGGAAGTATACAAAAATCTAGGGGATCCTTACTAGCTCAATAAGGAGAATAATGCTCTTAAGTCATATTCTAAGGTTGTAAGGAACTTCAACTCACTATTCACATAGAAATTTAGATGCTTATGGCTTAAAAAAAGGGATGTAAATACTATTTCTTTTCCACCAAGCTATTACAGATAGAAAGAACACAAATATAATTAGTTTATTAATGGTTGGGAATGGGAGAGTCACTAGTGCAAGGAGGATTTTAAAAGTGAAGCATATGGCTTCTTCAATACTTACTTATGAATAACTACTCTTGATAGTTCCTTAATATGACATATCCTAGAATCATTTATCTAAGGAAGAAATATAGAAGTTGAGTGGTCTTTTAATTCTCTAGATATGGAGAGAGAGTGGTCTTTGAGATGAATCCATAGAAGGCCTTAAGTTTAAATTGATTTAATAGGTTCTTTTTTAAAGGCATGGAATTTGATAAAAAACTTGATTAAATAAGCATTTATGGAAACTTTAATTAAGAGATTTCTTTCTATTGGAAAATCTATAAAGGAGATTGGAAAATTGGTGTACAAGTCATTAGCATATGTTGTAAAAGTCTAATTGATAAAATTTATATTAAACTTTCTCTATGTGTATCAGACATCAAATATGTTCCTATCTAAAGAACTCTCCAAAGCTCTAGAAAGATTGATTAGGGGCTTCCTTGGTTTAGGTGGGCTTAACAATTAGGTTATTTATAATGTTTCTTAGGTGAAGTTTGTAAACCAAATATAGAATAGGGTTGGGAATTACACATATAAATATTAGCAACTAAGTTTTCATGACCAAGAGATTGTGGAAAGTAATGGATGGTAAAGAGACTCTATAAATAAGATCAGTCCATACACATTTCTTAAACGCTAAAAGTATATGTGAGATTATTTGTGGTCCTTCCTTTTGTTAGTGTATATTTCAACTGCTCAAACTGAGGAATAAGCTAGTTGATAATTTTAAATGCTTAGTGGGAAGTAGGGAAATAACCTCTCTATACTTTGATAATTAGAGAGTGATTGGACCTTTATGCAACACAAAACTCATGAATAAACTACTAGAGAGATACCTTATCAATTTAAAAATTAAACTATGGATTAGGGAAATTAAAGGGTAATTTGGAATAAAAATTTATTAACTAAAGTTGTTTTCCTTATACGGATAATAGTTAAAAATATACTTGGGATTATAAAAAAGGGCAAAACCTAATGTACAAGACTACCCACTTTGGCGGGTCGGGGTAAGGTTATCAATTATGCATAGGTTCCTTTTATATTTTATAAAGAGGCTATTTTTATAACTTAAACCTGTGACCTTTTGGTCATAAAGGAGTAACTTTACTAGCAGCTCAAAGTCTCACTCTATTAAAAACAAACTTAGCACTATAACTAGGTTAATGCTCCTAAACCTAACAAATTTGATGTCATCTTTGTAAGGATGATTCTAAAACTATTTTTCATTTATTCTCTTCACTAAAATACTATCAACTTGACAAGCCTAGCTAAATTGTTTTAAGTTCTTATAATGGTTATGCTCCTTAAGGAATATATCAAAAGGGAACACATGGTGACCTTTGGTTCTTGTATGTCCAAGATATCAAGGAGACAAATCAAAAATGTTTTAAAGGTTCAAAGAACGATAAACAATAGGTGCTCGTTGAATTGCTACAATGGATAGGAGAGCAAGTAGTTTTAAATAAAGAAGTTAGACATTGTAACCTAAGACTGCTAAGGCCTGGAGGATTAACTTAAACACTAGACAACAATAGAATAAAATAAGAAAGAGGCTTTTAAAGAGGGTAGCAGTTAATAGTATAGCTTAGGAGGTGTTTTAATGTAATTTAGTGTTTTAGCATGTTTGTTGAGCTTGAAGGTTCACCACCTATTGTTAGGTAATCCTTTTAAAGCTTTGTAATGTTTACTCCTTCCTTAATTGTAACAACTCATTTTCATATTAAGGACTACATTAATTGTAATAACCCGTTTTCATATTAAGGATTAAAACTTTAGCTTGTTATTTGAACTAATGAATTGCATATCATTAACATACACACACATAAATTATGATTTTATACATATTACAGTGATAGCATATGCACTCAATTGATTCATTCCAGGGTATGAAAAGTTAAAATGTTTAAAATGTGAAATGTGAAATGTTGATGCCTTATATTTTAGTTTGATTTATCATAAGTAGTAGATTTGGAATTAACTGGTATAACCAACAAATTGAGGGATTAAGATGTACATTTGAGCTAGGAAAAATTCCAAGTAATAAGATAAATTGATACATGCAAAATTTGGATGATTTATCCTATAATTGATTGACATTTGGCATTGATCATTGTGTGATAAATGGGCTAGTAAGTTGATGAAAAATGGCATAGTTGATTAATGGACAAGTGGCAACTGTAATTTATGACATGTTACCTAGCTTTAATGGTGACATATGTCAGCATATATAGTTGATACATGTTGAACATGCCTTTAGACATATGGCCATTCCATTAGATGACACCTAACAGCTTAAGTGTAACATTCAGTAGGAGCAAACTTGGTTTAGCTCATTTCTTGTTCTTTGTACTCTCACTCACACCACCAAAACTCTTTTCTTTCACCTCCCTGAACTTGCTTGTAACACCGGACTTTCAGAGCCCTTTTGTATTGTACTGTATTTGGAGATACTACTATATATTGATGTATACATATGGTTGTATATGAGTTCAAAGATGTATTTAAGTAATTTGGGTGTATATGTTAAAGATTTATAATGTTATATGCCCTTACTGAACTTAGAATTCATCGGTATGCGGAATCTTGGAGATTTTTGATATATGAGCTTTTAAGTGGATAAAATCAAGTCCATTGGATGGATATGATCATGATGGTTAAATTAAATAATTTCTAATGCCTTAGAGGTTATTAGACATGATTTATAGACTCATGGGACACTTAGAAAGCTTAATTGGAAAAGTTGATGTATATAAGGGCTTATTTGCAAATTGTCAAAATTTAAAAGACTTAAATGTAATTTTTCAATTTTTACAGGACCCAATCATAATTTTATAAATTTAAGGGGATTAATTATAATTTTCAAAAGTTCGAGTACCAAAATGAAAATAAAATTTTTGGTGATTCCCAAATTTTGGGCTTAATTAAATTTAGGAAAAATTTGGAGGGTATAATGATAATTTCACATAACTAACGGCAAATTGGTTAATTTACCATGTTTGGTCAAAGAAAAGTCAAAGTCTAGATCCTTCTACTTGGTGTGGCCATGCAACCCCTTTTATTTAGACATTAAAACACTTAGTTTTAATTAAAAGAAACAAGAAGAAAGAAGAAGAGAGGAGAAGAAGGAGAGTTTCGACTATACATAAAATTCCACCATCTTTTTTATTCTTCAAGTCAAAACAAGGTGTTCCAAGCTAATTTGGGGTCAAGGAACTCAAATCTATTCTTAGATTTGAGAAATTCTCAAAGGATTTGAAGATATCATTAAAGGAAAGTATAGGTAACTTTTGTCTCATCTCTCTCTACACTATGATTTTGAGTTTGGTATTAAGATATGTTGTTCTCCATGGTTTAATATCCATGAAACATGGTTGAGAGGAATGAAATGTGACATGGAGAGGGTTATTTAAGTTTAAACCAAAATTGTCTCCTTTAGGTGAAAGTTGGTGAATTTTTAAATATCTTTTGAAATTGACGGTCAAAATGAATTCTATGGTGTTAATTATACATGTATGATGTGAATTGATAATGAAGAATGAACAAGATGTGTGTTGGTTAAGTTTACGTCGAAATCATGGGAGAAGAAGTGGATTAAGGTAATGAGTTGTGTAATTGATAAATGTAGCTTAAATGAAAGGAGTTGGTTTGAATGGATTGGTGGAATGTGTCATTGAATGGGACTGTTTATTATATAAAAAGATAGGAGCATGAATTACTAAGAAAAAGTCTTGAAAATGTAACTTGAAAGTCATGCACATTAGGTGTTTGTTAAAATGCCTATGTGAACTTGGCTTAGGATTTAAGGCTTTGTAATAGTATGCATTGGAAAATGCTTTCATGTTTGCTTATAGTGAACTTGAATTGTTGCTTAGATTGATGAGTAATGACCTAATGTGTTTGAATAAAGATGGGCTTAATTATGTTTTGAAATGAGTAAGTATTGGATTAAAGGCATTAAATGCCTTAGAAAATGCAAAAGAAAAACTAATGTGGATAGTAAGGAAGTAACCACGTGAGAAATTAAAGTGTTGAATCTTATAGCTCAAAGGGAATGATATTGTGTTTTATACACTTATGTGATGGTGTATAATTATAAAATTTATATTAAGTAGCAATTTTATTGTTTGACTTTGATGTATAAAGGCTCGAGAACTAGGAATCAAGGAGCTCGTACCGAGAATTTTTGAAGGCAAAATAGTGCATACCGTCTTTTGAGGTGAGTTAGGGAACCATATTTCTCATATGGGATTAGATCACTCTAAGACATGTATGATGACTTGTGTGTGAATTTTGGACCTAGGTAATGCATAGTAGAATTTAATCTCCAATAGATGCTAGTATATTTGTGTATTTAATAAATAATATTGTTTTGAATAACTCTTTGCAGTGCAACTAATGTTTTTATTTGGTATTTTGAGAAATGACATTGTTTTTAACAAACCTACACTCGAAGTGTATAAGAATAATGTTTTATTTTCTAAAACTAAGTTTTTGAACAACTTTGCACTTAAAATGCAAAGATGACTTTTATAACATGAAATAATGTTTTCAAACTTACTTATGCATAAATGAGTCATATATGCTATGTGTGGTTTTCTCTTTTGGCTTAGAGCCATAACAAGGTTTCATTTTATCGGTTGGATTGATAAATAAAGGCACGATGCCTTACTTAAATTTTGATACTTAAATGTTGTATATGATTTTTGTGATTGGTGAGGAAATGATTGGCCAATTGTGTGCTGGCCACAACTGATTAAGCGACTCCTGTACTTTTGACACTGGTACATTAAAGCCGAGTCACTGTATCAACACCTTTCTACTGGACTCGCGGGTGATTCCATACTTAGGGCCTGGACATCGATGAGGTCATCACCTAACGCTCTTGTCAACTATAGTCTGGACTTATCACGGATAAAAATCGAGCCAACATCGAGTATCGGTGCGCGTGCACATTAGTTTGGCTAACTAGTGGTGGCAAACATGATTGTTTTGGCTTATCCTGATATTGGTTTTCCTACCGAGATTTGATTGATACGTATGATGTTTTTACGCTTTTGTGTATTGGAACTGGGACCTATGTTCACCAGATGAGTGAGTTAACAGACTAGACCTATGGTTCCTAACTAGTATACATTGACTTATAGGCTGGGCCTGTGTGTTTTCTATGTGATATATATTCACTTCATAATTTATCTACACTGTCTTAGAATGGATCAAATTCTATTTGTGATATATGTCTTTCCTGCTCACTGAGTACCTAGTGTACTCACCCCCTCCAACCATGTAGGTTAATTTAGTGAGATTGAAGCTTTGTGAGGATTATGCGGTTTTTTGACATTTTTGGGGTATTTTTACACATGGGTATTTTACATTTTGTACTTTGGATTGTTTAATGGCTCATGAATTATGTTATGTAGTCATGCTTTATGACTTTTTAAGTTAACTTCTGACTTTCTGGTGTTTTATAAACGATTTTATGTATAAAATTTCCAATATTGCTATTGAGATTACCTTGAGTGGACTTTAGAGTCCCGAAGTTGTGGTTGGATGTGTAGGAAAATCCCGGTGTGAGCATCACATGCCCACGGTGCGGAAAACAAAAATTTTTATTCCGGGACCTTCCCGAAAGCCAGGATCCATGTGACTATATAACAAAGTCAAACCAAAACGACCAATGGAGACCGTCTCTAACTGTATCCACGCAGAGATCGGAGAACCTAACCGGGACAAACCCTTTGACCCGGGAATAGTTAGAACAAAGTAAAGACTGCTAGATCTTACCTTTGTTCTTTGGAGAGCTTGGAATCACGATGGAAATGAGGAAACTTGAAGAAGATGAAGAGGTTGAGAGATGTTTTTGGTTTTAGAAACTCTTTCTAAAAACCCCTACAAACATCATCCATCGTTTTTGGCTTTGAAAACCAACGATTATATTCTTTCTTCTTCATTTGCCATGTGTCTTTAACACTTAAAGACATGTTAAAATGCTTGGATGAGTAGCCTTCCACGTATGGCTATTATATATATATATATATATATAATAAAGTGAAATGATAAGCTTCCTCCTCCTCCATCCACGTGCATATATATATATATATATTAATTAATTCTTTAATTAATTAATTATATATATATATATAAATAAATGCTGAAGTGGTCCAATCACACTGGGGTCGGTCCTACCGGCCTACTGGATCCCGGTATAGGAAAAACTCCCGGAAACATTTTTCAGCAATATCGATGTCGCGATCTCAGCGGGACATATCTCGATCTCATCCGGATCCATTTAATCCTTTTGCTC
The DNA here is from genome assembly GCA_029891385.1 of Erythroxylum novogranatense. Lineage (NCBI taxonomy): Eukaryota > Viridiplantae > Streptophyta > Magnoliopsida > Malpighiales > Erythroxylaceae > Erythroxylum > Erythroxylum novogranatense. The sequence continues at coordinate 90,803,727 of CM057225.1, read as the reverse complement.
TCCATATATTGGAACTCTGCCCAAAACTATTTTACGAATTCTTCGACACACTCTTATGCGTGTGACCCATTAGGTTCCCGATTATGTTGGCCACTTAAATTAACACTTAATCTGAGCAAGTCATGACCGGTATCTAGCAACACATCATGACCCCCAATTGACCAGAAAATAATTAGTTTCACGAATGAACATGTATTCATCATGGACCATATCACGAACCTTTTCATAGATAATTACCGTGCAATTCGTCCTTTCACCATGCTATACCCCACTTGGTTATGAGTATGGGCAAAGTGTCAACTCTTACTAGACTGACTACGTCAAATCTAGTCCAAGTGATTTCAGTTCTTGTCCTGGGACTCATTACTTAATACTAAATATGTCAACGAAGACACTCTTCATGACATATGTACTCGATCGAGATTTCAAGTAATGACCCTGACAAGAGGCCATGGGTATCATCTTCTGCTATCACAGAAGTGGTGAATCCTCTATTGGCTACTCAATTACCTTCGAATACCTCAAACTGTACCCAATCACCACCCTATGAGCGACCTCTGTAAGGTAACAAGGAATGGAGTCAAAGCACATAATCAGTATCCAAGATATCCTTGAGTACCTCAAGTCTAAGGATACTTGCACCATTGCTATGATGAGATTATCACTGACATTAGAATAGTACATCCATGTGATGATCTCATAGCAGGTCAACCAATGTACTTACTACCTCTAGTAAGCATCCACATCTCAACCCTAAATATCTCATATGTACAGTTTTTTAGATCTACTGCTTGATCAAATCAAGGAGCTTGAGATGTGCTAGTCTTTTCGGATTACCGATGTCCAGTCTCAGTAATCCTATGACTAGGGATGATTTAGATACTGACATAATTGCACATGATAGGAATCTCAATAGTATGATCACATCATAATTTCCTTCATGCTATGTCATATATCAAGGACTTCATTAATTTGCTTATAGATCAATATCCATTCATAAATATTTATGAACATCAAATTAATGAAATATGCCTTTTTATTTATTATAAAGAATGTACACAATTTTGTACAAAAGCGCTAAAGGCGATTGCCTTTAAGGCACTACTCTAACAATCTCCTACTTGACCTAAAGCCAATCGCCTTGATATCTAATACCATAAAGTAGTACATGAGAATCAAAACTCTTCGTGACAATGGCTTTGTCAACGGATCAGCAATATCTCGCTGTGGAATTCTCTCTATCGCACATCACCTCGACCAATGATCTCCCGATCGGGTGATATCTCATGAGTACGTGTTTGGATCGTTGATGAGACCTTGGTTCCTTCGCAAGAATAGCCCCATTGTTGTCACAATACAACTGTATGGGTCCATCACTGCTAGGAACCACACCAAGTTTAGTAATGAACTTCTTGATCCAAACGGCTTCCTTTGTTGCTTCTGAAGCGGCAATGTACTCTACCTCGGTCGTTGAATCGTGAGCGTCTCTTGTTTGGAACTCTTCCAACCGACCGCCTACTGCTCAGATGTGAATATGTAACTGATTGGGATTTGGAATCATCCTTATCGATTGAAAATCGCATCAGATACCCGCCACTTTGAGATCTCCATCTCCATATATCAAGAAAACATCCTTAGTCCTTCGCAAGTACTTCAGGATATTCTTGACAGCCACCTAGTGACCCTCACCAGGATCCAATTGGTATCTGCTCGTAACACTTAGAGCATATGATACATCGGGTCTCGTACATAGCATTGTGTACATGATAGATCCTACCGCAGATGCATACGGGATCATATCCATGCGCATCCTCTCATCTTGTGTCTTAGGACACATAGATTTCGAGAGTGTTATCCTATGAGTGATGGGAAGGTACCCTCTCTTGGATTTTTCCATGCTAAACCTCTTTAACATCTTGTCTATGTACGTTGATTGTGAAAGACCAAGCAATCTTTTTGATCTATCTCTATAGATCCTTATCCCAAGAATATAAGTTGCTTCACCAAGGTCTTTCATGGAAAATTGTTTGGATAACCAAATCTTGACTGGTTGTAGCATCGAGACATCGTTTCTTAGCAATAATATGTCATCTACATACAGCACAAGGAATACGATTGCAGTCCCACTAACCTTCTTATACACACAGTATTCATCCGGATTTTGTGAGAAACCAAACTCTTTGATTACCTCATCAAAACGGATGTTCCAACTCCTGGATGCTTGTTTCAATCCATAGATGGATTTTTGAAGCTTGCATACCTTTTCACCATCATAGGAGATGAAGCCCTCAGGTTGTGTCATATACACATCCTCAGTTAGATTTCCGTTTAGGAAAGATGTCTTCACATCCATTTGCCATATCTCATAATCATAATGAGTGGCAATGGCTAGGAGTATCCTAATGGATTTAAGCATTGCTACTGGGCTGAAGGTCTCGTCGTAGTCAACTCCTTGTATTTGAAGAAAACCTTTAGCCACAAGCCTTGCTTTATAGGTAATTACATTACCATCCATGTCGGTTTTCTTTTTGAAAACCCATTTGCACCCTATGAGTTTTATTCCTTTGGGTGCCTCAACCAAAGACCATACTTGGTTTTCATACATGGAATCCATTTCTAACTTCATGGCTTGAAGCCATTTCTCAGACTCTGAACTGTTCAGAACCTCTTCATAGGTGGTAGGCTCATCATCTTCTATGAGCAATACGTTATTCTGTTCATTTAAGAGAAATCCATATCTCTCGGGAACAGAGCGTATCCTACGTGACCTACGAACTTCGTGTGTTGTAGAAGGTTGAACTGTTACTTCATCTGTATGAGTCACAGTTTCAGGTTCAGGCAGTTGATCTTCGTCTGTTCGCGCATCTTGAACTTCTTCAAGTTCTATTTTGCTCCCACTATCTTCTTGTAAAAAAAACTCTTTCTCTAAAAAGACAACATGCTTTGAAACAAACACCTTTTGTTCCTCAGCAAGATAGAACTGATATCTCATTGTTCTTTAGGATATCCTACGAACAAACACTTATCGATTTTGCATCAAGTTTATCCGACCGTGTCCGCTTCACATATGTCGGACAGCCCCAAACTTTCAAATGAGTAAGATAGGGTCTTTTGTTAGTCCACATCTCATATGGAGTAACATCAATCGTCTTTGATGGAACTGCTTAGCAAGTAAACAATTGTCTCGATTGCATACCCCAAAAGGATTTTGGTAACTTTAAAGCCCATCATTGATCGTACCATGTCTAACAAGGTTCGATTTCTCCTTTCTGCCACACCATTATGCTGTGGTGTGTAAGGAGGAGTCCATTGAGATAAAATCTCATTATCTATGAGATAATCCAAAAACTCTTGGTCTAAGTATTCCCCACCACGATCAGATCGTAATGACTTGATACTTTTCCCAAGTTGGTTTTCTACTTCATTTCTGAATTGTTTGAACTTTTCAAATGCTTCAGATTTGTATCTCATTAGATACAGGTACCCATATTGAGAATAATCATCGATAAAGGTAATGAAGTAAAGACAACCACTTCTAGCATGGATGGACATCGGACCACATACATCTGAATGTATTAGGTCTAATACTCCAGTCGCTCGTTCACCCTTTCCCTTAAAGGGTAACTTAGTCATCTTGCCTAATAAACAAGATTCGCATGTGTCATATGATTCATAATCAAATGACCCTAAACTTCCACTCTTATGGAGCTTAGCTATGCGTCTCTCATTTATATGGCCAAGGTGACAATGCCATAAGTAAGTTGATTTTAAATTATCTCGTTTATGTCTTTTCGTGTCATTGACATTCATTATTGGATGTGACATATCTAATATGTAAATTTTATTGCATAATGTACTAGTACCATAAAGCATTCCATTCAAACTAATAGAACAACCATTGTTACTAAAAGTCAAATGGAAACCAACTCTATTTAAACAAGAAACAGACAATATGTTCTTTGTTAATACAGGTACAAAATAACATTCATCCAATTTAATTACAAGCCCAGTGGGGAATGACAAAAAGTAAGTGCCTACGGCTAATGCAGCAACTCTTGCTCCATTTCCCACACGCAGGTCTAGTTCTCCCTTCATGAGCTGTCTACTATCCCTGAGGCCCTGCATATCATTGCATATTTGTGAGCCACAACCGGTATCTAATACCCATATGTTATGATCAGAAACAGTATTAACCTCAATGACAAACATACTTGAAGAAGTGGAGGCATTTGATGCCTTCTTCTGCTTCAATTCCTCCAGATAGACTTGACAGTTCCTCTTCCAGTGGCCAGTCTTGCCACAATGGAAGCAAGTTCCTTTAGGTGCAGTCTCTTTGATTTTCTTCTTGGCTATACTTCCTTTCGGTTTCTTAGACCTCTTCTTCTTCAGTTTCTTTTTCTTGGAAGCAGAAGAAGAGTCCACCATAAGCACTTGCTTGCTATCCTTCTTGATAGCTTGCTTTCATTGTCTCGAAAGCTGATTGATCAACTCGTGGATTGTCGTGGATATTTGATTCATCCGATAGTTTAACACAAACTGTGAATAACTATCAGACAATCCAACTAGAATTAAGTCAACACTTAATTCATAATCAATGACAAAACCTAAGACAACCAACCTCTCAATATATCCATTCATCTTCGCATCATCGACCGCAGATGAACTCGAGTCATCTTAGTAGTGAAGAGTAACCTCGAGGTCTCGAACCTTTCAGACCGAGCTTGCTCATCAAACAACTCCCTAAGATGAAACACTATGGTATGAGCATCCATAGACTCATGCTGCTTCTGCAGCTCTGGTGACATCGAGGCAAGCATAATACAGGTTGCAATGTCACTGTCTTTGAGATGCTTTCGATAAACTTTCTGATCCTCATCAGAAGCATCAATAGCAGGTGGATCAGGAAGTGGAACATCAAGGACATATCCCAGTTCCTCAGATCTGAGAAAAATTCTCAGATTTCTCAGCCAATCGAGAAAATTTGATCCAGTTAATTTGTTTGAGTCCATAAGCGAGCGCAAGTTCACACTGGAAGTCATCTTCAATCAACCTAAAGAGAAAGAGAGAAAGAATGTTAGAATAGAATTAAATGCATGATCATAAGGACTTGCATGTCATGCATATGGCTCCCACTAGTTTCAAAGAATCCATAACCCTCAGTACGAATCCAAGAAACATTATGACAAAATGTCCTAGTGGGTCGATATCCGATATTACTAACAATGACCTTGGGTTTACCCAACAAGCCACCTTAGGTCAATCGGTAGGTATCAGTCATACCAATTGCATCTTAGATATCCGACATTACTAAAATGACCTTGGGTTTACCCAACAAGCCACCTTAGAGCTATCGGTAGGTATCGGTCATACCAATTGCTTCATAGATGCAACTATCAACTAGTGCTATCAACTCGTGATGTATGCACACTCATTGGGTTATCAACTCTTGATGCGTGTACATCTGATGTACACTACCCAATTTCGCCTCTGTCCACGTTGACCTTGAGTTTACTCAACAAATCAACGCTTCTAGTGAAAACCGACCCATTAATCCAAAAATCTTATTTTCATGGTTCGAACATATTCGTATAGAGTGAGCTTGGGTTTACCCAACAACCCAACTCTATAAGAACTCTGGTTCTCCCCATATTAATGGAAGACGTGAGTTTTCATATTAAGTGTGAGGGTTTTCAGGTCTCATCTACTTCTTTTCCAAGCTATAGGATTATAGTCACCATGACTATATGGAATGATTTAGGGCAATTCATCAATCACATTGAATCTATACCTAAAATCATCCATCATCCCACCTATGCATGTTGTAAGTCGACTTGTGTATGTATAAGTCGACTTATGCCTCTGTGTAAGTCGACTTATGCAAGTGTAAGTCGACTTATGCCTCTGAGTAAGTCGACTTATGCAAGTGTAAGTCGACTTATGAAACTGTGCACGAACAAGTCGACTTGTAACATTGTGCAAGTCGACTTATACGCTCACATGCAGCATGCACAAGTCGACTTGTGCATGTGTAAGTCGACTTATCCGTGTGGAATTGCTATCTAATCGGCTAATTTCTCAATCCTTGCAGTTCAAATTCACAACACCAAGTCTATTACACTTTACCTTGATGTACCAATGAAACACTTTCATTGTTGCTTACCATATATAGTCAAACTATACATGAAAAACTTGAAATCGATGAATACACTCTTATTCATTTAGATTTCCAAATAATTTTGTGAATATCAAACTATCACCCTAAGTATCTTTAGGTAGTCTACACTTTATCAAGACTACTTCGGTACTGGTCACAAAATTTGTGACGGCCAAAACAATCAAAATAAAGGAATATACTAACGAGACGCTATTGAGACACATTTGGCATCCGAAAATTGTTTGGAAACCCAATTTCAAGAAAATCAGTTTGGCAAGCATGAAACATCAATGTAACACATTTTTAATTACATTAAAAATGATCCAAGGCATTGGAACTGAAATCTACACAATTTCTTATTTCAAACAAAACAGCTCCAGCAACTTTCTCAAAACTGCCAAGCTTTGCCTTTTGCTTGAAAAACTCATTGAAAAAATTTCAATAAATTATGAGAAAATTAAAGAGGTTACAAAACGTTCACAAAATGCTCCATGAATTTTTCAGGATTTATTTCCATCAAAAACTCATTCAACCTCAGCAACAAAGCCAATATAGAATCTGTGTTCCTCAACACAGTTATTCCCAGCAGCACACAATAAATTCTCAATTAAATAGTAAATCACCTCGAAAACATTTTTTCTTTCTCATAGACATTAATAAACATCTTAGAGACATTCCGGTGAAAGAAAATCAGAAAAAAAAATTTCTACAATTTATTCTTGAATTTATAAGCATGCCTGTTCAAGGAATGTGCACAAAGACAGCAACCAGAACATTAGGGAATAAATTAGCAAAACCATATCAAATCACATTGATAAATCCCGAGCTTCCAAAGACATATGCAAAAACATATGGTGAACATATCTGGGTAAGAAAATTTCGAAAACTATATTTCTATACTGAATTCGAAATTCACTCAATTAACATGCATCATCGTCACAAGCAATAAGGAACTCCGACCTAGTCATGGTTTCTTCGTTATATAAGACACAAGTGGCTCTGATACCACTGTAGGAAAATCCCGGTGTGAGCATCACATGCCCACGGTTTGGAAAACAAAAATTTTTGTTCCAGGACCTTCCCAAAAGTCAGGATTCATGTGACTATATAACAAAGTCAAACCAAAACGACCAAAGGAGACCGTCTCTAACGGTATCCACGCAGAGATCGGAAAACCTAACCGGGACAAACCCTTTGACCCGAGAATAGTTAGAACAAAGTAAAGACTGCTAGATCTTACCTTTGTTCTTTGGAGAGCTTGGAATCACGATGGAAATGAGGAAACTTGAAGAAGATGAAGAGGTTGAGAGATGTTTTTGGTTTTAGAAACTCTTTCTAAAAACCCCTACAAACATCATCCATCGTTTTTGGCTTTGAAAACCAACGATTATATTCTTTCTTCTTCATTTGCCATGTGTCTTTAACACTTAAAGACATGTTAAAATGCTTGGATGAGTAGCCTTCCACGTATGGCTATTATATATATATATATATATATATATATAATAAAGTGAAATGATAAGCTTCCTCCTCCTCCATCCACGTGCATATATATATATATATATATAAATTCTTTAATTAATTAATTATATATATATATAAATAAATGCTGAAGTGGTCCAGTCACACTGGGGTAGATCCTACCGGCCTACCGGGTTCCAGTATGGGAAAAACCCCCGAAAACGTTTTTCAGCAATATCGATGTCGCGATCTCATCGGGACATATCTCGATCTCATCGGGATCCATTTAATCCTTTTTCTCTCCATATATTAGAACTCTGTCCAAAACTATTTTACGAATTCTCCGAGACACTCTTATGCGTGTGACCCATTAGGTTCCCGGTTATGTTGGCCACTTAAATTAACACTTAATCTGAGCAAGTCATGAGCGGTATCTAGCAACACATCATGACCCCCAATTGACCGGAAAGTAATTGGTTTGACGAATGAACATGTATTCATCATGGACCATATCACGAACCTTTCCATAGACAATTACCGTGCAATTCGTCCTTTCACCATGCTATACCCCACTTGGTTATGAGTATGGGCAAAGTGTCAACTCTTACTAGACTGACTACGTCAAATCTAGTCCAAGTGATTTCAGTTCTTGTCCTGGGACTCATTACTTAATACTAAATATGTCAACGAAGACACTCTTCATGACATATGTACTCTGATCAGAGATTTCCAAGTAATGACCCTGACAAGAGGCCATGGGTATCATCTTCGCTATCACGAAGTGGTGAATCCTCTATTGGCTACTCAATTACCTTCAATACCTCAAACTGTACCCAATCACCACCCTATGAGCGACCTCTGTAAGGTAACAAGGAATGGAGTCAAAGCACAGAATCAGTATCCAAGATATCCTTGAGTACCTCAAGTCTAAGGATACTTGCACCATTGCTATGATGAGATTATCACTAACATTAGAATAGTACATCCATGTGATGATCTCATCGCAGGTCAACCAATGTACTTACTACCTCTAGTAAGCATCCACATCTCAACCCTAAATATCTTATATGTATAGTTTCTGAGATCCACTGCTTGATCAAATCAGGGAGCTTGAGATGTGCTAGTCTTTTCGGATTACCGATGTCCAGTCTCAGTAATCCTATGAATAGGGATGATTTAGATACTGACATAATTGCACATGATAGGAATCTCACTAGTATGATCACATCATAATTTCCTTCATGCTATGTCATATATCAAGGATTTCATTAATTTGCTTATAGATCAATATCGATTCATAAATATTTATGAACATCAAATTAATGAAATATGCCTTTCTTTATTTATTTATAAAGAATGTACACAATTTTGTACAAAACGCGCTAAAGGCGATTGCCTTTAGGGCACTACTCTAACAGGATGTGAATACAGAAGTGTGTAATCGTTTGCAGGTTTTGGGAATTTTAAAATACATCCATTGTGCTGCCCAAATTTTCAAAAAAAAAGATATTCATTTAGCCTTGCATAGTCGGATTAAAGATATTGCGAGTGTCCTTAGCCCGAGTATGAGGCGATTGTCATGGACCCGATATGATACCAGGTTGTGACATTACTTATGGTTATGCCTAATTTTTGCACAAATAATCTATGCTTTAGCTTCACAAAGTTAAGTAAAAGATCAGCTTGAAGTTGTTTTACTAAATCTAGTAGAAATCCATCTAAGTTTTACCTTGAATCTGTGATGTTTCTGCTTACTTAGAGTAGTGGATTAGATTGATATTTTGAGCTGGAATTGGAGTTAAACATGTAAGTAAATGATTAGTATTCTAGCATGTTATGATAGAGAATTGATGATGATGAATTGGGATGAATTACATATGATGTTAATGATTGATTGTGCTGGAAATTTCTTTATGAAGTTAGGTACATTTCTGTTCTATTTTTTGCATGCACAAAAATAGTAAGTTAAGAATTGTTGTATGGATGCTATAAGTTGGGATTTGAGGTATAATTTATGAAGAATTCATGGTAAAGATATGTGTTATTGAAGTGTTACTGAATCTAGAAAATTAGAGCTGTAGGCTGAAATTCTAATTTCAATTTCATCTTCCTTTTTCGATCTATTTTACATATCTTTAGAGCATGAATTTGACGAAACTCAAAGAATGAAATTTTAGATATAGGTCTTAGCTTGAACCCTGTGAAAGTGTCTTGATAGAATGGTGACTAGAGCTTGAGTTACGCTGATGTAGGAACCTTATATTATTTCCTAATTTTTTAGGGCTTTAGAGCTCAAATTATCCAAGTATAAAACATGAAAAATGATTATTCATGTCTTATTAATGCTTTTGAAATAGTTTGGCTAGAAGATATCTTGATAAGTTTATGTAATTAATTAAATTCATAACCTAAAGGATGGATTGTTTTGATGTAGTTGAGTTCAAATATGAAAATTATGATTTGTTTAAGGAATAACTGAGTTCTTTTAAAACAAACATGGTCTTCAAAACATGAGAAATGTGTATAAAGTATGGATGAATGAGCATTGAAGAACTTGGGGTAATTGCGAATGAGTAGTGGGTAAATGTATGAATATATATTGCTGTAAAAAGTTTGGTGAATGTATAAATCAAGCTTACTAAAATTCCAAATTTAAAATAACAATTGTATGTGTGTTATAAGTGGCCTTTGATAATGAAAAATGTTCAAGGATAAGTGTAAATTATGAATTAATAATGGTATAAAGATGTTCTCATGAATGTAATATAATTCAAAGGATGTAAGTGATGAATTGGGAATGATTAAATAAGTGTTGGACCCCGAACTTTTCTTAGAATTGCGAGTTAAAATTTGACATGAAATGAGAAATTGGTGGTGAATTAGTCATGTGTAAAGGAAAAGAAAAATTCATGATTTTGAATGATTATGTAAAATGTTCTATGTGAGCAAATTCTAGTTTGAACAAATTTAAATGATATTTGGAGATTAATACATGAAATGAGTGTTTTTGAGTTTAATGAAATTGATGAGAGGTTTTGGGTAAATTTTGTATGGTATTATGAAATTTATTAGTGAAAGTGTTAGATTTTGGAGATGTGAAATTCTGAAATTTTGAGGATGAATAGTAGCAGAAAATGCTAAATTGGATCTAGAACTTTATGAATTTTTTTAGCTTGATTTAGGCAGAATTTGATGAAATGATCTTTATGAAAATTTTAGCTTCTGTTGAAAGTTTTCTATCGCCTTAAAGTATGACGTGTTTCCGATATCGAGATTGACATTTATGATCAGTCAAATTGAAGTGTATGTTACTTTGTTTTTGAAGATGCTCATAACTGTAGGATTTTGTATGCAGTGTTTTGAGGAACAATTATGGACTGACATGTTTTGAATTGAGTTCAGTGATCTACATGAAAGTCATAGAAGATTATCCTAGCTTTTCAATGATGTATAACATGTTACTTCTGGTTGTGGAATTAGGAAGATATGACATTTTAAAATTTGGATGTGATATAGGATGACACATTTCTTGGTAGAAGCTTTGATAAAAAAATTGACCTAGTTAGAGGTTGCAATTACTTTTAAGTTCTTCATTAAAGTTTTAGATCATGTTTTGATCTTTCCATTAATGTAAAGTATGGAATTTTTGGACCATGGAATAGGAAGTTAAGATTTTTACAAGTTGTTGTTACTGTTTAGGGTGATCTAACCCTTGCCCGTTCTTTTGTTTCTAACTTTTCCGTCCGACATCCGATTGATCCAATTTTTAAAGCGTTGGATTCCTAAGACATCTCTTATGTATTCATGAAAATTTGTGATTTTTTAGATTAATTTGAAAAATATTGATTGAATCAAAGTGAGAGGATTGATTACAGAGTTTGAGTTGGATATTTTTCTAAACATGTTTAGGTATTTTGATGATATCTTGATCTGTAGAGATCCAATTGAGTTTATTCTTGTTTCTAAATAAATTAGGGACATGATACTACAAGTTATCTGAAGAAATCAAATTGCAATTCAGTCCCTAAGATTTTCAATTTCTGAATTGAAGTATTAAAGTTATAAGAATATATAAGGGCAAATTGGGCATGACACTTAAGTCTAAGAGTTATAAGGCTTATATGGGAGGGCAAAATGGACATTGCACACTCATTAAGAGTATGAATTAAAAGAAGAAAATTAGGAATGAGAAGAAAAAGAAGAAGAAGTCGTGGAAGAAGAAGAGAAGAAGAGAAAGATAGGGTTTGGAGATCTTTGAAGATTTTGAAGATTTTGAAGCCAAATCAAGTAAGGATAAGCGTCTTTCCTCTTGATTAGATGAATGAAACATGTTTTTATGTTAGTTAAGAGAGGATTATGTGTTAGAAGTTGTAGAATGAGTTAAAACATATGTTTGGTTTTTAGGGTTAATGATTATGTTGTTTGTGGATGATTTTGGGTTAGAATGAGTTTTGAAATGAAGTAGGAATGATGATTTTGGGTTAAGATGAGTTATTTTTGACATATGGGAAGAATGTAGATGAAGAATGTCAAAAAATCAGGTTTTGGGAGGTTTTTGGGCTCGCACGTCCTGACGTGCTCATGCGTATGTAAGTGCAAGTGCACGCGTCGCGACGCGCTATAGCGCGATACGCCGTCATGGCGCCAAGACAAGCTAGTGCCCTCGTCGCGACGAGCTCAACCTTCGCCGTGGCGAGCTTCTGATTTCCTGCACAGAGATGTTTTGGTATTTTAGCCATAACTTTTGATGTAGATGTCCAAATGAGGTGATTTTTGATTCGTTGTAAACTAGAGATAAAGGTATAAAAGTTTTGTGAGAAAGGAAGTTTTTAATCAGTTTTTAAAGATCTCAAATTTTGGGTGGAAGTTGAGTATAGATTCTTGTTTCAACATAAGGATAGTCCCAATATGTTTGGAGTATAACTTTCAGATTTCTGAAACAAATTGAATGATTTTGGAGTCATTATAAACTTAAGACAATGGGGAACATTTTCTAAAAGATAATATTATCAGATTTTGTCATTTACTTGAACAGAGTAATCATGGAAAATTGACCTGAATGTTTAGACTTTTGGAAGAGTTTGAGTTTTTAGAATTTATGGGTCCTCAAATTTGTATTCCTATTTAATGGGATTTTTATATTTTGATAAAGGGAATCAAGAAAGGCAAGAGGATCAAGAGGAGAGGAATCTTTTAAGCATGTATCCAACTAAGGAATTCAGGTGGGTACATGTTTATAATTTAAATAAGCTACTACTGTTTTCTTTAAAACAAAGAAGTTTTCTGATTTCATTTGGATCATAAGTGCTGCATTATTGTTTATGAATGACTTGTGAAATATGCTATATGTTTTTTACATGATTTGAGTGAGATTTTGAAAAAAGATGCATGTTTATCAAATCATTTTTTCAAGAATGATTTTCTAGATATACATCAAGTATATGATAAGCAAGTTTTCAAGAAAAGTGCCATTTTGGGTAACAAGTTACAAGATTTTGAAATCTATGTGTTATGTGGGTTTGTGGTAGTCCCTCAAGAACCGTCACATGCACGTTGACCTAAGAATAGGCTTCTCCCGCCTGCCCGCTAGTGGCACGGAGCTCCTTCAAGGACTCCTTCAAGAAACTACGACTACACAGGACCATTTCGATGAAATTGTGTAGTGCGTCATGAATTTGGACTTACCCAAACCATTCTGATGTGTTTATGTGCTCATATTATGTTTGATCAAGTTTGAAGCATTCATGATTTTTAACTTATAGATTTTCGCTGAAAGCCTAGAAAACATGTGTTTTATGAACTCCACGAAAGTTTTCTAAAACAAGTGAACTGTTTTCAAGGTTTTTGCTTATCTTTATTATAAACGTGTTATCCACGAGCTGTAAAGCTCACCCCCTTTCATCTCCATCTCCAGGTATCAAGATGGAGATCGGATGAAAGAAAGTCTCGACGTCCGTTCGTTATGTATATGATTGGCTTTTAAGTTAATTTGTTGTAAGATTTAGATCTCAGACATGTTGAGCATTTTTGGGATTTTTGTATTTTGTGCATTTTGGATTTTGATATTGATGTTGTCACATGGCTTGGAATGCCATTAAGATTTTGTAAGCATGTATATCATGATGAAATTGATTTATGGATCTGTATATAGAATGGAAAAGTGAACTATGGTTTGTGTAATGATTATGATAGATTGCGTTTGGATTCCAGACAGGAGGTCCGATGACGTTGATTGATTGGGAATATTGAAGTGCTATTTGTGTATGATTTATGGGTATATAGGTATGTGTATTAAGTGTCTTTTGGCAAAGAAAGAATAAGAATAAGAATAAGAATTGTTAAAGATGAGATTGAGATATTGCATGATTAAGAAGAATCGAATAAATTGAGTTTTTGTTTAAGGATGAATTTCCAAAAGGGAAATTATATTGTTGTTATTTGTATAAGATCGAATAGAGATGAAAGAGAGAAAAAAAAATTATGTCGGTTTCGGATTGTTTTAGTCTTATGGTTTCCAACACGATGTTTTTCAAAATATTTGATGTCGGATGTCAGAGTTAAGGTTTTGTCCTTTAGCGATATGTTTGCTTTGATTCTAAGCCAATTCGTTTCGCTTTTGATTTCTTTCGCTTTCGCCAAGTACAAGTTTGCTCACGTTTTGTACATGTGTTCGATTTATGATTCTGAGGTTGGGTTCCGAAAACGGGATCCAACATTTGTGGTTGATTGATCTATTTTGTTTCTTTATTTCTGAAATTTTGTAAATCCAAGCCTTTCAATTTTTCTATGGCTCATTAAGAATTCGATTCGTTTTCGTTATGTGATTCTGTTTTTCGGTTGGGGTCCGGTTCCAAAATCGGGTCCCAATAATGAGAACTAGAAAATTGTGTGAGTGTATAATCTTAGGAAAAAAGAATGATAAATGCTTGAGTGATAAATTGAAAGTGATCAAGTGTATTAAGGCATAAACCTAATTGCAAACTACATGATGCATAAACTATGATGAATGTATAAGTATGGTTTGTGAATAAGATTTCATACCCAGAATAATCAATTGAACATGCATTAAACACATATACATGTGTAACTTTGAGCATTCATTTGATTGATCAATTAGTAATGCGTACATGTATGCATTGTTTGATTTAACAGAACACATCAACTGGCACCATCCAGACATTGCTGACACGTCGAGGCAACTGCTAATCGGAGTGCATTGTGAGTTAACCTAGTTGTTAACTCAAATATTTATGTTTCTATTTAAATTATATGTATTGTGGGTAACCTAGATGTGAGATTTTGATTGGTAATGTGTTCTGATCAAATTGTGTTGATTAAACTTAATTCCTCTATATTGAATTGATATTGATATAATTGTTGTATTACTGATTCTGGACATTTGATTATCTAAGGAGTTCGATATTCGGGACTATATTAGGAGTGTTTGTGATTTGAATGTGAATAAGAAAATTAGATGCTCAACTATTTGTTGAATGCTAAAAGTAGATCTGATGAACTATGAAAATTGAATGTGCTCATTGACTGAAAGTGACTGATGATATATTATGTGAACTATTATACTCTATTATATGGTGTATGTTCACCTAAAGGAGTTGTGAAAAGAGCTTTAAGCTCAGTTGTGCACATTAAAGCCTCTTGTTCAACGTTTAATGAACCTGATATCCACAACGGATATGGGATAATACTAAAAAGAGTCTGGTATCCACAACGGATGCGGGATAGTGAAATGGGCACTCGGTTGTAACGAAGTTAAAATGGAATAAGTCTCATTTGCATTGCATTTGTATCTTTAAATTTGTTCGTGATATAGATTGCAAATGAATGTTAAACTATGTTGTGTTGATATTGAGAAATGCTTATGACTTTGATGGTGATATGAAGAATTGTGATAAATATGTGTTATGTTCTAAAATGATTACATGATTCCTGCATTCAGAATATACTTCTAGAATGACTTAAAAAGTGATTGTATTTTAAAATGTTTCTTGTATTATGATGCAAATTGTAGAATATAAGTTATAGCTCTTAATGAAGTGTTACTTTGATTGAGCTAAATGTTATTTATTGATATATATGTATTCTATTTTAAGTGAACACATTAATGATGGTTCACTTACTGAGTTCATAAAACTCATCAACATTGATTTCTAGTACTGAGAGGAGATCTTGTTAGTAAAACAAATTAATTGAATTTTAGTACTATTCATTTTGGATTAAGATATGGCTCAAAGGTTTGGTCAGCTATCATCTGGGAAATTCAGATAGAGTACTTTGTGTAGTTTTCATTTCATATAGAATCTTTTGTTTAAAACAATGTGATCAAACATGGTTTCTATATTGAAAATATATGGATGGTTTGTAATGAAATAATAGTATAAAACATGTTTTGTTAATGAAATGAGATAATTTGTTTTTATGATTACTTATGATGTGTATGATGCCATATTAAGTGAATGTATTCTAACATGCCATTCCCATAAGGTATGTGCTCAGATATTCTTAAAAATTTCAGGTATATATCCAATGGTTGTGGTGTGTTATAGTTTTTGATATCAAAGCCTGATTTGGCATCCTTAGGGACATATAAGAGCTTTTATATAAGATATATGATGAGAGATTATATCGTGATCAAGAGTATTGTTTAATATAGGTCATCCGCCATAGGATATCAAGTTATAGAGTTAGTTGACCTTGATTCTATAGGAGGCAATAAAGAGTCTCCAGTACCTTAGTCAGAATAAATGCCTCTGAGAATTTCTGGAAAAAGGGAGAGGAGGTAGGATAAGCTTCGAAAGTAGGGGGTTGTAGACTTCTATGGAAGTAGAGATCCTACAGAGGCAAAAGGATGGTTGGAGAGAACTGAATGGGTGTTCCGTCAGATGAAATGCGAGTTCGATGAAAGATTTGATTATGCAATCTCGTTATTTCAAGGTCTAACATAGCAGTGGTGGAAGACTACTCCTGACAGTTTCGCCCAACCACGTAGACTGAAGTGGGAAGACTTTTGAAAAGTTTTCAAGGAGAATTGTAGCGACTCGGACTTTACGTACCGGGTGAGTTTCTCGCGCACCTCAAGAGGCCCGCCACCGCTACCGGGGTGGATTTCCCCTCGGTATTGTCCTCTTAGGTCCGGGGTGGATTTCCCCTCGGTAAAGTCCGGGTCGCTACATAAAAAAGGTGCCTTTTTTTAATGTAGAGCCCGGCCTCTACCGCCATCACTCCAGGTATTGTCCTATTTGGTACTTGGATGAGTCACTACTCGAACCCAAGACCTCAAGGTTTTGTTGCACTTTAAGTGCACGTCTCTTACCATTGAGCCATTTTCTAATGTAGCATAGGGTACACACCGGGACGCCCGCAGGTCGTTCCGACATATATCCCACGGTGAGGGTGCACTACCGAACAACCCAACTATACTCCACATGGCATCAATAAATATCACTAATCTTTGAAACCAAAATACACTTTTCATTTCATTTCTCAAATCCATAAATCATACAATTCTGTTCATACAGTACTCGAAAGAAACTAAAACAACTCCTATTTAGGTCATTTCCAAAAGTCCCAACTGACCCACCTTTGCGCCATAACTTCTCTTGTCGCAACGATCTATAAGGCAGAGAAAGTCCCACACTCTGGAGTTAGGAGTCTACTAACACTGTCCTGAAAAATATTGCAATGTTGGGTAAGTTTGCAAACTCAGCGAGAAACCATCATCGATGGTCCACCCAACTCATGCATGTACAAATAGTATATAGATAATCACACAATAACATATTCAGAAACATCACATGCATTATCTGTTTTCACATATAAGGCATTTCGCCTTTCACACAGTCCATACTGAATCATTTGTATATGCGATGCACATGTGACACTTTCATTTTATTACGGTGTTGTGACTGTGCGCCTGAACTGTCCCAGTGATGGGCACATTGCGTTGAGCCTGTGGCTTTGAATACATTGGGCCTGAATGCCCTGATACAGTGAGCCAGTGGCTCTGAAATACGTTGGGCACGAAGCCCTGTGCGTTGAGCTTAAAGCTCTGAAATACGTTGGCTGCTCCGGTCACAACTGTCATTATCTGATCATGCTTTTTATACATGAAATGCACATGTTCCAATTGCTAACTTGCACATACCAAATTCGCGTTTAATTACACACATATATCACTTCTATAACAAATTCCCGATGCTTCGGATACCTATGGTTCGAAACCAATCACAATCAAACATATAGCCCTCCATTTCTTCCGCATGGCATAAGTACATAATTTAAGCACACAAAGATAACCAACTAGGTTACTCACCTCTAAACTTCCGAGCTAATGCTGGGAAGTCTCATCCACGTCGGAGGATCGACGCTCCACTTGTGCCTCTAAAATAATCGAAATACATAGACATTACTAATTGCACAAGTTACAATAATCAATGATGCACATGCAACAATTTAATTGCGTACACTACATGTTAATGACATTCCCGACACCAAACTCAATCTTTCCAAAATCGATTCATGACTTCTATTCTCATAAATCCGTAGTCCTTAGTCTCTAAATTGCCATAAATCAAGAACCAATTTAATCGGACTAAATGCTCAAACCCAAAACATAAAAATCATTTTCGGAGAAGTGGCGTGCTCGCCGCGACGCATGATCTCTCGCCGCAGCGAGATCCCTCGCCTACATCGCAGCGTGGCCTGCCACGCTCGTCGCGGCGTGCGAGAGCTAACTTGCTCGCCGCGGCGTGTTCATCACACGTCGTGACGTGCAACCCCAGATACACGCCCGAAACGCAGAATTTCTCCTTCTGTCAACTTTCAATCCAAATTTTCCTCAATCGAACACTTCTAAAACAACTCAATATACTTCAAACAACTCATCCCTAACCTCAATTCCTTCAAATAACTATTATTCCTCAATAACCAAAACAAAAGCAAGCAAAATCGTCAATATATACATCATCCGAAACCTAACCATTTTTCAATCATCAAATACACTAAGCAATCATCAATAACTCTAATTAAACTATAAATCAAACTATCTATAGCAAAAGGAACATGAACTTACTTGAAGAAATCTCCAAATCTTCAAAATCACTCTAACCCTAATTCAAACAACACCCACGGTTTCACCAACTCCCACACCCATGATCAACTTCTCCAACACCAAGCTTAGGGAATAGATTAAAGCTGGAGAAGGAAGCAATTTTAGGAAGAAGAATCAAGAAGAAGGTAAGCAAGGAGGAGATCACGAAGAAGGAGAAGAGAAAACCAACAAGGAAAGAAATTTTCTTCAAGAGCAAGAGAGTATCGTGGGAAGCAAAATTTCAAAAGGAAAAGGTTTATAAATCAAAGAACTTAGGGCATGTTTGGCAAGTGACTTAGGTCACTTGCCACTTGTCCTATTATCCAATTCTTAGGGTCTAAACTCCAATTCTCATTGAAATCTCTCCCAATTTTCAATGGTTCTAAGCAATAATTCCTAAAATCATCATTTTAAAGTTCCAATGCCATCGACAAATCGATTTCGGAACCAGAAATCCAATTTATCAGCCATTAGGTCATTTTTTCGGTCCGGATCTATTACTCCAAAAATTCCAGAAAAATTCTAAAAAATCCTCAAAATTATAAAACTCATAATTATACACTCCAATTCCATAATTCAAACTCCTAAATCTCATTATTCACTCCAATTAAATTTTCAAAGCTCAATCTACACAACTATCACAAAATTTCCAATTTACACAATTATACCGGGAATATGTCATACATGTATGTATCTGCAATGCTAGTGCCACTATGATTACCAATTATCAAAATATAGAGGCAAAAATGCATGTGCAATTCAAATATGCATGAACACAGTCCTAACCCATCCAAGTTACCAATATGCCCATCACATCGGTAACGGGATGTTACAAGAATTATATGCCAAAAATCTACTTGGACTAGAAAATGAAGGAGTTCCTTGATCTAAAACAGGGGAACTCCACAATAGCTGAGTATGAATGCGGTTCAATGATTTTATGGGGTATGCTACAACCTTGATCTCAATGGAGGAAGAGAACTGTAGACGATTCAAGGATGGGTTGAATATAGAAATCAAAACAAGGTTGGCTATTACCAATCTGAGTAGTTTTGTTGAATTGAGAGCTTCCTCAATCAAAATTGAGCAGTTGCTAAAGGATGGACAAGCAGAGTATAGATAGGAGCCCAGAATGAAGAGATATGGGGAATTTGAAGCTAAAATTAGTAGAAGGTTTAGTAAATGCCAAATTAGACTGCCATGATCACAACAGAGATCAAGATAGTTAGTGTAACATCCCACTCTCGCAAGGCACATACCCGAAATCCTAACTGATGTCCGAGTATGTACCCCACAAGTGTAGCACCCCACTCTCCCAATATTTTCAGATTATTCTCATTCTGAAATAGTACATTAGATACAACTTCGATCCATAAATTGAAAGTCTTAGAGTCTAAATTTCTATTCAACTTGTTTATATGATTTGTATCCTATGTCTCTAGTTTACGTCAAATCAAAAAGCATCTCATTTGGACGTCTAAAAAAGAAGTTATGGTTAAAAAAAACAGGACTATTCAATTTGCAAATATCTCTTAGGTGTTTAGATCAAAATCAAGTCATGGTTACTATTGAAGAGCACAGTAACTTGATGGGATAATTAAACATCGGTCATTGCAAGTAAACTCATGGGGGTGAGGAGAAAACTCACAGGCATGCGCAAGTCACAGGTGTGAGGTTAAGAAGTCATAGGCGTGAGAGATAAAGACAAAAATTGGGTGATAGTATGCTAGTCAGTCCCATCCTCATTTCTCCCTTAATATCTCTCAATTAAGTTTAGATGGCTATGATTTTTTGTGGATATGTAGAGCAATGTCTTACGAGTCCAATGGTCTAAGTCTCATCTCATTTGGAGGTCGGACGAAGAAGAAATTGCCAAAAAACCATCGGATGTTCATTACTTTGCACCATAGCGACTTTCACTATTCAACCTCCAAAGTTGCTATCATGCATTTGCATGATAGCAACATTCACCATTCGACCTCCAAAGTCTCTATCGTGCATTTGCATGATAGTGACATTCACTTATAAGTCACCAAATGCACGATATCGACTTTGACCCTTGAATCCGAGTCGCATACCCAACTTCTAGCTTCCATAACTTTTGATCCAGAACTACAAAAATTGCAAAATTTATATCAATGGAAAGTTAAAAGAAAATTTTAAAACTTTCTTGAAGACAATTTTGTCTAAATCTTCCTATATCAATACAGTTTAATCAATAAATTTCAGATCAAAATTTTTCCTTTCTTATCTCTCTTCTTTGTTTCATTCTCAGGTAACTTCTCTAAGGTGTCTTCCATCACTAATCCAACATTTCCATTTTCATTCCTAGAATTCCTACTCCATGTCCCTTCAACTCAATACAATAAATTCACACTACCCCTAAATATGCAAGTTTAGTCAAAATCTATAGAAAGCCAAAAATCAATGATTTATCCTATCCATGTTTTGCCATTTACCATTCTTTGTATTTCAAATTTTGTACACATTCTCTATTTTTCCTCTTAACTTTCATTTATACACTCATTCTCATCTCAGAACATCATTTTACAACTATTCTTCAACTCTAACATCATTCTTTTGACAGGTCGATACGTGCAATTTGTAGGAATAAAGACAGAGATGATTTAATGAGGATATGCTTTTGGAACATGGGGACCCTCACGGGAAATTCCTTGCAATTGGTAGAGCATTCAGGAGACTAGGTGGATAGGAGCTAAAGCAAAGGAGATAGGAGGGTTCAAATTATGGTACTCGGGTAGCACGAGGAAGCAGAATGGGATAGGTATCTTAGTGGACAAGGGTCTTGTGAACAAAGTAGTGGGGATCACAAGGGTAAATGATAGGTTAATGGTGGCAAAAATTGTTTTAAGTAGTGTGATTCTCAATGTAGTAAGTGCTTATGCACCCCAAGCTGACACAAACAGACAACAAAAACATACGTTCTGGGAGGCACTGGATGAGGTGATTCAACAAATCTCTTATATTGAGCAAATCATCTTAGGAGGGGATTTTAATGGGCATATAGGGGCAGATTATGACGGATATATAGGAACTCACAGGGGCTTCAGATACGGCACTAGAAATGATAATGGGGTTGATTTATTAAACATGGCCATAGCACATGAGTTAGTAATAATAGATTCCTTTTTTAAGAAAAATGAGGCGCACTTGGTGGCTTTTCAGAGTAGCACAACCAAGACGCAAATTGATTATCTTCTTGTCTAGAAAAGAGCCAAGTCATGGTGCAAGGATTGTAAAGTACTTCCAGCCGCATACCTATCAACCCAACACAAATTGTTAGTTCTAGATCTAAGGTTAAGGGATGGAAGGCACAACAATTTATTAAGCGATTATGCAAAATCAGATGGTGGAGACTAAAAGGGAATATGGTGGAACATTTTCAGACTCAGGTTAGGTATAATACACCTTAAGTTGTCAGTGGAGATGCGAATCAGATGTGGCAGGGAGTAGCCCTCGTAGTAAGAGAGACAACCACAAAACTTCTAGGGGTATCTAAAAGATAGGGGTGGGCGGATGGAATCCTGGTGGTGGTTAGACGAGTTCCAGGGGACGGTAAAGGAAAAAAAAAAGAGCTTTAAAGATTTGTTGGCAAGTGCAACAGAGGAGGAGTGGGTAACCAATAGAGTAAGGTATAGACTGGAAAAATAGAAGGCAAAGAAGACTATCTCATTGGCTAAAGAAGAAGCTTACGAGAATATGTACAAAGATTGAGATACGATCAAAGACGCACAAAGAATTTTTAAGATAGTAAGAGATAGGGCTTGTGCGATGGAGGATTTCAACCACATCTATTGTATATGTTACGAAGTAGGTCAGGTATTCATAGAGGCCTAAGCCATCAAAAGGAGATGGCAGAGATAGTTTTATGGCTTTTATAACGAAGACATTTTGGTCAATATAGAGTTAGGGGAACCCACTATGTTGGGATAATTTCTAAACAGGTTTTCAGGGGGAGGATCATAAAGCCATAAATTAAAAAGGTTTTGAGAGGGATGGGGCGGAGACGGGCCGTAGGGCCAGATGAGATCCCTATAGAGGTATGGAAGCGGATAGGAATTATCGGTATTAAGTGGTTAGTTTAGCTCTTTAATGCGATCCTCGACTTAACCAAGAAGCCGGATGAATGGAGATTGAGTAGGTTAATCCCCTTATACAAGGCCAAAGGAGACATCCAACACTATCCTAACTATCAAGGCATCAAATTATTAAGTCATACCATGAAGTTGTGGGAGAAGGTAGTTCAAAAGAGAATCCGGAGAGTTATTTCTATATCGGATAACCAATTTGGATTTATGCCTGATAGGTCCTCGACAAAAGCAATACATATACTAAGGAGACTGATGGAATGCTATAGGGAGAAAAAAAGAGATTTGCATATAGTTTTTGTAGACTTGGAGAAGGTATATGACAGGTTCTCGAGATAACTCATATGGAGATGTTTGGATGCAAAGGGCATTCCTAAGACTTATATCAAAATGATTAGGGATATGTAGGAAGGTGCATTGACTAGCGTAAAGACGATAGGAGGCGACACAAAAGCGTTCTCTATTGGCATTGGACTCAACCAAGGCTTAACTTTAAGCCCTTTTTTTCACATTAGTGTTAGACGAACTTACCAGACATATTCAAGGAGAGGTATCTTGGTGTATATTATTTGCTGACGATATTGTCCTGGTGGATGAGACCATGGAAGGGGTCAAGTCCAAGTTAGAATGTTGGAGAGAAGCGTTAGAATCAAAAGGTTTTAGAATGAGCAGGTCCAACACGGAGTATTTAGAATGCAACTTTTTGAATAATTAGATGGTGCAAAAGGCAGAGGTAGTAATTGGTACTAACATTATACAACCGATATCGATTTTTAAATACCTCAGATCTATTGTTGGGTCCGTGTTTTGCGTACTGGGCCAAACTGGGCCCCACATACCTCAGGTTAGCACGCGATCACAACCTTCAAAGGTATTCTCCTCTCTGGTACTCGAACTCGAGACCTCAAGGTTTTGTTGCATTTACATGCACGCTTCTTACCATTGAGTTAAGTTAGTATCGGAATGACCTACGGGCGTCCCGGTGTATACCCTATGGTTAAGGGGTGCTACAGTTCGCCCTGGTATGCAAAACACGGACCCAACATTAAAAGGCGTCTTTTAATGTTGGGTGCGTGTTTTACGTACCGGGCCGAACTGGGCCCCGCATACCTTTGAGATTGTGGCAAATGTTGGACCCCGATTTTTAACTGACAGTTAGAATTATTAAATGAAATGAAATAATGTTTTTATGCTATAAGAAAATTGATGTGAAAAGAAATGATTAGTGAAAGTGTGAGAATTGGGGGAAATTTTAAGAAAGTTGACTTTTGGGATATAGAAAGTTTGACTTGAAAGTTGACTTTTTGATTTAGGCAAAATTTGAGAAAATGGTCTTCCTGAAACTTGTAGTTCCTGTTAAGAGCTTCTGTTGCCATAAAGTATGCTATTTTTCGATGTCGGTATTGAAAGTTATGATCTTTCAAAGGTAAGTGTATTTTTGCTTTGGTTTTGGAAAATGCTCTAAGTGTAGGATTGTGTATGCTGTATTTTGAGGCGATTTTTGGACTGATATGTTTTGAATTGAGTTTAGTGGTCTACATGGAAGTTGTAGAGGAAGTTTATGGCTTTTCAATGATGTGTAATATGTTATTTTTTGTTGTGGAAATTAGAAGATTTGAAATTTTAAAGTTTGGATGTGGTATAGGATGACATTTAAGTGGGCAGTGCCTTTGATTGGAAGTTTCACCCTTACAGAGGCAGAGATTGTCTTTAAGTGCTTTATGAAAGATTTAGATTATGTCTTGATCTTTCCATTGATGTAAAGTATGCAAATTTTGGGCTATGAAATAGGAAGTTATGATTTTTACAAGTTGCTGTTACTGTTTTGGGATGACAAGTAGAGGCAGTATCTTATATAGGGATTTTGACCCTTTTAGAGATGGAATTGGCTTTTTAGTCCTTCATGTAAATTGTATATCTTGCTTTTATCTTTCCATAGACACCAAGTTTGTGAAATTTTTAGTTCTGGGTCAAAAGCTATGATGTTTACAAGTTTTGGTACTGTTTATGAGGAGCTTGTTGATAGGTCATCTTGGAGCAAACTTTTGACCCGTTTAGAGATTGAACTTGCTTTTGAGTCCTTCTTAAAAATGGTAGATATGTCTTTTAGCTTTCCAACGGTACTAAGTTTGTAAAATTTTGAGTTCAGAGTCAAAAGATATGAAAGTTAGAAGTTAGGAGGTCAGGATGGCGTGCCCTATCGCTCGAGCGATCACTCGGGCGAGCACAGCGCTCGGCCGCTCGCCCGATAGGGTGAGCAGGCGCTCGTGCGCCTCTGCGTGCTTGTCGATCCGCCTGCGGGGTCAATTTTCGGCCGAATGACCTCTCTTCCTTCTTTTGGCCATAACTTTTTCATCCGACCTTCGATCGACCTGATTTTTGAAGCGTTGGACTCCTAAGGCATTTTTCTATCTCTCTATGCCTTGTTAATTGTTCTTGATAATAAATTGAAAAAGGTGGATCGAAACAAAGTGTGATGATAGGTCAAAAAATTTTGGACATGCTTTAGTATTTTAGTGATATCTTGAGCTATAGAGCTCAGATTGAGTTGATTCTTGTTGAAAATTAAACTAGAGACATGGATCTACAAGTTATATGAAGGAGATGAACGACAATTTAGCCATTAAAACTTTCAATTTCTGGATTGAAGTTAGGTGTAGTGTTCAGCCTCGGTTTTGCAATGATCTGAAAGTATTTTTAGTCATAACTTTTTCATTTCTGAATCGAATTGAGCGTTTTTGGTGGCGTATTGAAATTGAGACATAGAGGAATGTTTATATAGAAGAAAGTTTTGTTAAAGTGCTTCATTTACCTGATCGAAATAAGGAGACAAGATGTTAGCTTTTAAGGCAAAAAGGAAGGGCAAATTGGGAAGTTTACTTAAGTGTTAAGTTTTAAAGGCATACAAGTAAGGGATTTAGGGTCTTTTATCAATCATTAATGACATGGCAATAAGAGTTGTCATTTAAGAAGAGTGGAGCATGACCCTTACAAGGAAAAAGAGCAAAAGAATAAAAGAAGAAGAGATGAGAGGAAGAGAGCACTTTTGGATAAGAGAAAACGAAAGAGAAAAAGAGGGAGGAACAAGGGTTTCGAATTTTTGGGTCTTCTAGCATGAGTTTTGAGTTGTTTCAAGGGAAAAAAGATGGAAGAATGTGATATCTCCCTTATAGGACAAGGAAAAATTCAAAAATATGAAGACTGAGGTAAGAGGTGAATTTTTTATTTTTAAGTTTTGAATGAAGTTTTGGTTTAGAAACTTTGCTTATGGTATGGGTTTGTTAATTCTATGCCTAATTTTGGAGATAGCATGGGTTAATTAGATCAATTTTGGATGACAAGTAATTAGGGTTTATGTCAATTTTTGTGAATTGGGGATTTTAGAAATTCTTGCTTTAGAAAGCTTGGAAAAATGATGATTTTGGGTTTCCTATAGTTAGTTCTGAGGATTATGCTAATTATGATGTTGAATTTGGATGATTATGGCTTAGGTAATGTTAAATTGGAAGAATGAAAGAAGCAATGGTCAAATTGAAGCTAAGGACGAGCTTCTAGCATCGATTCGAGGTGGGTAGTATGTTTATTTATTGAATTTTAAGCATAAGCATGTGATTTTGAAAAAAATTATTGTTTATGTAAATGTTTGAAAAATTATGATTTCGAAGGATTAAATTCATTATTTTAGAAATGATTTCAAGAAATTACAAGATTTAAGAAATTCATGGTTTTTGAATTATTTGACAAAAAAAATGCATTATGAATATGTATATGTTGATATATGTTTTCAAGAAATAAATTGCCTCCATAGTTTTGAATTTGATTGATATGTGATTAAATTGATAAATTTAGATTGAATGTGAATTGCTAAATGATTTCATGTTTGGATATGTGAATGTGATATGAAAATGTGAAAATCAAGATTTTCGAAAAGTGCCTTCGAGCAATTCGAATTTTTTTTTTCAATTATATGTTATGTGGGTTTGGTCAGGTCCCATAAGTGGGATGAGTGCGCACTTGTCTATTTTTAAAGCCTTCTCCCGACTGCCCGCTAGAGGCATTGGAGTTCCGATCTGGGACTCCCATAAGTCACGACTACACCGGACCGCTATGCGGGAAGGTATAGTACGTTCCGTTCACGGTTTGCCAGGACCATTATCATGCGGAATGTGCGAGACGTTCTGTTTTGGACCGAACCAGACCATTTGATGTGTTATGTGTTATGTTTTTGTTTCTAAGTGTAATGCATTGCGTATTTTGAAAATGTTTAAGAAATATTGACTTTGTTCATGAATTGGAAAGAAATGTGATTTTTTTTAGAAATAAACTATTGTGGATTTTCAGCTGAAAATTTATCGTAATTGTTTGGCAATGCTTTGAAAAGTTTGAGAAATAAAGGATTTGTCAAATCTTTCTAACGTGAAACTTCTGAAATAAATGGCAAAGGTTTTTGCAAATATGTTTTCGCTTATTTGTCAATTTATAAACATATTATCCACGAGCTTTGTACTCACCCCCCTTTCATCCCCACCTCCAAGTATTCGAGCAGGAGATCGGGTGAAAGGATGTCAAGATGTGTTGTTTTGCTTTTGTATCGTCTGTATTTTGTGTGATTTGGGAGTTTTGTATCGTTTTGTATAAGTCTGTAATTGCCCATTAATGCATGACAAGCAGTCATTTCAGAATGTATGAGAGTTATGAATGTTGTGTATAATTGAGTTGATGTATATGAATGAGGAAATTATGTACGGATTTGAGATCTATAATTGTAAATGATTTTGGAATTTGTATATGAAATTGTGTATGATTTTGGAATATATATTTATGATTGATTTGGGAATTAGAGTGGATTATGAGATTGGTATATTGAATTGAGGATTATGGAAGTGTTAGGTATAGATTTGCGTTTACTGGTGTTTTGGATTTTGGACGGAAGAGTCCGATGATTCTGAATTTTGATTGGGATTATAGAAGTGTTTTTAAACCTTTGCAAGTTTTGGGTTTAATATAAGGCAGCTGGTATGCTGCCGAAATTTTGGTAGAAATAAAGGTATAATAAGATAAGCATTGATTTTGTATTAATGTTGAAGAATATGTTTCATGAATTGAAAAATTGCAAGTTAGGAAGTTTATATGAATGGAGATTAGTTTGAGGAACAATTTTCAAAAGGGGAAAATTGTTATTATTTTGTTTTGAATCAGATAAGAAAAAAAAATTATACCGGTTTTGGAATGTCTTAAGGATTTCCAACGCAATCATGTTTCTCTATTCTTGTTATCGGATGTCGGATCCATTATCATTTTGCCTCAATTTTGTAATTCGATTCAATTCGTGTGTTCTTTCATTTTCCGATTTCGATTTGTTTCCGACATGTTTATGTTTCCGCTTGTGAATTCAATTTTTGTTCGCTTCGGTTTCTTTCTCCTTACGATTCGATTTCACTTTTGCTTTCGTTTTTGCTTTCCGTCATCTTTGCTTCGATTCGTTTGCATTTTGTTTTTCGATTCGCCTTTGGATTGTATTTTCTAATTTGAATTCACTTTGGTTTCGGCCACTTTCTTTTTGTCTTCCGGTTGGGATCCGGTTTCCAGATCGGGTGCCAACATCCATCATTCAGAAAGATGGTAGTATCTATAACGATATAGTACATTGTATTGGATTTGGGTGAGTCAAATGGCGGAATGCATTAGGTTTTTTATGTGACAAAAAGGTCCCTTTAAAACTCAAAGGGAAGTTCTATAGAATGGTGATTCGGCCAACCATGTTATATGGTGCAGAGTGCTAACCTACTAAAAGTCAAAATATGTGGTAGTTGTTGGTAACAGAAATCCGTATGCCTTGGTAGATGTGTGACATTACCAAAAGAGATAGGGTCCGGAATAGGGTAGTGAGAGACAGATTACAGGTGGCTAGTATTGTCAACAAGTTGAGAGAGAAAAGGTTTAGGTGGTTTGGGCATGTGTGTAGGATGCCCTTTGATGCTCCGATACGATGCTTTGAGCAAATAAACCTTAGTGGCCACAAGAGGAGAAAAGGGAGGCCTTACAAGAACTGGAGGGAAGTGATCAAGAAAGATATCTCAGAGTTGGCCCTCACTGAGGAAGTGGTTAGAATTAGGAAAGTATGACATGATAGGATAAGGGTAAACGACACACCTTAGAGTCCTCGGGCCTCACCCTTTGATTGGACCAAATTTATACTATAAATTAGGCCCGTTTTCTTTAGTAATTATGCATTTGTTGACTCCTGATCTATGATTTTTATGCTTATTTTGGTCCCGCACATTGAGTTTTGATAAATTGCACATTGTCAGTATTTTGTTGTCAATTGTCATTAATTCTGCATAATTTTTATTGGGACAATTGATACTGCAAATGGGTTGTATTTTGTAAGACCAAAGGAGTCAACATTCAAGAAGTCAACACGCCGCAAGATTTACGGAAATGAACCAAGACCTCCATTAAATCGCGACAAATTAATGGTATTTAATTTATTATTGCGACGAGTGATAAACTCATTCGCCATGGCGAATTACAACCATTCGCCGCAAATGAATGTCGGGTAACCCGGACTATAAATGGAAATTAATCCACTGTTCTGACCCGGCCCGCACAACCTCCTATAAAATCTTGCCATTTAGGGAAAAAACAAGGCAGCCGCACTCCAGAGGTGAACTTCTTCTTTTCTGTCTTCTCCTTCGTTTCTAATAGTTTTTGTTCTATTTTTATTTGCAGCTTCGCTGCCGCACTAGACTACGTCCGCTGTTTCCAGTTTCTTCATCCGTTCCACTGTCCATCATTTGTTGCTGTATCCTTCCCTGTTCGTCATTAGAATCATGAACCACAGTGATATTCCAACGTGAAGAGTTCATCGAGTTATGGTCGGCTGTTGTTCCATTCTCTTGAACATGTAGCAAGGATTGGAGTTCACCAAAGCTTAATAGGGGTAATCACTAATGTCCAAGTCTAGGTATATTTATGTATAGATCCGAGTTGGAGTATGCATTGATATAGCTAGGTTAGTGTGGTTAATAGTTTTAGCCGTGTGTAGACATTATGTTGAGATTTGGATATTACTTTTGTAGATTTTTCTGTGTCAAAATACATGAAGTCTCATGTATGTTATTCGGATTTTTACACTGATTAATTTGATCCGCCTAGTTGTGCTTGGTTGGGTTAATGTGTTATTATCTGATTAACTTATTGCAATTGTTTATCCAATTTTCACACTAATGGTTTTAACAAGATTTGACTAATCGAGTTGATTAATCAAATTCTTGGACTTAACGAGTTATTAAGGTTTACATTTGAAACTTAGTGGATTTCAAACCACGAAAATTATTTGAACGATGATAATCCAAGTTGCATTTTCAAGAGAGTTTTAGTAATTTGATTTCACACTTGTTTAATTTCAATCATTTAGCTTTCTAAAATACCAAAAATATTTACCTTTGCTTTAGTTTAGTTAAATTTTAGATTAATCAATCAAAACCCCCTTTTATTGCTTTCATTGCATGCATAATTCAAACATTAGGCTAGTCTAGGATCAATTAGTGCATTGGTTCCTTGAGAGTCGACCCGAGGTTGCATCCTGTATTGCAATCCTTGGTATAAATTTTATTTGACCGGTTTCCAAGGATCAATTCTTAAATTGAACGATAAGCCGACGATCAAATTTGGCGCCGTATCGGGAATCAAATTAATTGATTCTCTAGGTTAGCCACGTTTGTTTTAATTTTAATTTTGTTGTTTGCATTTTGTTTGCATTGCATAATTTTATTTAATTTCGCTCGCTTAAGTGTTTTTAGTGTTAATCCTGTTTGTGATTTCATTCTGCTTTGTTTAAGTGTTTATTCTGATTGTTTTTGTTTATTGTGCTTAATTTTAAGTTAATTTCGTTTGCTTTGCTAGTCTGTGCTTCTTGGCTGTGACGAGTTCATCATAAATCACAATGAGTTCATTAATCGTCACAATGAGTTCATTAATCGCCGCAATGAAGTTCATATATTCGCCGCAGCGAAAGTTACAATTTATTCGATTCATTGCAGTAATTACTACACGCCGCAATAACCGAGTGAATTTAAGCCTTGCTATCCGCTGTCGTTTTAGTGAGCTATCTTAGGTGAACTTCTCTTGTGCATGCCCCGTAGACTTAGGCTAGTTCATTTTCAACCTGAAATTGAGCGACACCTTAGACTACTTAGGAAAAACAAGAGAGAGCAAGAAAAACTTAGCACACTAGATCGACTAGAATCTGAGATGGCTGAACACCAAGAATATCTCGGTCAACCACCCCGAAATGGAGATCATGGTCTTAACGGTGACCAGGAACGCGTAGATGACAACAATGCGAACATCAGACGTAGAACCATCCGAGAAGCTACAACCTCGGACGTAAACTACGATCCTTTCACTGCTGCCTGCCCTAACTTCGACGTAAATTTGAAGTTAAAGGTTTATTGATTAACTCCTTCCCAAATTTCACGGTTTGGCGGAGAGGACCCTATATGCATCTTGAGCCCTCACAATGATCGTCAAAGTATGAAGCCTGTAGGAGCACATCTGGACCAGGTGCTGTGGAAGGTATTCCACTTGTCGTTAGAAGGAAAGGCCCGGGAGTGGTACATGAGCCTCCCAAGGCATGTCGCGAATGCCTATCATAGTTGGGCCAACTTGCGGAAAGCTTTCCTGGAAAAATATTTTCCAGCCTCGAGGACTTCGTCGATGCGAAAAGAGATTTATTCCACCAAGCAGGATTACGATGAATCCTTATATGACTTTTGGAACAGATTCCAAGATCTGTTATCTCGGTGCCCCCATCATCAAATCCCTGATGAACAATTGGTTCAATATTTTTATGATGGGGTGAAGAATCAAGAAAAAGGGATGTTGGATGCTGCTTCGGGAGGATCGTTGATCGACCTCACCGCTCCTGAAGCGTGGGCCTTGATTAAGAGGATGGCCCTAAATCATCAGCAGTATAGTGTCAGAGATTCCAGAAGTGTCCAGGAAGTGGGAGCCATGTCGGCTCAGACAAAAAGGATGGAAAGCCTGGAATCAAAGGTGGATTCCCTAGAGCATAAGATAATTTCACGTTTGTCCTCTATTACTACCGAGTGAAGAATTTGACCGCATCGCCTTCGCCTTTCATCGAATCGCCGCACCTAGTTGCGAATCTTGTGGATCGGTGATGCACATTTCTAGCGTCTGTCCCGGAAGGTATGAAGAAGTTTCGCTGTTTACCCAGGCAGACAAAATTTTAAGTGGGACCCGTACTCCAACACATATAACGAAGGATGGAGATCTCATCCTAACTTTAGTTGGAGGAGTAATGAGGAAGAGCACCCAACCGCTTTCAACAAGGAGTGGAGTGGAACATCTACAAACCGGGTTCTCGATCGAAGCGTTGCGGTGCAACCACGACCACCAAAAGAGGACACTAATCAACTACGCATGGTATGATGACGTTGATGAAAGAGGAACGAACTTCCACAAGAAATCAATTCAACGCCATCGCGAACCTCATCCAATAGGACTCGCTAAGAATGCTGCCCGCTTTAGTGCCTTGAGAAACGGATGGAACAATGGGAGACCAAGGTGAGAACTCGAACTCATATGTCACTCAGTTGTCTAACAATTTGAGTGAGGGCCAAGCGAGGAATAGCGGATCAATTCCTTCCAACACGGTCATAAATCCAAAGAGTCTGAATGCTATTGAGCTACGGAGAGGAAGGAAAGTGCGATTCAACATTCTGATAAAGAAGAATGCATCAAGAAATCGAGGTTGAAGAGGCGCCTCAAATTAAGGAAAAGCCGGATGTGAGATCCGAGAGTGAACAAGAAGAGAAGTTGCGAAAAGGACAACAATCAAGCAATCTAGAAGTAAGAGCTGAAAAGGAACAGCAAAACGGAAATGAAGCAACACAAAGGGAAGTCAATCAAGGACCTTCCTTCCGAATTCCTACTTGATGAGCAAGAAGGTCAACGAATGAAACATGAAAAGGAAATTATTGACCTATTTGGGAAGGTGGAAGTAAATGTGCCCTTTTGGACTGGTTAGAGAGTGCCGACCTATGCCAAGTATCTGAAAGACTTGTGCACCAACAAGAAGAAATTTAGGCCAAACGAAAGAGTCCAGGTCAGCTCGAATGTTTCCGCATTATTCAAGCCCCAAATTCCGGTAAAGTGTCAAGACCCAGGATCGTTCACCATTCCTTGTTTCATAGGAAAGGTGACAATTGGTAGAGCGTTGCTGGATTTGGGAGCGGCAATCAATGTGATGCCAAAATCTGTCTATGAAGCCCTGGGGGTTAAGAGCGTAAAACCTACTTCGGTAGTGTTACAGTTGGATGACAAATCCTTCCGACACCCTGTGGGCATCATTGAGGACATTCTGGTCCAAGTGAAAGGATTAGTGTTCCCTGCCGATTTTTACGTGCTGGATATGTCTACTGAAGTGGTGCAGGACACTTCTCTAATCCTTGGATGACCCTTCCTTCGGACGGCAAGTACAATGATCAGTATGAAGGAAGGGAAGATCACCATGGAGGTTGGTGATCAACACGTTAGCTTCAACATGTATGAAGCTATGAAGCACCCTAACGAGGATTACTCCTTGCTTGGGGTGAGTATGCTTGATGTTGTGATTGATGATGCTTGTTCTGAATTTGCAGAAACTCTAACCCCGACCACTAATGATCTCTTTGGAGGCAGTTTTTATTTTGATGATAGTGCAGGTGCTTATTCGGATACGGGAATGGACATGGAGCTACCCAGGACCCAAGCTGTTGACATAGAGCTTGGATATCAACCGCACGTCCATCCCGAGCTACAAGATCCACCATGAGCACCAGGTGTTTCTTTTCCTGCATTTTCAATATATTTGTGCACATTATTTAATTTGACTTGAAATGTTGTGTTGCATAAATGTGTTGATTAAGTGTGGGGGGAGCAACCCATCCAGTAGGAATAGTTGTAGTTAAGTAGGATTTTCATTTCTGTTTCAATAAATTGATTCCCTCTTGTTAGCTCCGCATGTTTCATGCTTCTATTGTGTGCCCTGCTACTTTTGTCATTGTGGACAATGCCATATTTAAGTGTGGGGGAGCCGTTCCCTTTTATATTTTGCATTGCACACCTATTAAAACTTGTGCATAATTTTGTGGGCCCGTTGCTTTTACTGATAAATTTGGACTCAATCAAACATTTTCTGCACTCGTTCTTTTGTGCCCTTGCATGCAAAGCCCTTATAAGTTTCAACCGATACTTGAGTTTTGTGAAAATGCTCTCCATTCTTGAACGATAATTGGTTTTGGCAAAATTTTAACTTTTGAAGTTTTCAAAACAAAGTAAATGGGAGCATGCTAACAAGGTAGCATTTTAAGTTTTAAGTTTTGAGATTGATCATTGAGACAAAACCTTGTTGGAAGGATATTGAGCCAAATTCTTCTTTTATATCTTTGTGTGTTCATCTGCTTAGTTCATACTTCTCTAGAACTTGTGTCAATTTTTACTCAAAGCTTGATGGACTAGAATTTTGTTGATATGATAGGCGTTCCTTCTTTCAGCCCTTTCCCCAAACACCAACCCTTAAACACTTTTCCTTTGCTAGCCCCTTGAGCCTTTATTCTATGAGCATTTGCATACATATTCAGATGATGTCGGTAGTCTGTGTTTTGTTAAAAATAAAATTTTTTTTGAAAAATGGAAAAGTGTTAGTCTTGTGTATATCCCAAAAAGGGATAATAATGTGTTGTATCCCAAAAAGGGATTAACATCTCAAAATGAGATAGCAAATAAAAATAAAAATAAAAAATAAAAAATGTATATATTCAATTTATTTCAGTGTTTAGTTTTAGTTTGGCTGTTGACATCAGTTCCTCATTTAGCACATGCTCATATTTTTCTTTTTCTCACATAATCCATTCATTTAGCCTTCCGCTCATTACAACCCTTAAAGACCTCTTGATCTTCAAATTGATAGTCCTTGTAGTGGAGAAATAAAATTGATACAAGCCTATGGTAGGAGATGTATTAAGTAGATTGAGAGAAAATATCCTACTATACAAGTGAGTTGGCGTAAACATCATATCTCGAGTGATTCTCTCATTGTTCAATCTCATGTGCTTAAATTCTTTCAATGTTTGTCTTATTAGCACTCTTTCAATTTCTGCGTTCAATTCGATAAAGTGGATTGAGTCAATTTTGGTTGTTGTTTGAGCACGGGCAGAATTTTCTTTTACTCTTGTACCTTTTGACTCTTATAGGCTTTGTTCAGAGTACAAAGGTTTAAGTGTGGGGATTTGATTGGACCAAATTTATACTATAAATTAGGCCCGTTTTCTTTAATAATTATGCATTTTTGACTCTCGATCTATGATTTTATGCTTATTTTGGTCCCGACATTGAGTTTTGATAAATTACACATTGTCAGTATTTTGTTGTCAATTGTCATTAATTCTGCATAATTTTTATTGGGACAATTGATACTGCAAATGGGTTGTATTTTGTAGGACCAAAGGAGTCAACACGCCGCAAGATTATTTGAGGCGAACCAAGACCTCCATTCGCCATGACAAATTAATGGTATTTAATTTATTACGCGATTTAGTGACTAAACTCATTCGCCATGGCGACCATACAGCCATTCGCCGCATGGCGAATGTCGGGTAACCGGACTATAAATGGAAATTAATCCTTTGCTCGACTGGCCCGCACAACCTCCTATAAAATCTTGCCATTTAGGGCAAAAACAAGGCAGCCGCACTCCAGAGGTGAACTTCTTCTTTTCTGTCTTCTCCTTCGTTTCTAATAGTTTTTGTTCTATTTTTATTTGCAGCTTCGCTGCCGCACTAGACTACGTCCGCTGTTTCCAGTTTCTTCATCCGTTCCACTGTCCATCATTTGTTGCTGTATCCTTCCCTGTTCGTCATTAGAATCATGAACCACAGTGATATTCCAACAGCGAAGAGTTCATCCAGAGTTATGGTCGGCTAAGCGTTCCATTCTCTTGAACATGTAGCAAGGATTGGAGTTCACCGAAAGCTTAATAGGGTAATCACTAATGTCCAAGTCTAGGTATATTTATGTATAGATCCGAGTTGGAGTATGCATTGATATAGCTAGGTTAGTGTGGTTAATAGTTTTAGCCGTGTGTAGACATTATGTTGAGATTTGGATATTACTTTTGTAGATTTTTCGTGTCAAAATACATGAAGTCTCATGTATGTTATTCGGATTTTACATCGATTAATTTGATCTCGCCTAGTTGTGCTTGGTTGGGTTATTTGTGTTATTATCGATTAACTTATTGCAATTGTTTATCCAATTTTTCACACTAATGGTTTTAACAAGATTTGACTAATCGAGTTGATTAATCAAATTCTTGGACTTAACGAGTTGTTAAGGTTTACATTTCGAAACTTAGTGGATTTCAAACCCTGAAAATTATTTGAACGATGATAATCCAAGTTGCATTTTTAAGAGAGTTTTAGTAATTTGATTTCACACTTGTTTAATTTCAATCATTTAGCTTTCTAAAATACCAAAAATATTTACCTTTGCTTTAGTTTAGTTAAATTTTAGATTAATCAATCAAAACCCCCTTTTATTGCTTTCATTGCATGCATAATTCAAACATTAGGCTAGTCTAGGATCAATTAGTGCATTGGTTCCTTGAGAGTCGACCCGAGGTTGCATCCTGTATTGCAATCCTTGGTATAAATTTTATTTGACCGGTTTCCAAGGATCAATTCTTAAATTGAACGATAAGCCGCCGGTCACCCTTACCGCATAAGAAGTAGAAGTAGGGGAAAACTTTCCCACAATGGACGTATTAAACCATAAGATTGTCATACCCTCAGGGTCGTTTAGTGAAGGCTACTACTGCAACTAGCAACGGGAAAAGCCGATCTTTACAGGGGTGTAAGATATTGGCAGCTTATGGTCACCATCAACTTCTACATGTGGGCCTAGTAATTTTGAGCGGGTTAGTTCTTGTTACCACTTTGCATTCCTCACTAGTAGGGTGTCCTTTGCTATTATTATTGTTATCATTATTAAATTTTGTTATTATTATCAGTAGTATTTTTATTTTTATTATTTTTATTATTTTCTTTATTCATTATTATACTCATTATATATCATTCCTGCTGTATTAATTTTGTGGTGGGGTCTATTCTGGTCACCGCTAGGTATATATATATATATATCCTTCTAGTTTAATGTATTTTCTCTTGTAACTTGTATCACTATTATCCTGTCACATATGCTTGTGGGTATAATGGAAACAACATCTCTACAATGTAGGGGTAAGGTTGCGTACTATCAGGGCCCCCAGACTCCGCTTCACTGCGGAACTTCGGGGTATGATGATGATGATGATGATGATGATGACACTTATATACATGTATTGTTGGGTCTTGAAATTTTCTAAATTTCTTATAAATTGTTTAATTGGTTATTTATGTTTATATGTTGGTTTTTTTTTTTTATTTTAGAATTGGGCCATTAATTAGAAATTTGATGGAAGAATTAGAAATTGAAATTAGAATGAAAGGGTTAGGATTAAGTTAGTATTAAGTTGGCTTAAGGGGTTAGTAGTGCCATATAAGACAAAGAAGGGTATTTTTGGAAGGGCTATATTAATGAGGGGTAGAATGGGAAGTTAAGGAAGAATAAGAAGGCAAAAATTAAAAGAGGAGAAGAGGGAATGTTGTGGAAGCCATAAGGAGGAAGAGAGAAAGGGAAAGAGAGGAGAGAAGAAGAAGAAAAAATCGACAAAGGCAAGGGAAAGGAAGGAAATTTTCGTGGGAAGGAGGAGAAATCAAGGCTTTCAAGGTAAGTTCTTCACCTTCTTCATGCTTTGATAAAGAAATAGGTTGGGGTTTTGTGAATGAGAAGTTCTAGAGAGAGAAAGAAGGGTTGTGTTGGGAATGCTTGGAGGAAGAAGAAGATGGTAAGATCTATGGGGTTTTTGGGTTTCTAAGCTAGGTGTTGAGTTTTCTAACATGTATGAGCCATGGGTAGGTTAAATTGGAACTTGATTAGGGTTAATTGTGATTTGTTAAGATTATGAAAATTTGGGGAAATTCCAATGGAATTAGGAATTAATGAGAAATTTTGATTCTGTTAGGGAATCAAGAGCCTACCCAAGTGCAAGAGGAAGTACACCATTGAATTTGGGTATTTCAAAAGTATAAGGTGAGTAAATTATTTATAGTTGTTGGTAATATGGGCAAAATGCTTGTATGTGCTAAATGGCTTGTTGAATTGTTGTGATGTTGAAATTTAATTGTGATGTATGCCATTGTGATAAACCAATTGAATTGTGATTATGTCATGTTATGCATTGACCAATGTTGACATTTTGATATGATTGTTATGCCATTGAGTTGAATTATGGCATTTTCGTATAAGAAAAGTTTGAGAAATTGAGAATTTGATATGATTGGTTTGAGCATGAAATTGATTGTGTTTGGGCGAGAGAGTAACCGTTTTGTAGTCATGTGCACGTCGACAAAAGCCTTCTCCCGGCTGCCCGCTTGTGGCCCACGAGATCCAAAAATGGACTCGTTTTGTTCACGGTGCAAACTTCTGTTTCACCGTTTTGTTTCACGGAACCCTCGAGCCATTTAGTTGTGCATTTGCATTTTGATTTGATAATCCATGTTTGGAATTGAATTACATCTAATATGTGATGATGTTATGAATTTTGAATTGGATATTGAATTGTGGATGTTGAATTGTCATTTTGAAGTATATGCTTAATGAGTGTTTATGTGTATATATATGTTTGATTGTGTGGCTCATCGCCAATGGCTATAAATATTTTAGCCACTGAGTTGTGTAGCTCAACTCAATATTTTCCCACTCCTCAGGTGCAGATCGAGAAGATCAGTAAATCCTTGCAGGCATTTGGACTAACTTTTGAATAGCTTTAAAAGCATATTGAACATTGAGCATCGAATGTATTTTGCAACTTGTGTAATGTCGATATGTAATTAAAGCTATGTATGAAAGCTTTGTATGAACTCCATTTTGACTTGGAAATGAATTGAAGATTGGAAAAAGTTCCCTTGTGTATGTGCTTATTTACTTGGTTGAGTGAAATGTCTATTTCAGGATTTCATAGGGGTGTAAATTGTGTATTGAATTCATGGGGTAAAACTAGGTTGATTTTGGCCATATTGGGCAAAATGGTTTTCTTGAACTTTGTATTTTATCCTTTTAACTTTTCAACGGTATAAAGTTTGCAAAATTTGGATATCAATGTTGAGAGTTATGGGTTTTGCAAGTGATGATGTTGTATGGAAGGTAGGAATATGACAACTTTAGTGAATGATGAGAGTTTGTGTGTTTTATGCATTTTTTAGTTGATATTTGGAAGTTTAATGCATCTCAATTGGTAATTGAATGTTTGAGGAGTGTGATTACACCTTTAATTTGGGGAGATTTTGAGTGTATATGGTGTTAGAATGGATGTTGGAAGCATTGAGAGGCTTGGAAGAGGTTTTGGATCACGCATGTCCGTTTAATAGACATGGATGTCCGTTTAACTGACCTTCTCGGGTGAAAAAGGACCCTCATCCCAGTGTATGTCCGTTAAACGAACATGGATGTCCGTTTAACGGACTTTCTCGGACAAAAAGAGCTGTTTTGCCAGTCTATGTCCGTTAAATGGACATGCATGTCCGTTTAACGGATATTTACGGGTCAGCTACAGTACATTGCGATTTTGACCAGTTTTGAGGCTGAATCTCACTTTGAGGTCTTCTTAAGAGTTGTATATCTCGATGTCTTCTTTCCAATGGTCTAAAAACAAAATCAATTCGACATTTTTAGCAGAAGTTATGGAAATCGCGTCAAGACATGTTCAGTTGGAATAAGGACATGAACATATTGGATTCTTTTGACCATAACTTCTTCGTCCGACCTCCAAATTGAGCGATTCTTGAAGCATTGGACTTATGACATGCTTTTATACATGTACATAAAAGTTGATAGTTTTTGGATTTCAATTCAAAAGGATTGATTCAAAGAAAGTGAGGGTTCGTTGAAATAACCCTACAAGGAAATCCCGCTTATGCTTTTCGACTTCGGTTCGGATAGTTGAGATCTAGGAACGTGGTCCAACACCATGGTTAGGCTTTGGGAACGAGGCCCAACATCTTGTAGTATCAGATCTTAGGCTTTTTTAAAGAGTCCTAGGCTTAGAATGTGTTGTATTATGCATTATTGTGTTATGTGATAAATTGCTTGCATTGTGAATTGAGTATTTGCCTTATGAGACATGCATAACATGCATACATGTAGGAAATAGGATTAAGATAAAATGTGAGCTAATCGTTAGTATTTCTACTGAAGGAGTGAAATGTCACCTCGTAGAAGAACATGAGGAGTTATGCAAGGATCGGTTGCACCTGACCCTCCACCGAGAGAGGAGGGCACGGATGAATCTGTAGCCCTAGTGAATAATGAGGTTTTTGTCGAGCAAAGTAGTGAGCCCGCTCGGTCACAGTAGCAGGAGTCGCCTGTTCTGCAGGAACAAGCGCCTACCTTGGATCCAAGACTGTTCCAAGCTTTCACCTAGGCGTTTGTCCAGGCTATGGGACTAATGCCACAATCGTTTGTTCCGGCCCTAGTTAAGAAGGGGAGGCAATTTGATATGCTGAGAAAGTATGGAGCAGTGGATTTTTGTGGGACCACTAATCCCGAGAAAGCTGAGGCATGGCTGGGAAAGACAGAACGGATATTGGAGCAGATGGACTGTGAAGATGATGAGAAGGTTGTATATGCTGTGAGTCTGCTGCAAGGGGATGCTCTGCATTGGTGGGAGAATGTCCCGGGGAGTCAGTTGAAACCGCCAGTGTTGGCATAGGAGGACTTCCTCACTGTTTATAAGAAAAAGTATTTATCTGAGGTGTACATTCAGCAGAAGCAGAGGGAATTCTTGAGTCTCACCTAGATGGAGATGACTGTCAGTGAGTATGAGCGTCGGTTTACACATTTATCCCGGTATGCAGTAGAGATGAGGCTTAGTGAGGCGGCTAAGTGTCATCGATTTGAATCAGGACTGCACCTAGCCATCAGGGAAAAAGTGGTGGTGCAGAATTTCTGTGTTTTCCAGCAACTGGTGGAAGCAGCACTGAGAGTGGAAAACATTGAAAACATAAAGAGTGCTGTTAGTAAAAAGAGGAAAGGTAGAGAATAGTCTAAGAGGGGAGGCGGTGCTCCTATGTCAGAGAGGAGTGCCAGGACTTTCCCTGCACAGTCTTAGGAGAAAAATAGTGGAACAAGCAGATCTCGACAGATGAGAACTATCTCACATCAAGCCTCAACGGCTAGAGGCAGCAGGAGGGGAGATGGGGAAAAGCCGCCCATTCGTAAATGGGAGCATTGCGGAAGGTTCCACAAAGGGGAATGTTATCGACTGACTAGAGCATGCTTCAATTGTGGAGAGAAAGGACGTATGGCAAGAGAGTGCCCTCAGAATCTAAGGAATGAGAGAAGTCAGATGCAAGCTTCCAAGAGGGTTAAGACAGTGGGACACAAGACAGTGACGGAAGTGGGCAGTAGAAGTTTTGATGTCGCCAAGAAAGTGAACCCTCCAGGGAGACCGAGGGGACAAGCACCAGCTAGAGTATTTGCTATTGTAGCGCCCCCTTACCGTAGGGTACACACCGAGACGTCCGTGGGTCATCCCGATACATATCCTACAATAAGGGGGGGCTACGAGCAAACAATCACTACAGTACTCTCATGGCATCAGTAATAAAAGCCGCAATATACAAATCACTATATTTAAAAATCCAAAAGCTTCTTCATTTCATTTCATCGAAACAAAAGTTCACAAGACTATCAGTTTTCCACTGTCTAAATACATTACTCCAAAAAGGAAACTGATACAAAAATCTAACTAGGTCATCCCCAAAACAATCCCAGCTGACCGACCTGTGAGCCATAACTTCTATTGCCAACTAGATCCACACGGCAAGAAAAGTCTATCTCTGGAGCTAGGAGTTTATTCTATCAATCCTGAAAAATATAATGCAATTTTGGGTGAGTTTGCGAACTCAATGAGAAACCATCATCGATGGTTCACTCAATTCATGCATTACGTAAATAGCGTACAACATAACACAATAACACATTCAAAAAACCATATAGCAATTTACAGATTCTCATGCAATCACAGAACTCAAAAATTTCGCAAATCAGTTATCACAATTGTATCATGCACTCTTGCCTATTTCCCGTTCACTGCATTCAATCCATCACAATGTGTATGAAATCACAGAACTCAATGTAATTCATATTTATTTTCAACTATTCAAACCCAATTGTTCCATAATTCATAAACAAATCAAAATCAAACATAATTATCTCAAATTTTGCAAATCATATCATATTCACAATTGAATGCCGGGAAATGTCATGAATGCATGTACCAATATGTGCATGTGCAAAATGACTCATTCCTCTAAAATTAGAGGCCAAAAGTATGCTCAATCAATAATATGCAATAAAAATCCTAAGCCGACCCAATTTACTAAAATAACCCTCCCATAGGTGATGGGATGTTACAATTCTCCCCTCCTAATAAAAATTTCATCCTCAAAATTTCATACCTGACTGATCGAATAGATGAGGATACTGTCTCCTCATATGCTCCTCAGTCTCCCAAGTTACTTCCTCAGTTGAGTGGTTCTTCCAAAGGACCTTTACCAGTGGAATAACCCCGTTCCTCAACTGCCTGACCCGAGATCCCATAATATGTACCGGCTCCTCAACATAACTCGACATCGCCACCTCAATCTCCGGCGGAATCACATGAGTCGATCGATCGATACTGGTCGAGCATACTCACATGAAACACATCGTGCAACTGGGACATCTCACTCGGCAATACCAATCTATAAGCCAATGGTCCTATCCTCTCGATAATCTCATACGGACTAATATACCGAGGGCTCAACTTGCCTTTCTTGCCGAATCTCAAAACTCCTCTCCAAGGTGAAACTCAGAGGAACACTCTGTCTCCCACATTATACTCCATCTCTCGCCGATGGTGATCTACATAACTCTTCTCTCTATCCTGAGCCGCCTTGATGCGACTCCGAATCAGTTTCACCTTATCTACAGTATCCTGAATCAGCTCAGGACCCTCAATCATCCTCATACCCTCTTCATCCTAATACAGAGGTGATCGACACTGTCGCCCATACAAAGCCTCATACGGTGCCATCCCAACACTACTGTGATAATGATTGTTGTATGCAAACTCAATAAGAGCCAAATACTGATCCCATGCTCCTCTGAACTCCAATACACAAGCCCGAAGCATATCCTCAGCAGTCTTAATTGTCCTCTCACTCGCCCATCATGCGAGGATGAAAAGGCATCTTGAAATTCAACCTAGTACCTATAGCAGTCTGCAGGCTCTTCCAGAACCTCGAAGTAAATCTAGGATCCCTGTCTGAGACTATAGACACCGAGACCCCATGCAGTCGCACAATCTCTGCCTCATACTTCTAAACCAACTGATTGAGGGT
This sequence comes from Erythroxylum novogranatense, assembly GCA_029891385.1. Classification (NCBI taxonomy): domain Eukaryota; kingdom Viridiplantae; phylum Streptophyta; class Magnoliopsida; order Malpighiales; family Erythroxylaceae; genus Erythroxylum; species Erythroxylum novogranatense. The sequence continues at coordinate 90,760,347 of CM057225.1, read as the reverse complement.
ATTGTTCTCCCTCACTAGCAAGAAATGGGCCGATTTAGTCAACCGGTCCACTATGACCCAGATAGCATCATGCTGCCTCGGCGTCCTAGGCAACCCCATGATAAAATCTATGGTAATTCGTTCCCATTTCCACTCCGGAATGGGAAATGAATGCAGTTTTCCTACTGGAGTCTGGTGCTCAGCCTTAACCTGCTGGCACGTCAAACAACGCGAAACTAACTCTGCCACTTGTCTCTTCATGCCAGGCCACCAGAAATGTGGCTTAAGAGTATTATACATCTTGGTAGTACCAGGATGCATAGCATAGGCGTCCAAATGCGCCTCCTCTAGAATCTCATGCCTCAGATCATCCACATCGGGCACACACAGTCTCCGACCCATCCATAAAGTCCCATCTCTCAACTCAAAATCAGAATCCCGATCAGATCTCTCTCTCTCAATCAGTCTCACCATAGCCAGATCCTTGTCCTGAACTCGCCTGATCCTATCATGCAACTGTTGGAGTTATGTAAATATAGTTCCCTGGAAAGCAAGTGTATTTACATGTAACTTTATCTTCTTAAGTTACAGTTTTGTAATGAAAATATTTATTATTAATAAAACAAAAGAGTTTGGTTTTATCTGTATGAGCATTATATATCTGGTCATAAGGTACCAGGATTCATTTGTAAGTAATATACATATACATAGAGATGTATGGGAAACATGTATATTATTAGAATCTGAATTAATTGATTCACATTTGAATAATCAAGTTGGTCGTTTGATTATGGTTTAGACTGTAGTGTTGCGATTTATCTCCATATAAGTAAAGGAGTTTACTTAAAGGGAATGATGAGTTTCATATCACGATAGTAGTAGACTATCGATAATGGCACTATTAAATGAATTGAATCAAGTATGTTTTAAGAATAAAGTGGGCGTTACTTTAATCTTAAAACATACAACTTAAGCATTCGCTATTATGAACCACAATCTTGATGAGTGGTGAACTCATATCGTTCATTATAATTCTTGATATGATGGAATGGATTTTTACAGGTATTAATCTAGTGTGCGCATGTTGGAATTATTAATTGAAACATGTATCGGAACATTCACTCAAATAAAGAGTTTATAGTGTTATCATCTCTTCTAGATGTTTTAAGGAGATTTGGTGATTAAACTGGCGCGATTTTAGTTTGATGGACTAGCTACTCATCAAGTCTTAACACTAAGATGAGATCTTATGTGTTAATCACCATATAAAGTAAAATGAGAGATCTAGAAGGAAAAACCAACATAAGGGCAAAACGGTAATTTTACCCTTTGTTGTGCGGATGGCTATAATAAGGTTCTAAATAGGGTTTGCAATTGGACATATTCTCATAATATTTAATAATTCAAGAGTTCAACTAATTGTCTTTAGTGGAATGACATTTAGTTAATAAGCTAGAATTAATTCCAACGAGATTGAATTATTTCGGGCTTATCGAGCTTGAATTATCAAAGTCCAATAAGATTCCCCACTTGGCTTTAAAGAAGGTTATCAAGCTAAGTAAGAAGTAGTTTGGAGGCTTTAGAAGTCCATAATTGAATGATGGGCTTATACTAATTAATGGTTAATTGGAAGCCCATATGTTCATTTAGAAATGGGCTTGTTTTGGTTTAATGTAATTGATTAGATTAATTATATTAAACAATTTTTTTTTAAAATGGAGAAGAAGCAATTTCGAAATTGTGTTAGGTTAGATGTGTAACCACACATTTGACATTAAAATACTAAATAAAGATGGTCTTTATTATGGTTCATCATTATTAAATGGAGTTATGAACTTACCATTAAATGGTTTAATGGTTGGCTTTTAATGTTGGCATGTAACCTATTTGCATTCATTAGATTAAAGATGAAAGATGTGCATTAGATGGACCATCTTCCTTTTTTCTTCTTGCCAAAACCGAAATGGGTATTCAATTATAGGTTATGGTCTTTTCAAATAGCCATTTTAAAGATAAATGAAGTAAGTCTCATTTATTGGCTATTTGATGAGTGATTAATGTAAGAAGTGATGCATTGGACGCCTCTCACTTTTTCCATTCATGCATATTTCGAAATTGAGATGTAAGAAAGGGTTCTTGCATGGTTTTTAGACATTCTCTCCTTTCATGCAAGGTAGAACCGAAATTCCTAAGTGAAAGAATTGAAAGAGTTTGATTTTGGTTCTTCTTCTTCTAAGAAAATCTCCTCCAAATATTTCTTCTCCTTTCCCACCAAAGGATTTTGTTAACCTAGTTGTCCTTGAAGAACAAGTGGTAAATCTAATTGGTTGAGGATACTACAACAAGGAAGAAGATAGATTGCTAAAGGAAAAGACTCAAAGGCAAAGGATTTGGATATAAGAAGGAAAGGATAAATACAATGAGGATTTAAAGCTATAGCGAAGGAGTCGGTAATTCCTTTTATCTTGTTCTTGTTTTTATTATCCTTATACCATATCATGTATGGATTAGCATGTTGATTTGGATATATTGCTTCCGCTGCAAGATGATTTCTTAAAAAGTTTTGAAATCTATCGTTTCTCCATACTAAGCATGCTTTCTTTTTTCGATCCAACAATTGGTATCAGAGCCGGTTTTTCATGCATGATTTCGGTTCCTATATGGTGGATGCATGGGTTGGCAATCTTTTTATGTATACTACATACTTTTATGTGATAGAAATATATATGGTGTATGTTGCTCTTTTGGTTGTCCATAGAAGTTAAATTTTATCTTGTAAGATTTCTTCATTTGGTTATAACAAGGAGGGTGGTCTATCATCACCATGTTTCCTCCTTGTTTTTTTTTTCTATTTTATTTTATTTTTTAACGTACAAATTGATGTAATGATGAAGAAGGAGCAGCCATGGATTGAAGAAATGGAAAGGTAAAATTTTCGGTGTACTTTTTTGTGTTTTGGCATAAGTTTTGTGAAAACTAAGTTGCTGGAATTTTTGTTTCAATGAATCATATTTCAGTTATGATTGGAAAACAAGTGCTGGTTTTTTGTTTCAAAGAATCCAATTTTGGTTTTGCTAAAATACTAAGTGCTATTTTTAATTTTCATGAAATGAGTTTGGTTTTAATAAAACAAGTGCTGGGATTTTTGTCAAAACAAAGATTTGGTTTTCTAAAATCTAGTGCTGGAATTTTATTTTCAAATGACAAAATTCTAATTTCATAAATGCCATTACATGTTGTTTACCGAATGGGCGGATCATGTTAGCGAAGAGTTCAAGCGGAAGATCCAAGATGAAGAAGCATTTTTGGGCCTAAAAGGCTTGTAATTATTTTATGTTTCTAGGATGGACAATCAAAAGTGGCTTTATTAGTTCATGTGATGAATGGAGAAATGAATGCTTGTAATATGTGATATTATATGATTGCATGTCATTTAGAAAATTGCCAACCCTAGGGCTTGCCATGCATTCATTATTTATGAGATATATAATGAAACAATATAGGATGGATAATAAATTGCATCTAGACAAGATGGTATTTAAAACTTAAAGCCCAAAAAGATTGAGTGGGAGAGGATGCTCCTGTGAGAGTCCACGGTCTCCAAATGATGGCCCGTTTGCATGTGGTGAAGTGTTACTCCCCATCGGAGGGCATGGATCCTAGATCTTGCATGGTTTAGGTCTCCTTAAGGATAAGTCCACTTAATGATAGCAAATGTGACCTCCCACCGAGGCATGATTTGTAGGTATCTTTAGTGAATGAATCAAATGGTTATACACTCAACATTTTTTATCAATAAACTGCCCACCGTAGCTCTGTTGGTAAAAGTATGGACCAAATTAAGACGCTTCTTAAAAAATTGAGCATGAGATGTGATCGCGGCTCTGTCGATTCGACCTCACGATCGATCCTTGGAAACCGGTCAAATAGAATAAATTGCAAGATTGCGGTGTAGGATGCAACCTCGGGTCGTCTCACTTAATTGGAACCAAATGAAAATGGTCTAATCTAGCCTAAATGTCAAAAATTGCAATCGAAGTTGATAAACGGGGTTTTGGTAATTCGTTCGAAACCGGTAAAGTAATCAAAATTTAACAAAAAATATAAAAGAATATTTTTGGGATTTTTGAAATAATGCAATAAACAAAATTGGATAGGAATCAAATTGATAGAAATCCTCTCGAAAATGAGGCTCAGGCTATCACAGTTCAAAAATGGTTTTCGGGGATACAATCCACTAAGTTTCGAAAGATCAACCCTAAAGGACTCTTTAGGTCCAAAGATTTAATTAATGAACTTCATCATTTAAATCTTTGTTAAAAACCTTAGTGTGACAATTGGACAAGCAAATGCAATTGGTCAAATGAATAAAACACACCAATCTCAATCAAACACAACTAGGCAGATTAAAACCGTGAATGCAGTATCCAATGACATATATGAAACTTCATATATTAGGCATCAAAATGTTCTACAGATTACTTTGTCCAAATTTCAACATAATATCAACACACGGTTAAACTATAACAATGCTAATCTAAATATATCGATGTAATCCTCTAACTCAGAAGTTTACACAAATATACTAGACTTCAGATACTAAGTGATTACTCCCCTTCGAAGCTCTGTAAACTTAAGCCATAGCTACATCTTCAAGAGGAAGGTTGGCTTAGCTACGCATGACTTCGTTCGATCCCTCGGATACTGGAGAATGAACGAGGCTCATGTTTGCAGAAGACGATGACGGTGATGATGGCGATTGTGGTGATGATGGTAGACGATACTGAAAATGTGAAGGTCTTCTCCTTCCAGAGTCTGCGTTCCAAGCCGTCTCTGTATTCCAAAGTCTGCGTGACAAAAGTCTCTCCATAACCTAAAAATAGCAAGTCTTATATGATGGATCACGGGCCGGGTTGGAACAGTGAGATGAACTTTCCATAAACAGGTCGGGTATCCGCTCATACATCGCGACGAATAAGATAAATGAATTACATTCATCGCGACGTGTGCACTCGTCTGCTCGTCTCGTCGTATACATCGCCGTGCGTCGCGACGTACGGAAGTGTGCTCGCCGCGTCGTGTGAGATGCCATGCGTCGCGACGTGCGGAAGGACTGTTGACTTCGTACGTTGACTCCTTTGTTCCTGCAACAAAACAATAACAAAAATTTGCAGTATCAATTGTCCCAATAAAAACTATGGAAAAATAAATACCAAATCTTGACAATTTACTGACAAATTGAGAATTGAAAGAACTCAGTATGAGGAACCAATTTAAGCACAAAAATCATCAATCAGGAGTCAATACATGCATAAATAGCTATGAAACTGCAGCCAATTTATAATATAAACTTGGCTCGATCAAGATGCTTGGTAGTTTTTTTAGTGGGAGGGTCCCAGTTTTTCTTTTAATAAATAAGATGGCCCACCGTCACTTAGTCTGTTATAGATAAGAAAAATAACCGTCGTATAATGTTTTAATTTTTAAGTTTTGTTAAATCTATCATCATGCATACATGCATCATGATTTTATACAAAGTTCCATAAATTGTTGACTAGTATGCTCATGTTTTAATAATTTATATTTTCAGACATAATCAACCACAAAATGAATCCACTCACCCTGCTCTTGACTAATAACAAATTGGAAAATGGAGACAAGTTTAATGAATGGAGACGTAACCTTGACATTGTTCTTCAATATAAACGTATTTCATGGGTGTTAACTGAAAATGTGTAGCGCCCCCTTACCGTAGAGCATACACCGATACGCCCGTAGGTCGTACCAATACACACCTTACGATCAGGGTGCACTACCAAACAATCGATTCTATTAAAACCTCATGGCATCAATATAATCAAAGCAGTAAGATCACAATCACTAAATTTCAAAACCAAAGAATACTTCTCATTGCATTCATAAATCCTAAATACAATATCTGGTCATAATTTACAACTACATATGTCTAAAATAAACAGTAAGCTCCTATCTAGGTCATCCCCAAAATATCCCAAAGGATCCCCAGCTGACCGACCTGTGGGCCATGCTCCTCTTGCCGGCACACACAGCAGGAAAAGTCTCAAAATCCGGAGCTAGAGTCACACTACCGCTGTCCTGAAAAATAGTCGCAATTTGGGTGAGTTTGCGAAACTCAATGAGTAACCATCATCGATGGTTTACCCAATTCATGCATTACGCACAATTGCGTACAAAGCAACACATATCATAACTCAGAAATTCACAACATCAAAATCACACATTGGCAGTTAGTCCATAGCACATTCATAGCATGAACACAGACTGTATGCACAATGATTTCCATTTCATTATTAATGTTGTGACTGGGCGTCAGAGTTATCCCATTTCTGGGCACATCACACAGAATCGCGTTTTCGGGGGTAGGAGAGCCCTCTGGGTATACACTACAGCCCACGCGCACTAGGGATAGGAGAGCCCTCTGGGTATTCACTAATCCCTTTTCACTTATCACAATTGATGAGCTTGTAGCTCCACTCAGATCAGAATGTGCTCCATCCTGGCTATCGATTCTTGATTTCTAATCATGCCTAGCATGCTTTCACAATTTATACCGAGATATCTCATGCAAATCATTTAATCAGAATCACAAATAATTCACATACAAGGCACATAGCACATTAGAGATTGAGAAACCAACTAGGTTACTCACCTCGAACTTCCGAAGCTCTCGCCGGAAGTCTCGCCTATGTCGAGACGATCGGCGATCCGCTGAAAGACTATATCAATCAAAATATACATAACATTATTAATGGTACCAATCCCGATGCTTAATTATGCATATGAATCAAATCATGTACATACTATGCAAATTATGACATTTCCGACCTAATTCCGAATTTCCCGATCTCAATCCTTAATTCCCGAACTAAATTTCTAATTTCCAAATTCAAAATCTCCAAATTGAATTTAATCCATAGCCAATAGATCCTCAATTGCCTAAACCCCAAATATTAAAACCCTAATTTCATTATCGGTGAAATAACTTTTCTCGTGGCAAGCAATGCTGCATGGCGAATCGGTATCCCACGTCGCGGCGACGACGCGCGTTCGTTGCGACGATGCCTTGTCCTCCGCCCGCAGCAAGGCCGCCCACGTCGCAAGCGTCTGAAGCAATTCTGTTCGTCATGGCGTGTTCTTCGCATGTCGCATTACGCCACAAATGAAAGCAATTGTAGACACGCCGTAAAACCCAGTTTTCGACGATTTCAGCCCAAATCCAGATTTTCTTCTCACAAACCACTCCTAAATAAATCCATACATATCATACAACAAGTCTTTAGTTTCTATTTCATCAAACAATCAAATTCCTAAAATTCAACCCTAAAACCACGAAAACCAACTTTCGAAATCTTAAACCAAATCCTTAGATTTTCATGTTTAATCCTCTAATAAACTCTATAAATCAACCAATCAAACTATATAAAACAAGCTAGAAGTAACTTACTTGATGAAGAACCTCAAATCTCCAAGAGAAATTGGTCAAGAAGAGGAAGAAGAGAACGAAGAAGAAGAAGCAAATGTCGTGGGAGAAGAAATTCAAAGGTAGGGCATATATATATATATATATAAAGACAAGGGCTTGTTTGGCTAGAATGCTTACCACCAGTCCGGATCCAAACCACCTCAAGTCAATTTCAAATTCTAATTTTTTCCGAATTCTAATGGCTAAACCATAATTCCTCAATTCAAATTTCTAACCTGTCCGTGCCATAGGATAATCAATTTCGGAACCGGATATTCAATCAACCATTCATTTATCAAATTTTCCAGTCCGGGCCTATTGCTCCGAAAATTCCAGAAAAATTCCTATAAATCCACAAAAATAGAAAACTCATTAGCATATACTCCAATTTCACAATTCAACTTCCCAAATCTCATTTCTAACTCAAATCAAATTCTCGAACCTAATTTGACCTAATTATCATACTTGCCCTAATCATTTCCAGATTTCATTTTACAATCTCCAATTTCTCATTTCTTATACCTATTAAATTTCTCACAGATCAATTAACCCAAAAAAATTTCCAAATCAAATCGAAAATATGTCATACATGCATGTACATACAAAGGCCAATTATACAATATACTATAATGCATGCACATCTACAAATACGAATGTAATGAACTGTATACATCCCATCGGTGACGGGATGTTACAATTCTCCCCTCCTAATAAAAATTTCGTCCCGAAATTTTCTTACCTGACTGATCAAACAGATGAGGATACTGCCTCCTCATGTGCTCCTCAGTTTTCCAAGTCGCCTCCTCGGATGAATGGTTCTTCCAAAGGACTTTCACCAATGGAATAACCCGGGACCTCAACTGCTTGACCCGCGATCCAATAATCCGCACCGGCTCCTCAATATAACTCAAGTCACTGGCAATCTCTATCTCCTGAGCCGGAATCACATGAGTCGGGTCTGATCGATATCTCCGGAGCATGCTCACATGGAACACATCATGCAACTGAGACATCTCACTCGGCAACGCCAACCTGTAGGCCAACGGTCCTATCCTCTCAGTAATCTCATACGGACCGATATACCGAGGACTCAACTTGCCCTTATGACCAAATCTGAGAACTCCTCTCCACGGAGACACTCTAAGGAACACTCTATCTCCCACAGCATACTCCATCTCTCGCCGATGCTGATCCACATAACTCTTCTGCCTGTCTTGAGCCGCCTTAATGCGACTCCGAATCAGCTGGACCTTACCAACTGTGTCCTGGATCAGCTCGGGACCCTCTAACATCCTCATACCCTCTTCATCCCAGTAAAGAGGGGATCTACACGGACGTCCATATAATGCCTCGTAAGGTGCCATACCAATGCTACTCTGGTACTGATTATTGTATGCAAACTCTACCAGAGGCAAATACTGATCCCATGCACCTCGGAACTCCAACACACAGGCTCTCAACATATCCTCAATAGTCTGAATAGTCCTCTCACTCTGCCCATACATGCGAGGATGAAACGTTGTACTGAAGTTCAATCTCGCATCCACAACCGATCGCAGACTCCTCCAGAATCTAGAAGTAAACCTGGGATCCCTATCTGACACTATCGAAACTGGGACCCCATGCAGTCGAACTATCTCTACCACATACTTCTGGGCCAACTGATCAAGGGTATTGCTCTCCCTCACTGGCAAGAAGTGAGCCGATTTAGTCAATCGGTCCACTATGACCCAGATAGCATCACTCTGTCTCGGCGTCCTGGGCAACCCCATGATAAAATCCATCGTGTCGTTCCCATTTCCACTCTGAAATGGGCAACGAATGATCTCCCAAGCGGGGCCGGTGCTCGGCCTTAACTCGCCGCACGCCAAACACCGAGAAACATACTCCGCCACATGCCTCTTCATGCTCGGCCACCAAAAATGCAACTTAAGAGTACGATACATCTTGGTGACTCCTGGATGCATGGCATAAGCGGCCAAATGAGCCTCCTCCAAAATCTCACGCCTCAGATCATCTACATCAGGAACACACAACCTCTCGCCCATCCACAAAGTGTCATCCTCACCAAACTCGATCGCCATCCTGATCTGACTCTATCCATCAGTCTCACCAATGCTGGATCCCGATCCTGAACTCTCCTAATCCGATCGTGCAATACAGGCCTCAACCTCAAAGTCGCAATCAAAGCTCCCTCCTGACTCAAATCCATCTGCACATTAAGTGCTCTCAATTGAACTAAGCATGGCAACCTCGAAACCAGAATCTGGGCTGTACTACCATGCGATCTCCTACTCAATGCATCAGCCACCACATTGGCCTTCCCAGGATGGTACTCGATAGTGGGTCGTAATCCCAAGCGGCTCTAACCATCTCCCTCGCCTCAGATTCAGCTCCCACCGACTCAACAAGTACCTCAAGCTCTTATGGTCGGTGAAGTTCGAACGCCTCCCATACAAATAATGTCTCCAGATCTTGAGCAAACACCACACCGCTAACTCCAAGTCATGCACGGATAATTACCCTCATGGGCTCTCAATCGCCTCGATGCATACGCTTATGACTCTCCCATGCCGCATCAAGACACTGGCTAAACCTAGTGCGAAGCATCACTATAAACCTCGAAACCTCCCCGATCCGGATCGCAAAGGCTAACACCCGCCAGAGTCAACCGATGTATCAACTCATCGAAACTCCTCTGACACTCATCTGTCCATCTGAAGGCCACACCCTTCCTCATAAGTCTTGTCAAAGGGGCAGAGATCACAGAAAACCCCTCGACAAACCTCCGGTAATATCCTGCCAATCCGAGGAAACTCCTCAACTCAGACACGTTCCTCAGAATCTCCCAACTCCTCACCGCCTCAATTTTGTGAGGATCCACCCGGATACCCTCACCAGATACAATGTGGCCTAGAAACACCACCTCATCCAGCCAAAATTCACACTTAGAGAATTTGGCATATAACTGCCTGTCCCTCATGATCTGCAGTACAACTCTCAGATGCTCTGCATGCTCCTGTCTAGACCTCGAATATACCAAGATATCATCAATGAATACGATCACAAACTGATCCAGGTATGGCTGAAAGACCCTATTCATCACGGCCATGAAGGCTGCCGGAGAATTGGTCAACCCGAACGGCATCACTAAAAACTCGTAATGTCCATACCTGCTCCTGAAAGCACTCTTAGGCACATCGGCCTCTGCGATCCTCAACTGATAGTAACCAGACCTCAAATCCAATTTGGTAAACACCTGCGCTCCCTGCAACTGATCAAATAAGTCATCGATCCTAGGCAATGGGTACTTATTCTTGACAGTAACCCGATTAAGCTGCCTATAATCAATGCAAAGCCTCATAGTCCCGTCCTTCTTCTTCCTAAACAACACCGGCTCCCACGGTGAAACACTCGGCCCGATGAACCCTTATCCAATAACTCTGAAGTTGAACCTTAAGCTCCCTCAATTCCACGGTGCCATCCTATACGGAGGTACCGATATAGAGCGTACACGGAATGAGGTCTATCTCGAACTCGTCTCCCGATCCGCTGCAAACCCAGAACTCCTCGGAAACACATCAGGAACTCCGGATCACAGGACACCGCAACCTCTCGCTGCACTCTAGAGTCTACCACATGCGCCAAATAAGCCTCACACCACCTCGATCAATCTCAAAGCACTCACAAATGAAATCATCTGGTGGCCTTTGCCGACTAACACTCAAAAAATGACCCTACCGACCAGAGACTCTAATACAACCTCCTTAGTATAGCAATCTATAATCGCCTATGGGCGAAGGAGCCATCCATCCCAAAATCACCTCAATCTCTCAAGAGGCAACACAATCAAATCTGCACTCAATATCACCGAATCTACTAGAATCGGGCATCCCCACAGATTCGCTAAAGCGGTGGTACTACCCAAAGGTGTACTCACCGCAACCCATATCAAGCATCTCTCTATGCACATGCGATCTACATGCCACAAACGGTGCAATAAATGAACGCGGACCCGGATCTATCAATGCATACACCTCAAAATCAGAAAGCAGAAGCAAACCTGCGACCACATCTGGAGAGTCCTGGGCCTCCTGCCTGGTCATGGCGTAGACCCTACTGGCCTGAGACTTCGGCCGACTACCCCGACTCTCCGACCCCATAAAAGAATCTCCAGCTCCACTCCGAGCTCTGCCTCTGCCCTCAATCCAGTCCACTACTCGGCTCTGCATACGGTCGTCTTACTACCAGACTCTCCCACTCAAGCAAACCGAGCTCCCACAATCTCTGGACAATGTCGAATCTGATGCTCCATCGAGCCACATCTCAAACAAGCTCCAGTGAACCTCCAACACTCCCCACTATGCCTCCTCTCACAAAACTCACAGAGGAGGAAGCTGGCCGAGCCTCGACCATCGCCATCGCTACCCGATCGCCCAAATCGCCTCTCAACCGAACAGATCGCCTGGGACCTCCCAAAATCTGAGGCGCCTCGACGCTCGCTAAAGCTCCTCCCGAGCTACCACAGCTATCTTGGATCTCTTACTCCGAGATCCCCGACCAACCTCAACTCGCCTCGTCTCAAAAGTCATTAATCCGATCGCGGTGACCTCACTCCAAAGGTGCCCATATCCACCGGGCTAACACGGCACGAATATCCGATTCAGCCTCCTCAAATCTCCGCACCAATCTGCCTCAGAAGAAATCAAAACAGACGATATGCCGATAACTCATTAAACCGACCTCATAATCACCAACGCCATAGACCCTCGCCTCAAAACCGTAAACTCCTGCATCTTCATCTCCATATAAACCCTAGGCGATAATTATCTGGAAAGCTCTCGGAAATCCACCAAGTCAAAACACAAGGTCCGTGGAACTCCCTAAGCGATCTTCCACCATCGACACGCTGGACCTCAAGCAAAGAGACAACAGAATCGAACTTCTCCTCAAAGATCACAATCCATCCGTCCAGACCCGCCGGTCCTCTCTAACCAACCCTCGGCCTCAAGAGGTCTCATCGCCAGAAATCGACACCCCGCACACGCAGCGATCATACCTCCGCTCCGCCTCATGGGAACTACCGAGGTGCTCCTCAAACATAGGCACGTAAGACACTCTACTCGCTCCGACTGATCCTTGGTCAGCTGGTTGATCAACTTGATCACCAAAGATGGATGACCTACAATAAAATCACAATTCTGATCAATTTCTTGCTCTCCTCACGAAATTCAAGCCTAAAACATACTATGCCCAAAAGATGCCAAACCATGCTCTGATACCACCAATGTAGCGCCCCCTTACCGTAGAGCATACACCGATACGCCCGTAGGTCGTACCAATACACACCTTACGATGAGGGTGCACTACCAAACAATCGATTCTATTAAAACCTCATGGCATCAATATAATCAAAGCAGTAAGATCACAATCACTAAATTTCAAAACCAAAGAGTACTTCTCATTGCATTCATAAATCCTAAATACAATATCTGGTCATAATTTACAACTACATATGTCTAAAATAAACAAGAAGCTCTATCTAGGTCATCCCCAAAATATCCCAAAGGATCCCCAAATGACCGACACTGTGGGCCATGCTCCTCTTGCGCAAGACACACAAAGCAGAAAAGTCTCAAAATCCGGAGCTAGAGTCACACTACCGTCTCCGAAAAATAGTCGCAATTTGGGTGAGTTTGCGAAACTCAATGAGTAACCATCATCGATGGTTTACCCAATTCATGCATTACGCACAATTGCGCATAAAGCAACACATATCATAACTCGTAAATTCACAACATCAAAATCACACATTGGCGGTTAGTCCATAGCACATTCATAGCATGAACACCGATCGTATGCACAATGATTTCCATTTCATTATTAATGTTGGATCAAGGCCGAGTTATCCATTTCGGGCACATCACACGTAATCGCGTTTTGGGGTGGGAGAACCCTCCGGTATACACTACAGCCCACGCAAGACTAGGGATAGGAGAGCCCTCGGGTATTCACTAATCCCTTTTCACTTATCACAATTGATGAGCTTGTAGCTCCACTCGGATCGTAATGTGCTCCGGTCCACAACCGCCGCCATCGATTTCTAATCATGCCTAAGATGCTTTCACAATTTATACCGAGATATCTCATGCAAATCATTTAATCGTAATCACAAATAATTCACATACAAGGAACATAGCACATTAGAGATTGAGAAACCAACTAGGTTACTCACCTCAGAACTTCCGAGCTACTGCCGGGAAGTCTCGCCTATGTCAGACGATCGGCGATCCGCTTGAGCCGCTATATCAATCAAAATATACATAACATTATTACTGGTACCAATCCCGATGCTTAATTATGCATATGAATCAAATCATGTACATACTATGCAAATTATGACATTTCCGACCTAATTCAATTTCCGATCTCAATCCTTAATTCCTAACTAAATTTCTAATTTCCAAATTCAAAATCTCCAAATTGAATTTAATCCATAGCCAATAGATCCTCAATTGCCTAAACCCCAAATATTAAAACCCTAATTTCATTATCGGTGAAATAACTTTGTCGCGGCGAATCGGTATCCCACGTCATGACGACGACGCTGCTCGTCATGACGATGCCTTGTCCTCCTCGTCAGCATAAGCTTCGCCCACGTCGCGGCGTCTGAAGCAATGTTGTTCGTCATGGGCGTGTTCTTCAGACATCAGCGACGTCGCAATGAAAGCAATTGTAGATACGCCTTAAAACCCAGATTTTATGCATTTCAGCCCAAATCCAGATTTTCTTCTCACAAACCACTCCTAAATAAATCCATACATATCATACAACAAGTCTTTAGTTTCTATTTCATCAAACAATCAAATTCCCTAAAATTCAACCCTAAAACCACCGAAAACCAACTTTCGGAAATCTTAAACCCAAATCCTTAGATTTTCATGTTTAATCCTCTAATAAACTCTATAAATCAACCAATCAAACTATATAAAACAAGCTAGAAGTAACTTACTTGATGAAGAACCTCAAATCTCCAAGAGAAATTGGTCAAGAAGAGGAAGAAGAGAATGAAGAAGAAGAAGCAAATGTCGTGGGAGAAGAAATTCAAAGGTAGGGCATATATATATATATATATAAAGACAAGGGCTTGTTTGGCTAGAATGCTTACCACCAGTCCGGATCCAAACCACCTCAAATCAATTTCAAATTCTAATTTCTTCCGAATTCTAATGGCTAAACCATAATTCCTCAAATCAAATTTCTAACCTGTCCGTGCCATAGGATAATCAATTTCGGAACCGGATATTCAATCAACCATTCATTTATCAAATTTTCCAGTCCGGGCCTATTGCTCCGAAAATTCCAGAAAAATTTCTATAAATCCACAAAAATAGAAAACTCATTAGCATATACTCCAATTTCACAATTCAACTTCCCAAATGTCATTTCTAACTCAAATCAAATTCTCGAACCTAATTTGACCTAATTATCATACTTGCCCTAATCATTTCCAGATTTCATTTTACAATCTCCAATTTCTCATTTCTTATACATATTAAATTTCTCACAGATCAATTAACCCAAATAAATTTCCAAATCAAATCGGAAATATGTCATACATGCATGTACATACAAAGGCCAATTATACAATATACTATAATGCATGCACATCTACAAATACGAATGTAATGAACTGTACACATCCCATCGGTGACGGGATGTTACAAAATGAGCCTACACCTCTAAGTGGAGATGCAAGTCCTGAGCAAGTCCAACAACATGAGCGTTGGCAGAATGCTGACAAGACTACTAAGTGTTATATTCTGGCTTCATCGGTGGCATGTTGCAAAAGCAAATTGCTTGTATGAAAAGCTGCTAGTAATGGTCCATCACCTACATGAGATGTTTGGTGTGAGGACTAGGTCTGAAGAGTGAAAGCTATCCAAACCTTTCATAATCTCAGTAAAAACTCGTGAACCAAGGGATTACATGATGAAGGTAATCTCTGCGGTCCGAGGCCGAGATGCTTAGGGGCGGATATGGATGCGACATGCAGATGATTATGATCATCAATAGCTTAAACTCTTCTTTTCAGCAGTTTAAGTTGGACTATGAGCTCAACAAAGAAGGATTACACCTTGAGTGAGTTGATGAATACCCTCCGAGCACGGAGGAAATATTGAATATTAAGGCTTATGGGCGAGAAGCTAATGTAGCTTCTTCTTCTAAGCCCAAGGGTAAGGGCAAGGAAAAGAAGAAGGGTCCAATGAAAAAGAAGGCCCAAATATGGGTCAAGGCCAAACCCATGAAAAGAAGGCCAAAGAGAACATCAAAGGAAAGTGTTTCCTTGTGATGAGATGGGCCTTTCGAAAAGAAAGCATCCGGTCTACCTAGAGTCCCTCAAAAGCAAACAAGGTATGGGCTTCCTAAGTTTGTTAGGAACTAGAAATGTGGCAGATTTATCTACTTCTTGGATATTAGATTCAGGAGCCACTAACCATGTTTGTAATTCTTTGCAGGGGTTCCAGCAAAGGAAAAGACTTCCTAAAGGCCAGTTTCAAGTTAAGATAGCAGATGGTTCCTATGTTTCAGCAGAATCAGTGGGAGTAGTTATCTTGGACTTTCCTAGTGGTCATAGGTTATATTTGGAAGATGTTTATTACACTTCAATGATTGTAAGGAACATGATTTCTGTTTTTTGTCTAATAAAATCTGGCTATTCCTTATATTTTGAAAAGGTTGTTTCAATATATGAGAATAAGGATTTTATTTGTGAAGCGATAATTAAACAGGGATTGTTTTTTATAGAACCTATGAAAGGCTCACTAAACACCACAAAATTGATAAAACCAAGACAATCCAATATCTCTAGCATTAATTGAAAGTATCTGTGGCATCTAAGGATGGGTCATATCAATCGAAAAGACTTGACAAAGCTAGTAAAGGATGGGATCCTTATGGGCTTGGATAGTGATCCATTACCCACTGTGAATCTTGTATTGAAGGAAAATGAAAAAGCCTCATTTCCTTCTAAAGGAAACAAATTTGAATCCACATTGGACATGGTACATCTTGATGTGTGTGGGCCCATGAATGTACAAGCTAGAGGAGGTTATGAATATTTCATAACTTTTATAGATGATTCACGAAGACATGGCTATTTGTATTTGATGCATAAAAGAGTGAATCTTTTGAAAAGTTCAAAGAATTCAAAGTCAAGTGAGAAGCAACTTGGTAAGCCATTAAAGCGACTTCGATCGATTGAGGTGGTGAGTATTTATCCTGAGAGTTCCAGAATATTTAATTGACAATGGAATTGTTTCCAATTTGTCGACTCCTCGCACACCTCAATGTAATGGTGTAGCAGAGAGGAGAAATAGAACTCTATTGGAAATGGTAAGATCAATGATGTCCTATGCTAGCCTTCAGAATCGTTACGGGGATATGCCATACAAACGCAACATATCTTCTTAACTTTGCTCCATCCAAATCGGTGCCTAAAACATCTAGGGAGTTGTGGATCGCCGAGTGCCTTCATTGAGGCACTTGAGGACTTGGGGCTGTCCAGCCCATGTTCTAAAGCCTAAATCCACAAAGATGGAACCAAGGTCAGAAGTATGTTTGTTTGTAGGATATCCTACGGGAACTCGAGGGTACTATTTTTACAGTCCTCATGATAGGAAGGTATTTGTGTCGACAAATGCAAACTTCTTAGAGGAAGAGTTTGTGAGAAATCACAAAGGAAGAAGTGAAGTAGTACTAAAGGAGTTAGCAATTTCATCCAAACCAAGAGTTGTTTTGGATATGATAGAACAAGATGTCGAAATGGATTCAAGAGTTGAATCGAAGGCAACCCTGAACATCAAGATGTGCCTAGACGTAGTGGGAGGGTTGTGAGACAACCAGATAGGTATTCGGGTTTAGGAGAAGGCTTAATTGCCATCTCGCATCAAGAAGAAACAGATCCGTTACGTATACATGTGCTATTAATGATGTTGATGCAGGAAAATGGCTCAAGGCAATGGAATCTAAATAGATTCTATGTATACTAATGAAGTGCAGGTCCTTGTAAATCTACCACTGTGTCTAAAAACCATAGGTGTAAATGGGTCTACAAAAGGAAAAGGGATCGGATGGAAAGGTAGAGACCTTTAAAGCTAGATTGGTAGCTAAAGGCTATACTCAAAAGGAGGATATAGTCTACGAGGAGACTTTTTTCCGGTTGCCATGCTTAAGTCCATCAGATTCTTTTGGCCATAGCTTGACCTATTTCGATTATGAAATATGTCAATAGATGTCAAGATCACATTCTTGAATGGAGATCTTGAGGAGACCATTTATATGGCCCAACCGTATGATTCATTGAGCTAGGTAATGAGCATAAGGTTTCAGAAGTTGCAAAGGTCCATTTATGGACTTAAGCAAGCATCTAGGTCTTGGAACATTAGGTTTGATAAGGCTATCAAAACCTATGGGTTCATACAAAACCTAGATGAGCCTTGTGTTTACAAAAGAATACAAGAAGGTAAGGTTACTTTCCTAATCCTGTATGTTGATGACATTCTGCTCATTGGGAATGATGTGGGAATGTTATCTACGGTTAAGGGATGGCTGAATGAACAGTTTTCAATGAAGGATTTGGGAGAGGCTACCTATGTTCTAGGGATCAAACTTATAAGGATCGTAAGAACAAGAAGATAGTTTTGTCTCAACTAACCTACATTGAGAATATGCTCAATAAGTTCGCCATGCAAGATTCCAAGAGGGGTTTCACTCCTACTAGACATGGAATCAAACTTTCAAAGGAACAAGCACCTAAAACCCAAGAGGAGGTTGAACGACGCGTAACATTCCATATGCATCGCAGTTGGTAGTTTGATGTATGCAATGTTGTGCACTAGATCGATATCATTACGCAGTTGGGACTGTAGCGATTTCAGTCCAATCCAGAATGGAACATTGGATCATGCGGTTAAGTGTATATTTAAGTATCTTCGTAGGACGAAGAACTTAATGCTTGTTTACTCTGGAAGTAATCTTATTCCGACGGGATATACGGATTCTAATTTCAATCGATGTTGATTCAAGGAAATCAACTTCGGTTCTATATTTACTTTAGAAGGTGGAGCCATAGTTTGGAGGAGTGTCAAGCAATCAGTATTGCTGATTCGACTATGGAGGTTGAGTATGTTCTGCTTGTGAAGCAAAGAAAGGAAGCGATCGCTCCTAAGTTCCTAAAAGATTTGGAGGTAGTTCCAGAGGCGTAAAAACCATTACACTTTATTGTGATAATAGTGGGCAATGGCTAATTCTAAAGAACCTCGGAACCACAAAGTCGCCAAACACATTGAAATAAAGTATCATCTCATAAGGGAGATAATACAACAAGGAGAAGTGGATGTGGTAAAGATTCCTACAGAGCAAAACCTCGCTGATCCGCTCACAAAGACATTGATTCAAAAGAGCTTTGAGGGTCACCTAGAAGGGATGGGAATGAAGGATATGTCAAACTTGTTTTAGGGCAAGTGGGAGATTGTTGGAGTTATGTAAATATAGTGCCCTAGAAAGCAAGTGTATTTACATGTAACTTTATCTTCTTAAGTTACGCTTTGTAATGAAAATATTTATTATTAATAAAACAAAAGAGTTTGGTTTTATCTCGTATGAACATTATATATCTGGTCATAAGGTACTGTGGATTCATTTGTAAGTAATATACATATACATAGAGATGTATGGGAAACATGTATATTATTAGAATCAATTAATTGATTCACATTTGAATAATCAAGTTGGTCGCTTGATTATGGTTTAGATCAGTAGTGTTGCGATTTATCTCCATATAAGTAAAGGAGTTTACTTAAAGGGAATGATGAGTTTCATATCACGATAGTAGTAGACTATCGATAATGGCACTATTAAATGAATTGAATCAAGTATGTTTTTAAGAATAAAGTGGGTCGTTACTTTAATCTTAAAACATACAACTTAAGCATTCGCTATTATGAACCACAATCTTGATGAGTGGTGAACTCATATGTGTTTCATTATAATTTTGATATGATCGAATGGATTTTTACAGGTATTAATCCGTGTCTCGCATGTTAGAATTATTAATTGAAACATGTATCGTGAACATTCACTCAAATAAAGAGTTTATAGTGTTATCATCTCTTCTAGATGTTTTAAGGAGATTTGGTGATTAAATGGCGCTTTAGTTTGATGGACTAGCTACCCATCAAGTCTTAACACTAAGATGAGATCTTATGTGTTAATCACCATATAAAGTAAAATGAGAGATCTAGAAGGAAAAACCAACATAAGGGCAAAACGGTAATTTTACCCTTTGTTGTGCGGATGGCTATAATAAGGTTCTAAATAGGGTTTGCAATTGGACATATTCTCATAATATTTAATAATTCAAGAGTTCAACTAATTGTCTTTAGTGGAATGACATTTAGTTAATAAGCTAGAATTAATTCCAATGAGATTGAATTATTTCTGGGCTTATTGGAGCTTGAATTATCAAAGTCCAATAAGATTCCCCACTTGGCTTTAAAGAAGGTTATCAAGCTAAGTAAGAAGTAGTTTGGAGGCTTTAGAAGTCCATAATTGAATGATGGGCTTATACTAATTAATGGTTAATTGGAAGCCCATATGTTCATTTAGAAATGGGCTTGTTTTGGTTTAATGTAATTGATTAGATTAATTATATTAAAACAATTTTTTTTAAATGGAGAAGAAGCAATTTCGAAATTGTGTTAGGTTAGATGTGTAACCACACATTTGACATTAAAATACTAAATAAAGATGGTCTTTATTATGGTTCATCATTATTAAATGGAGTTATGAACTTACCATTAAATGGTTTAATGGTTGGCTTTTAATGTTGGCATGTAACCTATTTGCATTCATTAGATTAAAGATGAAAGATGTGCATTAGATGGACCATCTTCCTTCTTTCTTCTTGCCAAAACCGAAATGGGTATTCAATTATAGGTTATGGTCTTTTCAAATAGCCATTTTAAAGATAAATGAAGTAAGTCTCATTTATTGGCTATTCGATGAGTGATTAATGTAAGTGATGCATCAATGCCTCTCACTTTTTCCATTCATGCATATTTCGAAATTGAGATGTAAGAAAGGGTTCTTGCATGGTTTTAGACATTCTTTCCTTTCATGCAAGGTAGAACCGAAATTCCTAAGTGAAAGAATTGAAAGAGTTTCAATTTTGGTTCTTCTTCTTCTAAGAAAATCTCCTCCAAATATTTCTTCTCCTTTCCCACCAAAGGATTTTGTTAACCTAGTTGTCCTTGAAGAAAAAGTGGTAAATCTAATTGGTTGAGGATACTACAACAAGGAAGAAGATAGATTGCTAAAGGAAAAGACTCAAAGGCAAAGGATTTGGATATAAGAAGGAAAGGATAGCGCAGTGAGGATTTAAAGCTGTAGCGAAGGAGTCGGTAATTCCTTTTATCTTGTTCTTGGTTTTATTATCCTTATACCATATCATGTATGGATTAACATGTTGATTTGGATATATTGCTTCTACTGCAAGATGATTTCTTAAAAAGTTTTGAAATCTATCGTTTCTCCATACTAAGCATGCTTTCTTTTTTCGATCCAACAGCAACATCGGCCTAAGCCTCAGAGTAGCTATCAAAGCCCCATCCTGACCCAAATCCATCTGCACATTCAGAGCTCTCAACTGAATCAAACTAGGCAATCTCCCAATTTGAATCTGAGCTGTACTGATGTGAGACCTCCTACTCAACGCATCTGTCACCACATTAGCCTTCCCTGGGTGGTACTCAATCGTACAATCATAGTCCTTAAGCAGCTCTATCCATCTCCTCTGTATCATATTCAACTCTCTCTGACTCAACAGATACCTCAAGCTCTTGTGATCAGTATAAATCTGGAATGTCTCACCATATAAATAATGTCTCCAAATCTTCAGGGCAAACACAACTGCAGCTAACTCCAAATCATGCACTGGATAATAAGCCTCATGAGATCAATTGTCTCCAAGCATAAGCTATCACTCTACCATGTTGCATCAGAACGCACCCCAGTCCCTGATGCGAAGCATCGCTATATACCTCATAGCCTCCAGTCCCAGATGGAATGCTTAACACCGGTGCAGTAGTCAACCAATGTTTCAACTCCTCAAAGCTCTCCTGGCACTCCTTAGTCCATCTGAATGGTACATTCTTCCTCAAAAGTTTTGTCAAAGGGGATGAGATCAGCGAGAACCCTCGACAAATCATCAGTAATAACCGGCCTATCCTAGGAAACTTCGAACCTCTGACACATTCCTAGGAGCCTCCCAATTCAACACTGCCTCAATCTTGTGAGGATCCACCTGAATACCCTCACCAGTCATAATGTGCCCCAGAAAAACTACCTCATCCAGCCAAAATTCACATATACTAAATTTGGCATACAACTGCTTCCCTCTCATGATCTGCAAAACAATCCTCAAATGCTCAGCGTGCTCCTGTCTACTCCTCGAATACACCAAGATGTCATCAATGAATACTATCACAAACTGATCCAGGTAGGGCTGAAAGACCTTATTCATAAAGGCCATAAAAGCTGTCGGGGCATTGACCAACCCATACGGCATCACTAGGAACTCGAAATGCCCGTACCTACTCCTAAAAGCACTCTTAGGCACATCAGTCGCTGCTATCTTCAGCTGATAATAACCAGATCGTAGATCCAACTTAGTGAACACTTGAGCCCCCTGCAACTGATCAAACAAATCATCGATCCTAGGCAGTGGATACCTGTTCTTCACTGTAACCCGATTTAACTGCCTATAGTCGATACATAGCCTCAGAGTCCCATCCTTCTTCTTCACAAATGTAACCGGGCGCCCCCATGGCGTAAACACTGGCCCGATAAATCCCTTCTAATGACTCTCAGAATGAGCCTTAAGTTCCCTCAGTTCCTCCGGTGCCATCCTATATGGAGGTATGGATATAGGAGCGGTACCTGGAATGAGGTCAATTGAGAACTCCGTCTCCCGATCAGGCAACAAACCCGGTAACTCATCGGGGAACACATCCGGGAATTCCTTAACTACAGGAATATCCTGCTGCCACTGCCCAACTCTAGCATCAATAACGTAGGCCAGATAGGCCTCACATCCTCCCTGCATTAACCTCAGGGCACTCAGAAAAGAAATCATGCGGGCTGGCACTACCTGACTAACTCCTCGAAACACTGCTCTGAGCTGACCAGGAGACTTCAATATAACCTCCTTGGTGTAGCAGTCCATAACAGCCCTATGTACAGAAAGCCAGTCCATCCCCAAAATCACATCTATCTCTCTCAGAGGCAATACTATAAGATCTGCACTCAATACTACTCGATCAATTTGAATCGGGCACCCCTTGCAGATCCCTCCCAAAGCAGTAGTACTACCTAGAGATGTACTCACCTCCAGCCCATACCGTAACCTCTCCCTGTCCACATGCAGTCTACATGCCATATGCAGTGCAATAAATGAATGCGTGGATCCAGGATCCAACAATGCATATGCCTCAAAGCCAGAAATCAGAAGCATACCAGCAACAACATCTGGGAAATCTTGAGCCTCCTACCGAGTCATGGCATAGACTCTAGCCTGGGACTACGGTTTGCTACTCTGTCCCTCTGTCCTCACGACGGACCCTTCAGCTTAGCCTCGGCTTCTACCTCGGCCCCTCAGTCCAGATCCACCTCCCGACTCATATATCTTTGTGGTGTTCTTTGCCAGATCGCCTGATCATAGAGGACTAAGCTCCCGATGAATGGGCAGCCCTCGATCCGATGCTCCATGGAGCAAGACTCGAGGCATGCTCCATCCACCACCGACACTCCCCACTGTGCCTCCTCTCACAATGCTCACATACTGGAGGAAGCTGCCCTGAACCTCTGCCACTACCATTGCCAGTTTGTACAAATCTTCCTCTCTACCCAAAACCAGACTGTCTAGATCCTCCAGGAGACCTGAAGGTCCTGCTCTAGCGCTTACTGAAGCCCCTGCCAGAACTGCCTTGACTGTCACTCACTCTCTTCCCTCTAAAACCCATCTTAGTCTGGCTCTGTCTCATAAGCTGCTCCACTCGCACTGCAGCAGCCCTCAACTCAATAAAAGTACCCATGTATGATCTGGCCAATCTGGTGCGAATCTCCAAGTTGAGGCCATTCTCGAACCTCCGGCACCGATCAGCCTTTGTGGAAATCAGAGCAGTAGCATACCCCATAAGCTCGTTAAACCTCACCTCATACTCTACCACTGTCATCCGACCCTGTCTCAACTCTAAAAACTCCTACATGTTCATCTCCAAATAAACCTTGGGCATATAATTGTCCCGGAAAGCCCTCAAGAAGTCCTCCCAAGTTAGAATATAGGGTCTGGTGGTACTGCCCGGAATAGTCTTCCACCACTGATATGCTGGACCCTGTAGGAGAGAGACTGCATAATCAAAATGCTCATCAGAATCGCAGTTTATCTGATTGAAGACTCTCTCAGTCCTCTCCAGCCATCCCTCAGCTTCAACGAGGTCTGTGCTGTCATAGAAGTCAACAGCCCCTTGCTTGCGCAGTCTATCGTACCTCCTCTCCCGTCACACGGGAAGTCTAGGAGGTAACTCCTTAGAACGAGGCAAAGAGGACTCCCTACTAGCTCCTACAGATCCTTGGTCAGCTGGTTGATCTATCTGATCCCCAAGAACGGATGACCTATAATAAAACAAGAATTCTGATCAATTTCTGCTTTTCTCATTGTAATTCAAGCCTAATTATGCACTATGCCTAACAGATGCCAAACCATGCTCTGATACCACCTAAATGTAGCGTCCCCTTACCGTAGGGTACACACAGGGACACCCGTGGGTCATCCCAATACATATCCTACAATAAGGGAGGGCTACGAGCAAACAGTCACTACAGTACTCTCATGGCATCAGTAATAAAAGCCACAATATACAAATCACTATATTTAAAAATCCAAAAGCTTCTTCATTTCATTTCATCGAAACAAAAGTTCACAAGATTATCAGTTTTCCACTGTCTAAGTACATTACTCCAAAAAGGAAACTGATACAAAAATCTAACTAGGTCACCCCCAAAACAATCCCAGCTGACCGACGTGTGAGCCATAACTTCTCTTGCCAACTAGATCCACACGGCAGGAAAAGTCTATCTCTGGAGCTAGGAGTCTATTCTATCGATCCTGAAAAATATAATGCAATTTTGGGTGAGTTTGCAAACTCAATGAGAAACCATCATCGATGGTTCACTCAATTCATGCATTACGCAAATAGCGTACAACATAACACAATAACACATTTAGAAAACCATATAGCAATTTACAGATTCTCATGCAATCACAGAACTCAGAAATTTCGCAAATCAGTTATCACAATTGTATCATGCACTCTTGCCTATTTCCCGTTCACTGCATTCAATCCATCACAATTTGTATGCAATGCATATATGACTCTTTCCCATTTTATTACAGTGTTGTGACCGAGCACTTAAACAGTGAACAATATTTAGTAGATGCGTCTAGGGAGTAGGAGAGCCCTCTGGGTATGTATTAACTCCCTTCGAGCTTGAGGCTCTTTTCAGTATCAGTGGTGACTCAGGTCACAAATATTATTATTATTACCCGTTCATCCATTTTTGTATGAAATGCCCAATATAATCACAGTCACATTGTCATAAAAACCCATTTATCACAGTTCTTCAAAATCACGTGGCAGTCAAATCCGATTTATCAAAAGCAGACATATCGATCTTAATCATTTACATAAACAGACAGTTCATAGAACATTTAACAATCAAAAATTGAGGAACCAACTAGGTTACTCACCTGTAACTTCCGAGCTACTGCCTGGAAGTCCTAACAATATCCGTGGAATGACGATCCAATGGTGCCTCTATAACAATCAAATAGTTTCCCATTACTAGATGCTCAATCAGAAAGATTCAATGATGCACATGTATTAAAGAAAAGATGTACGATGCATATTCGTGACCTTCCCGGCGCTACAACCCCAATTTCACTATCTTTTTTCAAAATCTAACCTTTCACTCAATTGGTCAATAATGACTCATTCGCTTTCAATATACTGACCTGGAATTCCAGAAGTCTCAATTTTACTTTTCAGTTCCATTTGCCAAATCATATACACTAAACTAATATCAAGAAAACATCAAAACCATTTTATCTTGAACTAGATCAAAATCACCTATTGAAGACTCCAATAGCATTGAATTTACATTCGAAAATCTCACAATTATACCCCAATTATCACGAAACTATCCTTAGGTCGAAATAGGAAACCCTACTCAACTTTCTTTCAATAATAGCGATCCTACTAATTTAAATTCGAACTTTCATTGTTCATATCAATTGTAGACCTCTTTCTATAGTTCATAAAGAATCAAGAATCACCTTAATTGGAGGTCTACGCCATCAGTTATGCCACAAAAACTAAAATACCTCACTTCAGAAAAATGGGGCTCGCCGCGGCTAAAGAACTCTCGCAGCGGCATGGGAGTAACTCGCCGCGATGCATGGAAAGGCTCGTCGCGGCGTAAAATTTCGGGCTCGCCGCGACGTCTCACCATGCTCGTCACAACGAGGATTTAACCGCTCATCACGACGAGGCCCTCGTAGACGTCGTGACGTGTGGGGTTTCTCCTGACTTCTCCGATAGATTTTCTCCCAATATCTCTCTAAAATCAACCATAACTCACTCTCAACTACCACAATCTTCCACATTTAAACCCATAAATGCATTTCAACCACAATAAAACCACATTAAAGCCAATTTACTTACCAATCAAGCTCTCAAATCTTCAAATCTTCCGAAAATCTTCTCCCACTCTTAACACCTACGGCTCACTCACAAAACCTCCACAATCTTCATCTTTTCAAGGATTAGAGTTGCAAGCAAGCAAGGATCATGCAGGAAGAAAGGAACGAAACTCAATCGAAGGAGAAGGAGATCGTGCCCTAGGATAGAGGAGAAATGATTTTCTGCCAAGTGATTTTCGCAACTTCCAAAGAAGACATTTAAACCCTAAGGCATTTAAAGGGGGTTACTCTCATCTTTAGCATTTGCCATTTATCATTTCCTCTAACACTCTTTCTCTTTTCAAAATCATTTCTAGTATAGGTTAACTCCAATTTCCAATGGTTCACATTTTTATTTCCTCGAAGTCCAATATCTAATTTTCCCATTACCATTGAACATTTATACCAGTACTATAAAGTCAATCAGTCCGTTACTCAGAAAATTTTCGGCTCGAACATTTACTCCTAAAATTTCCAGAAAAATTTCTAAGGTTCACTATCAACTGTCGATCACTCTAAAACAGTTCCAATTCAACTATTCAAACCCAATTATTCCATAATTCATAAACAAATCAAAATCAAACATAATTATCTCAAATTTCGCATATCATATCATATTCACAATTGAATGCTGGGAAATGTCATGAATGCATATACCAATATGTGCATGAGCAAAATGACTCATTCCTCTAAAATTAGAGGCCAAAAGTATGCTCAATCAATAATATGCAATAAAAATCCTAAACCGACCCAATTTACCAAAATAACCCTCCCATCGGTGATGGGATGTTACAGCTATGACAAGGGAGGATGTCGAGACAGCTCCAGAAGTCGTGACTGGTATGATTAAACTTTTTGCTGAAGATGTTAATTTTTTGATTGATCTGGGTTCAACTCATTCGTTTGTGTCATTGAGTAGAACTATGTTTGGTAGAGAATTGAGCTCATTAGATACTCCTTTGATGGTGAGTACTCCAATCGACCAATGCATTATTATTAGTCAAGTATACAGAGACTGTGAGATACTTATTGGAGAGGAGCGATTAGTGGTGGATCTAATGCCTTTGAGGATGGGTGGATTAGATGTAATTTTGGGAATGGACACTTTGGAGAAATACCATGCCAACTTACATTGCAAACACAAGACTGTGGAGTTTGAAATCGGAAATGGCAGAAAGGTGGTGTTTGTGGGGGACAGAAAAGCGAGTCCGATTAGAATGGTTTTGTCTTTGACAGCAGAAAAATTGATGAGGAAAGGATGTGAAGCGTTTTTGGCCTATGTGGTAGACACAAGGGCAGATGGAGGGAAGTTATAGGAAATACCTGTGGTTAAGGAATTCCCGGATGTCTTTCCCGAGGAATTACCAGGACTACCACCGCCTAGGGAAATTGAATTTCCCATCTAACTTCTTCTGGGCAAAATGCCAATCTCGATTCCGCCTTATAGAATGGCTCCGGCAGAATTGAAGGAGCTTAAGGAGCAATTGGAAGATTTATTAGAGAAGGGTTACATTAGGCCGAGCTCTTTTCCATGAGGAGCTCCGATCCTTTTTGTAAAGAAGAAGGATGGATCATTGAGGATGTGTGTGGACTACCGGAAGCTAAACCACGTCACTATCAAGAACAGATATCCGCTCCCACGCATCGATGATTTGTTTGATCAATTGCAAGGCGAGAGTCTTTTCTAAGATAGATTTGAGATCGAGTTACCACCAATTGAGAATAAAGGAGTCGGATGTGTCCAAGACTGCTTTCAGAACACGATATGGCCACTTTGAGTTTCTGGTTATGCCTTTTGGATTGACGAATGCGCCTGCGGCTTTTATGGACCTAATGAACAGGGTCTTTAAGTCCTTCTTAGACCAATTTACCATTGTTTTTATTGATGATATATTGGTTTATTCTAAGAGTGACAAGGAGTATGAGGAACATTTGAAGATCGCCTTGGAGACTTTGAGGGAGAACGAGCTATATGCCAAATTTGATAAATGCGAGTTCTGGCTAAGGAAAGTAGTGTTTCTGTTGGATCGGAAAAAGAAAGCATGCTTAGTATGGAGAAACGATAGATTTCAAAACTTTTTAAGAAATCATCTTACAGCGGAAGCAATATATCCAAATCAACATGCTAGTCCATACATGATATGGTATAAGGATAATAAAACCAAGAACAAGATAAAAGGAATTACCGAATTCTTCGCCATGACTTTAAATCCTCACCGTTATCCTCTCCTTCTTATATCCAAATCCTTTGCCTTTGAGTCTTTCCTTTAGCAATCTATCTTCTTCCTTGTTGTAGTATCCTCAACCAATTAGATTTACCACTTGTTCTTCAAGGACAACTAGGTTAACAAAATCCTTTGGTGGGAAAGGAGAAGAAATATTTGGAGGAGATTTTCTTAGAAGAAGAAGAACCAAAATCAAACTCTTTCAATTCTTTCACTTAGGAATTTCGGTTCTACCTTGCATAAAAGGAGAGATTGTCTAAAACCATGCAAGAACCCTTTCTTACATCTCAATTTCGAAATATACATGAATGGAAAGAGTAAGAGGCATCCAATGCATCACTTACATTAATCACTCATCAAATAGCCAATAAATGAGACTTACTTCATTTATCTTTAAAATGGCTATTTGAAAAGACCATAACCTATAATTGAATACCCATTTCAGTTTTGGCAAGAAGAAAGAAGGAAGATGGTCCATCTAATGCACATCTTTCATCTTTAATCTAATGAATGCAAATAGGTTACATGCCAACATTAAAAGCCAACCATTAAACCATTTAATGGTAAGTTCATAACTCCATTTAATAATGATGAACCATAATAAAGACCATCTTTATTTAGTATTTTAATGTCAAATGTGGTTACACATCTAACGTAACACAATTTCGAAATTGCTTCTTCTCCATTTAAAAAATTGTTTTAATATAATTAATCTAATCAATTACATTAAACCAAAACAAGCCCATTTCTAAATGAACATATGGGCTTCCAATTAACCATTAATTAATATAAGCCCATCATTCAATTATGGACTTCTAAAGTCTCAAAACTACTTCTTACTTAGCTTGATAACCTTCCTTAAAGCCAAGTGGGGAATCTTATTGGACTTTGATAATTAAGTCTAATAAGCCCGTAAATAATTCAATCTCATTGGAATTAATTCTAGCTTATTAACTAAATTTCATTACACTAAAGACAATTAGTTGAACTCTTGAATGATTAAATATTATGAGAATATGTCCAATTGCAAACCCTATTTAGAACCTTATTATAGCCATCCGCACAACAAAGGGTAAAATTACCGCTTTGCCCTTATGTTGGTTTTTCCTTCTAGATCTCTCATTTTACTTTATATGGTGATTAACACATAAGATCTCATCTTAGTGTTAAGACTTGATGGGTAGCTAGTCCATCAAACCATGGCGCCAGATTTAATCACCAAATCTCCTTAAAATATCTAAGAGATGATAACACTATAAACTCTTTATTTGAGTGAATGTTCCTCGATACATGTTTCAATTAATAATTCCAACATGCGAATAATCGGATTAATACCTGTAAAAATCCATTCCGATCATATCAAGAATTATAATGAACACATATGAGTTCACCACTCATCAAGATTGTGGTTCATAATAAGCAAATGCTTAAGTTGTATGTTTTAAGATTAAAGTAACGCCCACTTTATTCTTAAAACATACTTGATTCCAATTCATTTAATAGTGCCATTATCGATAGTCTACTACTATCGTGATATGAAACTCATCATTCCCTTTAAGTAAACTCCTTTACTTATATGGAGATAAATCGCAACACTACAGTCTAAACCATAATCAAACGACCAACTTGATTATTCAAATGTGAATCAATTAATTCAGATTCTAATAATATACATGTTTCCCATACATCTCTATGTATATGTATATTACTTACAAATGAATCCTGGTACCATATGACCAGATATATAATGCTCATACAGATAAAACCAAACTCTTTTTTTTTATTAATAATAAATATTTTCATTACAAAAATATAACTGAAGAAGATAAAGTTACATGTAAATACACTTGCTTTCCAGGGCATTATATTTACATAACTCCAACAGTTTCTTGGACATGTGATTTCGGAGCGCGGAGTACATGTAGATCCGAGAAAGATAGAAGCGGTTGTGAAATGGGAAGCACCGAAGAATATAGCAGAAGTGAGGAGTTTTTTGGGTTTAGCTAGGTATTACAGGAGGTTCGTGGAGGGTTTTTCTATAATGGCAGCTCCACTTACCAAGTTGACCAGGAAGAACCAGAAGTTTGTATGGATAGATGAATGCCAGAAGAGCTTTGACGAGCTTAAGTATCGATTGACGAGTGCACCAGTTTTGACTTTGCCTTCGGGTAATGATGGATACATAGTGTATAGTGATGCTTCGAGGAAGGGATTAGGTTGTGTGTTGATGCAAGGAGATAAGGTGATTGCCTATGCCTCGAGACAATTGAAACCTTATGAGACGAATTATCCCACGCATGACTTGGAATATGCTGCCATAATTTTTGCGTTGAAGATTTGGAGACACTATTTATATGGAGTCACCACTAGGGTGTTTACTGACCATAAGAGTCTTAAGTATTTGATGAGCCATAAATAGCTGAATTTGAGACAGAGAAGATGGTTAGAGCTGTTAAAGGATTATGACTTGATGATAGATTACCATCCGGGGAAAGCAAATGTAGTAGCGGATGCACTGAGTAAAAAATCGACTATGGCATATGTACAGACAGTGTATTTTCCTTTGCTGAAGGAATTAGCCAAAATCAAAGTGACATTGACACAAGCTGAATCAGATTGTATATTGGCTAACTTTAGAGTAAGGCCAATATTGAGTGAGAAGATTAAGGAATTGCAGAAACAGGATGAGTACTTGAGTAAGCTCAGAGAAGAGATAAAGAATGGTAAACCTTCTAAAGTAGAGGTAAAGGAAGATGGATTGATGGTGGTAGGTAACAGACTATGTATTCATGACGTGCAAGAGTTAAAGGATGAAATTCTGGATGAGGCACATAATGCGCCTTATGCAATGCACCCAGGAAGTACGAGAATGTATAGAGATTTGAAGGAGCATTTCTGGTGGAAAGGGATGAAGAAAGAAGTTGCAGAATATGCTAAAAGATGCTTAGTGTGCCAGCAAGTCAAGGCTAAGCACCAAGCACCTTCTGGCAAGCTTAAACCTTTGTTGATTCCAGAATGGAAATGGGAGAAGATTACAATGGATTTTTTGATGGGATTGCCTAGAACTAGTAGGAAGCATGATGCAATATAGGTGATGGTTGATAGGCTAACCAAGTCTGATCATTTCTTGCCAATTAGACAGACGGATTCGTTGAATGTGTTGGCCAAGCAATACATGGATGAGATAATAAGACTTCATGGGATTCCAAGTTCGATAGTCTCGGATAGAGATCCCAGGTTTACCTCCAGGTTTTGGGAAAGCTTACAGGAGACTTTAGGAACTAAGTTAAATTTTAGTACAGCTTTCCGTCCGCAAACTGATGGACAATCGGAGAGAACGATTCGGACCTTGGAGGCAATGCTAAGAGCTTGTTTTATGGACTTTAAAGGCTTATGGGATGATCATTTTCCTTTAATAGAATTTGCTTATAATAATTCCTATCACTCGGGAATTCAAATGGCACCATATGAAGCTCTTTATGGTAGGAGGTGTAGAACTCCTATTTGTTGGGATGAGGAAGGTGAGAGGAGACTTGTAGGACCTGAGTTGGTACAAGTCACGGTTGACAAGATTAAATTGGTGAAACAGAGACTTAAAGCGACTCAAGATAGAATGAAGAGCTACACGGATGCACATAGAAAAGAGATGGAATTTGAAGTCGGGGACAGAGTGTTCCTTAGAGCTTCTCCATGGAAAGGGGTTTTAAGATTTGGTAAGAAAGGCAAGCTAAGTCCAAGGTATATAGGCCCTTATGAGATTATTGAGAGGATTGGGCCTTTAGCTTACAAGTTAGCTTTGCCAGCGGAATTATCTAAGATTCACAATGTTTTTCATGTGTCGATGTTAAGGAAGTACCGATAAGATCCTTCACATATAGTTCAACCTTCAGAGGTTCAGCTAAGAGAGGATTTGACATATGAGGAGCAACCAGTAGAAATCCTAGATTCGAAGGAAAAAGTTTTGAGAAATAAGGTTGTGAAATTAGTAAAAGTCTTATGGTGAAACCATTTGACAGAAGAGGCAACATGGGAGCCTTTGGAAGCAATGAAGGAGAAGTACCCGTACCTCTTCAATGAATTAGGTAAGAATTTCGAGGACGAAATTCTTTTAGGGGAGGAGGGTTGTCGGGTCTTGAATTTTTCTGAATTTTTTATAAATTATTTAATTAGTTATTTATGTTTATATGTTGGTTTATTTTATTTTTATTTTTTAATTTTAGAATTGGGCCATTAATTAGAAATTTGATGGAAGAATTAGAAATTGAAATTAGAATGAAAGGGTTAGGATTAAGTTAGTATTAAGTTGGCTTAAGGGGTTAGTAATGCCATATAAGACAAAGAAGGGTATTTTTAGAAGGGCCATGTTAATGAGGGATAGAATGGGAAGTTAAGGAAGAATAAGAAGGCAAAAATTAAGAGAGGAGAAGAGGGAATGTCGTGGAAGCCATAAGGACGAAGAGAGAGAAAGGGAAAGAGAGGAGAGAAGAAGAAGAAAAAATCGAAAAAGGTAAGGGAAAGGAAGGAAATTTTCGTGGGAAGGAGGAGAAATCAAGGCTTTCAAGGTAAGTTCTTCACCTTCTTCATGCTTTGGTAAAGAAATAGGTTGGGGTTTTGTGAATGAGAAGTTCTAGAGAGAGAAAGAAGCGTTGTGTTGGAAATGCTTGGAGGAAGAAGAAGATGGTAAGATCTATGGGGTTTTTGGGTTTCTAAGCTAGGTTTTAAGTTTTCTAACATATATGAGCCATGAGTAGGTTAAATTGGAACTTGATTAGGGTTAATTGTGATTTGTTAAGATTATGGAAATTTGGGAAAACTCCAATGGCATTGGGCATTAATGAGAAATTTTGATTGTGTTAGGGAATCAAGAGCCTACCCAAGTGCAAGAGGAAGTACACCATTGAAGTTGGGTATTTCAAGAGTATAAGGTGGGTAAATTATTTATAGTTGTTGGTAATATGGGCCAAAAGCTTGTATGTACTAAATGGCTTGTTGAATTGTTGTGAAGTTGAAATTTCATTGTGATGTATGCCATTGTGATAAACTAATTTAATTGTGATTATGTCATGTTATGCATTGACCAATGTTGACATTTTGATATGATTGTTATGCCAATGAGTTGAATTATGACATTTTCGTATAAGAAAAGTATGAGAAATTGAGAATTTGATATGATTGGTTTGAAAATGAAATTGATTGTGTTTGGGCGAGAGAGGAACCGTTTCGTAGTCACGTGCACGTCGACAAAAGCCTTCTCCTGGCTTCCCACTTGTAGCCCACGAGATCCGAAAATGCACTCGTTTCGTTCACGGTGCAAACTTCTGTTTCACTGTTTTGTTTCACGGAACCCTCGAGCCATTTGGTTGTGCATTTGCATTTTGATGTGATAATCCATGTTTGGAATTAAATTACATCTAATATTTGATGATGTTATGAATTATGAATTGGATATTGAATTGTGGATGTTGAATTGTCATTTTGAAGTATATGCTTAATGAGTGTTTATGTGTATATATATGTTTGATTGTGTGGCTCATCGCCAATGGCTATAAATATTTTAGCCACTGAGCTGTGTAGCTCAACCCAGTTTTCCCCCATGAATTCAACACACAATTTACACCCCTATGAAATCCTGAAATAGACATTTCACTCAACCAAGTAAATAAGCACATACACAAGGGAACTTTTTCCAATCTTTAATTCATTTCCAAGTCAAAATGGAGTTCATACAAAGCTTTCATACATACCTTTAATTACATATTGACATTACACAAGTTGCAAAATACATTCGATGCTCAATATTCAATATGCTTGTAAAGCTATTCAAAAGTCTAACTCCTAATTTAATACAAAAGCTAACTCTCTCTCGGAATTGTCCAAATGCCTGCAAGGATTTATTGATCTTCTCGATCTGCACCAGCTATAGTAAATTGCAATTTTAACCAGTTTTGAGGCTGAATCTCGCTTTGAGGTCTTCATAAGAGTTGTAGATCTTGATGTCTTCTTTCCAATGGTCTAAAAACGAAATCAATATGACATTTCTAACAGAAGTTATGGAAATCACGTCAAGACATATTCAGTTGGAATAAGGACATGAACATATTGGATTCTTTTGACCATAACTTCTTCGTCCGACCTCCAAATTGAGCGATTCTTGAAGCATTAGACTTATGACACGATTTGCTACCTCTACATAAAATTTGGTATCTTTTTGCTTTGAATTTAAAAGGATTTATTCAAAGCAAGTGAGGGTTCGTTGAAATGACCCTACAAGGAAATCCCGCTTACACTTTTCGACTTCGGTTCGGATAGTTGATCTCCGGGAACGTGGTCCAACACCATCGTTGGCTTCGGGAATGGGGCCCAACATGTATATTCACAGTGAAGAGAAACAGAGCATGTCTGAACATCATCATTTTATAAATTTTCACACTAATTCTATACACCATTTCATTGCTCTTTCTAACTCCCAAAATCATTTCTACATTACCAGATCATAAATAACCTTCAAATACTAAATAACATTTTATCTAGATTTTTCATCTTATTAGCGCAGTGTTCATGAAGATGTATGTAAATGCCGTGATCATGCAAATGACAGTAATTTCATCAAATTTATTTCATAAATCCATAACTCAGAAGGATTTACTCAATACTTACTTTCTAAAATTCTAAGATCCTCAACTATCCCAAAGCCCTAACTCCATGCAATTCACGTACATCACTGTATAAATTGACTACCTTCGGTTCTTTCTTAGGGCAAAAGAACCAGATAGCAAAGTGGGAGTGGTATAGGATAAGGAAAAACAAAGTTAACTCTTGGAGGATATTTGATGAAAAACTCTGTGTGATGGAAGAAACTTGAAGAAGGTGGCTACGAAGAAAGTAACTAGGACATAGTACTAAGTCTTTTAACTCCCAGAGAACATAGCTTACTTTCTAACAAAGCTATAAAAAGCAACTTAACTAAGTCAGTGACACTTGTCACCTATGTAATATATAAGGCTCTAACTAGGTTCCTTTTGAACTAATTCCTTTAACTTCCTCCTTAAATTACAATTACTCCAATGTCATTTGATTCCTATTTCTATTTTCTGTAATAATCCAAAATTTTAAAAATTATTCCTAAAATTCACCAAAATTCAAAAAATATAACAATCACACTGACCAATAAAATTTCCAACACAATAAATTCAAAATTCCTAATAATATCACAACTCAAATCAATTATACCAAGAATTGTCCGTGAATGCATATACAATTATTTTCATGTGTAAGATTTCACTATTTATGTGTATGTGTATGACATATTATGCATGAGCATGAAAAATGTATTTCTAATCTTTCATTAATCACTTATATTTACTATTCTAGCCTCCTCGTAGGTAAAGAGATGTTACAATTATACCCGAAAAATGTCAATGAATATATGTACAATTATTTTAATGTGCAAAAATCAATATTCACATACGTGTGTATAATATATTATGCATGAGCATTAAATGGATTTTTCAAATCTCTCATTGCTATTTATTAATTACATAAATCTAGGGTTCTAACCCTTAGTATGGAAACAAGATGTTACATTTCTCCCCTTTAATAAATTTTGTCCTCGAAATTCGTATGTGATTAATGAAAGAGGTAGGGGTGTTTTCTCCTTATATGCTCCTCAGTTTCCCATTTAACTTCATCACTCGAATAATTTCTTCCAATTGATTATAGTGAATGGAATCAACCGATCCTTCAATTACTTATTCAAATATCACACTATCTTAACGATATTTCCTAAATATATCCATGTAACTCTATGTGAATCCGAAACATCTTTCATCGGTAATACTAACTCATAAGTCAATGGTCCTTTTCTCACAATAATTTCATAGGGACCAATTTATGTCGGGCTTAGCTCCCTTTTTCCTAACCTGAGCACACCTTGCCAAGGTGATACTCTCAGAAACAATTCATCTTTTGCTTGATAATTCACATCTCTTCAGTGCTAATATACTTAACTTAGAAACAATTCATCTTTTGCTTGATGATTCACATCTCTTTAGTGTTAATATACTTAACTCTTAGGTCTGTCTCACTATATTCCATATCTTCAGTGTTGATCCAACTAATTCATTCATCCTTCTTGAATCACTTAATTTCTAATACAGATCAATTTCACTTATCAACAATATCTCGAATCAATATTGGCCTTCAATCACTTATTAGGCCCTTTTTATTTCAATATAATGGCGAGCGACTCTTTCTATCGTATAGTGCCTCATACAATATTTTAATGATATCACTATGATAATGATTATTATGCTTTAAGTCATTTAAAACCTATACATTAACCTTTTGTTCCAATAAACTCCAAAATATAAGTTCTAAGAATATCTCCAATATGTAAGACTATTGGTCATTCAAATATTCAGTAACTTGATTCTACATTCTTAGCTGTTAAATGTTGTTTTTTCGAATTCCTACCAGGATGTATAGATTAGGTTTTTATTAGTGTTGTCTTTAATAATCTCTTTGCTCAATCGTCTTTATCGTGTATATATGCTTCATATTTCAATCACAAGGTATCATTTTTCCTATTCAAATTCAAAATCTCGATTCATTTTCAATTTCTCAGTAAGATTCATAATTTCTGAATCCTCAATTTGGGCTTTCTTTTAATTTTTTCACATGAAACTGATCTTAAATTCAATAGCTAATAGTAATTTGATTTGTCTAAAATTCATCTCGACATTCTATGCTCTTTATTGCATTAGATTTGATAACCTCAATATCTAAATTTGTGCTATACTGTTATTGAATTTTCTATTCAATACATCATAAAAACACTAGCTTTACTGAGAAATACTTATTTATACATCTTTAACTAACTCTATCCATTGTCTCTAGCATATAATATCACTTTATTATGTTGTAATAGATTGAATCTTAATCTCTGGTACGAAACATCAGTGTATACTACATAATCTCCAAATCCAAATGATATAATTAACATCAGTGTTATAATTTCTCAAAACTCTTTTTATATTCATCAGTCTATACAATTTACATGTTTCTCCTCATACATTTTTGTTAAAAGGCTAAGATCAGGAAAAACTCCTTAACAGTCTCTAGTTTATATAATATACAACTAGTTCAAGAGAACTCAGGATCTCTTATGTATACCTTGGAGTCTCTCACTAAATCATTACTTCTATTTTCTTTGGGTCTCCTAATATGCCATGATCGGATATTATACGACCCAACATTTTATTTGATCATGTTAAGATTCACTCTTATTAAACTTGGCATATAATTGTTTCTACCTTCATGATATGTAAGGTTTCCTCAAGTATTCAAAATATTCTTCTCAATTTTTCAAATACATTCAATATATCATCAATGATGATAGTCACTAACTGATTCAAGCAAAATTGGAACACTTTATTCTTCAATTCCATGATACTGTCGGGGCATTGTTAACTCAAATAGATATAGCTAAAACTCTATGTGCCTATGATTAGTTCTCGCAATTCCTTAAGTAACTATTTCCTCAATGAGTAATATTATCTCATGTTATTTTCGAAACCGACTGGCTTCTTTTCTTGAATGTTTTACTCCATCCATTCGATTTCCTCTGATTTCTCATTGACTTATTTAAATGTCTGTTCATTCATACTAGTTTCTCCATATATTTCAATTTATTTTCCATCTTAACGTCTTGTGTTAGTAACACATTCATCAAATCCAATTTGTATCCCTAGAACATATTTACATAGAATATATATGGACCTAAGTTCTCTTTAAGTTAGCAATAGTGTCTCTTTAAATTCAAGAATTCAATCACATAGTTGGATATTTTACATCAAACGAAATATGTACACTCTCAATAGCATTGATCTGAGCCTTAGTACTTACCCTCGAAGGTCAAATCAAAAAATATAATCCAAGGATTGCAATATAGGTTGCAACCTCGAGTCATTTCACTTAATCGGAACCTAATTGAATGGACCTAAGCTAACCTATATGTCATGAAATGCAAGCTAAATTGGTAAGAAAACTGGGGTTTTTGTCATTGAAAATCTTTACTAAATTACACAGGAACTATAAAGAAAATGTGTCAAAAAGTATTTTTGGATTTTTGGGAATGTAAAAACGGGAAGATAAAAACAATGATCAAATGTTGATAATATCCTTTTGAAAATGAGCTTTGGCCATCACAGTTTGAAATGGGTAAACCTGAAAGAACTCTTTAAGTCCAAGGTCTTAATCAATGAACTCCATTTCTTAAGACCTTGTTGAATGCCCTTACTGTGTGTAGTGGTTAAGTCAATGCAATAAGTCATTAGGATCTCAAATGAACTCAATATCAAACACAACTATGCAAGATAAAAGAGATTAAAAAAGATTGCAAATAGACATATATAAAACTTCATATATTTAAACTCAAAGTTCTACATTAACAAATCTCACAAAAATGAATATCTAACACTTGATTAAACTCTAATCAAGAGTGTTTAACTACAAATCACAAACCCTAAGCCTAGGAGTTTATAAATCATAGCTAAACATGGATTAAGCTATTCCTCTTTAAAGCCTGTTGAACTCAAGCCATTGCTACATCATCAAAAAGATTGTGATGTCTAGCCAAGCATAGCTCCAAGAGACTTCACCACCGAGAACCCACTGGAGATACACATGGTAGCAAACGACAGTGGAAAAATGAACGAAGGATTGTGCAGAAGAGAGAACGAAGGTGTAGAGATGGGAGAGAGATGAAGGAGAGTGTTTGTGTATATTCTTTTGTCGGCTGCTTCTCCTGTTGTCACTTAACCTAAAATAGGTAGTTTTTACAAATCAAGTTGATGGATCGGGTTGTACAGTGGGTAATTTTGTTGAAAATGGTCCGGGTCAGTTCCAATTTGTAGGTTTCATCATGGCGAATTTTTGCCGAAAGATTTTTATTAACTCAGTTTCAAGTTTCACCACGACACAAACACATCCCTTCACCGCGATGAACTTTTCTCGAAGAGTTTTTGCGTGAATTCTTCGTACTTCGCTGTGGCGAACCATCAACGCCGTCACGACAAACTTTCCTGTTGCCCTGTTGACTTGTTGACTTATCATCTTTAGCCTTCACTCCTTGGCTCTTCTTCTTGAGTCTCCTACAATAAACAAATGGCAGTTTGTAGTATCAATTATTCTAGAAAATTAATTTGGTGCAATTAGTAATTATTTGTGACAATTTTACTCTCAAACTACATAAAGCAAAGGTAAGCACTTGAGAGTCAAATTAAGCATAAAATCTAAAAATAAGAGCCAAGAAGTGTAATAAAGACCATGAAAATGTCACCAATTTATATAAGAAACTTGGGTTCAATCAAATTCCCCCACATTTAGACCTTTGTACTCCTGGACAAAGTTTATAAATGTCAGACCCCGATCCCGGGAGCCCGACTATCTCGAGATGTGAGCCCGAGTGGAGCCCATTCCCGAGACACTTGCCTTGCTGAGACCTTAAACTTGACACTCTTACTCTTACTATAGTACCATAGACGTCGGAACCCGTTTTCGGAGCCCAACTTTCGTTGTCCTGAAACCTTGCGCTTATAATCTTGCAGGATTCTTAATTGTAACTCCACCTTCGTGGCAAGCACACACCATGTATACACTAAAATCATGGGCTGACTTATTCATATAATTTGTAGCTTTATGTCTCAAGTTCTCCCTGAAACAAGAATCACCTTAATCGGAGTCATATACTCAAGATACACTCCAAAAACCTAAGAGAGTTCATACCCGAAACATGCCCTCTTAACTGACCTTTCACTTGTTTTAGAACAAACTTTCTCAATTTAACTCCAATTGATACCGGATTTTATGGAGTGAAAGATATGTGTCTTATAAATCCAATGGTTCAAGCCTCACCTCATTTGGAGGTCGTATGAGGGAAATATGCCCAAAACAACGGACCATGCTCACTTCCGAAATCGAATCGAAACTCTTTTGGCGCGATTGCTATAACTTTTAATATAGAGCTTTAAATGTTTTCATTCTTTCACCATATGAAATTAGACATCTAGATCTACAACTCTTATGAAGACTATAAAGGCTGATTCTATCTCCTACATTCTGCAGCGTCCTATTTTTCCATCGTCTGATTTCTATCATCTGGTTTTATATCGTCTGATTTCTATCATCTGGTTTCTATCTTCTGCTTTCCTTCCTTCTGCTTTTCTATCTTCTGATTTCTATCTTCTGCTTTCTTTCCTTCTACTTTTCTATCTTCTGATTTCCTTCCTTCTGATTTCTATCTTCTGATTTCCTTCCTTCTGCTTTTCTATCTTCTGATTTCCTTCCTTCTGCTTTTCTATCTTCTGATTTCTATCTTCTGCTTTTCTATCTTCTGATTTCCTTCCTTCTGATTTCTATCTTCGCTTTCTTTCCTTCGCTTTTCTATCTTCTGATTTCCTTCCTTCTGATTTCTATCTTCGATTTCCTTCCTTCGCTTTTCTATCTTCTCGATTTCCTTCCTTCGCTTTTCTATCTTCTCGATTTCCTTCCTTCGCTTTTCTATCTTGATTTCCTTCCTTCGCTTTTCTATCTTTCGATTTCTATCTTACGCTTTTCTATCTTCGATTTCCTTCCTTCGCTTTTTATCTTCTGATTTCCTTCCTTCGCTTTTCTATCTTCTGATTTCCTTCCTTCCTTTTCTATCTTCGATTTCCTTCATTCGCTTTTCTATCTTCCGATTTCTATCTTCGCTTTTCTATCTTCTGATTTCCTTCCTTCTGATTTCTATCTTCTGATTTCCTTCCTTCTGATTTCTATCTTCTGATTTCCTTCCTTCTGCTTTTCTATCTTCTGATTTCCTTCCTTATTCTTTTTATCTTCTGATTTCCTTCCTTCTGATTTCTATCTTCTGATTTCCTTCCTTCTGCTTTTCTATCTTCTGATTTCTTAGTAAGGATCATATCTTTTGACTCCGAACTCCAAATTTAGCAAACGATATACCCTTGGAAAACTCTAAACTCCTACTACAATCTTCATGAAGACTCATTGATCTAATTCATACCAAGAGGGTCTAATATTGAGGTAATCTTGTCAAATTTTAGGAAAATTTGACAGACATCCCCTTAAAATGCAACTACCCAATTTTCAATTCTAAGACTTCCACCGCATAAAACTCATCATACAACCTCATATAACATGATTAAACCCTAAGGTATCTTCAAACACCATTCAAGCAACAGCCACACCCTTAATCATCTATCATATCCAAACTATAACAATGATTCAATTGTCTTAAACATACATGGATTTCTCAAAATACATTAAAACCGAACATTTTGCTTTCATAATTCATTAATTCCATCTTCATCAAATCATGTCATATTCATACAATGCTTTAGTGGGCATTTCAAGCCAAATTACAATGAAGTTTCAAAATACAATATCTTCTCAAAATGCAACTAAAGCATTGTTTTACAAAAATCATTTCAAAACAAAATCAAAAGAAAAACTTGAGTAAATGCCTTTAAGCTTGCTCCTCGGGATCCCGCTCATTTCTGGAAAATTTTAGGGGTGAGCTTTAGCTCCGTGGGTAACACATTTATATTTATATATCAAGCAATCCTATTAGTTATTCATACTTTTAGCAATCTTTCAATACAATCATAATACATGCATCATGCAATGTTCATCAATACTCAAACATAATTTCTCACAATTCAAACATTCATCATTCTTGCATTTTCATGTATTCACATATGAAACACATCAAATGGCTCGGTAAGTCCTTATTCTTGGCAACCATATAGTCTCATTTCATGAGTCTATATGGGCAAATCTTTAGAGTCCAAAATGTTGGATCATCCTATGCCACAATCAGGCAGTAGGGGCGAAGGCTTCATGGTCAATGTGCACGTGATGTTCTTAGGACAATACCTTACCCACATAACATAGCAATCATGAATCATACAAGGAAATTGGACTGTTCTTATCCAATTCATTGTTTCTTTGAAATCATCTTTTCATACATCGTTCATGCCTTTCATTATATTCATTCAACAAGTTTCTTCATGACATTTTCAATCATCATCAAGCATTTAATACACTCACATTCATCATTCCATCACACACATTTAATACAACAACCAAGTGATCAAAGCTCATTAATGTCATGCATTTATTTACATTTGTAGCTTATATACATAAAGATAAATATGAAACCCACCTTTTATCCTTGCTTAAACTTGCCTAAGGAAGTTCCTCTCCTTGTTCTTCTCCTCTTTCTTGTCCTCCTTCAAGCATAACAAGAAAATAACCCCATATCAACATAGGGTTTAGAAATTGAAATACCTAAAATCTAAATCATGAAATTCATAAGAGAATCACTAGACCCATCTTATTCTTCATCTTTCTAACCAAAACCCAAACAAAAACTTAACCTTAAACCAAGAACTTACCTTAAATCCTTAACCAACTAAGTGGTTTCTTGGTTCAAAGTGA
The DNA here is from genome assembly GCA_029891385.1 of Erythroxylum novogranatense. NCBI lineage: Eukaryota > Viridiplantae > Streptophyta > Magnoliopsida > Malpighiales > Erythroxylaceae > Erythroxylum > Erythroxylum novogranatense. The sequence continues at coordinate 90,717,287 of CM057225.1, read as the reverse complement.
AGCTTAGACTCTCCTCCACACTTTTTTCTTGGACTTTCTTCAAAACCCACTCACTTTCATGGAAATGCCAAACCCTAACAAGCCTCTTCTTTCTCCTTTTCCTCCCTCCTTTCACGACACTCTTCTTTCCTCTCCTCCAAATTTCGTTTCTATCTTCTTTTCCTACAAAATCACTTATCTCCTTCCTTATATACTCCTTTCTAAATTACTTAAGCCCAATAAGCCTAAGCCCAACTTACTTCCTTCTTCTTTCTTCTTCTTCTTTTTCATTTCTCCTCCTTACTTACTCAAGCCCACTAACTCTTCTCCTTCAAGCCCATTGCATTGAATTCCTCTCTTCTTTCTCACTTCATTTGGACCCAAAGCCCAATTAATACATTAATTACACCTAACTCACCTAAGTCCAACTAACATATTTAACTTCATAAATTCTTCACCTAACTCATTAATGCTATTATATATTAATTTATGACACCTTAATTAATGCTAATCTAACTTAATCAATTTAATCTAATCATGATTAATCCTAAAAAATTTTGGGCCTAACATTTCTCCCCCCCTTAAGAAATTTCGTCCTCGAAATTCTTACCTGAGTCATTGAAGAGGTGTTGATACTTCTCCTTCATTGCATCCAAAGGTTCCCACGTCGCCTCTTCAACTGCATGATTCCTCTACAGGACCTTGACTAGCTTGATTGTCTTGTTCCTGAGGATCTTATCCTTGCTATCCAGAATTGCCACAGGTCTTTCTTCATAACTCAAATCATCGGTCAGCTGAACTTCTGAGGTCTGAATGATGTGAGAAGCATATGATCTGTACCTCCTCAGCATCGAGACATGGAACACATCATGAATCTGCGACAATTCTGACGGCAATGCTAACCTATAGGCCAACGGCCCAATCCTTTCCAATACTTCATACAGACCCACATACCGAGGGCTTAACTTCCCCTTCTTACCGAATCTCATAACTCCCTTCCATGGAGACGTCTTGAGGAACACCTTGTCACCCACTGCATGTTCCATTTCTTTTCTGTTAGCATCGGCTGTCAAGACCCGATCCCGAGATCGGATCCCAACTCAAACTATTTATACCTTAATATTTACGCTCATGCTCTTGCTTACATTCCACACCTATTGGACCCGTTTCCAGAGCCCAAAATTTTGGAGCCCTAAAGCTTGCGCTCCCTACTTTGCAGCGTTTGATGCTGTGGTTCCATAAGGGTGATGAGCGTACACTACCTAATCATCAAAATCACATTTAAAATTGTTCATATCAATGTAGCTTAAGGCCTCACGTTCACACAGAGGCAAGAATCACCTTAATCGGAGTCATATAACTCAAGATACACTCCAAAAATCTAAGAGAGTTCATACCCGAAACATGCCCCCTTAACTGACCTTTCACTTGTTTTAGAACACTTTCTCAATTTAACTCCAATTGATACCAAATTTTATTAAGTGAAAGATATGTGTCTTATAAATCCAATGGTTCAAGCCTCACCTCATTTGGAGGTCGTTTGAGAGAATTATGCCCGAAACATTGGACCATGCTCACTTCTGAAATCGGATTGAAACTCTTTTGGCGCGATTTGCTATAAATTTTAATCTATAGCTCCAAATGCTTTCGTTATTTCACCATACGAAAGTAGAGATCTAGATCTACAACTCTCATGAAGACTACAAAGGCTGATTCTATCTCCTACATTCTGCAGTCATTCTATTTTTCCATCGTCTCGATTTCTATCATCCGGTTTTCTATCGTCGATTTCTATCATCCGGTTTTCTATCGCCCGATTTCTATCATCCGGTTTTCTATCGCCCGATTTCTATCATCCGGTTTTCTATCGCCCGCTTTCCTTCCTTCTCGCTTTTCTATCTTCTGATTTCTATCTTCCTTTCCTTCCTTCGCTTTTTTATCTTCCGATTTCTATCTTACGCTTTCCTTCCTTTCGCTTTTCTATCTTCCGATTTCTATCTTCGCTTTCCTTCCTTCGCTTTTCTATCTTCGATTTCCTTCCTTCGATTTCTATCTTCCGATTTCCTTCCTTCGCTTTTTATCTTCGATTTCTATTTTTCGCTTCCTTCCTTCCTCGCTTTTCTATCTCCGATTTCCTTCCTTCGCTTTTTATCTTCGATTTCCTTCCTTCGCTTTTTATCTTCGATTTCCTTCCTTCGATTTCTATCTTCGGTTTCTATCGCCCGCTTTCCTTCCTTCGCTTTTATCTTCGATTTCTATCTTCGCTTTCCTTCCTTCGCTTTTCTATCTTCGATTTCTATCTTCGCTTTCCTTCCTTCTGCTTTTCTATCTTCTGATTTCCTTCCTTCCGATTTCCTTCCTTCCGATTTCTATCTTCTGATTTCCTTCCTTCTGCTTTTTATCTTCTGATTTCCGTCCTTCTGATTTCTATCTTCTGATTTCCTTCCTTCTGCTTTTCCATTTTCTGATTTCCTTCCTTCTGCTTTTTATCTTCTAATTTCTATCTTCTGCTTTTCTATCTTCTGATTTCCTTCCTTCTGATTTTCTTGTAAGGCTCATATCTTTTAACTCCGAACTCCAAATTTACCAAACGATATACCCTTGGAAAGCTCTAACCTTCTACTACAATATTCATGAAGGCTCATTTATCTAATTCAAGTCCTACGAAGGTCAAAATTGAGATAAGTCTGTCAAATTTTTGGGAAATTTGACATGCTCTTCCTCGAAAGTACATCTATTCAATTTTTCAATCCTAATACTTCCACTGCGTAAGACTCATCATACAACCTCATATAACATGATTAAACCCTAAGGTATCTTCAAACACCATTCAAGCAACAACCACACTCTTAATCATCTATCATATCCAAACTATAATAATGATGCAATTGGCTTAAACATGCATGGATTTCTCAAAATACATTTGAACTTAGCGTTCTTGCATTTCATTTACGCTCAAAGTGAGTAGCTTATAATGCTTTAGTGGGCATTTCAAGCCCTTTTACAACATAGTTCAAATACACTTCGAGAATACTACACTTTTCTTAAATGCATCTAAAGCATTGTTTACAACAATTTGCTTGAAATACATCAAAACATAATTCTTGGAGTATGCCTTGAGCTCATTCTTCATGATCCCGATCTTTACCGGAGATGGGACGGGAAGGTGGGGTGAGCTTTAAGCTCGTGTGTAACATCCCACCCCCTCCTGGAAGGGTAAAATAGTAAAATTGGCATAGGATGGGATTGATAAGGAATAATCATTACTGTTCATGCATAATAGGATTGATACACATTATTAATTGTGTACATGGAATTACGGTAAATGCATTCATGACATTCCCGGTAATTGGGCCTAACGGTATTTTATTGTGATTAACGTGGTTATGGGATTTGAAAAATTGTTCTGAGTGCGCTATTAAGCGTTTTACATTTTTGGGATTTATAGAAATTTTTCTGGAATTTTCCGGAGAAAATTCCTTGACCGCAAAATCACCCAGAATCGGCCTAAACTTGTTTTGGAGTAGAAAAGGTGATTGTTGTGATTGAAAAATTATTTGGAATGCACTGTTACCTGTTTTATAATTTTAGGGAATTTCATTAATTCTCAGAAAAATAATTAGGAAATTTTGGATCGGATAAATCGCCAATTCATGAAAATTCGATTCTCATAGTAAAAATCGCTACCCAATGGTACTGTAATATTGGGTATATTATTTTGGGACTGAAATTAGGTCATTGGAGTTAATCGGGTAAATTTTTGATCTGAATTAGAATAATAATATTTTGACTTTTCCTATAAAAGTGGACCAATGAGAAGTTGCCACTAAAAGTTACATTAAATGCATTTCCTCTCCATTCTCTCGGTTTTGCTTGCTTTAAAAGAAAGAAAAGATGAAATTAATACCTTTGTTCTTGTTCATCCGAACCCAAACTTCTCCTACACAAACTCCATCAACTTTTGCTCTCTTCTCATCTTTCTCCATCGCTTCAAGCTCCTCTCTTTGATTCCCTCAAAGCTAGAAGATGAGTCTTGAGCATACTTGAGAAGGAAAGGTGGTTGGTACCTTGGTGTAGGAGTTACAAGTTGGTTGTTGAAGGTTTGAAGGAGGGTTTGAATTAGGTAAGTTTTCATTAAGTTTTGATCTTTAAATGTGTTTTTACATGGAAATAAATGTCATGATAGTATGGGGGTAGTTAATATAAGGATTTAAAGCATGTATAAAGTTCATGTAGACATTAAAGTGTTGATTATATGATTTAAAGTAAGGGGCATAAAGCTAAGTGATGACTGAATTGAAAGTAATGATATGGTTTGATTTTGAATTGATTATGGATAATTAATTGAGTATCTGAATTGAGGAATTTAATGCTGTAAATTTTTCAGTATTAACCCTAGTATCTGTGTGACTGGAGTAAGATTTAATTTGTATTTATTGTGATGTTTAATGATGTGAAAAGGTATTGAAGTGGTTGAACTAAGGTTAACCTTAAATCTGGAAAGTTGGAATTATAAGTGATGTTACTGTTTTATTCATAACTTATTGTGTAGAAATGCAAATGAGGTAAGGTTAGCGGCCACTGAAACTTTGGACTGTTGGCTCCAATTTAGTGTGAAATAAGTGTTGTTGAATTCCATTGATAGAAGGGTGAAATTTTGAATGGGAAAGTTACTGTTCCATTGTCTGTGAACAGTAACCGCAACCATGACATCTGAGTTTGATGATTTTTATGAATTAATTGAGATGGAATTTGGGAGAATGGTCTTCATGGAAGTTGTAGCATATTGAATTATCTTTCCATTTCTACTGATCTTGCTATTTTTAGAATTGTGTATTGGGAGATATGAATTGATTACTAATGACTGGTTTTGAGCATTTTGGATGAAACCTAGCTTAAGTGTGATTTTGTGAGTTTACTGATTGGAGGCAATTTTAACATTTTATGTGGACTGAATTGGTGTGAGTGAGCTTCTGAAAAGTTGTAGAGGAAGAGATTATCTTGAAATTGATATTTGGTATGTAATTTTTTAGAAGTCAGAATTGGGAGATATGATTTTTCAAAACTGATCCTACATTAGGTTATGAATGGTCGATGATAATGAAACTTCCATAACAATTTTGAAATTGTTAGAGATCGAATTGGATGTTGAGTGCTTCATGAAAATTGAAGTTTGAGATGTTATCTTTACAAGGATATAAAGTTCTGATTTTATTGACTTATATACTGGAAGTTATGCTTCTTGTAAGATTACTGCCCAAAGTGAAGGATTTCAGGGACAGTGACATTGAATGAATTAATGGACTGGTTTAGAAATAGAATTTGATTTTGGATTGTAATTATTACTGGATGACTGTAATAACTGAAACGGGTTTATCTTGAATACGGATTTTATTTACTTACTGTGTTTGCCGTGTGAACGTGGAGTTAATGGCTACAAAAAAAAAGAAAAAAAAAGTGGATACTGAATTTTAAATCGACTGATGTAGTACGCCACTCTCGTGGGACACGGACTCGGATATCACCAACGATATCGGGTTCGGGTCTTATGGGTGTGGGGTGTTACATTTGGGTGACACATTTATATTTAGGCTAATAAGCTACATTGCTTCATTAATCATACTTTTAGCAACTTGCATAGAAATCATGCAATCATGCAATTCATGAAATTTATCAATCTCAAAACATAATGTTCATGCTTCATATCATTCTCATTCTTGCAAAATATACGCTAACATGTAAACACATAGCTGATGGTTCGAAAAGTCCACGAGTTACTGATGAGCTACACAAGTGTAGTCATATGCTGAGGAGTCCTAAAAGGAACATCCTATGCCACAATCGGCAAATGGCGAAGGCTATCTTGGTCGACGTGCACATGACTTCATTGGTGGACTTAACTAACCCACATAACATTTAATTTCATGCATAAAAGCTGGACTTGTCTTGTCCGCTGACTAATTTTCTGAAAATGGATATTCAAGCATCCATAAAGCTGATCATGCTTAAAGCACATTTCATGCTTAGCTCACATTTCATGATCTCATTCATGCTCATCCAATTTATGGCAATTTCAAGCAATGTCATGCACTAATCAATTTCTCACCTAATGGCAATCATCCATCAATTTATACACAATCAAAAGTCAATCAATGCTCATTCTAAATTAGTTGGAAAAACATTAATTTTCCTTAGTTAAGATAATATTTAAGCATTACTAACATAAAGATAAAAGTGAAACCCACCTTAAATCCTGGCTTAAGCTTGCCTAAGGAAGTTCCTCTTCTTGTTCTCCTCTTCTTTCTTGTCCTCCTTCATTCATGGCAAGGAAAGAACCTCACATCATTTAGGGTTTCTAAAATTGAAAAACCTAATGAACCCTAATCATGAAATCAACCCTAGAATCACTAAACCCATCTTCTTTCTAAGCTTTCTAAACCATAAAATCAAGCCAAACTCAAACTACATTTCATAACTTACCTTGAATCTTTACTCAACCCAAGGGTTTCTTGTATCAAAATAAAGCTTAGACTCTCCTCTTCACTTTTTCTTCTTGCTCTTTCTTCAAAACTCACTCACTTTCATGGAAATGCCAAAACCCTAGCAAGCTCCTTTCTTCTTCTCCTTTCTTTCCTCTTCTACGTAAACTTCTCCCTCTTCTCCTTTAAATTTCGTAAATCTCACTTCTTCCTACACTAACTCACTTGAACTCCTCCTTTTATACTTCTTCTCTAATCCACTTAAGCCCAAAAGGCCCAAGCCTTCATTTAATTCCTTCTTCTTTCATTTTCCTACATCCTCCTTACTTCCTCTTTATCCTACAACTTACTTAGGCCCAATTATCTTTAAGCCCATTTTATCTTTCTTTTCTTTCCTACCTCATTAAAACCCAACTAATTCATTTAATTCCATTAACTCATTACCTAACATCTTTAATGCCAACTCATATTACTCAATGTCAAGTTAATTAATGTTAACATAATTTACTTAATTACTCTAATCATGCTTAATTACATAAAAATTTTGGGGCTAACATTTCTCCCCCCCTTAAGAAATTTTGTCCTCGAAATTCTTACCTGACTCATTGAAGAGGTGTGGATACTTCTCCTTCATTGCATCCAAGGGTTCCCGTCGCCTCTTCAATTGCATGATTTCTCCAAAGGACTTTAACTATTTGAATTGTCTTGTTTCGTGAACTTTCTCCTTGCTATCTAGAATCGCTCATCGACATCTCCTCATAGCTCGGATCATCGCCATTTGAACCTCTCGAGGTTCGAATTATGTGAGAAGGATCTAATCTGCACCTTCTCAACATAGAAACATGAAAACGTCGTGGATCCGAGACAACTCGAGGCAATGCTAATCTGTAAGCTAACGGTCCGATCCTCTCTAGAATTTCATACGGACCCACATATCGAGGGCTTAACTTCCCTTTCTTGTCAATCTCATAACTCCTTCCATGGAGACGTCTTGAGGAACACCTTGTCACCCATCGTGATAATCCATTTCTTTTCTCATTAGCATCGGCATAGCTTTTCATTCTGCCCTAGGCGGCCTTAAGTCATTTGTTTGATTACCTCCACTTTCTCAATCGTCATCCGACCAACTCGTCCCACTAGCTTCCTCTCACCTTCCTCATCCCAAAGATATCGGAGTCCTGCATCTTCTGCCATAAAGGGCTTCATAAGGAGCCATCTGTATGCTCGAATGGTACGAATTGTTGTAAGCAAATTCGACCAATGGCAAATGATCATCCCATGCTCCTCTGAAGTCCATGACACATGCTCTAAACATCCCCTCTAGAGTCTGGATTGTCCTCTCAGACTGATCATCCGTCTGAGGATGAAATGATGTGCTGAAATTCAATTTAGTTCCTAATGCTTCCTACAGACTTCCCCAAAATCTCGAGGTGAATCGAGGATCCCTGTTGGATACTATAGAATCCGGAACTCCATGCAACCTTACCACTTCATCAATGTATTTCTTTGCGAAGACTTGCAAGGAATCTGTTTGCCTAATTGCCAGGAAATGGGCTGACTTGGTTAACCGATCAACAATAACCCAAATGGCATCATGCTTCTTGCTGGTCCTCGGTAAACTCATCAGAAAATCCATTGTGATCCTTTGCCACTTCCATTCAGGAATGGACAATGGCTGCAACATGCCTGAAGGTGCCTGGTATTCAACCTTGACTTGCGACACGAGAGACATCCGCTCACATACTGCTACATCCCTCTTCATGCCTTTCCACCGAAATGTTCCTTCAAATCTCAGACATTCGGTGTTGTTCAGGTGCATGGAATAAGGCGCATTGTGTGCCTCATCCATGATCTCATCCTTAACTAATTTATCATTCGGGATACATAACCTGTTTCCGACTACCATTAGCCCATCATCTCTCACTACCACTTCAGACTGCTTACCATTCTCAGATTTCCTCACGGCTTATTCATTCAGATCCCGCTCCTGCAACTCCTTAACTTTCTCTCTAAGTATCGGCCTCACCCTGAATTGAGCAAGAATACAATCTGACTGATCCTATTTTAGACTTATCTTAAGCTTGGCCATTTGCTCCAATAGAGGCAAGTAAACTGCCTGAACATAAGCTATCGATGACTTCCTACTCAATGCATCCGCCACTACATTAGCCTTGCCTGGATGATACTCTATCATCAGGTCATAGTCCTTGAGCAACTCTAACCATCTTCTCTGCCTCAGATTCAGTTCTTTCTGGCTCATGATGTACGTAAGACTTTTGTGATCCGTGAAAACCCTTGTCTGAACCCCATACAGATAGTGTCTCCATATCTTTAAGGCAAAAATCACTGCTACCAATTCCAGATCATGAGTCGGATAATTCAACTCATATGGTTTCAATCGCCGTGAAGCATAGGCTATCACTTTGTCATTCGCATTAACACACAACCTAAGCCTCTTCTCAAGCATCATCAGTATCAGATACCCCGATCTCCATCAAGGTGATTAAAATGGGAGCACTAGTTAACGCCGCTTAAGCTCCTCAAAACTCACTTGGCAATCCTCATTCCAGATAAAGCTGCGATTCTTCCTTAACAGCTTAGTCATAGGGGCAGCTATTATTAAGAATCCTTCCACAAACCTTCTGTAATATCCTGCCAGGCCTAGAAAACTCCGTACCTCTTTTACTGTCTTAGGCTCTTGCCAATTCACTACTGCTTCCACTTTTCTCGGATCAACATGAATTCCTTTGCTGGAAATCACATGTCCAAGGAAAACTACTTCATGCAGCCAAAATTCACACTTGCTAAATTTGGCATACAGCTCCTGCTCTCTCAATCTCTGCAATACTATCCTGAGATGCTGTTCATGCTCTCCTTCATCCTTAGAATAGACCAGAATGTCATCAATGAACACTATGACAAACTGATCTAAGAACTCCTGAAAAACCCTATTCATAAGGTCCATGAATGGAGTGGAGCATTGGTCATCCGAATGGCATGACCTCGAACTCATAGTGCCGTGGCGGGTCTCGAAGTCGTCTTGTTAACATCGACTCTCGATTCGGAGTTGATGATAACTTTGATCCGAGGTCGATCTTCCAAAAGACCCTTGCTCCTGCGGTGATCAAATGATCATCTATCCTAGGTAAAGGATATCTGTTTAATCGTCACCTTGTTAAGCTTCCTCAGAATCTATACACATGTGCCATGTCCCATCCTTCTTCTTAACAAATAGAATTGGCGCTCCCCAAGGTGATGAACTTGGCCTGATAAACTGCTTCTCCAACAACTCCTCTAACTTCTCCTTAAGCTCCCTTAACTCATTTGGAGCCATCTCAGATGGTGGTATCGAGATTGGCGGCTCCGGAATCAAGTCAATTTCAACTCAATTTCTCACCGGCACAACCCCGGTAATTCTTCGGGAATACATCAGGAAACTCCCTCACAACCTGATAATCTTCTAATCTGACCACATTCAATTATGAATCCACTACATGCGCCAAAAAGGCCTCACACCCTTGGCTCATCATATTGTCAGCTAACATAGCCGAAATGATCCTAAGACCTGGCGCCTTCCTCGTCCCCTTGAAAACCACTTTCTGATCATTGCCAGATCAAACTCTACTTCTTTCAAACTACAATCTAGCTTCGCCTTATACTTCTCCATGACATCCATCCCCAAAATGACATCCAACCCTTGAAGGTCTAGAGGTAGTAGATCTACTACCAGTCTAGCACCGTCGATACTGAGCTCGCAATTCTTATAAATCAAACTGATCACCACCTTACTCCCTAAAGGAGTAATAACAACCAAAAAATTGTCCATAATCTCAGGACATACAGCATGCATATTCATACTTGAGGAAACAAATGAGTGTGTGGAGCCAGATCAATTAACACATAAACATGAGAGTCAAATAAGCGAGCCATACCACCACAACTTCAGAGCAACTCTGACTTCCTCTCGGTCATGGCAAATACTCTAGTTGGTGCTCGACCTGTGCCCTTGGTCTCCCTGCAGATTAGCCTCTTGATCGCCTCCAGAATCGCCTACTTCAGAATCGGCCCGGTTCCCACTGCCTCTGCTCGCCTCGAGCTTGAGCATGGGAACCCTCCTGTCTCGACCTCTGGGACAATCTCTCATCATATGCCCTTCTCTCCACACCGAAACAACCACCAAAGACCTTGAGACACCTCCCGGATGAAACTTCCCGCATTGATCACACCGAGGATACTTGCCCTTCCACGACTTCCCCGAGCCTCCCACACTAGAGACTGCTCGAAATTGCTTTGGGATCGCCGACTCTTGGCAGACCACCACCGCCCATGCCACTGAGTATGATGGGTCTGGTGCTCCTCCCAGTGCTTGGAGCACTCACTCCCTTCTGGAAGATTGCTCTGTTCTTCCTTTTCCTACTCACTTCAGCCTTAATATTCTCCAGCTTCTCAGCCTGGAGCGCTGCATCTACCAACTGCTGATAGTCATGGAAATTATGGATCAGCACCTTCTCCCTGATCCCTAGGTGTAGTCCGCTCTCAAACTTGCGGCACTTATCCTCTTCTGTCGCCACAATATTTGTTGCATATCGAGACAGTTGAGTGAATTTCAGCTCATATTCACTCACGCTCTGCTCCCTCTGTGTGAGGCTCAGAAACTCCCTGGCCTTCTCTTGGATGTAAACCCTCAAGAAGTACTTCCTCCTGAAAACCTCTAGAAACTCCTTCCATGTCGCCTGAGGTACTACTCGATCAGGGCACTTGCTCCCACCAAAGGCAACAGATCCCCCGCAATAAACTAGCTGCATACTCTACCCTCTCCCCATCTGAGCACTTCATCTGAATCAGGACCCTCTCGGTCCTCTTCAACCATGCTTCTGCCTCCTCAGGATTAGTAGTCCCGCTGAAATCGATAGCCCCATACTTCCGGAGCTTGTCATACTGCCCACTCCGATCTGCTGGAGCTGGCATCTGAGCTTGTGGTCCTTGGCCCATGACATGGATGAAAGCCTGGGAGAAGGCCTGAAAGAGCTGGGGATCTACTTGAGGCATAGGAGGGGGCTGGAGTGGCACTTCATTCTGCACACTCGGTGCCTCTGAATCTGAAACAGGATGGTCCCCGATCCCGGGAATGTGGGATTCATCCGCCTCCCCTCGAGAGCCTGATCGAGCTTGAGCTCCTCGAGTTCTTCTTCAAGGCGGCATATTACTCCTTTTAGTGAAAACATTTCAAATCTTTAGCTCATGCTTGTAAGACAAGTTCAAATCATGTAAAACAATTCAAAATCAATGATGCATATACTGTATTTAAAACAAGTTTAAAGCTCACGTAACATGATGTATGCTTGACTCTACTCTTGAGGCTACCCACTAGGTTCCTAGGAAATCATAAACCTAGAGTCGCCTCGATACCACAGATGTCAAGACCCGATCCGAGACCGGATCCCAACTCAAACTATTTATACCTTAACATTTACGCCATGCTCTTGCTTACATTCCACACCTATTGGACCCGCTTCAGAGCCCAAAATTTTGAGCTCTAAAGCTTGCGCCCCTACTTTTGCAGCGCTTGATCTGTGTGGTTCCATAAGGGTGATGAGTGTACACTACCTAATCATCAAAATCACATTTAGACTTGTTCATATCAATGTAGCTTAAGGCCTCACGTTCACACAGAGGCAAGAATCACCTTAATCGAAGTCATATAACTTAAGATACACTCCAAAAATCTAAGAGAGTTCATACCCGAAACATGCCCCCTTAACTGACCTTTCACTTGTTTTAGACCACTTTCTCAATTTAACTCCAATTGATACCAAATTTTATGAAGTAAAATATATGTTTCTTATAAATCCAATGGTTCAAGCCTCACCTCATTTGGAGGTCGTATGAGAGAATTATGCCCAAAACATTGGACCATGCTCACTTCTGAAATCGGATTGAAACTCTTTTGGCGCGATTTGCTATAAATTTTAATCTATAGCTCCAAATGCTTTCGTTCTTTCACCATACAAAAGTAGACATCTAGATCTACAACTCTCATGAAGACTACAAAGGCTGATTCTATCTCCTACATTTTGCGTTGTCCTATTTTTCCATCGCCCCGATTTCTATCATCCGGTTTTCTATCGTCCGATTTCTATCATCCGGTTTTCTATCGTCGATTTCTATCATCCGGTTTTCTATCGCCTCGATTTCTATCATCCGGTTTTCTATCGCCCGCTTTCCTTCCTTCGCTTTTCTATCTTCCGATTTCTATCTTCCGCTTTCCTTCCTTACGCTTTTTATCTTCGATTTCTATCTTCCGCTTTCCTTCCTTCGCTTTTCTATCTTCGATTTCTATCTTGTTTTCCTTCCTTCTACTTTTCTATCTTCCGATTTCCTTCCTTGATTTCTATCTTCCGATTTCCTTCCTTCGCTTTTATCTTGATTTCTATCTTCGCTTTCCTTCCTTCGCTTTTCTATCTCGATTTCCTTCCTTCGATTTCTATCTTCCGATTTCCTTCCTTCGCTTTTATCTTCCGATTTCCTTCCTTCGCTTTTTATCTTCCGATTTCCTTCCTCGATTTCTATCTTCCGGTTTCTATCTTACGCTTTCCTTCCTTCGCTTTTTATCTTGATTTCTATCTTACGCTTTCCTTCCTTCCTTTTCTATCTTCCGATTTCTATCTTCCGCTTCCTTCCTACGCTTTTCTATCTTCGATTTCCTTCCTTGTGATTTCTATCTTCGATTTCCTTCCTTACGCTTTTTATCTTCGATTTCCGTCCTTGATTTCTATCTTCGATTTCCTTCCTACCTTTTCCATCTTCCGATTTCCTTCATTCTCGCTTTTATCTTCCGATTTCTATCTTACGCTTTTCTATCTTCGATTTCCTTCCTTCGATTTTCTTGTAAGGCTCATATCTTTTAACTCCGAACTCCAAATTTACCAAACGATATACCTTGAAAGCTCTAACCTTCTACTACAATATTTATGAAGGCTCATTTATCTAATTCAAGTCCTACGAAGGTCAAAATCTGAGATAAGTTCTGTCAAATTTTTGGGAAATTTGATGACTCTTCCTGAAAGTACATCTATTCAATTTTTCAATCCTAATACTTCCACCTGCGTAAGACTCATCATACAACCTCATATAACATGATTAAACCCTAAGGTATCTTCAAACACCATTCGAAGCAACAGCCACACTCTTAATCATCTATCATATCCAAACTATAATAATGATGCAATTGGCTTAAACATGCATGGATTTCTCAAAATACATTTGAACTTAGCGTTCTTGCATTTCATTTACGTTCCAAGTGAGTAGCTTATAATGCTTTAGTGGGCATTTCAAGCCCTTTTACAACATAGTTCAAATACACTTCGAATACTACACTTTTCTTAAATGCATCTAAAGCATTGTTTACAACAATTTGCTTGAAATACATCAAAACATAATTCTTGGGTATGCCTTGAGCTCATTCTTCATGATCCCGATCTTTACCGGAGATGGGACGGGAAGGTGGGGTGAGCTTTCGCTCGTGGGTGACACATTTATATTTAGGCTAATAAGCTACATTGATTCATTAATCATACTTTTAGCAACTTGCATAGAAATCATGCAATCATGCAATTCATGAAATTTATCAATCTCAAAACATAATGTTCATGCTTCATATCATTCTCATTCTTGCAAAATATACGCTAACATGTAAACACATAGCTGATGGTTCGAAAAGTCCACGGGTTACTGATGAGCTACACAAGTGTAGTCATATGCTGAGGAGTCCTAAAAGGAACATCCTATGCCACAATCGAGGCAGCCAGCGAAGGCTATATTGGTCGACGTGCACATGACTGCCGGTGAACTTAACTAACCCACATAACACTTAATTTCATGCATAAAAGCTGGACTTGTCTTGTCCGCTGACTAATTTTCTGAAAATGGATATTCAAGCATCCATAAAGCTGATCATGCTTAAAGCACATTTCATGCTTAGCTCACATTTCATGATCTCATTCATGCTCATCCAATTTATGGCAATTTCAAGCAATGTCATGCACTAATCAATTTCTCACCTAATGGCAATCATCCATCAATTTATACACAATCAAAATTCAATCAATGCTCATTCTAAATTAGTTGGAAAAATATTAATTTTCCTTAGTTAAGATAATATTTAAGCATTACTAACATAAAGATAAAAGTGAAACCCACCTTATATCCTTGCTTAAGCTTGCCTAAGGAAGTTCCTCTTCTTGTTCTCCTCTTCTTTCTTGTCCTCCTTCATTCATGGCAAGGAAAGAACCTCACATCATTTAGGGTTTCTAAAATTGAAAAACCTAATGAACCCTAATCATGAAATCAACCCTAGAATCACTAAACCCATCTTCTTTCTAAGCTTTCTAAACCATAAAATCAAGCCAAACTCAAACTACATTTCATAACTTACCTTGAATCTTTACCTAACCCAAGGGTTTCTTGTATCAAAATAAAGCTTAGACTCTCCTCTTCACTTTTTCTTCTTGCTCTTTCTTCAAAAACTCACTCACTTTCATGGAAATGCCAAACCCTAGCAAGCTCCTTTCTTCTTCTCCTTTCTTTCCTCTTCTACGTAAACTTCTCCCTCTTCTCCTTTAAATTTCGTAAATCTCACTTCTTCCTACACTAACTCACTTAAACTCCTCCTTTTATACTTCTTCTCTAATCCACTTAAGCCCAAAAGGCCCAAGCCTTCATTTAATTCCTTCTTCTTTCATTTTTCCTACATCCTCCTTACTTCCTCTTTATCCTACAACTTACTTAGGCCCAATTATCTTTAAGCCCATTTTATCTTTCTTTTCTTTCCTACCTCATTAAAACCTAACTAATTCATTTAATTCCATTAACTCATTACCTAACATCTTTAATGCCAACTCATATTACTCAATGTCAAGTTAATTAATGTTAACATAATTTACTTAATTACTCTAATCATGCTTAATTACATAAAAATTTTGGGGCTAACATCGGCATAGCTTTTCATTCTGTCCTGGGCGGCCTTAAGTCGCTGTTTGATTACCTCCACTTTCTCAACTGTCATCTGGACCAACTCTGGTCCCACTAGCTTCCTCTCACCTTCCTCATCCCATCATATCGGAGTCCTGCATCTTCTGCCATAAAGGGCTTCATAAGGAGCCATCTGTATGCTCGAATGGTACGAATTGTTGTAAGCAAATTCGACCAACGACAAATGATCATCCCATGCTTCTCTGTGTTGGACCAATGGCGGTTGACAAATTAAATCTCTTTATGTTTTGATAATAATAAAATATTTAAAAATAGTTAAGAAATTATTTCAGGTTTTAGTCAATGGAAGGATTAAGCAAATCGAGATGAGCAAGCGACTAATCAATAAGGAATTTAGTTGGGTATTGTCTTCTTGACAAAAATGGCATAAAGCACAAGGAAAGTAAAGGATTTGATGATACAAGTCCACTTAATTCATGGTTTGATTATAACTAGTTTATTAAAGCAAGACAAGTAACTTATATGAAGAAGTATCAAGACAAGTCGATTTTTACGTAACAAGTCGACTTATTGGAAAGCGGAGCTAAAATTTTTACTTAAAATGATTAAAACAAGTCGATTTATTTGGTTCGACAAGTCGATTTATTTATGCATGATTCAACTCCAACGGCTCTATTTGATAAAATGGAATGGAGGTGATGAAGGAACGGCTATATCCAATCAAGCAACGCTAGTTGAGCTCCAATGACTATATTTCTTCAACTATAAATAGAGGATGAAGCAAGGAGAATAGATATAAGTTCCATAAGCTCAAATACTCTCTTATTGCTTTACATTGCTCAATATTGCTCTTATATTGTTACTTATTACTTTGAGCATTTGTTCTTCAATTTTACATTGTGTTGGTAAAATTGAGTGGCTAGAGGAAAGGTCACGTGAGGTAGGATTTGTCTTAGTAATACAAATCGTATGTAAAGGTCGCTGAGCCGAATTCAAGTGAAGTTGTAAAAGTTCACACTCAACTACAAAGTGTGCAATAAAGTTGTTGGCAAAATCCTAAGTGGGAGCTTAGGTAGAGGACGTAGGTCATAGCACCGAACCTCTATAAAAACGAGTGTTTGATCTTCTTCCTTACACTATTTCATTTAAGGTTATTTAAATTACTTTTGTGTGTTTAACTTCGATTTTATTGTAGAAATTATCAAAGAATTTCAAGATCTATTCAACCCCCTTCTAGATCACTTACAATTGGTATCGAGCGAAGTATATCTGGATGGCACACAACAACCTAGCGGAAGAAGGTAACACTAATAATCGTCCTCCATTATTTAATGGTACTAATTACTCTTCTTGGAAAAATCCTATGAAGTACCATATCATTAGCGAGGAGTTGAATCATCGAAGATTATTATCTTGGACTCCAAGCCCTCCGAAGAAAATGGTGAATTGAAAACGGAGCTAGAGTATGATGATAACGATTGGAGGCAAGCGTACATCAACGCCAAAGCCATGAAATTGATATATTGTGCATTAACGATTGAGGAAAGAAACCGGTAAATTCTTGCACCATTGCCAAGGAAATGTGGGAGAGACTTGAGTCACTCATGAAGGGACAAATCAAGTCCGGAGACAAAAATCAATATGTTTCTCCACGACTACGAGATGTTCGTCATGAAGGAAAGTGAGTCAATTTCTACAATGCTTGATCGTTTTGCAGAAATTATAAATGGCTTAGGCAACCTGGGAAAGCACATGACGGATAGTGAGAAGGTAAAGAAGATTCTTCGCTCTTCGCCAAGGAATGGGACTCTCAAGTCACCGCAATTATGGAGTCGAAGGATCTCAACCATCTAGAATTCAATGCTTTGGTGGGATCACTCATCAACTATGAGATAATTCTCAAATCCAGAGGAGATAGAGGTAAGCCTCAAAAATCCATTGCTTTTAAAGCTAACACCTCTTTTGATGAAAGTGATGAGGAATTAGATGAAGACGAAGAAGATGAGGAAAATCGCTATGTACCCCATAAATTTAAGGAAGTTCAAAGGACTTCTCAGAAACCGAAGGAAAGAATTAAATGGAGGAAAACAGGTAGAAAGAAAGAGATTTGGCGCGGAAAGAAAAACAAAAGGCTATGATGAAAAGAAAGGTAATGAAGAATGTTGGAGATGTGGAAAACGGGGACATCTCGCAAGAGAGTGCAAAAGCTCGTCATCAACATCGAACTTTCAGAAAAATGACAAATACGACAAAGGTAAAAAGAAGACTAGCTTGGTAGCCACTTGGAGTGACGATGAGGAAGCCTACCAAAGTGACGAAGAAAACAACTTGGCTCTTATGGCAAAAAGTTCATCAAGCAATGATGAAAATGAGGTAACACTCAATGACCAAGATCTACAAGATTCTTTTGATGCTTTACAAGCTGACTTTGAAGAAGCTATTGAGATTAACAAAAAATTAAGAAAGAAAATACGTGAATTGGTTGCTGAAAATAGTGTTCTACATGAAACAATTGATGATTTAGATAGCCCAAAAGAAGATCATTCCGCATGTCTTATTGAAAAAGAAAATCTTATTTGCGAACTTGATAGACTTCGAAAAGAATTTTCTTATGTGGTTGGAAAGTTTGCTGGTGGAAATGCTAAGTTTGAAGAATTATTGTCTTTACAAAGATATACTATCTCTAAACATGGTTTAGGTTATGATCCATATAACAGAGAATGTTCTTTAATTTCAAAATTTACGAAAGATGGAAAAGTTGCACAATGTGCTAGATGTTTGAAAGATGGTCACATAGAACTTGTTTGCAAAAGCATTAGAAGATGTGTTAAGGTTAAGAAAATTTGGGTTGTTAAAGGCACAACACCACCAAATGTGGCTTATATGGCTAACCAAAATGGACCCAAAATGGCTTGGGTACCTATAAGAAAAAAGGACATTGATATTGTAGGTACAAGCAAGGAATGAAATGCCGTCAAGCACTTGGTACATCGACAGCGGATGTTCTAGACACATGAGTGGGGACAAGAATCTCTTTGCGGAAATCAAAATCAAGGATATGTCACCTTCGGAGACAACAACAAAGGTAAGGTCATTGGAATTGGTAAAGTGGGTAAGGAACCTTTGCCAACCATAGACAATGTCTTGTTAGTTGATGGGTTGAAACATAACTTGTTAAGTGTCTCTCAACTTTGTGATATGAATTTTAATGTTAGTTTTGAATCATCACATTGCATGGTTAAGAAGGATGGTCATGTTGGATTTATTGGTTTGAGACATGGAAACACATACATTGTTGATTTGCATGATGATAGATCCTTTAACAAAAAATGTTTGGTCACATTAGAAGAAAATGCATTTTTATGGCATAGAAAATTAGGACATACACCATTGCCTTTAATTTCTAAGCTTTCAAAGAATGACATTGTAAGAGGTTTGCCTCAGATCAAATTCGTTAAAGATCATTTGTGTGAGTCTTGCTTGAAAGGTAAACATGTTAGAGAATCGTTCAAACCTAAGAAAGAAATTTGCACATCTAGAATTCTTGAGCTTGTGCATATGGATTTGATTGGATCATCTAGGCATGCTAGTCTTAGTGGAAAACTATCGTTCTTGTGATTGTAGATGATTTTCTAGATTTACTTGGGTAAGATTTCTTGCAAATAAAAGTGATGCCGTTAATGAATTTACCAAGTGGTGTAGATTGGTTCAAAATGAGAAAAATCTATCAATCGTTGCAATTAGGACAGATCATGGAGGAGAATTTGAATGTGAACCTTTTGAAAATCTCGTGACAAATACGGATGGAACATAACTTCTCAACACCTAGGACTCGCAACAAAGCGGTGTTGTAGAAAGGAAAACCGCCACTGAGGAAATGAGCGAGAACCATGTTGAATGAATACAACCTCCCAAAATCCTTTTCAAGCGAAGCGGTCAATACCGCATGTTACATCATCAATAGGGTACACTTGCGAAGAGACAAAATAAGACACCCTACGAACTTTGGAAAGGTAAGAAACCCAACATCTCTTATTTTCATCCTTTTGGTTGTAAAGTTTTTGTTCATAATAATGGAAAGAGTAATTTGGGAAAATTCGATTCTAAATCCGATGTTGGTGTATTTATTGGTTATTCTCAAACTAGTAAGGCCTTTAGAGTCTATAATAATAGGACTAAATGTGTTGAAGAAAGTATACATGTTAAGTTTGATGAAATAATTTTACCTCCGAGAAAGGTCTGTTTTGATGATGATGCAGGTAGTTCAGGTAATAAAGTTGAAGAAATTGAATCCAAGATTGAGGAATTGAAGCTGGATGAAGAAAACCATGTACCCGACACTAAATCATGGGCAAAAGCAAAGAGTCATCCTATGGAGCAAGTGATTGGTGATTTGAACGTTGGAGTAAGGACTAGGAGAAACATTTATGAGAATATGAATAATTCAGCTTTCATTTCATTGGTGGAACCCAAAAATATAGAAGAAGCTCTTAAAGACGAAAACTGGCTTTTAGCTATGCAAGAAGAGCTTAATCAGTTCAAACGAAATGATGTTTGGGATTTGGTAGCTCCACCTAAAGACAAGACCATCATTGGAGTTAAATGGGTAAATCGGATTAAGTATGATGAGAATGGTGAAGCAATCAAAAATAAATTAAGGTTAGTGGCTCAAGGGTTTTATCAGGAAGAAGGACTTGATTACAATGAAACGTATGCTCCAGTGGCTCGTTTGGAAGCAATTAGATTGCTATGTGCTTTCGCGTCACATAAAAGAATCAAATAAAATCAAATGGACGTCAAGAGCGCATTTCTAAACGGGTATATTCAAGAGGAAGTCTATGTCAAACAACCACCGGGATTTGAAGATCATGAGCATCCGGATTACGTCTACAAACTCAAGAAGGCACTTTATGGACTAAAGCAAGCACCTAGAGCATGGTATGAGAGGTTAAGTACTTTTCTAACTCAACATGGATATGTTCGTGGTAAGATAGATAATACATTGTTTATTAAACATGTTGATCATGATATGCTTATTTGTCAAATTTATGTTGATGAAATTGTATTTGGTGCTACTAATGAATTTTTGTGCAAAGAATTTAGTGACTTAATGCAAGGTGAGTTTGAAATGAGCATGATGGGGGAACTCAAGTTCTTCCTTGGATTGCAAATCAAGCAACACAAAAATGGGATCTTCATCCATCAATCGGCATACAAGGAACTTCAAGAAGTTTAAAATGGATGGATGCAAATATAAAGAACCCCAATGGCAACAAATCGGTCTTGGAAAACATGAACATGAAGAAGATGTTGATCGAAACTCTATAGAGGTATGATCGGCTCTCTTTTGTATTTAATGACTTCTAGACCGATATTATGTTTGCCACATGTCTATGTGCTAGATTTCAATCATGCCCTAAAGTTTCACATTTAAGCGCTTGTAAAAGAATCTTTAGATATTTGAGTAGAACTATTAATCATGGGTTGTGGTATCCTAGTTGTGATTCATTTGATTTGTATGCTTATAGTGATGCTGATCATGGTGGCTGTAGAATTGATAGAAAAAGTACTAGTGGTTTATGTCATTTCTTAGGATCATCTTTGATTTCTTGGCTAGTAAGAAGCAAGTTAGTGTAGCCATTTCCTTCTTTGAATCAATATGTAGCAGTGGGAGTGCTTGTGCCCAAGTTCTTTGGATTAAACATCAATTGCTTGATTATGGTATTGTAGTTAAAAATATTCCTATCTATTGTGATAATACCAGTGCTATTTGTTTGAGCAAAATCCAATTTTGCATAGTAGAACAAAACACATTGAAATTAGACATCATTTTATTCGTGATCATTGTTTGAAAGGTAACATTGTCTTGAAGCATGTTTCTACTAATGATCAATTAGCGACATATTTACTAAACCTCTTAAGGAAGATGTTTTGTGAACATTAAATTGAGATTAGGCATGTGTGATTTAAATTCACTTGGTTGAATTTGTGTCCTCATCCATATATCAAATGGTCAAAATTCAAGGCATTTGTGCAATCACATCCGAAGATACATTCATCGTGTTGATTACTCGGACTCAATTGAGTAAATTTTTCGGAGTTCTGGACACTATTTTATGAATGGACCTTCAGCAAGTCGACTAGATATCAGTGTTTTATAAAAACAGAAAATGGGAAAATAAGTCGACTTATTTGTATCGACAAGTCGACTTATTTGTGGACGGAGCATTTTTTAAAAAAAACCTTCTTCTTCTTCTTCTCCGAAACACTTCTCTCACTAAACCCTAAACCTTTTCTCTCAAAACTCGACTTATCCTCCACAAACTCTTCAAATCTTGCTTACCCACAGATTTTCGACCTTCATCAACCTCAAATCACCCCATCTTTAGTTCAAATCACCTCTCCTTTTAAAAATTTTTTTTTGAAACCCTAATCTGCGTTTTTTTCTTCTCTCTTAAATTCTTCCATGGCTCCAAGAAAAGCTTCTCAGAAAGGGAAAGAAACAGTTCCATCTCAAGGTCCCAACGTTCCTCAAAGATCACGAGTTCGAGGGTCCTCTTCTAGGGGAGATGCGTCAATGGAGGATGACACGATTGAACCAAGGTTTGTTTCGAAAGATGTTCAAAATTTGTATTACGAAGTACTGAAAGATGAAGTTTTGATTGCCTCTATGAGATTTGATTGGGTTGAGCTAGATAGTAGTGAATTTTCGGATGTGTTTTCGGAAATAGTGAATCTTGGGTTAAGAGAATTTTTGGGTTTTCATGATGATATCTTTGAAGAAGCAGTGAAGGAATTTTATGCCAATCTGATTGTGATTAGGAGCAATGTTGAGGAGGGAGTTCTTTTGTCCTCTAAAGTTAACGGGAAAGCTTTCTATCTTAGTGAATCAGATCTGTGTAACATGTTCAATTTACCTCGAGGAGGTGTTAGGCCTAGGCGTCTTTCATGATTTTGAAATTTTGAGAAATGTTGATGGTGATCTGAGATGAGGAAGTCGAAGAAAATTTCGGGTATACTGAGGAGAAAGGTGCTGATTTGTTAGCTCAGTTATGTTCTGACCATTCCCCTCCATTTGAGGCAATGGATTTGCCGTTGAATTATCGGTTATTGCATTATGCGCTTAACAGGGTTATATCTCCAAAGAAAGCTAGCAGTAACCAGATCACTGCTTTGGATAAGGAGATTTTGTGGCATATGGAGGAAGGACGAAAAATTAACTATCCGAGCTTGATCATTCAGATGATGAGGAAAAAGGCAACCTTATTACATGGACTATTGAAAGGAAATTAGTCCAAGATACGGAATGCCTTATGTTGACCGATTACTCATATCTCTCAGATTAGGAGATGCAACTGGATTCCTATGTGATTTTTCCTTATCCTCGAGTTGGCGTTTCCTCCTTACAACTTAAGGAGTATGAAGTTGGTCAGATAGTTGAGAAAGGTGGGTATATTCGTATCATGTTGAGAAGTTTGGATTGACCTTGGAAGGTGAGAGGGTATCCTCTAGGAAGCGATCTAGAACCGCAGATCATTCAAGTAGTTCAAGGCCTAGTAATGTCGAGCGAAGTGAGGTATCCCAACTAATATTCAAGAACTTGAGATCGGTTGGATGAGATTAATGGCGACATGATGATCAACAAGACACTCGATTAGACTGGAAAGGAAAGTTGATGAACAGCGCAGCATACTTACTCGCTTAGAGAAGAACATTAAAAAGATTTTTGATAAGCTAGGGTGTAGGCACGATGATTCTTCATGATGTGTATTGCATTGTGCTTTGACCAACATTTCAACTTATGTCTGTTTGCTTTATGTGGTTTTCTGTGTTTTATGTATTTTTTGTGTTGGGTTGACATTTTCTTTTTATGAATATCACTTGTGTTTGATGTTATGTTTGGTTTTACAGTTCCTTAATCTTCGTTTTCTTTCAATTAATTTTGATTATGACAAAAAGGGGGAGTAAGATTGAAATTGAATTTTTTTTCAAGTAAGGGGGAGTAAAGCAAAAATGGAATTTTCAATGATGTTATTCATAAATTAAGGGGGAGACATACTAACCATTAAGACAAGGGAAACCTTGATCAAGTTTTATGTTCTTCAATTTTCTTGTCAATTTCTAAATATTTTGTCATTATCAAAAAGGGGGAGATTGTTGGACCAATGGCGGTTGACAAATTAAATCTCTTTATGTTTTGATAATAATAAAATATTTAAAATAGTTAAGAAATTATTTCAGGTTTTAGTCAATGGAAGGATTAAGCAAATCGAGATGAGCAAGTTTACTAATCAATAAGGAATTTAGTTGGGTATTGTCTTCTTGACAAAATGGCATAAAGCACAAGGAAAGTAAAGGATTTGATGATACAAGTCGACTTAATTCATGGTTTGATTATAACTAGTTTATTAAAGCAAGTACAAGTCGATTTATATGAAGAAGTATCAAGACAAGTCGACTTCTACGAACAAGTCGACTTATTGGAAAGCGAGCTAAAATTTTTCTGAAAATGATTAAAACAAGTCGACTTATTTGGTTCGACAAGTCGACTTATTTATGCACAGATTCAGCTCCAACGGCTCTATTTGATAAAAATGGAATGGAGGTGATGAAGGAACGGCTATATCCAATCAAGCAACAGCTAGTTGAGCTCCAACAGCTATATTTCTTCAACTATAAATAGAGGATGAAGCAAGGAGAATAGATATAAGTTCCATAAGCTCAAATACTCTCTTATTGCTTTACATTGCTCAATATTGCTCTTATATTGTTACTTATTACTTTGAGCATTTGTTCTTCAATTTTTACATTGTGTTGGTAAAATTGAGTGGCTAGAGGAAAGGTCACGTGAGGTAGGATTTGTCGTAATACAAATCGTATGTAAAGGTCGCTGGTAGGAATTCAAGTGAAGTTGTAAAAGTTCACACTCAACTACAAAGTGTGCAATAAAGTTGTTGGCAAAATCCTAAGTGGGAGCTTAGGTAGAGGGCGAGATCATAGCAGAACCTCTATAAAAGCAGTGTTTGATCTTCTTCCTTACACTATTTCATTTAAGGTTATTTAAATTACTTTTGTGTGTTTAACTTCTGATTTTATTGTAGAAATTATCAAAGAATTTCAAGATCTATTCAACCCCCCCCCTTCTAGATCACTTACACTCTGAAGTCCATGACACATGCTCTAAGCATCCCCTCTAGAGTCTGGATTGTCCTCTCAGACTGACCATCCGTCGAGGATGAAAGCCGCATCTTGAAATTCAGCCTAGTTCCTAATGCCTCTTGCAGACTTCCCCAAAATCTCGATGTGAATCGTGGATCCCTGTCGGATATTATAGAATCTGAAACTCCATGCAACCTTACCACTTCATCAATATACTTCCTGGCTAAGACTTGCAATGAATCATTTGTATTTGACCGCCGGAAAATGGGCTGACTTGGTTAACCGATCAACTATAACCCAAATGGCATCATGCTTCTTCTTTGGTCCTAGGCAAACCCATCGAAAATCCATCGTGATCCTTTGCCACTTCCATTCAGAATGGACAATGGCCTTAGCATGCTGAAGGTGCCTAGTGTTCACCTTGACCTTGACACACTAGACATCCGCCACATATTCAGCCTCGTCCCTCTTCATGCCTTTCCACGAAATGTTCCTTCAAATCTCTGTACATTCTAGTGCTGCCTGGGTGCATGGAATAAGGCGCATTGTGTGCCTCATCCATGATTTCATCCTTAACTGCTTTATCATTCGGAATACACAACCTGTTTCCGACTACCATTAGCCCATCATCCCTTACTTGCACTTCTGACTGCTTACCATGTTGAATTTCATCTCTTAACTTACTTAATTCTGTATCCTGCTCCTGCAACTCCTTGACCTTCTCCCTAAGGATAGGTCTCACTCTGAATTGAGCAATAACACCATCTGATTCATTCTGCTTTAAACTGATCTTCAACTTGGCCATCTGTTCCAACAGAGGCAAGTAAACCGATTGCACATAAGCTATGGATGACTTCCTGCTCAAAGCATCTGCCACTACATTCGCCTTGCCTGGATGATACTCTATCATCAGGTCATAGTCCTTGAGCAACTCCAACCATCGTCTCTGCCTTAAGTTCAACTCTTTCTGACTCATAATGTACTTAAGACTTTTGTGGTCCGTGAAGACCCTTGTCTGAACCCCATACAAGTAGTGTCTCCAAATCTTTAGGGAAAAATTACATTGCTAACTCCAAGTCATGAGTCGGATAATTCAACTCATATGGCTTCAACTGTCGTGAAGCATAAGCTATCACTTTATCATTCTGCATCAGCACACATCCTAAACCCTTCCTCGATGCATCACTGTACACCGTATACCCCTGGTCTCCATTGGGCAAAACCAATACTGGAGCACTTGTCAATCTGTTCTTGAGCTCCTCAAAGCTCTTCTGACATTCCTCACTCCATATGAACCGCTGATTCTTTCTTAACAGTTTAGTCATAGGAATGACTATCATTGAAAATCCTTATACAAATCTCTATAATAACCGCCAAGCCTAGGAAGCTTCTTACCTCTTTTACTGTCTTAGGCTCTTGCCAATTCACCACAGCTTCTACTTTCCTCGGATCAACATGAATCCCTTTGCTGGAAATCACATGTCCAAGGAAAACTACTTCATGCAGCCAAAATTCACACTTACTGAATTTGGCATACTGACTCTGTTCTCTCAATCTCTGCAATACAATCCTGAGATGCTGTTTATGCTCTCCTTTATCCTTTGAATAGACTAGAATGTCATCAATGAACATAATGACAAACTGATATAAGAATTCATTAAACACCCTATTCATCAGATCCATGAAGGCAGGTGGGGCATTGGTCAATCCGAAGGGCATGACCCTAAATTCATAGTGCCGTGCGGGTCCCGAAGTCGTCTTACTTACATCGACTTCGATTGGAGTTGATGATATCCCGATCTTAAGTCAATCTTGAAAAGACCCTTGCTCCTCATGGTGATCAAATAAATCATCTATCCGTGGCAACGAATACTTGTTACGAATCGTCATCTTGTTAAGCCTTCTATAGTCTATGCACATCCTCTACGTTCCATCCTTCTTCTTAACAAACAGACCGGAGCTCCCCAGGTGAAGAACTTCGGCCCGATGAACCGCTTCTCCAACAATTCCTGCAATTGCTCCTTGAGTTCTCTCAATTCAACTGGAGCCATTCTATAAGGTGGTATGGAGATTGGCGCAGTTCCGGGAATCAAGTCAATTTCGAACTCAATTTCCCTCACCGGCGGCAACCCTGGTAATTCTTCTGGGAATACATCAGGAAACTACCTCACAACCTGATAATCTTCTAATCTGCCCACATTCACTTCTGAATCCACTACACGCGCCAAAAAGGCCTCACACCCTTGGCTCATTATATTGTCAGCTAACATAGCCGAAATGATCCTCGGCACTGACAGCTTCCTGTCCCCCTTGAAAACCACTTTTTCTCGGATCCCTAGGTGTAATCCACCCTCGAATTTCTGGCATTTGTCTTCTTCAGTTGCCACGATATTGGCTGCATACCGTGATAACTGAGTGAACTTCAATTCGTACTCTGCCACACTCAACTCCCTCTGAGAGAGATTCAAAAATTCCTTGGCCTTATCCTGCATGTAGACCATCAAGAAGTACTTCCTCCGAAAGGCCTCTAGGAATTCCTTCCATGTCAGTACCGGAGGTACTTCACGATCTATGAGGCACCGACTCCCACCGGTCAAAGTGCATCCCACTGCAGATGTCGATTGCATAATCGAGCTTCTCATCATCATTGCACTTCATCTGATTTAGGACCCTCTCGGTCCTCTTCAGCCATGCTTCAGCTTCCTCGGGATTAGTGGTCCCGCTGAAGTCAATTGCTCCATACTTTCGGAGCTTATCATCGCCCGCTCTTTCTCTACTGAAATTTGGTACTTGAGTCTGTCTTCCTTGGCCCATGGCATAAGTGAAAGCCTGGGCGAATGCCTGAAAGAACTGGGGATCCATAGGGTTCACTTGAGGAGGAGGAGGTGGAGGCGGCTCATATTGCACACTTGGTGCATCGGAATCGAAGCAGTGAATGGTCCTGCATCCTGCGGAACATACGACTCATCCGTACTTCCGCGCTGAGAGCTGGGCCGAGATTGAGCTCCTCGAGTTCTCTTTCGAAGCGGCATTACTGTAGCACCCCACACCCGACGAGACCCGAACCCGATATTGACGGTGATATCCGAGCCCGTGACTCGCGATGGTGGCGTACTAGAACAGTCACTACTTTATAAAACTCGATATGACATTTTTCTCTTCTTACGAAAACAGTTGAGTGCGCAAAACAATAATGATTTGGCCCAATTATAACAAAACATTTGCAATTACAAAACAATTTCAATTATAAACCAATTTCAGTTATACCATACAAGTACACATAAATCAAAAGGGCCCATCAAACAATTCACTACTCGAATGCAGATGTGACGACACCGATCCCGACCCGATACTCGCGCTAGCGGTGACATACTCCCGTGTGTCTAACGGGTACTCTTCACTTCCTGAAAAATAGATGCAATGTTGGGTGAGTTTGCGAACTCGGTGAGAAACCATCATCGATGGTTCACCCAACTCATGCATTCACAATCATATACACATAACACACAAGAGCACTTACGGTAATATCACATGCGGTTTCCTTATTCACATTTCACGGTCATTCACGGTCAATTTACATTTCAGTCGATCATATACATATGCAATGCCCATGAGACACTTTCAATTTTCGTTTCGTTGTTGTGACCGTCGCACTGATCATTTACGTTGAGCGGTGGCTCTGAAATCGTTGGCTTGATATGCCTGCGGTGAGCTGAGGCTCTATCGATCGTTGGACACGAGGTCTGTGCGTTGAGCTTAAAGCTCTATCATATACATTGGGCATGATGTGCCTGAAAGCCCGATGGACGGCACGATGCATTGAGCTGTGGCTCTGCATACGTTAGTACCACCGGTCACAACTACTATTATCGATCATTTACTATGCATGAATGCACATGTCACTTTCAATTTCCAATTATTGCATTTCTATTTCCAATTTCAATTAATTACTATTTCCGATCATTTCCCAATGTCCTCGGACTTTTAGTCCGTATTTCATTCCTATGCTTTTACATTTCATTTCATTAACACATTTACAATCCAATTTACTCATGCATTTACACGCTTATTCACATTTGCACTTGATATCACAATCCAATATTTCGAACACCCATGGTTCGAAATCAATCAAATCACTCAATCACATATATCCATCATTGCTTCCTCATGGCAATCAATGCATATAATTAATAAACACATAAGGTTGAGAAATCAACTAGGTTACTCACCTGCACTTCCGAGCTAGAGCCTGGAAGTCCCAATATCGTCCGTGGAGTGTCGATCCATCGGAACCCCTATGTCAATCCAAATAATTCACATTACCATTTTGGCCAATATCAATTCAATAATACATATTTAACAAATACGATAAATACTATACATGTTATGACATTCCCAATCCAATTCCCGAATTCCTCAATTTGATCACTCTCTTACTAATCCATAACACTTTCAATTATAATAAACCAATTTACCAATTTCCATAGTCTATAATCACATTTCAATTAAAATCATATTCACTAATCATTTGTCATTCGATCCCGATAATCATCGATTCAAATTCAATTTCCATTCTTACCAGTTCAATATTCGTAGTCTCCAAATTCCAATTAATTTCTAGGAAACCAATTATTTGAAATCAGTCTTAAACTCATTACTTGTAACAATCATCTTATAATCACTTAATTTCATTTCTTCTAGATTGAAATTCCTATTTTCTCAAATACCACTTTGATCCATAACCAATCCAATTTAAATCCCAAAATTCTCCAAATTCAAAAACCTCAAAATCTCATATTCGAAATCAGTCTCCCTCGCATGACGTCCGATCCTTCGTCGGCGTAAAATCTCTTTGCTCGTCATGACGTCGACGCTGCTTTGCTCGTCATGACGTCGACCTCTAACCCGTTAAATCGCGGCATTTAATTAAAAATCAATTATTCGTCATGACGTGCAAGTTAAAGGGGCTCGTAGCGGCGTGTTCATCACTGCGTCATGACGTGCGAACCCGTAAACTCGTCTCAAACCGAAATTTCTCGATTTTACGATAACAATCTATCAGATTCACTTCAAATCACTCCCAATCAACTTAGTATACTACACTCAACTCATTTCTAGCCTCAATCCATCATTTAAACCATCTTTTATCAAAAACCCAAATCAAAACCAACGAAAACCCTATCATCGTAACTTTCCAAATTTCTAAACAATTTCTTACTCAAATCTATGATCAAACAACATAAACACATATGAACTTACTTGATTAAGTTATCAATCCATCGAAAATCCGTGAAACAACTCCAAATCCACGATTTCTCACACCCACGACCGTCGACGAAGGCGAAGAGAAATGAGGAAATAAGCTTACCTTAAGCTTATACATATATATATATGAGATTCTCCACTTCATGTCCAATTCTTAGAGTCTAACACGTCCGATTCTTATTCTATTTTACTCCCACAATTTTGCGCTACTCATAACCAAAAATTCCCAAAATCATAATTCAATTTATTATAGGAAAATCCCGGGGTAGGCATCACATGCCCACAGTTCGGAATTTAAAATTTTGAGTCCCGGGACATTCCCGAAAGCCAGGATCCATGTGTATGTACAAACAATCAAACCATAACGACCAAAGGAGACCGTCTCTAACGGTATCCACGCAGAGGTCGGAAAACCTAACCGGGACAAACTCTTTTGACCCGAGAATAGCTAGACTAAAGAAAAGAGTGCTAGCTCTTACCTTAGCCTTGGAGAGCAAGTGAGATGATCTTGGTGGAACCTTGGAGAAGTAGAAGCAACTTGAGAGGATGATAGGAAGAAGATGAAAAACCAATTTTCAAAGCTTAACTCTTAAGCTTTTCGACTCTTCTCCAACAACCCACGACAAGCTTCTTCCAATGCCTTCTTATATGTTTATTTAACACTTAAAATACATATAAAAGGGCTTGGTGGATGCTCATCCACGTAGGAGGCATAAAATGCCTTGAAATGTAAAATAATCATTAAGTTTGACTTTTCAAACTTAACTTATCTCCACCATTTATGGCTCCACGAAATGCATATATATATATATAATTAATTAATTATTTACTTAATTAATTAATATATATAATTGCTGAAGTGGTCGATCAAGCTGGTCGATCCTCCAAACTGCAAGCCCCGCCGCAAAAAATCACCGAAGCGGTTTTGGCAATATCGATGTCGCGATCTCATCGGGACATATCCCAATCTCATCGGGATCCATTTAATCCTATTGCTCTCCAGATATCGGATCTCGTCTCAAACTATTTCTGATTCTCCGAGTCACTCTTATCGTGTGACCCATTAGGTTCCGGTTATGTTGGCCACTTAGATCAACACTTAATCTGAGCAAGTCATGGCGGTATCTAGCAACACATCATGACCCCCAATTGACGAAAAGTAATTGGTTTGACTAATGAAACCATATCACGAACCCTTCCATAGACAATTACCGTGCAATTCGTCCTTTCACCATGCTATACCCCACTTGGTTTGAGTATGGGCAATGTGTCAACTCTTACTAGACCGATCGATCAAATCTAGTCCAAGTGTAATCAGTTCTCATCCTAGGACTCATTACTTTATATGTCCATGAAGACCATCTTCATGACATATGTATGCTCGGCGCCAGAGACTTCAAAGTAATGATCCCGATAAGAGGCCATGGGTATCTCTTCCGCTATAATGTAGTGGTGAATCCTCTATTGGCTACTCAATTACCTTGAATACCTCAAGTGCACCCAATCACCACCCTATGAGCAACCTCACGAAAGGCAACAAGGAATGGAGTCAAAGTACGAATCAATACCAAGATATCCTTGAGTACCTCGAGTCTAAGGATAATTGCACCATTCTATGATGAGATTATCAACGACATTTGTATAGGACATCCATGTGATGATCTCATAGCAGGTCATCCAATGTACTTACTACCACTAGTAAGCATCCACATGTCAAATCCAAATATCTCAATATTTACAGTTTTCGAGATCCACCGCTGATCCAATCAAGGAGTTTGACATATGTTAGTCTATCCGGATTAACGATGTCCGGCCTCATTAATCCTATGACTAGGATAATTTGAATCTTGACATAATTGCACATGATAGGAATCTCAATAGTATGATCACATCATAATTTCCTTCATGCTATGTCATGTATCAGGGACTTCATTAATTTGATTAAAGATCATTATCAATTCATAATAAAATGAATATCAAATAAATGAAATATGCCTTGCTTTATTTATTCATAAAGTCTGTACATGACTATGAACAAAATGCGCTAAAGGGGATTGCCTTTAGGGCACTACTCTAACATTTATTTCATATTATTTGTCAATCAATCTCGGACCCGGAATCACATTAATCAGTCCCTTAGCCAAATTTTCCGGTCCGGATCCAAAACTCTAAAAATTCCGGAAAAATTCTCATAAATTCACAAAATTAGGAAATGCTCATTCCTATACTCAATTTCCAATTTCCCTTTCTCTATAATCCATTTCATTCCAATTTCATATTCAAAACCCAATTATACACTTACTAAATATCCAATTTTCACAAACCAATTCTCATATGTACAATTTTGATAAATTCCCAATTGCACAATTAAGCCAATTCACATCGGACCAATTATAACCAATTTCCAATTTCACAATCAAGTCGGGAATTGTCATACATGTATGTACATATATATATACTTATGCAGTCAATAATCATTTATCAATGACTATCAAAGCGTAATGCATGTGCAATGCAACACTTTACTGTACCAAATCCTAACCCGATCTAAATTACCAATCTACCCGTCACTCCGATAACGGATATTACAATTCTCCTCTAATAAAATTTCGTCCTCGAAATTTCATATACGATTATCACCAAGTTAGGGAGTCTTTTCGATCATTGATTCTCTTATTTCCACTTATTTCGCTATCTGAATAATTTCATCAAATCTTTCTTAACCCTATATTGCCTTTTACACAATTTATCACTTCCAAAATCGATAACACATATATCGGATCCTAACAATATTTTCCAATTCAGTCTTTGTAACATTTTGGGATCCGAATCATCTTTTAGGATTTTAGACGGACTTGTTATTTTAATCACACTTCAACCGCTTACTTACCTCTTTTCCTTTCTCAAACTCTATCTTGCTTAACGATTTCTTTTGATTACTCGTAATTCTTTATATCCAATACTAATGCTAAACACATCCGATCATATCAATATTTCCTATTTTCGTCCATATAACACTTTACAAATCCATTTATCTTTTAGGTTACCACTGACTTGTCAATCCATAAATCGATTCACAACACGGTCACATCGAGGCCCCTAATAACAAATTTCATTTCCCATTTACTGTTATCTCAATCAATACATAGATTGGCCAAGGTGACACATTTAGAAACATTCTCTCAGATCGTTTAACTTATTGCATCTCTCCAATGCCAATTTCTAATCTCATCGAGTTTCAACAGTTTGGTAATCATTAATTTAATTCATTCTCATCAACTTGAATTTCTTAAACCATATTATCGATTCAAACACTGTCAATCTTAACTTAAATCATCCAGGCCTCTAATTAAATTAGGTCCGATCATTTTACTATCCGAATGAACAACTCCTTTTAGATATAAAACCTTTCATACACTTTTCAAATGATATCTCCAACGAAACACAATCAATCTTATCTATGCATCAATATCATAATCTTATAAACTCCAAACCTATATTAGTTTCACATCGATAACACACGATCAACCATATAGGTCAAACATACTCATAATCTTTCAACGCCACATTTTACTTTCATTACACTTTTAATACACTTACAATTCCTTTCATGAGTTTTACTCAAATTTCCTAATCCAAATACATTACTCATTTTCTTTACTGACTAATCTATTAACACATTTCTCGATACTATCCACTATTCAAAATTCTCGATTCGGATTTTGCCATGCTTTCAATACACCTCTGCACACTCGATGTGGAATCCCCAATTGCTAATACGTTCCTTTTTACACTTTACCAACTCGACAGTTTACATATAATCTTTCATCCAGTTTCATAATCTTATCATCTAATTATTTGCTTCCTTATCAAAATTCGGAAACATTCGAACACATAATCCTTTTTCCCAATTTACTCATATAACTTAATCATTATTACTTTACAAACGCATATTCATCCAAAACATTTTCTGTACAAATAGAATCTCCAAACTTTTCACAACATTTTCCAATACACTATTCAATACAATAGATTTTTAAGTCATCAAATACCAATGCAGCCCATAAGCTTATACTGATCTCCATTCACATAGAATCTCTTTACATTTTTCCAATAGATCACATTATCATCTTTACAATTCATTTCATATTATAACACCAATTCAATTGATACGATCAATACTCGAATTGAACATTTCTCTAAGTATCTCTTCTTACAATCATTTGTCATACACTTCACATATTTTCCTTTTAACACTTTCCTTATCATTTACGAATGTAAGACCTTTACCAATTTCTCGGATGTATCCAAGATACAATTAATCCTATTATAACTCCAAATTCTTTATATACTTATCCTTTACAATTTCACATTTATCACCGCCTCTATTTGCATTTAATCTCCCAATACCATGTTTGAATAATAATAATTCATCCACTAATTATTCTACCAAGATCAAATTCACTCTTATAAAACTTACATGTCAAACAATTTCCTCAACTGTGCCAATTTCTCTTATTCACTTTTCAAATGTATTCAATCGATCATCATCCACTTTGAACACAATTTAAACATTTCACTCTAAACACAAGTAAGATATGTTGCTCTTCATAGCATAATGACTCTTCATATCAATAATCAATTTATATCATTTCCTAATTATCGGTTGTCTCCAATGAGGAACAAATTTTCTCACGATCTTTCTCCATTTCATCAAATATATTTTGACACATTCTTTTACTTTGGATTCTCCACATATTTCAATTTATTCACTATCATTTCAAACAAAATTTTCAACACCACTTTATACTTTCCGATATTCATACAAAATATATCTGACCCGATATTCTCCTCAAATCACAACTGATATCCTTTTACTATTCAATACTCCTATTACACAATCAAACTCTTTACATTATCGTAACACATACTTTCTTAATAACTTATTCTATTTTTTTCCTCTCCTAAAAGCGACTTTTCATTTATTTCACATTTTTCTCCAATTTGTCCTTTCATTTCTAAACTTTTCAATTTTAATCATCTAATCAACTTAATTCCATTTAGGCAAATTCTTCTTTCAATTCCTAATCATCAACCGTCGTCACATTTCTTATCGATTTCAATTATTCACAATGTCCTGTGACGATCAATCTATACCATAATCCACATAACCAAAGCATCTCTTTTTGATACCGTTCATTAAGGTACATACCATTTACAGTATTACATTAATTTACCACTTAGTCACTTACGCTAAAGACACTTCAATCTCATTTGATCTTTGACCACCTTTTTCCTTTTCGCTTTTATCCTCGATCATGAGGCTTTTTCCTTACCAACATCCTAATTACAATCTCAATTCATTTCCAAATATCACTATAAACACTTTTGGTTCTTACTCTATCTCACATGAACTTTTAACTATTTGACTTGGCGGTTATCCACTAATGCACCAATTGATTTCCGATATCATTTCCATTTATCAGGTGTGCATTCGCATAGGCAAATCCGCTGACCTTAACAACTTTTTACTTTTTCTTCTCTCAATACTATTTTCTCTCATTTCGATCCTTTCATAATTTTGTTTTACGCAACCACACTCAAAAATATACATTCATTGTTGCTTTCTCACTTAACATATTCAAATTCTAGGTCATAGACCTCCAATCATAACTCCCATCACGCTTCCGCTGCGCAACTCTGATCATAAAACATTTTATTTGCCATCTTTCACATATCTCTATATTTCTTCTAGCACTTCACAACTACACATATACAATTCACATCTACTTCCCATTCACAGATTTTTCCAATATCACTCTAATGTCGTATTTCATAATACGCCTATCAATACCAATACACTAAATCTCCAATCATCATATCGCATCGTATACTTATTCTTTTTCTTTGATTTCTACAATTTTCATTTATCACATTTTCCCATATCATCTTTTCCTCA
The DNA here is from genome assembly GCA_029891385.1 of Erythroxylum novogranatense. Classification (NCBI taxonomy): domain Eukaryota; kingdom Viridiplantae; phylum Streptophyta; class Magnoliopsida; order Malpighiales; family Erythroxylaceae; genus Erythroxylum; species Erythroxylum novogranatense. The sequence continues at coordinate 90,681,455 of CM057225.1, read as the reverse complement.
CTATTTCTAACCACTTAAATCACTAGTACAGGCTCATGTATGAGACTCATATGCTAGACAGGGATCATCGTCACTATCTGCCGAGACATAACTTATATGCATGCATTTTGACACATTTGTCTCGTAATGCCCATGTAAGATTGTATACTGGCTCGATACATTAAATGTAGCACCACACCCGACGAGACCCAAACCCGATATCAACGGTGATATCCGAGCCCGTGACTCGTGATGGTGGCGTCTTAGAAACGATACTACTTTATAAAACTCGATATGACATTTTCTTTTCTTACGAAAGCAGTTGAGTCATAAAACAATAATGATTTGGCCCAATTATAACAAAACATTTGCAATTACAAAACAATTTCAATTATAAACCAATTTCAGTTATACCATACAAGTACACATAAATCAAAAGGGGCCCACTGAAACAATTCACTACTCTAATGCAGATGTGACGACACTGATCCCGACCCGATACTCTGCCTTGCTAGTGATAGACAAACTCCCGTGTGTCTAACGGGGTACTCTTCACTTCCTGAAAAATAGATGCAATGTTGGGTGAGTTTGCGAACTCAGTGAGAAACCATCATCGATGGTTCACCCAACTCATGCATTCACAATCATATACACATAACACACAGTAGCACTTACAGTAATATCACATGCAATTTCCTTATTCACATTTCACAGTCATTCACAGTCAATTTACATTTTCAGTCAGTCATATACATATGCAATGCCCATGAGACACTTTCAATTTTCGTTTCGTTGTTGTGACCGTGCGCCTGATCATTTACGTTGAGCCAGTGGCTCTGAAATCGTTGGGCTTGATATGCCCTGCGGTGAGCCTGAGGCTCTATTAATCGTTGGACCTGAGGTCCTGTGCGTTGAGCTTAAAGCTATATCATATACATTGGGCATGATGTGCCCTGAAAGCCCAGTGACGGGCACAGTGCATTGAGCCTGTGGCTCTGCATACGTTGGTACCACCGGTCACAACTACTATTATCTGATCATTTACTATGCATGAATGCACATGTCACTTTCCAATTTCCAATTTCAATTAATTACTATTTCCGATCATTTCCCAATGTCCTCGGACTTTTAGTCCGGTATTTCATTCCTATGCTTTTACATTTCATTTCATTAACACATTTACAATCCAATTTACTCATGCATTTACACGTACTTATTCACATTTGCACTTCAATATCACAATCCAATATTTCAAACACCCATGGTTAGAAATCAATCAAATCACTCAATCACATATATCCATCCTTGCTTCCTCATGGCAATCAATGCATATAATTAATAAACACATAAGGTTGAGAAACCAACTAGGTTACTCACCTGCACTTCCGAAACTCTGACTGGAAGTGCCAATATCGTCCGTGGAGTGTCGATCCATCGGAACCTCTATGTCAATCCAAATAATTCACATTACCATTTTGGCCAATATCAATTCAATAATACATATTTAACAAATACGATAAATACTATACATGTTATGACATTCCCAATCCAATTCCCGAATTCCTCAATTTGATCACTCTCTTACTAATCCATAACACTTTCAATTATAATAAACCAATTTACCAATTTCCATAGTCTATAATCACATTTCAATTAAAATCATATTCACTAATCATTTGTCATTCGATCCTGATAATCATCTGATTCAAATTTCGAATTTCCATTCTTACCAGTTCAATATTCGTAGTCTCCAAATTCTAATTAATTTCTAGGAAACCAATTATTTGAAATCAGTCTTAAACTCATTACTTGTAACAATCATCTTATAATCACTTAATTTCATTTCTTCTAGATTGAAATTCCTATTTTCTCAAATACCACTTTGATCCATAACCAATCCAATTTAAATCCCAAAATTCTCCAAATTCAAAAACCTCAAAATCTCATATTCGGAAATCAGTCTCCCTCGCCGCGACGTCCGATCCTTCGTCGCGGCGTAAAATCCGCTGCTCGTCGCGACGACGTCTCTTGCTTTCGTCATGACGTCGACCTCTAACCCGTTAAATCGCGTGCATTTAATTAAAAGTCAATTATTCGTCATGACGTGCGAGTTAAAGGGCATGCGGCGTGTTCATCACTGCGTCATGACGTGCGAACCCGTAAACTCGTCCGAAACCCAGAAATTTCTCAGATTTTCTGATAACAATCTATCAGATTCACTTCAAATCACTCCCAATCAACTTAGTATACTACACTCAACTCATTTCTAGCCTCAATCCATCATTTAAACCATCTTTTATCAAAAACCCAAATCAAAACCAACGAAAACCCTGTCATCATAACTTTCCAAATTTCTAAACAATTTCTTACTCAAATCTATGATCAAACAACATAAACACATATGAACTTACTTGATTAAGTTATCAATCCGTCGAAAATCCGTCAAACAACTCCAAATCCACGATTTCTCACACCCACGACCGTCATCGAAGGCTTAAGAGAATGAGGAAATAAGCTTACCTTAAGCTTATACATATATATATATGAGATTCTCCACTTCATGTCCAATTCTTAGGGTCTAACACGTCCGATTCTTATTCTATTTTACTCCCACAATTTCGCGCTACTCATAACCAAAAATTCCCAAAATCATAATTCAATTTATTTCATATTATTTGTCAATCAATCTCGGACCCGGAATCACATTAATCAGTCCCTTAGCCAAATTTTCCGGTCCGGATCCAAAACTCTAAAAATTCTGGAAAAATTCTCATAAATTCACAAAATTAGGAAATGCTCATTCCTATACTCAATTTCCAATTTCCCTTTCTCTATAATCCATTTCATTCCAATTTCATATTCAAAACCCAATTATACACTTACTAAATATCCAATTTTCACAAACCAATTCTCATATGTACAATTTTGATAAATTCCCAATTGCACAATTAAGCCAATTCACATCGGACCAATTATAACCAATTTCTAATTTCACAATCAAGTCGGGAATTGTCATACATGTATGTACATATATATATACTTATGCAGTCAATAATAATTTATCAATGACTATCAAAACTGTAATGCATGTGCAATGCAACACTTTGCCTGTACCAAATCCTAACCTAATCCAAATTACCAATCTACCCGTCACTCCGATAACGGGATATTACAATTACTCCCTCAATTTAAAAAAAATCAGTGAAAATCTTTAGTTCATATAAAACAAATTCAATTCACTCATTTGAAAACAATGTTGCATGTTATACATTTAAAACAGTGCACATACTTCACATAATTCATGCAGAAAAATGCATGCTGACTTGACCCTTAGACATCCCACTAAGGTTCCTAGGAAATCCTAAACCCGGTTTCGCTCTGATACCACAGATGTCAGACCCCGATCCCGGGAGCCCGACTGTCCCGGGATGTGAGCCCGAGTGGAGCCCATCCCCGAGACACTTGCCTTGATAAGACCTTAAACTTGACACTCTTACTCTTACTATAGTACCATAGACGTCGGAACCCGTTTTCGGAGCCCAACTTTCGTTGTCCTGAAACCTTGCGCTTATAATCTTGCAGGATTCTTAATTGTAACTCCACCTTCGTGGCAAGCACACACCATGTATACACTAAAATCATGGGTTGACTTATTCATATAATTTGTAGCTTTATGTCTCAAGTTCTCCCTGAAATAAGAATCACCTTAATCGGAGTCATATACTCAAGATACACTCCAAAAACCTAAGAGAGTTCATACCTGAAACATGCCCTCTTAACTGACCTTTCACTTGTTTTAGAACAAACTTTCTCAATTTAACTCCAATTGATACCGGATTTTATGGAGTGAAAGATATGTGTCTTATAAATCCAATGGTTTAAGCCTCACCTCATTTGGAGGTCCTATAAGGGAAATATGCCGAAAACAACGGACCATACTCACTTCCGAAATCGAATCGAAACTCTTTTGGGGAGATTGCTATAACTTTTAATCTATAGCTCCAAATGTTTTCGTTCTTTCACCATATGAAATTAGAAATCTAGATCTACAACTCTTATGAAGACTACAAAGGCTGATTCTATCTCCTACATTCTGCAGCGTCCTATTTTTCCATCGTCTGATTTCTATCATCTGGTTTTCTATCGTCTGATTTCTATCATCCGGTTTTCTATCGTCGATTTCTATCATCCGGTTTCTATCTTCGCTTTCCTTCCTTCGCTTTTCTATCTTCTGATTTCTATCTTCTGCTTTCTTTCCTTCGCTTTTCTATCTTGATTTCCTTCCTTCGATTTCTATCTTCCGATTTCCTTCCTTCGATTTCTATCTTCGATTTCCTTCCTTCGATTTCTATCTTCCGATTTCCTTCCTTCGCTTTTCTATCTTGATTTCTATCTTACGCTTTTCTATCTTTGATTTCCTTCCTTCGATTTCTATCTTCGCTTTCTTTCCTTCGCTTTTCTATCTTCGATTTCCTTCCTTCGATTTCTATCTTCCGATTTCCTTCCTTCGATTTCTATCTTCGATTTCCTTCCTTCGCTTTTCTATCTTTTGATTTCCTTCCTTCGATTTTCTATCTTCCGATTTCCTTCCTTCGCTTTTCTATCTTGATTTCTATCTTACGCTTTTCTATCTTCGATTTCCTTCCTTCGATTTCTATCTTCCGATTTCCTTCCTTACGCTTTTTATCTTCCGATTTCCTTCCTTACGCTTTTCTATCTTGATTTCCTTCCTACGCTTTTCTATCTTCCGATTTCTATCTTACGCTTTTCTATCTTGATTTCCTTCCTTCCGATTTCTATCTTCCGATTTCCTTCCTTCGCTTTTTATCTTCTCGATTTCCTTCCTTCGATTTCTATCTTCCGATTTCCTTCCTACCTTTTCTATCTTCCGATTTCCTTCCTTCGCTTTTATCTTCGATTTCCTTCCTTCCGATTTCTATCTTCGATTTCCTTCATCGCTTTTCTATCTTCTGATTTCCTTCCTTCTGATTTCTATCTTCTGATTTCTTAGTAAGGATCATATCTTTTGACTCCGAACTCCAAATTTAGCAAACGATATACCCTTGAAAAACTCTAAACTCCTACTATAATCTTCATGAAGACTCATTGATCTAATTCATACCCGAAGAGGGTCTAATATTGAGGCGAAGTACTATCAAAATTTAGGAAAATTTGACAGCACATCCCCCTTAAAATGCAACTACCCAATTTTTAATTCTAAGACTTCCACCTGCATAAAACTCATCATACAACCTCATATAACATGATTAAACCCTAAGGTATCTTCAAACACCATTCGAAGCAACAGCCACACCCTTAATCATCTATCATATCCAAACTATAACAATGATTCAATTGTCTTAAACATACATGGATTTCTCAAAATACATTAAAACTGAACATTTTTGCTTTCATAATTCATTCATTCCATCTTCATCAAATCATGTCATATTCATACAATGCTTTAGTGGGCATTTCAAGCCCAATTACAATGAAGTTTCAAAATACAATATCTTCTTAAAATGCAACTAAAGCATTGTTTTACAAAAATCATTTCAAAACAAAATCAAAAGAAAACTTGGAGTAAATGCCTTTAAGCTTGCTCCTCGGGATCCTGCTCATTTTCTGGAAAATTTTTAGGGGGTGAGCTTTACGCTCAAATGGGTAACACATTTATATTTATATATCAAGCAATCCTATTAGTTATTCATACTTTTAGCAATCTTTCAATACAATCATAATACATGCATCATGCAATGTTCATCAATACTCAAACATAATTTCTCACAATTCAAACATTCATCATTCTTGCATTTTCATATATTCACATATGAAACACATCAAATGGCTCGATAAGTCCTTATTCTTGGCAACCATATAGTCTCATTTCATGAGTCTATATGGGCAAATCTTTAGGAGTCCAAAATGTTGGATCATCCTATGCCACAATCAGGCAAGGCGAAGGCTTCATGGTCAACGTGCACGTGATGTTCTTAGGACAATACCTTACCCACATAAAATAGCAATCATGAATCATACAAGGAAATTGGACTGTTCTTATCCAATTCATTGTTTCTTTGAAATCATCTTTTCATACATCGTTCATGCCTTTCATTATATTCATTCAACAAGTTTCTTCATGACAGTTTCAATCATCATCAAGCATTTAATACACTCACATTCATCATTCCATCACACACATTTAATACAACAACCAAGTGATCAAAGCTCATTAATGTCATGCATTTATTTACATTTGTAGCTTATATACATAAAGATAAATATGAAACCCACCTTTTATCCTTGCTTAAACTTGCCTAAGGAAGTTCCTCTCCTTGTTCTTCTCCTCTTTCTTGTCCTCCTTCAAGCATAACAAGAAAATAACCCCATATCAACATAGGGTTTAGAAATTGAAATACCTAAAATCTAAATCATGAAATTCATAAGAGAATCACTAGACCCATCTTATTCTTCATCTTTCTAACTAAAACCCAAACAAAACTTAACCTTAAACCAAGAACTTACCTTAAATCCTTAACCAACCAAGTGGTTTCTTGGTTCAAAGTGAAGCTTAGACTCTCCTCCACACTTTTTCTTCTTGGACTTTCTTCAAAACCCACTCACTTTCATGGAAATGCCAAACCCTAACAAGCCTCTTCTTTCTCCTTTTCCTCCCTCCTTTCATGACACTCTTCTTTCCTCTCCTCCAAATTTCGTTTCTATCTTCTTTTCCTACAAAATCACTTATCTCCTTCCTTATATACTCCTTTCTAAATTACTTAAGCCCAATAAGCCTAAGCCCAACTTACTTCCTTCTTCTTTCTTCTTCTTCTTTTTCATTTCTCCTCCTTAGTTACTCAAGCCCACTAACTCTTCTCCTTCAAGCCCATTGCATTAAATTCCTCTCTTCTTTCTCACTTCATTTGGACCCAAAGCCCAATTAATACATTAATTACACCTAACTCACCTAAGTCCAACTAACATATTTAACTTCATAAATTCTTCACCTAACTCATTAATGCTATTATATATTAATTTATGACACCTTAATTAATGCTAATCTAACTTAATCAATTTAATTTAATCATGATTAATCCTAAAAAATTTTGGGGCTAACAATAAAAGTCAAAGAGACACAAGTGCAAAAGAAAATTCTGACCATGCTTAAAAATGAAAGCAGAAAAGTAGTTAAGTTACATCCTCAAAAATCAACCCAAGCAGACTGAAAGACCCCGAAGAAAATAAACACTATAAGCATTTAATCCAAGAGATTAGACAAAAGAGATTGCTCTCAAGGTAATGCGTTTAATCTATCAACTCACTTGTCTTGGGATAATTTCACTCTACAATCTGCTTAGTTCATTCCCTTCCATAAGCTTGTGTTAATTCTACTTCTCCACCATAAGAACTATAATTTCGAAAATCAAGAGGACTTTTCAAGGTTGTAATGTACGGAAGGCTAAATGAAATGGATTGAATGGAAGAAGGAAAAAGAATGAGTACATGCACAACAATTACTTATCTCTTGAAACAAACTCCAACTATAAAGAAAAAATATTTACAAAAATAAACATAATTTAACACATTTTTATTACTTTTCTCTTTTGAGAAATTTTTCTATTTTTTGCTTTTTTTTTTCATTTTTTGAATTTTTGAAACTTTTTTTTTCTTTTCTTTTATATACAAACCCTTTCTCTTTCCTTTTATATCAACTTAAGCATGAGACGAGATACTTATAATAATTGTGAAATGTGCATGCACTCAAAAGAAGGCTAAAAGGGGCTAGCGAAAGTTAAGTGTTTAGGTAATTAAGGTTTGGAAAGAAATGCCTATATCATATTAACAAAATTTTAGTTCATCAAGCTTAGCTCAAGAATTAAAACAAGTTCTAGAGAGATATGAAATTAAGTAGATACACACAAAATTGAAAGAATTCAGGCCTAAATATCCTTCCAATAAGGGTTGAATCTCAATTAAGCAATATCAAGGTTTAAAAACAAATAATGCTACTTCCTTAGCGTAACCTCACTTGCTTTTCGTGAAAACATCGAAAATGAAATTAATCGAAGTCAAATATCATTTAAAAACATAGATGGTGTTTTCGAAAACATAAAGACCACTTTGAAATTTATAAAATCTTCAAGATACAAGAGTGAAAAGAATCTAATTAGGGAGAATTATTGAAATGAGGAAGTTTTAAAACAATTTATTTAAGAAGGATAGTGTCACCACGACGAGACATCAATTTCGCAACGTCGCTAAGGTGAAGAAAGAGTTCGCTACAGCAAAAAATGATAGAAACACTTAAAAAAGCGATTTTCCTCAATTACCATGTTTAAAAATTTGCATCTTATGCACAAATGACTTGCACAAGTGGTTAAATGGACAAAAATGATGCATAAACAAGAATTTCAAATTAGAAAAAACTCCCCCACACTTAAACATCATATTTTCCTCAATGGGAGGAACAATTAAAACAATTATGCATTAAAGGGGAAGTGTAAAGCTAATGAAGAACAACATATCGAAAAAAGAATACACAAAGAATTATATAAACAATCGGACTGGAAGTTTGTACATGAAAAAAATGTAATTGAGTATCTGACAAACCAAAAAATAAAACAAAACTAAGGACAACATAAGAACAAGCAACTTAAGCTACTTCATAGGATGATCATCCCCAGCGTTAGAGGGACCTGCTTCCAATGTGCCAGTGCCGTTTAGGAGGTCATCTTCGTCAGATGGCAGCTGCAAGTGAAGGTGCTCGGTGAGCAATGCCTCCATCCGTCAGCGATACCACCTATCTCTATCCTGCCTAGCTATCTCCTGAACGAGGGTTTCCCGGAGAGTAGCAAGATCTGCACAAAGACCATCGACTCAGCCAGCAAGGATCTATAAGGTCACAGGCCCAGGAGTAACCTGAGTTGGAGGATAGGCCTCATCTGGTACCACTGCTGAAGAGGTTGTACCAACATCAGGAACCTGGGTGGAGGGTTAAGGTTGGTGGATGGTGGGTTATTTGAGGCAGGTGTACCTAAAAAGAGGGGTTGGGTTGAAATAGTTGTCGTTATTGAATTTTGAAACATTATGGGCCCAGAATATATTAGTGATGAGATGTGGGAAGATAATGGTGTTGGTGAATTTTACGGTGGTGATGGGGTTATGTGGAGCGAAGGTAATGGCATTAGCTATATTGACTGGGCGACCAGTCATGAGAAGGTAGATGTGGAGGGCTTATTGTTTTATGACGTAGGTGAGATGGGTGGTCGGAATGATATTGGTACACATAAGGTAGATCCAAGGACGAGCTATGGGTCAGAGATCAGATCATTTAAGGTACAATTGGTAGTACCTCGGTCGATGCCATTTAGCTCCCTCTTGGTAGAGGGTGTGAATGACATCGTCTGAGGGGTAATTGTGGTTCACTTGGTCGTAATGGCAATGGAGAATAAGAGGAAGGATGTAATGTGGCAAATGTTAGCTGTAGTGAATACATTGGGGGCTTTAACACCACGAAAATTAATTTCCATATTATTATGGAATCAGGCATATGTATAGAAATGGTGAACGAATTTACTGTTACCTTGATCCCAGGATTGGACTAATCCCCTAAGTTGAGAGTTGACTAGTTGTTGGACAAAGGGATTGTCGAGTGGAGATATAAGGAAAGGGCGCTCTTTAATGAATGGCCTACTGTCTACTTTTTTGGCTAGTTCGATGAAAGTGAAACCATCACTATCCGAAGAACTGAAATTACTAAGTGGACTAGAAGGGGTAGTGGGGGTAGTACAGGTTTGAATTTTAACACGAGGCATTATTTTGCAAAAATTCATATGGAAATATAATATAAACAAAGGATTAAAACAACTATCCTAATGAAAATGAAACTAAACTTGTTGGAACCCTATCTCGGAATCGGATCCCAACTGGAATTCATTGTCTTAGGAATCCAACGCTTCAAGAATCAACTCAATTGGATATCAAACGAAAAAGTTATAAGCAAAAGAGCGAGAGGAGGACATTTAGCGATTAGGCGTGGGCACGTCTAAGAAACTTAGAGACTAGGCATGGCCATGTCTAAGGATGAAATTTGGATCTGCAGGAAACTTTCAAAATTTTCAAATCATATCTTTTGCTCCCGAACTCCAAAATTAACAAATTTTTATCACTATTCATCCTCAAAGTCAAACTTTCTAAATTCTTCAAATTTTCACACTTTTTCTTTTTAATTCTTTCTATTCAACTTCATTTCAATCAACTCATCCACTTAAATGTTCATAAACTATACAATCTCAACAAAAATCAAAATAATCAAAACCCAATAATTCTTTTTCTCATGAATTTCTTCAAAGCACAATTACCTTTATTTCACAATACTTACATAAAACCACTCATTTAATTTCACTGAATATTTCCAAATTCCACTTACAAATCGAGGTCCAACAAAACTGGAAAATGGAAAAAGAGAACTAAATAACAAACTTAACCTACCCTAAACAATACATAAGCTAAGAAGAAATAAGGAAAAGAGGGAAAAACTTACAAAATGGGAGGCAAAAATTGCAAGAAGAGTTAGAGAAGGTGGATTGTAGGAGAGCGCCATGACAAATAAGAGGAGAAGAGATGGAGAGGAAGGTGGGTCAGGGGTTTATATAGGTTTTAGGGTGAAAATTGCAAAAAAGGACAAACGAAAGACGAAGGGTTAAGAGAAAATAAGGGTGGAAGGGTCATTTCACCGCATTAATTTAGGGAAGATTGAACTTTCACCTTAGAAAATCTAATCTTAGGCCCAAAATCCAGTGAAATAGTGATGTTTCACCGTGGCAGCATAAACTCACGCTGCGACAAAATTGACCCAAAAGGAATAAGGAAAAATTCTGGGAAGTTCATCATGGCAATGTGGAATGCACTCCATGGCGAAATAAACCCAAGAGGAAAATAAATAAATTAGGTTTGTTTGCCGCGACGAAGGTTACTCAAGGTTGTTTGCTGCAGCTACAAGATAAGTTTACACGATGAGTTTACACAGTAGCGAATTTATCTAAGAGATTTTAAGGAACTCTTGTTGCGGCGACGTGGAATCCACACCGCAATGAAATTTTCCCCAAATTAATATGAAGGAAAACAAGGTAAGTTCGTCATGGTGATAAGGACTTCACGCTAATGCGAAAGTTACCCAAAAGGAAAACAAACAAAGATAGAAATGAAAAATTGGACTACCAAACATACAGAAGACTCAAGTGGATACTCAGTTCACTTAGAATTCATATACAAAGTCTTTAAGCATCAAAGAACAAAGTGCAACCCAATCAATCACATCAAATTCCTCAAACATGGAAAATGTATCATCAAGCCAAAAAGCATAGCGAACATAAACAAGAGAGGAATTATTGAATTGAAACTGCATAAACTGAAAACTAAACCTAGGTCCTGCTGAATTGGTTTCTCCCCCACACTTATTCAATATAGTAATGCATCCATAATGTCAAATTCAATCGCAAAGAAAAAGTAAGTAGTAAGTGGAGGAGGAGAAACGATCTAATGATTAAGGAGGGTGTTGATTCTCATAATAGAGCTTCAATAAATGGCCATTCACTTAAGTTGTGCTCCGGTCTTTTCATGTAAAAGCTCTACCATGCCAAAATCTTGCATCTTGTTGACTAAGTACGGCCCCTCCCATCGAGTGTTGAACTTTCCAGGCTTAAAGGTGAACCAGGCCTTGAATAAGAGAACTTTTCCCCCTCCCTTGAAGCTCTTCCTTTGAAGAATCTTGTCGTGCATCAACTTTGTTTTCTTCTTATAAAGGCGCAAATTTTCATATGCCTCTAGCCTTAACTCCTCTAATTCTTGTAATTTCAGCTTTGGTTCTATACCAAAAGATTCTAAGTCTATGTTACACCGGTTAACCGCCCAATATGCTTTATGCTGCAACTCCTTCAGCAAATGACAAGCCTTGCCATAGATTAAATGGTATGGGGATATTCCTATTGGAGATTTATAGGTGGTCCAACTATTGGAGTTATGTAAATATAGTGCTCTAGAAAGCAAGTCTATTTACACGTAACTTTATCTTTTTCAGTTACAGTTTTGTAATGAAAATATTTATTAGTAATAAAACAAAAGAGTTTGGTTTTATTTGTGTGAGCATCATATATCTAGTCAAAAGGTACCAAGATTCTTTTGTAAGTAATATATAGATACATAGAGATGTATGGGAAACATGTATATTATAAGAATCTAAATTAATTGATTCACAGTTGAATAATCAAGTTGGTCGCTTGATTATGGTTTAGACTGTAGTGTTGCGATTTATCTCCATATAAGTAAAGGAGTTTACTTAAAGGGAATGATGAGTTTCATATCATGATAGTAGTCAACTATCAATAATGGCACTATTAAATGAATATGGATTCAAGTATGTTTTCAAGAATAAAGTGGGCCGTTACTTTAATCTTGAAACATACAACTTAAGCATTTGCTTATTATGAACCATAATCTTGATGTGTGATGAACTCGTATGTGTTTAATTATAATTCTTGATATGATCGGAATGGATTTTTATAGTGTATTATTCCAGTGTCTGCATGTTGAAATTATTAATTGAAACATGTATCAGGGAACATTCACTCAAATAAAGAGTTTATAGTGATATCATCACTTCTAGATGTTCAAAAGAGATTTGGTGATTAAACTGACATCAGTAGTTTGATGGACTAGCTACCCATCAAATCTTAACACCAATATGAGATCTTGTGTTAATCACCATATAAAGTAAAATGGGAGATCTAGAAGGAAAAACTAACATAAGGGCAAAACGATAATTTTACCTTTTGTTGTGTGGATGGCTATAATAAGGTTCTAAATAGGGTTTGCAATTGAACATAAAATATGTATTCTCATAATATTTAATAATTCAAGAGTTTAATTAATTGTCTTTAGTGGAATGACATTTAGTTAATAAGCTAGAATTAATTATAATGAGATTAAGTTAATTCTAGGCTTATTGGAGCTTGAATTATCAAAGTCCAATAAGATTCCCCACTTGGCTTCTAGGAAGGTTATCAAGCTATGTTAGAAATATAAATGGAGGGTTTAAAAGCCCATAATTGAATATTGGGCTCGCTCTAATTAATGGTTAATTAGAAGCCCAAATGTACATTTAGAAATGGGCTAGATGTGCATTGGATGGACCATATTCCTTCTTCCATCTTCCAAAACCAAAGTTGGTAGGTCATGTATAGGTTAATAGTCTTTTCATATAGCCACCTTAAAGATAAATGAGAAGAGTCTCATTTATTGGCTACTTTATGATTTATTAATGAAAGAAGTGATGCATTGGATGCTATTCTCTTCTTCCATACTATGCATAACTGAAATTGAGTGTGTAAGAAAGAGTTCTTGCATGGTTTTACTCTCTCCCTCCTTTCATGCATGAGTGAATCGAAATTTGTAAGAGAAGAGTCTCATTTCTGGTTCATTTTCTTCTTAAGAAATATCCTCCAAACATTTTTTTTCCTTTCCCACCGAAGGATTTTGTTAACCAATTTGTCCTAGAAGAACAAGAGGTAAATCAAATTGGTTGAGGATACAACAACAAGGAGAAGATAGATTGCTAAAGGAAAAAAGTCAAAAGCAAAGGTTTTGGATACAAGAAGAAGGAGAGGATAGCACAGCTAGGAATTAAAGCTGTAGCAAAGGAGTCGGTAATACTCTTCATCTTGTTTATGTTTATTATCATCCTTATACCATATCGTGTATGGATTGGCATGATGATTTGGATATGTTGCTTCCGCTACAAATATGATTTTTAAAAAGTTTTGAAATCTACAGATTCTCCAATTATAACATGCTTTCGTTTTCCAATCCAACAATTGGTATCAGAGCTGGTTTCTAATGCATGATTTCAATTCCTATATGGTTGATAGAAATATATATGGAGTATGTGTTGCTCTTTTGGTTTTCCATAGAAGTTATATTTACCATGTAAAATTTCTTCATTTGGTTGTAACAAGGAGGGTGGTCTATCATCACCATGTTTCCTCCTTGGCTTCATTTTTATGTTTTCTTTCATTTTGTGATGTACAAATTGATGTAATGATGAAGATGGAGCAGCCATGGATTGATGAAATGTAGAGGAAAAGGTTTCGATGTATCCTTTTGTCTATTGGTTTAGTTTCAGTTTTGTGAAAACAAAGATGCTGAAATTTTGTTTCAATGAATCTAATTTTAGTTTTTAATGTAAAAAGAAGTGCAGGATTTTTGTTTCAAGGAATCAAGTTTTGGTTTTCATAAAATACTAAGTGTTGGTTTTTTATTTTAATGGAATGAGTTTCGGTTTTAATGAAAACAAGTGCTGGAATTTTTTATCATGACAAATATTCAATTTTATGAAAAGCTAGTGTTGGATTTTTTATTTTCAAAGTGACCAAATTTGGTTTTTATAAATGCCATTGCATTTTGTTTACTAAATGGTCTGGATCATGTGAGCAAAGAGTTTGAAGTGGAAGATCTAAGTCCAAGAAGAATATTTTGGGCCTAAAAGGCTTGTAATTATTTTTGATTTCTAGGATGGACAATTAAAAGTGGCTTAATTAGTTCATGTGATGAATGGAGAAATGAATGCAAATAATATATGATATTATATGATTGCATGTCATTTAGAAAATTGTCAACCCTAGGCCTTGCCATGCATTCATTACGTATGAGATATATAATGAAACAATATAGGATGGATAATAAATTGCATCTAGACAAGATAGTATTTAAAACATAAAGCCCAAAATGATTGAGTGAGAGAGGATGCTCATGTGAGAGTCCACAGTCTCCAAATGATGGCCCCTTTGCATGTGGTGAAGTGTTACTCCCCATCGGAGGGCATGAATCCTAGATCTTGCATGGTTTGGATCTCCTTTAGGATAAGTCCACTTATTGGTAGCAAATGTGACCTCCCACTGAGGCATGGTTTGCAGGTATCTGTAGTGAACGAATCAAATGGTTAAATACTCAACATTTTTTAATCAATAAACTACCCACCGTAGCTCGGTTGGTAAAAGTATGGCCCAAATTAAGATGCTTCTCAAAAAGTTGGGCATGAGATGCTTGGTAGTTTTTTGACTGGGAGGGTCTCAATTTTTCTTTTAAAGGATAAGATGACCCACTGTCACTTAGTCTATTATAGATTAGAAAAATAACCATCGTATGATGTTTTAATTTTTTAAGTTTTGTTAAATTTATCATGATGCATGCATGCATCATGATTTTATACAAAGTTCTAATAATTGTTGACTAATATGCTCATGTTTTAATAATTTATATTTTCAGACATAATCAACCACAAAAATGAATCCACTCACCTTGCTTTTGACAAATAACAAATTGGAAAACAGAGAAAATTTTAATGAATGGAGACATAACCTTGACATTGTTCTTCAATATAAACGTATTTCATAGGTGCTAACTGAAAATGAGCTTACACCTCCGAATGAAGATTCAACTCCTGATCAAGTCTAACAACATGAGCGTTGGCAGAATGTTTACAAGACTACTAAGTGTTATATTCTAGCTTTTTTCAGCGGCATGTTGCAAAAGAAAATTGTTTGTATGAAAATTGCTAGTGTAATGGTCCATCACCTACATGAGATGTTTAGTGTGAGGACTAGTTCTGCAAGAGTGAAAGCTATCCAAACCTTTCATAATATCAGAAAAAAAACTTGGTGAATCGGTGTGGGATTACATGATGAAGGTAATCTTTGCGGTCACTGAGGCTGAGATTCTTGGGGCAGATATGGATGTGGATACGCAGATGATTATGATCATCAATAGCTTAAACTCTTCTTTTCAGTAGTTTAAGTTGGACTATGAGCTCGACAACAAGGATTACACCTTGAGTGAGTTGATGAATACCCTCCAGAACACAAAGGAGATATTGAATATTAAGGCTTATGGGTCAGAAACTAATGTAGCTTCTTCTTCTAAGCCCAAGGGTAAAGGCAAGCAAAAGAAGAAGGATCCAATGAAAAAGAAGGCCCAAACAGGGGTCAAGGCCAAACCCATGAAAAAGAAGGTTAAAGAGACTATCAAGGGAAAGTGTTTCCACTGTGATGAGATGGGCCACTGGAAAAGAAAATGTCTAGTCTACCTTGAGTCCCTCAAAAGAAAACAAGGTATGGGTTTTCTAAGTTTGTTAGGAACTAGAAATGTGGCAGATTTATCTATTTCTTGGATATTAGATTTAGGAGCCGCTAACCATGTTTGCAATTCTTTGCAGGGGTTGCAGCAAAGGAGAAGACTACCTAAATGCCAGTTTCAAGGCAAGATAGCAGATTGTTCATATGTTTCAGCAGAATCAGTGGGAGTAGTTATCTTGAACTTTTCTAATGGTCATAGGTTATATGTGGAGGATATTTATTACATGCCAATGATTGTAAGGAACAAGACTTCTGTTTTTTGTCTAATAAAATATGGTTATTCCTTATATTTTGAAAATTTTGTTTCAATATATGAGAATAAGGATTTTATTTATGATGCGATAATTAAACAAGGATTTTTCTTTATAGAACCTATGACGGGCTCACTAAACACCACATAATTGATAAAACCAAGACAATCCAATGTCTAGCATTGATTTAACGTATCTGTGGCACTTAAGAATGGGTAATATCAATTAGAAAAGACTTGACAGGTTAGTAAAGGATGGGATCCTTATGGGCTTGGATAGTGATTGTAACATCCCATCCCCGAGGAAAAGGGTACAATAGTCATTTGGAACGAGTTCTGAGTGTTTAAGATTGTCTTGGTGTGTTCAAACATACACATTGTAACATCCCATCACCGATGAGAAGGGTAAAATAGTAATTTGAGATGGGTTATGAGTGAGTGCACTAGTCTCGGTATGTTCATGCATAATATGGCCTCCATATATGCATAAATTGTAATTTTTGAAAATGTACATGATTGTACATGCATTCTTGACATTTCTCGGCATATGTGTTTATTGTGGAAAAATATGAATTGGTGCTTGAACATGGAATTGAAGTGGATTTTTGTGTGTTTAACATTTTTGTGAAAATTTAGGAATTTTTTTATAAATTTTTCAGGATACTTTTTCGGACCAAAAAAATTGCCAAGTGATGGACTGATTGACTTTCTGGTATTGGAAATGACTGTCCAATGGCACTGGAAAATTACATACATGATTTTAGAATTTATTACTTTGAGCCATTGGAATGTTGGAGAGAAATTGGACTAGAAATTGTATTGTTATTGGAAAGAAACTTGTAGAGTGCTTAAAAAGGGACAAGTGGCAAGTGACACTTGTCACTTGCCTACTTGTGTATTAAACTTGGTTTGTTTATATAAATATCTTATGTTTAGCAAGTCTTCCACGACACTTGTCTTTCAAAGGCTTTTGGAGTTTGATTTTAGGGCTTCTTTCCTCTCTTCTTCGTGGCTTCTTCTCCTTGCATTTTCATGGGTCCTCTTACTTGCTATTAACCATTTCCTACACAAAAGGGCTCTCATAACCTACTTACTTTCTCTTCTTAAGTGTAAAAAAGTACAAACCTAAGTCTTGTGATGGTGAGGGTCGTAGGTGGTGTTGAGAGGGAGAGAGTTGGGGTAGTTTGAGGACTTTGAACAATTGAAGCTTGTTTAGGTGAGATTTCATGTTTATGTTCTTTACTTTGGTAATTAGAAGCTTTTATTGTGCTTTATGGTGCACTAATTTCATGAAGTTGTATGTTGATTGTATGGGCATAAGTCATGTTTATGTGAGGCTAAATGATGTTGGATATGTGTAGTGTGTGAATTAGTGTTTGTATTAAGTGTTAGAGTGGTTTTCATAATGTTAAAAGATTGGTAATTAAAGTAAGAACATTTTGGATGTGTGCTGCCATTTTATGGTTAAGTGGTCAAGTGAAGATCTAGAGGAAATTTTGGCTGGATTAGTGGCTAAATTTGATGTTTATTGGTGTAGGAGTGTTGTTAGAATGAAAGGAGTTGAATTAGGTATCACATCTGGAAAATTTACCTTGAGTATGTTTCAGGTTTTTGGTTATAAATTTTGCTATGGTTATGCTATTGAGTTGAGGTTTGGCTTAAATTAAACTTAAGAAGTATGGCTAGATTTCATATGAAGGAAGTTTTGTCTAATTCTGACTTCAAGGGTTTTAAATTTTTCTTGGAAAGTGAATTGTTAGGTTCTGTATGAACAGTAATCTGAACTTTGTAACTTGAAACTTTGATGATTTTTTTTAGGTTGATTTGGATTGAATTTGCTAATTTGGTCTTCATGAAAGTTGAAGATTTTTGTGTTAGCTTTCCAACACCACTAAGTATGAATTTTTTTTATGTGTAGATTAAAAGTTATAGTCTGTAAAAGTTCAGGTGGTAATTCAGCCCAAAATGTGTTTTGTGTGCAAGTGACTCTAAGTGCATAGGTTTTGTGTTTTATTGTGTTATGAGATTAATTTTGGACTGTTAAGGGTGAAATTAGCTCAAGTGACCTTCTGGAAAGTTTTTGAGTATTGTTGTAGCTTTCTAATGAGGTATTATTTGCGAATTTTGGATGTAAGGATTGTAAGATATAAATTTGTAAAGTTTGTTATGGTTTAGGTTAAATGCTAATTTCATAAACCCTAACAGGACAGCCACATTAATGGGAGGATTTGACCAAATTAGAGAAGGAATTTGGTTTTAATTCCTGCTTGAGAATTGTATTATATTGTCTGAGCTTTTTATTGCTATATGACATGGAATTTTTCGCCAAGAGGATGTGGAGTTATGAATTTTGGAAGATTGGGTTATTGTTGAGAATAATTTGGGTAGGCAGAAGCTTTGCTTGAGAATTTGATTTGGTTAGAGATGAATTGGCCTCCAAGTTGTTCATTAAAGTTGTAGCATTTGTTTTTCTCTTTTGATTGATATAAATTTTGGAATTTTTGGCTAAGGGGATGAAAAATTATGATTTTGGAAAAGTGCTGCACTGTTATGGTAAATGTGTGACTAGGCAATGTCTTTGATTGCAATTTTTACATACTTAGAGGTGTTTTTAAATTTCTAGCTCTTCATAAAACTTGTAGGATTTTTCAAGATCTTTCCAACGAGTCCTAATTTGTGATTTTTGGATGTGTGTATTAAAAGTTGTGTAGTGTGGAAGAAAGGAAGGTGAATAGGTGGTTTTTGCATATTTTGGAAAATGAAATTATAAAAAAAAAACGCAGGGCGAGCGAGCGGGAATCGCTTGCCTGGGAGAACGAGACGCTCGCCCATGCGGGCGAGCGATCGCATCGCTGGCCCAAGTGAGCGAGGCACTCGCCCAGACGAGCGAGATGATTGCCCAGGCCGAGCGATCGCATCTCTCGCCCAAGCGAGCGAGGTGCTCGGCCAGGCCGAGCAAGCGCGCGCCTAGGCGCACGACGCCGTTTCATTTTGATGATTTTTACTTTGTTTCCTTCCTCATTCGACCTCTGTTCAATCTTTTGTGTATGAGTTTTTCGTCTGAACTCCGATTGACCTGATTCTCGAGGCATCGGGTTCGTAAAATATGGAATTTCATTATTTGTGAAATTGGGAATTTTTAGAGATGAAATTGACAGGTATTGGTTAGGTCGAAGTGAGGGGACCGGGTAATGATTTTTCCGATCTGTCTTTTATTTACTATTGGACCTATAAAGGTCCAAATTGAGTATCTTTAGTGTCTATGGGTTTCTAATTTTTAAAAGAACACTTTGTGACAGGAAATTGTGATATAGTGCCGGGAATGTCACGAACATGCATTGTACACATTTTAATTGCTACATGTGCATTATTAAATATTTCTGAGTGTACCTTTGGTGATGGTGAATATTTTGGACTGTTTAGAGACGCTTTTGGAACGTCACCCCATAAACGTTGCCGAGACTTCCAGGCATTAGCTTCGGAAGCAAATGGTGAGTGACCTAGATGGTTTCTCAACTATTATTTTTTTATTATTTTGCACTTATAACTCTGTGGAGAATAATGGTGGGTTTGTGCGTTTGTTTATGACTGGATTCCGGACCGAAGGTGTCCGATGTATTTGGAGATTATGACAAAGAAGTGCTGTTGTCTGAGAATTTAGGAACTCTGTGTTTTAAATGTGATTAAGTGTGAGTGATTTTAATGTGAAAAATTGCAAACTAATTGGTTGAATGTGATAATTGGGAATGATTGTGATGTTGATATGGTTTCAATTTGACCTATGCATTCCATGCATACAAGGCATGATCAGATAATAACAGTTGTGACCGGAGCAGCCACCGAGAGCTACAAGCTCAACGTTTATATTTGGGCCTCGAGCTCTATAGTGATTCAGAGCCTCGGGCTCAACGATTAATGCGCCCATATTGGGACAGTTCAGAGCCTCAGGCTCAACGATTAATTCGCCCATATTAGGACAGTACAAGCGCTCAATCACAACACCGTAATAAATGGAAAAAGGTGTAACATACGTGTGTCATATGCATTTGATTTATTCATTTGGATTGAGTGAAAGGCAAACTGCCTTATGCTTCTCTAGTACCAATCATGTCATATTTCTGAAAGTCGTTTATGAAACAATTGTATTATGCTTGCGTGTTGTATGAAATTAATTGGTTATGAATGTCCAATCGAATGAAATGTATCAAATTGTCTGTACTCAAGTGAAATTGTGAAATGTGATCAGACATGCAACAATGAAAATATATGTTATGTGAATTGATGAGTTGCATGAATTGAGTGAACTATCGATGATGGTTACCTCAGTGAATTCGCAAAACTCACCCAAAATTTGCAATTATTTCTCAGGACTCAGAAGAATACCCCATAAGACAATGGGCGTATAGCAACCACATATGAGCGAGATAAGAGGTTGGGATCAGTTCGTGTCTGCAGTAGTGTCTGAGAACAATTGTAGAGCTTCCTTTTAGCTTTCCATTGATATAAAGTTTGTAAATTTGGAAGTTCTAAATCAAAAGTTATGGAGTTTGGAAGTTGAAATGTTAGTGAAGAATGTGACGATCGGTCGGCCAGAATGTGGCGATCGGTCGATCGGCTAGAATGTGACGATCGGTCAGCCAGAATGTGACGATCAGTCGGCCAGAATGTGGCGATCGATCTGTCGGCCAGAATGTGAGGATCGGTCGGCTAGATTATGACAATCGGTCGGTCGGCCAAAATGTGACGATCGGTCGGCCGGATTGAGATGATTGGTCGGCCAGATTGTGACGATCGGTCGGTCGGCTAGAATGTGGCGATCGGTCGGCCTCCGCTAGTCCGCCAGAATGTCGCGATCGTGCATGCGCACGATCGCGACTTCCCATTTTGTTTAAGGAAGATTATTTTCTGAATACATTTCACTCTTTTGGCTATATCTTTTACGTCTGACATTCGATTGACTTGATTTTTGAAGCGTTAAATTCCTAAGACATCTCTATATCTGTCCATGGAAAATTGTGGATTTTTTAGATTAAATTGAGGATGATTGATTTAATCAAAATGAGTTGGGAAATTTTTTGAACATGGTTCAGTATTTTGGTGAATTCTTGGTATGTGGAGATCCAATTGAACTGATTCTTCTTGCAAAATAAAATAGAGACATGGAGCTACAAGTCATATGAAGGAATTGAATTTCAATCTAGCACGTAAGACTTTCAATATCTGAACTGAAGTCGGGTTTAGTGTGCAGTCTTGGATTAGTAAGAGCTAAAAGTATTTTGGCCATAACTTTTGCTCTAGTCATCCAAATGAGGTGATTCTTAATTTGGATTAAACTAGAGAGATAGGAACACAAATGTTCTGAAAAAATTGAGTTCAATTTAGTCTCTAAGAAGGTCAATTTTTGGATGGAAATAAATCGCAGGAAAATGTCTTAGCATAAGAATAGCCCAAAATGTTTAGTATATAACTTTTGGAGTAGTGAACCGAATTAAAAGATTTTGGTGTCTTTAAATTTGTAAAATTTAGAGGAAAATTTTTGTGAATTTTAGGAATAATGCTGGGAATTTCACGAACATGCATTGTACATATTTTAATTTCTCCATGTGCATTATTAAACATTTCTGATTGTATACTTGGTAATATTTGTGTATTTTAATTGTTATAGAGGCGCATTTGGAACATCAACCCATAGACGTTGCCGAGACTTCCAGGCATTATCTCGGAAGCTATTGGTGAGTGACCTAGATGGTTCTCTAAATTATTATTTGCTTAGAATACTATGGTGAATAATGGTGGGTTTGAGAATTGTTTCTGAATGTGGATTCTGGACAGAAGGTCCGATGTATTGGAGAGCTATGACATAGAAGTGCTACTTGCATGTGAATTTGTGAACTACTTGCTTGAGATGTGATAAATTGTGACACATGTATTGATGGTGATTTATATACTGCTTAATTGTGACATGTTCATTCCACGCATGAATGCATGATCAGATAAAGGCAGTTGTGACCGGAGCAACCACCGAGAGCTACAAGCTCAACGATTGTACTCGGGCCTCGAGCCCCACAGTGATTTAGAGCCTCGAGCTCAACGATTAATGTGCCCATATTGGGACAGTTAAGGCATTCGGTCACAACACCGTAATAAATTAGAAAGTGTCACATGGGCATTTCATGTACATCTGCTTATATATATTTGATTGAGTGAAAGACAAAATGTCTTATGCTTATGTGAAATAAATGTGTTTTGATGCCGGACTACGGTCCGATGATGTGTGAAAGTGAGTAGATGTGATTGATGCATTGCGTGGCATAACTGTATGAAATATAAGGGTTGTTGTGACCGGAGTCGCCACCGATCAGAGCTTTAAACTCAACGAGTGATAATGAGTTTTGAGCTCATAAGTGATTCAGAGCCTCCAGCTTAACGTTTAATGAGCTCTGTATCCTCCAAATAGATAAGGGACAGTTATTAATGAGCCCTACATGGGACAGTTTAGGCACTCGGTCACAGCAAAAATAATAAATGAAAAGTGAGTCTCATGTATGTTGCATCTGCATAATAGAAATATCGAATATGAATAATGTGATGTGCAATTCTGTAAACGTGTGAATGTGAAATATTGTGAATGTGTACTATGAAATAAAGTGAGGTGTGTGAATATTGTGTTCTATGTCTGGGTGAACCATCGATTAAGGTCACTCACTGAGTTCGCAAAACTCACCCAAATTTTGCAATTATTTTTTCAGGACTCAGAAGAATACCCCGTTAGGCAACGGGCGTATAGCAATGCCTGTGAGTGAGAGAAGATGTCGGGATTAGTTCGCGTCTTCATTAGTGTCTGATAAATTCTGTATAAAATTTTATTTTCTGAATTCTTATACAAATGATTAGTCAATTTGTAAAGTCAACGGACTAAATTAAATTGTATTTATGAAAAGGGCCCCCGTGGTCATTGTACTTACTGGTGATTGTGTATGTTAGTTGATTTCCGCATAGTATATGTTTGTGTTTTAAAAAAAAAATTATACTGAGTTTTGACTGAGTGATGTAGCACCTCAGCCTCGCAGGTCACGAACTTGGACATCACCATCGATGTCAGGTTCGGGTCATGCGGGAGTGGGGTGTTACATTTATGTGATATCTGAGCCCAAAAGTACGAGCTTATATAGGCATTTTTTGAAACATGGGTCAAGTTACATGCATTTGAGTCATGTTATAGCAGACAGTGGCAACTGATCCCTAGTCTGAGTCATATAAGTATGAGTCATATGTATGAACATGTGTTATGTGTAAAGTGTGAGAAAAGTGATGATATGTCAAAATGTGTGCCAATGAAGGGTTATGGGCAACTAAAAATGGGAAAAGAATAATAGAAAATGACATTCATATGATACTGTGGTAAGAAAGCCTCGAATGTGATACGAATGTGAAAACATTGACATGAGCTGATTACGGATAAAAGTGATATCACAATGAATAATGAGATCTAAAGTGAATAAATCGAGTTGAAAGACAACGAAATTTGCTATAGCCTGGAGAGGCCACATTTAGACATGAGATGAATGTCGGTTAAAAGTGATAAGAGGTATGCTTTAGCATATGTTTGTGTATTTGAGATCAAAATGTTTGGGATGACTAGGTATCTATGATTCAAAATTGATTGTGAATATAAGCATGTACGATAAAATATGGATAATTGGAAATGAGAAAAAGTATATGGTGCGACAAGGTAGATGAAGATTCCCTACTTTTGTGTTGGTGTAAGTAGTATGGAATATATTGTACCGTAA
Source organism: Erythroxylum novogranatense (assembly GCA_029891385.1). NCBI lineage: Eukaryota > Viridiplantae > Streptophyta > Magnoliopsida > Malpighiales > Erythroxylaceae > Erythroxylum > Erythroxylum novogranatense. Next base: position 90,657,246 of record CM057225.1, on the reverse strand, counting down.
TGTTCTACCTTTGAATGTGATAGAGAAGTGAAGATATTGTCAGAACTGTGTGAAAAAAATGACTTTATCAGTGATGTGAAGTGATGAATGATGTGTAGTATGGAGAAAGTTAGAAATGTGCCTAAGTTTGGATTGTATCCTGCGATTATGGAAAAGATGATAAATCAAAGGAGAAGAGTGAATGCACTCAAAATGCTAATTCAATGATTATGATAGGATGTTGCATTAGAAGAAGAGGTAAATACTGGAAAACTGTAGTAGAATCGCTGTCAATATGTGTGTTAGTGTGAGGAAAAAGTGCAGGACACGATATGGGCCTACAAAAATCGGTTTTTGTTATGATCATATGGTAAACCCCAATCATAGGCAGAAACAAGAATAGAAATGTTATCTAGAGTCAATTGGAGACTTGACTTATTACGAGAGTATGAAATGTTGAAATTGATTTTCTTGAGGTATTAAGGAGGACCAATAAATATTCATGGGCAAAAGGTGATTGACAAGGAATTATAAACAATATTGAGGTTTGGACTAAGAAATCACTGAGATAGTGTCAAAAAACTAGGTAATTTAGTTTATGACCAATGAAGGCAGGTTTTCCTTGACTAGTAGCTGAGATCATAAGCCCTTCTCTCTATTCAAAAATCGAATCTGGTAATTCTTCCATTCTCCAGAGGTCAAAGGACCCTCACTTGATGCAATCAAGTTTGCTTCAGAAAGGAACCGATAGGCACAACGGAGGGAATTTTGAACTAAGATGACAAGTCTCCAAGAAAAGTTGTGATGTGTTGTCTTCTTTATTGAAAAAAAACAAAAACAAAAACAAAAAGAGAAAAAAAAGGGTAAATAGTGAGTCAAGAGTGAATATTGGAGTTGCATCCATAGCAAAGACTCAAGTATAAGAGTTAGAAAAGGCTATTGGGAGTGTATATATTTTGTTGATGTAAAGTATCCAACTATATAAGTGGATTTTGTTAAGTCCAAATGACTTTACTTAAATATGATTTTGATGTATAACAAAAGAGCAAAATAAAAGAAAAAAAAGCGAGGCGAAGTCGGACATACTGAGCGAAGTCGATCATATGATTTAAGTCAAATAAACAGCGAAGTCACAAAGACAAAGGAACAACAGACGAACGAACGCAAACACAGACGTAGATGCCGAATAGTAAACAGAAGAAGACGCAAAATAGTAAAGCGCATACGCATTTAAGTAAAGCGCGAGACCTGATTTAAGTAAAACAAATGCGAGCCTTGAAGCGCAGACGATAAAATACAGACGAAGAAAGAAGATGCGAATTCAAAAGAAGGCGAAGGAGTCGATTCGAGTTAGTTCTGAGAACTCAATGAATAATCTGCTCTTTAAAGATTCAAGAAACAAGAATCAAGAAGCAGTTGGAGACGAAGGCTATAAATACAAGTCGAAGTCGAAGATTGCAAAGTTAGACAAAGTGAGCAAAAGTTAGAAAAGTTAGCAAAAAGCAGAAAGAGTTAGCATATTTACATCTATGTGATCGTAAAAGCATTCTGTTCAACTAGTTGAGAGCTATTTTACTGTAACAAGTGTTCAAACACTTTTCTGAAAAAAAGTAGTACAGATAACCTGCAGAGGCTAAGTGTGAAAGAATACTGATTGTAGAGACCTGAAGAGGCTCGCAAAGAATACTTGTAACGTTGAAAGAGATAGTGGAAATCTCATAAAAAACTCTGAGGACTGGATATAGCCCACGGTTTGGGGTGAACCAGGATAAATTGCTGTGTCGACTACTCTCACTCTATCTCTATTTTAGATTCAAGTTTTATCATTACTTAATCAGTAAACAAAGTTTTGAAAAATTTTGATTAATTGGAATATTGGAAGTTCTGTAAAGAATTTTATTTCTAACAAATAGTTTTGAAATATTTATAAAAAAGGAGAATACACAATTCAACCCCCCCTTCTCATGCATTCTATATTGTTTTATTAGTATTGTATTAACGTGTGATTCACTTTAATTGGTATCAGAGCTTGGTATCTAAGGATCATTTTAGCAACGTGTGGATCAAAGATAATGGCGGAATCACATGTATACATCGCAGATGGAGCCTCAGTCACTAGACCTCCAGCATTCAACGGAGAAGATTATCATTACTGGAAAGATAGGATATGGCTATTCATAGAATTTACTCATGTCGACCTTTGGGACGTAATAGAGAACGGACCTTATACACCAGTAGATGAAGATGGCAATTCCATTCCATGAGTCAGAGGGACGGCTGACTAGAAGGTGAGAATACAACTGAGCTCAAAGGCGAAGTTCTTCTTGACGTGTGCCCTAAGCAGGAGCGAGTATGACAAAGTCTACGGATGCGATACCGCGAAGGAGATGTGGGACACATTGTCCATCACTCACGAAGGCACAAGCCAAGTTAAAGAATCCAAGATAAGTATTCTTGTGCACCAGTATGAACTTTTCAGGATGAAAGATGAAGAATCTATTGATCAAATGTTTGGAAGATTTCAAACAATTGTCAATGGATTGAAAGCTCTTAGAAGAACATACAACAATCAAGACCATGTTCGAAAGATCTTAAGAAGTCTTCCAAAGAGGTGGAGACCTAAAATTACTACGGTGCAAGAAGCCAAAGGTTTGAGCGTGCTAAAACTTGACGAGTTGCTTAGATCCTTGAAGATTCATGAAGTTGAACTCGATGCTGAAGACAAGCCCAAACAGGACAAGTCGATAGCACTGAAGGCTAGACATAAGAATCACAAGACTCAAAGACGAAGGAAATCATCAAAAGCGTTAAAGATTGAAGAATCAAAGGATGACGACTCCAGCCAATCAGAACCGGAGTCAAGTGATGATGACGACGAGTTATCTTTCATCTCTAGAAAGATAAGACACATGTGGAAGAAGAAGCCCAGAACAAACCAGACTTTCAAGAAGAATGTCAAAGATGAAGTTAAGCCAGAGAAGTCATCTGTCATCTGCTACGAGTGCAATCAGCCTGGACACTACAAGTCCGAATGTCCTACTCTTAAGAAGAAACCAAAGAAGAGTAGAGAAGGCAAGAAAAGCATGATGGCAACGTGGGAGGACCTAGATTCATCGTAATCGAATCTGAGGTTCAAGTCAAATCGAACATGCAAACATCTGTCTGGTAGCCGAGGAAGATAGTGATGAGGAGGTAAAATCTGACTATGATAATTTGCATGATGCCTACTCAGAATTGTTAGAAGATTCTCATGCTATTCTGAAACAGTACAAACTGTTAAAGAAAAAGTATGCAGAAAATATTAGACATACTGAAGTAATAGAGAGAGAAAATGTCTGTCTAAAGAAACAATTAGAGGAGAAAAATAAAGTCATAGATAGATCAGAAGAGATTAATCAGCTTAAACTAAGAATTAAGAATTTGTCAGCTGATTTAGCTACCTTCACAGAGAGCACTAAGAAAATGAATGATATGCTTGGAAAATGTAGACATCCGAGTGATAAAACCGGATTAGGGTTTACAGGTAACAAGACTCAGTCTCATAAACAACCTTTCAAAAGAGAAACCATAATAAATCTCGTTTTAATCAACATTCTAGTTATATGCATCAAAGAACTCATCATATGCATACTACTAACCATAAAGGACCCAAGAAAATTTGGGTACCAAAAAATAAAATATTTTCTTCTGCAGATATCCTTCCTTGGAAGATACGGCAAGCACCATTGGTATTTAGACAGTGGATGCTCGCGACATATGACGGAAAAAAGGTCTATGTTCCTAGACCTTCAGTATAAGAAGGGAGGATCGGTAACTTTCGGAGACAACCAGTAGGGCAAGATCATTGGAATCGGTAAAATTGGTAAAGATTCCTTTGCATGCATAAATAATGTACTGCTTGTTGATGGTCTGAAGCATAACTTGATTAGCGTCAGTCAATTGTGTGATTCTGGTTTCACAGTCACATTCAATCAAAATCTTTGCGAAGTCAGAAACAAAGATGGGTCTATACTTTTCTCTGCCAAGAGAAGAAACAATCTTTACAAAATTGATTTAGAAGATTTTTAAAGCCAAATATTTCATGTTTTCTATCTTCCGAAGAAGAAAGACTAATCTGGCATAAAAAGCTAGGTCATGTCTCTTTTAAACCTATTTCAAAGTTGGCAAAACATGATTTGGTAAGAGGATTGTCAAAAATAAGTTTTGACAAAGAGTTTTTCTGTGAAAACTGTTTGAAAGGAAAACAAGTTAAAACCTCTTTTTCTTCTAAAAATTTTGTAACATCATCTAGACCTTTAGAGCTATTACATATGGATTTATTTGGTCCAAAGAGGACAATAAGTCTTGGCGGAAAGAGATATGGACTTTTTATTGTTCATGACTTTACTCGATTTTGTTGGATATTGTTTTTACCACACAAAGATGAATCTTTTAAGTGCTTTAGGACCTTATCCAAAAAGTTACAGAATGAAAAAGGAGTGTCTATAGCCAGTATCAGGAGTGACCATTGTGGAGAGTTTGAGAATGAGAAGATTAGGTTATTCTGTGAGGAGAATGGAATTTTCCATAAATTTTCTGCTCCCAGGACTACACAACAAAATGGAGTTGTTGAAAGGAAGAACAGGACGATTCAAGAAATGGCAAGGACCATGCTGTGTGAGATGAATCTTCCTAAGTACTTACGAAGGTGAAGCGATGAATCTGACATGTTATATTCAGAATAGAATTCTGTTGCGACCCATGTTGAAGAAGACTCCTTATGAGTTATGGAATGGAAGAAGACCAAACATATCTTACTTTCATCCATTCGGGTGCAAGTGCTCTATTCTGAATACAAAGGAGCTGTTGGATAAATTTGATTCAAAGACCTATCCAGGAATCTTTCTAGGCTACTCATTATCGTCTAAGGCATTTCGGGTGTACAACCTTACTTCAAAGACAGTTGAGGAGACCATCCATGTCAAATTTGATGATAGTTCCCAACCCCATAAGGAAGATGACATGGAAAGTGAAGGTCCTTCAAAGAACTTAGATGATAGTACAGAAACTCCTTCATCAGGAACTCATGAAGACAAAGTTGAAGATATTCCAGAAACTATCGAACTAAAAAGAAACTGGAAATATAAAAGTTCACATCCAGAAGAGTTGATTATCGGAGAGACCTCAGAAGGAGTTAGAACAAGGTCCAGATTCAGAAGAGAAGCTAATGTGGCTTTTATCTCTGAAATAGAACCTAAGAAGGTTGAGGAAGCTCTTCGAGATGAAGCTTAGGTGTTAGCCATGCAAGAGAAGCTGAATCAATTTATTAGGAATAATGTGTGGTCCTTAGTTCCGAAAACCCCTAAGAAATCCATCATAGGAACTAGATGGGTCTTTAAGAATAAGTTAGACGAATCAGGAAGAGTGAGTCGAAATAAGGCTAGATTAGTAGCACAAGTCTATATTCAGCAAGAAGGAATAGACTACAATGAGACGTATGCTCCAGTAGCAAGACTTGAAGCCATTAGGATATTGCTGGCATATGCAGCTTGTTATAATATAAAGTTGTTTCAGATGGATGTAAAGAGTGCTTTTCTGAATGGTCTTATAAACGAAGAGGTGTATGTTAAGCAACCACCTGGTTTCGAGGATGTTGAGAATCTAGACCATGTCTATAGACTTCATAAAGCCTTATACGGCCTGAAGCAAGCTCCTAGAGCTTGGTATGATCGTCCGAGTACTTTTCTTTTAGAGAATGGTTTTAGTAGAGGTCAAGTTGATAAGACGCTCTTTAGGAAGAATTTTCAGAATGATTTTATTTTAGTTCAGATTTATGTTGATGATATTATTTTTGGTGCTACTTCAAACAAGCTATGCATGAAGTTTGAGAGTCTAATGAAGAAAGAGTTTGAAATGAGCATGATGGGTGAATTAAAGTTCTTTCTTGGGTTCCAAGTTAAGCAGACCGAAGAAAAGATCTTTATTCATCAACAAAAGTACGTGAAAGAATTGTTGCTCAAGTTTGATATGAAGAATATGAAGCATATGGCAACCCCGATGCACCCTTTAAACCTTTTGTCGAAAGATGAACTTGGTAAGAAGGTGGATCAAACCCTGTATAAAGGGATGATCGGTTCTTTACTGTACTTTACAGCAAGTAGACCTTATATTTTATTCAATGTCTGCTTGTGTGCAAGGTTTCAGATCGATCCTAGAGAGTCTCATTTTATTGCTGTTAAAAGAATTATGAGATATCTTGCAGGTACTACTGATCTTTGCTTAATGTTTGAGAAAGGTAGAGATTTCAGGTTAATCGGATATTGCGATGCGGACTATGCCGGAGATAGAATCGAAAGAAAGAGCACAAGTGGAGGATGTCACTTTTTTGGCGCAAACCTAGTTTCCTGGCCAAGCAAGAGACAAAGTTCGATAGCTCTATCAACCGCCGAAGCAGAGTATATGTCATCCGCAAGTTGTTGTTCACAGATGTTGTGGATCAAATATCAACTTAAAGACTACTCAGTTCAAGAAGAGGAGATTCCAATCTACTGCGAAAACACAAGTGCAATCAATCTGTCAAAGAATCCGATTCAGCATTCTAGAGTGAAGCACATCGAAGTTAGACATCACTTTCTGAAAGACTATGTTTAGAGGAAGGTAGTGCGCCTACAGTTCATCGAAACAGAGTCTCAGTGGGCAGACATTTTCACTAAACCATTAAAAGAAGAACGGTTCCAGAAGATCAGACGCAACCTTAACATGGTCATGTTAAGCGAACAGTCAGGCTAAAGGGACGTCAAAACTAACGGCGTCAGAAACAGTGAGTTACAGCTGGTAACTTCTCTGACAAGGAAGTTTTGGAGGGAAACGCCTCACGATCTTCAGAATCCCTATGATTCTAGAATACGCGTGATAAGACCTTACAAGTTTCCTGAAGTTGATATCATTGCGGTTACTCTCATCTCCAGACGTTTCATTTTGCTTTCCAAATTCTCTCAATCATCCTACCCCAGACGAAAAGCTAACCAAAGACAGTTTTCGTTCTGAAACAATGGAGGCAACTATGATATTCGAAAGGCATGTGGATTTCGAGTCATTGAGAAATGATGGTATGGATGTAGAACTGGAGATGGTAAGAGCTGGTTGGAGGAATTTCTTCCAGGTACGAGAACCAGTATACACAAATGAGGTTTTCGATTTTTGGAAGAATGCTCAGCTTGTAGACAACACTATGGTATCTTCAGTAGATGGTATATCTGTTGGTGTGACTAAGGAGCTGATAAAGAAGGTGATCGATTGTCCATCGGTTGGTGAGACTTTGTCTACCAAGGTCGGTTGGATGTCTCAATTTGTTATGAGAGAAGAAGATTCCAGAAGACAATTATATGAAGCCAATGACCCTTCAGAGAGGAAGACTTCGAATCTGATCCCAAAAGCTAGGGTTCTTCATGCGATTCTGTTTAATTGCATTTTACCCAGAGTAGGTTCTAGACATTTGGTGACTACCCTGGATGAACAATGCCTGTTCTACCTGCTGAATCGCAATCCTGTTGATTTACCCTTCTTAATCTTTCACTATATGATTAAAGGGATAAAGGATACAAATAGCTATCCTTACGGCATGCTTCTTACAAGGATTTTTAAAGAATCCGGAATCCTTCTACATAAAGGAAATAGAAGTATTGTTCCAGTGAAAAGTAAGATTGATTCAATCACTATACGGCGAATGGAGTGCGAGGGCGGTGATCAAAGAAAAGCAGACTCTTCAAGGAGAACAAGAACTGAGGGGGAGCGTGTATCGAAGAAGTCTCCCGCTTCAAGTCTTCGAACTCAAGTGAGTATAAGATCGCCTGCAGAAGAAATAAGAATACTTACGGGAAGACTGCTGATAAAACGGGCAAGTCCTCAGGTCAAAGTAAGTCTACCTCGAAGAACAGAAGAAGGTGCACCAAAAAGACAAGGAGAAAGTCTTTTAAGTGAAGTTACGAAGAAGGCGAAGAGATCACCGAGGATTCGGAATCTAAGGCAACAAGAAGAGAAGAATGTCAGAGAACAGAGTCAGGAACAAACTCCTCAATCTCGTGCACCTAAAGCAACAAGGTCTTTAGTTTCTATTCTGGAAGAGGATCCAGCCAGAAAAGCCAAAGAGACTAACAAGAAGAGAAAAACAGAATCTGAACGAGAAAAATCTCAAGTACAGAAATCTTCAAGACTGACTGAAGCAGAAGACAAGACTAAAAAGATTAGTCAAAAGAAGACCGTGTCAATTGCTGAGGAGGTTAGTCGAAAGAAAGAAACCTCGATCTTTGCTCAAAAAAAAAAAAGCGAGCAAAGCGAGTTCAGAAATCCCATTGCTCGGCAGGAGGAACCAGTGAAGCAAAGCCTGGTTCAGGAGAATCCTATTGAAGCACAACCAGAGGCAACAGCAGAATCAGACTCGGATAATGATAAACCTTGTCTGATGGTATACAACTATCATAAGTTTTTGAGAAAACAAAAGCTGAAGATCAAAATGATTCATTTTGTTACCAGAAAAACTGCTATCGCCATCAGAAGTCAACCAATGAAGAAGACAGTAGTTCTTGTACAACCTATGTCAATAAATAGTGACACATGGGACTTACTGAAAGAATATGAAAAGATGTTCTACTATGCTTTGAGGGATGCTACTATGAAGCCATACCCTACAAATATTCCCTGTAAGCCGTGTACTATTTTTCCGATCACAGAAAACACAGAAATAAAGATTGTACTGGATATCCAGCCAAGATATCCTTTGGATTTGACTAAGGGGAAGTCAAAGCTATTTCCTGAAAAAGTTCGTGATGATTTGTCCGCAGATCAAATTAAAGAAGAAGTGCGTAAAATTGATGATGCATGCGCTTCGAATGAGAATAAAGATGAAGCGAGCTGCAGCTATACTAACAAGCAAGAAGACTGTCCAGTGGGGGGAAGAGTTATCACAGGAACGTTTATAAAATTCCTTGTTCAGATAGTTTTGCATATTAGACCTTTATCTGGTACACTGTCTATTGAAGCTGAAGGCATACCCCTGCAAGGAAGACAGTTGTTGATGCTACCTACTCCGTTTGACTTAGATCTTCCTAAGTCTGATACATTTATTCGTCCACCAACTATTGAGATCAATGATGAATGCATTCCTACCTCTGATGCTTATACTACGACAATTCTGTTCACTGCTCCCTCAGTAGATACTGATCAATCCTCCTCACCGTTGGACTCACAAGATGAAATCAGTAAATTACGTGGTGAAGTCAACGAGATCAAGGAGACGATGGATGGCCTGAAGAAGATGATGACAGAACTGCTGAAGAGCCATCATCGTTAATCATTTTTTATTATAACAAATAGGGGGAGAAGAGCAGAAAAGAAGAGAATGAACAAGGGGAGAAGAGAATGAGCAGAAGAGAAGAGGATGTTCAGAATGTTCAGAAAAGAAGGTGTGACTGAAGCAGACGAAGAAAGAAAGAAGTCAAAGAAGAAGTTCTTAAGATAAGTTTTTGTTGTTGTTCTTTTCAAAAAATTGTATTTTGTTTTCTTTTGTATATAATTTGTTATCATCAAAAAGGGGGAGATTGTTAAGTCCAAATGACTTTACTTAAATATGATTCTGATGTATAACAAAAGAGCAAAATAAAATAAAAACAAAAGCAGACGAAGTCAGACATACAGACGAAGTCAGACATACAGATGAACTCAGTCATACAGATGAAGTCAAACAAACAGACGAAGTCACAAATACAAAGGAACACAGACGATCGAACGCAAATGCAAACGCAGATGCGAATAGTAAAGCAGACGAAGACGCGAAATAGTAAAGCAGACACAGACGAAGTAAAGTAGACACAGACGAAGTAAAAACAGACGCAGACGCAGACGCAGAAGCACAGACGATAAAATACAGACGAAGAAAAGAAGATGCGGAATTCAAAAAGAAGACGAAGGAGTCAGTTCGAGTTAGTTACAGAACTCAAATGAATAACCATTTCTTTAAAGATTCAAGAAACAAGAATCAAGAAGCAGTTGGAGACGAAGGTTATAAATACAAGTCGAAGTCGAAGATTGCAAAGTTAGAAAAAGTGAACAAAAGTTAGAAAAGTTAGCAAAAAGCAGAAAGAGTTAGTAGATTTACATCTACGTGATCGTAAAAGCATTCTGTTCAACTAGCTGAGAGCTATTTTACTGTAACAAGTGTTCAAACACTTTTCTGAGAAAAAGTAGTGCAGATAGCCTGCAGAGGCTAAGTGTGAAAGAATACTGATTGTAGAGACCTGAAGAGGCTCGCAAAGAATACTTGTAACGTTGAAAGAGATAGTGAAAATCTCTAAAAGAACTCTGAGGACTGGACGTAGCCCACGGTTTGGGGTGAACCAGGATAAATTGATGTGTCGACTACTCTCACTCTATCTCTATTTTAGATTCAAGTTTTATCATTACTTAATCAGTAAACAAAGTTTTCAAAAGTTTTGATTAATAAGAATATTGGAAGTTCTGTAAAGAACTTTATTTCTAACAAACTGTTTTGAAAGATTTATAAAAAAGGGGAATACACAATTCAACCCCCCCTTCTCATGCATTCTATATCGTTTTATTAGTATTGTATTAACGTGTGATTCACTTCAGATTTCAGCAATTCGAGAAGATACTCTTGCTACTATGAGGTGAACTTAGGTTCACATGATAGTCAGTGTAAATATGTTTGGGGAACCACAAATTATATCTGATAAGGATCTTACTAATACAGGTGTGGAGAAAATCATTCAAGAGAGATACGTGAATGGAAAGATTGAAAAGATCATATGATAATATTATGTCGCTGAGGAATTAGTTACTTAAGGAATTACGAGAACTAAACCTAAGTGCAATGAGTTTGAAATTATATCTACTAGAATTAACGATTCCCCGATAGGATTATGATACTAACGGTTAAAATGATTCAAAAAACATGATATCAATGTGTGACTATGATCTTATTGACAAAAGAAGATGAAATTTTGAATATTTGCGGAATATATGTAAGCTGCATTAATGGTGAAGATAAAAAGAATTTTTGAGGAATTCATAACCCCAGTGTTAATTATACCTCTTCGATTTGGCGATTTTTCTGTATATGACAAAGTTTCCATGAGAGATTAAGATACAATCTACTGCAATAGTAAAGTGATTTTGTGTACCTTAGGACAATTGTAGTCTTAGGAGCTGAATTTGGGTACATGACTTGAAAATTTCTTCCATAGTTAGTAATTGGTTTGAAAGCTTGGAATCATGATGTGTAAAGAAACTTTGGATATACATATGAATAGACAGATTAGTAGAGATGGAGGTAAGAATTGAATTGGAAAAGATTGAACGAATTGTGCAGATGAACATGTCCTAATAAAGCTAGTGTTATAATCAACTGCGTCGAATAGAACATTCTATAGCAGAGTACCACATGTGTGGAGTGTATAATGTCGAGTTAAAATAAAGCAAAAAGTAACAACAGTTTTGCAAAAAGGGATTAGGAAGGCCCAAAGTGAGGATTTGAGGGATTATGATTGGATTAAAAAGTATGTGTACTACTTGATAAAGAGATGTCCTCATAAGAGTACATCGAAAGAGCAATTGGCAGCTACGAATATCGAATTGAGTGATTACATGTTCGAGTTCCTTGTAGTCTTGACTATCGAAGACAGGTGTAAAGCTTATATGTTTAGAGTGCATCAGTATATAAAATTAATGTATAGTGAAAAGTGACTACAGGCATAATCATCATTATCCTAGTGATAGCATCAGAGGCGTCAAACGACAAAAAGAGTCGTTTACCCTGAGTAAAATCCAGAACAAATTTAGGATACTGTTAGTGAGTGAAATGAATTTAAAATCTGAATAAAGTGGGTTTTGGAAGACGAATGGATTTTGGTGGATCACATCGAAGTTGAGAATTTATGGAGAAAGATTTGGAAGTTAAACGTACTAACACCGATGAAAAGTGAAACTGATGCCTTGTTCTTGAGTGTTTCACCTTTGCCAAGATGAAAATACAGGAGTAAATAAGGGGAAACTAAGTTTGATATAAAGTAGTCCATATAAAATTATAGCGATAATAGGACTATGGATTATGAGTTGTTTTATGGTTATCATAATCACATTCGATATATGTGTTGTTAAGATTGGAAGTGAAAAATTTGGAAATAAATTTCGAGGATGAAATTTTTATTAGGAGGGGAGAGTTGTAACATCCTATCCCCGAGGAGAAAGGTAGAATAGTCATTTGGAGCGGGTTCTGAGTGTTTAAGATTGTCTTGGCGTGTTCATGCATACACATACACGTAAATAGTGACTGGACATGCATTCATGACATTTCCCGGTATATTTGGTCATAAAAGTGATTTTTGTGAAAAATATGATTTTTGTGCTTGAAAATTTAATTGGAGTGCGTCTTTGTGTGTTTTAAAATTTGGGCCATTGGAATGCTGAATTTTAAATTTTGGGCCATTGGAAAATAGATACATGATTTTAGGAATTATGAATTTTAAGCCATTGGAATGTTGGGGTGAAATTGGACTAGAGATTGGAAGTGAATTGGAAGGAAATTAAGTGGGTATTTGAGAGGTTGACACGTGGCAAATGACATGTGTCACTTCCCTAACATGCCACCTTATGTCTTTAGGTTATTAAACCAAGTGATTCTCGATGCTTCCTTAGAAAGAGTTAAAATCACTTTTAAAATGCAAATTTTTCCTCCTCATCCGTAGCTTCTTCCTTGCTCCTCCTTCATTGGTTCAAGCTCCACCCACACAAGACACTCTTCTTTGTTACTTGCTTTCTTTCCCTTGTCTATTAAATATCCAACAAAACCCTCACCCCCCCCCCTCAAGTGATGATGATTATCGTGTATGGTGTTGGGGGAAAGGAAGTGAGTTTGTGGTTTTTGTGAAGAATTGACGAAAGTGGAAGTTTAAGTAGGTAAGGTTGTGCTTTATGTTATAAATTGGAGTTAAATGCATTAATTATGATATCTTGTGCATTAATTGCATGAACTTGCGTTTGGTGTATATGGGTAGGTTATTTTCATTGGTTGATTTATGATTGATTGAGGATAAATAATATGTCATGTGGTATAGGTGAATTGAGTGTGTTGGATTGATTTTGATGATGTTAGATGAGTGTTTATTAAAGAAAGATGATTGATTGTGTGCTTCCATTTTGTAGCTAATTGTTCAAGTGAAGGTCTTGATTAAATTTTGGGTGATTTATTGACTAAAGTGGATGCTTATTGGTGTAGAAATGGTGTTGGAATGATAGGATTCGAGTTAGGTGTAAAAGCTGGAAATTTTGCTTTGTGTACGTTTCAATATTTTGGTCATAAATTTTTATATGGTTATGCTATTGAGATGAGGTTTGGCTTGAATTAAACTTGAGAAGTTTTCCTAGAATTCTTATGAAGGAAGTGCTGTCCAATTGTGATGGGTTCCATTTTCTGGAATCCAACTCCTGCGAAATCATGAAACTTATACCACAAATGTTGGGACCGAAACCCAACCGCTTAACAAAACCGTGACACCTATATATGCTCTTCATTTTCTTGCTTTGATACCACAACCTCATGTTAGGTCCCACTTGTGAAGCCCAACTACGGATGTCTTAAACCTTGATCATCATCGGTTCATCTTCATTCTGATAAAATCCCAACAATTTCCTCACAAATTGTTCAATTGCGTGCCCACACAAATCTGTCACCATGCTTCAACGCAAATTTTTCCTGCTTGTGAGCAGAATTTGGAAATTTTCAAACTAGAATTTCAATTTGGCTTCTTCAAAGAAATCATATCTCTAAGCCTCTATTTTGTTTTGAAGCAAGAATTACCTGAATCGGAGCTCTATAGCTCAAGATATGCTTAAAATTCCAAAGTGTGTTTATACCATAATCATGCTCTTTAAACTGACCTCTCACTTTCTTACAATCAAAATTTTTCATCTCAAAACCAAAAGCTTCCAAATTTCATGGAGAGATAAATTCATGTCTTATAAATCTATCGCCTTAAGAATTACTTCATTCGGAGGTCGGATAAGGTAGTTATGACCGAAAAGAGTAAACTATATTTACTCCCAAAATCAACTTAAACCTCTCTTGGATCGATTATCATAACTTTCACTAAAAATGTCTGATTTATTTCTTTCTTGGACCATTGGAAAGATGACTTCGAGATATAAAACTTTCATGAAGATCACAAAGTCAGATTATACCTCTAAAATGGTCAAAAATTGCGATTTCCGCAAGCTGACCCTTGAGTGTCTGTTTAACAAACATGCATGTCCATTTAACGGACACTGTCGGGCCAAAATGCACTTTCTCACCCGAGAAAGTCCTTTAAATGGATATCAAGTCCGTTAAATGGACATGGGCAAAGCTAGGGGTCCTTTATGACCCGTAAAAGTCCCTTAAACGGACCTAAAGTCCGTTAAACGGCCATGGGGGTTTCCAAAACCCCTCCAAACCCTCTCCAAAGCTTCCTACATCCAATCTAACATCATATACACTTATAATCTTCACAAATTCACTTATTCCAATGCCTAAACACCTCACAACAACTCAAACAACATATTTATCTCATCAAACTCTCAATTCTTAATTCATTTGGTTCATCAAAACCACAATTCCTATAAATAACCATAGATGTCATACACACAAAATCCTAAGTAACATCCCAACTCGTAACAATCATATCTCTTCATTCCGATGTCCAAAAATTCTAAGCTTTATAAATTCAGAAAGATAAGAAGATCATCTACAACTTCAAAGAAGACCATTTTCACTAATTCTACCCAGATTTCCAGAATTTCCCTTGAATCCAGAACACAAATCTAACCCTTATGAAAAACTGAAACTTTGCCCCAATTTCACTTCCTTAACTAATACACCATCATTCTTATCTATTCAAATACTAATCCTTCTTTTCCATAACATTTCAATTATAAGTAATGGAAAATCATATTCAAATTCCATCAATTCAGTTGGACTATTTCTTTAAGCGTATTTAATTTCAATTACCAATAGAAGTTCATCAAATCATCACTTCACTTTATTCAAAACATCTCATGATTATCATCATAACATTCCTATCTTTCTTGTCCATATTGCCTCACTTATATATATATCAATTCATATGTAAAGTTCATTAACTCACATGGATCGGCTCCTTCAAATGTACTTAATTCCCATTTAACCTCATCTTTAATTAATCCATATTTTAACTCCACTTTGATCCATACCCAATTTCACATTTCTTTATCATCATACACAATTCCATAATTCATATCCATACATAATTCCATATTTCATTCACATCATATATAAGAGTTTACAAGCTCTAATGGCATTTCCAAGCCATGTTACTGTTAGAGTAGTGCCCTAAAGGCAATCTCCTTTAGCGCTTTTTGTTCATAGTCATGTACAGACTTTATGAATAAATAAATAAAGGCATGTTTCATTTATTTGATGTTCTTTATGAATTGATATTGATCTTTAATCAAATTAATGAAGTCCATGATATATGACATAGCATGAAGGAAATTATGATGTGATCATAATCACGAGATTCCTATCATGTGCAATTATGTCAATATCTAAACTTTCCTAGTCATAGGATTAATGAGGTGGACATCATTAATCCGGATGGACTAGCATATGTCATACTCCTTAATTGGATCAAGTGTGGATCTCAAAAGCGTAAATATGAGATATTTAGAGTTGACATATGGATGCTTACTAGTGGTAGTAAGTTCATTGGATGACCTGCCATGAGATCATCACATGGATTTAATGTCAGTGATAATCTCATCATAGCAATGGTGCAAGTGTCCTTAGACTTGAGGTACTCAAGAATATCTTGAATCTTGATCTGTACTTTGACTCCATTCCTTGTGGCCTTCCGGAGGTTACTCATAGGGTGGTGCTTGGAGTGCAGTTTGAGGTATTCAAGGTAATTTAGTAGTCAATAAAGGATTCATCACTTACGTGAGAATGAAGAGATACTGACCTCTTATCGGGATCATTACTTTAAGTCTCGGCGAGCATGACTATGTCATGAAGAGTGTCTTCTGAACATATAAAGTAATGAGTCCTCGACAGAACTAATTTCACTTGGCTAGACTTAGTCTAGTAAGAGATGACATATTAGCCATACTCATAACCAAGTGGGGTATAGGATGATGAAAGGACGAATTGCACGAGAATTGTCTATGGAAGGGTTCGTGATACGGTTCGTGATGAATTCATCAAACCGATTACTTTCCGGTCAATTGGGGTCATGATGTGTTGCTAGATACCGCTCATGACTTGCTCAGATTAATTGTTAATCTAAGTGGCCAACATAACAGGAAACCTAAAGGTCACACGATAAGAGTGTTTCAGAGAATCAGTAAAATAGTAATTGGACGAGTTCCAATTATGGAGAGCATTAGGATTAAATGGATCCCGATGAGATCGAGATATGTCCCGATGAGATCGCGACATCGATATTGCTAAAAAAGGTTTTCGGTGGTTTTTCCATGCCGGGGCCCGGTAGGACCGACCCCAGTGTGACTGGACCATTTCAGCAATATATATATACATATATATATGATTAATTAATTAAATAATTAATTAATATATATATATATATGTGTAATACGTGGAAAGGGAGAGAAGAAGCATGGAAGCTTCTTTATTAAGCTTAGTCATCATCTTTCATTTAATTACTAAAAGACAAAATGAAATAAAGTAAGATGAGAAATGAAGATGATGCTCGTTGGTGATATAAACAAGAAAAGAAAGAGTCTTTTCTTGGTGAAATAGAAGGGTTCTTCGTGGGTTTTAAGAAGGGAAGAAAGAAAGGTTGGCGGTTTTTCTCTTCCTCTCTTCACCAACGATTAAGCTCTCTTCTCCAAGAGTTTCATCTCTTCCTTCCAACGTGATCCAAGCTCTCCAGGACAGAGTTAGGGTCTAGCAGCTCTTATTCTGTTCTAGCTATTTCCGGGTCAAAGGGGTTTGACTCGGTTAGGTTTTCTGACCTCTGCGTGGATACCTTTAGAGATAGTCTCTATTGGCTATTCAGGTTTGAGGTTTTCATACCGACACCGGGATCCTGGGTTTCGGGAAGGTCCCGGGAATAAAAATTTTTTGTTTCCGCTGCTGGAACATGTGATGTTCCTCCCGGGATTTTCCTACAGTGGTATCAGAGAGTTTGGTGTCGTGTATGAAGCTTTAACTTAAGCTAGATCATAAACCCTAATTGCTTGTGATGTTGTAGCATGCATTCTGTTCAGATTTTGAATTGCTATAGAGATAGGGTTTTCGAAACTTTTCTGCCCAGGAATGTTCATAACATGTTAGAGAATATGTCTATGAATTTTCAGAATTTATCGATTTGATTAGATAAAGTTTTGCTAATTATTTCCCTAAGCTTACAGATGCTGTTTTTGAAACGATTCTGTGAACAGGCAGTAGTATAAAATCAAGAATAAATTCTAGAAATATCTTTTTCTGGATTTTCCTTCACCTACATGTCTTTAAGATGTTTTTGAATGTCTGTGAGAATGGAAATTGGATTTCAAGGTGATTGGATATTTATTTTCGATTTTATTCTATGCTGTTGGGAATTGCTGTGCTGATGAACACAGTTTTGGAATCGGTTTTGTTATTTTGGTTGACTGAGTTTTTGATGGCCTAAAATCCTGAAAAAATTTCAGGTAGCATGTTCTGAACATGTAGTAACCTATATAATTTTCTCAGAATTTATTGAAATTGTTTCATTGATCATTTCAAGCAATGTACAGAACTGGACAGTTTTGGTGTAAATTGTTGGGACTGTTTTGCTTGGCTTGATTGAGTTTGCTTTTTCAATTCAATGCCTTGCACCATTTTAATGTGATTAAAATGTGTTATCTTGATGTGGTATGATTTCCAAAGTGAATTGCTTGAAGTTGCTTTTCCAAGAATTTTTGAATGCCGAATTGGTCACATTTGTGTCTCGTTAGTACATTTAATTTTCTTGCTTGTTTTGGCCGTCACAATTTTTGTGACAAGTGCCGGAGTAGTTTTGAGAGTGTATACACTAGCTTGAGATGCTTAGGGTGAGAATTTGGGTGTTCTTAACTTATTTGGATATTTATGAGTTTTGACTCATTTCAAGTTTTTCATATAGTTTAACTATTTAAGGCATTCATGAATCAATGAAGTGTTCATTGAGGCATCAATGTACATATATTACCCTAGGTATGATGGTGTTGGGAATTGGAATTGCATTGATTGAGGAATTAGCCGATTAGAAATAATAGCAATCTTGCAGAATAAGTCGACTTGTTTGCTACATAAGTCGACTTGTTTTCAGCATAAGTCGACTTGTTTTCAGCATAAGTCGACTTGTTTGCTACATAAGTCGACTTGTTTGCAGGATAAGTCGACTTGTTTTCTGGATAAGTCGACTTGTTTTCTGGATAAGTCGACTTGTTCAAGATAGTTGCATAAGTCGACTTATATCAGACAAGTCGACTTGTGCGTGGGCAGGAGCATAAGTCGACTTATATCGAACAAGTCGACTTATGTGTAAGGTACATAAGGTGACTTGCATTTGATGAAAGTCGACTTGTGACATGCTCGAGTTGGATGACGGATGATGGATGATTATAAGGATTGATTCAATTTGATTGATGAAACCTAAATCATGCCATATAGTCCTAGTGACTATGATCCTTGACTTGGAGTCTAGAGTTTCTAAATCCTCCTCGGTATATGAAAACTAACGCCTTCCATTAATATGGTAAGAACCGAGTTCTTATAGGGATGGGTTGTTGGGTAAACCCAAGCTCACTCTATCTGGATATGTTGAACCATGAAAATATGATTTTCGATTAATGGGTTGGTTTTCACCGAAGCGTTAGTTTGTTGAGTAAACTCAAGGTCAGCGTGGATGAGGTGAAATTGGGAAGCATACATCGGATGTATGCGCATCAAAGAGTTGATACCCAATGTAAGTGCATACATCAACAAGTTGATAGACTGATCGATAGTTGTGTCTAAGATGTAATTGGTATATCCGATACCTCCGAGACATAAGGTGGCTTGTTGGGTAAACCCAAGGTCATTCTCAATGTCGGTTATCGATGATGCAATTGGTATGTTCGATACCTACCGATTGACCTAAGTTATGGCTTGTTCGATAAACCCAAGGTCATTCTTAGCAATATCGGATATCGACCCACTAGGACATTATGTCACTTTGTTTCTTTGGATTCGTAATGAGGGTTATGGATTCTATGAAACTAGTGGGAGCTTTTTGCATATGATTCAAGTCCTTATGATTATGCAGCTATTCCTATTCTAACATTTTTCCTCTCTATCCGTGTAGGTTATTTGAAAATGTCGTCAAGTGTGAATCTTCGCTCACTTATGGATTCCAACAAGTTAACTGGACCGAATTTTCTTGACTGGTTAAGGAATCTGAGAATAGTTCTCAGATCTGAAAGTCTGGGATATATCCTAGATTTTTCGCTTCCAGATGCACCTGTTGTCGATGCTTGATGATGATCGAAGGCATATAGTAAGCATCTAAAGGGCGATGACATGGCGACTTGCATTATGCTTGCGTCGATGTCACCGAGCTGCGAATAAAGACGAGTCCATGGATGCTCACACTATAGTTTTCATCTTGGGGGAGCTGTTTGACGAGCAAGCCCGGTCCGAAAGGTTCGAGACCTCAAGGCTTCTCTTCACTACCAAGATGGCTCCAGGGACATCTGCTATGCAGTACGCCCTGAAGATGAATGGCTATATTGAGAGATTGGCCGTCTTAGGTTTTGCAATGGATCATGAATTAAGTATAGACTTAATTACGGTTGGATTGTCCGACGATTATGCACGATTCGTGCTAAACTATCGGATGAACCAAATATCCACTACAATACTGAGTGATCAATCTGCTTTCAAGAGAGTCGACGGAACTATCAAGAGTGATAGTAAGCAAGTGTTGGTGGTTGCTTCTTCATCTTTTGGGTCCAAGAAGAAGAAGAACCCAAAGAAGAAGAAGGCAAAGAAACCAAAGGGAGGCGCCATCAAGAAGAAGACCAAAGAAGCGCCCTAAAAGGAACTTGCTTCCATTCGGTAAAGATGGCCATTGGGCGCAATTGCAAAGTCTATCTGGAGTCGCCGAAGCGAAGAAGGCATCGATGCCTCGACTACTTCAGGTTTGTATGTCATTGAAGTTAATATCATTATCGATCACAACATCCGGTATTTGATCTTGGTTGTGGCTCACATATGTAATGATATCGGGGCCTCGAGGACGATGGGCAACTCATGAAGGAGAAGTAGACCCACGTGTTGGAAATGGAGCAAGAGTTGCTACATTAGCCGTAGAAACCTATGTTTTGTCTCTCCCCACCGGGCTTGTCTTTGGAATTGGATGATTGTTATTTTGTACCGTTTTGACAAAGAATATATTATACATTTCTTGTTCGAATAGAGTGGATTCCATATGAATTTTAGTAGGAATGGTTGTTCTATCAATTCTAATGGAATGCTTTATGGAACGGTACATTGTGCAATGGTATTTACATATTAGATATGTTTAATCCAATTTTAAATGTCAATGACACCAAACGGCATAAAGAGATAATCTAAAGTCAACTTACTTATGGCATTGTCGACGGCCATATAAATGAGACGCGCATCGCTAAACTCCATAAGAGTGGCGGTTTAGGGTCATTCGATTATGAATCATATGACACATGCGAATCTTGTTTATTAGGCAAGATGACTAAGTTACCCTTCAAGGAAAGGGTGAAAAGCGATTGGAGTATTAGACCTAATACATTCGGATGTATGCGGTCCGATGTCCATCCATGCGAAGTGGTTGTCGTTACTTCATTACCTTTATCGATGATTATTCACGATATGGGTACTTGTATCGATGAGATACAAATCTGAAGCGTTGAAAAGTTCAAACAATTGAAATGAAGTAGAAAACCAACTTGGTAAAAGTATCAAGGCATTACGATCCGATCGTGATGGACAATACTTAGACCAACAGTTTCAGGATTATCTCGTAGATAATGGCATTTTATCTCGATGAGACTCCTCCTTACACGCCGCAGACAACGGTGTGGTTGAAAGGAGAAATCGAACCTTGTTGGACATGGTACGATCAATGATGGGTTTATGAAAGTTACCAAAATCGTTTTGGGGTATGCGCTAGAGACAATTTGTTTACTTGCTAAACAGAGTTCCCTCTAAGGCAGTTGAAGTTACTCCATATGAGATGTGGACTAACGAAAACCTTATCTTTCTCATCGAAAGTATGGGGTTGTCACCTTCGTGAAGCGGATTCATCGAGATAAGCTTGAAGCAAAATCGACAAGTGTTTGTTTGTAGGATATCCTAAAGAGACCATGGGATATCAATTCTACCTTCTTTGAGGAACAAAGGTGTTTGTTTGAAGCATGCTGTCTTTAGAGAAAGAGTCTCTTCGCAAGAAGGCGATTGGGGAGCAAAGTCGAACTTGAAGAAGTTCAAGATGCTCAAACAAGCACAGATCAATCGCTGAACACGAGGCATGCCACTCATTCAGATGAAGTAACAGTTCAACCTTCTGTTGCACACGAAGTTCGTAGGTCAAGTAGGATGCGCACTGTTCCCGAGAGATATGGATTTCTTGTAAGTGAACAGAATGACGTATTGCTCATAGAAGATGATGAGCCTGCTACCTATGAAGAGGTTCTGAAAAGTTCAGAGTCTGAAAAATGGCTTTATGCCATGAAAGCCGAAATGGATTCCATGTACATAAACCAAGTATGGACTTTGGTTGATGCACCTGAAGGGATAAAACCTATAGGGTGCAAATGGGTTTTCAAGAAGAAAACCGACATGGATGGTAATGTCATTACCTACAAGGCAAGGCTTATGGCCAAAGGATTTCGTCAAAGACAAGGAGTTGACTATGACGAGACCTTCAGCCCCGTAGCAATGCTCAAATCCATTCGGATACTCCTAGCCATTGCCGCTCATTATGATTATGAGATATGGCAAATGGATGTGAAGACAGCTTTCCTTAACGAAAATCTGGCCGAGGATGTGTACATGACACAACCAAAGGGCTTCACTTCCAGTGATGGCGAAAAGGTATGCAAGCTTCAGAAATCCATCTATGGATTGAAGCAAGCATCCAGGAGTTGGAACATCCGTTTTGATGAGTCAATCAAAGAGTTTGGTTTTTCTCAAAATCCAGATGAGTATTGTGTGTACAAAAAGGTTAATGGGAATGCAATCGTTTTCCTTGTGTTGTATGTAGATGACATACTGTTACTCGGAAACGATGTCTCAATCTCGCAATCGTTAAAATTTGGTTGTCAGCGATTTGCGATGAAAGACCTTGGTGAAGCAACTTATATCCTTGGGATAAAGATTTATAGAGATAGATCGAAGAAGTTGCTTGGTCTTTCACAATCATCGTTACATAGACAAGATGCTAAAGAGGTTTAGCATGGAGCAATCAAGAGAGGGTTTCTTCCCATCACTCATGGGATAACACTCTCGAAATCTATGTGTCCTAAGACACAAGATGAGAGGATCGCATGGATCAGATCCCGTATGCATCTGCAGTAGGATCGATCATGTATGCTATGTTATGTACGAGGCCCGATGTATCGTATGCTCTAAGTGTTACGAGCAGATACCAATCGGATCCTGGTGAGGGTCACTGGGTGGCTGTCAAGAATATCCTCAAGTACTTGCGAAGGACTAAGGATGTTTTCTTGATATATGGAGATGGAAATCTCCAGTGGCGAGCATCGGATGCGATTTTCAATCGACAGGGCGACTCGGATCCCGGTCGGGTTATGTTTTCCTGTTGAGCGGCGGGCGGTCGATTGGAAGAGTTCAAACAAGAGGCGATTCTTGATTCGACGACCGAGGCGAGTACATTCTTTGCATCGAGGCGCAAAGGAAGTCGTTTGGATCGAAGTTCATTTCGAACTTGGTGTGGTTCCTAATGTGATGGACCCATACGGTTGTATTGTGACAACAATGGGGCTATTGCTCGAGCAAAAGAACCGAGGTGTCACCAACGATCTAAACACGTACTCGCAGATATCATCGATTCGAGAGATCATTGCTAGAGGTGATGTCACGATCGAGAGGATTCCACAGAGCGAACATTCTTCATCCGTTGACGAAGCCATTGTCACAGAAGAATTTTGATTCTCATGTACTCGCTTATGGTATTAGATACCAAGGCGATTGGCTTTAGGTCAAGTGGGAGATTTGTTAGAGTAGTGCCCTAAAGGCAATCCCCTTTAGCACTTTTTGTTCATAGTCATGTACAGACTTTATGAATAAATAAAGAAAGGCATGTTTCATTTATTTGATGTTCTTTATGAATTGATATTGATCTTTAATCAAATTAATGAAGTCCATGATATATGACATAGCATGAAGGAAATTATGATGTGATCATAATCCTGAGATTCCTATCATGTGCAATTATGTCAGTATCTAAATTTTCCCTAGTCATAGGATTAATGAGACTGGACATCATTAATCCGGACGGACTAACATATGTCATACTCCTTGATTGGATCAGCGGTGGATCTCAAAAGCGTAAATATGAGATATTTAGAGTTGACATATGGATGCTTACTAGTGGTAGTAAGTTCATTGGATGACTGCCATGAGATCATCACATGGATTTAATGTCGTTGATAATCTCATCATAGCAATGGTGCAAGTGTCCTTAGACTTGAGGTACTCAAGGATATCTTGAATCTTGATCACGCACTTTAACTCCATTCCTTGTGGCCTTCGAGAGGTTACTCATAGGGTGGTGCTTGGAGTGCGTTTGAGGTATTCGAAGGTAATTGAGTAGCCAATAAAGTTCATCACTACGTGAGAATGAAGAGATACCACAACCTCTTGTCGGGATCATTACTTTAAGTCTCGGCGAGCATGACTATGTCATGAAGAGTGTCTTCATGGACATATAAAGTAATGAGTCCTTAGACAGAACTAATTTCACTTAGGCTAGACTTAGTCTAGTAAGAGTTGACATATTAGCCATACTCATAACCAAGTGGGGTATAGGATGATGAAAGGACGAATTGCACATGAATTATCATGGAAGGGTTCGTGATCCGGTTCGTGATGAATTCATCAAACCGATTACTTTCCGGTCAATTGGGGTCATGATGTGTTGCTAGATACCGCTCATGACTTGCTCAGATTAATTGTTAATCTAAGTGGCCAACATGCTTAGGAAACCTAAAGGGTCACACGATAAGAGTGTTTGAGAGAATCAGTAAAATAGTAATTGGACGAGTTCCAATTATGGAAGCATTAGGATTAAATGGATCCCGATGAGATCGAGATATGTCCCGATGAGATCGCGACATCGATATTGCTGAAAAAGGTTTTGGTGGTTTTCCATGCCAGGGCCGGTAGGACCGACCCAGTGTGTTGGACCATTTCAAGAATATATATATATATATATATGATTAATTAATTAAATAATTAATTAATATATATATATATATATATGTAATACGTGGAAAGGAGAGAAGAAGCATGGAAGCTTCTTTATTGTTTTAGTCATCATCTTTCATTTAATTACTAAAAGACAAAATGAAATAAAGTAAGATGAGAAATGAAGATGATGCTCGTTGGTGATATAAACAAGAAAAGAAAGAGTCTTTTCTTGGTGAAATAGAAGGGTTCTTTGTGGGTTTTAAGAAGGGAAGAAAGAAAGGTTGAAAACTGGTTTTTCTCTCATCCTCTCTTCACCAACGATTAAGCTCTCTTCTCCAAGAGTTTCATCTCTTCCTTCAACGTGATCCAAGCTCTCCGAGACGGTAGGTAGGTCTAGTAGCTCTTATTCATTCTAGCTATTTCCGGTCAAAGGGTTTGACTCGGTTAGGTTTTCGACCTCTGCGTGGATACCTTTAGAGATAGTCTCTATTGGCTATTCAGGTTTGAGGTTTTCATACCGACAGGGATCTGGGTTTCGGAAGGTCCCGGAATAAAAATTTTGTTTCATTCTTTGGAACATGTGATGTTCCTCCCGGGATTTTCCTACAGTTACAATATTTCATAAAATCACAAATTACATCATTCAATTCTTCAAAATGCAATTACAGCTTTGTATTTACATCAATTATTCCAAAACAATACAAAACATACAAAGTCCAAAATAATGCCTTGGTTCTCTCTCTGTTTCTTGATCAACATCTGAATTGGGGAAAGAGAGTGGGGGTGAGCTTTAAAAGCCCGTGGGTAACATGCTTATAACAAAATAACAAGCAAAACCTTTCAAAAGTTCTTAATGATGGAAAAATTCTTGTTGAAATCCATAAAACACTTGTTTCTCAAATTCTCATCATGTATTCAAATTCATAAATCACAAAACATGAATGCATCAACTTATTCACAAATCAAGAGCATATAAGCACATAAATGGTTTAGGTAGATCCATAAACATGACGAACTACACAATTCCATATAATGACTTTGTGTAGTCGTAAACTTGGGGAGTCCTTGAAGGAGCTCCGTGCCACTAGCGGGCAGGCGGGATAAGCCTATTCTTGGGTCAACATGCACGTGACGGTTCTTGGATGGACTACCAAAACCCACACAACATGTATTTCAAAAGTTGTTGCCCATAATGACACTTTTCGAAAAACTTGATTTTTCTTGACATTTTGCCATAATAGCATATTTCAAAAACGCATTTATTCATGATCATTCAATATCTCACATTTCATTAACCAAATTCACATATAGATCACATAACAATTTCACAAATCGTTCACAAGCAATAATGCAACAAATATGAAGCAATTTGAAATCATTTTCTTCTCTGGCTTTAAAAGGAAACATTTATGGCTCGTTAATTCTATTATAAACACGATACCCACCTTAAATCCTTGCTTATAAACTTGTTCAATATGTTTCCCCTCTTCCTCCTCTTGAATCCTCTCTTAATCTCCTTTAACAATAGCCACAAAATCCCCAAATCAAAAGACATCCAAATTGATCAACCCAAAGAAACATATCATGAAATTGGTCTTAGAAAACATAATCCCATACCATTCTTAGGCTATCTAAACCAGAACCCCTTTCAAAAACTCAACAAATCAAAAACACTCTTACCTTGGTCCTTCACCAAATGAGGAGTTGCTTGTCTCTAATGGAAGCCATCACCTTCTTCCATCTTTTCCTTCATGAATAACCATCAAAATTGTTGGGACCCGATCCAGAAATCGGATCCCAACCGGAGAAACGGAAAACGAATACGAATAGACGAAGTACGGAAGCAAAATGAAATCGAATATGAATACGAACCAATATGAATCGAATCAAAGCAAAGAAACGAAACATAAGGCGAAATCAAATCAGATACGAATCGAATCACAAATTGGAAGCAATTTCTGACATCCGTTGAAAACACAAAGCATAGGAAACTTATCGCGTTGGAAACCTAGACTATCCAAATCCGGTATAATTTTGTTTTCTTTCTTTCTTATTCTCATTTCTTACCTCATTAGTCAATCTCATTCAAAATCACACAAGCAAATTCCACTTTTGGAAAATCATTCTCATGCAAATCTCTAAATCAGATCATATTCTTATTGATCCATACAAATCTTAAATTACATTTTTCTCCCAATTTTATCAAAATTTCGGCAGCATAATGGCTGCATTTATCCTATCCCAAAAATTCCTGCAAAGTCAAAATACATTTCTAATATCACAAAATCCAGAATCATCGGACTCTCCCGTCCGGAATCCAAACACCAGCAAAACACAAATCTATTACCTAACACTTCCACAATTCTCAATTCAGATCAAAACATCCTTATTCAAATTCCTCATTCAATCCAAACGCATCTAATCATATCTATATATAGTCACAAGTCATATTCCATAATCACACAAATTTTCATATCTCCAACCCATATACAAGTTCAGAAATCACTTACAATCCCATAACTCATTTCCATACACAAATTCATATACATATCCATACTAAAATTCAAGTTACTCAAAATCTAACTTATCTGATTACAAAACATATAAATATCGAAGCGACGTCTTGACCATCTTTCATCCAATCTCACCTTTCAAATACACGAAGATGGGGATAAAAGGGGTGAGCTCGGCTTCGTGGGTAATATATTTATAAACTGAATAATAAGCAGAAATCAAATTTCATAAACTTTTTGCCAAAAGGCTTAGTTTTCAAACTTTTCAACTTTCAAATATTTTTCTCAAACCCTTTTCAATTTTCCAAACTTTTCATATCAATTTTCTATAATTTCATGGTTAAAAACCCTTTTTCTCAATTTTCAAAATTTCTCATAAACATGATTGCAATCACATCAGAGAAATTTCACGCGCATAAACAAAATCAAAAATCACATAACATAACAAAATGGTTTGGTTTGGTCTAACGAGACGTCTTGCACATTCGCATAGCGGTCATATGCGGCCAGTGAATAGAGGGAGTCGAAATCGGAACTCCTAAGCCACTCATGGGCAGCGGGGAGAAGGCTATCAAAGGGAGGCGAGTCTGCTTGACTCTACGGAGGGACTGACCAAACCCATACAATTCACATATTCATGCTTAAAACAAAGATTGCTCGAAGGCACTTTTCAAATTTCACATTTTCTTTAAATTTTCATATCATATAATCATAATGTGTCATAAATGACACCAACATATATCCACATGAATTCATATAACAAATCGAATGCAATTCACTTAAATCACATATTCATCAAATTCATCACAATATAGGCACTAATTCTTTAAATCATTTAAATCATAAATCCAATAATTTGAAAACCATGAATTTCATAATTCTTGCATTTTCTAAAACTCATTTTAACCCTTTGAAATCATAATATCAAACATTTACAACCTTTTTCAACCCATTTTATCAACAATAATTTATCAAAATCAAATTTTGCTTTCTTAAATTTTCAAAAATCACATTCTTAGCTTACAATTTAATAAATAAATATACTACCCACCTCATATCCATGCTAACAACTTGCTTTGTGCCTCAATTGCTCCAAAGCCTCCTTCTTTCTTCCAATTTAACATTCCCTAAAGCAATTTTATCAAAATTCAATCTCATAAATAACTTAATCCTTCAATTTGATGCATAAGTCATCAATTCATACTAAATCCAAAATATGTACACATTTATTTCTAAAATCCCCAAATTCCAAATTGAACCTAAACCAATTCAATCAAATTCAATATCATAATTAACTTAATTTCTCAAATTGAGCTTAGAAAACATAAATCCCTCATATATTTAAGCTTTCTAAATTACAAAATTCTAAAAGCCCCAAATTCCAACTTTGGGCATAAACCCTAATTCTCAAAATCCCAAATTAAACCCATCATACTTAGCAATCATCAAAATTGACTTCATATTCTACAAACCCATACTATTTTCCATATTTCTAAACCATAAATCGAAGAAAAACTCAAAGCTCAACTTTTCTCTTACCTCAAACTTTTCACCATTTTCGGATTTATTAGGCTTGGAAGGAAGGTCTCTTCTCCTTCCATCTTTTTCCCTCATGAATCAACAAAAAACTGAGCTTGAACCCCCAAAAATCCGAAACCCTAAGCTCTCCCTTCTTTCTTCTCCGAAGTTTGCTCTCCCTTTTCTCTTCTCTCTTCTTATTTTTTCTTTCCTTTTGTTCAAGTGTCGTGCCTCACTTAATAAAACAACAGCCCAATCCTTTTTATAGTGCCATGTCATTTAATGAATGGGGAATGACCCATAAGCCCCTCCATTTAAGCCTATAAACTTAATCCTTTGAGTAACCTTCCAAAATTGCCCCTTCATTGGTCTTTATAATAGACATCTTGTCTGATTATTTCAATCAGGTAAATGAAGTACTTTAATAAGACTTTCTTTTAGTTAAAAGTCCCTCTATGTCTTACAAATCCAACGCTTCAAGAATCGGATCGATCGGAGCTCTATAGCTCAAGATATCTCCAAAATACTGAAGTCTGTTATTCATACCCCAGGCTGAACACTACCCCTAACTTCCGACCCATATTTGGAAGTCTTAGAAGCTAAATTATAGCTCGGCTCCTTCATAACATTTGTAGCCCCATGTCTCTATTTTCATTAACAATAAGAACCAACTCAATCGGAGCTCTATCAATTGAGATATCTCCAAAATACTGAACACTGCTCAGCCACTACAACACCGGGACTGAACACTACACTGAACTTCCGACCTATATTTGGAAGTCTTAGAGGCTACATTATAGCTCGGCTCCTTCATAACATTTGTAGCCCTATGTCTCTATTTTCATTACCAATAAGAATCAACTCAATCCAAGCTCTAGCGACCTATAACACTGAACACTGTTCAGTCATTACAACACCGAGACTAAACACTACACTGAACTTCCGACCGATATTTGGAAGTCTTAGAGGAGACATTATCAATGGACTCCTTCAGATGAATTGTAGATATATGTCTCTAGTTTAATTTTCAAAAGGAATCAACTCAATCCGAGCTCTAGAGAGCTCTAGCAACCTATAACACTGAACACTGCTCATACCATTACAAAGCTGAGACTGAACTCTATACCTAACTTCCGACCCGTATTTGAAAGTCTTGGAGGCTACATTGTCAATCGGCTCCTTCATAAAATTTGTAGCCTCATGTCTCCAGTTTAATTTTCAAAAAGAATCAGATCGATCGGATGTCGGACGAAGAAATTATGCTCAAAAGAGTGAAGGGAGGTCAGAGCTCGGCCAAAAAAATCAAAGCTCGGCCCGAACGAAGATCGGTCAGCCATCAGAGGTCGGTCGGCCAGCAGAGGTCGGCTCGACCATCAGAGGTCGGTCGGCCAACAAAGGTCGGCTCGGCCATCAGAGGTCGGTCGGCCAACAGAGGTCGGTCGGCACCCAATCCGACTTTCAAACTTCAAACCCTCATAACTTTTGACTCCAAGCTCCAAATTAGACATGGTTTGTTTCGTTGGAAAGATAAAAGACAGATCTACAATTTTAAAGAAGGACTCACAAGCAAGATCAGACTCTAAAGGGATCAAAAGTTTACACAAAGATGACTGATCGATAATTTCTCAACAGTACAAAAACTTGCAAACATCATAACTTTTGATCCAGAACTCCAAATTTAACAAACTTGGTGTCTACGGAAAGCTTAAAGAAAGATATACAACTTTCATTAAGGCCTTAAAAATCAGATCGACCTCTAAATAAGTCAAAAACTCCACACAAACTGACGGATCAATCAGCTTCACACTAAACAACATCAAAACTTCTAACAATCATAACTTTCTACTCCCTTGTCCAATATTTTCGTGCTTTATATCAATGGAAAGATAAAAACATAATCTACCACTTTCATTAAGACCACTTTGGCTAAATCCATCTAAATCAATACAGATTTGCCATTGAAGTCTCTAAACACCATTCCAACACATAAACTTCCCATATCAACACATCAACTTCACATATTCACCCACTACCACAAACTCTTCAACTAATTCATATCAAACACCATTCAACTCCCTAATAAACTATTCAAGGCTATTCCCCACATCAAACTCAACACCAAAGGATATGCGCATACACATTTCTCTTTCACAAAAGTCATACACAATCTTACTCTTAATAGCATTTTTCAAATCAAGTAAAATACACTTAACTTTCAAATATCATAACTTTCAATCCCGATATCGAAAAATAGCATACTTTATGGCTACGAAAAGCTCTCAACATAATCTACAAATTTCATGTAGATCATTTTCTCAAAATCTGCCTAAATCAAAAGTCAACTCTTTACTCTAAAAAGTCAAACTTTCTAATTTTCTTCAACATATAACACTTTCACTAATCATTTCTTGCTTTTCAATTCCCATTTAAATCAACTAATTCATTTTAACTTTCATAATTCATCCAACTCTACTCAAATTTCAAAGTCATCAAAACCAATCACTTCATTTCTCATCAATCTCCTTTAAATACAATAACATCTACAACACAATACCTATACAAACACACTCATTGAATTCCATTTTAATAATTCTAATTTCCATCAAAAGATCGGGGTCCAACAAAAATCCCTCTTGAAATCCATGAAAATCCAACCCTAGCATCTTCTTCTTCGTTTCCTCCTCTTCTCCACGACAACTCTTTCTCATTTCTCTCTTTTATTTGGTCTTTCCCTCTCATTTTCGTGCATCACTCTTCCTTATAAACTAACCCATATGCCATGTCATTTAATGAATGGTAAAAGACCCTTATGCCCCTCCATGTTAGCCTTCTAACTTAAAAACCTTTAGTAACCTTCCAATTTTACCCTCATGCATAAGTTACCAACTTAATTCAATTTAATCCATGTCATATGGTCTAACTCCCATTAACATGCTAATTACTCACATTAACATGCTAATTAATTCCACAAAAATAGGATAATTAATTTATCAATACCTCAAGATTCATCTAAATCACGCTTAACTCCTTCCGAAAATTAAGGCATTTTCTAATCATGAAATTGAAGGAATTTGATAAAACTTCCTTCTAGACAAAAGTTCCTCATTGTCTTAATTTTCTAATGATACCAAAATCATTCAATTTGGTTCCATAGTCTAAGAGTTATACTCCAATCATTTTGGAATGTTCTTATACTAAAACATTATCCTGCGCATGACTTCCATCTGAAAATTGACTTTCTTAGAGATTGAATTAGAACTTGATTTCATCAGACAATTTATAGCCCTATATCCCTATTTACTCTAAATCAAGAATCATCTCATTTAGATAACTAGACATCAAGTTATGGCCAAAACACCATAGCATGCTCAAAGAACATTTTTCAACCGCACTCTCCAACTTTTAACTTCCAATATTTCACATATAACTCATCTTGTATCTAAACCATCTTTTCTATTCCTTTTAAATTTCAAGGACTCTCCTTTGCTTTACACATAACTAATCGCCAAAAATTTCTCATTTAATAGTCCTAGCTTACAAAAAGGTTCAGGGTCCAACAATTCTCCCCCTCTTAAAGAATTTCGTCCTCAAAATTCTTACTTGAGCGATCAAACAAATAACTGATTCACTTGAATAATTTATTCCAAATGACCATATTCAATATACTCACTTTTTTTTCAGTCACTTATTTCTTCATTCACTTTCTTAACTAATTCCTAAATATATGTATATCTCAGATTACTCACCATTTTTC
Organism: Erythroxylum novogranatense; assembly: GCA_029891385.1. NCBI lineage: Eukaryota > Viridiplantae > Streptophyta > Magnoliopsida > Malpighiales > Erythroxylaceae > Erythroxylum > Erythroxylum novogranatense. The sequence continues at coordinate 90,625,007 of CM057225.1, read as the reverse complement.
ACTTCTTGCATCGATAACACCAATATCAAATCATGTCTATATTTCTTAGCATACTCTCATATAACACATTATGGATCTGTGACATCTTTGATAGCAGTATTAACTCATAAATCAATGGTTCAATTCTTAGCAACTTTATATGGACCATATGCCTCTATCATTCATCTCATCTTTCAAATATCCTTCACATTACATCTTACACATATGCATATTCGCCATTGATTCAAACTTATACATGTAAAATCATCACACAATTCACATATCAAACATGTAGCAATTTCTCAATTCATTTTAGGCACAATTTATGCAACAATTATGACGCAACTGAAATCATTAAATTTTCTTGGTTTAAAGAAAGCAAAAATTGCTTATTCAATCTATTATAAACATGTACCACTTAGGTTTCGATTTCATCTTCTTAAGACTATAAAAATTTCTGTTTTCAATACATTCCGCTTGTTCACTTTAAGCTCAACCTTTCCACTTATATCCTTGTCTTCCTCAAACAAGCCATGATTATACATTTATATCTATATCACATTCGGGGATATATCACCATAATGCCATACACTGCATCCCCCACTACAAATACATAGAATCATTATTTTTCATATTACCCATAAGCCATTTCGCATTTCCATGTATCCATAATTTTAATTTTCTCATATCATGACATTTTTCTCACTAACTCTATTAGCTCAAACTCTTAACAATTTCTCACGCGTGCAACTTATACACACGCGCCCATGTAAGATCCTAATCTGGCGCTCTGAAACTTATCCGAAGATTGCCCATGTAAGATCCTATAACTGGGCTCTGATACCACAAATGTTGGGTCCCATTTTCTGGAATCCAACTCTTGCGAAATCATGAAACTTAACCTTGCTTTGATACCACAAATGTTGGGACCGAAACCCAACCGCTTAACAAAACCATGAAACCTATATATGCTCTTCATTTTCTTGCTTTGATACCACAACCTCATGTTGGGTCCCACTTGCGAAGCCCAACTACGGATGTCTTAAACCTTGATCATTATCGGTTCATCTTCTTTCTCATAAAATCCCAACAATTTCCTCACAAATTGGTCAATGGCGTGCCCACACAAATCAGTCACCATGCTTGAACTCAAAATTTTCCTGCTTGTGAGCAGAATTTGGAAATTTTCAAACTAGAATTTCAATTTGGCTTCTTTAAAGAAATCATATCTCTAAGCCTCTATTTTGTTTTGAAGTAAGAATCACCTCAATCGGAGCTCTATAGCTCAATATATGCTTAAAATTCCAAAGTGTGTTTATACCTTAATCATGCTCTTTAAACTGACCTCTCACTTTCTTACAATGAAACTTTTTCATATCAAAACCAAAAGCTACCAAATTTCATGGAGAGATAAATTCATGTCTTAGAAATCTATCGCCTCAAGAATCACTTCATTCGGAGGTCAGCTGAGGGAGTTATGACTAAAAACGAGTAAACTATGTTTACACCCGAAATCAATTTAAACCTCTCTTGGAGAGATTGTCATAACTTTCACCATAAATGTCTGATTTATTTTTTTCTTGACCATTGGAAAGAAGACTTCGAGATATAAAACTTTCATGAAGACCACAAAGTCATATTCTACCTCTAAAATGGTCAAAAATCATGATTTTCGTAAGGTAACCCGCATTTTCTCACCCGAGAAAGTCCGTTAAACAGACATCAAGTCCGTTAAACGGACATGGGCGAAGCTAGGGGTCCTTTATGACCCATAAAAGTCCGTTAAACGGCCATGGGGGTTACCAAAACCCCTCCAAACCCTCTCCCAAGCTTCCTACATCCAATCTAACATCATATACACTTATAATCTTAACAAATTCACTTATTCCAATGCCCAAACACTTCATAACAACTCAAACAACATATTTATCTCATCAAACTCTCAATTCTTAATTCATTTAGTTCATCAAAACCACAATTCCCATCAATAACCATAGCTGTCATACACACAAAATCCTAAGTAGCATCCCAACTCGTAACAATCATATCTCTTCATTTCGATGTCCAAAAATTACAAGCTTTATAACGTCGGAAAGATAAGAAGATCATCTACAACTTCAAAGAAGACTATTTTCACTAATTCTACCCAGATTTTTTCAGAATTTCCCTTGAATCCTGAACACAAATCTTACCCTTATGAAAAACTGGAACTTTGCCCCAATTTCACTTCCTTAACTAATACACCATCATTCTTATCCATTCAAATACTAATCCTTCTTTTCCATAACATTTCAATTATAAGTAATGGCAACTCATATTCAAAGTCCATCAATTTAGTTAGACTACTTCTTTAAGCGTATTTAATTTCAACTACCAATAGAAGTTCATCAAATCATCACTTCACTTTATTCAAAACATCTCATGATTATCATCATAACATTCCTATCTTTCTTGTCCATATTGCCTCACTTATATATATATCAATTCATATGCAAATTCCATTAACTCACATAGATCGGCTTTTTCAAATGTACTTAATTCCCATTTAACCTCATCCTTAATTAATCCATATTTTAACTCCACTTTGATCCATAGCCAATTTCACATTTCTTTATCATCATACACAATTCCATAATTCATATCCATACACAATTCCATAATTCATTCACATCATATATAATAGTTTACAAGCTCCAATGGCATTTCCAAGCCATGTTGCAATATTTCATAAAATCACAAATTATATCATTCAATTCCTCAAAATGCAATTACAGCTTTGTATTTACATCAATTATTCCAAAACAATACAAAACATACAAAGTCCAAAATAATGCCTTGATTCTCTCTCTATTTCTTGGTCAACACCTGAATTGGGGAAAGAGAGTGGGGGTGATGTTGGACCCCAATCTTTAAGTGAATTTTAGAAATATAAAAAATATGAAATAAGTAAGCTTGCATATGAAGTTTGTAATAGATGTGATTTTGTTTTAAGAAAAATTGATGAGAAAAAAAGAATTGATGGAGTTTGATGATTTTGAAATTTGAATAGATTTGTGTGGATTATACCAGTTTAAGTGGATGAGAAATTGAAAATTAAGTTAAAAATCAAGAAATAAAGAGAAAAAGTGTGAAAATATGAAAATATGATAAGTTTGACTTTTTGACCTTTGAGAGTTGACTTTTCATTTAGGCTAAATTTGAGAAAATAGTCTTCTAGAAACTTGTAGTTTATGTTAAGAGCTTTCTGTAGCCATAAAGTTTGTAATTTTTTGATCTCGGGAGTGAAAGTTATGATCAGTCAAAGTTTAGGTGTGTTATAGGTTGACTTATATTATGAATAAAGCTTTGACTGGAAAATTTACCTAGTTAGAGGATAATTTAGCTTCGAAGTTCTTCATGAAAATTGAAGGATTTGATTTGATCTTTATTTTGACATAAACTATGCAAATTTTCAATCAAGGAATAATAAGTTGTGATTTTTACAAGTTTATGTTATGGTTTTAGCATGATTATTAGAGGACAAAACGTTTGACTAAAAAAATTGACCTCTTTAGAGACAAAATTGATTTTTGAGTTCTACATGGAAGTTTTAGAGTTTCCTTCAAGCTTTCCATAGAGACCAAATTTGTCAAATTTGGAATTCGAAATCAAGAGCTATGATTTTTGAAAATCCGAATATATATATATGTAATTGTGTATATAATTATTATTTTTTTTTGGAAAAAAAGGAGTTTCGTAAGCCCTCTCACTAGGGCGACGAATCGCCCTAGCGAGGAGGGCTTTGGATAAATTTTTTTTATTTTTTTAATTATTTAATTATTATTTTTTGATTATTTAATTATTATTTTCAGATTTTAAGAAATATGACCCCTCTTCAATCTTTCGCTCATATCTTTTCCGTCCGACATCCGATTGACTTGGTTTTTGAAGAGTTGGATTCCTAAGACAGTGAATTTCATTTTTACGAGAAATTTGTGAATTTTTGAGATTAAATTAAGGGTGATTAATTTAATCAAAGTGAGTCAGAAAATTTTTCCGAACATAGTTCAGTATTTTGTGAAATTTAGGATCTGTAGAGGTTCGATTGAAGTGATTCTTGAGGCGAAATAAAATTAAGACATGGGGCTACAAATCATATGAAGAAATGAAATGTCAATTTTGCCCCTAAGACCTTCAAATTATGAGTGGAAGTTCGGATTAGAGTGCAGTTTTTGGGTTAGGAATATCTGAAAGTATTTTAGGCATAACTTTTGCTCTGGTAATTGAAATAAGGTGATTCTTGTTTTGAATTAAATTAGAGAAATAGGGCTACAATTGTTATGAAGACATCTAATGTCAATTTTGGGATTAAGAATGTAAATTTTTGGATGGAAATAACGTGCTGAAAAATGTGTTATAATATGAACAACCCAAAATGTTTTGCGCATAACTTTTGATGTAGTACTCCGAATTGGACGATTCTTATGGCGTTATGAAATTAAGACATAGAGGAACATTTCTCTAGAAGAAAGTTTTGACAAATTCCTTCAAATTGATAGTGCGAATCAAACCCACAAGTGAGCATGACATAAAGTAAAAAAATAGGGGCAAATTCAAAAATTAGGTGTATATGAAAGGGTATTTTGATCTTTAATCAATTTTACTGACATGACACCTAACAATGAGATGAGTGCTGTTTAAGGAAGGGTATAGAAATTAAAAGAAGAGAATGAAAAGAGTGGAAATCGATTTTTAGAGGAAAGGAGAAGAAAATAAGAAGAGAATGGAGAAAGGTTATTTCGGCGATGGAGAAGAAGAGAAAGCTTGGGATTTTGATTTTTGGAGATTTAAAGCTTGTTTTTTAGTAGATTTCAAGGAAGAAGGATGAAAGAAGGTGGAAGCTCCCTCTAAGGCCCTATAAATCCGAAAATTGAAAGAGAGAGAGGTAAGAGAAAATGTTTAAGTTTCGAATTTTCTTGAATTTTTTGTTTAGAAATATGGAAAATAACTTGGGTATGTGATTTATGAAGCTAATTGTGATGTATATGCTTTAGGTTATGTTTAATTTTGGATGGAAATTTGTTTAAGGTTTAGGCTTAATTTTGTGTTTGAGGATTTTGTGAATTCTTAGTATAGAATTATAAACAATAGTATGGGTTTGTGGAATATGATCTTAATTTTGAAGAATTATGGAAATTATGATATTAAATTTGGGTGGATTGGTTTAGGCCAATTTTAAAAATTAAGGCTTTTGAAAATTTATGAGTCAGATGGCTTGGAAATATAAGGGATTTGAGTTTTCCAAGCTCAATTTATGTAATTATGATATTTATGATATTTATTTTGGATGATTATGGTTTAGGGAATTTTTAAAGTTGAGGAAAGAAGAAGAAATTTGGAGATTTGGAGCTTGGAACAAGTTTTTGACATTAATTCGAGGTGGATAGTTTATTTATATTTTGATCTATAAGCTCAATACGAATTTTCGAAAATAAAAGAAAGACAAAATTTAGATTTTGATAAATTATTGTTTTTGTAAAGGTTTGAAATTATGATTTCTGAATGTTTTCTGAAAAATTATTATTAGCTTAAATTCATTGTTTTAACTGATTTGAGAAATCGATAGAAATTTCTGAAATTGCATTTGTTGTGTATGCATTGATAAATTATGCAAATTGTTGGAAATTATTGACTGATTGAATTAATTGAATTGTATGAATTATGTGAGTTGTGAGTTGTTGTGTTCGATGAAATAAAGTTTTAAAATGTGCCTTTGGGCAGTTTGATTAGTATGTGTGAAAATTAAGATTTTGAAAAATGCCTTCGAGCAATCCGAATTTCCATTTTCGCTTATGTGATTAAGTGGGTTTGGTTAGGTCCCTCGTGAGTCAGTGCACTGTCTCTATTCGTTTATAGCCTTCTCCCGGCTGCCTGCTAGTGGCACGAAGCTCCGATTTCGGACCCCCTTCACGGCTACATTGGACCGCTATGCAGGAATGTGCAGTACGTTCTGTTTCGGACCAAACCAGACCATTTTGATATGTTACGTGTTTTTGATTTGTTTCTGTGTGCTGCATTCATGTTTAAATTTTGAGAAATGAAAAAGTGAAATTTATTATGAAAAGTTTGAAAAATATTGAAAGGTTTGAGGAAAATGTTTGAAAGGTTGTAAAGTTTGAAAATAAGCCTTTTGGCAAAAAGTTTATGAAAATTGATTTATGCTTATTTTTCAATTTATAAATGTGTTATCCACTGAGCTGTGTAGCTCACCCCCCTTTCATCCCCATCTCCAGGTTTCGTGCAGGAGATCGGATGAAAGAAAGAAAAGAGCTTTGTTCGTTTTTGTTCAGAGTGTATCTTATGTATTTTGGGCTTGGAATGCCATTAAGTGTGTTGTGTAAGTCATTATAAGAATGTTTTATGAGTTATGGACATGTGTATTTAGGAAAGTTATGGAAGAGATTTGAGTATAACGTATTCGATTTCTGGAATTGTGTCATTTATAAATGGTTAATTAGATTGAATTGTCATTTATGAATGATGGGGATTGTATATTGATTATAAATATGATGATTGAGATTTGGATATAGATAATGAGATTGTTGTGTTGACAAATTGAGAATTATGAAAGTATTAGGTATAGACGTGTGTTTTGTTAGTGTTTGGATTCCGGATGGGAGAGTCCGATGATTCTGAGCTATGTTTGGGATTATAGAAGTGTTTTTGAACACCTTTCAGGTTTTGAGTTAGGTGAAAGGCAGTCGTTATGCTGCCGAATTTTCGTTAGAAAATAAATTGGAAAAGAAGAAAAATAAGATTTAGATGCTTAAAAGATGGATTTAGCGATTTATATGATTGTTACAAAGTTCGTTATGATATGAGAGATTGATTGAGGAAAATTTCAAGAAAAAGGAAATCAGATTTGATTAATGAGTAAAAAAAAAGAAAAAAAAATTTACACCGGATTTTATATAGTCTAGGTTTCCAACGCGATTCAGTGTATGTGTTCAGATGTCGATTCCGCCTGTTGCTTCGCATCTGTTTGGTACTTTGATTTTGTTCGTGTCTCCTTTATTTCGATATGTTGGATTTGGATCCGCTTTATTAAGTGTTTGCTCCGCTTTCGTATATCCGATTCGATATATTTTCGCTTTGATATCCGATTTGCTTTCATTTTCGCTTGTTGTTTGGTTTGTTCTTCGCTCTTCGCATTTGTTTCCATATTCGTGTTCCGTTTTTTGGTTGGGATCCGGTTCCCGGATCGGATCCCAACAGGTGAGCTTTAAAAGCCCGTGGGTAACATGCTTATAACAAAATAACAAACAAAACCTTTCAAAAGTTCTTAATGATGGAAAAATTCTTGTTGAAATCCATAAAACACTTGTTTCTCAAATTCTCATCATGTATTCAAATTCATAAATCACAAAACATGAATGCATCAACTTATTCACAAATCATGAACATATAAGCACATAAATGGTTTAGGTAGATCCATAAACATGACGAACTACACAATTTCATACATTGGCTTTGTGTCTTAGGGAGTCCTTGAAGGAGCTCTGTGTCACTAGCGGGCAGGCAGGATAAGCCTATTTTTGGGTCAACGTGCACGTGACGGTTCTTGGATGGATTACAAAAACCCACACAAAATGTATTTCAAAACTTGTTGCCCATAATGACACTTTTCGAAAAACTTGATTTTTCTTGACATTTTTCCATAATGACATATTTCAAAAACACATTTATTCATGATCATGCAATTTCTCACATTTCATCAACCAAATTCACATATCGATCACATAACAATTTCGCAAATCCTTCACAAGCAATAATGCAACAAATATGAAGCCATTTGAAATCATTTTCTTCTCTGGCTTTAAAAGGAAACATTTATGGCTCGTTGATTGAGCCCAAGTTTATTACATAAATTGGCTACATTTTTGCTATCTTTAATGTACTTTTTGACTCTTTAGTTGTGATTTTTGTGCTTTAGTTAGTCCCTTATATGAGCTCACACTTTATACATTTTGATAGCAAAATTGTCACAAATTGAAATTAATTTCATCATAAGTTTTCCAAGGACAATTGATACTGCAAATTGTTGTTTTATATTGTCGGGGAAAAAGAAGAGTCAAAAGCATCCGAAGAAGTTCGCACACCGCGACGTGTTACAAGCAAACGTCGCGACATGTGCAATCCAGGAAGGCATGCCGCGGCCACAAACTCATCTCGCCGCAGCGAGGATACAAGGAACGTACGTCGCGGCGCCTACAAAGCACCACGCCGTGGCGAGAAGACCAGAAGAGCACGCCGCGGCGCCTAAAATTCCTCTCGCCGCGGCAAGAAGATAAATACCCGGACTCCATTTGGAAACGTCTCTCACTTTTTTGACCCGACCCGTGTCCATCCTTTATAAACTTTGCTATTTTTAGGTCACAGGAGGACGGATATACTTCGGAGACGCTTGGGAGGCAAAAAGGAGGCGATCATCTCTTTCATTCATCATTTTTCCAATTTTTATCATCCTCAACCTTCACCACCGTTTCATCACCACCGTCAGTATCTTCTGCTACCATGGGTATCGTTCAATCTTCAGCAGTCGAGAGACAGTCCGGAGTTTTGCATAGCTAAATCACATTTCCTCTTAAAGATGTAGTAATGGCTTGAGTTCACCGGTTCTAAAAAGGAGAGTTGATCTTACATCGTCTAAATTATTTACAGTGTTGTAAATTCCTGAGTTAGGGGTTTACTGCTTGTATTTAAATTAGCTTGGCTATAGTTTAATCAAGTGTTGAACGATGTCTTGTGTTATAGATTGATTAATGTAGAACTTTGATGCTTAATATATGAAGTCTCATATATGTCTTTGGTGATTATGTTAACCCTCTTTATCTGCCTAGTTGTGTTTGATATTGAGATTATGCTTGAGCCATTTGACCGATTGCATTAACTTATCCATTTCACAAACTAAGGTGCATTTAACAAAATTTTAGTTAACAGAGTTCGTTGATTAAAATCTTGGACTTAAAGAATCCCTTAAGGTTCTAAGGCTTAAGAGCACTTAATGGGGTCTTGAGAAATGGAGTTCATTGATCAAGATCCTAGACCTTAAGAGAAGTCTTTAAGGTTGTTATTTGAAAACTTAGTGAATCTTACTTCCCGAAAATTGTTTTGAACCATGATAGCCTAAGCTCATTTTCGAGAGGATTTATTATCATTTGCTTATAACCCAAAATTTCAATTTCATTTATTTCATTAAAAATCTAAAAACACACTTTTATACTTTGTTCTTCAATTTTGTTAAATTTCCTTAGTTCTTACTAATGACAAAAACCCCCCATTTCATCAATTTTGATTGCAATTTTTGACATTTAGGCTAGCTTAGACCTTTTTCACTTGGTTCCAATTAAGTGAGACGATCCGAGGTTGCAACCTATACCGCAATCTTGGAATTTATTATTTTTGACCGGTTTCTAAGGATCGATCTTAAGGTCGAATCGACAGAGCCGCGATCAAATTGGCGCCGTTGCCGAGGAACCACAAATTAGTTCTCTAAGTTATCTTTTATCATTTTGTTGCTAAGTGAAGTTAGGAGTCTTTCCTTTTAGATTGCATTCTAGATAGTTTAGTTTCATACTCATTGGTAGTTTTCCTTTATCTTTTCTAGCTAGCATTTTACAGATTACACCTTCCATGGAAGTTCGCTGAGGCTAACTCTTATTTTTTCTGTGACAATCATTTAAGGTGAATCTGGCATAGTGGAGGCTGACATGGACATGGGAATGGATGAAGTTATTTTGCCACGTCATGGCCATCTGTCGAAGGTTAACCGGGAGAATAAAAAACCTTCATAACTCCCAGGTTGTTTCTTTCCTTCACTTGTTTACTTACTTATGCCTTGTGATTGCTCGTGACATATATTGGTGCATTGGTTTGTTAAGTAAGTGTCAGGGAGAAACAGCCCAGTAGGAACATAGTTTAGCTTTTAGTTTAATCAGCACCCTTTCAATTCAATAAAGTACCCATTTAGTTCTGTCTCCAGCCTACCTGCTGTTGTGTTGAATTGTCCTTTGTGTTTTTTTCCCTTATGATTATCCTTTGCTCTTTCAACATTGAGGACAATGTATTGCTTAAGTATGGGGGAGTTGTTTCCCCCATCTTTCTTTCTTGTTGCATGCCTATGTGACACTTCTTATGTTTGTGATAGCCAACCTTGCATCATATTACACATTTTAAAACTTGGTAAAAAAAATTTGTCATTCTATTGTTCTTCGCCGCGGCGACAGGTAACACGCCGCGAAGAGGCTAGTCATTTTAGCGCACACGTTGCGACGTCAACGCAGCTTCACGTCGCAGCGCACAATGTTGCACGTCGCGACGTCCCACCTTTTTATAGAAATGACATTTATGCTAAACTCTTTTACTCAATTTAAACTTTCTCCACACCAGTATCTTATAACTATTGTTTGCAAAGATTTATAAGTTTCAAAGGAGTACTTGAGTTTATGAAAATACCTTCCATTCTTTTAATGATAGTTGGTCTTGGCTAATTTTACTTTTGATGTTTTCAATACAAAGTAAATGAAGGCATGCTAACAAAGTAGCACTTTACGTTTTTGAGACTTGAGATTGTTCATTGAGATATTACCCTTGTTGGAAGGATATTTGAGCCTAATTTTTCTTCAATTCTTGTGTGCATCTACTTATTTCATATCTCTCTAAAACTTGTTTCAATTCTTAATCAAAGCTTTATGGACTAGAATTTTATTGATATGATAGAGGCGTTCCTTCTTCAACCCCTTTTCCCCAAACACAGTCCCATAAACACTTATCCCTTGCTAGGCCTTTGAGCCTTATTATGTATGAGCACTTGCACGCATTTCATATGATGTCATTAGTTTAATTTGAATTTCCTTAAAAAAAAAAAAGAAAAATCCAAAAAGAGTGTGTTAAAAAAAACAAGAAGAAGAGGAACAGAAAAAGTGTGTTCCAAAAAGAAAAAAAAGAAAAAAAAAGGAAGAAAAAAAAGTCATTATTAGTTCAACTATTGACATCCCTTCAAAATTTTAGTGCATATATTCATACCTTTTCTTTCGTTCATTCCCTCCATTCATCTAGCCCTCCACATATTACAACCCTAGAAAGTCCTTTTGATCTTCAAAAATCATAGTTCTTGTAGTGGAGAAATATAGCTTATACAAGCTTATGGAAGAGTGTGGATTAAGCAGATTGAGAGTGAAAATATCCCTAAAAACAAGTGAGGTGAGAGCAAACACTTTATCTTGAGTGAAATCGCTTTTGTCCAATCTCTTGAATTAAATTCTTTTAGTGTTTGTTTTATTAGCACTCTTTCAATTTGCTTTGATCGAATTCTGAGGAAGTGATTTGTGTCAATTTCCTATTATTGTTTCGAGCATGGGCGGATTTTCTTTTACACTTGTATCTTTTTGACTCTTGTAAACTTTTTCCAGGAGTACAAAGGTCTAAGTGTGGGGGAATTTGATTGAGCCCAAGTTTATTACATAAATTGGCTACATTTTTGCTATCTTTAATGTACTTTTTGACTCTTTAGTTGTGATTTTTATGCTTTAGTTAGTCCCTTATATGAGCTCACACTTTATACAATTTATAGCAAAATTGTCACAAATTGAAATTAATTCCATCATAAGTTTTCCAAGGACAATTGATACTGCAAATTATTGTTTTATATTGTAGGGGAAAAAGAAGAGTCAAAAGCATCCGAAGAAGTTCGCACGCCGCGGCGTGTGCAATCTAGGAAGCCATGCCGCGGCCTCAAACTCATCTCGCCACGGCGAGGATACAAGGAACGTACGTCACAACACCTACAAAGCACCACGCTGCGACGAGAAGACCAGAAGAGCACGTCGCGGTGCCTAAAATTCATCTCCCCGCGGCGAGCAGATAAATACCCGGACTCCATTTGGAAACGTCTGATGTAAGCGGGATCATAGACAATCAAGCAAGTCCAGGCATAGAGCTAGTCATACCAGAATGGGCCACGACCAAAGCTAGGACCAAGAGATTTAAAGAGGCTCTTTGTACGCATGTGGGCTTTTATATTCAGAAGATGGCAAACTCCGAGCCTATTGGAGGAGAGTTTAATGGAATTAAGCCCAAACTAGTTCATTTAACTCAAATCCTTGGATCGGATACACTTGGAGTTTGAAGACCCACGAATCAGAACTATTTATTTAATTTTTGGACTTCACTTTATTTTGGGCTTCCATGTATTTTTAAGCCCAACCCTTTATTATTTCACCTAGGTATAAATAGTTATGTTTTAGGGTTTTAGAGCCCCCCTTAGATCATATTGTTTTGAGTGTCGTCAGCTTCAGAGAGAACATTATTCTCTTGTTCTTGTTACTTTTCGAACCATCTTTCACTTATCAATTGTTTTCACAATTGTGGCGTGTTGATCGTTCGCTTTTTTTTGTTTTATTTTGATCATCAGGATTGCTTGGGACAAGTTTCTGAGAGGTGTCGTAGAAATCAAAATATTGCGTATCTTTATTCTATCAATTTATCGTCAATCTTTCCGCAGTGTGCATCATTTGGTATCAGAGCTAGTTTGGAGGAGGATTCTTATTCAACTCCATCAAAATTTCAAGAAACCGCCGCCCATCGCCATCTAACTATCGTCAGATTTTTCCTTCAGGTGTGAATTAACTTTTGGTATAGGATTTCAATTTTCCTTACTGTTGTTTCAGCTAGGGTTTTCAGTATTTGTTGAAAAAAAAAGAGGCAAAAAAAAAAGAGAGGCAAAAAAAAAGAGGCCTGAAAAAAAAAATCTGGAAAAGGAGTGAGAGTCGTCCCCAAAAGAAGAAAGAGGGGAGAGGAAGAAAAAAAAGTCAGCAGATAAAAAAAAAGTCAGCAGGAAAAAAAAAAGTCAACAGAAAAAAAAATTTGAAAAAAAAAATCTTATCTTTCATACTTGTTACTTGGTTGAGGTTTGTTGTTCTTGATACTTGAGCTACAGTTGGAAACATTGATTGGATGAAGCCTTGGTTTTGATTATAACTTGGATTTCAGAGAAATTTGAGTGGTAAAAGGCAAGAGTGAGTGAGCTTATTTGAGGGAGTCATTGTCGTGACTTAAACACGAGCGGAGTGACAAATTCTTGAGTGAAACACGTAAGGGAGTGTGTGAGGTTGTTTATCGCTAACTTTGTTTTGCAGGTATATTATTTTATTTACAATGTCACAGGGAGGTAGTAATGATGGTAGCCAAGGAGGAGATGTAGATATCGCTTTCACTTTGAGAGCCATGCAACAACAATTTGAGAGGTTAAATCTAGCCTTAAATGAGGTTAGGGGACAAATGGATGAGCTCAGACAAGGGAGACGCGAGGACCCTCAGGGCAGGCGTGCAGATGTACGTCAGCGACAACCACCACCTCGTCGGTAACCCCTGCGGTATGAGCTTGAGGAGGAGGAGTTTGATGAAGAGGAGGAGGACTATGAAGGGCGCATACCTAAGAGAGCTCGGAGAGGAGAACCCCTCGACAGATGAGATGGAGACCTCAAATCCATCAAGATGCAGATTCCAGCATTCAAGGGGAGGAATGATGCTGAGGCGTACTTGGAGTGGGAAAGGAAGGTTGATATGATCTTTGAGTGCCATAACTTCTTGGAGGAGAAGAAGGTAAAACTTGTTGCTGTTGAATTTACAGATTATGCACTAATAAGGTGGGATCAATTTGTGACCTCTAAGAGGAGGAATGGAGAGAGACCCATCAATACTTGGGCAGCGATGAAAGCGTGTATGCGGAAGAGATTTGTGCCTTCTTACCATTATAGGGAGATGCACCAGAAGCTCCAAAGACTCACACAAGGATCTAAGTCAGTAGAGGACTACCACAAGGAGATGGAGATTGCTATGATTCGTGCTAATATAGTGGAGGATTCCAAGGCCACCATGGTAAGGTTTTTGAGCGGATTGAATAGGGAGATAGCAAATGTGGTAGAGTTACAACATTATTTGGAGATTGAGGATATGGTGAACATGGCCATGAAGGTGGAGAGACAGATTAAGGCTAGAGTGGCTGCAAGAAGTGGAGCAAGTTCTAGTTATTCAAGGAACTCAAAATGGCCCAGGAAGGAGGAGAAGTACAAGGATAAGGGGGTGGACCTCAAGGAAGCACCTAAGAAATCAATCGGAGGATCGGAACAAAAAGATACTGCTAGTAAACATTCTTCTATAAAATGTTTTAAATGTTTGGGTAATGGCCATATTGCCTCTCAGTGCCCTAATAAAAAGGTGATGTATATGAAGGATAATGGGGCTATTGATTCTGAGGATAGTGATGTTGATGATATACCATGTGATAGTGTTTGTGATGATGTTGATGAGTATGAGGAAAGAGCTGTCATAGGAGAAGCACTTGTAGTTAGGAGAGTGTTAAGTGTTAGGGTTAGAGATGAGATTCTGGATCAGAGGGAGAACCTATTCCATTCAAGGTGTTTGGTGAGTGGAAAGGTGTGTAACTTGATCATAGATGGAGGTAGTTGTACTAATGGGGCTAGTCAAACTATGGTGGAGAAATTGGGCTTGATATGTAGGAAACATCCAGAACTATACAAGTTACAGTGGTTTAATGATAGTGCAGATGTGAAGGTGGTTAGACAGGTACTGGTGCCTTTTTCAGTAGGAAGGTATGAGGATGAGGTGCTGTGTGATGTGATACCCATGGAGGCAGGACATCTGTTATTGGGGAGGCCTTGGCAGTTTGATAGGCGAGTATCACATGATGGGTACACAAACAAGTACTCATTCAAATTCAAGGGCAAGAACTTCACTTTGTTGCCCTTATCGCCACATGAGATCTACCTGGACTAGGTTAAAGCTTTGCAAAGAGAGGAGGGTTTGGGTAGTGAGTTAAAGAAAAATGACGAGAGAAAAGAGGCCCAAAAGAAAAGAGAGATTGGCCCAATGGGGAGTGACTGCACAGGTGAGGAAAAGAAAGAGGGATGTGTAGGAGAGAATAGTTCAGGGAGAGAAAAAAAGAGTGAAAAGAAAGAGAAAAGAGTGAGTTTATATGCTAGAGAAAAAGACATGAGGAGAGCAACTGGAGAGAAGAGAGCACTTGTGATAATTAGGTATAGAGAGTGTTTAATTTCTGACACTAACGCTTTTGATTCTTTGCCTAGTGTGTTTTCATCTCTTTTGCAGGATTATTTAGATGTCTTCCCTGAGGAGATGCCCAATGGACTGCCGCCTTTAAAAGGCATAGAGCACTAGATAGATTTTGTGCCAGGGGCTCAGATTCCTAATCGCCCAGCTTATAGAAGCAATCCGGAGGAGACAAAGGAGTTTCAAAAGCAAGTGGATGAGATATTGGAGAAATGACATGTGAGGGAGAGCTTGAGTCCTTGTGCTGTGCCCGTACTGCTGGTGCCGAAGAAAGATGGAACTTGGAGGATGTGTGTGGACTGCAGAGCTGTGAATAAAATCACTGTAAAGTATCGCCATCCTATTCCTAGGTTAGATGATATGCTTGATGAATTGCATGGTGCATGTATCTTTACAAAGATTGATTTGAAAAGTGGATACCACCAGATTAGAATGAAACCAGGAGATGAATGGAAAATTGCGTTTAAAACTAAATATGGGTTGTATGAGTGGTTAGTCATGCCATTTGGTTTAACTAATGCACCCAGCACTTTTATGAGGTTGATGAATCATGTCTTGCGTGCATTTCTTGGTAAATTTGTGGTTGTTTACTTTGATGACATCTTGATTTATAGCACTAATCTTGATGAGCATGTCATACATGTGAGGTGTGTCTTAGATGTATTGAGACAGGAGAAACTGTATGCGAACCTTAAGAAGTGTACATTTTGCATTGATAAACTTGTATTTGTAGGATTTGTAGTCAGTGCTCAGGGAGTAGAGGTTGATGGTGAGAAGGTGAAGGCTATTCAAGAGTGGCCAACACCTAAGAGTATTAGTGAGGTAAGGAGTTTTCATGGACTTGCCAGTTTTTACAGGAGGTTTATCAAGGATTTTTCTACTATTGCTGCTCCGTTGACTGAAATAGTCAAGAAGGAGAAAGGGTTTACATGGGGTAAAGAGCAGGAACATGCATTTTTAACGTTAAAAGATAAGTTGTGTTCTACTCCTATTCTTTGTTTACCTAATTTTGAGAAAGCTTTTGAGGTTGAGTGTGATGCTTCTGAGATTGGTATAGGTGCTATGCTTTTGCAGGAAAACAAACCAGTTGCATATTTTAATGAAAAGCTTAGTGGTGCACAACTCAATTATCCTACTTATGACAAGGAACTGTATGTTATGGTGAGGGCACTGGAGGTGTGGCGACATTACCTTCAGCCTAGAGAGTTTGTCATTCGGACGGATCATGAGTCCTTAAAACACTTGAAAGGACAAGGCAAGTTGAGTAAGAGACATACTACTTGGGTGGAATTTCTGGAGACCTTTCCATACGTACTTCGCTATAAGCAAGGAAAAGAGAATGTGGTAGCTGATGCATTATCTCGGAGGTATAGTTTACTTTCTACTCTTAGTTCTAAACTTTTGGGTTTTGAGCAGCTTAAGGAATTGTATGCTTCAGATGTTGACTTTGCTACTGTTTATTCTACTTATGAGCATGCTGCATTTCAGAAATTCTATAGGCATGATGGCTTCTTGTTTCGAGGTAATCAATTGTGTGTGCCTAATTGTTCTATACGTCCTTTATTTGTGCATGAGGCCCACAGTGGTGGATTAATGGGTCATTTTGGGGTTGCTAAAACTTTGGATATTTTACATGAACACTTTTATTGGCCTGGAATGCGTAGAGATGTTGAACGTGCATGTGCCAAGTGTATTGCATGTAGACAGGCAAAATCCACTATCCAACCTCATGGATTTTATACCCCTTTACCTGTGCCTACTGAGCCGTGGGTTGATGTTTCTATGGACTTTATCTTGGGCGTGCCTATGCGTATCTTTATTCTATCAATTTATCATCAATCTTTCCGCAGTGTGTGTCAACGTCTCTCACTGTTTTGACCCGACCCGCATCCATCATTTATAAACTTTGCTATTTTTAGGTCACAGGAGGACGGATATACTTCGGAGACGCTTAGGAGGCAAAAAGGAGGCGATCATCTCTTTCATTCATCATTTTTCCAGTTTTTATCATCCTCAACCATCACCACCGTTTCATCGCCAAGGTCAGTATCTTCTGCTACCATGGGTATCGTTCAATCTTCAACAGTCGAGAGACAGTCTGGAGTTATGCGTAGCTAAATCACATTTCCTCTTGAAGATGTAGTAATGGCTTGAGTTCACCAGTTCTAAAAAGGGGAGTTGATCTTACATCGTCTAGTTTATTTACAGTGTTGTAAATTCCTGAGTTAGGGGTTTACTGCTTGTATTTAAATTGGCTTGGTTATAGTTTAATAAATTGTTGAACGATGTCTTGTGTTATGAATTGATTAATGTAGAACTTTGATGCTTAATATATGAAGTCTCATATATGTCTTTGGTGATTGTGTTAACCCTCTTTATCTGCCTAGTTGTGTTTGATATTGAGATTATGCTTGAGCCATTTGACCAATTGCATTAACTTATCCATTTCACACACTAAGTTGCATTTAACAAGATTTTAGTTAACGGAGTTCGTTGATTAAAATCTTGGACTTAAGAATCCCTGAAGGTTCTAAGGCTTAAGAGCACTTAATGGGGTCTTGAGAAATGGAGTTCATTGATCAAGATCCTGGACCTTAGTTAAGGTTGTTATTTGAAAACTTAGTGAATCTTACTTCCCAAAAATTGTTTTGAACCATGATAGCCTAAGCTCATTTCCGAGAGGATTTATTATCATTTGCTTATTACCCAAAATTTCAATTTCATTTATTTCTTTAAAAATCCAAAAACACACTTTTATACTTTGTTCTTCAATTTTGTTAAATTTCCTTAGTTCTTACTAATGACAAAAACCCCCATTTCATCAACTTTGATTGCAATTTTTGAAATTTAGGCTAGTTTAGACCTTTTTCACTTGGTTCCAATTAAGTGAGACGACCCGAGGTTGCAACCTATATCGCAATCCTGGAATTTATTATTTTTCACCGGTTTCCAAGGATCGATCTTAAGGTCGAATCGACAGAGCCGCGATCACTCGTTAATTCTATTATAAACACAATACCCACCTTAAATCCTTGCTTATAAACTTGTTCAACATGCTTCCCCTCTTGCTCCTCTTGAATCCTCTCTTAATCTCCTTTAACAATAGCCACAAAATCCCCAAATCAAAAGACATCCAAATTGATCAACCCAAAGAAACATATCATGAAATTGGTCTTAGAAAATATAAACCCATACCATTCTTAGGCTAACTAAACTAGAACTGTTGGGACCCGATCCGGAAACCGGATCCCAACTGAAAAGCGAAGAATGAAGGAAACAAAAGCGAAAGGAAACGGAAATTTCGCATCGAAATTTCGAATCGAAAACAAAGCAGTCGATAAAGCGAAACGAAAAACGAAACGGATCTCGAAGTGAAGCGGAAGCAAATCGAAAATAGAATCGAAAGAAGCAAATCGGAACGGTTACAATTGAAGGCGAAACAGATACGGATCGAATTCAAACTTACAATCAAAGTATACAAATGTAGCCAAATCAAATAGCATAACAAATGTCCGACATCCATGAATACAATACAAAGACAACAACTATCGCGTTGGAAATCTAAAATTAATCCAATACGAAAATCCAGTATAAATTTTTTTTCTTTTCTTTTCTTTACTCATTTCTTACATCTTTAGGCAATCTCATTCAAATCAAACAAACAATTTCCACTTTTGGAAAAATCATTCTCATGCAAATCTCAAAACTTGATCATATTCTTATTTATCCGTACAAATACCAAATTATATTTTTATCCCAATTTTATCAAAATTTCGGCAGCATAACGGCTGCATTTATCCTAACCCAAACCTGCAAAGTATTCAAAATACACTTCTAAAATTCCCAATCAAATACACAAACATCAAAATCCACCGGACCCTTCGTTCGGGATCTCAACATACACAAACACAAACCTAATTCTAAAACACTTTCATAATTATAATTCAATCTACTAGTCTCATAATTCAATCTCATTTCCAGATTCATACACAATTTCATATACAATTTCATACTCTCATACATCAATTCGTAATCATCATACATTCTGAAATATATGCTTGTAATACATCATAATCACTTACTTAACGGAAATTCAAGCCATAAACAATACTAATATCCAATCTCAATTCACATAAAAATACAGAAGATGCAAAATCGGACCAAACATCTTCACATTCTTTCATCCGATCTCCTGCTCGAAACCTGGAGATGGGGATGAAAGGGGGGTGAGCTCGACGGCTCAGTGGATAATAAGTTTATAAATTGAACCATAAGTAAAAATCATTTCTTAAAAATGTCCCAATTTTCCAAATAATCATAAACAATTTCAAGACATTTCACAGTTGAAAAATTCCTTTGCTTATTTCTCAAAATTTCTCACAGATTCCAAAATTTCCACATTTCACAATTTCTCATAATTTTCTCAAACCCTAAACAAATTTTCAAATCATGAATGCATCACATTAAAAATGTAACTCAAAGTAACAAATCAAAAGTGCATAACGTATCAAAATGGTTTGGTACGGTCTGAAACAGAACATACTGCACATTCCCGCATAGCGGTCCTGTGCAACCGTGAACAAAACGTACTACACTTTCCCGCATAGCGGTCCAGTGTAGCCGTGAGGGGAGTCCGAAATCAGAGCTCCGTGCCACTAGCGAGCAGCCGGGAGAAGGCTATAAACAAATAGAGACAGTGCACTGACTCACAAGGGACGTAACCAAACCCACATAACACATAAACGAAAAGGAATTTCAAATTGCCCAAAGGCACTTTTCAAAAATCTTGATTTTTCACATTTTCATATCTCGACCACATATCCAAGCATGAAATCATATAGCAATCCAAATTCATCAATTTGATCACGTATCAATCCAAATCATAAATATGAATGCAATGTATTTCTTTAAAACATAAGTCAAACATATACATATTCATAATGCACATTTTTCACATTTATCTAATAATTCAAAAACCATGAATTTCTTCAATCTTGTAATTTCTTAAAATCATTTCTAAAATAGGAAATTTAATCCTTTGAAATCATAATCTTTCAAACATTTACATAAACAACAATTTTTCAAAGCTTTTCTTCTTGATTTTTCAAATCACATGCTTATGCTTAAAATTCAATAAATAAACATACTACCCACCTCGAATTATTGCCAGAAACTTGTTCCATGCTCCAAATTGACCACTTCTTCTTTCTTCCTTCCAATTTAAAATAACCTAAGCCATACATATCCAAATTCAACATCATAAAAAATCATAATCTTCAAAATTAACTGTAGGAAACCCAAATTCATCACTTTTCCAAACTTTCTAAAACAAGAATTTCTAAAATCCCCAAATTCAAAATTTGACCTAAACCAATTCACTCAAATTCAATTTCATAAATAACTTAATTTTCAAAATTGATGTCATAATTCATCAATTCATACTAATTTCAAGATACCTAAACCACCAATTTCAAAAATCCTCAAATCTCAAAATTGGCTAAACCAATTTATCTAAATTCAATATCATAAATCACAATTTTTTCAAAATTGATTTCATATATCACCAATTCATCATACTTTCCATGATTTTGAGCCAATAATTTCCAAAAATTCCAAATTCTAAAATTAGGCAAAATCCCCTCTCACATAAATCCAAAATTAAATCCAACATACTTAACAATCTCTCAAATTGAATTCAAATACCACAAACTCATATCATAATCATGCTAAAACAACCAAAAATTTAAGAAAATCTCAAAGCTCGAAATTTCCTCTTACCTCATTTCTCCTCCAATTTTCGGATTTCTTAGTTCATGAAGAAGCTCTCTTCATTCTCCATCCTTTTCCTTCTTGAAAGAAGCATGAAAATCATCTTGGAAGCTTGGAAAAATAAAAAACCCTCACTTCTATCTCTTCTTTCTCCATGGCCGAAGCTTCTTCTCCTTTCTCTACTTATTTTCTTCTTTTCCTCTACTCATTTTCGTGCTCTCCTCCTCTCTTAAACGACAATCATCTAGTTTTAAAAGTGCCAAGTCATTAATGAACGTCAAATGACCATATTGCCCCTCCATTCAAAGCTTAAAGTCATGCTTACTTGCGGGTC
This sequence comes from Erythroxylum novogranatense, assembly GCA_029891385.1. Lineage (NCBI taxonomy): Eukaryota > Viridiplantae > Streptophyta > Magnoliopsida > Malpighiales > Erythroxylaceae > Erythroxylum > Erythroxylum novogranatense. The sequence goes on along the minus strand of CM057225.1, from coordinate 90,603,796 downwards.
TGATTCGCACTATCAATTTCAAGGAATTTGTCAAAACTTCCTTCTAGAGAAATGTTCCTCTATGTCTTAATTTCATAATGTCACAAGAATCATCCAATTCGGAGCACACTATCAAAAGTTATGCTCAAAACATTTCCAACATGTTCATATTCTAACACATTTTCCATCTACGATTATTTCCATCCAGAAATTCAAATTCTTCATCACAAAATTGAAACTCAAAGTCTTCATAAAAATTGTAGCTCTATTTCTCTAGTTTAATTCAAATTAAGAATCGCCTTATTTCGATTACCAAATCAAAAGTTATGCCCAATATACTTTCAGATGTTCCTAACCCAAAAACTGCACACTAATCTGAACTTCCATTCATAAATTGAAAATCTTAGGGGCAAAATTGAAATTTACTTTCTTCATATGCTTTGTAGCTCCATGTCTTAATTTTATTTCTCCTTAAGAATCACTTCGATCGGATCTCTACAACTCCCGAATTTCTCAAAATACTGAACTATGTTCGTCAAATTTCCCGACTCAATTTGATTAAAATAATCATCCTTAATTTAATCTCAAAATTTTACAAATTTTTCATAAAAATGAAATTCACTGTCTTAGGAATCCAACGCTTTGAGAATCAACTCAATCGGATGTCGGACGGAAAAGATATAAACAAAAGATTGAACGAAGGTCGGATTGATGGAGGAAACTAACAAAGAAATCCAAAACGGCGTCGCATCAGCGGAAACGCCTGCGCATTGGGCGAGGCGAGGGCGAGCTCGCCCTCGCGAAGGCGATGCGTCGCCCTAGCGACGGCAATACGTCATTTTCATTTTCATATTTTTTTTTACATGAAAATCCGAAACTTCCAAAATTCATAACTCTTAATTCCAAACTCCAATTTTGACAAACTTAGTCTCTATAGAAAGCTTGAGGGAAGCTCTACATCTTCCACGAAGGACATAAAAATCAATTTGACCTCTAAGGAAGTCCATTTTTCAATCAAAACTTTTGACCTCTAATAATCATGCTAAAATCATAACAGAGACTTGTAAAAATCATAACTTATTATTCCTTAATCGAAAAATTCTATACTTTATGCCAAAATAAAGATCAAATCAAATCCTTCAACTTTCATGAATAACTCCAAGGCTAAATTAACCTCTAACTAGGTAAATTTTCCAGTCAAAGCTTTAGTCATAACATAAGTCAAAAGTCAACCCTTTCACACATAAACTTTGACTTATCATAACTTCCACTCCCGATACCGAAAATTGCAAACTTTATGGCTACAAAAAGCTCTTAATATAATCTACAAGTTTTATGTAGACCTTTTTCTCAAATTATGCCTAAATCAAAAGTCAACTCTCAATGGTCAAAAAGTCAAACTTTCTAAATTCTTCAAATTTTCACACTTTTTTCTTTTTAATTCTTGTCATTTAACTTCATTTCAATCAACTCATCCACTTTTGCATATTTCTTATTTTTACTTAAAAATCGAAGTCCAACATTTCTCCCCCTCTTAAAAGAATTTCGTCCTCGAAATTCATACTTGAGTAAACACCAAATAACTCATCCTTGCATAAATTTCTTTCTAAACAAATATCATCAAGCACTTTCTTACTAATTTCTTTCCAAAACTCATAATCAATCACTTTTTTATCTAATTTACTCACCATACATATTGTCAATCTCTTCACAATTTTCATTTCCTTAAATCACATACCACTCATATCATATCAAATCACTATATTCATAACTCATTGTTTCTACACTTATGGACACAAATCAATGGTCCATTTCTTAAGAAACCCTAATATGGTTCAATCATCGTTTAATCTTTCTCATTATGTCATCATTCTTTCATCTATATCAATTCATCACAATTTATCAAGAAATTCTAATCTTAAGTTCCTCAACACACTCCGAAAATCGATCATATTCTTGACACCCAAATCAACCAATCACTTGGAATTCGTCAAATAGTCATGCACATCAATTTCACATTCCTAAAGACAATCATACTTCTTTCATCAAAATCAAATGATCACTTAGCATATCCTCACTAATTCAACCTTATCCTCACACACTCTTATCAATCTTATATGCCCAGTTAAGATCCTATGACTGGGCTCTGATACCATAAATGTTGGGACCCGATTCGGAAACCGGATCCCAACCGAAAAGCGAAGAACGAAGGAAACAAAAGCGAAAGGAAATGAAAATTTCGCATCGAAATTTCGAATCGGAAGCAAAGCAGTCGATAAAGCGAAACGAAAAACGAAGCGGATTTCGAAGTGAAGCGGAAGCAAATCGAAAACAGAATCGAAAGAAGCAAATCGGAACGGTTATAATCAAAGGCGAAACAGATACGGATCGAATTCAAACTTACAATCAAAGTATACAAATGCAGCCAAATCGAATAGCATAACAAAAGTCCGACATCCATGAATACAATACAAAGACAACAACGATCGTGTTGGAAACCTAAAACTAATTCAATACGAAAATCCAGTATAAATTTTTTTTCTTTTCTTTTCTTTACTCATTTCTTACATCTTTAGGCAATCTCATTCAAATCAAACAAACAATTTCCACTTTTGGAAAAATCATTCTCATGCAAATCTCAAAACTTGTTCATATTCTTATTTATCCGTACAAATCCCAAATTACATTTTTATCCCAATTTTATCGAAATTTCAAAAGATAACTAATTGATTTATCCTAACCCAAACCTGCAAAGTATTCAAAATACTCTTCTAAAATTCCCAATCAAATACACAAACATCAAAATCCACCGGACCCTTCGTTCGGGATCTCAGCATACAAAAACGCAAACCTAATTCTAAAACACTTTCATAATTATAATTCAATCTACTAGTCTCATAATTCAATCTCATTTCCAGACTCATACACAATTTCATATACAATTTCATACTCTCATACATCAATTCGTAATCATCATACATTCTGAAATATATGCTTGTAATACATCATAATCACTTACTTAACGGAAATTCAAGCCATAAACAATACTAATATCCAATCTCAATTCACATAAAAATACAGACGATGCAAAATCGGACCAAACATCTTCACATTCTTTCATAGATCTCGCTCAAACACGGAGATGGGGATGAAAGGGGTAGCTCGACAGCTCGATGGATAATAAGTTTATAAATTGAACCATAAGCAAAAATCATTTCTTAAAAATGTCCCAAATTTCCAAATAATCATAAACAATTTCAAGACATTTCACAGTTGAAAAATTCCTTTGCTTGTTTCTCAAAATTTCTCACAGATTCCAAAATTTTCACATTTCACAATTTCTCATAATTTTCTCTAACCATAAACAAATTTTCAAATCATGAATGCATCATATTAAAAATGTAGCTTAAATTAACAAATGAAAAGTGCATAACGTATCAAAATGGTTTGGTACGGTCCGAAATAGAACATACTGCACATTCCCGCATAGCGGTCCTGTGCAGCCGTGAACAGAACGTACTACACTTTCCCGCATAGCGGTCCAGTGTAGCCGTGAGGGGAGTCCGAAATCAGAGCTCCGTGCCACTAGCGAGCAGCCGGGAGAAGGCTATAAACGAATAGAGACAGTGCACTGACTCACAAGGGACCTAACCAAACCCACATAACACATAAGCGAAAAGGAAATTCAAATTTCCCAAAGGCACTTTTCAAAAATCTTGATTTTTCACATTTTCATATCTCGACCACATATCCAAGCATGAAATCATATAGCAATCCACATTCCATCCAAATTCATCAATTTGATCACGTATCAATCCAAATCATAAATATGAATGCAATGTATTTCTTTAAAACATAAGTCAAACATATACATATTCATAATGCACATTTTCACATTTATCTAATAATTCAAAACCATGAATTTCTTGATCTTGTAATTTCTTAAAATCATTTCTAAAATAGGAAATTTAATCCTTTGAAATCATAATCTTTCAAACATTTACATAAACAACAATTTTTCAAAGCTTTTCTTCTTGATTTTTCAAATCACATGCTTATGCTTAAAATTCAATAAATAAACATACTACCCACCTCGAATTATTGCCAGAAACTTGTTCCATGCTCCAAATTGACCACTTATTCTTTCTTCCTTCCAATTTAAAATAACCTAAGCCATGCATATCCAAATTCAACATCATAAAAAATCATAATCTTCAAAATTAACTGTAGGAAACCCAAATTCATCACTTTTCCAAGCTTTCTAAAACAAGAATTTTTAAAATCTCCAAATTTAAAATTTGACCTAAACCAATTCACTCAAATTCAATCTCATAAATAACTTAATTTTCAAAATTGATGTCATAATTCATCAATTCATACTAATTTCAAGATATCTAAACCACCAATTTCAAAAATCTTCAAATCTCAAAATTGGCCTAAACCAATTTATCTAAATTTAATATCATAAATCACAATTTCTTCAAAATTGATTTCATATATCACCAATTCATCATACTTTCCATGATTCTGAGCCAATAATTTCCAAAAATTCCAAATTCTAAAATTGGGCAAAATCCCCTCTCACATAAATCCAAAATTAAATCCAACATACTTAACAATCTCTCAAATTGACTTCAAATACCACAAACTCATATCATAATCATGCTAAAACAACCAATAAATTAAGAAAATCTCAAAGCTCGAAATTTCCTCTAACCTCATTTCTCCTCCAATTTTCGGATTTCTTGGTTCATGAAGAAGCTCTCTTCATTCTTCATCCTTTTCCTTCTTGAAAGAAGCATGAAAATCATCTTGGAAGCTTGGAAAAATAAAAAAACCCTCACTTCTCTCTCTTCTTTATCCATGGCCGAAGCTTCTTCTCCTTTCTCTACTTATTTTATTCTTTTCCTCTACTCATTTTCGTGCTCTCCTCCTCTCTTAAACGACAATCATCTAGTTTTAAAAGTGCCAAGTCATTAATGAAGGTCAAATGACCATATTGCCCCCCCCATTCAAAGCTTAAACCCATGCTTACTTGCGGGTTTGATTCGCACTATCAATTTGAAGGAATTTGTCAAAACTTCCTTCTAGAGAATTGTTCCCCTATCTCTTAATTTCATAATGCCATAAGAATCATCCAATTCGGAGCACTATATCAAAAGTTATGCTCAAAACATTTTTGACATGTTCATATTCTAACACATTTTCCATGTACGATTATTTCCATCCAGAAATTCACATTCTTCATCACAAAAATGAAACTCAAAGTCTTAATAACAATTGTAGATCTATTTCTCTAGTTTAATTCAAATCAAGAATCGCCTCATTTCGATTACCAGAGCAAAAGTTATGCCCAATATACTTTCAGATGTTCCTAACCCAAAAACTGCACACTAATCCGAACTTCCATTCATAAATTGAAAATCTTAGGGGCAAAATTGAAATTTACTTTCTTCATATGATTTGTAGCCCCAGGTCTTAATTTTATTTCTCCTCAAGAATCACTTCAATCGGATCTTTACAGCTCCCGAATTTCTCAAAATACTGAACTATATTTAGAAAATTTCCCGACTCACTTTGATTAAAATAATCATCCTTAATTTAATCTCAAAATTTTACAAATTTCCCATAAAAATGAAATTCACTGTCTTAGGAATCCAACGCTTTGAGAATCAACTCAATCGGATGTCGGACGGAAAAGATATAAGCAAAAGATTGAACGAAGGTCGGATTGAAGGAGGAAACTAACTAACAAAGAAATCCAAAACGGCGTCGCATCAGCGGAAACGCCCTCGCGTTGGGCAAGGCGAGGGCGAGCTCGCCCTCTCGAGCTGGACGCTTGCCCTCGTGAAGGCGATGCGTCGCCCTAGCGACGACGAGCTGGACGCTGGCCCTCGCGAGGGCGATGCGTCGCCCTAGTGACGGCGATACGTCATTTTCATTTTCATATATTTTTTTCTAATTGAAAATCCAAAACTTCCAAAATTCATAACTCTTAATCCCAAACTCCAATTTTGACAAACTTAGTCTCTATAGAAAGCTTGAGGGAAGCCCTACATCTTCCACGAAGGACATAAAAATCAATTTGACCTCTAAGGAAGTCCATTTTTCAATCAAAACTTCTGACCTCTAATAATCATGCTAAAATCATAACAGAGACTTGTAAAAATCATAACTTATTATTCCTTAATCGAAAAATTCTATACTTTATACCAAAATAAAGATCAAATCAAATCCTTCAACTTTCATGAATAACTCCAAGGCTAAATTAACCTCTAACTAGGTAAATTTTCTAGTCAAAGCTTTAGTCATAACATAAGTCAAAAGTCAACCCTTTCACACATAAACTTTGACTGATCATAACTTCCACTCCCGATACCGAAAAATTGCAAACTTTATGGCTACAGAAAGCTCTTAACATAATCTACAAGTTTTATGTAGACCATTTTCTCAAATTATGCCTAAATCAAAAGTCAACTCTCAATGGTCAAAAAGTAAAACTTTCTAAATTTTTCAATTTTTCACACTTTTTTCTTTTTAATTCTTGTCATTTAACTTCATTTCAATCAACTCATTCACTTTTGCATATTTCTTATTTTTACTTAAAAATCGGGGTCCAACAAGAACCCCTTTCAAAAACTCAACAAATAAAAAACACTCATACCTTGGTCCTTCACCAAATGACGAGTTGCTTGTCTCTAATGGAAGCCCTCACCTTCTTCCATCTTTTCCTTCATGAATAACCATCAAAATACCTCTTCAAATCCATAAAAATCCAACCCTAGCATCTTCTTCTTCGTTTCCTCCTCTTCTCCACGACAACTCTCTCTCATTTCTCTCTTTTATTTGGTCTTTCCCTCTCATTTTTGTGCATCACTCTTCCTTATATACTATCCCACATGCCATGTCATTTAATGAATGGTAAAAGACCCTTATGCCCCTCCATGTTATCCTTCTAACTTAAAAACCTTTAGTAACCTTCCAATTTTACCCTCATGCATAAGTTACCAACTTAATTCAATTTAATCCATGTCATATGGTCTAACTCCCATTAACATGCTAATTACTCACATTAACATGCTAATTAATTCCAGAAAAATAGGATAGTTAATCTATCAATACCTCAAAATTCATCTAAATCACGCTTAACTCCTTCCAAAAATCAAGGCATTTTCTAATCATGAAATTGAAGGAATTTGATAAAACTTCCTTATAGACAAATGTTCCTCATTGTCTTAATTTTCTAATGACACCAAAATCATTCAATTTGGTTCCATAGTCTAAAAGTTATACTCCAAACATTTCGGAATGTTCTTATACTAAAACATTATCCTACGCATGGCTTCCATCTGAAAATTGACTTTCTTAGAGATTGAATTAGAACTTGATTTCATCAGACAATTTATAGCCCTATATCCATATTTACTCCAAATCAAGAATCATCTCATTTGGATAACTAGACATCAAGTTATGGCCAAAATACCATAGCATGCTCAAAGAACATTTTTCAACTGCACTCTCTAACTTTTAACTTCCAATATTTCATATATAATTCATCTTGTATCTAAACCATCTTTTCTATTCCTTTTAAATTTCAAGGATTATCCTTTGTTTTACACATAACTAATCACCAATAATTTCTCATTTAATAGTCCTAGCTTACAAAAAGATTCAGGGTCCAACAAATTGTGTCTTGAAGGGTTCTGAATTTTGCCTTGAAAGTGGATAATATGTGTAGGGTGAATAGTGCCATGTTTATGAGTCTAACATTGAAAACCTAAAACTTTGGGGAATTTTTCTAGGCTAAATAAGATAGATTTTGCAAAATTAGTCTTCATGAAAGTTTTAGATTATGTTTTGATCTTTCCATTGATGTGAAGTATGTAATTTTTGGACCATTGAATGTGAAGTTATAATTTTTAGAAGTTTCTGTTACTGTTGGCATGATCATTAGTGGACGGAAACTTTGAGTGGCTATTTTACCCCTTTAAAGATATAATTGATTTTTGGGTTCTTCATGGATGTTGTAGAGATTCCTTTTATCTTTCCATTGATATAAAGTTTGTAAATTTTAGAGTTCTGAATCAAAAGTTATAGAGTTTGGAAGTTGAGATGTTGGTAAAGAATGTAGCGATCGGTCGGCTAGAATGTGGCGATCGGTCGGTCGGCCAGAATGTGACGATCGGTCGGCCAGATTGTGATGATCAGTCAGTCGGCCAGAATGTGGCGATCGATCGGTCGGCCAGATTGTGACGATCGATCGGTCGGCCAGAATGTGGCGATCGGTCAGCCAGAATGCGACAATCGGTCGGTCAAAATGTGACGATTGGTCGGTCGACCAGAATGTGGCGATCGGTCGGCCAGAATTTGGCTACATCTTTTCTGTCCGACATCCGATTGACTTGATTTTTGAAGATTTGGATTTCTAAGACATCCCTTTATCTGTCCATGAAAAATTGTGGATTTTTTAGATTAAATTGAGGATGATTGATTTAATCAAAATGAGTTGAGAAATTTTCTGAACATGGTTCAGTATTTTGGTGAATTCTTGGTCTGTGGAGATCCAATTGAACTGATTCTTATTGTAAAATAAACTAGAGACATGGGGCCACAAGTAATACGAAGGAATGGAATTTCAATTTAGCCCATAAGACTTTCAATTTCTGAATTGAAGTCGGGTTTAGTGTGCAGTCTTGGATTAGTAAGAGTTGAAAGTATTTTGGCCGTAACTTTTTCTCTAGTCATCCAAATGAGGTGATTCTTGATTTGGATTAAACTAAAGAGATAGGAATACAAATGTTCTGAAGAAATTGAGTTTCAATTTAGTCTCTAAAAAGGTCAATTTTTTTATGGAAATAAATCGCAGGAAAATATCTTAGCATAAGAATAGCCTGAAATGTTTGGAGTATAAGTTTGGAGTAGTGAACCGAATTAAATGATTTTGGTGTCTTTAAATTTCTAAAATTTAGAGGAAACTTTTTTTCAATTTTGGGAATAATGCTGGGAATGTCACGAACATCCATTGTACACATTTTAATTTCTCCATGTGCATTATTAAACATTTCTGATTGTATACTTGGTAATATTTGTGTATTTTAATTGTTATGGAGGCGCATTTGGAACGTCAACCCATAGACATTGCCGAGACTTCCAGGCATTAGCTCGGAAGCTATTGGTGAGTAACCTAGATGGTTCTCTCAATTATTATTTGCTTAGAATACTATGGTGAATAATGGTGGGTTTGAGAATTGTTTCTGAATGTGGATTCCGGACAGAAGGTCCGATATATTGGGGAGCTATGACATAGAAGTGCTACTTGTATGTGAATTTGTGAACTACTTGCTTGAGATGTGATAAATTGTGACACATGTATTGATGGTGATGTATATACTGCTTAATTGTGACATGTGTATTCCACGCATGAATGCATGATCAGATAATGGCACTTGTGACCGGAACAACCACCGAGAGCTACAAGCTCAACGATTGTACTCAGACCTCGAACCCCACAATGATTTAGAGCCTCAAGCTCAATGATTAATATGCCCATATTGGGACAGTTAAGGCGTTCGGTCACAACACTGTAATAAATTGGAAAGTGTCACATGGGCATTTCATGTACATCTGCTTACATATATTTGATTGAGTGAAAGGAAAAATGCCTTATGCTTATGTGAAATAAATGTGTTTTGATGCCGGACTATGGTCCGATGATGTGTGAAAGTGAGTAGATGTGTAGCTCCCCCACACTGTAGAGTATACACCGGGTCGCCCCTAGGTCGTACCGATGCATAACCTACGACGAGGGTGCACTACCGAGCTATCATTTCTATATCCTCATGGCATCAATATAAATAAAGCATAAATATCACAATCACTAAATTTTAGAATCAAAAGATTCCTTTTCCATTCATTCATAAAATCGTCATACATCATCAGTCATACATATACATCTGAACAAGTCCAAAAGAACTACTATAGCTCCTACACCAGTCATCCACAAAATACCCCAAAACATCCCCAGCTGACAGACCTGTGGGCCATGCTCCTCTCGCCGACACGCACAACAGGATAAGTCTCACTGACCGGAGCTAGGAATCAAACTATCTCTGTCTTGAAAAATATTCGCAATTTGGGTGAGTTTGCGAAACTCAATGAGTAACCATCATCGATGGTTCACTCAACTCATGCATATCCAAACAATCACATAATATCGTATACTATCACATTCAAGAAATCACATGCAGTCAATTTTACATTTATAAGGCGATTTGCCTTTCACACAATTCACAGACAATCATTAATATATGCAGTGTACATGTGACTCTTTCATTTTCTTTCGTTGTTGTGACCGTGCGCCTGAGCTCATATACGTTGAGCCATAAGCTCTGTAAACATTGGGCTCAAAAGCCCTAATATGTTGAGCATAAAGCTCTGCAAATCGTTAGGCACGAAGCCCTGTACATTGAGCATAAAGCTCTGATTTCGGTGGCTACACCGGTCACAACTGCCTTTATCTGATCATACTATTTTGCGTGTATGCACATGTTCAATTTTCAATACATGCATCACTATAGAACTTCCTATGTCCAATTTTACCATTGAGACCAATTATAACAGTCTACATATAATTCACACTTCTATATCCAATCCAAATATTTCAACACCGTGGTCCAAATCAATCAAAGACAAACACATAAAATCCATCCATAACTCCTCATGGCATATGTATTGAAAATTAAACACATAAAGGTTGAGAAACCAACTAGGTTACTCACCTCGTAACTTCCGAAAAGCATCGCCGGAAGTCTCGCCTACGTCAGATGATCGGCGATCCACGTGAGCCGCTATAATAATCAAAATATACGTAACATTATTACTGGTACCAATTCCGATGCTTAATTATGCATATGAATCAAATCAAGTACATACTATGCAAATTATGACATTTCCGACCTAATTCCGAATTTCCCGATCTCAAATTCTAATTCCCAATTTCGTAATCTCCAAATTGAACTTAATCTATAGCTAATTGAATCATCAATTGCCTAATCCCAAATGTTTAAAACCTTAATTCCATTTTTGGGAAAAATCGGCACTCCTCGCCGCGGCGATGCCGCGGCGAACCGGGCATCCCACGTCACGACGTACGCACGCGTTCGTCGCGTCGTGTGCCTTGTCCTCCTCACTGCGGCGCGCCTCGGCACACGTTGCGGCGTACGAAGCAATTCTGCTCGTCGCGGCGAGTAATTGCAGACACGCCCAGAAAACCCAGAAATTTCCAGATTTTCGACAGATTTCAGTTCCAAATCCAGATTTTCTTCTCACCAATCACTCCTAAATAATTCTATACACATCATATAACAACTCTTTAGCTTCTATTTCATCAAACAATTAATATCCCTAAAATTTCAACCCTAAATCACCGAAAACCATTTTCGGAAACCCTAATCCATAAATCCTCAAATAAACACATTAAATCATCAATCCAACTTTATAAATCAACAAATCAAACTATATAAAACAAGATAGAAGCAACTTACTTGGTTAAAAGCTTCAAATCTCCAAGAATCACCAAATTCTCTACTCTTCCTCCTCACTCAAGACAACCAAATAATGTCCATGACCATCTTCTTCTTACACCAATCTTAAGGAAATGATCAGGATGGAAGAAGAAACAATTTTATGGAAGGAAATCAAGCAAACTTTCAAGAAGAAAATCAAAGAAAAATCACGAAGAAGGAGAAGAAGGAAGCTTCGTGGAGGAGAAGATTCAAAGGTTAGGATATTTATATTAAAAGGATTAAGGCTTGTTTGGCAAATTTTAATGCCACAAACCCGATCCGAACAACCTCGGTCCAATTTCTAATTCTAATTTCTCCCGAATTCCAATGGCTAAACCCTAATTCCTCAAAGCAAATTTCTAACCTGTCCGTACCATTGGATAATCAATTTCGGAACCGGATATTCAATTAATCAGTCATCGATCAATTTTCCGGTCCGAGCCTAATGCTCCAAAAATTCCAGAAAATTCCTATAAATCCTTAAAAAAATAGAAACTCATTATCATATACTCCAATTTCATAATTTCACTTTCTAACTTTCAATTCTAACTCAAATTCAATCATCGAACCTAAATTGACCTAATTATCACACATATCCTAATCATATCCAAATGTCATTTTACAATCTCCAATTTCTCATTTCTTATACCAATTAAATTTCTCACAGATTAATTAACCCAAATCAATTTCCAAATTCAAATTACTCAAATCTAGTCGGAAACATGTCATACAATATACTATGATGCATGCACATGTACAAATACGAATGTAACGAACTGTACACATCCCATCGGTGACGGGATGTTACAAGATGTGATTGATGCATTGCGTGGCATAACTGTATGAAATATAAGGGTTGTTCTGACCGGAGTCGCCACTGACCAGAGCTTTAAGCTCAACGAGTGGTAATGAGTTTCGAGCTCATAAGTGATTCAAAGCCTCCGGCTCAATGTTTAATGAGCCCTTTATCCTCCAAATAGATAAGGGACAGTTATTAATGAGCCCTACATGGGACAGTTTAGGCACTCGGTCACAACAAAAATAATAAACAAAAAGTGAGTCTCATGTATGTTGCATCTGCATAATAGAAATATCAAATATGAATAATGTGATGTGCAATTCTGTAAACGTGTGAATGTGAAATATTATGAATGTGCACTATGAAATAAAGTGAGGTGTGTGAATATTATGTTCTATGTCTGGGTGAACCATCGATTAAGGTCACTCACTGAGTTCGTAAAACTCACCCAAAATTTGCAATTATTTTTTCAGGGCCCAGAAGAATACCCCATTAGGTAACGGACGTATAGCAACGCCTGTGAGTGAGAGAAGAGGTCGGGATCAGTTCGTGTCTGCATTAGTGTCTGATAAATTCTGTATAAAATTATATTTGCTGAATTCTTATACAAATGATTAGGTCAATTTATAAAGTCAACGGACTGAATTAAATTGTATTTATGAAAAGGGCCCCCGTGGTCATTGTACTTACTGGTGATTGTGTATGTTAGTTGATTTTCGCATAGTATTTGTTTGTGTTTTAAAAAAAAAAATTATACTGAGTTTTGACTGAGTGATGTAGCACCTCACCCTCGCAGGACACGGACTCGGACATCACCATCGATGTCAGGTTTGGGTCATGCGGGAGTGGGGTGTTACAGTGATCCATTACCCACCTGTGAATCTTGTATTAAAGGAAAAATGACCAAAGCCTCATTTCCTTCTAAAGGAAACAGATCTGAATCTACATTGGACCTGGTATATACTGATGTGTCTGGGCCCGTGAACGTACAAGCTAGAGGAGGTTATGAATATTTCATAACCTTTATAGAAGATTACTTAAGATATTGCTATTTGTATTTGATGCATAAAAAGAGTGAATCCATTGAAAAGTTTAAAGAATTCAAAGCTAAAGTTGAGAAGCAACTAGGCAAACCATTAAAACGACTTCAATCGGATCGAGGTGGTGAGTACTTATTTGGAGAGTTCCAGCAATATTTAATTGACAATGGAATTATTTCCAATTTGCCAGCTCCTCGAACACCTTAATAGAATGGTGTAGCAGAGAGGAGAAATAGAACTCTATTGGAAGTGGTAAGATTAATGATGTCCTACGTTAGCCTTCCAGAATCGTTATGGGGATATGCCATACAAACGGTGACATATCTTCTTAACTTTACTCCATCCAAATCGGTGCCTAAAACACCTAGGGAATTGTGGACTGGCCAAGTGCCTTCATTGAGACATTTGAGGACTTGGGGCTGCCTAGCCCATATTCTAAAGCCTGAATCCATAAAGATGGAACTAAGGTCAGAAGTATGATTGTTTCTAGGATATCCTACGGAAACTCTAGGGTACTATTTTTACAGTCCTCAAGATATTTGTGTCAAAAAATGCGACCTTCTTAGAGGAAGATTTTGTGAGAAATCACCAAGAAAGAAGTGAAGTAGTACTAAATGAGTTAGCTAGTTCATCCAAACCAAGAGTTGTTTTGAATATAATAGAACAAGATGTCAAAATGGATTCAAGAGATGAATCAGAAGTGCAACCTGAACATCAGGTTGAGCTTAGACATAGTGGGAGGGTTGTGAGACAGCCAGATAGGTATCTGGGTCTAGGAGAAGGCTTAATTGACAACTCAGACTAAGAAGAAATAGATCTCATTACGGATACACAAGCTATTAATGATGTTGATGAAGGAAAATGGCTCAAGGCGATAGAATCGGAAATAGATTCCATGTACACTAATGAAGTTTGGGTCCTTATAGATCTACCATCAGGCCTAAAAGCTATAGGGTGTAAATGGATCTACAAAAGGAAAAAGGGATCAGATGGAAAGGTAGAGACCTTTAAAGCTATATTGGTAGCTAAAGGCTATACTCAAAAAGAGGGTATAGACTATTAGGAGAATTTTTCTCCGGTTGCCATGCTTAAATCCATCAGGATTCTTTTGGCCATAACAACCTATTTCGATTATGAAATATGAAAAATGGATGTCAAGATCGCATTTCTTAATGGGGATCTTGAGGAGACCATTTAGGTGGCCCAACCAGAAGGATTCATTGAGCCAGGTAATGAGCATAAGGTTTACAAGTTGCAAAGGTCCCTCTAGGTCTTAGAACATTAGGTTTGATAAGTCTATCAAAACCTATGGGTTCATAAAAAACCTAGATGAGCCTTGTATTTATAAAAGAATACAAGAAGGTAAGGTTACTTTCCTAATCCTGCATGTTGATGACATTCTACTCATTGGGAATGATGTGGGAATGTTATCTGCGATTAAGGGATGATTGAATGCATAGTTTTCAATGAAGGATTTGGGAGAGGCTAACTATATTCTAGGGATCAAACTTATAAGGGATCGGAAGAAAAAACGGATAGCCTTGTCTCAATTAACCTGCATTGAGAATATGCTCAACAAGTTCGCCATGCAAGATTCCAAGAGAGGTTTCACTCCTACTAGACATGGAATCAAACTTTCAAAGGAACAAGAACCTAAAACCTAAAAGGAGGTTAAACACATGTGTAACATTCCATATGCTTTGACAGTTGGAAGTTTGATGTATGCAATGCTTTGCACTAGACCGGATATCTATTACAAAGTGGGACTGGTAAGCAAATTTCAGTCCAATCCAGGAATGAAACATTGGACTGTGGTTAAGTGTATACTTAAATATCTTCGTAGAACAAAGAACTTTATGCTTGTTTATTTTGGAAGTAATCTTATTCCGATAGGATATAAAGATTCTGATTTTCAATCAGATGTTGATTCAAGGAAATCAACTTCTGGTTCTATATTTACTTTAGGAGGTGGAGCATAGTTTATAGGAGTCTCAAGCAATCTTGTATTGCTGATTTGACTATGGAGGCTGAGTATGTTGCTGCTTGTGAAGTAACAAAGGAAGCAGTCTAGCTCCAGAAGTTCCTAAATGATTTGGAGCTAGTTCTAGAGGTGAAAAATAGTCATTTCACTTTATTGTGATAATAGTGGGGCAGTGGCTAATTCTAAAGAACCTCGAAACTACAAAGCTGCCAAACATATTGAGCAAAAGTATCATCTCATAAGGGAGATAATACAACATGGAGAGGTGGATGTGGTAAAGATTCCCACAGAAAAAAAACCTTGCTGATCCGTTCATAAAGACATTGACTCAAAAGAGCTTTGAGGGTCACCTAGAAGGGATGGGAATGAGGGATATGTCAAACTTGCTTTAGGGAAAGTGGGAGATTGTTAGAGTTATGTAAATATAGTTCTTTAGAAAGCAAGTGTATTTAAATGTAACTTTATCTTCTTCATTTACAGTTTTGTACTAAAAATATTTATTATTAATAAAACAAAAAAGTTTGGTTTTATTTGTGTAAGCATCATATATCTAGCCAAAAGGTGCCAAGATTCTTTTGTAAGTAATAAACATATACATAGAGATGTATGGGAAACATGTATATTATAAGAATATAAATTAATTGATTCACAGTTGAATAATCAAGTTGGTCGCTTGATTATAGTTTAGACTGTAGTGTTGCGATTTATCTCCATATAAGTAAAGGAGTGTACTTAAAGGAAATGATGAGTTTCATATCATGATAGTAGTCGACTATCGATAATGACACTATTAAATGAATTTGGAGTCAAGTATGTTTTCAAGAATAAAGTGGGTCATTACTTTAATCTTGAAACATACAACTTAAGCATTCGCTTATTATAAACCATAATCTTGATGAGTGGTGAACTCGTATGTGTTTAATTATAATTCTTGATATCATCGAAATGGATTTTTACAGATTATTAATCCAATGTCTACATGTTAGAATTATTAATTGAAACATGTATTAGGGAACATTCACTCAAATAAAGAGTTTATAGTGATATCATCACTTCTAGATGTTTTAAGGAGATTTGGTGATTAAACTGGTGCCAGTAGTTTGATGGAATAGCTACCTATCAAGTCTTAACACTAATATGAGATCTTGTGTATTAATCACCATATAAAGTAAAATGGGAGATCTAGAAGGAAAAACCAACATAAGGGCAAAACGGTAATTTTACCCTTTGTTGTGTGGTGGCTATAATAAGGTTCTAAATAGGGTTTGCAATTGAACATAAAACATGTATTCTCATAATATTTAATAATTCAAGAGTTCAACTAATTGTCTTTAGTGGAATGACATTTAGTTAATAAGCTAGAATTAATTAAAATGAGATTAAGTTAATTCTAGGCTTATTGGAGCTTGAATTATCAAAGTCCGATAAGATTCCCCACTTGACTTCTCGGAAGGTTATCAAGCTAAGTAAGAAATATAAATGGAGGTTTTAGAAGCCCATAATTGATTATTGGACTTGTTCTAATTAATGGTTAATTAGAAGCCTAAATGTACATTTAGAAATGGGCTAGACTTTGGTTTAATGCAATTCATTAGATTAATTATATTAAAACAAATTTTTTAAAAAAAGGAGTAGCATTTTCGGTTTTATTAGGGTTGAATATGCAGCTGCACATTTAACATTCAAATGTTAAATAAATATGATCTTTATTATGGTTTATAATCATTAAATGGAGTTATGAACTTACCATTAAATGGTTTAATGGTTATCTTTTAATGTTAGCATATAACCTATTAGCATTCATTGGATTAAAGAAGAAAGATGTGCATTGGATGGAACATCTTCCTTCTTCCATCTGCATTGAATGGAACATCTTCCTTCTTCCATCTTCTAAAACCGAAATTAGTAGGACATGTATAGGTTAATAGTCTTTTCATATAGCCACCTTAAAGATAAATGAGAAGAGTCTCATTTATTGGCTACTTTATGATTGATTAATTAAAGAAGTGATGCATTTGATGCTATTTTTTTCTTCCATACTATGCATAACTGAAATTGAGTGTGTAAGAAAGAGTTCTTGCATAGTTTTACTCTCTCCCTCCTTTCATGCATGAGTGAACTGAAATTTGCAAGAGAAGAGTCTTATTTTTTTTTCATTCTCTTTTAAGAAAATCTCCTCTAAACATTTCTTCTCTTTTCCCACCAAAGAATTTTGTTAACCAAATTATCCTAGAAGAACAAGAGGTAAATCAAATTTTTTGAGAATACAAAAACAAGGAGAAGATAGATTGCTAAAGGAAAAAATTAAAAAGCGAAGGTTTTGGATACAAGAAGAAGGAGAGGATAGCGCAGCGAGGAATTAAAGCTGTAGGAAAGGAGTCGATAATACTCTTCATCTTGTTTATGTTTATTATTATCCTTATACCATATTATGTATGGATTGTCATAATGATTTGGATATGTTGCTTCCACTGCAAATGTGATTTCTAAAAAGTTTTAAAATCTACCGGTTCTCCAAATATAGCATGCTTTCGTTTTTCGATCCAAGATCGATAGGCCCACAATGTTTCCTCTAGATGTAGGCTACAACCCTTATTTGATGAGTTCACCATCTTCTCCAAGATGTGCTTCACTTCTCTATTTGATATTTCAGCTTGACCATTGGTTTGTGGGTGGTATGCAGTGGAGACTTTGTGAGTGACTCCAAATGTGGAAAATAGGTTATAATGTCTCTATTGTAAAAGTGTGTCCCTCTATCACTAACCACGACCTTATGAATCCCAAATCGATAAAAAAATGTTGGACTTAAGAAATTTGGAAACTTTTTGTGCATCATCTTTTCTAGTAGGCACAGCCTTTATCCATTTTGATACATAATCAACAGCTAAAAGGATATACACAAAACCAAAATATAGGGGAAAGGGACCCATGAAATCAATCCCCCATATATCAAAGATCTCGTAAAAGAATAAAGGTTGTTGAGGCATTTCATACCATTTACCTAACCCTCCAAAATGTTGACATTTGTCATATGACCGACAAAAGGTAAATGAATCTCTAAAGAGGGTAGGCCAATAAAAACCAGAATCTAGATTTTTCCTCGATGTTCTGCTTGCACTAAAATGCCCCCCACAAACCATTGAATGGCAAGCTACAATTATAACACCAAATTCCTAATTAGGCACGCATTTTTTGATTACCTGGTCACTGCACATTCTCCATAGATGAGGAGCATCCCAAATGTAATGCCTAACTTCGCGCTTTAGCTTTTGGGCCTATGTCTTAAACATAAAAGGAGGAGTTAATCCAGTCATGAGATAATTAACTATATGTGCATACCAAGGTTCGTTAATAACTAAAGCACATAAAATTGAATTAGGAAAAGAATCGCCAGTTAACTCTGAAGAGTCCACTCCCTATGTATCATTTGGTAGCCTACTCAAATGGTCAACTACATGGTTTGCTTCCCTAGCTCAATCCTTTATTTAAATATCAAATTTTTGGAGAACCAATTCCCACCTTATCAATCTATACTTCGATTATGGTTTCCTGAGGAGATATTGCACAGCTGCATGATCAGTAAATATGGTCACATGGGAGTTTAACAACTATGGCCAAAATTTTTCCAAAGAAAAAACTATTACAAACAACTCTTTCTTAGTTGTTGTATAGTTGATTTGAGCTGGACCCAGTGTTTTCGAGGCATATGTGACAACTTTTGCTAGTTTGTCCTCCCGTTGGCCCAACATAGCTCCTACAGTGAAATTAAAGGCATCAAATGAAAGCTCAAAAGGCAGATTCCAATCAGGAGCAACTAAAATGGGAGGAGAATTTGCTGGGCTCCTTGCTTGCTTGATTCCTGGTTGTTCTTTGAATTTACTTCCTTGATCATTAATTATTTTAACTCTTTTTCAACCAAAAGTGCTCTTTTCTTTAAACTTTCGAGCTTTTTAACTCGCTAAATTGTTGAAGACAATTCTCCGCTCTCATTCTCTTCTTCATCTTCTCCCTCATATTGATTTCTGAACCTCACTTGTTTACCACTACAGAGAGTTATGGCATTCAAACTTTTGGGGTTCATAAATGTTGGGACCCGATCCGGGAACCGGATCCCAACCGGAAGACGAAACGAAACATGAACAAGAACAAAAATGAAAGAACAGAACATAAACTGCAATCAAAGAGAATACGAATGGCGAAGCAGAAATAAATCGAATAACGGAATTTGAAAGAACGGACGCATGCAAAGATAGCAAAGCGACAATGAAGATATCGAATCGGATATACGAAAGCGGAGCAAACACTTAACAAAGCGGATCAGAATCGAACAAATCGAAATAAAGGAGACACGAACAAAATCAAAGTACCAAACAGATACGAAGCAAAAGGCAGAACCGACATCCGAACACATACACTGAATTGCGTTGGAAACCTAAACTAACCGATCCGAAATCCAGTATATTTTTTTTTCTTTTTTCTTTTCTTTACTCATTTCTTACATCTTTAGGCAATCTCATTCAAATCAAACAAACAATTTCCACCCTTGGATAATCATTCTCATGCAAATCTCAAAACTTGCTCATATTCTTATATATCCGTAAAGATCCCAAAATACATTTTTATCCCAATTTTATCGAAATTTCGGCAGCATAACGATTGCATTTATCCTAACCCAAACCTGCAAAGTATTCAAAATACACTTCTAAAATTCCCAATCAAATATACAAACATCAAAATCCACCGGACCCTCCGTCCGGGATCTCAGCATACACAAACGCAACCCTAATTCTAAAACACTTTCATAATTATAATTCAATCTACTAGTCTCATAATTCAATCTCATTTCCAGACTCATACACAATTTCATATACGGTTCCATACTCTCATACATCAATTCGTAATCATCATACATTATGAAATACATGCTTGTAATTTATGAAATACATGCTTGTAATACATCATAATCACTTAACGGAAATTCAAGCCATAAACAATACTAATATCCAATCTCAATTCACATAAAAATACAGACGATGCAAAATCGAACCAAACATCTTCACATTCTTTCATCCGATCTCCTGCTCGAAAACCTGGAGACGGGGATGAAAGGGGGGGTGAGCTTGGAAACTCGTGGGTAACATATTTATAAATTGAATAATAAGAAGAAATCATTTTTCATCACTTTTAGCCAAAAGGCTTATCTTTTTCAAACTTTGCAACTTTTCAAGCATTTTCTTCAAACCTTTCAATTTTCCAAACTTTTCATATGAAATTTCTATAATTTCATGGTTGAAAACTTTTTTTCTCATTTCTCAAAATTTCTCAAAATTTTCATAAACATGAATGCAATCACATCAGATCACAAAACACATAAAATCATAAATCAATACATAAAACACATCAAACGGTTTGGGTTGGTCCTAACAGAACGTACTGCACATTCCCACATAGCGATTCTGTGCAGCCGTGAACGGAGAGGAATCCGAAATCGGAACTCCTAAGTCATTTGCAGGCAGCCAGGAGAAGGCTATAACAAGTAGAGACATTGCACTGACTTACAGAAGGACCTGACCAAACCCACATAACACATAAGCGAAAAGAGAATTCAAATTGCCCGAAGACACTTTTCAAAAATCTTGATTTTCTAAGTCTCCATATCATCATATCAAATCGTGTCAAAATGCCTGACATATGCACACATATTCACTTCAATTTATATAACAATCATATTAAATTAATCAATTAATCTCATATCAATCAAATGCATAAAAATGAATTCAAATATTTTGTTTCAAATCTAAATCAACATATGAAAATGCATAAAGCAGCATTATTCACATTCTTCAAAAATGCGAAAACATAATTTTCATAAATTTTGTATTCTCAAATTTTCTATAAATTCCCCAAATCATTTACAAACATTTTAACATAAACCTTTGTATCAATTCTTTTTCAAATCCTTTGAAAATTTCAGAAATATTTTTCCTTTCGAAATTTTTCAATTTCACATAAAGTACTCATAATTCAAAATACAAATACATTACCCACCCCGAATTGATGCTAGAAACTTGTTCCAAGCTTCAATTTGGCCATTTCTCCTTTCTTCCTTCCAATTTAACATTCCCTAAAGCAATTTCATCAAAATTCAACCTCATGAATAACTTAATCCTTAAAATTGATGTCATAATTCATCAATTCATACTAATTCCAAGATATCTAAATCATCAATTTCAAAAATCTCCAAATCTCAAAATTGGCCTAAACCAATTTACACAAATTCGATATCATATTTAACTTAATTTCTCAAATTGAGCTTAGAAGACATTAATTCCTCACATATTCTAGTTATTTAAACCATAAACCTCCAAAATCTCCAAATTATGCAATTTGGACATAATCCCTAATTAGTCAATCATCCAAAATTACACTTCTTTTTAGCAAAATCACTTAAATCAATCATAAGAAACTCAATCCCATAGCATCCCTAACCTATTTAAACCAAAAACTTATCAAAATATACAAAATCACAAAACTTCTCTCTTACCTTTTTCCTCTCTTTTTTTGGATTTATTGCACTCCATAGCAAGCTTTCATACTCTTCCCTTTCTTTCCTCTAGAAAAAGCATCAAAGTCCCTTTTTAAACCATCAAAACCAAATTAGCTTTCTTTTTTTCCCCTTCATCTTCTTCTCCTTCAACTTCCACGCAAGCTTCTCTTCTCTTCTCTCTTATTCTTTCTTCTTATTTCTTCTTTTCTCCTCTAGAATTTTCGTGACTCTCCACCTTATACGGCAACTCATCCCATTGCTTGATGCCATGTCATTTAAAATTGATTAAAGACCAAACCATCCTTTCATATATGTCAAATTTCCAATTTTGCCCCTATACTTTACTTTAGGTTATTCTCACTTGCAAGTTTGATTCGCACTATCAAGTTGAAGGAATTTGTTGGACCTCGAACTTTTAGTGGAAATTGGAAATATGAAAATAAAAATTTGATAAGAGTTTTTGTATATGAATGGAGTTATAGATATTTTTGCCTTAAGGAAATTGATGAGAAAAGATTTGTTTGATTGGATAACTTTGGGTTTCAAATAGATTTGTATGGATTATGAAAGTTCAAGTGGATTGAAATGGAAGTTGAAATTAAGAAATAGAAAGTGAAAGTGTAAAATTTTGAAGAAATTAGAAAGCAAAGATAATTTGGTTGGTTATGCATGTGGTGTTTTAAGTTAGATTATTGCAAGAATAAGATTTCAGTCATATGTGGAGAATGATGGAGTTTTGTATCTTTTGTACTTGGACTTGAATACTGATGTTGTAGCATGGCTTAGAATGCCATTTAATTTTATAAACATTTATCTTATGATGTTAATGGGACATGGATTTATATATGGATATGAAAGATCAATTGTGTAAGAATATCAATTGTATATAGATTTGTGTGTTTTGTGTTTGAGAGGATTTAGTTGAAGAGCTTGTGGTGATGTGTTGATATGTGAAATTGATGGGTTGGAATGGTGTTAGAAACTTCAAAGGAAAATCTGTATTGATCTAGATATATTTGGCCAAAGTGGTCTTAATGAAAGTTGTAGTTCATGTTTCCAGCTTTCTAACGCCATAAAGTATGCAATTTTTTGATATCGGGAAAGAAGTTATGATAAATTGAAGTTTGGATATTGCTTAGGTGATTGCTAAACCAAGCGAAACTTTGATTGAAAGATTGACTTAACTAGAGGGTGAAGTTACTTTGGAGTTCTTTATGAACATTATAGAGGTTGTTTTATCTTTCCATTGATATAAAACATGAAAATATTGGACAAGAGAGTAGAAAGAGTGATCTTGGTATGAGTTGTGATAAGGAAAGATTTGGAGACAAGATTGGTAGTGATCTGAAAAATGTTCACTGAATATGCTTCAGTATTTTAATCATAATATTTTCTCTAGTAATCCAAACGAGATGATTCTTAATTTGGATTAAACTAGAGACATATGGCTACATTTTATAAGAAGACATAGAATTTCAATTATGTGCCTAAGAGTCTCAAATATTGTCATGAAGTTAAGAATTGGGTGCAGTGTTGGTGCAGGAATGAAAGTCTTATCTTCTAACTTTAGGGGCAATTTTGGAATTGAAAAAGATAGATTTTGGCCAAATTTCCTTCTGGAAAGTAGTAGATTTTTCTCTTAGCTTTCCAACGAATTAAACCGTGTCTAATTTGGAGTTCTGAGTAGAAAGTTATGATCTTTCTAAGTGGGGATGTTCTGGAGAAGGGGGTCAGACGAATTTTTGCGTCTGTGCTGACGTCATCACAGACGAAGTTTTGCGTCTGTGCTGACGTCACCACAGACGCATTTTTGCGTCTGTGCTGACGTCATCCTGCAGCGAACTTGCGTCTGTCTTGACATCATCGTCCGCTTTTGTGTTTTTGACCCCTCTTCCTTCTTTTGGCCATAACTTTTTGTGTAGACCTCTGATTGAGTCGATTTTTGAAGCGTTGGATTCCTAAGACATTTTTATATCTTTTCATACTACATATATCAGTTTTGGAATTAAGTGGAGAAAGATAGCTCGGATTTTCGTGAACTGATTGGTTATAAAAGTTTGGACAGTGTTCAGTATTTTAAAGATATCTCGATCGGTAGAACTCCGATCGATTTGATTCTTTTTGCAAATGCAAATAGAGACATGGGGCTACAAATGTTATGAAGGAACCGATCAGCAATGTAGCATCTAAGACTTCCAAATTCAGGTCGGAAGTTAGGTGTAGTGTTCACCTCGAGTCCGAAGAATGAGACTTCAGATATTTTGGAGATATCTTGGGTTATAGAGCTCCGATTGATCCGATTCTTGAAGGGTTGGATTCGTAAGACATAGAGGAGCATTTCTCTAGAAGAAAGTTTTGTCAAATGGCTTCATTTACCTGATCGAAATAATCAGACAAGATTTCAGTTTTAAAGACCAATGGAGGGGTAATTTTGGAAGTTTACTTAAAGGGTTAAGTTTATAGGCTTGAATGGAGGGACTTATGGGTCATTCCTCATTCATTAAATGTCATGGCACAATAAAAGCAAGTGGGCTATCATTTTAAGAGGAAACCCACGAAACTTAAGAGAAGAAGAGAGAAGAGAGAAGGGAGAGCAAGTTTCGGTGGAGAAAAACGGGAGAAAG
The DNA here is from genome assembly GCA_029891385.1 of Erythroxylum novogranatense. NCBI lineage: Eukaryota > Viridiplantae > Streptophyta > Magnoliopsida > Malpighiales > Erythroxylaceae > Erythroxylum > Erythroxylum novogranatense. Next base: position 90,579,262 of record CM057225.1, on the reverse strand, counting down.
CTAGGGCTCGATTTTTCTACCACTAGAAGAGAGATTTTAATGTCATTCCAAGAGAGAGAAAGGTGGAGGATGAAGAGAGCTTCATCTTGAACCAAGAAAATCTGAAAATGGAGAAGAAATGAGGTAAGAGCAGTTTTTAAGATTTGAGTTTCTCTTGAAGTTTTGGTTTAGAATCATGGAAAATGGAATGGGTTTGTGGAGTATGAAGTTAATTTTGTTGATTTCTAAGTATTATGGATTTAATTTTGGATGGAAATTAATTAGGGTTTATGCCCAAATTTGGAATTTGGGGATTTTGGAAATTTGTGATTTAGAAAGCTTGAATATATGAGGGATTTATGTTTTCTAAGTTCAATTTGAGGATTAAGGTATTTATGATGTTGAATTTGGGTGAAATTGCTTTAGGTGAAGTTATATTGGAAGAAAGAAGGAACCAATGGACAAATTGGAGCTAGGAACAACTTTCTAGCATCGAATCGAGGTGGGTATCTATTTATAATAGAATTTATAAGCCACTACTGATTTCTTTAAATAAAGAGATTTTCTGATTTCAATTGCATCATAAGTGTTGCATCATTGTGTGAATGATTTGAAAAATCATCATTGATTCCATACATGAGCTTTTGATGAATTGCAAAATACATTTGTGTTATGCCTCGAAAGATTCCATGGCATTTCAGATATTCGAAAGAAAGAGCATTCAATAAATGATATTGAGCTTGAATATGATAAAGGTTTGAAAATTATGATTTCGACTAGTTTTAAGAGCTTTTATAAAATATGGTTTTATGTAAAATTTGAAAACTTGTGATTTCATATAAATTCTAAGTGTATAGAAAATATTGTTTATGGAAATATTTGAAAGTTTTGATTCCTAAAATGTTTTGAAATTGTCTAGAAAATGGTTTATGCAAATGTTTGAAAATTTATGATTTCGAATGTCTAATGTTTATAAAAAGTATTTGAAAATTTATGATTTTCGACATTGTTTATAAAAGTGTTTTAAAAGGGTTACGATTTCCAAACTCGTTTATAAAAATGTACAAAGTGTGATTTCCGAAATGCATTTGAAATTGTTTAAAAAAAATAAGGTTTATTTAAATGTTGAAAAGTACGATTTTCGAAAGGTGTTTGAAATGGTTTTAGAAACTGTTTTAAGAATTTATACAAGTTTTAAATATTTGATAAATTAAGAAAATTTCTGAAGTTTCGAAAAATGACACAAAGGCCCAATTTCTTGTCTTCAAATGATTTGGGAGATTGATTGAAAAATTGAGAAAGTATTGAATTTTATTGTTCCCGAATATTTTTGGAAAATGGTTACGAGTTTTAAAATGAATTGAGAAATGAAGAAAGATTTTGAAATTTATTTCCGTGATTTGGATTTAAGAAATTTCGTAAATTGTTAAATTCGTTATTTTCGACGAATTTGATAAGTTATGAAAATATTTTCGGAAAGTTTTTAAGAAAATACAAGATTTATAAAATAATAATATTAATAAAATAAAATAAAAATTGAATAATGTGCTTTATGAACCTGCATATGTTGATTTATGTCTTAAAGAAATCACTTGCATTCATTGTTCTGATGTTGATCCATACGTGATTACATTGTTGAATTGAGATTGAATATGTTTATTGATGTGATAATGTTATGCCATTGGAGTGTGCCATAGCATTGTGATTTGAATGGAAAGAAGAAAGAAAATGGAAGCATATCATTTTGATAAATGATCTTGAGCATTGCTTATATGCTTTTGTGTGGGCGAGAGAGTTACGGATGGATAGTCACGCACGCCGACGTATGGAAAATTATAGCCTTCTCCGGCTGCCCGCTTGAGGCCACGAGATCTCGAGAAATAGGACTCGAATAGATTACTAGTATAAACTTGGTTTATCCGTCGTGTTTCTGAACTCTCGAGCCATGTGTTATGTGATTGCCATTGCATCTACGAATTGCCAAGTTGATGCATTCATGTTTATGAGTTTATGGCTGAAAGCCTAAAAATCATATGTTTTGCAAATGGCGATTTTGGCTACAATGAGAAAAGTACTTTTGAAAATGCGCTTTCTGATTTCAAAGAAATGTTTTCTAAGACCGTAAAAGAAAAAGAATTTTAAGGATTTTGCTTATATATTTGTTATAAACTGTTACCCACGGTTGTAAGCTCACCCCTTCATTCCCATCCACGGTGATGAGAAGAAGATCGGGTGAAAGAAAATGAAGATTTCTATTTGCATGTGTTTATATTGTATTATTGTTAAGTTAAATGGTTGCTGAGAAGTCTAGAATTGTTGTGTATTGTGTACTTTGGTTTAGGGTTATGGGTAATGTATAAGGCTTGAAAATGCCACTATGATTTGTATAAAGCTGTGATTTATGAAATTGTGTATATAGTGAGTATAAGGTGTATGGATTTCTGGAATTATGCATTGCTTTAAGTTATGTATGGGATGTGTATATGATTATGAGTATGATAAGGTATTGTGGTTTGAGATTTGGATAAGGCTATTGAGTTATGGTATTGCACATGGATAGTGCGATTGTATGTGAATGTATTTTGGATTGAGTTTGGTTATGAAAGAAATGAAAAGGAAAGGAATAAGAAAGAAAGAAAGAAAAGGAAAAAAATTATACCGGATTTAGAATGTCTTAAGGTTTCCAACGCGACAGTGATTTCTAAAATTTTGTTCACGGATGTCGGTGCTTGTATTTCAGTTCGAATGCATCGATTCGATTTGTGATTCGTGATCGTTTGTTTGGTTGTCTCCAAGCCAATTCGATTTGACTTTGTTTGTATGCTTCGCTTCCAAGTTGGCTTTCGATTCGATAATGATTTGTTTCGCTTTGTGATCAATCGTTTATTCGTTCCGCCTCTTTGTGATTCGTTCCGTCTTCCGTTTTCGGGTTGGGGCGCCGGTCTCCGGATTGGTTCCCAACAGAATTTGTCAAAACTTCCTTCTAGATAAATGTTCCTCTATGTCTTAATTTCATAATGCCACAAGAGTCATCCAATTCGGAGGACTACATCAAAAGTTATGCGCAAAACATTACGAGTATATCCATATTCTAACACATTTTCCATGTACGATTATTTCCATCCAGAAATTTACATTCTTAATCCTAGAATTGAAACTCGATGTCTTCACAACAATTGTAGCCTTATGTCTCTAGTTTAATTCAAAATAAGAAGAACCTCATTTCGATTCCCAGATCAAAAGTTATGCTCAAAATACTCTCAGGTGTTCCTAACCCAAAAACTGCACACTAATCCAAACTTCCATTCAGAAATTGGAAGTCTTAGGGGCAAAATTGACATTTTATTTCTTCTTATGATTTGTAGCCCCATGTCTTAACTTTATTTCGCCTCAAGAATCACTTCAATCGGATCTTCACAGATCCCGAATTTCTCAAAATACAGAGCCATGTTCAGAAAATTTGTTCACTCACTTTGATTAAATTAATCACCATTAATTTAATCTCATAAAATTACAAATTTCCCATGAAGATATAGGGAATTGTCTTAGGAATCCAACGCTTCAAGAAGCAACTCAATCGGATGTTGGACGGAAATGATATAAGCAAAAGATTGAACGAAGGTCGGATTGAAGGAGGAATTAACAAAAGAATTCAAAACGGCGTCATATAGCACGCGGGAGAAACGGCGTCGCACAAGAAGAAAACAGCGCGCGCAGAGGAGAGGAAAATATGAAACGATGTTGCGACAGAGGAGGCAGAAATGAAGTCGTTGCGGGCTTGGCAAGGCATGCAAGAGAGCAAGGCTCGCTCGCCCTCAAGAAGGCGATCGTCGCCTAGCGACGGCGATGCGTCCTATTCTTTTCTTTTTTTTCCACATGAAAAATCTGAAACTTCCAAAATTTATAACTCTTAATCCCGAACTCCAATTGTAACAAACTTAGTGTCTATAGAAAGCTTGAAGGAAGCTCTACAACTTTCATGAAGAACTCAAAAATCAATTCTATCTCTAAGCTGATCAAATTTATCATCAAAATTTCTGTCCAAAATAAAAATTCCCTAATTAATCACAGGACTTTGGAAATTCATATCCTTCAACTCCAAAATCCTATCATGTCATATTTTATATCGATGCGAAGATCAGAAAGTCACCTTCAACTTCCATGAAGGACATAAAAATCAATTTGACTCCTAAGGGAGTCCATTTTCCGGTCAAAGATTCTGTCCTCTAATATTCATGCTAAAACCATAATATAAACTTGTAAAAATCATAACTGATTAGTTCTTGATCGAAAAATTCCATACTTTATATCAAAATAAAGATTAAATCAAATCCTTCAATTTTCATGAAGAACTTCAAAGCTAAATTATCCTCTAACTAGGTAAATTTTCCAGTCAAAGCTTCAGTCATAATATAAGTCAACTCATAACACACCTAAACTTTGACTGATCATAACTTTCACTCCCGAGATCGAAAAATTACAAACTTTATGGCTACAGAAAGCTCTCAACATAATCTACAAGTTTCATGTATATCATTTTATCAAATTTTGCCTAAATCAAAAGTCAACCCTCAAAGGCCAAAAAGTCAAACTTTTTACAATTCTTCATATTTTCACACTTTCTCTTTTTACTTCTTGCTATTTAACTTCATTTCACTTAACTCATCCACTTTAACATTCACAACCCATCCCAATTTATTCAAAACTCCAAAGATATCAAAATCAAATCATTTCTTTTCTTATCAAGATCCTTTAAATTTTAAGTCATCTATTATACAATACATACACAAAGCACTCCGCAAATTTCATTTTCATAATTCAAATTTTCACTCAAAGATCGGGGTCCAACAATAATGGTATTGAAGGGGATAGCTCCACTAGTTCTTGCTTGATTCTCACTCATATTGTTGGACAATTGGTTTATGTAAGAATTGATGTTCTCAACTTTCGTCTCCTATTGCTCCATTCTCTTTTCCAGAGCATTAAATCGAGTAGAGATTTTAGAGGAATCCTATTGAACGAGAGAGGCTATTGCATTGAACTGGTTGTTATTTGAAGTCCTTTCCTCCTTAGTCAATGCCATCATATTATGCAGAAGTTGGTTGGTGTCCTCCTTTTGTGGAACAGTTAGACCTTGTTGTTGGTTATGTAACTAGTTTGTAGACGTACCAGCTCCTCCACCTTGTTGAAATCTATTCGGTCCTCTTCCTTCCCCATTCCTCCAATTGAGTCTGGGATTTGCTTTCCATCCCTAATAAGTGTTCAAATAGGGGTCCCATTTTTGATTGGGTCAACCCTGATATACAGCGGACACCTCTTCATATCGACTGGGGCAGACACTAGATATATACATTACTGACCTACAAGTATCACAATTGGGTGCAGTAAGATCCATAGAAGGTGTTGGGCGATGCACATTCATGTTCTTTAGTTTTGCAATGATGAAGGACAATTGTGAGGTCACTTTGCTCTCCAAAGAGTCAACCTTAGACTCCAGATTCTCCATTCTCCTTGATTGGGTTATCGAAGCTCCCAACTTATTTACTCCTTTGGTTTCCCTAACACTATACTATTGATGATGCAAGGCCATCTTCTTGATCAAATCCCATGCCTCTGAAGTTGTAAGATCAATCAAGGAACCTACCGAGACGTCGCATCTAGCATACCTTTATCTTGACCTTTCAGTCTATTATAGAAATACTGCACTAGCTTCTCATCAGGTATCTAATGATTTTGGCATCTGGATAACAAGTCTTGGAAGCGGTTCCAATAGTCATAGAGTGACTTGTCGTAATCTTGCCGTACTGAATAGATCTCCTTCCTTATTTACAATGTTTTAGAGGCCAAAAAATGTTTCTTTAGGAATGCTTTTCACAGATTGGCCCAATTATGATACACATTTGCCATATGTCTCGGGAGGCTCATATACCACTCCCATGCTTTTCCCTCCAAGGTTAGGTGAAAAACCTTCTATAAAACTTGATCAAGTGAATCTCCCACAGGTTTCATGCTTTGAAAAATCATTGACAACGATTGCAAATGGATGTAGGGATCTTCTCCTGTCAAGCCATGAAATTTAGGAAGAGAGTTAATGAGCAATCCTTTAACTTCAAAACTCACGTCAAAATTAGGACAAGCAGCAGTAAATGGGTCATAGTTCACATCTAAGGTAGTTGTTTCCCTAATGGTCCTTCTTTATTGATTTCTGTTATTCTCACCAACTCACTCCTGCTCCCCATTACCTCCATTATCACCATTTCTAGGCTGATTAGCATTAAGGTTAGGGTTTTGCAGAAAAGTTGGGTTCTCAGCCATAATCACTTATTTTATCAAATTGTTCTCACTACTTGACTAACTAGACTCTTCTTCTACAACTACTTGACTTCTCTCTTTTTCTCTCCTCTCCTTTGAAATCATTCTCAACGTCTCTCAATTTTGGGGTAGAAAGGTAGAAGTTTAGCTCTCCAGGGCATGCACGGGAACAATTCAAATGAAAATAAAAAGTAACAAAAATTACTTGCCAGCATACAAAATTAAACAAAAAGGCGAGATGTCGTGGATGCAAGTGCGTAGGTATATGTAAGTATGTGTTAGAGTAAACAATGCAAGTAAAATGTGTATTTATCAAAAGGCAATCAAAGAAGTGTTAAAAACTATGCGGGTGTAAAAATGCTAAGTATGAAAAGTGCAAAAAGTTCGGTATCCTATTTGTTTGTGTTTTCAAACTTTTATGCTAAGTAAAGAAAATGAAATCCTATACTATTGACAAGTATAAAACTAAACTATCTAAAATGCAATCTAAACCAAGGTTCCTAACCTCACTTAGCAGTAAAAATGACAAAAGCTAACCTAGAGACCCAATCGTTTGGTTCCCCGGCAACAGTGCCATTTTGATCCGAGCCTTAGTACTTACCTTTGGAGGTCAAATCAAAAAATATAATCCGAGGATTGCAATATAGGTTGCAATCTCGGGTCATTTCACTTAATCGGAACCTAATTGAATGGACCTAATCTAATCTATATGTCATGAAATGCGAGCTAAATTGGTAAGAAAAGTGGGGTTTTTGTCTTTGGAAATCTTTACTAATGTAAAAAGGAACTATAAAGAAAATATGTCAAAAAGCATTTTTGGATTTTTGGAAATGTAAAAATGGGAAGATAAAAGCAATGATCAAATGATGATAATATCCTTTTGAAGATGAGCTTTGGCCATTATAGTTCGAAATCAATTTTTAGTGGGAGTGGAAATCACAAAGTTTCAAATGCGTACGGTCCGAGTATTCACAATACGCTGCGGAAAAGACCATACAAAATATCACGTATAATCAAAAACACGTAGGATTAACGAAAATACCTTATTTTCGTGAGTGGATTCTTCTTTTGGATTCCAAGACACGCAAATCGCTAATGCCCTCTCGCGGTATCCACACGAAGCGATGCACGATCCGGGTCGGTAGTAGTGTGCTAGCACGTCCTGAAAACCTTTCTCAACACCGCACGATCTTTCTCTTGGATGGTAGCTAGGGTTTCCTGACAATTGTGTCGTTAACCTAATGAGACCTAAGCTTCTCTATTTATAGAGAAAACCTAATCTCATTCAGGCCCTATTAAGTTTCGGCCCATTATATCATATATAATAAAAGCCCAACAACTTAATTAAATCTAGCCCAATAAATATATCTAAATATATTTATTCAACACCTAATAAATTAGGTCCAAGAGAATAAGCCCAAATCACATCACTCTTTGTGTGCGACCCTGTAGGCTCATTTGATGTTGGCAATGGGCTTGATTACACTTCAAGGCCCATAAGTCATAAGCGGCCTCTAGCAAGACATTATGACTACCCAAATCAAATGAGGATCGATAATCCGATTTAACCCTGTAATCATGGTTATAGCTCAGTCCTTTTGTAACATGATATCAAGATTAATCACAAGGCATGGTACATGTCAACCTTTGATTAATCATAGTTTCTTGATCCCCAAGTTGAGTGATTATAACAAATGACATTGATGACTCTTCATCAATTCATTTGAGCACGGCCATGCATTTCTTCAGTCACACTTGTCAAGAGGCCCAAATGATATCTCTCTCATTTAAGAGAGGTACAAATCCCATCTACGTCATTCACATCCCTCCGCATGATTCATTTAGTATCCAACATAACACTATATGTTATTCGGTTAAAAATAACTTAGTCTAATATCAAAACACCGAATTCCTCATGTAAGGAACCATGATGACTTCAGGTCAAAGGACTATAGTCAAACCATATTAAGAATCACTAATGACATGAAACCATGTAGTATTTTTTATGTGGATCGGTCCAATATATGTTCTCTAACATATATCTATGTTTCTGATTTGATATTTCATATCCATGATCAGTAAAACGTGATCATCAATCAAAACACATACTAGTCTTAATTCATTATTGTTCCACCAATAATGATCGACCAGGGACAGTCTAGAATAGTGTTATAACGCTTATGGTTTTACTATCAAGTCACATACTTGATGAAATAAGTCTAATACTATTCATGGAATGTAAATCACATTACATAAACGAAATACATGCATATATGAAACGAAAAACCTCATAATATATTATTAACAAATCATAATGTTAATACATGAATCAAAAATGTTCATTGGCCTAGGGAACACTACTAACAATCTCCCACTTGCACTAGGCCCAATCAGTCAGATATCTAATACCCATAGACCTCGTATGACTCTCATGTTTAGGCTGTGGAAGAGGCTTAGTAAGTGGATCGACAATGTTGTGATCTGTGCCCACTTTGCATATCTTCACGTCTCCTCTCCCACTGATCTCTCTAATCAGTTGGAAAGTCTGAGTATGTGTTTGGATCTATGATGCGAGCTTGGTTCCTTAGCCTGTGCTATAGCCCCATTATTATCACAATAAAGGTCTATAGGACTTCCAATGCTAGGAACAACTCCAAATTCAGTAATGAACTTCCTGATCCATGCAGCTTCCTTAGCTGCATCCGATGAAGCAATGTACTCAGCTTCAGTTGTAGAATCAGCAACAGTGTCTTGCTTTGAACTTTTCCAGCTCACTGCACCTCCATTCAAACAGAACACAAAACCTGATTGCGATCTAAAATCATCTATGTCAGACTGAAAACCAGCATCAGTGTAACCATTTACAACGAGCTCTCCTTCAAGTCCTCCATAGACTAGGAACGTATCCTTAGTTCTTCTCAAGTACTTAAGGATATTCTTAATTGCTATCCAGTGACTCTCACCATAATTAGACTGGTATCTACTTGTTATGCTCAAAGAATATGAAACATCTAGTCGAGTACATAACATGGCATACATGATAGATCCAATTGCAGATGCATATGGAATCTTACTCATGTGCTTAAGCTCTTTACCTGAAGTAGGACAATCCTTCTTAGAAAGCTTGATTCCATGTGACATAGGCAAGAATCCTCTCTTGGAATCTTGCATACTAAACCTTTTCAGTATCTTATCTATATGTGTACTCTGACTTAGGCCTATAAGCTTTCTTGATCTATCTCTATAGATCTTAATGCCTAAAACATAGGCAGCTTCACCTAAATCTTTCATTGAGAAACGTTTCCTTAACCAAATCTTGACATTCTGTAAGGTTGGAATATCGTTTCCAATGAGCAGTATGTCATCAACATATAAAGCTAAAAAGACAACAAGACTCCACTAACCTTTTGTAAACACAAGGTTCATCTTCATTCTTGATGAATCCAAACTCTTTGACAACTTCATCAAAACGAAGATTCCAGCTTCTTGATGCTTGCTTCAATCCATAAATGGATCTTTGAAGCTTGCACACCTTTCCCGAATTCTTAGGATGGACAAAACCCTCAGGCTGTATCATATATACATCCTCAAGTAAGTTTCCATTAAGGAAAGCCGTTTTGACATCCATTTGCCATATCTCATAATCGTAGTATGCAGCTATGGCAATAAAAATTCTAATGGATTTGATCATGACCACTGGAGAAAATATTTCATCATAATAAATTCCATGAACTTGTCGATAACCTTTAGCAACAAGTCTTGCTTTATAAGTGTGCACATTTCCATCCATGTCGAGTTTCTTTTTGAAAACCCATTTGCATCCAATGGTCTTCAAGCCATCAGACGGATCAATCAAAGTCCAAACTTGATTATTATACATGGATTGCATCTCTGCTTTCATGGCCTCTAACCATTTAGCAGATTCTGGACTTTTCATAGCTTCTTGATAGGTTGTGGGCTCATTATGATCGATGAGCATCACATTATCATCATCGAACGAGAAATCCATATCTCTCGGGTTCATGGACGAATCCTATCGATCTACGTAGGCCTTGTGTTGTTGAAGACCGCCATCAACGACTTGTGAGCTCGCTTCAATCTCCTTTTGCAGCTCAATGTCATTTTGTGAAACTTGAATTTCTTCGAGTTGTACTTTACTCCCATGTTTCCTTTGGAAACAAATTCCTTCTCTAAGAAGAAACCATTTCGAGCAACAAACACTTTGTTCTCGATGGGATGTAAAAGTAATATCCTTTAGTTTCCTTAGGATATCCCACAAAATAACATTTTCAGATTTGGGTGCCAACTTGTCGCAATTGGACGCCTCACATAAGCCTCACAACCCCAAATCTTTAAAAAGATAAATTGGGAGCTTCCGGTCCATATCTCATAAGGTGTTTTTTCTACCTTTGAAGGAATACGGTTCAATATGAACGCTGCGGTTTCTAAAACATAGCCCCGTAAGTATTTTGGAAGATCGGTTTGACTCATCATTGATCGAACCATATCTAATAGAGTTCGATTTCTCCTTTCAGAAACACCATTCCATTGAGGAGTTCCTGGAGGAGTCAATTGTGAAACGATTCCACAATCCTTAAGATAATCATCAAACTCTTGGTTTAAATATTCACGTCCTCGATCAGATCGAAGGATTTTAATATTCTTGCCAAGCTGATTTTGTACTTCATTCTTATACTCTTTGAACTTTTCAAAGGATTCAGATTTGTACTTCATTAAATAGACATACCCATATCTACTGAAGTCATCTGTAAAAGTAATGAAATACAAATAACCTCCTCTCGCTGATATGCTAAAAGGATCGCATACATCGGTATGTATAAGGCCCAATAGCTCATTGGCCCTTTCCCCTTTACCTGTATAGGGGGCCTTTGTCATCTTATCCAGTAAACAAGAATCACACATGTCAAAAGATTCAAAAGAATCAATGAATCCATCTTGATGGAGTTTTGAAATGCATTAGCGACAATGCCAGAGATAAGTTGGGTTCAAATCGTTAGATTTAAACTTCTTGGTATTTATGTTATAGATGGGCTCATTTGTTAGAGACTCGGTGTCTAGAGTATAGATGCCATTTAATTGACGTGCAATACCATATAAAACGTCATTCTTATAAATGGAAATACTTCTATTCTCAATAGAAAATTTAAATCCATCATTTTCTAAACAAGCAAAAGAAATAATGTTCCTACTCATAGTAGGTACATAATAACAATTCTTAAGTTCCAAAATGAGTCCAGTAGGTAAAATAAGATCATAAGTCCCCACGGATAAAGCAGCAACTCTTGCTCCATTTCCCACGCGCAGGTTGATCTCACCAGCCATCAATCTTCTAGTCCTTCTTAAACCCTGCACATTAGTACAAATGTGAGTTGCAGCTCCAGTATCTAATACCCAAGATGCAGAAGGAGTAAAATTGATTTCTATAACAAACATACCTGAAGAAGTAGTCACACTATTCTTCTTCTCTTTCAGCTCTTCCAAATAGAGTTTGTAGTTCCTTTTCCAATGACCAGGTTCATTGCAATGGAAGCAAACTCCCTCCTTGGGCGCCTTAGTCTTAGCTTTGGGCTTGGGCTTGGACTTAGGTACTTTACCTTTTCCTTCATTGTGCCTTCTTCTTGAAACCCTTTCCTTTTGAACCACAAAACTTCATTGGAGGTCTTTACCTTTCTCTTCAAGTTCTCTTCAGCAGTTTTCAGCATCCCATGCAATTCATCAATGAACTTCTCCATATTATGCATGTTGTAGTTAAGAATGAACTGATCATATTCATCAGTCAAGGATGACAGAATAAGATCCGTTGCTAATTCTTGACTAACGGGTGCACCTAATTTCTCAAGATGATGAATGTAACTCTTCATCTTAAGAACATGAGCACTCACGGGTGTGCCAGGAGTCATCTTGCATGAATTCAATGCCTTAGTGGTTTTAAACCTCTCTTGGCGTGCTTGCTCTTGAAACATAGATTTCAGGTGAGCAAGCATGTCATAGGCTTCCATTTCCTCTAAATCCTTCTGAAGGTCAGAGATCATGGCGCCTAACATAAGGCATGACACATCCGTGGAGTCATTGATATGCTTCGTGCAAGCATCCTTTTGAGCCTTAGGTGCGTTTTCTGGTGGTTCCTCAGGGATGGGTTCTTCTAAGACATAAAGCTTTCTTTCTTGCTTGAGAACAATTCTCAAGTTCCTATACCAATCTAGGAAATTTGTCCCACTAAGTTTTTCTTTCTCTAAGATAGATCGCATAGACAGGTTTGTGGATGGAGTAGCCATAATCTACAAAATAATGTAATAAGGGTCAACATTCATATATATTATGAGGTATTAGCTCCCACTCAAATAAATAACCCTCAATTGACGAATGGGAGAAGCAAGATCCATATTTCACTAAGTCCTAAGAAAGCTTTGGCTTAACACTCAAGACTTAGTTATTTAGGTAGAAAACTCTTGTCAATTACATCACATGTAACTCTTGATAGGCTTATGTTAAAATACATCTTATGTACTGCATGTATGTATAAACCCAATCTTATGCCCTAAGCCCAAAACCGTTTTGATAGCTTAGTCAAGTTTAACCATACTTTACTTATGAATAGCACCATTATTCAAATGTCTTCCCTAGATGATCCCTACATGCCTTGCTTTGGCAAAAATCCACATAAGGATAATCTAGAGATAAACATTGGTAAAGATTTATGGAAGGCATATAAACTTAAAATTATGAAGAGGGTCGTTCTTAGTACATTATGAAGGCTACTAATCCTATTAGTAAGGGTGTTTATACTATGCTATTTCTAATCTTATACTACAACATACTTGAGTATATATATATTAGAAGTATATTATACCTTATTTTAGAAACAACTTTTCTAAAATTAATTAGAGTCAATATAATTATTAATATTAATCAAATTAAGAAAAATAATTACCTTTGGAATTGATTTGATGATTAATATAATTTAATAATTCAACATCTTGAAAAATTAAATTAACATCTAAAATATTCCTAATAAAATTATCAATTGAAAACAATTAGAAAACATTTTTCCAAATTTATTAGAATTTAATCTAACTTAATTCAATTAAACTCTTTAATAAGAATTAAGCCTTAAAAAAACTTAAAACCTAACAAAACCTTCTTCATCACCTTGCTTGCGTTAAATGGGTTTTCTTTGGAGCATGATTGGACAAATAAGGATGGTGGTTTATATTCCAAGTTACATCTCCTTCTCTCGTGTTTTAGATAACCTAAATCCATAGGCACTATCATTCACGTCTCTTTACTAACAAACTCTCCTCTTCCAGGCCTTGACGTCACCCACGTTCTCCAACACCGACGCATCTCCATGCCTCTGTTTCAATTTCACACATACCCAAATCTTGTACTCAATCGCCATTACACGACGCTCAATGCTTATGGGTTTCAAAACCCATGTTATAACAATTGATTCAAGGCTAGGTTCGATTGAAAAACTAGGGACTTATGCTGGTGGGATCCTGTGAGGCGAGAGTTTATCGCTTTGAAGAAGGAACGAAAAACATCATCCTTATTCCAATACTCGGTGAAAAAGACCAAACAAAAACTTGTTTCAATTCTATTCGAACTTTTCAAAAACCTCTGCTTATAATACGAACTCTTCATATTTTCAATTCCAAAATTTTTTGATCAATAACAATCACACATATTTTAATCAAAATATAGAAATAAACCTGGCTCTGATACCACTGTTGGATCGCGTACGGTCCGAGTATTCACAATACGCTGCGCAAAAGACCATACAAAATATCACGTATAATCGAAAACACGTAGGATTAATGAAAATACCTTATTTTCGTGAGTGGATTGCTTCTTTTCGGATTCCAAGACACTGCAAATCGGTAATGCCCTCTACCGGTATCCACACGAGCGTGCACGATCTGGGTTGCGGCTGTAGTGTGCTAGCACGTCCTGAAAACCTTTCTGAACACTGCACGATCTTTCTCTTGGATGGCGGCTAGGGTTTCCTAACAATTGTGTCATTAACCTAATGAGACCTAAGCTTCTCTATTTATAGAGAAAACCTAATCTCATTCAGGCCCTATTAAGTTTGGGCCCATTATATCATATATAATAAAAGCCTAACAACTTAATTAAATCTAGCCCAATAAATATATCTAAATATATTTATTCAACACCTAATAAATTAGGTCCAAGAGAATAAGCCCAAATCACATCACTCTTTGTATGCGCGACAGAGGCTCATTTGATGTTGGCAATGGGCTTGATTACACTTCAAGGCCCATAAGTCATAAGCGGCCTCTAGCAAGACATTATGACTACCCAAATCAAATGAGGATCGATAATCCGATTTAACCTGTAATCATGGTTATAAGCTCAGTCCTTTTGTAACACGATATCAAGATTAATCACAAGGCATGGTACATGTCAACCTTTAATTAATCATAGTTTCTTGATCCCCAAGTTGACTGATTATAACAAATGACATTGATGACTCTTCATCAATTCATTTGAGCACGGCCATGCATTTCTTCAGTCACACTTGTCAAGAGGCCCAAATGATATCTCTCTCATTTAAGAGAGGTACAAATCCCATCTACGTCATTCACATCCCTCCGCATGATTCATTTAGTATCCAACATAAGACTATATATTATTCGGTTAAAAATAACTTAGTCTAATATCAAAACACCGAATTCCTCATGTAGGGAACCATGATGACTTCAGGTCAAAGGACTATAGTCAAACCATATTAAGAATCACTAATGACATGAAACCATGTAGTATTCTTTATGTGGGTCGGTCCAATATATGTTCTCTAACATATATATATGTTTTTGATTTGATATTTCATATCCATGATCAGTAAAACGTGATCATCAATCAAAACACATACTAGTCTTAATTCATTATTGTTCCACCAATAATGATCGACCAGGGACAATCTAGAATAGTGTTATAACGCTTATGGTTTTACTATCAAGTCACATACTTGATGACATAAGTCTAATACTATTCATGGAATGTAAATCACATTACATAAACGAAATACATGCATATACGAAACGGAAAACCTCATAATATATTATTAACAAATCATAATGTTAATACATGAATCACAAATGTTCATTGGCCTAGGGAACACTACTAACACCCACCACACAATGAATATCCAACACTTGATTAAACTCTAATCAAGAATGTTTAATTACAAATCAGAAATCTTAAACCTAGGAGTTTATAAATCATAGCTAAACATGGATTAAGCTTACTCCCCTTTAAAGCCCTTTCAACTCAAGCCATTGCTACATTTTCAAAAGGGTCAGGATGTCTAGCCAAGCAAAGCTCCAAGAGACTTCACCACCGAGAACCCACTAAAGATAAATATGGTAGCAACCGACGGTGGAAAAAATTGTGCAGAAGAGAGAACGAGGTGTGGATATGAGAGAGAGATGATGGAGAGTGTTTGTGTATATTCTTCTGTTGGCTGCTTCTCCCTTTGTCACTTAACCTAAAATAGGTAATTTTTACAAATTGGGTTGATGGATTAAGTTGTACAATGGGTAATTTTGTCGAAAAAGATCCGAGTCAACACTAGTTTGAAGGTTTCACCATAGTGAGGAGATACGTTACCGCGGTAAACTTTTTTTGATATATTTTTATTAACTCAGCTTCAAGTTTTGTCGCGGTGCAAACACATCCCTTCATCACGGTGAACTTTTCCCGAAGGGTTTCTGCATGAATTCTTCATTCTTTGCCAAGGCGAAACATCAACGTCGACACGGTGAACTTTCCTATTGCCTTGTTGACTTGTTGACTTATCATCTTTAGCTTTCACTCCTTGGCTCTTCTTCTTGAGTCTCCTATAATAAACAAATGGTAGTTTGCAGTATCAATTGTTCTAGAAAATTAATTTGGTGCAATTAGTAATTATTTGTGACAATTTTACTCTCAAACTATATAAAGCAAAGGTAAGCACTCCAGAGTCAAATTAAGCATAAAATCTGAAAATAAGAGCCAAGAAGTGTAATAAAAATCATGAAAATGTCGCCAATTTATATGAGAAACTTAGGTTCAATCAAGCATATTCAACTTCTTATGATTGAGTCTCTGATAGAAATGGGACTCCTATATTCACTTCTAATTTGTTCAATAATCATTTATTTATGATTTTTTCTTTCACTGATCATTCTTAAAAATAAACTATCTGGTTTACTTTACTTAATTCGGTGAAATTCTTCTTCAAAGGAAGATTTCTTGCTACTATCATCTATACTATTTATGTAATCTTTATCAATCAATTATTTTCCTCATTGCTTATCAGCCATTCTTAGTACCTCTAGAAAATCAATTTTAGCTATTCATAATATCTCAATAAGATCAATTTGTGTCATAACTTATATAATCAGAATATCTTTTATAATAAGGCGTAGTTAAGCATTAAGCAAATTCGTTGACTCTTATAACTTGGTATATACCATTAAGATCATTTCATCTTATCTAGAGACGTATTTTTAAAAAGTCACCAATTAATAACATTAGCTAATGATATCTGGATTCTAATTGATTCTAAACAACATTTCTATTTTTGTACCTGCCACAATCATGGTGGACCTTTTTCACAATCGTGATAGAACCAAATAATCTCAACTGCGATCGTGGGGACTATGTCACGATCATGCCCTTTGTTTTTTTCCTCAAATTCATCCCCTATAGTAACATCATTAACAATCTCAATCTATCCCTGATTGATCACTCTAAGCACTTTCGTGTGTTACTTTAGTTCATCTTAGACTATTAACGGCGGGAACTATGACTAATGGATATTCAATAAGTCATAGATTGCTTCCTATATCATCTCCACAGATATAATACAGTGCTCAATATTCTCACTTATCATGATGACCCCATTATTAGATATGTACTCAAAAAATTTAAAATTGACAACTTTTGCATATATCGCTATCATTATCTCACCTTCCAATTACCATTATATCATCATACCTACATATGTTCGCAATCAATTCGAAATTGAAGACGTATAATTATCCTAAATTTTTTATCTCAATTTCACAGACATATCTTATGCTAAATCATAACTCTTATCACATTTATCAAACAATCATTTCAAGTCCGAGTTTAGGCTCTTATGGTCATAGAAATTTTTATTTTCTTTCAACTTGGTTTGTACACTTTAAATCTCATCATTCGTATTTATATGGCTACTTTTTTCTATTAGTTCACGACAATGTATTCATATCTATTTCACATTCAAGGATATATCACCTCAGTAGAATATTGATGTCATATTCCATAATACATCACTAATACAAATGCATTGAATGTTTATCTGTCATATCTAATCATATATTATTTGTCATTTCTAATTATCTAGTAACTTTCGTTTTCTCACATTCTGACAGATCATCATTCTTCTCACTATTTCTATCAACTAAAACATTCAATAAATGCTCATTCATGTGACTTATGGAAATGTGACTCAAACTGGGGATCAGTTCCTATTGCATGCTAAGACATGTCTAAAAAGCATGTAACTTGACAAATATTTCAAAAAAACACCCATGTAATATACTAAATTTGTGCTCTGATACCAAAAATGTAGTACCTCGTTGTCGTAAGATACGTACTTGACATCTGAGTGATGTCCGAGTACGTACCCCGTAAGGGTAACATGCTAAAACAGATAGTTAATTAACTCATTACAATTTTTTTTTAAACAACACAATGCACTCATATACGAAAAGTCAATAAAAAAAATCGGGCCCACTTTATTTATAAATATTTTCATTCACGAGAGTTATTACACTCATTGATCAATCTCATTTACAATCATTTCCAATTTGGAAGGTTATTACAAATATAATTATTCAATTACACAAGATACAATAATTGCAAAATACATAATTTGATAGAAAATAATGAAAATACATATGCGGTCACGAACTGATCCTGACCTTTATCTCTTACTCAAATGTAATGGCTAGACTCCAATTTGTCTAACTGGAGATCTCCTTTGAACATGAAAAGTCATGTTGCAATTTTGGTGAGTTTTGCAAACTCAATAAGTTAACCATCATCGATGGTTCACTCAAATCATATAACACGTTTCATCATATTTTCACATAATTCACATCATTTCATTTATCAGTTAGCATCATATAAAACTTACTTTACATATCACATTTAGAGTAGTCAAACAGATCATATTGATCCTTTAATATATATGTATATATATATATCAATTATAAATGCAATGCATATAAGATTCACTTTCATTTATTACTTTGTTTTGATCGAGTGTCTTTTTACTAGCTCATATCCCTAGTGCATACCGAGTTGTATCAGATAATGTCCCATATCCCTTAATGGATACCAGGTACAATAGCAACTAAGTTAGAGGCTCTTTTTACATTCTGAGCTTTAAGCTCTTTTCACTAGCTACTTCAGTCATAACTGCCTTTATCTTTCACGCATTCTTGGAATGAAATGCATCACATATATTCAGTCAATCAAAAGTGCTCCATAATATACAATCATATTCAATATCGCATTCTCATTCACATTTGTCATCGAAACTTGGTCCGACGTTCAACTTATATGTTGAGAATCACTTATTTCATTCATTTGCATATTCACTTTTTTCTTCAAAACTAGGTCCAGCATTAACAATCAAGTTGATTATCACTTATTTAGTCGAATTCACATATAAGGAGTACTTCTAATATGATATGCATGCATCAAAAGCCTCAGACATTCAATGTTCGAAATCAGTATAATCACATTCACATAATCATTTAATGCAAAATTTAAACAGATTAACATTAATGTAAGACCATCTAGGTCGACTCACAGTGCCCTCCAGATTAGCATTAGCTTCCATGATTTGGAAACATCTTCCTATGTCACGATCGTGCTTGTGCACAATTGTGCACTACCTTTCATTCCAACTTCCTTCGGCTCTTCTCAAAATAGGCTTTTAGTTCAATTTTACATGGTTATTTTGACCAACAAAGTGAAGGATTCAGGAAAAAAATTCTTCTAAAAAATTGTTATCTTATGTCTTAAGTTTCTAATGAAACTAATTTAATGCAATTTTGTTCACTATTCTATAAGTTATACCTAAACACTATGGACTATTCCCAAACCATGATAGACTCCAAAAGTTCAAATTCTAGAAAATTTTTGAAATTTTTGAAGACAGAATTCAAAATTGATTCCTTCATGAAAAATATATCCATATTTCTTTACTTTAATATAAACTTGAAATCATCCCATTTTTATGTCTATAGATTATGATATGGTTAAAATATAGATGCATGTTCAATGAAAACACTGCATTGCACATTTTCCAACACCCTTCTTAGCCCCGAGATTTTTTTTTTAATTTATTTATTTAATTAATTAATTAATTAAGCATGATTAGACTAATTAAGAAATTGAGTTAGCATGAATTAAATATGGTAGCATTAAATAGCATATGGCATTAATTAGCATGTAGTAACATAAATGAGATAGGTGGTGAATAAATGAAATTTAATATGTTGGTTGGTAGTTAGGTTAAGAATTAATGGAATTAAATGTTTTAGTTGGGTTTGAATGAAGTAGGAAAAGAAAAGAGGAATGAGTGGGCTTAAAAGAACAAATGGGCTTGAGTAGGTTAAAGAGAAAATGATGTAGGAAGAAAGGGATTTGGATGAAGTGAACTTGGGCTTTGGGCTTAAGTTAAATGAAAGTAGTATAAGGAAATAAGAAAGGAAAGGAAGGAAGGGAAAGGAGTGGGCTTAGGTCTTATGGGCTTAAGTGAGTAAGGAGTTAAAAGAAGAAGAAAAGAAGTAGGTTAGTAGAAGAGAAGAGAAGAAACGAAAATTAGAGAGGGAGAGAGGAGAAGTTTGGTGGTGGAGAGAAGAAGAAAGAAGAAAGTTTGTGATTTTCCAAGAGTTTGGGTAAGATTTTGAAGAAAGTTCAAGAGTTAAAAGTGTGGAGGAAGGCTAGAGCTTCTTTTTGAACCAAGAAATCACTTGGTTAGCTAAAGATTCAAGGTAAGTTATGTTTTCAAGGTTAAGCTTTTGTTGGTTTTATGGTTTAGATAGCTTAGAAATGAAGTGGGTTTAGTGATTCTAGGGTTGATTTCATGATTAAGGTTCATTAGGTTTTCAATTTTAGAAACCCTAAATGATGTGAGGTTCTTTTCTTGCCATGAATGAAGGAGGACAAGAAAGAAGAGGAGAACAAGAAGAGGAGCTTCGTTAGGCAAGCTTAAGCAAGGATATAAGGTGGGTTTCATTTTTATCTTTATGCTAGTAAGTGTGGAATGCTACTTTAACTAATGAATTTAAATGATTTGTGACTATTTGAGATAAGCATTGATTGTGCCTTAATTATGTATGTAAATGGTGTATGATTGCCATTAAATGAGCATTTTAATAGTATATGTCATTGCCTTGTTATTGCTTGAAATTGCCATGAATTGAATGAGCATGAATGAGAATCATGAAATGTGAGCTAAACATGAAATGTACCATTTTCAAGAAAATCAGCTTTATGGATGCATGAAAATCCATTTTCAGAAAATCAGTCAGTGGACAAGACAAGTCTAGTTTTTATGCATGAAATTAAGTGTTATGTGGGTTAGTTAAGTCCACCAGCAGAGTCACGTGCACGTAGACCAATAAAGCCTTCGCCCGGCTACCCGACTGTGGCATAGGATGTTCGTTTTTGGACTCCTCAGCATATGACTACACTTGTGTAGCTCATCAGAAACCCGTGGACTTTTCAAACCATCAGCTATGTGATTATGTGTTAGCATACGTTAGCAAGAATGATGAATGCATGAATCATGAAATTTTGTTGTTAGCTTGATGAATTTGTGAAATGCAAGTTGCAAGATTTGTTAATAAGAATATTGCAAGCAAGTATGAGTAATGAATAGATTCACTTAGTAGTATAAATATAAACGTGTTACCCACGAGTTTAAAGCTCACCCCCACTTCCCGTCCCATCTCCGGTGAAGATCTGGATCTCAAGAATGAGCTCAAGGCATACCCAAGATCTTAGTGTTTTGCCCATGTATTTCATGTTTTTGTAATGAATGCTTTAGGTTGCATTTTGAGAAAACAGATGTATTTTGATTTAAATTGTAATAGGCTTGAAATGCCTACTAAAGCATTGTAAGAACATTGTTTTGATATAAAGGAAATGCATGAATTATGATTTATCATGATCTCCCAAGGCCATTTACTATCATGTTTAAGCATAGTTTCCAAAGTTGTATGAAATTGCTTTGGAATTCATGTGAGTAGATGAATGATGTAAGTTTAAGTGAGATTATAGCATGTTGAGAGTGGAGTGGATGAGTTGAGAGGTTTAGAAGTGTTTATGGTGTTTGGAATAAGCCAAGAGAGAGTGTAGAGGTTAGGTTTGAGTTCGAATAGATATAAGTCGAGTTATTGGACCCATAAGTCGACTGTGAAGCTTTGAATAATAAGTCGACTTGTCAGTTAGATAAGTTGACTTGTTTGTCTCAATAAGTCGACTTGTAGGTTATAAGTCGAGTTGTTTGTCTCGATAAGTCGACTTGTTGGTTATAAGTCGAGTTGTTTGTCTCGATAAGTCGACTTGTTTATCAGACAAGTCGACTTGTTTCTGATCCATAGATAAGAGTGTTATTTTGGGGATTGTCGAGAGCAGTCAGGGTCCAGGCCTTAGTCAGTGTATGCTCACCACCAAAGTGAGTCAAATAGAGTGTGTCAAGTTAGGGTCTTAGCAAGGCAAGTGTCTCGGGAATGAGCTCCACCAGGGACCACCTCCCGGGACAGTTGGGTCTCGGATCCAACATCTATAGTAAGTTATATGCGGGTTGGGTAACGGATCCAACAGTTGGGGTCCGATCTCCTGTCGGGGCCCGACATCCGTGGTATCGAGCAGCCCTAGGTTTATGGTTTCTAGGAACCCTAGTGGGTAACCTCGAGGTAGAGTCAAGATGCATCATGTTACATGAACCCCATGCATTGTTTTAAATCCGAAGACATGTATTAGTTTTGAACGGCTTTACGATTTGAACTTGTCTTACCAAAGATGAACTAAAAATTTTAAATGGTTTTCATTAAAGGAGTAATACGCCTCGAAAAAGAACTCGAGGAGCTCAATCTCACTGTGCTCTCGAGGGAAGTACGGATGAATCCCACATTTCCTGTGATGCGAGGACCATCCCCATTATAGATTCCGAGGTACCAAGTGTGCAGCATGAGGTGCCTCTCCAGCCTCCTCCTATGCCAAACCCAGTAGACCCACAATTCTTTCAGGCCTTCGCCCAAGCTTTCGCGTATGCTATGGGCCAGGGAAGGAAGGCTCAGGTACCAACTCCAGCAGATCGGAGTGGGCAGTATGACAAGCTCCGGAAGTATGGGGCTGTTGATTTCAGCGGGACTACAAATCCCGAAGAGGCAGAAGCGTGGTTAAGGAGGACCGAGAGGGTCCTGAAGCAGATGAAGTGCTCAGATGAAGAGAAGCTGGATTATGCAGTCAGTCTGCTACAGGGAGATGCATTGCATTGGTGGGAATCAGTGCCCCACAGTCAGGTTGTTCCTTCGGTGTTGACATGGAGGGATTTTGTGGAAGTGTTCAGGAAAAAGTATCTCTCCAGGGTTTATGTGCAGGAGAAGGCTAGAGAGTTTCTAAATCTGATGCAGAGGGACATGAGTGTGAGCGAGTATGAGCTGAAGTTCACACAACTTTCTCGTTATGCAGCTAACATTGTGGCAACAGAGGAAGACAAGTGCCGCAAGTTTGAGGGAGGTCTTCACTTGGGAATCAGGGAGAAAGTCCTGATTCACAACTTCTGTGATTACCAACAGTTAGTGGATGCAGCGCTCCAGGCTGAGAAGCTGGAGAATATTAAGGCTGAAGTGAGCAGGAAAAGGAAGAACAGAGAACAATCATCCAGGAAGGGAGTGAGTGCTCCAGCACCTGAGAGGAGCACCAGAACCCATCATACTCAGAGTGGCACGGGCAGTAGTGGTCCTGCCAAGAGTCAGCAGTCCAGGGCAATTTCTGAACAGGTCTCTAGTGTGGGAGGCTCAGGAAAGTCATAGAAGGGCAAGCATCCCCAGTGTGATCAGTGCGGGAAGTTTCATCCAGGGAGGTGTCTTAAAGGGTTTGGTGGTTGCTTCCGATGTGGAGAGAGGGGCATATGATGAGAGATTGTCCCAGAGGTCGAGACAGAGGGTTCCCAAGTTCAAGCTCAGAGGCGACGGAGACAAGGGGAACCAGGCCACCACCAAGTAAGCGCCTGGAGCGAGCGGGAGGCTAATCCTGCGCAGGAGGCCAAGAGCAGGTGGAGCACCACCAGAGTATTTGCCATGACCAGAGAGGAAGCTGCATTGCTCTCAAGTTGTGGACTGGTATGGCTCGATTGTTCAATTCTGCGATTTATGTTTTGATTGATACGGTTCCACACATTCTTTTGTTTCCTCAAGTATGAATATGCATGTCAGATGTCCCGAGATTATGGAAAATTTTCTGGTTGTTAGTACTCCTTTGGGGAGTAAAGTAGTGATCGATGTGATGTATAAGAATTGTGAGCTCAAGATCATGGTACTAGATTGGTAGTAGACTTACTACCTCTAGACCTTCGAGGATTAGATGTTATATCGGGATGGATGTCATGGAGAAGTATAAGGCCAAGCTAGACAGTAGCCTCAAAGAAGTAGAATTTGATCCGGGAGATGGTCGAAGTAATCTTCAAGGGGATGAAACCGCGTGCCGAGGATTATTTCAGCCTTGATGGTGACAAGATGATGAACCGGGTGTGAGGCCTTTCGCACATGTGGTAGATCCAGAGGAAAATGTGGGCAGACTAGAAGATTATCCGGTTGTCAGGGAGTTTTCAGATGTGTTCCCAGACGAGTTACCGGGGTTGTCACCGGTGAGGGAAATTGAGTTCAAAATTGACTTGATTCCCGGAACCGCGCCAATCTCGATGCCACCATACAGAATGGCTCCAGCTGAGTTAAGGGAGCTTAAGGAGCAGTTAGAGGAGCTGTTAGAGAAGCAGTTTATCAGGCCAAGTTCATCACCTTGGGGAGCGCCAGTTCTATTTGTTAAGAAGAAGGATGGGACATGACGCATGTGTATAGATTACAGGAAGCTTAACAAGGTGATTGTTAAGAACAGATATCCTTTACCTAGGATAGATGATCCGCTTGATCACCGCAGGAGCAAGGGTCTTTTCAAGATCGACCTCGGATCAAAGTTATCATCAAACCAATCGTGGAGTCCGATGTTAACAAGATATCTTCAGACCTGTTCACGGGCACTATGAGTTTAGGGTCATGCCATTCGGACTGACCAATGCTCCAGCTGCATTCATGGACCTTATGAATAGGGTTTTTTAGGAGTTCTTAGATCAGTTTGTCATAGTGTTCATTGATGACATTCTGGTCTATGCCAAGGATGAAGGAGAGCATGAGCAGCATCTCAGGATAGTATTGCAGAGATTGAGAGAGCAGGAGCTGTATGCCAAATTCAGCAAGTGTGAATTTTGGCTGCATGAAGTAGTTTTCCTAGGACATGTGATTTCCAGCAGAGGGATTCATGTTGATCCGAGGAAAGTAGAAGCAGTGGTAAATTGGCGAGAACCTAAGACAGTAAAAGAGGTACAGAGTTTTCTAAGCCTGGCAGGTTATTACAGGAGGTTCGTGGAGGGATTCTCCATGATAGCTGCGCCAATGACTAAGTTGTTACGGAAGAATCAGTAGTTTATTTGGAATGAAAATTGCCAGCAGAGTTTTGAGGAGCTTAAGCAGCGGTTAACTAGTGCTCCCATTTTAATTTTGCCCAATGGAGATCTGGGGTATCGCAGTGTACAAAGGATGCCTCGAGAAAGGGCTTGGGTTGTGTGTTAATGCAAAATGACAGGTGATAACTTATGCTTCACGGCAATGAAGCCATATGAGTTGAATTATCGACTCATGATCCGGAATTGGCATCGTGATTTTTGCCCTAAAGATATGGAGACACTATCGTATGGGGTTCGCATAAGGGTTTTCACGGACCAAAAAGCCTTAAGTACATTATGAGTCAGAAAGAGTTAAATTTAAGGCAGAGACGATGGTTGGAGTTGCTCAAGGACTATGATCTGATGACAGAGTACCATCCAGGCAAGACAAATGTAGTAGCGAATGCATTGAGTAGGAAGTCATCCTTAGCTTATGTTCAGGCAGTTTACTTGCCTCTTTTGGAGCAAATGGCCAAGTTGAAGATCAGCTTGAAGTAGGATCAGTCAGATTGAATTCTTGCTCAATTCAGAGTGAGACCTATCCTTAGGGAGAAGGTCAAGGAGTTGCAGGAGTAGGATCTGTAATTAAGTGGTCGAGAGATGAGATTCAACATGGTAAGCAGTCAAAAGTGCAAGTAAGGGATGATGGGCTAATGGTAGTCGGAAACAGGTTATGTATTCCGAATGATAAGGCAGTTAAGGATGAGATCATGGATGAGGCACACAATGCACCTTATTCCATGCACCCAGGCAGCACCAGGATGTACAGAGATCTGAAGGAACATTTCTGATGGAAAGGTATGAAGAGGGATGTAGCTGAATACGTGAGCAGATGTCTAGTGTGTCAGCAAGTCAAGGATGAACACCAGGCACCTTCAGGCATGTTGCAGCCATTGTCCATTCCTGAATGGAAGTGGCAAAGGATTACGATGGATTTTCTGATGGGTTTACCCAGGACTGTTAGGAAGCATGATGCTATATGGGTCATTGTAGACCGATTGACCAAATCAGCCCATTTTCTGGCAATTAGGCAGACAGATTCATTGCAAGTCTTAGCCAGGAAGTATATCGATGAAGTGGTAAGGTTGCATGGAGTTCCAGATTCCATAGTATCCGACAGGGATCCTCGATTTACATCGAGATTCTGGAGTAGTTTGCAGGAAGCCCTAGGGACTAAGTTGAGTTTTAGCACAGCATTTCATCCCCAGACGGATGGTCAGTCTGAGAGGACCATTCAGACCCTAGAGGGCATGCTCAGAGCATGTGTTATGGACTTCAAAGGAGCATGGGATGAACATTTACTGTTGGTCGAATTTGCCTATAACAATTCGTACCATTCGAGCATTCAGATGGCTCCTTATGAAGCCCTATATGGCAGGAGGTGTAGAACTCCGATATGCTTTGGGATGAAGAAGGTGAGAGGAAGCTAGTAGGACCGAATTGGTTCGGATGATGATGGATAAGATTGATTTGATTAAGCAGCGACTTAAGGCAGCACAGGACAGAACGAAAAGTTATACAGATGCTCACAGAAAAGAAATGGAGTATGCAATAGGTGACAAAGTGTTCCTTAAGACCTCTCCATGGAAAGGGGTTATGAGGTTTGGTAAGAAAGGCAAGTTGAGTCCTCGTTATGTAGGTCCGTATGAAGTACTAGAGAGGATCAGGCCGTTAGCCTACCGGTTGGCATTGCCTCCAGAATTATCTCAGATCCATGATGTATTTCATGTTTCCATGTTGAGGAGGTACAGATCAGATCCTTCTCATATTATTCAGACCTCAGAGGTTCAGCTGAGTGATGATTTGAACTATGAGGAGATGCCAAGGAAATTCGGATAGCAAGGAGAAGGTCCTCGTAAACAAGACTGCTCATTGGTTAAAGTCCCATGGAGGAACTATGCATTGAAGAGGCGACGTGGGAACCATTGGATGCAATGAAGGAGAAGTATCCACACCTCTTCAATGAGTCAGGTAAGAATTTCGAGGACGAAATTTCTTAAGGGGGGAGAAATATTAGCCCCGAGATTTTTTTTTAATTAATTAATTAAGCATGATTAGACTAATTAAGAAATTGAGTTAGCATGAATTAAATATGGTAGCATTAAATAGCATATGGCATTAATTAGCATGTAGTAACATAAATGAGATAGGTGGTGAATAAATGAAATTTAATATGTTGGTTGGTAGTTAGGTTAAGAATTAATGGAATTAAATGTGTTAGTTGGGTTTGAATGAAGTAGGAAAAGAAAAGAGGAATGAGTGGGCTTAAAAGAACAAATGGGCTTGAGTAGGTTAAAGAGAAAATGATGTAGGAAGAAAGGGATTTGGATGAAGTGAACTTGGGCTTTGGGCTTAAGTTAAATGAAAGTAGTATAAGGAAATAAGAAAGGAAAGGAAGGAAGGGAAAGGAGTGGGCTTAGGTCTTATGGGCTTAAGTGAGTAAGGAGTTAAAAGAAGAAGAAAAGAAGTAGGTTAGTAGAAGAGAAGAGAAGAAACGAAAATTAGAGAGGGAGAGAGGAGAAGTTTCGGTGGTGGAGAAGAGAAGAAGAAAGAAGAAAGTTTGTGATTTTTCCAAGAGTTTGGGTAAGATTTTGAAGAAAGTTCAAGAGTTAAAAGTGTGGAGGAAGGCTAGAGCTTCTTTTTGAACCAAGAAATCACTTGGTTAGCTAAAGATTCAAGGTAAGTCATGTTTTCAAAGTTAAGCTTTTGTTGGTTTTATGGTTTAGATAGCTTAGAAATGAAGTGGGTTTAGTGATTCTAGGGTTGATTTCATGATTAAGGTTCATTAGGTTTTCAATTTTAGAAACCCTAAATGATGTGAGGTTCTTTTCTTGCCATGAATGAAGGAGGACAAGAAAGAAGAGGAGAACAAGAAGAGGAGCTTCGTTAGGCAAGCTTAAGCAAGGATATAAGGTGGGTTTCATTTTTATCTTTATGCTAGTAAGTGTGGAATGCTACTTTAACTAATGAATTTAAATGATTTGTGACTATTTGAGATAAGCATTGATTGTGCCTTAATTATGTATGTAAATGGTGTATGATTGCCATTAAATGAGCATTTTAATAGTATATGTCATTGCCTTGTTATTGCTTGAAATTTCCATGAATTGAATGAGCATGAATGAGAATCATGAAATGTGAGCTAAGCATGAAATGTACCATTTTCAAGAAAATCAGCTTTATGGATGCATGAAAATCCATTTTCAGAAAATCAGTCAGTGGACAAGACAAGTCCAGTTTTTATGCATGAAATTCAGTGTTATGTGGGTTAGTTAAGTCCACCAGCAGAGTCACGTGCACGAGACCAATAAAGCCTTCGCCGCCGCCTGACCGTGGCATAGGATGTTCCTTTTGGACTCTCAAAGATATGACTACACTTGTGTAGCTCATCATAAACCCGTGGACTTTTCAAACCATCAGCTATGTGATTATGTGTTAGCATACGTTAGCAAGAATGATGAATGCATGAATCATGAAATTTTGTTGTTAGCTTGATGAATTTGTGAAATGCAAGTTGCAAGATTTGTTAATAAGAATATTGCAAACAGTATGAGTAATGAATAGATTCACTTAGTAGTATAAATATAAACGTGTTACCCACTTGTTTAAAGCTCACCCCCACTTCCCGCCCCATCTCCGGTGAAGATCTGGATCTCAAGAATGAGCTCAAGGCATACCCAAGATCTTAGTGTTTTGCCCATGTATTTCATGTTTTGTAATGAATGCTTTAGGTTGCATTTTGAGAAAAGCAGATGTATTTTGATTTGAATTGTAATAGGCTTGAAATGCCTACTAAAGCATTGTAAGAACATTGTTTTGATATAAAGGAAATGCATGAATTATGATTTATCATGATCTCCCAAGGCCATTTACTATCATGTTTAAGCATAGTTTCCAAAGTTGTATGAAATTGCTTTGGAATTCATGTGAGTAGATGAATGATGTAAGTTTAAGTGAGATTATAGCATGTTGAGAGTGGAGTGGATGAGTTGAGAGGTTTAGAAGTGTTTATGGTGTTTGGAATAAGCCAAGAGAGAGTGTAGAGGGTTAGGTTTTGAGTTCAGAATAGATATAAGTCGAGTTATTGGACCCATAAGTCGAACTGTGAAGCTTTTGAATAATAAGTCGACTTGTCAGTTAGATAAGTCGACTTGTAGGTTATAAGTCGAGTTGTTTGTCTCGATAAGTCGACTTGTTTATCAGACAAGTCGACTTGTTCTGCAGATCCATAGAAAAGAGTGTTATTTTGGGGATTGTCGAGAGCAGTCAGGGTCCAGGCCTTAGTCAGTGTATGCTCACCACCAAAGTGAGTCAAATAGAGTGTGTCAAGTTAGGGTCTTAGCAAGGCAAGTGTCTCGGGAATGAGCTCCACCAGGGACCACCTCCCGAGACAGTTGGGTCTCGGATCCAACATCTATAGTAAGTTATATGCAGGTTAGGTAACGGGATCCAACAGTTGGGGTCCGGTCTCCGGGTCGGGGCCCGACAACCCTTCATCATCATTTTCATCTTAGATCACCTATTTTGTTTAGTCTATCATTTATAGCTTAGGCCCCCATTATTTCCTCTTCATTCCTACTCTCATTTCAGCTCAACATCATTTACAAATGAATCATGATCTATATTTGATCATTAACCTAAAAGTATAAGTTATACATGTACCCATTCATCATCAATTTCTGCACATATATTATACTCCAATATAACCTTCTATCATCATGCATGTTTCACTCAACATATCAAGAAGAATAACATACTCCTTACTTGTTTAAGCTTCTAGATCTTCAATTCATTCTTAACCCTATCTTCTCTGACGTACACAATTGTCACAATCATTCAAGGTAGAAGGGTTAGGTCTTTTAGTAACAAGATGGAGAAGACAACAAATATTGAAGAAACAAAATGAAAGAGTTGGACAAAAATCAACATGATGAGCGTGGTAAGAGTTTCGTAGATGGAGAGAAGAATGAGAAAATGAGAGCAAATGAAAAAAATGAAGAAAAGAAGCAAGTGTTGTAAATGACAAGTGAAAGACCACAATATGGTCTTTAATTTATGTAAAAGAATAGTAAGTGGTGATTGGTAGTGACACTTGTCACTTTCCTATGGTCCCATTTTGGTCTTTTAATAAGTTAGTCCATTTGTCTCCAATTTTCAACCCAATTTTCTCCCAATTTTCAATGACACTTGTCATTAAATCTTAATGTCACATATTAAAATTTCTACTATCATTTGACTCTTTTTTTCTACTACTATGCATCAATTGTTTTGCCACTTGGCATTTTTTCTAGTCTAAAAATACCCCTTAAATTCTAAAAAATTCTCATATTTTAACCAAAAATTTTGGGTCGATGCATATACTCTCTAAATCAATTTTTAACACATATAATTCACAATTCCAAATATAATCACATTTATAGATCAATTATACCTAGAAAATGTAAATGAATGCATGTACAATCATTTTAATGTGCAAAAATCAATATTCACTTGTATGTGTATGCTATATTATGAATAAGAATGAAATGCACTTTTCAAATCTCTCATGCTATTGCTCAATTAAATAAATCTAGGGTTCTAACCCTTAGTATGAAAACAGGATGTTACAGTCAGGGTTTAGGCCGAGAGGTGTTTTTGACTTTTCTGGTAGAGGTTTGTTGTCTGGAGGGTAGACATATAGCAGGAAACCATCACAAATGCCCAGTTGTGAGCACTATGGAGAGAAACAAGGTAGGGAATGTTGGAGGTTAATGGGAGCTTACTTATGTTGTGGCTCTCATGAGCATCAGCTTTGAGACTATCCTACAATTTTTGGAGCCCAGTCTGGAGTGAAAGGGGGCTTAGTGACTGAAGATTGTCTAGTAAAGTTGAGCCAGTGGAGTGGGACAAAGAGACAAAGGTAGAGATAAAATTATTTCTACAAGTCCTAGTGTTAGGACTGAAGTGCAGAGTAATCAGCCATCGTCCTAGCCTAAAATTTTATCGATCACTTGATAGTAGGCTTAAGATTTCCCAGATGTCATTGCAAGTGTGTTACATTTCTTTCAATTTGAGGCATTTGCATTGATAGACTTAGGTCTACACATTCATTCATTACACTGCATCTAGCATCTAGACTATTGTTAGGCCTGGGTCCCGGATCCCTATTCCCGAGGTGGCCCCTCGGGTGGCATCAGCGACGCGCTCCCAAACATATCAGACCTGATCCCAACATCCATACATAATGCGATTCACACAAACATTACACACATTCTACACATGCATTCCATCTATGAATTAAACACCCCATAAACCAAGGAGCTTCATGCCATTACAATCCGAAAGAAATTCAAACAATTCTCAAAATAGCATAATACAAAATAAAGTGTAAATCAAAAATACATGAATATGCTCCATGATGTTATGCTTGGCGGGCTAACCAAAATACTAACTTAATACAAAGCTCCTAACTAGCTTGAAGTTTTCGATGCCTTGCAAGATCAGCGGTCGACTCGTTCTGCACCTGAGGAGGGGGAAGATAATGGGGTGAGCTGCGAAGCTCAGTGGCATATACATTTATAGCCATTGGCAACGAGCCACACATTCAAACATATACATATACAAATATAGACAACACTTAGCAATTGATTCACATTCATGTATCCATCAAGAGAATATGTCATGAAATTCTTGTTTCACAATATAACAATTATTATGCATCATATCCAACAAATCAATCATGCAATGCACAACAAATGGCTTGAGAGTTCCGTAAAACGATCCGGATAAACCGAAGTTTATACCGTAAACTATCCGAGACCGATTTCTCAAGGATCTCGTTGCCTCAAGCGGGCAGCCGGGAGAAGGCTATACGTCAATATGCACATGACTCCATCCGTTACTCTCTCACCCAAACAAAGCACATAACATTTCATTTCATGTTCAAAGCTTTCATACTTTTTCTTCTTTTCATTCTTGCAAAATGCCATTAGGCCTATCAAGGCCATACATAATCATAATCATCATGCATTTCCAATATTTCTTATAATTCAACACAAACAGTGCCACACACATGCAAGCAAGCACACACATATTGCCCATACACGCAATAACCATAAATATATTACCCACCTAATATCGCTCAAGTATCCGACTCACTGTGGTCCTTCCTCTTGTGATTGGATCAGGTCGGCTTGGTTTCCTATATCAAACCAAGTTCCCATTCAATTATCATTCAAAGGAAACAGTCAAAAAGCTTGAAATGTAAAAGCACTAATATTAAAAGTCTACACTTGACTTCCATTTAAATTCCCGAACTCATAAAGGCTAATTCCGAACTTCCTTTCTTCATAAAACTTGTAACCCTTTCTTCCTAGTTCACAACGAATCTGAAATTACCTTGTTTGGACATTGACACCAAAAGATATGCCCAGAAGACTAAAATTTATAGCTGCTGGAAACAGGGGGCTTCGCCGCGGCGAACGCCCGCGCTCGCCGCGGCATGCACCATTTCCTCACACGTCGCGGCATGCTCCTCACGCTCGTCGCGACGTTGCCCTTCCCACACGTCGCGGCGAACCTAAAATTTGCTCGTCGCGACGAACTTGCATGTCGCGGCGTGTTCATATGTATGTCGCGACGTGCGTGCCTGGAGAACAACTCCAAACCCGATTTTCCAGCATTTCCACACTTCAATCCTTCCCCAAACACAAATGCAACACACCTAAACCTTGATTCAAGCCTCAAACTACATTTCTAACTCAATCAAACCTAAAAAATCAGTCACAAATCCAACAACTCAAGGAAATCTATCCATTTTTACCTTTAAACCCTAAACCACCGATTTTCACACATACAAATCGATTCTAGAGTTTAATCCAACTAAAACAAGATGGAAAGAAGCTAACTTACCAGGAATGAGCTTCAAATCTGTCAGAAATCACAAAGATCGCAAACTCTCTTTTTCTTCTCCTTCCTCCTCACCCACGATACTTTCCTCTTCTCTTCTTCTTTCTTTTCTTTCTTCTATTTTCTGCTAACTCTTTCACTTAAGCCTAATGGATTAGACAAGGACTAAAATGCCCTCCTATGCAAAGCCTTAACCTATCCAACTTAAGCAATCTTCCCAAAAAGCCCTCATAAACTTTTATCCTTTAATTCCTATTTAAATCACATTAAACTCAAATAAATCTCAATTATCCACTAAAATTCCCAATTTCCTCAAACTAAGGTATAATCACCTAATTAACACAATTTATGCTTAATAACATCATAAAAAAAATTCGAGGTCTAATAACTATATTGTAAGAGAGAAATACTAAAATGTAGTTTAGTAGTGAGTACTCCAGTAGGTAGTACTATAATGATTGGGAGATACGTAAGGAGTGTATTATACAAATCGATCAGGCGGAGTTAAAGGCTAACATGATAGTACTACAATTGAAGGAGATAGATATTATTCTAGGTATGGATTGGCTCACTACTCATAGAGTTGTAACGAACTGTTATAATAAGGTGGTGATCATTGAATCCCCTAGTCAACTGAGAGTAGTGCTTCGAGGTATTAGTCAAGTAGTATCAGCTAAGTTAATTTCTTCGATGAATGCCTTAAGGTTGATCTGAAGTGGATGTGAGGCTTATTTAGCCTATGTGATTAACACCTATACTGGGCAGACAGTTCACAATATTCCAATTCTTAGAGATTTTTTGGACGTGTTTCCCAATGATTTACTAGGGTTACCTTCAGAAAGAGAGATAGAGTTAACGATTGTTCCAGGTACCACTCCTAAATCAATTCCTCCATGTAGGATGGCACCTGTTGAATTGAAAGAGTTCAAGGACCAGTTGCAAGAGTTGTTGGATAAGGGTTTCATCATGTTGGACCTCGTTTTCGAAACCCAACATTTTAAAATCTCATAAGAATTGAGCGTGCGTATTACCTTGTAGGGTTATTTCATTGAACCCTCATTAGCCATCATCCCATATGGGTGGCGTGCCCGCACCAATCAAACATCAAAAACAAACTCATTTCTCCTATTTAAGAACAGATTTTAGGAAACCTCCAACATTTGACTTCTTTAGAACATTTTTTCTCCATTTTTTTTTAGTTTCTAATGAAACCAAACTCATTCAATTTGTTTTTAAATCTGAAAGTTATAGGCCAAACATTTTTGGACTGTTATTAAGCTGAAACAATACACTATACTCAACTCCCATCTAGAAATTGAAAGTCTTAGAGAGTGAATTAAAATTCAATGTCTTCATCCGATTTGTATCTCTATGTCTCTAATTTATTGAGGAACAATAATCATCTCATTTGAAGCTCGAAAGTTTAAGATACCATAAAATACAGATATATGTTCTATAAAATATCCAATTCATGCTCTTCCAAATTGATACCCTTATTTTGATTCAATCAATATTTTTTTTATCAGTACAAAAAGCTATAAAGTTTTTTTGAGAGATAGGGGAATGAGTTAGGAATCCATTGGTTTTTTTTTAGAGATAGAGGAATGTGTTAGGAATCCATTGGTTCCAAAATCAGATCATTTGGAGGTTGGATGAAAAAGTTATGGTCAAAAGATTTGAACATGTTCAGGATTGGATGGGAGAACTGCGAGTCGTGATCCTCACGGGCGCGGCCACTTACACGACTGTCCGTAGAGTGGCGATCATGACTTGTCATGATCGTGACTTCTTCCTTCTTTCTTTTCTTTTTCCTACTTGTTTTGGTGAAAAGGGCATAACTTTCACTAGAGATATCGGATTGAGGTCATTAAAAGACGATTTCTAAGAGGACTTTTAGACCTACAAATTCCATTAAGCTTCCAAAAAGATATTTTGCCTCCAAAAGGGTTAAAATTTCAAAATCAAAGTAATTGTCCCGAATTTTCATCCTATGCAACATCAAAAACTTCTAATAATCATATCTCTTAACTCCAATGTCCAAAAATTTAATACTATATAGCATTGGCAAGCTAGAAAGATAAGATATAACTTTCATAAGATAACTTTGTGTAATTTAGCCTAGATTAGTACAGTTTTCCCCTGAAGTTAGAATACAAATTTTACCCTTATGAAAGACTTAAAAATTGTCCCAAATTTGCTTTCTCGAATGCAACATCATTCATAGCAATTCAACTACCAATTGTTATTTCATTGAACTCTTTAATCTCTACTCAGTTGATTCGTCAACTACATCCAATTCTTATCATCCACAAAATCCTATCTTTCATTTCCATAACATCTCACTTATAAGTAACAATAATTCATGTTCAAAGTTAATCAACTCAAATGGATAACTTCTTCAAGTATATCTAATTTCAACTTACATCATCCATACATAATTCATATTTCATTATCAACAAAAATAGGAGTTTACAAAGCTTTAATGGCATTCCAAGCCACATTACATCATCATTATCAAAATCCAAAATACAAGAGATATCAAAACCAATAATTCTCAAAATATGTCTAAAGTCCTGCTTTTACAAAATCTAACTTAATTTATAAAAAAACATTACAAAAATAAAATGATGCCTCAACTCTTAGTTACTTGATCTCATTTTCTTCACCTGAAGAAGGGATGAAAAAGGGGTGAGCTTGAAAGCTTGTGGGTGTAGGAAAATCCCGGGAGGAACATCACATGTTCCAGCAGCGGAAACAAAAATTTTTGGTCCCGGGACCTTCCCGAAAACCCAAGATCCCGGTGTCGGTATGAAAACTCAAACCTGAATAGTCAATAGAGACTATCTCTAAAGGTATCCACGCAGAGATCAGAAAACCTAACCGAGTCAAACCCTTTTGACCCGAGAATAGCTAGAACAGAATAAGAGCTGCTAGACCCTACCTCTGTCCTGGAGAGCTTGAGAATAACGTTGGAACCACTTGCTTGGAGAAGAGAAAATCAATGGTGCTTGATGAAAGAAGACTTGAAAAACTCTTTTTAACTTCAAAGCTTAACCTTTAAGCTTTCTTCCTCTTCTTCTTGTCAAAACCGTCGACCATCACCATTCCATGAGCCTCCTTATGTTTATTTTTAACCTTTAAAAATCCTTCCATAAGCTTATGACAAATGGATGATAAATGGCCTTTCATTTCTTTAAAGGATTAAAGTAATAAAGCTTTGACTTTTCAAAGCTTATCTCTTCTCCTCTCCCATTTCCAACGAAAACACATATATATATATATATAATTAATTAATTACTTAATTAATTAACATATATATATAATTACTAAGAGGTCCAACAAGCTGGGGTGGTCCTACGGCCTACCGCCCCTAAGATAAAAAATCACCGAAACCTTTCTTAGCAATATTGATGTCGCGATCTCATGGGACATATCCCAATCCCATTGGGATCCATTTAATCTAATGCTCTCCATAATTGGAACTCGTCCAATTACTATTTTACTTGATTCTCCAAACACTCTTAAGCGTGTGACCTTTAGGTTCCGGTTATGTTGGCCACTTAGATTAACAATTAATCCGAGCAAGTCATGAGCGGTATCTAGCAACACATCATGACCCCAATTGACCGGAAAGTAATCGGTTTGATGAATTCATCACGAACCGGATCACGAACCCTTCCATAACAATTCTTGTGCAATTCGTCCTTTCATCATCCTATACCCCACTTGGTTATGAGTATGGCTAATATGTCAACTCTTACTAGACTAAGTCTAGCCCAAGTGAAATCGGTTCGTCGAGGACTCATTACTTTATATGTCCATGAAGACACTCTTCATGACATAGTCATGCTCTGGCCAGAGACTTAAAGTAATGATCCTGACAAGAGGCCAGGGTATCTCTTCTATTTTCACAGAAGTGATGAATCCTTTATTGGCTACTCAACCTTCGAATACCTCAAACTATACCCAAGCACCACCCTATGAGTAATCTCTGGAAGGCCACAAGGAATGGAGTCAAAATGCAGGATCAAGATTCAAGATATCCTCGAGTACCTCAAGTCTAAGGATACTTGCACCATTGCTATGATGAGATTATCAACGACATAAATCCATGTGATGATCTCATGGCAGTCATCCAATGAACTTACTACCACTAGTAAGCATCCATATGTCAACTCTAAATATCTCATATTTACGGCTTCGAGATCCACCGCTTGATCCAATCAAGGAGTATGACATATGCTAGTGCGTGCGGATTAATGATGTCCGGTCTCATTAATCCTATGACTAGGAGAATTTAGATATCTTGACATAATTGCACATGATAGGAATCTCGTGATTATGATCACATCATAATTTCCTTCATGCTATGTCATATATCATGGACTTCATTAATTTGATTAAAGATCAATATCAATTCATAACAAAATGAATATCAAATAAATGAAACATGCCTTTCTTTATTTATTCATAAAGTGCGTACATGACTATGAACAAAAAGCGCTAAAGGGATTGCCTTTTAGGCACTACTCTAACAAATCTCCCACTTAACCTAAAGCCAATCGCCTTGGTATCTAATACCATAAGCGAGTACATGAGAATCAAAATTCTTACGTGACAATGGCCCGTCAACGGATCAAGCAATGTTACGCTCTCAGGAATCCTCTCGATCGCGACATCACCTCTAGCAATGATCTCTCGAATCGATGATATCTGCGAGTGCGTGTTTAGATCGTTGGTGAGACCTGGTTCTTTTGCTCGAGCAATAGCCCCATTGTTGTGACAATACAAGCGTATGGGTCCATCACACTAGGAACCACACCAAGTTGAAATGAACTTCGATCCAACGACTTTTCACGCCTCGATGCAAAGAATGTACTCGCCTCGGTCGTCGAATCGTGATCGTCTCTTATTTGGAACTCTTCCAATCGACCGCCGCCGCTTAGCGTGAAAACATAACCGACCGGGATCCGAGTCATCCTTGTCGATTGGAAACTCGCATCCAGATGCTCGCTCATTTGAGATTTCCATCTCCATATATCAAGAAAACATCCTTAGTCCTTCGCAAGTACTTGAGGATATTCTTGATACCACCCAAAGGACCCTCACCAGATCCGATTGGTATCTCGCCGTGACACTCGAGCATACGATACATCGGGCCTCGTACATAACATAGCATACATGATCGATCCTCCTTCGCAAGTACTTGAGGATATTCTTGACAGCCACCCAGTGACCCTCACCAGGATCCGATTGGTATCTGCTCGTGACACTCAGAGCATACGATACATCGGGCCTCGTACATAACATAGCATACATGATCGATCCTATCGCAGATGCATACGGATCCGATCCATGCGAATCCTCTCATCTTGTGTCTTAGGACACATAGATTTAGAGTGTTATCCCATGAGTAATGGGAAGAAACCCTCTCTTGGATTGCTCCATGCTAAACTTCTTTAGCATCTTGTCTATGTACGATGATTGTGAAAGACCAAGCAACTTCTTTGATCTATCTCTATAGATCTTTATCCCAAGGATATAAGTTGCTTCACCAAGGTCTTTCATCGCAAATCGCTTGGACAACCAAATTTTAAGCGATTGAAGATTGAGACATCGCTTCCTAGTAATAATATGTCATCCACATATAGCACAAGGAAAACGATTGCATTCCCATTAACCTTTTTGTACACACAATACTCATCCGGATTTTGAGAAAAACCAAACTCTTTGATTGACTCATCAAAACGGATGTTCCAACTCCTGGATGCTTGCTTCAATCCATAGATGGATTTCTGAAGCTTACATACCTTTTCGCCATCACTGGAAGTGAAGCCCTCTGGTTGTGTCATGTACACATCCTCGGCCAGATTTCCGTTAAGGAAAGCTGTCTTCACATCCATTTGCCATATCTCATAATCATAATGAGCGGTAATGGCTAGGAGTATCCGAATGGATTTAAGCATTGCTACAGGGCTGAAGGTCTCGTCATAGTCAACTCCTTGTCTTTGACAAAATCCTTTGGCCACGAGCCTTGCTTTGTAGGTAATCACATTACCATCCATGTCGGTTTTCTTCTTGAAAACCCATTTGCACCCTATAGGTTTTATCCCTTCAGGTGCATGTGCATCAACCAAAGTCCATACTTGGTTTATGTACATGGAATCCATTTCGTCTTTCATGGCACAAAGCCATTTTTCAGACTTTGAACTTTTCAGAACCTCTTCATAGGTAGCAGGCTCATCATCTTCTATGAGCAATACGTCATTCTGCTTACTTACGAAATCCATATCTCTAAGAACAGGCGCATCCTACTTGACCTACTTAACTTTGTGTGTCACGAAGGTTGAATGTTACTACATCCGAATGAGTGACAGCTTGAGTTCAGGCGGTTGATGCATGCTTGTTTGAGCATCTTGAACTTCTTCAAGTTCAACTTTGCTCCCACCGCCTTCTTGTAAAAGAAACTCTTTTCTAAAGACAGCATGCCTGAAACAAACACCTTTTGTTCCTCAAAGATGGTAAAATTGATATCCTTTGGTCTCTTTAGGATATCCTACAAACAAACACTTGTCAGACTTTGCTTCAAGCTTATCTGACTGAATCCGCTTCACGTAAGCAGGACAACCCCATACTTTAAGATGAGAAAGATAAGGTTTTCTGTTAGTCCACATCTCATATGGAGTAACATCAACTGTCTTAGAGGGAACTCTGTTTAACAAGTAAACAGCTGTCTCTAGCGCATATCCCCAAAACGATTTTGGTAACTTTGCGAAACCCATCATTGATCGTACCATGTCCAACAAGGTTCGATTTCTCCTTTCAGCCACACCATTGTGCTGCGGCGTGTAAGGAGAAGTCCACTGAGATAAAATGCCATTATCTCTGAGATAATCCTGAAACTGTTGGTCTAAGTATTCTCCACCACGATCGGATCGTAATGCCTTGATACTTTTACCAAGCTGGTTTTCTACTTCATTTCAATTGTTTGAACTTTTCAAGCGCTTGATTTGTATCTCATCGATACAAGTACCCATATCGTGAATAATCATCGATAAAGGTAATGAAGTAACGACAACCACTTCGCATAGATGGACATCGGACCGCATACATCCAATGTATTAGGTCTAATATTCCAATCGCCGCTCACCCTTTCCCTTGAAGGGTAACTTAGTCATCTTGCCTAATAAACAAGATTCGCATGTGTCATATGATTCATAATCAAATGACCCTAAACTACCACTCTTGTGGAGTTTAGCGATGCGTGTCTCATTTATATGGCCAAGTCGACAATGCCATAAGTAAGTTGACTTTAGATTATCTCTTTTATGCCGTTTGGTGTCATTGACATTTAAAATTGGATTAGACATATCTAATATGTAAATACCATTGCACAATGTACCAGTTCCATAAAGCATTCCATTAGAATTAATAAAACAACCATTGCTACTAAAATTCATATGGAATCCAGCTCTATTTAGACAAGAAACAGACAATATATTCTTTGTCAAAACGGGTACAAAATAACAATCATCCAATTCCAAAGACAAGACCGGTAGGAGATACAAAACATAGGTTCCTACGGCTAATGCAAAGAACTCTTGCTCCATTTCCAACACGCAGTCTACTTCTCCCTTCATGAGGTTGCCCATCGTCCCACGAGGCCCCGTGATATCATTACATATGTGAGCCACAACTAGTATCAAATACCCGGATGTTGTGATCGAGAATAAAGATTAACTTCAATGACATACAAACTCAAGTAGTCGAGGCATCTGATGCCTTCTTCTGCTTCAGCGACTCCAGATAGACTTTGCAATTGCGCCTCCAATGGCCATCTTTACCGCAATGGAAGCAAGTTCCTTTTGGGGCAGCTTCTTTGGTCTTCTTCTTGATGGCGCTTCCCTTTGGTTTCTTAGCCTTCTTCTTCTTTGGGTTCTTTTTCTTCTTTGAACCTGAAGAAGAAGAAGCTACTACCAGCACTTGCTTACTATCATTCTTGATAGTTCTTTCACTGCTCTTGAAAGATTGATCACTCGGTATTGTAGTGGATATTTGGTTCATCCGATAGTTTAGCACGAACTGTGCATAACTGTCGGACAATCCAACGAGAATTAAGTCTATACTTAATTCATGATCCATTGCAAAACCTAAGACGGCCAATCTCTCAATATAGCCATTCATCTTCGTATGCACTGCACAGCAGATGTCCCTGGAGCCATCTTGGTGGTGAAGAGAAGCCTTGAGGTCTCGAACCTTTCGGACCGGGCTTGCTCGTCAAACGGCTCCATAAGATGAAAACTATTGTGTGAGCATCCATGGACTCGTGCTGCTTCTGCAGCTCAGGTGACATCGACGCAAGCATAATGCAAGTCGCCATGTCACTGTCCTTAAGATGCTTACTATATGCCTTCTGATCATCATCAGAAGCATCGACAAAGCAGTGCATCCGAAGCGGAAAATCTAGGATATATCCTAGACCTTCAGATCTGAGAACGATTCTCAGGTTCCTTAACCAATCAAGAAAATTCGGTCCAGTTAGCTTGTTTGACTCCATTAGCGAGCGAAGGTTCACACTTGACGACATTTTCAAACAACCTACACGAATAGAGAGGAAGAATGTTAGAATAGGAATAGCTGCATAATCATAAGGACTTGAATGATATGCAAAAGCGCTCCCACTAGTTTCATAGAATCCATAACCCTCATTACTGAATCCAAAGAAACAAAATGACATTATGTCTAGTGGGTTGATATCCGATATTACTAAGAATGACCTTGGATTTGTCCAACAAGCCACAAGTTAGGTCAATCGGTAGGTATCGGTCATACCAATTGCATCATCGATAACCAACATTGAGAATGACCTAGGATTTGTCCAACAAGCCACCTTATGTCTCGGGAGGTATCAGATATACCAATTACATCTTAGACACAACTATCAATCAGTGCTATCAACTTGTTGATGTATGCACTTACATTGGGTATCAACTCTTTGATGCGCATACATCCGATGTATGCTACCCAATTTCGCCTCTGTCCACGTTGACCTTGAGTTTGCTCAACAAACCAACGCTTCTAGTGAAAACCAACCCATTAATCCGAAAATCATATTTTCATGGTTCGAACATATCCGTATAGAGTGAGCTTGAGTTTGCTCAACAACCCAACCCTATAAGAACTCTGGTTCTTACCATATTAATGGAAGGCGTTAGTTTTCATATACCGAGGAGGGATTTGGAAACTCTAGACTCCAAGCTGAAGGATCATAGTCACGAAAACTATATGGAATGATTTAGGTTATTTCATCAATCACATTGAATCAATCCTTATAATCATCCATCATCCAACCTAAGCATGCCACAAGTCGACTTTCATCAAATGCAAGTCGACTTATTGCATCTGCCGACACAAGTCGACTTGTTTGACACAAGTCGACTTATTTCACTGCCCATGTATAAGTCCACTTACAAGAAGCTACAAGTGGGCTTATATCGAAATCTTGAACAAGTCGACTTATTCTATACCTAAGTCGACTTATCCAAAAACCTTGAACAAGTCGACTTATTCCATATACAAGTCGACTTATTCAGGGAATTTTGCTAAAATCTCTAATCGGCTAATTCCTCAATCAATGCAATTCCAATTCTCAATACCATCATAACTAAGGTAATATCTGTAAATTGATGCCTCAATGAACACTTCATTGATTCATGAATGCCTTAAATAGTCAAACTATATGAAAAGCTTGAAATGAGTCAAAACTCATAAATATCCAAATAATTTAGGAACACCCAAATTCTCACCCTAAGCATCTCAAGCTAGTGCATACACTCTCAAAACTACTCCGGCACTTGTCACAAAAATTGTGACGGCCAAAACAAGCAAGAAAATGAAATGTACCAACGAGACACTAATGTGAACAATTCGGCATTCAAAACTTCTTGGAAAAGCAACTTCAAGCAATTCACTTTGGCAATCATACCACATCAAGATAACACATTTTTAATCACATTAAAAATGTTGAAGGCATTGGAACTGAAAAAGCAAGCTCAATCAAGCCAAGAAAAACAGTCCCAACAATTTTCACCAAAACTGTCCAGTTCTGTACATTGCTTGAAATGATCAATGAAAAAATTTCAATAAATTCTGAGAAAATTATATAGGTTACTACATTTCAGAACATGCTACCTGAATGTTTTCAGGATTTTAGGCCATCAAAAACTCAGTCAACCAAAATAACAAAACCGATTAAAATTCTGTGTTCATCAACACAGCAATTCCCAACAGCATAGAATAAAATCGAAAATAAATATCCAATCACCTTGAAATCCAATTTCCATGCTCACAGACATTCACCAACATCTTAGAGACATGTAGGTGAAGGAAAATTCAGAAAACGATTTTTCTAGAATTTATTCTTGATTTTATACTACTGCCAGTTCACAGAATCGTTTCAAAAACAGCATCTGTAAGCTTAGGAAAATAATTAGTAAAACTTTATCTAATCAAATCAATAAATTCTGAAAATTCATAGACATATTCTCTAACATGTTATGAACATTCCTGGGCAGAAAAATTTCGAAAACCCTATCTCTATAGCAATTCGAAATCTGAACAGAAAACATGCTTCAACATCACAAGCAATTAGGGTTTATGATCTAGCTTCAGTTAAAGCTTCATACACAACACCAGACGCTCTGATACCACTGTAGGAAAATCCCGAGAGGAACATCACATGTTCCAGCAGCGGAAACAAAAATTTTTGGTCCCGGGACCTTCCCGAAAACCCAGAATCCCGGTGTCGGTATGAAAACTCAAACCTGAATAGCCAATAGAGACTATCTCTAAAGGTATCCACGAGAGAGATCGAAAACCTAACCGAGTCAAACCCTTTTGACCCGGGAATAGCTAGAACAGAATAAGAGCTGCTAGACCCTACCTCTGTCCTGGAGAGCTTGAGAATAACGTTGGAACCACTTGCTTGGAGAAGAGAAAATCGATGGTGCTTGATGAAAGAAGACTTGAAAAACTCTTTTCAACTTCAAAGCTTAACCTTTAAGCTTTCTTCCTCTTCTTCTTGTCAAAACCGTCGACCATCACCATTCCATGAGCCTCCTTATGTTTATTTTTAACCTTTAAAAATCCTTCCATAAGCTTATGACAAATGGATGATAAATGGCCTTTCATTTCTTTAAAGGATTAAAGTAATAAAGCTTTGACTTTTTCAAAGCTTATCTCTTCTCCCTCTCCCATTTCCAACGAAAACACATATATATATATATATATATAATTAATTAATTACTTAATTAATTAACATATATATATAATTACTAAGAGGTCCAGTCAAACTGGGGTCGGTCCTACCGGCCTACCGGCCCCCGGTACTGAAAAATTACCGGAAACCTTTCTTAGCAATATTGATGTCGCGATCTCATCGGGACATATCCCAATCCCATTGGGATCCATTTAATCCTAATGCTCTCCATAATTGGAACTCTGTCCAATTACTATTTTACGGATTCTCTGAAACACTCTTAAGCGTGTGACCCTTTAGGTTCCCGGTTATGTTGGCCACTTAGATTAACAATTAATCTGAGCAAGTCATGAGCGGTATCTAGCAACACATCACGACCCCAATTGACGGAAAGTAATCGGTTTGATGAATTCATCACGAACGGATCACGAAC
Organism: Erythroxylum novogranatense; assembly: GCA_029891385.1. Lineage (NCBI taxonomy): Eukaryota > Viridiplantae > Streptophyta > Magnoliopsida > Malpighiales > Erythroxylaceae > Erythroxylum > Erythroxylum novogranatense. Next base: position 90,534,577 of record CM057225.1, on the reverse strand, counting down.
CCTTCCATGACAATTCTTGTGCAATTAGTCCTTTCATCATCCTATACCCCACTTGGTTATGAGTATGGCTAATATGTCAACTCTTACTAGACTAAGTCTAGCCCAGTGAAATCGGTTCTGTCGAGGACTCATTACTTTATATGTCCATGAAGACACTCTTCATGACATAGTCATGCTCTGGCCAGAGACTTAAAGTAATGATCCTGACAAGAGGCCAGGGTATCTCTTTTGTTTTCACAGAAGTGATGAATCCTTTATTGGCTACTCAATTACTTTCGAATACCTCAAGCTGCACCCAAGCACCACCCTATGAGTAACCTCCGGAAGGCCACAAGGAATGGAGTCAAAATACAGGATCAGTATCCAAGATATCCTTGAGTACCTCAAGTCTAAGGATACTTGCACCATTGCTATGATGAGATTATCACTTACATAAATCCATGTGATGATCTCATGACAGGTCATCCAATGAACTTACTACCACTAGTAAGCATCCATATGTCAACTCTAAATATCTCATATTTACAGTTTCGAGATCCACCGCTGATCCAATCAAGGAGTATGACATATCTTAGTCGTGCGGATTAATGATGTCCAGTCTCATTAATCCTATGACTAGGGAGAATTTAGATACTGACATAATTGCACATGATAGGAATCTCAGGATTATGATCACATCATAATTTCCTTCATGCTATGTCATATATCATGGACTTCATTAATTTGATTAAAGATCAATATCAATTCATAACAAAATGAATATCCAATAAATGAAACATGTCTTTCTTTATTTATTCATAAAGTCTGTACATGACTATGAACAAAAAGCGCTAAAGGGGATTGCCTTTAGGGCACTACTCTAACAGTGGGTAACAAGTTTATAACAGAGAAATAACCAAAACCGTTAAAATGTTCATTTGTCAATACAAAGTTCTAATTAAATTCATAAAAGTATCATTCTCAAATTCATAACCAAAATTCAAAAACTACAAATCATGAATGCATCAAACTTGTTAACATCTCATAAGCACATAAACACATTAGAATGGTTTGGGTATATCAATAAACATTATGAACTATACATTTCCATATAATGGTCCTATGTAGTCCTAAACTTGGCGTACTATCGCAATCCCACATAGTAGTTTTGCGTAGACATAAACTTGAGGGAGTTCATAAAGGAGCTCCGTACTACTAGCAGGCAGGCAGGAGAAGCCTTTAACTTGGTCAATGTGCACGTGACATACTTGAATGAACTATACCAAACCCACATAACATTTAATTCATAAATTGAAAATCGTTTTCCCAAATGAAACATTTTGGAATCTTGTTTTTCATGAACATGAGATATTTCGAAAATCATTTCCGAAAACATGGTTTCATAAACATGTTATATTTTTTTTAATCATTTTCAAAGTCTTTTCATAAATCATCAACATAATTCATATATCAAACATATAGAATGTAACATCCCGTTACTGTTAGTGAGGATATTTTGGTAATTGGAACAGACTGATAGGTTTCATTGCATTCACTGATTGAGCATGTTACTAGCCTCTAATTATAGAGGAACAGGTTTACTGCATATGCATTTATTCATAGGAAAATACATTCATGATTTTCCGGACTTAATTATAGTATGGTATTTGGACCTGATTTGGATTGGGATTAAATGAGAAATTAGGAATAATTGGGTTCAAATGACTGATTTGGGATAGTTTTAGTGTAATTGGTAATTTATAGTGGTTTATAGGAGATTTTCGGGAAATTCGGGAGAAAATGCCCGGATTAGAAATATTTGGGTGATGATGATTGATCAGATATTCTCGAAAGAACTGTCCAATGGCAATGGCAAAATTAGAATTTTGTTGATAGGAAATAAATACGTTGAGCCATTGAAATTTAGAGACTGAAATTTGGACTGAATTGGAGACTTAGGTCAATAAATAGATGGGTTTGAAATTTGGGGGAAAATTTTCTAAGGCATTGTCGAATTCCTCTTTGCCTCTACGGTGACTTCGATTTTCTTCCAACGGTGAGATCCTTTGATTCTTCCCTTATGGTTCCCTCCTAGTATGGTAGGCTAACTTGTTTACTATTATTGATGAAGGATTGAGAGGCTTTAGAGGGGAGTAATCGTTGATTGGAGGATTTTAGGGTTTCCGGTGGATTTTGAGGGATCTGTAGATTTGAGCTTGATTGGTAAGTTTTAATGGCATTAATGTTGTTATTAATGGTTTCTACTACATGTATGGCATTTATTATGGTTTATATTTTGGTTTATTGGGTGTAGACCTTCGATTGAGGTAATTCCAGATTCGTTATGAACTAGGAAAAGAGGTCTACAATTGAGGATAATTATGGGAATTTGAATTGATTTAAATGACATTGATTTATAGGGAATTGCTATAGGGAATATGAATTGAGGAAATTAAACTGAATGTTAGGACTGGATTAATTATTGTCGATCAATGGAATGAAGAGTTAGAATTGGACACAGGATGTCAAATTGGGTATTAGTACCAGAAATCGTGAACATGCATTGTATATCATTTCACTGAGACATACGCATTACGGAACTGCCTAATTGAGCATCTAGTAATGTTATTGTATTTTTTTACTGTTATAGAGGTGCCTTTGGATCGTCGTTCCACGGATATTGCTGGAACTTCCAGGCAGTAGCTCGGAAGTTACAGGTGAGTAACCTAGTTGGTTTCTCAAATTCCTGATTGCTTATATGCTCTGTATGATTACTGGTGTGTTAGGATCGAATTGCATGCTTTTACTATACTGGACTGGATCACTGTATGATACTGGGAACTGATATTCTGGGCTTTTATAGCTATACCACTGAACACTGTATTGCATGCATAAATGCATGATCAGATAATGGATGTGTCCCAAGTTGTTAATATCACTGAAAAGAGCCTCGAGCTCTCACACTGTACTGACAGGACCCAGCCCGAGGGGAGAAATCCCTGACGCGTCCCCACTATTTACTAACTGAGCACTTGGGCACAACACTGAATAACTGGAAAAGAGTCACATGTGCATTGCATTCGCATGAATTACTGTTCTGTGACAATTACTGATTACGTGATAGCATGATTTACTGTAAGTTGTTACATGTTACTGTAAATTGTTCTGTAATGCTGCAAATTGTTATACTATACCGATAATTGAATATTCTTTATAAGATATCGTAAACGGTTATATGATACTGCTAATGGAATAATACTGTATTATACTGTACGTCGGGTGCGTAATGCATGATTTGAGTGAACCATCGATGATGGTTTCTCACTGAGTTCGCAAACTCACACAAAATTGCAACCTATTTTTTCAGGATCGATAAAGTAGACCCCTAGCTCCGGAGATAGCCTTTTCCTGCCATGTGAGTGTGCTGGCAAGAGGAGCGATGGATCATAGGTCGGTCAGCTGGGACGGTTTCTTTTGAGGATGACTTAGGATAGATGCTTGTATCAGTTTCCTTTTTTGGTTTTGTACAGGGGACTGATAGACTTGTCTATTCTGTTAATGGATGATTGTGCGGATGATTATTTTGGATTATTAAATTTACCGATTTACATTATGTTGTGGTTTAATTTACTGTGATGCCATATGGATTATTAGTGAAATTTTCTGGTAGTGCGTCTTTATCGTGGGATACGTGTCGGAGTGACCTTCGGGCGCCCCGATATGTACCCTACGGTGAGGGGGCCCTACATTAAGTGGTATCAGAGCATATTTTGGCATCTTTTGGGCATAGTGTATTATTAGGCTGGAATCACTGTAAGAATAGCAGAACTGATTGGAATTTCTTGTCTGTTACAAGTCATCCGTATTGGGAGATCGAGTTGAGTTACCAGCTGACCTGGAATCGGTAGGAGCTAATAGAGAGTCTCCGATGCCTCTTTCAGAGGAGTTGCCTCCTTGAGTTCCTGTGAGACGGGAACGGCGATATGATCGACTGCACAAGCAGGGGCGGTTGATTTCTATGGTAGTACCGACCCTGTGGAGGCTGAGGGATGGCTTGAGAGGACTGAGAGAGTCCTCGATCAAATGGACTGTAACCCGGATGAGCGATTTGACTATGCAGTGTCTCTTCTTCAGGGCCCAGCATATCAGTAGTGGAAGATTGTTCCGGCAGCGTTACCACCCTCGTGACATCGACTTGGGATAATTTTCTGAGGGCCTTCCGGGACAATTACATGCCCAAGGTCTATCTGAAAATGAAGTTACAAAAGTTCTTAGAATTGAGACAGGGGCAGATGGCGGTAGCCAATTATGAAGTGCGGTTCAACGAGTTGATGAGTTATGCTTCGACATTGGTTGCTACTGAGGCTGACAGGTGTCAGCGTTTTGAGGGCGGACACAATCTAGAGATCCGTACCCGACTAGCCAGATCCGATATGGGTAATTTCATTGAGCTTAGGGCTGCTGCAGTACGGATCGAGCAGCTACTGAGAGAGAGTCTGGCTGAGACTGGTTAGGGCACCAAGAATTAGTGACCCAGCGATAGCCCGGACAGTGCGAGTAGAGGATGCAATAAGCGCCATAGCAGGCCCTTCAGGTCCGCAGGAGGGGCTAGGCAGACTGATCTTGAGCAGAAAGGTAGTTTTGTACAGACTGGTAGTGATGGCGGCAATGCCAGAGGTTCAGGGCAGTCTGTTTCTTTATGTGAGCATTGTGGCAAGAGGCACAGTGGAGAGTGTCGATGGCTATCTGGAGCTTGTTTGAGGTGTGATTCGATGGACCACCTGGTAAGGAACTGCCCAGAGCCCTTGGGAGCCTAGTCTACTATGACTGGAAGGATTGGTAGCAATACCACAGTGCAGCAGAGCCGTGGTGGTGGATCCGAATGGAGAGGCCGAGGCCGAGCAGAGGGGTTAGCAAAGAGGTCAGGGGATCTGAGCAGCAGATGATGACCTCGTGCCGTGGTTTATGCCATGACTCGAAGGGAGGCTCGTGGTCCCCGGATGTTGTGGTATGTTTTGATTCCTAGTTGAAGCATATGCATTGTTGGATCTTGGATCCACTTATTCTTTTATTGCACCGCATTTCACATGTAGACTGCATGGGGATAGACAGAGGTTACAGTATGGGTTAGAGAAGAGTACACCTTTAGGTAGTACGACTGTATTGTGAGTCCTGATTCTAGTGCAGACTCTAGTGTAGAGGAACTTGAAGCAGAAGATTTTTTTTTCAAATGGGGTTAGATTGGATAGTGACTGTGATCATTAAAGATAGATTAAGTGCTTGTGGAGAGTGAAGAGAAATAGTGGGCATAGTTAAGGAATTCCATAGTATCAAAGTTTCGTAAAAGTGAACTTTTCTGAACAATTAATTGTGGATGGATTAGTGTGTAGTTATGGCTCGTGTGGAGACTTAATGATGAGGGAGGTATTGAAATAATGCAAGATTGCGAGGGATTTGTATATTCGAGAATTGGAGTTCTTTAGAACTAGCGTTATACTGGATACGTCCAAAAATTGTTAAAGACTTTTAGGCTTAGCTCTGTGATAAAGTGACTGAGTGACGACGTATGAATTATTTGACTGATAAAAGTAAAAGAGAAATCTTGATTCGAGTATCGATTATGTCGTTTTAAAGTTGGAGATTTTATAATACTCACCGACGTGACCCAGTAAAGGTTAAGATGCGATCTGTCGAAATAGTGTAAAGTGGGTTCTATGTGCATAGGGGCTAGCATAATCTTTTAGACTGCATTATGATTGATGACTGGAATCTATTTTGTGGGACGTTGTTCTAAAAACGTGGAGATATCATTCGGACAGAAACATTTCAGATATAGTCATGAATATACGAATTGATAGCGATTGAGATATTAGTAAATTTGAAAGAATTAAAAAGGGTTATGTGCTGAATGGAAAATGCAATGGAAAAGGATCTTGATTTGGGCGTTACGGCTATTAACCCTAGTGTAATGCCGAGTGTGACTGTCGATCTATCAAAGAGGTCGTTATCCCTATAATAGCATGATCAGGGCCTGAACATAGTCAAAGACTATGATCGATTTAAGTTAAAGATGATTCTGATCTACAAAGTGTTTATGGACTGGATTAAGAAACAGTGTTAAGGTCTGATAAACGTATTTTGGTATCGAATGTGAGAAATTGTGCATAATTATGAGGAAATGAGTAAGAATCAGAATAGATAAGAGCGGATTAATTCCCTGTCTTCCTGATCAATTGTATGTGAAATTTCGAGGATGAAATTTTTATTAGGTGGGGTGAATTGTAACATCCTATTACTGTTAGCGAGGATATTTTGGTAATTGGAACAGACTGATAGGTTTCATTGCATTCACTGATTGAGCATGTTACTGGCCTCTAATTATAGAGGAACAAGTTTACTGCATATGCATTTATTCATAGGAACATGCATTCATGATTTTCCGGTACTTAATTATGAGTATGAACTGACTGGACTGACTGGATTGGGATTAAATGAGAAATTAGGAATAATTAGGTTCAAATGACTGATTTGGGATAGTTTTAGTGTAATTGGTAATTTATAGTGGTTTATATGAGATTTTCAGGAAATTCGGGAGAAAATGCCCGGATCGGAAATATTTGGGTGATCGATGATTGATCAGATATTCTCGAAAGAAGCGTCTAATGGCAATGGCAAAATTAGAATTTTGTTGATAGGAAATAAATCGTTGAGCCATTGAAATTTAGAGAGGTGAAATTTGGACTGAATTGGAGACTTAGGTCTATAAATAGATAGGTTTGAAATTTGGGGAAAATTTTCAAGGCATTGTCAATTCCTCTTTCCCTCTACGGTGACTTCGATTTTCTTCCAACGGTGAGATCCTTTGATTCTTCCCTTATGGTTCCCTCCTAGTATGCTAGGCTAACTTGTTTACTATTATTGATGAAGGATTGAGAGGCTTTAGAGGGGAGTAATCGTTGATTGGAGGATTTTAGGGTTTCCGGTGGATTTTGAGGGATTTGTAGATTTGAGCTTGATTGGTAAGTTTTAATGGCATTAATGTTGTTATTAATGGTTTCTACTACATGTATGGCATTTATTATGGTTTATATTTTGGTTTATTGGGTGTAGACCTCCGACTGAGGTAATTCCAGATTCGTTATGAACTAGGAAAAGATGTCTACAATTGAGGATAATTATGGGAATTTGAATTGATTTAAATGACATTGATTTATAGGGAATTGCTAAAGGGAATATGAATTGAGGAAATTAAACTGAATGTTAGGAATGGATTAATTATTGTCGATCAATGGAATGAAGAGTTAGAATTGGACACAGGATGTCAAATTGGGTATTAGTACTGGAAATCGTGAACATGCATTGTATATCATTTCACTGAGACATACGCATTACGGAACTGCCTAATTGAGCATCTAGTAATGCGATTGTATTTTTTTACTGTTATAGAGGCACCGTTGGATCGTCGTTCCACGGACATTCTTGGAACTTCGAGCATGCTTCGGAGATTCTGGTGTGAGTAACCTAGTTGGTTTCTCAAATTCCTGGTTGCTTATATGCTCTGTATGATTGCTGGTGTGTTAGGATCGAATTGCATGCTTTTCTTTGTCTTTGGATGGATCACTATATGATACTGGGAACTGATATACTGGGCTTTTATAGCTATACCACTGAACACTGCATTGCATGCATAAATGCATGATCAGATAATGGATGTGTCCCAAGTTGCTAATATCAATGAAAAGAGCCTCGAGCTCTCACACTGTACTGACCGGGCCCAGCCCGAGGGGAGAAATCCCTGACGCGTCCCCACTGTTTACTCACTGAGCACTTGGGAACAACACTGAATAACTGGAAAAGAGTCACATGTGCATTGCATTCGCATGAATTACTGTTCTGTGACAATTACTGATTACGTGATAGCATGATTTACTGTATGTTGTTACATGTTACTGTAAATTGTTCTGTAATGCTGCAAATTGTTATACTATACCGATAATTGAATGTTCTTTATAAAGATATCGTAAACGGTTATATGATCCGCTAATGGAATAATCTTGTATTATCTTGTACTCAAAGTGCGTAATGCATGATTTGAGTGAACCATCGATGATGGTTTCTCACTGAGTTCGCAAACTCACACAAAATTGCAACCTATTTTTCAGGATCGATAAAGTAGACCCCTAGCTCCGGAGATAGCCTTTTCCTGCCATACGAGTGTGCTGGCAAGAGGAGCGATGGATCACAGGTCGGTCAGCTGGGACGGTTTCTTTTGAGGATGACTTAGGATAGATGCTTGTATCAGTTTCCTTTTTGGTTTTGTACAGGGGACTGATAGACTTGTCTATTCTGTTAATGGATGATTGTACCAGATGATTATTTTGGATTATTAAATTTTACTGATTTCTGTTATGTTGTGGTTTAATTTACTGCGATGCCATATGGATTATTAGTGAAATTTTCTGGTAGTGTGTCTTTATCATGGGATACGAGTCGGAGTGACCTTCGGGGGCCCCCCGATATGTACCCTACGGTGAGGGGGCCCTACATTAAGTGGTATCAGAGCATAGTTTGGCATCTTTTGGGCATAGTGTATTATTAGGCTGGAATCACTGTAAGAATAGCAGAACTGATTGGAATTTCTTGTCTGTTACAGGTCATCCGTATTGGGAGATCGAGTTGAGTTACCAGCTGACCTGGAATCGGTAGGAGCTAATAGAGAGTCTCCGATGCCTCTTTCAGAGGAGTTGCCTCCTTGAGTTCCTGTGAGACGGGAACGGCGATATGATCGACTGCACAAGCAGGGGGCGGTTGATTTCTATGGTAGTACCGACCCTGTGGAGGCTGAGGGATGGCTTGAGAGGACTGAGAGAGTCCTCGATCAAATGGACTGTGATCCGGATGAGCGATTTGACTATCGATGTCTCTTCTTGAGGGCCAAAGATATCAAGAGTGGAAGATCGTTAAGGCAGTACCACCAGCCCCGTGACATCGACTTGGGATAATTTTCTGAGGGCCTTCCAGGACAATTACATGCCCAAGGTCTATCTGAAAATGAAGTTACAAAAGTTCTTAGAATTGAGACAGGGGCAGATGGCGGTAGCCAATTATGAAGTACGGTTCAACGAGTTGATGAGTTATTGCTTCGACATTGGTTGCTACTGAGGGTGACAGGTGTCGGCGTTTTGAGGGCGGACACAATCTAGAGATCCGTACCCGACTAGCCAGATCCGATATGGGTAATTTCATTGAGCTTAGGGCTGTTGCAGTACGGATCGAGCAGCTACTGAGAGAGAGTCTGGCTGAGACTAGTCAGGGGACCAGGAATAAGTGACCCAGCGATAGCCAGGACAGTGCGAGTAGAGGATGCAGTAAGCGCCATAGCAGGCCCTTCAGGTCCGCAGGAGGGGCTATGTAGACTGATCTTGAGCAGAAAGGTAGTTTTGTACAGACTGGTAGTGATGACGGCAATGCCAGAGGTTCAGGGCAGTCTGTTTCTTTATGTGAGCATTGTGGCAAGAGGCACAGTGGAGAGTGTCGATGGCTATCTGGAGCTTGTTTGAGGTGTGATTCGATGGACCACCTGGTAAGGAACTGCCCAGAGCCCTTGGGAGCCCAGTCTACTATGATTGGAAGGATTGGTAGCAATACCAGTCTGTGAGCCGTGGTGGTGGATCCGGATGGAGAGGCCGAGGGCCGAGCGGAGGGGTTAGCGAGAGAGGTCGGGGATCGAGCAGCAGACAATGACCTCGGGTGGTCTATGCCATGACTCGGCAGGAGGCTCAGGGTCCCCCGGATGTTGACGCGGGTATGTTTTTGATTCCTAGTTGAAGCATATGCATTGTTGGATCTTGGATCCACTTATTCTTTTATTGCACCGCATTTCACATGTAGACTGCATGGGGATGGCGAGAGGTTTCAGATATGGGTTAGAGGAGAGTACACCTTTAGGTAGTACGACTGTATTGGGAGTCCTGATTCTAGTGCAGACTCTAGTGTAGAGGAACTTGAAGCAGAAGATTTTTTTTTCAAATGGGGTTAGATTGGATAGTGACTGTGATCATTAAAGATAGATTAAGTGCTTGTGGAGAGTGAAGAGAAATAGTGGGCATAGTTAAGGAATTCCATAGTATCAAAGTTTCGTAAAAGTGAACTTTTCTGAACAATTAATTGTGGATGGATTAGTGTTTAGTTATGGCTCGTGTGGAGACTTAATGATGAGGGAGGTATTGAAATAATGCAAGATTGCGAGGGATTTGTATATTCGAGAATTGGAGTTCTTTAGAACTAGCGTTATACTGGATACGTCCAAAAATTGTTAAAGACTTTTAGGCTTAGCTCTGTGATAAAGTGACTGAGTGACGACGTATGAATTATTTGACTGATAAAAGTAAAAGAGAAATCTTGATTCGAGTATCGATTATGTCGTTTTAAAGTTGGAGATTTTATAATACTCACCGACGTGACCCAGTAAAGGTTAAGATGCGATCTGTCGAAATAGTGTAAAGTGGGTTCTATGTGCATAGGGGCTAGCATAATCTTTTAGACTACATTATGATTGATGACTGGAATCTATTTTGTGGGACGTTGTTCTGAAAACGTGGAGATATCATTCGGACAGAAACATTTCAGATATAGTCATGAATATACGAATTGATAGCGATTGAGATATTAGTAAATTCGAAAGAATTAAAAAGGGTTATGTGCTGAATGGAAAATGCAATGGCAAAGGATCTTGATTTGGGCGTTACGGCTATTAACCCTAGTGTAATGCCGAGTGTGACTGTCGATCTATCAAAGAGGTCGTTATCCCTATAATAGCATGATCAGGGCCTGAACATAGTCAAAGACTATGATCGATTTAAGTTAAAGATGATTCTGATCTACAAAGTTTTTATGGACTGGATTAAGAAACAGTGTTAAGGTCTGATAAACGTATTTTGGTATCGAATGTGAAAAATTGTGCATAATTATGAGGAAATGAGTAAGAATCAGAATAGATAAGAGCGGATTAATTCCCTGTCTTCCTGATCAATTGTATGTGAAATTTCGAGGACGAAATTTTTATTAGGAGGGGTGAATTGTAACATCCTGTTACTGTTAGCGAGGATATTTTGGTAATTGGAACAGACTGATAGGTTTCATTGCATTCACTGATTGAACATGCTACTGGTCTCTAATTATAGAGGAACAGGTTTACTGCATATGCATTTATTCATAGGAACATGCATTCATGATTTTCCGGTACTTAATTATGAGTATGAACTGACTGGACTGACTGGATTGGGATTAAATGAGAAATTAGGAATAATTGGGTTCAAATGACTGATTTGGGATAGTTTTAGTGTAATTGGTAATTTATAGTGGTTTATAGGAGATTTTCAGGAAATTCGGGAGAAAATGCCCGGATCGGAAATATTTGGGTGACTGACAGATTGACTGTATATTACTGAAAGAACTGTCCAATGGCAATGGAAAAATTAGAATTTTGTTGATAGGAAATAAATGCATTGAGCCATTGAAATTTAGAGACTGAAATTTGGACTGAATTGGAGACTTAGGTCTATAAATAGATAGATTTGAAATTTGGGGGAAAATTTTCTAAGGCATTGTCGAATTCCTCTTTCCCTCTACGGTGACTTCGATTTTCTTCCAACGGTGAGATCCTTTGATTCTTCCCTTATGGTTCCCTCCTAGTATGCTAGGCTAACTTGTTTACTGTTATTGATGAAAGATTGAGAGGCTTTAGAGGGGAGTAATCGTTGATTGGAGGATTTTAGGGTTTCCGGTGGATTTTGAGGGATCTGTAGATTTGAGCTTGATTGGTAAGTTTTAATGACATTAATGTTGTTATTAATGGTTTCTACTGCATGTATGGCATTTATTATGGTTTATATTTTGGTTTATTGGGTGTAGACCTCCGATTGAGGTAATTCCATATTCGTTATGAACTAGGGAAAGAGATCTACAATTGAGGATAATTATGGGAATTTGAATTGATTTAAATGACATTGATTTATAGGGAATTGCTATAGGGAATATGAATTGAGGAAATTGAACTGAATGTTAGGACTGGATTAATTATTGTCGATCAATGGAATGAAGAGTTAGAATTGGACACAGGATGTCAAATTGGGTATTAGTACTGGAAATCGTGAACATGCATTGTATATCATTTCACTGAGACATACGCATTACGGAACTGCCTAATTGAGCATCTAGTAATGGGATTGTATTTTTTTACTGTTATAGAGGCGTCGTTGGATCGTCGTTCCACGGACATTCTTTGGAACTTCGGTAGTAGCTCGAAGTTCTGGTGAGTAACTAGTTGGTTTCTCAAATTCTGATTGCTTATATGCTCGTATGATTTACCGTGTGTTAGGATCGAATTGCATGCTTTTCTTTCAGATTGGATGGATCCTCGATGATATCTGGGAGGCGATATACTAGGCTTTTATAGCCTTACCACTGAACACTACATTGCATGCATAAATGCATGATCAGATAATGGATGTGTCCCAAGTTGCTAATATCACTGAAAAGAGCCTCGAGCTCTCACACTGTTCTGACCGGGCCCAGCCCGTAGGGAGAAATCCTTGACGCGTCCCCACTGTTTACTGACTGAGCACTTGGGCACAACACTAAATAACTGGAAAATAGTCACATGTGCATTGCATTCGCATGAATTACTGTTCTGTGACAATTACTGATTACGTGATAGCATGATTTACTGTATGTTGTTACATGTTACTGTAAATTGTTCTGTAATGCTGCAAATTGTTATACTATACCGATAATTGAATATTACTGTACAGTATACTGTAAACGGTTATATGATACTGCTAATGGAATAATACTGTATTATACTATACGTCGGGTGCGTAATGCATGATTTGAGTGAACCATCTATGATGGTTTCTCACTGAGTTCGCAAACTCACCCAAAATTGCAACCTATTTTTTCAGGATCGATAGAGTAGAACCCTAGCTCCGGAGATAGCCTTTTCCTACCGTGCGAGTGTGCTGGAAAGAGGAGCGATGGATCACAGGTCGGTCAGCTGGGATGGTTTCTTTTGAGGATGACTTAGGATAGATGCTTGTATCAGTTTCCTTTTTTGGTTTTGTACAGGGGACTGATAGACTTGTCTATTCTGTTAATGGATGATTGTACCAGATGATTATTTTGGATTATTAAATTTTACTGATTTATGTTATGTTGTGGTTTAATTTACTACGATGCCATATGGATTATTAGTGAAATTTTCTGGTAGTGCGTCTTTATCGTGGGATACGTGTCGGAGTGACCTTCGGGCGCCCCGATATGTACCCTACGGTTAGGGGGGCCTACATCAAAATTTATTAATCCGTTTAAGAAGTAAAAAATGAAACACCTATGATGCAATTGAAATCATTAAACTTCCTTGATTCAAAGAAAAAATTTAGTGGATTATTTACTCTATTATAAACATATACCTACCTTGAATTCCTTACTTAAAGACCTGCTTAAAATGTCTCTCCTCTTGTTCCTCTTGTCTTTCTTGATTTTCTTCATCAATGGCAAAACCCCATTTAATAGGAATCCAATTGAAAATCCCATAATGCAAAAATCATTAAAATTGATTCTAAAATACTCAAACCAATGCATTTTCTAAACTCCATGAACCAAAAGCCCTTCCAAAATCCAAAGGATTTAAAATCAAACTTACCTTGAATCCCAACCTAATGAAAAATTTCTTGGCTCAAATGGAAGCTCTTATCGTGTTCTACCTTTTTCTCTTCTTGAACAATCTCAAAATCTCTCTTGAATGCTAAGAAAAATCGAAACCTAGCTAATTTTCTCTTCTTTCCTCTCAAACACCAAAATCTCTCTTCCTCTCTTCGTTATTTTCTCTTCTTCCCTCCCAATTCATGTTTTTCCTTCTCTTAAATGGAAGACCACATTTTTATCTTCCAATTTTACCCTTAATGAATAAGAAATTTCCATTTTGCCCTTCCTTATAAGCTTATGGTCTTTAATACTTAAATGTCTTACCAAAAATACCCTTGAACAATCTTATAACCTTAACACTTTAATTCCATTGACCCATGTAATAAACCATACTAACTTTGACATAATTAAATAACTCCAAAAATAATTAATCTATCAGAACCTCAATAATTTTCAGGGCTAACACATCAGACCTAATGTGTCACCTTGCGGAGCTCCAGTGTTATTTGTGAAGAAGATGGATGGGACATTTAGGCTATGTATTGATTACAAGCAGTTGAGTCGAGTGGCAGTGAAGGATAAGTATCCTTTATTAAGGCTAGATGATTTATTTGATCATTTACAAGGAGCTAAGGTCTTTATTAAACTTGAGTTCAGATAGGGGTAATATCAATTGAAGATAGCAGAAGTTGATGTACCAAAGAGTGCATTCAAGACTAGATATGGGCATTTTGAGTTTTTAGTGATGCCTTTTGGGTTAACAAATGCTCTGGCAGTTTTATGGCATTAATGAACAAGGTATTTCAATCTTATTTATATCATTTTGTAACTGTATTCATTGATGATATTTTAGTGTACAAGAAGAATAGTGAGGAACATTCTGAGCATTTAAGGCTAGTGTTACAGATAATGAGGGAGAAGTAATTGTATGTCTTGGGGTCAGGTCTGGTATCAAATCTCAAAATACCCAAACGGGCTGATCGGGAGAGATCGTGCGAGAGACACCTTGAAACCTCCCCACTGGTAAGAAATTCCAGCGTCAGCATTGGCGGGTTCGCTGCGACGAAGTCTCCTTTATTGCAGTTTGCCGCAGCGAGATTCTTGGCTTCATCGTGATGAAGTTCCACACCTTGGTGCACGAATCCTTCGGGAAAGGTTCGTCACGGCATACTCTGGGCCTCGCCGTGGCAAAACCTTTGAACAAAACCCAAACCACCAACATTTAACAATACAAACATACATACCTTTCTTTTAATACCATACAATATCACGTCCCATTACTAATAACAATTTCCAATCTTAAATAAGAAGATAAACATGAACATACATAAAAGATCTTTTTCAATTCTTAATTTCATTACAAAGCAAAAGAGTTTGAAAAAACTTTATTTACTTAAAAAAGCACACCGCTGGCTTATTACAGAATACAAAATGCACATGATACAATTGAATGCTTATGCTTAATATGATTCTAAATACCAAAGTCTCTAAGCTAACTTAATTACTAAATATAGCTATCTTGGAGTTGCCAAATGCCTTGCAAGGTTTACAATTCTCCTGTTTTGCTTTTTCTTCACCTACAAAGTGGGAGGTAATGGGGTAAGCTGTGAGTTCAGTGGCTTATACATTTATAGCCATTGGCAACGAGCCACACAAACAAACATGCATATACTTCATATATTCATATACGTCTATATCTCATTAGGCTAGCAATTCAATCATTCACAATTCAAATTAATAACTCATAGTTCAACATATCCTCACATAGAACATGCCAAGTGTCATTAATCACCCAAACATAACACTCAATCTTGCAGCATAACTTGACAAATCAAAATGACTATGCAAAAACAAATGGCTTAAGACTTCCGTTGAACAAAACAGATAAACCGAAGTTTATACCCTGAACAAAACGAGTCCAATTTCTTAGGATCTCGTGGCCTCAAGCGGGCAGCCAAGAGAATGCTATAAGTCAACGTGCACATGACTAACGAAACGTTCCTCTCTTGCCCAAACACAATCAAATTTATGCTCAATTCATTTTCGTACATTTTTCATATTCTCATTCTTCTCATGCTTTCTCATCTTTTTCTTCGTACGAAAAGCCATTGATCTTTCATGGCATGACATGATAATGAATCATCATACTTTTTCAACAATCACATTCATTCAATTTAAGCAATTTAACACATATTCACACATAAGACAATTAGCTCATTTTACACAACAACTATAAACATATTACCCACCTAATTTCGCTTGACAATCCAAGATCAATGTTGCCTTTCCTCTTGCTCTTGGATCAGGCTTGCTTGGTTTCCTATAACAAACCAAGTTCTCATTCAAACAACGTTCAAAGGAAATTCATAAGACTTCAAAAATCAAAACACTAAAATTGACTATAATCCTTTCAAAACCTATACTTTTTGGTCAACTTTTCCATGATCATTTTGATTTGGTAAACGAAGAAATTTGATAACACTTCCTTCTTGAAAAATCTTCTTCGTTTTCTTGAATTTCCAATGACACCAAAATCATTCAAGTTGGTTCAGTAATCTGAAAGTTATACTCCAAACATTTTTGGACTACTCTTATACTGAAATAATATTCTATTCTAAACTTCCTTCCAAAAATTGATATTCTTAAAGACTGAATTTAAACTTTATTTCTTCATACAACTTGTATCCTTATGTCTCTAGTTTACTTCAAATTAAAAATCACTCCATTTGGATTACTACAAACAAAATTATGTTCAAAATATCGAAGCATGTTCGGTGTTGGAAAGTTTGTCGCGACGAACTTTTTCAAAAAGGAAAAATTCGCCCAAAATGTCAAAGTTCACCGCAGTGAACTTTCCTGGGTTGGCCGCGGTGAACTTTATCCATCAAGTTGGCCACAGTGAACTAAGGAGAGTTGATCGTGGCTAACTTTGACAGAAACATACGCAGAACCCTTCATTTTTCCAGATTTTTACTTCCAACATCTACAACTAACACATCTTAAACCTTAACCATCATTTCTACTTCATATACACTCCATTTCAACCCAAAATCATTCATAAATGCAACATAATCTATCTTTGATCATTAACCAAACACTAACACATTTACATAAACCATTCATCAACAACTTCCTACACATATTCAACCTTGTTTTTCACTTCTAATTATCACTAAATATGCTTCATCTAACAATCAAGAAGGGTTAATGCTTACACTTGATTTAGCTTCAAAGTCTTCAAGATCTCCAAAACCCTAATTTTCCTTCTTTTCTCTCTTCTCCCTTCAAGATCCATTCTTCATTTTTTTGCAAGACAATAACTTTTTTTGTACTCTTAATGAATGTTAAATGTCCATTTTGCCCTTCTTTTCATGCCTTATGTCTTATGCCATTAAATGAACTTCCAATAATGCCTTTCATTCATTCTTATAACATTAATACTTCAATTCAATTAAGCTATATCATAAAATCTTACCAACATTTACATAATAATTTAATCCATCAACACCTCATAATTCATTTAAATCATGCTTAATAAATAAATAAAAATTAGGGGCTAACATTTCTTCCCCTATGAAAAGAATTTTGTCCTCGAAATTCTTATCTGACTGATCAATAGGTAGAGGTAGGCTTCCTCCGTTTTCCATTTAACTTCATCACCTAAATAATTTCTTTCAAATCACCCTAGTTAATAAATTCAAAACAATCCTTCCATGACTTATTCGGATATCACACTATCTTATCGGTTTCCCAATATATTTCAGATTACTCATAAATTTTCACTTCTTAAGTCGATAACACCAATATCATATCATATCAATATTCTTGACATACTCACATATATCATATTACGAATCTAAGGCATCTTTCATCAGTAGCATTTCTCAAAATTGTTTCATACAAATCAATTCATGTCAGGCTTAGCTAATCCTCCTTCCTAACCTGAGCACACCTTATGTTGGACCCCGAACTTTTGATGAAAATTAGAAATATTAAAATGAAGTTAAGTGAGAAAGAAATTGGTGAGAAAATTATGAATTTAAGGAAATTTGATGAAAAAAAATTATGAGAAAAGAATTGTTTAATTTTGAGGACTTTGATATTTGAGTGAACTTATATGAATTATGAGAAGAAAGTGGATGAGTTGATTGAAATGAAGTTAAATAGCAAGAATTAAAAAAAAGTGTGAAAATTTGAAGAATTTAGAAAGTTTGACTTTTTGAGATAAAATGTTTGACTTGAGAGTTGACTTTTTGATTTTGGGAGAATTTGAGAAAATGATCTTTTGGAAACTTGTAGTTTATGTCAAGAGCTTTCTGTAGCCATAAAGTTTGATATTTTTCGATATCGGGAGTGAGAGTTATAATCAGTCAAAGTTCACTTAAAGTTTGACTTTTTGTAGAAAAAGTTGACTTTTTTATTTAGGCAAAATTCGAAAAAGTAATCAACATGAACATTGTAGCCTTTGTCGAGAGTTTTTTATGGACATAAAGTTTTCTATTTTTCGATGTCGGGATTGAAAGATATGATTTTCTGAAGATATGCTTTGTTTTGAAAATGTTATTAAGTATAGATTTGTGTGTTCTAGGTTTCGAGGCCACTCGTCGTATGGATTTAGTCTGAATTAGAGTAAGTGGTCTTCATGAAAGTTTTAGATGATGTTTTTATCTTTCCATTGATATAAAGTTTGCAATTTTTTGATATCGGGGCAAGGAGTTATGAGCGATTAAAAATTGGAAGTCGTTTAGGAAAAGCTATTTTGGATAGAATATTTGAGTGAGTTTTCAACCTCTTTCGAGGCCTAATTTGATTTTGATTACTTCAAGGAAGTTGTAGAACTTCCTTTGATCTTTTTATTGACACTAAATTTGTCAAATTCCGAGTTCAGGATCGAGAGATATGATTTTTGAAAAGTTTGATTTTGAAGTTCCGTTACTTTGTTTTTAATCCGATCCCTTTTGTAATCTTTTGCTTATAATTCCTTCGTCCGACATCCGATTGATTTGATTCACGAAGCGTTGGATTCCTAAGACAATTAATTCCATTTTTATGAAGAATTATGATTTTTAGGAGATTAAATGGAAAGAGATTGATTGAACCAAAGTAAGAGATTGGGATATAGGTTATAAGTTGGATAATTTTCTGAACATGGTTCAGTATTTTGTGATTTTCGGGAGCTGTACAACTCCGATTGAGTTGTTTCTTAAGGGCAAATAAAATTAAGATATAGGGCTACAACTCTTGTGAAGGGATCGAAATTTAATTTCATCCCTAAGATTGTAAATTTCTGGACTGAAGTTATGTTAAAGTTCATTCTCAAATTTTGTGAAGGTCCGATAGTATTTCGGCTATAACTTCTTTGTTTCTGATCCGAATTGAGGGCGGTCAGTGGCGTTGGATTCGTATGATCTAGAGGAACAATTTTTAAGAATAAAGTTTGTCCAAATTATTTCGTTTAGATGCTTGAAAACAGGACGCAAGTAGTCAATTTTTCAAGTTCCTGCAGGGGCAATTTTGGGAAATAGGCAAATAAGTGAGGGTAACTTGGTCATTTTGGCCCCATTTTAATGACATGGCAGAAACAACATGAGGGCTGTCGTATAAGGCTGCTGGTCCACGAAAATAGAGAAGAAAATAGAAGAAAAATAAGAAGAGAATGAAGAGTTGCTTTCATATGGGAGAAAAGAATGGAGAAAGAAGAAAAGTAAGTGAGTTTATGATTTTTCTAAGTCTTAAAGCAAGATTTGGAGGTTGTTCCAAGAGAGAAAAAGATGGAAAAACATGAGAGCTTCCTAAGGAACCAAGAAAATTCGAATTTGGTAGAGAAATGAGGTAAGAGAAAATTTTCAACTTTGAGTTTTTGTTGAGTTTTTGATTGAGAAACATGGAAAATGATATGGGTAGGTGATATATAAAGTCAATTTTGATGATTATGCCTTAGGTTGTGTTTAATTTTTGATGGAATGAAATTGAGGTTTATGTCAAAGTTCAAAATTGGGGTTTTATGAAATTGTTGCTTTAAATGGCTTGAATTAGTGATGAATTTGAGATATCCTAAGTTAATTTTGATGTTTATGCTTTAGGTGAAGTTTAATTTGAAAAATTGTAAATTGGAGGTTTAGGCCAAATTAGAAATTTGGGAATTTTGTGAATTAATGGTGTAGAATCATCAATAATAGTAGGAATTGGTGAAATATGAAATCAATTTTGAAGAAATTGTCATTTATGGTATTGAATTTGTGTAAATTGGTTTAGGCCAATTTTGAAAATTGGAGATTTTCAAAATTGGAGATTGAAATAGCTTGAATATGTGAGGAATTGATGTTTTCTAAGCTCAATTTAAGAAATTAAGTTAATTATGATATTGAATTTGATTGAATTGGTTTAGGTTCAATTTGAAATTTGGGGATTTTAGAAATTAATGATGTACATATCTTGGAATTTGTATGAATTGATGACTTATGCATCAAATTGAAGGATTAAGTTATTTATGAGAATGAATTTTGATAAAAATTGCTTTAGGGAATGTTGAATTGGAAGAAAAAAGGAAGCTTTGGAGAAATTGAGGAACAAAGAAAGTTGTTAGCATTGATATGAGGTGGGTAGTATATTTATTTATTGAATTGTAAGCTAAGAATGTGATTTTGAAAATTAAAGAAAGAAAATTTTGATTTGGATAAATTATTGTTGATAAAATGGGTTGAAAAAGGTTGTAAATGTTTGATATTATGATTTCAAAGGGTTAAAATGAGTTTTAGAAAATGCAAGATTTATGAAATTCGTGGTTTTCAAATTATTTGATTTATGATATAAATGATTTAAAGAATTAGTGCATATATTGTGATGAATTTGATGAATTTGTGATTTAAGTGATGATGTGAATTGCATTAGATTTGTTATGTGAATTCAGGTGGATACGTGCTTGTGTCATTTATGACACAATATGATGATATGATTTGAAAAATGTGAAAAATCAAGATCTTTGAAAAGTGCCTTCGGGCAATCTGAAAATTCCGTTTTGCTTATGTGCTACGTGGCTTTGGTCAGGTCCTTTTGTGAGTCGATTAGACTGTCTCTACTGCTTAAGCCTTCGCCGCTGCTTCAAGAAGAGGCAATGGAGTTCCGATCACGGACTCCCTTCACGGCTGCACATGACCGCTATGCGGAAATGCGCAATAGGTCCTGTTATGGACCAAACCAAACCATTTAATGTGTTATTGTGATTTGTGTTGGATGCCGCGGTATAACCCGCAAACACACGCCGCAGTATAACCTACAAACACCTACTGGTGGGGTGTGAGGTCCAACATCAAATCATTCTGTTATGTTATGTGATTTTTGATTTTGTTTATGTGCTATGTGATGCATTCATGTTTAAAGCTGTGCATGATTGGTAAAAAGTTTGAGAATTTGAGAAATGAGAAAGTGAATTTTCAATCATGAATTTCGGAAACTATTTATGAATGTTTTGGAAAGTTTGAAAATGGATTTTTGGATAAATTTCCGAATGGGAAATGTTTGAAAATTTTGAAAAGATAATTTTCGCTATGTTTCAATTTATAAATATATTATCCACGAGCTTGAGCTACTTCCCCTTTCATCCCCATCTCCGGGTTTCGTGCGGAGATCGGATGAAAGAGTGTCAAGTTCGATTTTGCGCATTTGTATTTTGTGCAAATTGAGATTTTGGTATTAAGATTGAATATGGCGAATTGCCATGTATGTATATGATTTATGAAGTTTGTATGAAATTGTATATATTAGGTTGATGTAAAAGAATGAAGAGGTCGATGTACGGATTTTGAATTCGTGATTGTAAATAATTTTGGAAATTGTATATGAAATTGTGTATGATTTTGGGAAAATATATTGTTAATTGATATGGAATTTGATTGAAGTGTTTAGAACTAAGATTGCGTTTGTTTGCTGGTGTTTGGATTCCAGACGGGAGAGTCCGATGATTCTGGATTTTGTGATATTAGAAGTGTGTTTTTCCTTGCAGAAATTTTTGGGATAGGATAAATGCAGCCGTTATGTTGCCGAATTTTCGTTAGAAAATAAATTGGAAAAGAAGAAAAATAAAATTTAGATGTATGAAAGATGGATTTATGAGATTAGTATTAATGTTAAGAAGTTTATTATGATTTGAGTGCTTTTTGGGATTTGTATGAGTATCCAAGCATATGACGATTTTGTATGTAATGAAATAAAGTGATTAAGTAAAGAGAAAAGGAATGAAAAAGAGAAGAAAAAAAATTTATACCGGATTCCGGAATGGTACGTCTTAGGGTTTCCAACGCGATTAGTTTCCTATGCTTCATGTTTGCAACGGATGTCAATGTTTGTTCAGGTTGATTAATTCGGTTCGATTTGCATTTCCGCTACGTGATCCTTCGCTTTCTTTGATTCCGCTTTCGCTTTGTTTGTCGTTATCGAATTCAATCTATCCAAGTTGAAGTCGCCTCGTTCTTCGTATCCGTTTCCTATATTCCAGTTGGGATCCGGTTCTCGGATCGGGTCCCAACATAGATGGTATCAGAGCCCAGTATTATGATCATACTTGGGCGGAAGTGTTTGTTCAGAGTTTTAATGAATAGGATTGCATTAGTGAGAGAGTGATAAAGATGGAAATGGTATTTTTTGCATGATGTGAAGAACCTAGTGGATTGTTTGATTAAGGTGATGAGTGATGATTGATTAGAAGAAAGTGTTAAGGGCAATTGAGAGGAGAATTTCATGATGAAATGGGAAGAATTGATTTTAGTTATACATGTGTGAGTCGAATTAAGAAATACTTGAAGGATAGGATTAACTGATATGAAGGTATGTCATGAAATATTTGACAAATTAAATTTGGATGAATTATTTTCGAATATGCATATGTAAGATGCAATTAAGGGATACTTGAAAGATGAGACAACTTGAGTTTATATCTATATATGTAAGGCATATTGAATTGTGGATATAGTGAAATGTGATGTACTTGATATAAGAAGTAAGTTAAGAATGTGTATGATGAGGAAATTAGATAAGAAAAGTGACTATGGTCTTTTGGAAAGAAATCAGCTAAGAGAATGTGTTACTTGATGATTTACTACGTATGAATTTCGAGGACGAAATTCTTTTAAGAGGGGGAGAAATGTTGGACCCCGAACTTTTGATGATCATTAGAAATATTAAAATGAATTTAAGTGAGAAAGAAATTGGTGAGAAAATTATGAATTTAAGGAAATTTGATGAAAAAAAAATTATGAGAAAAGAATTGTTTAATTTTGAGGACTTTGATATTTGAGTGAACTTATATGAATTATGAGAAGAAAGTGGATGAGTTGATTGAAATGAAGTTAAATAGCAAGAATTAAAAAGAAAAAGTGTGAAAATTTGAAGAATTTAGAAAGTTTGACTTTTGGAGATAAAATGTTTGACTTGAGAGTTGACTTTTTGATTTTGGGAGAATTTGAGAAAATGATCTTCTGGAAACTTGTAGTTTATGTCAAGAGCTTTCTGTAGTTATAAAGTTTGATATTTTTCGATATCAGGAGTGAGAGTTATGATCAGTCAAAGTTCGCTTAAAGTTTGACTTTTTGTAGAAAAAGTTGACTTTTTGATTTAGGCAAAATTCGAGAAAGTGATCAACATGAACATTGTAGCCTCTGTCGAGAGCTTTTTGTGTACATAAAGTTTGCTATTTTTCGATGTCGGGATTGAAAGATATGATTTTCTGAAGATATGCTTTTTTTTTTAAAATGCTATTAAGTATAGATTTGTGTATTCTAGGTTTCGAGGCCACTTGTCATATAGATTTAGTCTGAATTATAGTAAGTGGTCTTCATGAAAGTTTTATATGATGTTTTTATCTTTCCATTGATATAAAGTTTGCAATTTTTCGATATCGGAGCAAGGAGTTATGAGTGATTAAAAATTAGAAGTCGTTTAGGAAAAGCTGTTTTGGATAGAATCTTTGAGTGAGTTTTCAACCTCTTTCGAGGCCTAATTTGATTTTGAGTACTTCAAGGAAGTTGTAGAACTTCCTTTGATCTTTTTATTGACACTAAATTTGTCAAATTTTGAGTTCAAGATCGAGAGATATGATTTTTGAAAAGTTTGGTTTTGAAGTTCCGTTACTTTGTTTTTAATCCGATCCCTTTTGTAATTTTTTGCTTATAATTCCTTCGTCCGACATCCGATTGATTTGATTCACGAAGCGTTGGATTCCTAAGACAATTAATTCCATTTTTATGAAGAATTATGATTTTTAGGAGATTAAATGGAAAGAGATTGATTGAACCAAAGTAAGAGATTGGGTTATAGGTTATAAGTTGGATAATTTTCTGAACATGGTTCAGTATTTTGAGATTTTCGGGAGCTGTACAACTCCGATTGAGTTGTTTCTTAAGGGAAAATAAAATTAAGATATAGGGCTACAACTCTTGTGAAGGGATCAAAATTTAATTTCATCCTTAAGATTGTAAATTTCTAGACTGAAGTTATGTTAAAGTTCAGTCTCGGATTTTGTGAAGGTCTGATAGTATTTCGGCTATAAATTCTTCTTTTCTGATCCGAATTGAGCGCGGTTGGTGGCGTTGGATTCGTATGATCTATAGGAACAATTTTTAAGAATAAAGTTTGTCCAAATTATTTCGTTTAGATGCTTGAAAACAGGACGCAAGTAGTCAATTTTTCAAGTTCCTGCAGGGGCAATTTTGAGAAATAGGCAAATAAGTGAGGGTAACTTGGTCATTTTGTCCCATTTTAATGACATGGAAGAAACAACATGAGGGCTGTCGTATAAGGCTGCTAGTCCACAAAAATAGAGAAGAAAATAGAAGAAAAATAAGAAGAGAATGAAGAGTTGCTTTCGTATGGGAGAAAAGAATGGAGAAAGAAGAAAAGTAAGTGAGTTTATGATTTTTCTAAGTCTTAAAGCAAGATTTGGAGGTTGTTCCAAGAGAGAAAAAGATGGAAAAGCATGAGAGCTTCCTAAGGAACCAAGAAAATTCGAATTTGGTGGAGAAATGAGGTAAGAGAAAATTTTCAACTTTGAGTTTTTGTTGAGTTTTTGATTGAGAAACATGGAAAATGATATGGGTAGGTGATATATAAAGTCAATTTTGATGATTATACCTTAGGTTGTGTTTAATTTTTGATGGAATGAAATTGAGGTTTATGTCAAAGTTCAAAATTGGGGTTTTGTGAAATTGTTGCTTTAAATGGCTTGAATTAGTGATGAATTTGAGATATCCTAAGTTAATTTTGATGTTTATGCTTTAGGTGAAGTTTAATTTGAAAAATTGTAAATTGGAGGTTTAGGCCAAATTAGAAATTTGGAGATTTTGTGAATTAATGGTGTAGAATCATCAATAATAGTAGGAATTGGTGAAATATGAAATCAATTTTGAAGAAATTGTCATTTATGGTATTGAATTTGTGTAAATTGGTTTAGGCCAATTTTGAAAATTGGGGATTTTCAAAATTGGAGATTGAAATAGCTTGAATATGTGAGGAATTGATGTTTTCTAAGCTCAATTTAAGAAATTAAGTTAATTATGATATTGAATTTGATTGAATTGGTTTAGGTTCAATTTGAAATTTGGGGATTTTAGAAATTAATGATGTACATATCTTGGAATTTGTATGAATTGATGACTTATGCATCAAATTGAAGGATTAAGTTATTTATGAGAATGAATTTTGATAAAATTACTTTAGGGAATGTTGAATTGGAAGAAAGAAGGAAGCTTTGGAGAAATTGAGGAACAAAGAAAGTTGTTAGCATGGATATGAGGTGGGTAGTATATTTATTTATTGAATTGTAAGCTAAGAATGTGATTTTGAAAATTAAAGAAAGCAAAATTTGATTTGGATAAATTATTGTTGATAAAATGGGTTGAAAAAGGTTGTAAATGTTTGATATTATGATTTCAAAGGGTTAAAATGAGTTTTAGAAAATGCAAGATTTATGAAATTCGTGGTTTTCAAATTATTTGATTTATGATATAAATGATTTAAAGAATTAGTGCATATATTGTGATGAATTTGATGAATTTGTGATTTAAGTGATGATGTGAATTGCATTAGATTTGTTATGTGAATTCATGTGGATACGTGCTTGTGTCATTTATGACACAATATGATGATATGATTTGAAAAATGTGAAAAATCAAGATCTTTGAAAAGTGCCTTCGGGCAATCTGAAAATTCCGTTTTGCTTATGTGCTACGTGGGTTTGGTCAGGTCCTTTTGTGAGTCAGTGCACTGTCTCTACCTGTTTAAGCCTTCGCTCGGTTGCCCGCAAGAGGCAATGGAGTTCCGATCACGGACTCCTTCACGGTACCTGCATGACCGCTATATGGAAATGTGCGAGACGTCTGTTATGGACCAAACCAAACCATTTAATGTGTTATTGTGATTTGTGTTGGATGCCGCGGTATAACCCGCAAACACACGCCGCAGTATAACCTGCAAACACCTACGGGTGGGGTGTGAGGTCCAACATCAAATCATTCTGTTATGTTATGTGATTTTTTATTTTGTTTATGTGCTATGTGATGCATTCATGTTTAAAGCTGTGCATGATTGGTAAAAAGTTTGAGAATTTGAGAAATGACAAAGTGAATTTTCAATCATGAATTTCGGAAAGTTTGAAAATGGATTTTTGGATAAATTTCCGAATGGGAAATGTTTGAAAATTTTGAAAAGATAATTTTTGCTTATGTTTCAATTTATAAATATATTATCCACGAGCTTCCGAGCTCATCCCCCTTTCATCCCCATCTCCAGGTTTCGTGGAGGAGATCGGATGAAAGAGCGTCAAGTTCGATTTTGCCGCATTTGTATTTTTGTGCAAATTGAGATTTTGGTATTAAGATTGAATATGGAGAATTGCCATGTATGTATATGATTTATGAAGTTTGTATGAAATTGTATATATTAGGTTGATGTAAAAGAATGAAGAGGTCGATGTACGGATTTTGAATTCTGTGATTGTAAATGATTTTGGAAATTGTATATGAAATTGTGTATGATTTTGGGAAAATATATTGTTAATTGATATGGGAATTTGATTGAAGTGTTTAGAACTAAGATTGCGTTTGTTTTTGGTGTTTGGATTAGGACGGAGAGTCCGATGATTCGGATTTTGTGATATTAGAAGTGTGTTTTCCTTGCAAAATTTTTGGGATAGGATAAATGCGTAGTTATCTTGCCGAATTTTCGTTAGAAAATAAATTGGAAAAGAAGAAAAATAAAATTTAGATGTATGAAAGATGGATTTATGAGATTGGTATTAATGTTAAGAAGTTCATTATGATTTGAGTGCGATTTGGGATTTGTATGAGTATCCAAGCATATGACGATTTTGTATGTAATGAAATAAAGTGATTAAGTAAAGAGAAAAGGAATGAAAAAGAGAAGAAAAAAAAATTTATACCGGATTCCGGAATGGTACATCTTAGGGTTTCCAACGCGATTAGTTTCCTATGCTTCATGTTTGCAACGGATGTCAATGTTTGTTCAGGTTGATTAATTCGGTTCGATTTGCATTTCCACTACGTGATCCTTCGCTTTCTTTGATTCCGCTTTCGCTTTGTTTGTTGTTATCGAATTCAATTTATCCAAGTTGAATTCGCCTCGTTCTTCGTATCCGTTTCCTATATTCCGGTTGGGATTCGGTTCCCGGATCGGGTCCCAACACCTTATGCTCAATGTAAGCACACCATGGGAAGGTGATACTCTCAGAAATATTTAATCTTGTGCTTCATAGTTCACTTCTCTTTAGTATCAGTACGTTTAGCTCTTATGTCTATCTCACTGTATTCCATGTCTTTGACGTAGATCCACCTAATTCATTTATCTTTCTTGAATTACTTAATTTCTAATATAGATCAATTTCACTTATTAGCAACCTCTCAATCAATTTTGGCCTTTAACCAATTTAGGCCTTATTCATCACAGTGCAAAAGTCAACGACTCTTTCTATTATCTAACTCCTTATACAGTATTCTAGGGAAATCATTGTGGTAATGATTGTGATGCTTAAAAATCAAACAGAGCCATACATTGATCTCATGTTCCCATGAACTCCACAATATAAGCTTTAGGCATATCTACAATAGTCAAGACTATTGGCAACTCACAAGCGTAGTCACTAGCTTCTACGTCCTTAGCCATCAAACACTATCTCAGCGTATTCTTACAAGGATGTATAACTTAAGTTACCATTTGTACTTTTCTAGCAATCTCTTTGCTCCAGCATCTTGATCGATTACATACACTTCTTATTTCAATCCCAAATATCATTTTTCCTATTTGAACTCAAAATTCATATTCATTTTCGATTTCTTAGTAAGACTCACAATTTATGAGTCCTCAATCTGGGCTTCGTTCATGTGAAACTGATCTTGAATTTTTAGTGACTAATAAATTTGCCCAAAATTCAATTCAACATTCTATGCCCCTCTTTTTGCACTAGTTCTAATAACCTCAATATCTGAATTCATGCTTCGCTACTATCGGGTTCTCTATTCAATGCATCTAATGACAACACTAGCGTTACCAGTATGGTACTCATCTGTACAATCATAATCCTTCAAATAACTCTATCTATTGCCTCAGTCTCGTATTCAATTCTTTCATCTCAATATTTACCGCAAAATTAAATGATCTATATATTTCAAATGTTTCTGTACTTATAATGTCTCCAAACTTTCAAGCGATCACTATTACAGCAAGTTTCAATTCATGTATCAAATAATCAACCCATGAGGTTTCAATTGTCTCCGTGCATATAAAATCACTTTATCATGCTACATTGGAATTTATCCTAATCTCTTATACAACATCATTTTATACTAAATCTCCAAATCCAGAAGATATAATTACTATCAGTATTATAATTCCTTAAAATTCTCTTTACTTTCCTTACTTGTATAATTTACACATTTTTTTCCCTCAAATATTCAAACTATTCTTCTCAGCATTTCAAATATATTTAATATATCATCAAATTTTGCTTGAATCACTTTATTCTTCAATACCATGGTATTGTCAAGGCATTTGTTAACTAGAACAAAATTTCCAAAGCTCCACATGCCCATGATTAGTTCTTGTAATTCCTCAAATAACTAATTCCTTAATGAGGTAACATTGTTTTCAATTTCCAAATTGTCTTACCTTTCTTAAATGATTTTCTCCATTCATTTGATTTCCTATGATTTCCCTTGACTTACTCCTTTGCCTGCTCATTCATACTAATTTCTCCATACATTTCCATTTTATTTGCAAACTAACTTCCTGTGTTGGTAACATATTCATCAAAATCTAATTTATATCTCCCAAACATATTTACACAGAATATAACGTGGAACTATATACTCCTCATATTAGCAATTAATGTCTCCTCAAATTCAAGAATCCACTCATAAAGTTGGATATTTTACATCAAACAAAATACATACATTCTCGGTAGCATATTCTACCTGTTATACCTTAGTCTCCGTTAGGGATAGGACTCCAATATTTACTTTTGTTTCATTAATAATCATTCATTCCTCAAAACGGAAAATTTAATTCACCCAATATAATTTGATAAAACATCTTTATCCCAGATAGACTTCTTACTTCAATCATCTACATTGTTTCTATAATCTTTATCAATCAACTATGTTCATCAATGCTGTTTCAGCCATTCTTAACCCCTCAAAAATTTCAATTTCTATCACAATGTACATGATCAAAATATTATTTATAATAAAACTTAATGGAATAAGAGGCATATTCGTTTACTCTTGTAATTTGTATGTACCATCAACATCATTACATCTTATATACAAAAATAATTTCAGCAAGTCACTAATTTATATCTCATGCTAATGATACATTAATCATAATTGATTCTGAACAATTCCTGAATATTCTATGACTGTTTAAACATACTCCTCCATCGTGGTTTCCTTTTCAACATAATCACCTATACCATAATTCCATCACGTTGCTCTAATTCGTCTCATAATTTTAACTATAAGGAATATAGATTATCTCTAATACCATATCCAAATATGGATCTCATATGTACTCAATCACATTATTCACCAATATAACCACATGATCAAAGATATTCTCATAATAACCGGTTGAGTTAACCTTGAGAACTTCTACATATATCAACATGATTTGTTTCATCTTCCACATGTACGTTCTTAGTCAATTCAAAAGCATAGTCACATAGCCATCTTGAAATTCGGATATCAAATTCACTAACACAATCTTAACTAGATCATAACTCTTATGACACTAACTGAACAATCATTTTAAATTCCAAGTTCAAACTTTCAATTCCACTTTGCTTGTACACCTTAAATCTTGTCATTTTCAACTCTTTCTCTATTTCTTCCTCAGTCAATTCATGAAAATATTTTTACATCCATATCAACTCAAGTACTTATCCATAGAAACATTTTGTTACTAAATTCACTAACATAATCACAAATGTTGAATCTGTGCCTAACATATCGGACTATGTAATATTTCTTATTTCTAAATATCCACACTTTCCTTCTCTTACTCTGACAAAACACCATTTTTCTCATTTTTTTTAATAGCCCAAACTTTTAACAAAAGTTCGTACATGTGACTCATATGGTCGCAATTACTGGAATTCTATACTCATCAGTACCCTTGTCTAATGGTGAGGAATCAAGTGCAACAGATCCTTGCAAAACTCCTCATGTTCCTTTATGAGGTGGCAATTTACTCCTTTAATAAAATACAGATGTTTACCTTACATTTCAATCTTATTTCGTACATGTATGCATGATATGCATGTCACTTAATGCAATCAATCAGTTTACAATGCAATAATTAATCATATGGCATAACAATTTACCCTACTATGCATTCTAAGCCTAGGAAAAACCTAAGTACTCTGATAACAAACATGTTGGGGCCAGGTCTGGTATCGAATCTCAAAATGCCCAAATAGGGTGATCAGGAGAGATCGTGCGAGAGACACCTTGAAACCTCCCCACTGGTAAGAAATTCCAACGTCAGCATTAGCGGGTTCGCCACGGCGAAGTCTCCTCTCATTTAGTTCGCAACACTCTAGCACATGTACTCTTCGGGAAAGGTTCGCTGCAGTGTACTCTAGGCCTCGCCGTAGTGAAACCTTCGAAAAAAACCCAAACCATAAACATTTAACAATACAAACGTACATACCTTTCTTTTAATACCATACAATATCATGTCCCATTACTAATAACAATGTCCAATCTCAACTAAGAAGATAAACATGAACATACATAAAAGATCTTTTTCAATTCTTAATTTCATTAAAAAACAAAAGAGTTTGAAAAATTTTATTTACATAACAAAAAACCACACCGTTGGCGTATTACAGAATACAAAATGCACATGATACAATTGAATGCTTATGCTTAATAAGATTCTAAATACCAAAAGTCTTTGAGCTAACTTAATTACTAAATATAGCTATCTTGGAGTTGCCAAATGCCTTGCAAGGTTCACAATTCTCCTGTTCTACTTTTTCTTCACCTGTAAAGTGGGAGGTAATGGGGTGAGCAGCGAAGCTCAGTGGTCTATACATTTATAGCCATTGTCAACGAGCTACTGTTGGACCCCAATCTTTAAGTGAATTTTAGAAATATAAAAAATATATGAAATAAGTAAGTTTGTATATGAAGTTTGTAATAGATGTGATTATGTTTTAAGAAAAATTGATGAGAAAAAGAATTGGAGTTTGATGATTTTGAATTTTGAATAGATTTGTATGGATTATACAAGTTTAAGTGGATGAGAAATTGAAAATTAAGTTGAAAATCAAGAAATAAAGAGAAAAAGTGTGAAAATATGAAAAGTTTGACTTTTTGGCCTTTGAGAGTTGACTTTTGATTTAGGCAAAATTTGAGAAAATGGTCTTCTGGAAACTTGTAGCTCCAGTTAAGAGCTTTCTATCGCCATAAAGTTTGCAAGTTTTCGATATCGGGAGTGAAAGTTATGAATAGTCAAAGTTTAGGTGTGTTATAGGTTGACTTATATTAGGACTGAAGCTTTGACTGGAAAATTTACCTAGTTAGAGGTAAATTGAGCCTTGAAGTTCTTCATGAAAGTTGAAAGATTTGATTTGATCTTTATTTTGACATAAATTATGTAATTTTTCGATCAAGGAATAATAAGTTATGATTTTTACAAGTTTATGTTATGGTTTTTAGCATGATTAATAGAGGATAGAACGTTTGAATAGAAAATTGACTTCCTTAGAGGTCAAATTGATCATGAAAGTTGTAGGTGACTTTCCGATCTTCGCATTGATATAAAATATGATATGTTTGGACTTTGGAGTTGAAAGATAGAATTTTTCAAAGTTGAGTTATGGCTTAGGGCATATTCTTTTGGACAGGATCTCTGATTAGAAATTTGACCACATTAGAGACTGAATTAGTTGTGGAGCTTTACATGGAAGTTGTAGAAAGTCCTTTAAGCTTTCTATTGATAACAAATTTGTTAATTTTGGAATTTGGGAGCAAAAGATATGATTTGAAAATTCTGAAAGTTTCCTGTAGATCCAGATTTCATCCTTAGACGTGGCCACGTCTAGTCTCTAAGTTCCTTAGACGTGCCCACGCCTAATCGCTAAATGTCCTCCTCTTTCTCTTTTGCTTATAACGTTTTTGTTTGACATCTGATTGAGTTGATTCTTGAAGCGTTGGATTCCTAAGATAATGAATTTCATTTTTATGGAAAATTTGTGAATTTTTTAGATTAAATTAAGGGTGATTAAATTAATCAAAGTGAGTCGGGAAATTTTCCGAGCATGGTTCAGTATTTTACGAAATTCGGGATCTGTGATGATCCGATTGAAGTAATTTTTTAGGAGAAATAAAATTAAGACATGGGGCTACAAGTCATATGAAGAAATGAAATATTAATTTTGTCCCTAAGACCTTCAAAGTTTGAAGGGAAGTTCGGATTAGAGTGTAGTTTTTGGATTAGGAATATCTGAGAGTGTTTTGAGCATAACTTTTGATCTGGGAATCGAAATGAGGTGATTCTTATTTTGAATTAAACTAGATACATAAGGAAACAATTTTTATAAAGACATCAAGTTTCAATTTTGTCTTTAAGAATGTTAATTTCTGGATGGAAATAATCGTACATAGAAAATGTGTTAGAATATGAATATACCCGAAATGATTTGAGCATAACTTTTGATGTAGTGTTCCAAATTGGATGATTCTTGTGGAATTATGAAATTAAGACATAGAGGAACATTTCTCTAGAAGGAAGTTTTGACAAATTCCTTCAATTTGATAGTGCAAAACATGTCCGCAAGTAAGCATGTCTAAAAGTAAAATGTTAGGGGCATTTTGGTCTTTTATCTATCATTTAATGACATGGCTTTAAAAACACAAAGGGGTTGTCATTTTTTTAAAGGGAGAGCACGATGATGAGAGGAAAGAAGAAGAAATAAGAGAGAAAATGAAAGAGTATTGTCGTGGAGAAGAAAGAAGAAGAAAAAGCTTGGAGATTTCGAAAATTTTGGGATTTCAAGAAGGATTTTTATGTTGATTCAGGAGAAAGAAAGGTGGGAAATGAAGAGAGCTTCCTTTCTAGCCATGAAAATTCGAATTTGGAGAAGAAAAGAGGTAAGAGAAAATTTTCAACTTTCTGTTTTTGATGAAATTTTAGTTTAGAAATATGGGAAATGATATGGGTTCATGGATTATGAGCTCAATTTTGAAGATGTCATGATAAATTGGATCTACTTTTGGATTTATGTGAGTTAAGGATTATGTCAAATTTGTGATTTTTAGAATTTTGTGAATTATAGGTGTAGAATCATAGATAATAGTATGGGTTTGTGAAATATGAAATCAATTTTGAAGAAATTGTGATTTATGATATTGAATTTGTGTAAATTGGTTTAGGCCAATTTTGGAAATTGGGGTTTTTGAAAATTGGAAATTTAGATAGCTTGAATATGTGAGGAATTAATGTTTTCTAAGCTCAATTTGAGAAATTAAGTTAAATATGATATTGAATTTGAGTGAATCGGTTTAGGTTAAATTTGGAATTTGGGGATTTTAGAAATTGGTGATTTAAATATCTTGGAATTAGTGTGAATTGATGAATTATGACATCAATTTTAAGAATTATGTTATTTATGAGGTTGAATTTTGATGAAATTGGTTTAGGAAAAATTTAATTGGAAGAAGAAAAGAGGAATGGTCACATTGAAGCTGGGATAAGCTTCCGCATCGATTCGAGTTAGGTAATGTATTTATATTTTGAATTATGAGTAAATTATGTGAATTTGAAAAATCAAGAAAGGAAAAATATTTCGAAATTATGTTTTCAAAGGATTTGAAAAAATTATTCAAAAGGTTTACGTTAAAATGTTTGTAAATGATTTGTGGAATTTATTAAAAATTTAGAATACAAGATTTATGAAAATTATGTTTTCGCATTTTTGAAAAATGTGAACAATCTTGCTTTATGCATTTGTATATGTTGATTTATGTTTGAAAGAAATAATTGCATTCATTTTATGCATTTGATTTATATGTGATTAATTGATTTATTGAATATGATTGTTATATAAATTGATGTGAATATGTGGAATGTGCACGTGTCAAGCTTTTTGACACGATTTGATGTTATGATATGAAGATTGTGAAAATCAAGATTTCGAAACGTGCCTTCGGGCAATTTGAAATTTCGTTTTCAATTGTGTGTCTATGTGGGTTTGGTCAGATCCCATATGTGGGACGAGTGCGCACTTGTCTAGTTTTATAGTCTTCTCCCGGCTGCCCGCTAGGGGCATGGAGCTCCGATTTCGGACTCCTTTCACGGCTACACTAGACCGCTATGCGGAAAAGTGTAGTACGTTCGCTCACTACCGCATGGACTACTATCTTTGGAATGTGCAAGACGTTCTAGTTTGGACCGAACCAGACCATTTGATGTGTTATGTGCTTTTGTTTCGTTTCTAAGTGTGGTGCATTCATGTTTTGTATTTGATCATGAAATATGAAAGAATTGAATGGTTTGAAAAGTGAAAGATTCGAGAAATAAGCTTTGAAGAGTTTCTACTGTGAAATGTTTAAAAATAAAAAATGTCTTGAAAATAATTTTCCACTTATTGTTCAATTTATAAATATGTTACCCACGAGCTTCCGAGCTCACCCCCCTTTCATCCCCATCTCCAGGTATTCGAGCAGGAGATCGAATGAAAGACTGTCAAGACACCAGTTCGATTTGTGTATGTTTTTGTATTTTGAATGATTTGGATTATGGCTTGGAAAGCCGTTAAGGTTCTGAAAATGTTCGACTCATGATAGTATTAAGTTGTGAAAATTGTACATAGATTGGAAATGTGTATGGCGAAAGTTATGAATTTGTGTATAATTTTAAGTACGATGTATTTGAATTATAAGATTGTATATTAATGTGAATTATGGATTTGGTTATAATTATGATTGAGTTGTGTACGAATGTTTCTGATTAAAGATTGAGGATTATTGAAATGTTTTAGATTTAGGAGTGTGTTTATCTGCTGAGATCCCGGACGGAGGGTCCGGTAGATTTGGATGATTTTGTGTGATGGCTTGGGTATTTAGAAGTGTTTATTTACCCTTGCATGTTTTGGGTTAGGTTAAATGCAGCCGCTGTGCTGCAGAAATTTCGTTAAGAAAACAAATTGGAAAGAAAGAAAAATAAGATTTAGATGCTTAAAAGATAGATTTTGGAATTTATACGAGTGTTAAGAAGTTTGCTGTCATTCGAGAACTTGATTAAGGATAATTTCCAAGAAAAGAGAAAGTATATGACTTGCATGAGTTTGAGTAAAAAAAAAAAGAAAAAAAAAATTATACCGGATTTTCGATTTGGATAGTCTAGGTTTCCAACGCGATTGTGTTTCTCTGTGCTTTGTTTTCGGATGTCCGATCCGCTTGGTTCAGTGTTTGTTTCGCTTTCATATATTCGATTTGTTTTGATGCGATACTTTTCTGTTTCAATTATTTGAAATGCTTCCGCTTTCGTTTTATTCTGTTTCCGTATGTTAAGATTCGATTCCGCTTCGTTTATTCATTTCGTTCGCCTCTGTATTTCCTTGTTTCGATACTTCTATTCGCTTTCGTATCCGTTTTCCTTTTCGTTTTTCGTTTCTCCGGTTGGGATCCGGTTTCCGGATCGGGTCTCAACAGCTACACAAACAAACATGCATATACTTCATATATTCATATACGTCTATATCTCATTGGGCTAGCAATTCAATCATTCATAATTCAAATTCATAACTCATAGTTCAACACATCATCACATAGAATATGTCAAGTGTAATTAATCATCAAAATCTAACACTCAATCTTGCAGCATAACTTAACAAATCAAAATGTAAATGCACAAACAAATGGCTCAAGAGTTTCACGAAACAAAACGGATAAACCAAAGTTTATATCGTGAACAAAACTAGTCCGATTTTTTAGGATCTCATGGCCTCAAGCAGGCAGCCGAGAGAAGGCTATACATCGACATGCACGTGATTAACGAAACGTTCCTCTCTTGCCCAAACACAATCAAATTTATGCTCAATTCATTTCCGTACATTTTTCATATTCTCATTATTCTCATGCGTTCTCATCTTTTTGTTCATACAAAAAGCCATTCGTCTTTCATGGCATGACATGATAATGAATCATCGACATTTTTCAACAATCACATTCATTCAATTTAAAAAATTTAGCATATATTCACACATAAGACAGTTAGCTCATTTTACACAACAACTATAAATATATTACCCACCTAATTTCGCTTGGCAATCCAAGTTCAATGTTGTCATTCCTCTTAAACTTCGATCGGGCTTGCTTGGTTTCCTATAACAAACCAAGTTCTCATTCAAACAACTTTCAAAGGACATTCATAAGGTTTCAGAAATCAAAATGCTAAAATTGACTATAATCTTTTCAAAACATAGACTTTCGGGTCAACTTTTCCATGATCGTTTTGATCTGGTAAACGAAGAAATTTGATAACACTTCTATTTAGAAAAATGTTCTTTATTATCTTGAGTTTCCAATGACACCAAAATCATTAAATTTGGTTCATTAATCCAAAAATTATACTCCAAACATTTTTCGACTTCTCTTATACTGAAATAATATTATATTCTCAACTTCCTTCCAAAAATTGATATCCTTAAAGACTGAATTTAAACTTGATTTCTTCATACAACTTGTATCCTTATGTCTTTAGTTTAAGCCAAATCAAAAATCACTTCATTTGGATAACTACACAAAAATTTATACACAAAAACTTTTCCAGAAAGGAAAAATTCGCCCAAAATGTCAAAGTTTGTCGTGGCGAGCTTTCTTGGGTTGACTATAATCTTTTCAAAACCTAGACTTCTTGGTCAACTTTTCCATGATCATTTCGATTTGGTAAATGAAGAAATTTGATAACACTTCCTTCTTGAAAAATCTTCTTCGTTTTATTGAATTTCCAATGACACCAAAAGCATTCAAGTTGGTTCAGTAATCCGAAAGTTATACTCCAAATATTTTTGGACTACTCTTATACTGAAATAATATTCTATTCTCAACTTCCTTCCAAAAATTAATATTCTTAAAGACTGAATTTAAACTTTATTTCTTCATACAACTTGTATCTTAATGTCTCTAGTTTACTTCAAATTAAAAATCACTACATTTGGATAACTACAAAAAAAATTATGTTCAAAATATCGAAGCATGTTCGATGTTGGAAAGTTTGTCATGTCAAAGTTCGCCGCAGCGAACTTTATCCATCAAGTTGGCCACAGTGAACTAAGGAGAGTTGGTCGTGGCTAACTTTGACAGAAACATACGCAGAACCCTTCATTTTTCCATATTTTTACTTCCAACATCTACAACTAACACATCTTAAACCTCAACCATCATTTCTACTTCATATACACTCCATTTCAACCCAAAATCATTCATAAATACAACATAATCTATCTTTGATCATTAACCAAACACTAACACATTTACATAAACCATTCATCAACAACTTCCTACACATATTCAACCTTGTTTTTCACTTCTAATTATCACTAAATATGCTTCATCTAACAATCAAGGAGGGTTAATGCTTATACTTACTTGATTTAGCTTCAAAGTCTTCAAGATCTCCAAAACCCTAATTTTCCTTCTTTTCTCTCTCCTCCCTCCACGATCTCTTCTTCATTTTTTTGCAAGACAATAACTTCTTGTTTTATACTTTTAATGAATGTTAAATGTCCATTTTGCCCTTCTTTTCATGCCTTATGTCTTATGCCCTTAAGTGAACTTCCAGTAATGCCCTTCGTTCATTCTTATAACATTAATACTTCAATTCAATTAACCTATATCATAAAATCTTATCAACGTTATCATAATAATTTACTCCAAAATTTAGTCCATCAACACCTCTTAATTCATTTTAATCATGCTTAATAAATAAATAAAAATTGGGGGCCAACAGTATGCCTAGTTCAGTAAGTGTCAACTCTGGCTAGATCAAGTAATGTTCTTAGGTCACATAATATTTGGACAAGGCATATAGGTAGACCCAAAGAAAGTTGAGGCAGTGATGAAGTGGGAAGCCCTGAGGAATGTGTCTGAGATTTGAACTTTTCTTAGGTAGCAAGATATTATAGGAGGTTTGTCGAGGGGTTTCATTGATCTCAACCCCTTTGAAAAAACTTCTGAAGAAGGATGTATCTTTCAGATGGACTAATGAATGTCAAATGCACTTTGAGGAGTTAAAATATCGATTGACTACAACATTCATGTTAGCTATTCCATTTAGATCTAGAGGATATGTAGTATATAGTAATGCTTCACACTAGGGGCTAGGATGTGTTCTGATGCAATATGGCCAAGTGATTGCATATGCATCGAGACAGTTGAGGTCTCATGAGTTCAGTTATCCATTTTATGAATTGGAATTGGCTGTAGTTGTATTTTCTTTGAAGATTTGGAGACACTATATGTATGGTTAGACAGATATTCACAAATTATAAGAGCTTGAAACATTTGTGGATTAAAAAAAATTGAATATGAGACAGAGGAGATGAATTGAGTTGCTACAATATTACGATTATACGATTGAATATTATCTAGGTAAGGCAAATGCGATAGTAGATGCATTAAGTAGAAAGTCCAATAGCAATGTGGCACAGATACAAACCTCAAGGTTACCAAACCTAGTACAATTGAGGGCAGAATTGAATTTGGGGCATAATAAAGCATTAGTAACTACAATGAAGCTTAGGCCAATATTGCATATGAGAATAAAAAAAGTTCAGAGTAAAGATTCAAAATTAGTGAAGCTTATTAAGAAGTTGAAACATGATTTGAGTTATAATTTTGAGTTAAGAGATGAGACAATATGGTTGAAGCAGAGGTTGTGTGTGCCAAATGTTGATGATTTGAGAAAAGAGATTCTGGAAAAAACGCACATGGCAACTTATGCTCATCCTGGTACTATCAAGATGTACAGTACGTTAAAACAACATTTTTTATTTCTAGGGATGAAGAAGCAAGTGTTGGAATATATCGCTAAATGTTTGACTTGTTAGCAGATTAAAGCTGAACATCAAGCTCTGTTTACGAAGTTACAATCATTGCCAATTCAGAGTGAAAATGGGAGAGAATTACTATGGATTTTATTATAGGATTGCCTAAGACTTTGAGGCAACATGATGTTATTTGGTTTATTGTTGATAGATTGACAAAATTAGCCCATTTCTTACCTATGAGGGAGAATAATTCACTAGATCAATTAGTTTGGAGGTATGTGAATGAGATTCTAAGATTGCATGGTGTCTTGGCATCTATTATGTCTAATCAGAATCCCCAATTCACTTCTAGATTTTGGGGTAGTTTACAGTCAGCCATAGGTACGAAGTTGAATTTCAGGACAACATTTCATCCTCAGACAAATGGAAAGAGTGAGAGGACTATTAGGACTATTGAGGATATTCTCAAAGCTTGTGTTTTGGAGTTCCAATAAGCATGGGATCAGTATGTAGCACTTATCGAATTTTCGTATAATAATCACTACCACAGTAGTATCAGTATGGTACCTATGAAGCCTTATATGGTAGGAAATGTCAGTCACCACTGCATTGGGATGAAGAAGGTTTAAGGATCGGTGAAGATCCAGAATTGATTCAGGATACTATGGATAAAGTAAAATTGATGGGCAACCAAATTAAGGTGGCTCAAGATAGACAGAAGAATTATGTCGATGAGCATTGGAGGGATATGAAATACCAATTAGGTGATAAAGTATTTCTGAGAGTTTCACCTTGACAAGGAGTGTTGAGGTTTGGTAAAAAGGTTAAGGCATGGATATATTAGTCCATATCAGATTACTGAGAGAATTGGACCATTGGCTTATAGACTAGCATTACTAGCAGAAATGGCTCATTCCATGTAAGTATGCTTAGAAGATGCCGATTAGATCCGACCTATATCCTACCCATACTGGAAGTTGAAGTTGTGGGTTACGTAGAAGAACCAATCCAAATTGTGGATTATCTGACCAAACAGTTGAGAAATTGAGTGATTCCATTGGTTCAAGTCCTTGGGAAGAATCATTTAAGAGGGGAAGCCATTTGAGAAACTAAAGAGAATATGAACAATCAATACCCCCACCTATTTAGTCAAACATGTTAGAATTTTGAGGATGAAATTTCTTAAGGGGGAGAATTGTAATAACCAGATTTCATATTGAGGATTAGAACTTTAGCTTGTTATTAGAATTAAGGAATTACATATCATTAATGTACACACACATAAATCTTCTTATGTCTTACATAAGATGCATGAAAATCATCTCAAATTTCTGCACCATTTGGCCTTCAATAACCCCCATCACTAAAGGAAAGTTATGGGAAGTTGATGTTCATGAATAGCAAGCACTAGTGGAAGTTATGCGAAGTTAATGACCATAAATACCATGCATTAGTGGAAGTTATGGCAAGTTAATGACCATGAATAGCGTGCATTAATAGAAGCTAACAACACTTATTTCTAATCTAATCCATGTAACATTTTCCATGATGATCACATCGTGCTACAATCCTAAAATACTCTCTCATATCTTGAATCACCATTCAAGATCATTTTACTCATCCTTCAGATCTCTTATGTGTGCAACCCATTAGGTTCCTAGTTATGTTGGTCACTTAAATTAATAATTAATTCAAGTAAGCCAAGAGCGGTATCTAACAACATGTCATAACCCTCAATTGATCAAAAATTCAGTGGTTTTACTACGAACCCTTCCATATATAATCTGGCCATGCAATTTGTCCTTTCACCATCTATACTGCACTTAGTTCAGAGTATGGTCAAAGTATCAACTCCCACTAGACTGACTACATCACATCTAGTCCAAGTGTTATCAGATCTTGTCCTAAGGATCTCATTACTCTATGTTTCTTTGAAGACTCTCTTCATAAAGCATATCTGTTCTGGCCAGAGACTCCCGAATAATGACCCCGACAAGAGGTCGTGGGTATCATCTCCTTCTATCAAGAGTGGTAAATCCTTTATTGACTACTCAATTACCTCCTAATACCTCAAGTTGTACCCCATCATCACCCTATGAGTAACCCCTGAAAGGCACCAATGAATAGATTCAAAACACAGGATTAGTATTTGAGATATCCTTGAGCACCTCAAGTCAAAGGATATTTACACCATTGCTATGATGAGACCATCATTGACACTGAAATAGAATATCCATATGATTGTCTCATAGTAGTTCAATCCAATGTAATTACTACCCATAGTAAGCATCCATATGTTAACTCTAAACAACTTAAATGAACTGCTTGATCTAATCAAAGAGTATAACATATGCTAGTCAATCCGGATTAATGATATCTCATCCCATTAATCGTATGATTAGGGAAGTTTAGATACTAACATAATTACACATGATAGGAATCTCATTATCATGATCTCATCATGATTTCCTCCATGTTATGTTTTGTATCAAAGACTTTATTAAATCAATTTAAGATCAACATCAAATTCATAAACATATGAACATCGAAATAATGAAAAATGCCTTTATTAATCATAAAATGATTTGTACAACAAGTGCTAAAGGTGATTGATTTAGAGAACTTCTCTAACAAACTCTCATTTGCACTAAAGCCAATCACCTTGATATCTAATACCATAGGCATGTACCTGTGACACAAAACTCTTTTGGAAAATAAGATTAGTTACTGGATCAGTTATATTATGATCGGTGGGAACTCTCTCTATCTTGACATCATTTCTACCAATGATCTCTCTAATCAAATGGTAGCACTTGAGTACATGTTTAGACTTATGA
The DNA here is from genome assembly GCA_029891385.1 of Erythroxylum novogranatense. Lineage (NCBI taxonomy): Eukaryota > Viridiplantae > Streptophyta > Magnoliopsida > Malpighiales > Erythroxylaceae > Erythroxylum > Erythroxylum novogranatense. Next base: position 90,492,499 of record CM057225.1, on the reverse strand, counting down.
TGAGACCTTGGTTCCTTTGCATGTCCTATAGCCCCGTTGTTGTCACAATACAACTGCACTGGGTCAGCGATGATTGAAACCGCACCAAGTTCCTTGATGAACTTCTTAATGTAAAATGCTTCCTTTTGTTGCTTCTGAACCTGCAACGTACTCTGCCTCTATCATCGAATTGTTATGATCTTAAGAATGTAATGAAAACAGAAATTGTTATGATCTTAAGAAGATGAAATTGCAACCAAAGTAGGTGTTTGATTATTGTGACAAGAGTTATGATCCACCATAAGAATGTGTTAGTGGAATTGAGATGAAAATTTTATGATGATGATACATCTATACTTTTGAATTAATGGCGAATATGCGTATGTAAGATGTAATGAAGGATAATTGGAAGATGAGATGAATGATAGCGACACATGTACAAGTTCAAAAAGGTTAAGTTGAAATGTTATTGTGAGTACCTATCTGATAGTGGGATCATCATCACAAGTGAGAATATTAAGTGCATATGTAATATATGTGTGGAGATGATATAGGAAGAAATCTATGACTTAGTGGACATTTGTTAGTCAGAGTTCCCATAGTTTAAAGTCTAAGAGGATCTAAAGAAACACATGAAAGTGCTTATAATGATCAATCGGGGATAGATTGAGATTGCTAATGACGTTATAATGAGTAATGAATTTGAAGATAAAGAGAATAATATTGTCTAGAATCAATGGAGATCAAATTATCCATCATGTAAGGTATAAATTTGTGAATTGTTGGAGATAAATATGTGGACAAAAGGGGATGACTTTGATGATACACGCCTAAGCATATGCGATAGAAATTTTATTTACTACTTCATTAAGTTTTGGTAATTAGAACATTATGACCTTGTAAGAATGATAGATATTGGTCTTCTTGAGGTATTAAGGATGGTTGATAAGGTGATAATGATAACAGTGATTGATAAACATTACATGAACAGTATAGATGATAGTAGCAAGAAATCATCTTTCGGAGAAGAATTCCATTGAATTGGGTTAAGCAAATTCAATAGTTTTTATTGAATGAAAGAACAAATAGGAGATGAATACGTAATGATTTAAAAGTAAATATTGGAGTCATATCTCTAGCGGAGAGTCAAGCAAAAGACGTAGCATATACTACTGAGAAAGTATGTATTGTTGTTTGATGTAAAGTATCCAACTATATGAGTGGATTTCTGAATTTGAGGAGACATAAATTACTAATATGAGGAGTATATAGGTCCATGTTATATCTTGTGTAAACATATTCGGGAGATACAAATAAGGTCTAATGAATGTGTTATCGACACAAGAAATTAAGATTGAAAATAAATTGAAATGTGTGGAGAAATTAGTATGAATGAGCAGACAGTAAAATAATTCAGTGTGAAACCAAAGGAAATTGAATGAATTAAGAAAAACATTCGAGGAAGGAAGTCGATTGGGAAATTGAAAATAACATAAGAAATGAGGAATTAGTTATTTAAGGAATTATGAGAACTAATCATAGCCTATTGAGCTTTGGAAATATTTGTTCAAGTTAAAAAATGCCCCAACAGTATTATGGTATTGAAGATTAAAGTGATCCAAAAAAAATGGATCAATTCGTGATCATGATCAATAGAGGATATTTACAGTATATTTGACAAGTGAAGAGAATGTTTTTGAACATTGAAATTAATCTTACATATCGTAGAAGTAAAAACAATTTTGAGTGATTATAACACCAATATTAATTATATCGTCTGGATTTGAAGATTTTATAGTATACATTGATGTTGTATAAGAGATTTGGATAAAATTCAATGCAACATAATAAAGTGAAAACATATGTATGGAGATGATTAAAGTCCTATAAGTTGATTATTCGAGACATGATTTAGAACAGCTATAGTAGTGAATTGTTTTGAAAGTGTGGGGACAGTATATGTTTAAGAACATCTTGGATATATATATATTCATATACAGATCATTAAAGTTTGAGGTAATTATTGAGTTGAGAGAATTAAACACGATACTGAGACAATGGATAGAATTACTAAAAGATTATGATGGTACAAACAAGAATTTCCCAATAAAGTTAATGTCGTATCTAATACATTAAGCAGAAATCCCAATAGCAGTGAAGCATGAATTCAAATATTGAGGTTATAAGATCTAGTGCAAAAAGAAGCATAGAATGTGAAGTGGAATTTTGGGCAAATCAAGTACAATTTGCTATGGAATTGAAGATTAGTTTCAACTGATAAAGATGATGAAGCAAAGAGATAGTTAGAGGAGCATCAATAACGATCTATGCTATACATTCTAGTAGGAATGTGTGAAAACATCATTTAACGGCTAAGAATGTAGAATCAAGTGACTGAATCTTTGAATTGTTGACGGTCCTAACTGTCAGAGATATGCTTAGGGCTTATAGTTTGGAGTTCATAGGAACATGAGATCAATGTATAGTTCTATTTGACTTTAAGCATCATAATCATTATCATGGTGATTTCATTGAAATACTATATGAAGAGTTAGATGAAAAAAAGAGTCGTTCACCTCTTTATTTGGATGAATAGGGCAAAAGATGGTCGAAAACTAGAATTGATTGGGGGATCTTACTAATAAGTGAAACTGATCTGTATTAGGAACTAAGTGATGCAAGAAAAAAAAGAATGAAATTGGTGGATCAACACCAAATATAGTGAGATAAATATAAGAGTTAAGTGTACTAATATTATAAAGATTTGAACTATAAAGCGAAGGATGAAATGTTTATGAGAGTATCACCTTCCCAAGGTGTGCTTAGATTGATTGCAAGATATGATCAGGTTAGGGTAAAGAAGCAACTAAGCTTGGGTTGTATTGGCCCATATAAAGTTATTAAGAATCGGACCATTGACTTATGAGTTAGTATTACTAACAAAGGTGCCTCATGTTCATAATGTGTTATATGCAAGTATGCTAAGAAATATCGATATATCGATGCAAAAAGTTGAAAAATTATGAGTAACCTGAAATATATTGAGGAAACAGTTAAGAAAGTGTGATATCTGAATGAGTAATGGAAGGATTCATCGAATTCTTTAACTAGGGTAATTTGAAAGAAATTATTCGAGTCATAAAGTTAAATGGAAAATGCAAGAGCGTAAGAGGAAGCATATCCCTACTTCTTGATCAGTCAGATAAGAATTTCGAGGATGAAATTCTTTTAAGAGGGGGAGAAATCTTGGCCCCCAGATTTTTTTTCTCTAGTAAAGCATGATTTAAATGAATTTTGAGGTTCTGATGGATTTAATTTCTGGGAGTTATTATTATGTCAATGTTAGTAAGATTATTGACATTGGTAAATTGAATTAAAGTACTAAGGCAATAAGGATGTTCAAGGGCATTTTTGGAAGACCACTTAAGGATAAAAGATACAAGGCATATAAGGAAGGGAAAAATGGACAATTTAGAATCATTAACAGCAAAAACAAAATCGGGGGAAAAGAAACAAAGAGAAGAGAGAAAGAAAAGAGTTCGGTGGAGAAGAGAGAAAAGAAAGAAGAAAAAACTAGGTTTTGATTTTTCTTAGTCCTAAAGAGTGATCTTGAAGTTATTCAAGAAGGGAAAAAGGTATAAGATGATGAGAGCTTCCATTAGAGCCAACAAACTCTTCATTTGGTGAAGATTCAAGGTAAGTTGGATTTTAATCTTTGGATTTTTTAAAGGGTTTTGATTCATATAGCTTAAGAAACGTATGGGTTTAAGGATTCTAGGATCAATTTTAATGAATATGTCTTGTGGGTCCTCCAATTTGAATCCCTATTAATATGAGAATTTTTTCATTGATAAAGGAAATCAAAGGAGGCAAGAGGAGCAAGAGTAAGGGCATTTTTTAGCAAAGTTTCAAACAAGGAAATCAAGATGGGTACACGTTTATAAAAGAATTAATAAGCTAATAAATGTTTTCTTTGAATCAAGGAAATTTAACGTTTTTAAATTGCATCATAAATGTTGCATTTGGTACTTCTTGAATGAATTGAGAATTTGCTATGTGTTTGGCATGTGAATTAGGTTGATGATTTGTGAAAAGACTTTCAAAATGATTCTTTTGAAAAGATAAATATTTATGAAATCATGTTTTCGAAAATAGTTTTCGAAATATCTCATGTTCATGAAAAACAAGTTTTCAAGAATGTGCCATTTGGGCAAATGGTTTCCCATTCATGAATTACATGTTATGTAGGTTTGGTGTAATCCATTCAAGAATGTCACGTGCACGTTGACCAAGTTAAAGGCTTCTCCCGCCTACCTACTAGTGGCACGGAGCTCCTTCATGGACTTCCTCAAGTTTACGCCTACGCAAAACCACTATGTGGGATTGCGATAGTGCCTCAAGTTTACGACTACACAAGACTATTATGTGGAAATGTGTAGCTCATCACGTTTATGGATTTACCCAAACCATTTTGATGTGTTTATGTGATTAAGAGATATTGACAAGTTTGATGCATTCATGATTTAAAATTTGTGAATTTCAGTTATGAAATTGAGAATGATACTTTGATGAATTTAATAAGAACTTTGTATTAGCAAGTGAACATTTCAAAGTTTTGTTTATTTTTCTGTTATAAACTGTTACCCACGAGCTTTAAGCTCACCCCTCTTTCATTTCCATCTCCAGGTGATGAGAAAGAGATCGGGTGAAAGAGAGTCAAGGCATTCGTTCGATTATGCATATTTTGTATTTTAAGTTAGATTGATGCAAAAACAAGACTTTAGACACATGTCGAGAATTATGGGGTTTTGTATCTTTTGTATCTTGGATTTTTGATATTGTTGATGTAATGTGGCTTAGAATGCCATTAAATCTTTGTAAACTCTTATTCTATGATGTTAATGAAATATGGATTTGTGAATGGATGATTGTTAAGTTGAAAAGTGAATTTGTGTATGGATGAGGTGGAGTTGAAATATGAATTAATTTAAGGATGAGTTTAAGTTGGAATTCGGTATATTTAGGAAAGTTATCAAATTAAGAAGACAAATTTTGAATATGGATTATTGTTACATATCAATAAGATGTTATGGATAAGAAAATAGGAATAAATGATGAAATGTAGTTGGATGGTTAAGAATGATGTTGCATGAGAGGAAGTGAAATTGGGACAATTTTTCAAATCTTTCATAAGGGTAAAAATTATGTACTAACTTCTAGGAAAAAACTGTATTAATCTAGGAAGAATTAGATGAAGTTGTCTTCATAAAAGTTGTAGCTTATCTTTTTAGCTTTCCAACGGTATAAATTATGAAATTGTTCGACAATGGAGTTGGAAGATATGATCATTAGAAGTTTGGATGCTGTTTAGGATGGAACTTTTGAGACAACCATTGTGATTGAAATTTAGACCCTTATAAAGGCATAAATTGCTTTTATATTCTTCATCAAAGTTGTAGATCTTTCTTTTATCTTTCCATTAATATAAAGTTTACAAATTTTAGAGTTATGGATCAAAATTTATAGAGTTTAGAAGTTGGGTTGTCAGAAGAAGAAAAGCAGGAGGAAAACGTGAAAAGTTAAGCACGATCGCAACTTTCGCGGCCGCGCTCCATAACTAAAGGTTTTCCCCCTCACCTGAACATGTTTCACTCTTTTGATCATAACTTTGTCGTCTGGCCCCCAAATGACTCGATTTTTAAAGCATTGGATTCATAACTCATTCCTCTATCTCTCCATAAAAATTTATAGCTTTGGTATGTTAGTAATGTGCCCTAGGCCAATGGATAGTTGTGATTCATGTATTAACATTATGACTTGTTAATAATATATTATGAGGTATTCCTTTTATATATACATTTATGTCATTTATATAATGTGATTTACGTTCCATGAATAGTATTAGGCTTATGTCATCAAGTATGTGACTTGATAGTAAAACCATAAGCATTATAAACACTATTCTAAACTGTCCCTAGTCCTTCGTTATTGGTGGAACAATAATGAATCAAGGCTAGTCTGTGTTCAGATTGATTATCACGTTTTACTAATCTTAGATATGAGTTATCAAATCAGAAACATAGATATATGTTAAAGAACATATATTGGACCGACCCACAAAGAGAACACTACATGGTTTCATGTCATTAGTGATTCTCAATATGGTTTGACTTTAATCTTTGACCTGAAGTCATCATGGTTCCCTACATGAGGAATTAGGTGTTTTGATATTAGATGAAGTTATTCTTAACCAAATAACAAGTAATCTTATGTTGGACATCAAATGAATCATGCGGAGGGATGTGAATGACGTAGATGGGATTTGTACCTCTCTTAAATGAGAGAGATATCATTTGGGTCTCTTGACAAGTGTGACTGAAGAAATGCATGGCCGTGCTCAAATGAATTGATGAAGAGTCATCAATGTCATTTGTTATAATCAGTCAACTTGGGGATCAAGAAACTATGATTAATCAAAGGTTGACATATACCATACCTTGTGATTAATCTTGATATCGTGTTACAAAGGGACTTAGCTTATAACCATGATTACAGGTTAAATCGGATTATCGATCCTCATTTGATTTGGGTAGTCATAATGTCTTGCTAGAGGCCACTTATGACTTATGGGCCTTGAAGTGTGATCAAGCCCATTGCCAACATCAAATGAGCCTACAGGGTCACACACAAAGAGTGATGTGATTTGGGCTTATTCTCTTGGGCCTAATTTATTAGGCATTGAATAAATATATATGGATATATTTATTGGGCTAGATTGAATTAAGTTGTCGGGATTTTATTATATGAGATATAATGGGCTAAAACTTATTAGGCTTCAATGGGATTAGGGTTTCTCTATAAATAGAGAAACTTAGGTCTCATTAGATAGACAGACTATTGTCATACGAAACCCTAGCCGCCATCCGAGAGGAAAAATGTGCGGCATTCGGAAAGTGTTTCAGGACGTGCTAGCACACTATAGTCGCAGCCCGGATCGTGCATGTTGGGACCCGATCCGGGAACTGGATCCCAAGCGGAAAACGAAGAACGAAGGAAACGAAAGCGAAGAACGAGGCGAAAGGAAACAGAAATATCGTTTTGGAATTTCAAATCGAAAACAAAATGCGGAAGCCAATAGCAAAAACGAACTCGAATCACAAAGCAAAAGAAGCGAGAGCGAAGCGAATACTCGAATACAGAATATTAAAAAAAAACATATCAGAACGGATTTCGAAGCGAAAAGCAAAGTAGCCAACCGAATCGGATTACGGATCTCAAAGCAAACTGTATAAATAAACGGACAAAAACAAACGCGAAGACGGATACGAAGCAAAACGAAATACAAAAGTACCGAAGCAAAACGAAGCGAAGTGGAATTGATACTTAACAAATGTCCGACATCCGTGCAAAAATCATCTTAAAGAAACATCACGTTGGAAACCTAAAACTAATCCAATACGAAAATCCGGTAGAATTTTTTTTTTCTTTTTTTTTCTTTCTTTTTCTCATTTCCTACATCTTACACACTTTAATCATCTTTCATACAAATCATAAATCTCATCCGAAACCATCTAATTCTTATTTTCATTCCTTTCCAATTTATTTTCTAACAAAATTTCGGCACTTCTAAGGTTTCAAAACCACTTCTAAAATGCCCCCATCAATCACACAATCATCAAAATCGACCGGACCCTCCGTCTGGGATCTCAGCAGATAAACACACTCCTATATCTAAACCACTTCAAATCATTAATCATGTCCAATTCCAATACACATTTCAATCTTAAATCCATACATAAATTCCTAAATCAATATCATTATCATACACAATGTCATACATAATTTCATATACAAATTCATCTCAATTCATAACAAACTTTTTATCAATCATATAAGTCCCATAATTCATCATCATTTGATTTCTTACAAATCCTTAATGGCTTTTCAAGCCATTTACAAACTTACAAATTGCTCAAGATACGAAATATACACAAATCGAACAAGTGTCTCGACAGGTCTTTCATCCAATCTCACCTTTCAATACCGGAGATGAGGATGAAAAGCAAGGTGAGCTAAAATAGCTTGTGGATAATATGTTTATAAATTAAAAAATAAGCAAAAACATATTTGGAAAAACTTTACCATTTATTTCCGAAATTTCACATTAGAAATTTGGCAAATCTCGTATTTTTCACACTTTTCAAAATATTTCCAAAACAATTACAATCGCTTTTCAGTTGAAAAACCACCCTAATTTATTTCTCAAAATTTTTCACATTTTGTTTTTAAAAATGATGCAATGCAACACACTTATAAACAGAACAAAACACATCAAATGGTCTGGTTTGGTCCAAACAGAACGTACTGCACATTCCCGCATAGCGGTCCTGTGCAGCCATGAATAGAACGTACTACACTTTCCCGCATAACGGTCCAGTGTAGCCGTGAAGGGAGTCCGAAATCGAAGCTCCGTGCCACTAGTGGGTAGCCGGGAGAAGGCTTTAACAAATAAAGACAGTGCACTGACTCACTTAAAGGACCTAACCAAACCCACATAACACATATCGAAAAACCGGACATTCGGATTGCCCGTAGGCACTTTTCGAAAATCTAATTTTTCAACATATTCACATATCCACATAAATTCATGTAACACATCTAATGCAATTCACATCATCAGTTTGATTACGAACCAATCAAATTCACAATAATGTATGCAATAACTTCTTTTAATCATAAAAAAAATCAAACTTATTCAGATTCACATTTTCAAATCATTCATACAATTCAAACTGCATTTTCATAAAACTTGTTCCGAAAAACCATTTTTTCAAACATTTCCATAAACAATAATTTATCAAAAACGTTGCTTCTTAAATTTTCAAATATTCATGCTTAGCTTAAAACTCAATAAAGAAACATACTACCCACCTCGAAATGATGCTAAGAACTCGTCCCGATCATCAATTTGATCCTTGTTTCTTTCCTTCTTTCAATTAAAATTGACCTAAGCCATAATCATCCAAATTCAACATCATAATTTGCATAATTCTCAAAATTAACTATAGGGAACCCAAATTCATCACTTTTCCAAGCTTTCTAAAACAAAAATTTCTAAAATCCCCATATTCAAAACTTGACCTAAACCAATTCACTCAAATTCAATATCATAAATCATTTAATTACTAAAATTAAGCTTAGAAAACACCAATTCCATATAAAATCAAGCTATCTAAATCATCAATTTTCAAAACCCCCAATTTTTAAAATTGGCCTAAACCAATTTACACAAATTCAACATCATAAAACAAAATTCCTTCAAAATTGATTTCATATATCACCAATTCATCATATTTCCTATAATTCTAAGCTATTAATTTCCAAATTTTAAAATTGGGCAAAATCCCTACTCACATAAATCCAAAATTAAATCCAACATACTTAACAATCTCTCAAATTGACTTCAAATACCACAAACCCATATCATAATCATGCTAAAACAACCAAAAGTTTAAGAAAATCTCAAAGCTCGAAATTTCCTCTTACCTCATTTCTCCTCCAATTTTTGAATTTCTTGGTTCATGAAGAAGCTCTCTTCATTCTCCATCCTTTTCTTTCTTGGGAAAATCCCAAAAGCTTTAAGAATTAAGTAGAAAAATTTAAACTTAGCTTTCTCTCTCACCTTTTCTCCATGGACGAAGCTTCTACTTCTTTCTCTTCTTATTTTCTTCTTCTTTTCCTCTCATCGTCGTGTTTCACCCTTAAAAAACGACAACCTCTTATAGTTTTAAAGCCATGTCATTTAAATGATGATTAAAAGACCAAAATGCCCCTACACTTTCCTTTTAGTCATGCTTACTTGCGGGTTTGATTCGCACCATTAAGTTGAAGGAATTTGTTAAAACTTCCTTCTCGAGAAATGTTCCTCTCAATCATACAGTTCGGGTATATCCATATTCTAACACATTTTCCATGTACAATTATTTCCATCCAGAAATTAACATTCTTAATCCCAAAATTGAAACTCGATGTCTTCATAACAATTGTAGCCTTATGTCTCTAGTTTAATTCAAAATAAGAATCGCCTCATTTCGATTCCCAGATCAAAAGTTATGCTCAAAATACTCTCAGATGTTCCCAATCCAAAAACTACACACAAATCCGAACTTAAATTCGGAAATGGAAAATCTTAGGGGCAAAATTGACATTTCATTTCTTCATATGACTTGTAGCCCCTTGTCTTATCTTTATTTCGCCTCAAGAATTGCTTCAATTGGATCTCTGTAGATCCCGAATTTCTCAAAATACTAAACTATGTTCGGAACATTTCCCGATTCACTTTGATTAAATTAATCATCATTAATTTAATCTCATAAAATTACAAATCTCCCATGAGGATGTAGGGAATTGTCTTAGAAATCCAACGCAGCAAGAATCAACTCAATCGGATGTCGGACGGAAAAGATATGAGCAAAATAGTGAACAAAGGTCGGATTGGAGGGAATAACAAGCAAGAAAAATCAAAACGGCGTCGTATTGGAGAAACAAAAACGGCGTCACACCAGCAGAAACGCCCGCGTTTGGGCGAGGCGAGGGCGAGGTTGCCCTGGCGACGCTTCACCCTAGTGACGCGAGCCGGACGTTGGCCATCGCTATGGCGATGCGTCACCGTAGCGACGGCGGCTGGACACTCGCCATCGCTATGGCGATGCGTCGCCCTAGCGACGGGGATGTATCAATTTTTTTTTTCATATGAAAAATCCGAAACTTTCAAAATTCATAACTCTTAATTCCGAACTCCAATTTTGACAAACTTAGTCTCTATAAAAAGCTTGAGAGAAGCTCTACATCTTCCATAAAGGACATAAAACTCAATTCGACTCCTAAGAGAGTCCATTTTCCGGTCAAAGGTTCTGTCCTCTAATATTCATGCTAAAACTATAACATAAACTAGTAAAAATCATAACTTATTATTCCGAGATCGAAAAATTCTATACTTTATATCAAAATAAAGACCAAATCAAATTCTTCAACTTTCATGAAGAATATAAACTCAATTAACCTCTAACTAGGTTAATTTCTCAGTCAAAGTTTCAGTCATAATTAAAGTCAAAAGTCAACTCTATCACACATAAACTTTGACTGATCATAACTTCCACTCTCGATATCGAAAAATTGCACACTTTATGGCTACAGAAAGCTCTTAACATAATCTACAAGTTTCATGTAGATCATTTTCTCAAATTATGCCTAAATCAAAAGTCAACTGTTAATGGCCAAAAAGTCAAACTTTTTACAATTTTTCATATTTTCACACTTTTTCTCTTTATTTCTTGATTTTCAACTCAATTTCAATCAACTCATCCACTTTAATTTTATAAACCATACCAAGCTACTCCAAACCCGAAGGTATCAAAATCAAAATCATTTCTTTTCTTATCAAGATCCTTTAAGTATTAAGTCATCTATTACACAATGCTTACACAAAACACTCCTTAAATTTCATTTTACTTATTCTAATTTTCACTCAAAGATCGGGGTCCAACAGTGCATACTCGTGTGGATACCGGTAGAGGGCATTCGCACATTGCAATGTCTTGGAATCCGAAAAAAATCAACCCACCCACGACATAAAGGTATTTTCGTACATCCTAAGTATTTTCGATTATACTTCATATTGTTGTATGGTCTTTTTCGCAGTGTATTGTGAATACTCAGACTGTACGCGATTCATCATGGTATTGATTCGAAAAAAAGGATCGAATCAAAGTAAGGGTATCAGTTGGAAGAGCACGAATTGGATATTTTTACTGAACATGCTTCAGTATTTTGATGATATATTAATTAGTAGAGCTCCAAATGTGATGATTCTTGTCTATACATAAAATAGAGACATAGATCTATAAATTATCTGCATGATTCAAATTTTAATTCGGACTATAAGACTTTCAAGTTCTGGCAGATAGTTGAGTATAGTGTACAGTTTCAGTTTAGTAGCAGCCCAGAAATGTTTGGACTATAACTTTTAGATTTTTAAACCAAATTGAATGATTTTTGTGTCATTAGAAACTTAAGAGAATGGGGAACAAATGTTCTGAAGAAGATAAATTAAAATTCCAATTTGAGGTTTCCTAAAATCTGTTCGGAAATAGGAGAAATGAGTTCATTTTTGACAATTGACTGGTATGGGCACGTCACCCATATGGGATGATGGTTAATGAGGGTTTATTGAAACAACCCTACAAGGTAATACGTACGCTCATGTCTTATGATTTTTAGAGCAAGAGTTGATTTCCAAAAATAGGGCTCAAAGCAACGCACATTTACACAAAACTTTGCATAATTATAGAAGTACTTATTTATGCACAAATGCGTATATGGATTATGTACAATGCATGCTCAATGACAATCCTGGGTATATTTCCTTTATTTTCATCTCATGATCATTCATACTTCAAACTCATATATGTCTAATTTGAACTTAGGTTCACACCTCAATAATAAAAACTTATTCAAAGTTCATCACTCAATCATGCATTAAGGTTTATGGCTTAATACACTTGATTTTTAATACATCATCAATCAATCATTTACCAATCCTCTCCTAATTAATTCAGATGACAATGGAAATTTGTGGAGAGAAAGGAAAATGTATGAGGAGTTTATTGTTCAAATTTCAAGTCAATTGAAGGTCCGGAGAAGAAGTTATGGTCAAAAGAGTGAAAGGTGTTTAAAACTATCAAAAAGCATTACACCTTCACTATCACGATCATGCTTGTGCATAATCGTGCATTACCTGATATCTCCTCTCTGTCATGATCGTGCTTGTGCACAATCGTAGAACTCCTCTGAGGTTTCCTATCAAGCACAATCATGCAACTCCCCTAGGGTTTCCTCTCTATCATGATCATGCTTGCATGTGATCGTGCACTACCTGATAGCTTTTCTCAAAATAAATTTTAAGGTCAATTTTGTTAGAGTAGTGCCCTAAAGGCAATCCCCTTTAGCGCTTTTTGTTCATAGTCATGTACAGACTTTATGAATAAATAAAGAAAGGCATGTTTCATTTATTTGATGTTCTTTATGAATTGATATTGATCTTTAATCAAATTAATGAAGTCCATGATATATGACATAGCATGAAGGAAATTATGATGTGATTATAATCCTGAGATTCCTATCATGTGCAATTATGTCGTTGTCTAAATTTTCCTAGTCATAGGATTAATGAGATGGACATCATTAATCCGGACGAGACTAACATATGTCATACTCCTTGATTGGATCAGCGGTGGATCTCGAAGCTGTAAATATGAGATATTTAGAGTTGACATATGGATGCTTACTAGTGGTAGTAAGTTCATTAGATGACTGCCATGAGATCATCACATGGATTTAATGTCGTGATAATCTCATCATAGCAATGGTGCAAGTATCCTTAGACTTGAGGTACTCAAGGATATCTTGAATCTTGATCACGTATTTTGACTCCATTCCTTGTGGCCTTCCAGAGGTTACTCATAGGGTGGTGCTTGGGTGCAGTTTGAGGTATTGAAGGTAATTGAGTAGCCAATAAAGGATTCATCACTACGTGAGAGCGAAGAAGAGATACCTGACCTCTCGTCGGGATCATTACTTTAAGTCTCGGCGAGCATGACTATGTCATGAAGAGTGTCTTCATGGACATATAAAGTAATGAGTCCTCAGACAGGAACTAATTTCACTTAGGCTAGACTTAGTCTAGTAAGAGTTGACATATTAGCCATACTTATAACCAAGTGGGGTATAGGATGATGAAAGGACGAATTGCACAGTAATTGTCTATGGAAGGGTTCGTGATCTGGTTCGTGATGAATTCATCAAACCGATTACTTTCCGGTCAATTGTAGGTCATGATGTGTTGCTAGATACCGCTCATGACTTGCTCAGATTAATTGTTAATCTAAGTGGCCAACATAACCGGAAACCTAAAGGGTCACACGCATAAGAGTGTTTCAGAGAATCTGTAAAATAGTAATTGGACAGAGTTCCAATTATGGAGAGCATTAGGATTAAATGGATCCCGATGAGATCGAGATATGTCCCGATGAGATCGCGACATCGATATTGCTGAAAAAGGTTTTCGGTGGTTTTTCCATGCCGGGGCCCGGTAGGACCGACCCAGGATTGGACCATTTCAGCAATATATATATATATATATATGATTAATTAATTAAATAATTAATTATATATATATATATATATGTGTGTAATACGTGGAAAGGAGAGAAGAAGCATGGAAGCTTCTTTATTGCTTAGTCATCATCTTTCATTTAATTACTAAAAGACAAAATGAAATAAAGTAAGATGAGAAATGAAGATGATGCTCGTTGGTGATATAAACAAGAAAAGAAAGAGTCTTTTCTTGGTGAAAATAGAAGGGTTCTTCGTGGGTTTTAAGAAGGGAAGAAAGAAAGGTTGGCTGGTTTTCTCTCATCCTCTCTTCACCAACGATTAAGCTCTCTTCTCCAAGAGTTTCATCTCTTCCTTCCAACGTGATCCAAGCTCTCCGGGACAGAGGTAGGGTCTAGCAGCTCTTATTTTGTTCTAGCTATTCCCGGGTCAAAAGGGTTTGACTCGGTTAGGTTTTTCGATCTCTGCGTGGATACCTTTAGAGATAGTCTCTATTGGCTATTCGGGTTTGAGGTTTTCATACCGACACGGGATCTTGGGTTTGGGAAGGTCCGGGAATAAAAATTTTGTTTCGCTGCTGGAACATGTGATGTTCCTCCGGGATTTTCCTCTGAGTGGTATCGAGGCGTCGGTGTCGTGTATGAAGCTTTAATGAAACTAGATCATAAACCCTAATTGCTTGTGATGTTGTAGCATGCATTCATTCAGATTTCAATTGCTATAGAGATAGGGTTTTGAAATTTTCTGCCTAGGAATGTTCATAACATGTTAGGAATATGTCTATGTATTTTCAGAATTTATCGATTTGATTAGATAAAGTTTTGCTAATTATTTCCTAAGCTTACAGATCTTTGTTTTTGAAGCGATTACGTGAGCAGGCAGTAGTATAAAATCAAGAATAAATTCTAGAAACCTACATGTCTCTAAGATGTTGGTGAATGTCTGTGAGCATGGAAATTGGATTTCAAGGTGATTGGATATTTATTTTCGATTTTATTCTATCTTGTTGGGAATTCTTGTGTTGATGAACACGTAATTTT
Source organism: Erythroxylum novogranatense (assembly GCA_029891385.1). NCBI lineage: Eukaryota > Viridiplantae > Streptophyta > Magnoliopsida > Malpighiales > Erythroxylaceae > Erythroxylum > Erythroxylum novogranatense. The sequence continues at coordinate 90,477,308 of CM057225.1, read as the reverse complement.
AATCGGTTTTGTTATTTTGGTTGACTGAGTTTTGATGGCCTAAAATCCTGAAAAATTCAGGTAGCATTTTCTGAACATGTAGTAACCTATATAATTTTCTCAGAATTTATTGAAATTTTTTCATTGATCATTTCAAGCAATGTACAGAACTGGACAGTTTTGGTGAAAATTGTTGGGACTGTTTTGCTTGGCTTGATTGAGTTTGCTTTTTCAATTCCAATGCCTTGAATCATTTTTAATGTGATTAAAAATGTGTTATCTTGATGTGTTATGATTTCCAAAGTGAATTGCTTGAAGTTGCTTTTCCAAGAATTTTTGAATGCCGAATTGGTCACATTTGTGTCTCGTTAGTACATTTCATTTTCTTGCTTGTTTTGGCCGTCACAATTTTTGTGACAAGTGCCGGAGTAGTTTTGAGAGTGTATACACTAGCTTGAGATGCTTAGGGTGAGAATTTGGGTGTTCTTAACTTATTTGGATATTTATGAGTTTTGACTCATTTCAAGCTTTTCATATAGTTTAACTATTTAAGGCATTCATGAATCAATGAAGTGTTCATTGAGGCATCAATGTACAGATATTACCCTAGGTATGATGGTGTTGGGAATTGGAATTGCATTGATTGAGGAATTAGCCGATTAGAAATAATAGCAATCTTGCGAGAATAAGTCGACTTGTTTGCTACATAAGTCGACTTGTTTTCAAAGATAAAACTTGTTTCGACATAAGTCGACTTGTTTGCTACATAAGTTGACTTGTTTGCAGGATAAGTCGACTTGTTTTCTGGATAAGTCGACTTGTTGATTGGACCAAATTTATACTATAAATCAGGCCCATTTTCTTTAGTAATTATGCATCTGTCGACTCGATCTATAATTTTCATGCTTATTTTGGTCCCCACATTGAGTTTTGATAAATTGCATATTGTCAATATTTTGTTGTCATTTGTCATTAATTCGCATAATCTTTATTGGGACAATTGATACGCAAATGGGTTGTATTTTGTAGGACCAAAGTAGTCAACAATTAAGAAGTCAACACGCCATGAGTTCTTTGGGACGAATCGGACTCTCCATTCGCCGTGGCTAATTAATGGTGTTTAATTCATTCATTGCGACAGTGACCAAATTCATTCGCCATGCGAACTACGATCATTCGCCTTGGCGAATGTCGGGTGACCGGACCAAAAATGGCAAAAGTATCCACCGTTCGACCGGCCCTTACGATTCCTATAAAACCTTACCATTTAGGGCAAATGAGAGAGGGGCCGCCTACAAAAGAGTTCTTCATTTTCTCTTCTCTTCGTCTTCTCCAGTTTTCTTCGTTTTCTTCTTTTACATTTTACATTTTTGATCTAACAGTCTCTCATTCATGTTTGATTTCGTGTTTAGTCACGGTGACGATCATCGCAGATCATTTCCTTCATCTCTACTCTTCGCATTCGCCGTCGAGCATGGTCTTGGTGATACTTCAACAATGATGGAGTCGTCCGTAGTCATGAGTGGCTAAGCTCATAGTCTTCTGAAATGTTGCGAGGTTGGAGTTCGAACTAAACACGGGTAATCAATCTTAGTTTAGGATTTCGATAATGTATTTGCACAATCCGAGTTGGTATTTTGCAATATATTTCGATTGAATCTGCTATAGTTTAGTAGGATGTTAGACTTTGATTTGTGTTATGGATTGACTATTGTTGAATATCGTGCTTAAATACATGGAGTTCATGTATATCGGTTAAATGATTGCATTAACTAATTTAATCGCCTAGTTGTGTTTGATTGAATTGGTTGTGTTATTATTTAGTTGATTTAGTGCATTAATCAATCCATGCATACACTAAGGGTTTTAACAAGTTGTAATTAATCGAGTTGATTAATTAATTCTTGGACTTAACGAGTTGTTAAGGTTTTATTTTGAAACTTAGTGGATTTCAAACTGACATTATTTGAACGATGATGACCCGAGCTACATTTTCGGGAGAGTTTTAGTAATTTGACTTCAAACTTGTTTAATTTCAATCGCTTAGTTTTCTAAAATTCTAAAACATTTATTCTATTTTGGCTTAGTTTAATTTCTAATTAATCAAATCAAAACCCCTTCTATTGCTTTAATTGCATGCATCATTCAAACATTAGGCTAGTCTAGGATCAATTGATGCATTGGTTCCTCGAGAGTCGACCGAGGTTGCATCTGTATTGCAATCCTTGGTATAAATTTAATTTGACGGTTTCGAGGATCAATTTTAATATTGAGCGATAAACCGCCGATCAAATTTTGGCGCCGTTCTTAGGGAATCAAATTAATTAGTTCTCTAGGTTAGCAGGTGTTTGTTTTGATTTTAATTTTTTTTCATTTTGTTTGCATTGCATAATTTCATTTAATTTCATTACCTTAAGTGTTTTAGTGTTAATCCATTTGTTATTTCATTACGCTTTGTTTTAAGTGTTTATTCGATTGTTCTTGTTTATTGTGCGTAATTTTAAGTTAATTACTGTTTGCCTTGCTTATGCGTGCTTCTTGGGCGTGACGAGTTCCTCATTAAATCACAATGAGTTCATCCGTCATTGCGAGTTTATATTCGCCGCGAACATTCTGATTTATTGATTCGCGCAATGAGTTCTTACGTCGCGGCGAACTTGAGTGAATGAAGCCTTGCTATCCGTTGTCGTTTTAGTGAGCTATCTTAGGTGAACTTCTCTTGTGCATGCCCGTAGACTTAGGCTAGTTCATTTTAACACGAAATTGGCGACACCTTGACAACTTAGGAAGAACAAGAGAGAGCAAGAAAGACTTAGAACACTAGATCGATTAGAATCGAGATGGCTGAACAACAAGAATATCGGTCAACCACCCCGAGATGGAGATCACGGTCTTAAGCGGTGACGAACGCGTAGATGACAACAATGCGAACATCGACGTAGGACCATCGAGAAGCTACAACCTCGGGCGTACACTACGATCCTTTCACGTCTTGCCCTAACCCGATGTAAATTTGAAGTCAAAGGTTTATTGATTAACTCTCTCCCAAATTTCACGGTTTAACGGGAGAGGACCCCTACATGCATCTTCAGGCCCTCACCATGATCAGCAGAGTATGAAGCCTGTAGGAGCACATCTGGACCAGGTGCTGTGGAAAGTCTTCCATTTGTCGTTAGAAGGAAAGGCCCGGGAGTGGTACATGAGCCTCCCAAGGCATGTTGCGAATGCCTATCACAGTTGGGCCAACTTACGGAAAGCTTTTCGGAAAAGTATTTTCCGACTTCTAGAAACGTCGTCAATGAGAAAGGAGATATATTACGCCAAACAAGATTATGGCGAGTCCTCAGTATGATTTTTGGAGCAGATTTCAAGATCTGTTGTCTCGGTGCCCCATCATCGGATCCACGATGAACAAGCCGTTCAATATTTTTATGATGGGGTGAAGAATCAAGAGAAAGGATGTTGGATCTTTGCGTCGGGAGGTTCATTGATTGACCTCACCGCGCCAGAAGCTTGGGCCTGATTAAGAGAATGGCCCTGAATCATCAACAGTATAGTGTCCGCGATTCCAGGAATGTGAATGAAGTGGGAGCCATGTCAGCTCAAACTAAGAGGATGGAGAGCCTGGAATCGAAGGTAGATTCTTTTGAACATCGGATAACTTCCCAGTTATCCTCAATCACGGCGGAGCTGAAGAATTTGAATGTGCATCGCCCATCAACTTCCACTGAACTAGTCGCACCTAGTTGCGAATCTTGTGGGTCAGTGATGCACATTTCAAGTGTTTGTCCTGAAAGATATGAAGAAGTCTCCGCAATGTATCAAGGTAAGCGGGATCGAAATGGGACCGTGATTCCAACACATATAATGAGGATGGAGATCCCACCCAAATTTTAGTTGGAGGAGTAACGAGGAAGAGCACCAAACCGCTTTCGGCAAGGGAGTGGAGTGGACAATCTACAAACCAGTTCGGGATCAACAAGCATTGACAAAGGCAACAACCACCGCCACCCAAGGAGGACACCAACCAACTGCTGCATGGGTATGATGCCGTTGATGAAAGAGGAACGAACTTCCACACCAAATCAATTCAACGCCATCGCAAACCTCATCCAACAGGACTCAGCTAAGAATGCTGCCCGCTTTAGTGCCTTGGAGAAACGCATGGATCAATGGGAAACCAAGGCCGAGAACTTGAACTCATATGTCACTCAATTGTCTAATAATTTGAGTGACAACCAAGCTAGAAGTAGCGGGACCATTCCCTCCAACACGGTGATTAACCCGAAGAGTTTAAATGCAATTGAGTTGAGAGTGGAAAGAAAGTGCATTTCAACATTCACGAAGAAGAAGAATGCACCAAGAAATTGAGGTTGAAGAAGCGCCTCAAGTGAGAGAGAAGCAAGTCATGCGATCGAGAGTGATCGCGAAGAGGAATTGTTGAGAAATAAGAAGCAATCACCAATTGAGGATAAAGAGCAATCATCGAGCATATTAGGAAGAAGAAGCGATAAGGATAAATCGAGCAAAATGACCCCGCCAAGAAGGAAGTCAACTTAAAGGACCTCCTTTTCCGAACTCATATCGATGAGCAAGAAGGTCAATGAGCTAAAACATGAAAAGGAAATTATTGACCTGTTTGAGAAGGTTGAAGTCAACGTGCCCCTGCTGGATTTGATTAAAAAATGCCCGCCTATGCTAAGTATCTGAAGGACCCTGTGCACCAACAAGCGTAAATTTAGGCCCAACGAACGTGTCCAAGTGAGCTCAAATGTGTCGGCTTTATTTAAGCCCCAAATCCGGTCAGTGCCAAGACCGGGCTCATTTACCATTCCTTGTGTTATAGGAAAGGTAACAATTGGGAGAGCATTATTGGATTTGGGAGCAGCGATTAATGTTATGCAGAAATCATTTATGAGGTCCTCGGAGTGAAGAGCATAAAGCCTACATCAGTAGTGTTGCAATTGGCCGACAGATCCTTCAGACATCCTGTGGGCATTATTGAGGATATCTTGGTCCAAGTCAAAGGATTAGTGTTTCCTGCAGATTTCTACGTTCTAGATATGTCTTCTGAAGTTGTGCAGGACACTTCCTTGATCCTTGGACGACCCTTCCTTCGGACTGCAAGTACTATGATTAGTATGAAGGAAGGGGAGATCACCATGGAAGTTGGTGATCAACAAGTTAGCTTCAACATGTATGAAGCTATGAAGCATCCTCATGAAGATTATTCCCTACTGGGTGTTAACATGCTTAGCGTTCTTTCTACTCAATCAAACTATGATAAGGATCTGCACGATAAGTCATCTAATCTTGAATTGTGTTCGCTCAGCACCCAAGGGAATTCTTCGATTGATCCTTTCAATTGTCCAGAAAAATGCAGAAACCTTTTTTCCCTTGAGCTTCCTAAGTTGGTCCCTTCCATTTTACAACCCCCAGAGTTAGAACTAAAGCCCTTGTTAGAGTAGTGCCCTAAAGGCAATCCCCTTTAGCGCATTTTGTTCATAGTTATGTACAGACGTTATGAATAAATAAAGCAAAGGCATTTTTCATTTATTTGATATTCATTTTATTATGAATTGATAGTGATCTTTAATCAAATTTATGAAGTCCATGATATATGACATAGCATGAAGGAAATTATGATGTGATCATACTCTCGAGATTCCTATCATGTGCAATTATGTCGGTATCTAAATTATCCCTAGTCATAGGATTAACGAGACTGGACATCGTTAATCCGGATAGACTAGCACATGTCAAATGTCTTGATTGGATCAAGCAGTGGATCTCAGACAACTGTAAATATTGAGATATTTAGATTTGACATGTGGATGCTTACTAGTGGTAGTAAGTACATTGGATGACCTGCCATGAGATCATCACATGGATGTACTATTCAAATGTCAGTGATAATCTCATCATAGCAATGGTGCAAGTATCCTTAGACTTGAGGTACTCGAGGATATCTTGAATCTTGATTACGTTTGACTCCATTCCTTGCGCCTTTCGAGGTCGCTCATAGGGTGGTGATTGGGTACAGCTTGAGGTATTCGAAGGTAATTGAGTAGCCAATAGAGGATTCACCACTTCTGTGATAGCAGAAGAGATACCCATGGCCTCTTATCAGGATCATTACTTTGAAGTCTCTGGCGCCGGAGCATACATATGTCATGAAGATGGTCTTCATGGACATATAAAGTAATGAGTCCTAGGACGAGATCTTATTACACTTGGACTAGATTTGATTTAATCAGTCTAGTAAGAGTTGACACATTGCCCATACTCAAACCAAGTGGGGTATAGCATGGTGAAAGGACGAATTGCGCGGTAATTGTCTATGGAAGGGTTCGTGATATGGTTTCATTAGTCAAACCAATTACTTTCCGGTCAATTGGGGGTCATGATGTGTTGCTAGATACCGCTCATGACTTGCTCAGATTAAGTGTTAATCTAAGTGGCCAACATAACCGGGAACCTAATGGGTCACACGATTAGAGTGACTCGGAGAATCAGTAAAATAGTTTGGACGGAGATCCGATATCACGGAGAGCAATAGGATTAAATGGATCCCGATGAGATTGGGATATGTCCCGATGAGATCGCGACATCGACATTCTTTGAAAAGGGTCTCCGGCGATTTTTACGTGGGGGGAGCAGGCCAGTAGGACCAACCCAGCTTGATGGACCACTTCAGAATTATATATATTAATTAATTGATTAAATAATTAATTAATATATATATTTATATGTGTTTACGTGGAGGAGAGGAGGAGAGGCTTGGAAGCTTCCTTATATGCTTAGTCACCTAAGCATTTAATGCATAAAAGACAAAACCAATAAAGAGGAAGGTGATGAGGCTCGTAGATGATGATATAAAAGGCTTAAAAATGAGTTTTAAACAAAAAGCTTGAGAAGCATCATCGTGGAAACAAGAGGAAGCAAGGGTTTTGGTGAAAACCTAAGTTCTCCATCTTCTCAACGAGTCCTTCATCTCCTCCAAGTGGGTTTTGTCATCTCCTCCATTAATTCTAGCTCTCCAAGAACAAGGTTAGTGCTAGCACACTCCTTATCTTGTTCTAGCTATTCCCGGGTCAAAAGAGTTTGTCCCGGTTAGGTTTTCCGACCTCTGCGTGGATACCGTTAGAGACGGTCTCCTTTGGTCGTTATGGTTTGATTGTGTATACATACACATGGATCCAGCTTCGGGAATGTCCGGGACTTAAAATTTTAATTCGCACTGGGCATGTGATGCCCACCGGGATTTTCCTCTGTCTATTTGGCATGCATGATTTGATGAAAAGTTTCATTAGCACATCAATATAATGTTTTATATACTTGGTATATTGGTATTGTGAATTGGGACCGCATTTAATTGAGAATTAGCCGACTAGAAAGCAAGCAAAGCTCATTCCAATGATGGGACTTGCTCCAATGATTGGAAAGGAGCATTCCGACGAGATTTGTTCGGTCAATGATGGAAGAAGGGTTCAATCGACTAGAACATGTCCCATTGGGCGATGTCTGATAACCCTTCCAATGATTAGAACATGTTCCATTGGAGCGTCTACAAGATAGTTGTAGATCGACCCGAGCAAAGGTTCAATGATGGCACATGTTCGATCGACGAACTTGCTCCGATGACTATAAACACATTCTTTGGAGGGATGATGGATGATTTTAGGTATAAATTCAATATGATTGATACAATGCCCTAAATCGGTCCATATAGTCAAGATGACTATGATCCTTGGATGAGATTAATTTGATGAGACCTAAAATCCTCAATTTAAATATGAAAACTAACGCTTCCATTAATATGGTAAGAACCGAGTTCTTATAGGGTTGGGTTGTTGAGCTAACCTCAAGCTCACTCTATACTGGATATGTTGAACCATGAAAATATGATTTTCGGATTAATGGGTCGGTTTTCCTAGAAGCGTTGATTTGTTGAGCTAACCTCGCGTCAACGTGATGAGGCGAAATTGGGTAGTGTACATCAGATGTACACGCATCAAGTGTTGATAACCCAATGTATGTGCATACATCAACTGTTGATAGCACTGAGCGATAGTTGCATTCGAGATGCAATTGGTATGACCGATACCTACCGATTGACCTAAGGTGATTTGTTGAGCTAACCTCAAGGTCATTCTTAGCAATGTCGGATATCGACCCACTAGGACATTGTGCCATTTTGTTTCTTGGATTCATGATGAGGGTTATGGATTCTATTGAAACTAGTGGGAGCCATATGTATGTCATTTAAGTCCTTATGATCATACATTTAATTCTATTCTAACTTCCTTTCTCTCTATGTTTAGGTTGATTCAAGATGTCGACTAGTGTGAATCTACGCCACTAATGGATACAAACAAATTAATCGGACCGAATTTTCTTGATCGGGTGCGAAATCGAGAATTGTTCTCGGATCTCAAGATCTTGGATACATCCTTGATTTTCCGCTACGATCCACTACACGAAGGAGCTTCGATGATGATCGAAGGCATATAATAAGCATCTCAAAGCGGTGACATAGCTACATGCATTATGCTTGCATCGATGTCACCGAGCTGCGAAGCGACGAGTCTATGGATGCTCACACGATAGTGTATCATCTACGAGTTGTTTGATGAGCAAGCTCGGTCCGAACGGTTCGAGACCTCAAGATTGCTCTTTACAACGAAGATGACTCTGGTTCATCTGCAGCAATATGCATTGAAGATGAATGGCTATATTGAGAGGTTGGCAGTCTTAGGTTTTGTGATGGATTCAGAGTTAAGTATAGACTTGATTCTTGTTGGCTTATCAGATAGTTATTCACAGTTTGTGTTGAACTATCGGATGAACCAAATATCCTCCACAATTCCCGAGCTGATCAACATGCTCAAGCAGCCAAAGAACAAGCTGTCAAGCAAGATAGCAAGCGTTGCTATTGGTGGATTCTTCTTCCTCTGCTTCCAAGAAAAGGAAACAGAAGAAGAAAAAGGCTCAGAAGCCGAAAGGAAGTGCAGCGAAAGGCAAGAAGAAGACCAAAGATACTGCACCAAAAGGTACCTGCTTCCATTGCGGTAAGACTGGTCATTGGAGGCGTAACTGCAAAGTCTATCTGGAACAACTGAAGCAGAAGAAGGCATCAGATGCCTCGACTTCTTCGTATGTTTGTCATTGAGGTTATCTGTTTCGATCATAACATATGGGTATTAGATACGGTTGTGGCTCACATATGCAATGATATCGCAGGGCCTCGTGACGATGGCGACTCGTAAAGGGAGAAATGGACTGCGTGTTGGCAATGGAGCAAGAGTTCTTTGCATTAGCCGTAGGAACTTATGTTTTGACACTCCCAGGTGGGCTTGTACTTAACTTGGATGATTGTTATTTTGTACCCGTGTTAACAAAGAACATATATGTCATTTCTTGTTTAAATAAATTTGGTTTCCATTTGTCTTTTGGTAACAATGGTTGTTCTATTAGCTCAAATGGAATGCTTTATGGTATCTTGGTACATTATGCAATGGAATATACATATTAGATATGTCACATCCGGTTATGAATGTCAATGACGTTAAAAGACATAAAGAGATAATTTAAAATCAACTTATTTATGGCATTGTCGCCTTGGCCATATAAATGAGAGACGATCGCTAAGCTCCACAAGAGTGGAAGTTTAGGGTCATTTGATTATGAATCATATGACACATGTGAATCTTGTTTATTAGGCAAGATGACTAAGTTACCTTTAAGGAAAGGGTGAGCAAGCGATCGGATTATTAGACCTAATACATTCGGATGTATGTGGTCCGATGTCCATCCATGCCGAAATGGTTGTTGTTACTTCATTACCTTCATCGATGATTATTCTCGATATGGGTATCATGTCGATGAGATACAAATCAAGCGTTTGAAAAGTTCAAACAATTGAAATGAAGTAGAAAACAACTTGGTAAAAGTATCAAAACATTACGATCCGATCGTGGTGGTGAATACTTAGACCAAGAGTTTTGGATTATCTCCAGATAATGGGATCTTATCTCGGTGGACTCCTCCTTACACACCACAAAGACAATGGTGTGGCGAGAAGGAGAAATCGAACCTTCTTGGACATGGTTCGATCTATGATGGGCTTTGCGATTACCAAAATCCTTTTGGGGATATGCACTTGAGGCAATTTGTTTACTTGTTAAGCGAGTTCCATCAAAGCAGTTGATGTTACTCCATATGAGATGTGGACTAACAAGAAACCTTATCTTTCTTATTTGAAAGTATGGGGTTGTCCCTTATGTGAAGCGGACAAAGTCGATAAGCTTGAAGCAAAATCGACAAGTGTTTGTTCGTAGGATATCCTAAAGAAACAAGAGGATATCAATTCTACAATCTTTGAGGAACAAAAGGTGTTTGTTTGATGCATGCTGTCTTTAGAGAAAGAGTTTCTTTTACAAGAAGGCGGTGGGGCGTAATTGAGCTTCAAGAAGTTCAAGATGCTCGGACGGACGCAGATCAATGCGAACTCAAGCTGTGACTCATGAGATGAGGTAGCGATTCAACCTTCTACTTCACACGAAATTCGTAGGTCAAGTAGGATACGCTCTGTTCCCGAGAGATATGGATTTCTCGTGAGTGAACAGAATGACGTATTGCTCATAGAGGATGATGAGCCTACCACCTATGAAGAGGTTCTGAAGAGTTCAGAATCTGAAAAATGGCTTCGTGCCATGAAATCTGAAATGGATTCCATGTATGAAAACCAAGTATGGACTTTGGTTGATGCACCTGAAGGGATAAAACCTATAGGGTGCAAATGGGTTTTCAAGAAGAAAACCGACATGGATGGTAATGTGATTACCTATAAAGCAAGGCTTGTGGTTAAAGGCTTTCGTCAAAGACAAGGAGTTGACTATGGCGAGACCTTGATCGATGGCAATGCTTAAATCCATTAGGATACTCCTAGCCATTGCCGCTCATTATGATTATGAGATATGGCAAATGGATGTGAAGACAGCTTTCCTGAATGGAAATCTGGCTGAGGATGTGTACATGACACAACCTGAGGGCTTCATTTCACGATGGCGAAAAGGTATGCAAGCTTCGTAAATCCATTTATGGATTGAAGCAAGCATCCAGAGTTGGAATATCCGTTTTGATGAGGCGATCAAAGAGTTTGGTTTCTCACAAAATCCGGATGAACCTTGTGTGTACAAGAAGGTTAATGGAACCGCAATCGTATTCCTTGTGTTATATGTAGATGACATATTGTTGCTAGGAAGCGATGTCTCAATCCGCAATCGGTAAAAGTTTGGTTGTCCAAATACTTTGCCATGAAAGACCTTGGAGAAGCAACTTATATCCTTGGGATAAAGATTTATAGAGATAGATCTAAGAGGTTGCTTGGTCTTTCACAGTCAACGTACATAGACAAGGTGCTAAAGAGGTTTAGCATGGAGCAATCCAAGAGAGGGTTTCTTCCCATTACTCATGGGATAACACTCGAAGTCTATGTGTCCTCGGACACGGGGCGAGAGGATGCGTATGAATATGATCCCGTATCGTCTGCGGTAGGATCTATTATATACGTTAATGCTATATACGAGACCCGATGTATCATATGCTCTAAGTGTTACGAGCAGATACCAATCGGATCTGGTGAGGGTCTTTGGGTGGTATCGAGAATATCCTTAAGTACTGCGAAGAACTAAGGATGTTTTCTTGATATATGGAGATGGAAATCTCCAGTGGCGGCATCAGATGCGTTTTCAATCGATAAGGGCGACTCGAGTCCCAATCGGGTTATGTTTTCACACTAAATGGCGGGCGGTCGGTTGGAAGAGTTCCAAGCGAGACGATTGCGATTCAACGACCGAGAGGCGAGTACATTGCAGCATCGGATGCAAAGAAAGGAAGCCGTTTGGATCGAAGTTCATTCTTGAACTTGGTGTGGTTCCTAATGTGATGGACCCATTCGGTTGTATTGTGACAACAATGGAGCTATTCTTGCAGCGAAAGAACCAAGGTCTCATCACGATCCAAACACGTACTCCGCCGATACCATTTGATTCGGAGATCATTGCTCGAGGTGATGTCCCGATAGAGAGAATTCCACAGCGAGAATATTGCCGATCCGCTGACAAAGCCATTGTCACGTAAGAATTTTGATTCTCATGTACTCGCTTATGGTATTAGATACCAAGGCGATTGGCTTTAGGTCAAGTGGGAGGTTGTTAGAATAGTGCCCAAAGGCAATCCCTTTAGCGCATTTTGTTCATAGTTATGTATGGGCGTTATGAATAAATAAAGCAAAGGCATTTTTCATTTATTTGATATTCATTTTATTATGAATTGATAGTGATCTTTAATCAAATTTATGAAGTCCATGATATATGACATAACATGAAGGAAATTATGATGTGATCATACTACTGAGATTCCTATCATGTGCAATTATGTCAGTATCTAAATTATCCCTAGTCATAGGATTAACGAGACTGGACATCGTTAATCCGGATAGACTAGCACATGTCAAATGTCTTGATTGGATCAAGCAGTGGATCTCAGACAACTGTAAATATTGAGATATTTAGATTTGACATGTGGATGCTTACTAGTGGTAGTAAGTACATTGGATGACCTGCCATGAGATCATCACATGGATGTACTATTCAAATGTCAGTGATAATCTCATCATAGCAATGGTGCAAGTATCCTTAGACTTGAGGTACTCAAGGATATCTTGGATACTGATTCTGTACTTTGACTCCATTCCTTGCTGCCTTTCAGAGGTCGCTCATAGGGTGGTGATTGGGTACGACTTGAGGTATTCAAGGTAATTGAGTAGCCAATAGAGGATTCACCACTTACGTGATAGCGAAGAGATACCCATGGCCTCTTATCGGGATCATTACTTTGAAGTCTCGCGCCGAGCATACATATGTCATGAAGATGGTCTTCATGGACATATAAAGTAATGAGTCCTAGGGCGAGATCTTATTACACTTGGACTAGATTTGATTTAATCGGTCTAGTAAGAGTTGACACATTGCCCATACTCAAACCAAGTGGGGTATAGCATGGTGAAAGGGCTAATTATGCGGTAATTGTCTATGGAAGGGTTCGTGATATGGTTTCATTAGTCAAACCAATTACTTTCCGGTCAATTGGGGTCATGATGTGTTGCTAGATACCGCTCATGACTTGCTCAGATTAAGTGTTAATCTAAGTGGCCAACATAACCGGAACCTAATGGGTCACACGCATTAGAGTGACTCGGAGAATCAGTAAAATAGTTTGGACGGAGATCCGATATCCGGAGAGCAATAGGATTAAATGGATCCCGATGAGATTGGGATATGTCCCGATGAGATCGCGACATCGACATTGCTGAAAAGGGTCTCCGGCAGGCCGGTAGGACCGACCCAGTTTGATGGACCACTTGAAGAATTATATATATTAATTAATTGATTAAATAATTAATTAATATATATATTTATATGTGTTTACGTGGAGGAGAGGAGGAGAGGCTTGAAGCTTCCTTATATGCTTAGTCACCTAAGCATTTAATGCATAAAAGACAAAACCAATAAAGAGGAAGGTGATGAGGCTCGTAGATGATGATATAAAAGGCTTAAAAATGAGTTTTAAACAAAAAGCTTGAGAAGCATCATCGTGGAAACAAGAGGAAGCAAGGGTTTTTGGTGAAAAACCTAAGTTCTCCATCTTCTCCAACGAGTCCTTCATCTCCTCCAAGTGGGTTTTGTCATCTCCTCCATTAATTCTAGCTCTCCAAGAACAAGGTTAGTGCTAGCACACTCCTTATCTTGTTCTAGCTATTCCCGGGTCAAAAGAGTTTGTCCCGGTTAGGTTTTCCGACCTCTGCGTGGATACCGTTAGAGACGGTCTCCTTTGGTCGTTATGGTTTGATTGTGTATACATACACATGGATCCTGGCTTTCGGGAATGTCCCGGGACTTAAAAATTTTAATTCCGCACCCTGGGCATGTGATGCCCACCCCGGGATTTTCCTACAGCCCTTACCTCACTCATTGAAATACGCTTTTCTAGAGCCCAATAATAAATTACCAGTCATAATTGCAAATTCTTTATCTGAGCTTGAAGAAAAGCAACTTTGAAAGTGTTGATGAGCATAAGCCTGCAATAGGGTGGTCATTAGCAGACATACCTAGGATTAGCCCGGCCCTTTGCACTCATAGGATATTGTTGAATGAGGGTTCCAAGACAGTAAGGCAACCCCAGCGAAGATTAAACCCGCTAATCCTGGATGTAGTAAATAAGGAAATCACAAAGCTGTTAAGTACTGGGATTATTTATCCGATCTCTGACAGTGAATGGGTCAGCCCCATTCATGTGGTTAGAAAAAATTGGGATCACTGTGGTGAAAATGAGAGGGATGAACTCATCCCTACTAGAGTGCAAAATTCGTGGCGAGTTTGTATTGACTATCGCAAATTAAACGACGCCACTCGAAAGGATCACTTTCCCTTGCCATTCATCGACCAGATGCTAGAAAGGTTAGCCGGGAAATCGCGTTCATCGTTTCTTAGATGGTTTCTCGGGGTACTTCAAGTACCCATCATACCGAGGACCAAGATAAGACCACATTTACTTGTCCCTTCGCACCTTGCATGTATCGCAGATGCCTTTTGGTTTATGTAATGCCCCTGTACCTTCCGGTGATGTGTGATGGCCATCTTCTGCGATTTTTGGAAGAAAGTATGGAAGTCTTCATGGATGATTTCACAGTTCACGGCGATTCATTCAATTCCTGTCTCTTTAACCTGACTAAAGTTCTTAAGAGATGCATCGAGAAGAACTTGATCCTTAACTTTGAAAAATGCCATTTTATGGTAAATGAGGGTATTGTGCTCGGACATTTGATTTCAAAGAAAGGAATTGAAGTCGACAAAGCTAAAATCGAAGTCATATCTTCCCCGCCTTATCCTACTGCGTCCCGAGATATCGTGTCGTTCCTAGGTCATGCAGGATTTTACAGGCGATTTATTAAGGATTTTAGCAAAATCGCCCTTCCTCTTTCAAAACTTTTGCAAAAAGATGAGAAATTTGAGTTTGATGCTTCATGTAAAAAGGCTTTTGATACACTTAAAGTTAAACTTATTTCCCCTCCTATTCTGGTTGCCCCTGTTTGGCATCGCCTTTTGAACTTTCGTGTGATGCTTCCAATTATCTTTGTGGGAGCCATGTTAGGACAACATGAGGAGAAGTTAGCTCGAGTTATTGCATCGCCCGTAACTTTAGATCCGGCTCAAGCCAATTACACCACAACTGAAAAAGAACTCTTTGCAATAATCTTCGCATTAGAAAAATTCCGGCAGTATTTGCTCGATTCCCATGTCATCATTTTCACTGATCACGCAGCTGTTAAGTACCTCTTAACGAAGCCACAATCGAAACCCAGATTGATCCGTTGGACTTTGCTTCTTCAAGAGTTTGATATTGAGATTAAAGATCGAGTGGTGCCGCAAAACCAAGTGGTGACCATCCGAGTAGACTACCACAAAATACTAAAGGTGGACTCTTCCGATCGACTTGTGATTCTTTTCCGGACTCATCACGTGTGCATGATTCTCAAGGAGCCTTGGTATCGATATTGTAAATTACTTAATGACAAATTTAACCCCATGCTCAGTATGACTGGGGGTGCTCGAAATGAAGAGTGAAGCTCGGCATTACATTTGGGACGAGCCTTACCTTTGGAAGATATGCAGTGACCAAGTTGATTCGTCGATGTGTCACCGATGAAGAATTCAATGACATACTATCGACTTGCCACTCCATGGTTTGTGGGGGACATTTCAGTGCTAGAAGAACAACTAGAAAAGTTTTGGATTCAGGATTCTTCTGGCCTACAATTTTTCGGGACTCTTTCCATTTTTGCCTAGCGTGCGACAAGTGTCAACGTTTCGGAGGGTTAGGGAAGCGCCATGAGATGCCGCAACAACCAATGATGTTCTGCGAAATTTTTGATGTTTGGGGTATCGACTTCATGGGGCCGTTTCCCCCATCGTTCGGGTTCGTGTATATTCTCTTAGGGGTAGACTATGTTTCGAAATGGATCGAGGCTATACCCACTAGACAAGATGACGCGCAGGCAGTCACGAAATTCCTCAAATCCAATATTTTCTGTCGGTTTGGAATTCCCAAGGCAGTGGTGAGTGATCGTGGAACCCATTTTGCAACGGATTATTACTAACTTGCTTTCCAAATTTGGAGTTACCCATAAGGTCTCTACCGCCTACCACCCACAAACTAATGGTCAGCGAAGTTTCAAGCAGAGAGGTTAAGCACATTTTGGAAAGGATAGTCAAGCCTCTAAAAGGATTGAGTCTGCGTTTAGAGGAAGCTTTGTGAGCGATCGCATCGCTTATAAATCCCCAATAGGAATGTCCCCATACCGGTTGATTTATGGAAAGGCACATCATTTACCCGTGGAGCTAGAGCATAAGGCCTATTGGGCGGTAAACAATGCAACATGGATTTTGACCTATCGGAATGGAAAGGAAACTCCATTTGCAAGAATTAGAGGAGCTGCGACTTGAAGCATATGAGCACTCTCGGCTCTACAAGGAAAAGGCAAACCGATACATGACAAGATGCTTCTCGAAAGACTTTTAAGGAAGGCGACAAAGTGCTCTTGTATAAAGCCCGCTTCACATTCAAACTGGCAAATTCAATCATCGTTGGGAAGGACCTTATTTGGTAGTTAAAGTACATAATTTTGGTATGATAGAACTTTTGCAGAACAATGGCGCGCGATTTTTGGTCAATGGACATCCGCTCAAGCTCTATCATGGGACTCCTCAACCACTGTAATTATCAAAGTTACTTCTTTCCCTCACTTGTTTATCTCGTTATATGTCTCGCTTTTGTTGCCAATTTTATCATTGTGATTCATTGTTTAAATGTGGAGGAAAGACCCAATCAATAGACTTAGATGTAGTTAGGTAGGATTTGTTGTTCTATTACAAATAGTTTGAATCAAGTTTTCCCTTTTTGTCGCCTCTAGGATCTTTCTAGTTTCTTAAGGAATGATTAAATTGAAGTTATTGGTTAAAATGTGGGATATTTTGGGCACTCGCCGCAGTGAATCTCGCTATTCGCCTTGGCTAATATAGGGTTTTCTGTTTTGTTCGCTTGTGCTAGCGATCGCTTCGTTGGCGCTAAGACGGACATCTTTACCCTCTGACCGTTGGACATCTCTTTTGTCCGAGGCCCTTTTGGTCTTTTCTTCTCTCGCCTTCTTCGTTTGCCTACAACCTTATTTCTTCTCCTTCTCCTCTTTCTCTTTCTCTCGCCGCTCTCTTGTTTCTTGTTGCCTCTATCGAAGTTGTCTCCTTCCTCCGTAGACATCTCCTTCAAAGTCTCCTCCTAATCGACTCTCGTAAGCCTCTTTTCTTTATTTCTCTCTTTGTTCACTTTCATTTTCATTGGTAATGTTTAGTTAGGGTATCGAAGCGTTGTTCGCTCTATGTGGATCAGAACCACCGTTCGTCATGACGAAGTTCATAATTCGCCGCAGCGATCCTTCTTGTTCGTCATGACGAAGTTCATAATTCGCCGCAATAACGTTCTTGTTCGTCGCAACAAATGCCTCGCGGACCTAATTCGGGTGATTCAATGTGATTTTGCTCGTTAAATTTTGTTTCATTAATTGTAATTGCGGGACCATGTCTCACACTCACAATGCTAGCAGCAGCCGAGAAACCTCCCCTCTTGCCCCTCCGCGGTTTCGCCTCGTGAATCTCCTCCTCCTGCAATTGCCCTAACTCCTCCGAGGTGACCTCGCTCGAGCGGAAATCCGTCGTCTTGAGACTCAACTGGAGGCTGACCGTGAGACTTTCCGCCCATGTGAACATGATTACCCTCATCTTTCGTTACCGTTCCGCCTCCGGCCACGGCTGCTCCTAACCCTTTTCAGTATAGTTCCACCTCACCTCCTTTTTCGTGCTCCTCGTGTCATTGTCCCTCCCGAACCGCCCGTCGAGGATGATCCTCCTGTTTAGATTAACATGTTATTTTTGTTTTTGCTGAATTCTCTGTTTCTTGATGTCTTTTGTTCTTCGGATTCTTCATTTCGTCCACACTTTTTGAGTTTAAGGATATATCCACATTTCTGTTTTATCTGTTTTTATGGTCTCCTTTATGCCCTACTATTTTTGCCATTGTGGACAATGCCATGTTTAAGTGTGGGGGAGCCATTCCCTTTTATATTTTACATTGTACACCTTTAGAACATTATGCATAATTTTGTGGCCACTGCTTTAACTGATAAATTTGGTCCCCAAATCAAACAATTTCTGCACTTGTTCTTTTGTGCCTTACATGCAAAGCATTTGTAAGTTTCAACTTGATACTTGAGTTTTTGTAAAAATGCTCTCCATTCTTCGAACGATAATTGGATCTGACAAAATTTTAACTTTTGAAGTTTTCAAAACTAAGTAAATGGGAGCATGCTAACAAGGTAGCATTTTAAGTTTTTAAGACTTGAGATTGATCATTGAGACAAAACCTTGTTGGAAGGATATTCGAGCCAAATTTTTCTCCTATATTTTGTGTGTGCATCTACTTAGTCCATTCTTCTCTAGAACTTGTGCCGCTTTTACTCAAAGCTTGATGGACTAGATTTTGTTGATATGATAGAGGCGTTCCTTCTTTCAACCCTTTCCCCAAACACCAACCCTTAAATACTTTTTTCCTTGCTAGCTCCTTGAGCCTTTTTGTTATGAGCATTTGCATACATATTAAGATGATGTCGAGAGTCTATGTTTTGTAATTTAAAAAAAAAATTTGAAAAGGAAAAAGTGTTAGTCTTGTGTATCCCAAAAGGATACTAATGTGTTGTATCCCAAAGGGATTAGCATCTCAAAATGAGATAGCCAAAAAAAATGTGTATATTCAATTTATCTCGATGTCTAGTTTTAGTTTTGTTGTTGACATCAATTCCTCACTTCATGCGCATGCTCATACTATTTCTTTCTTTCACTTCATCCATTCATTTAGCCTTCCGCTCATTACAACCCTGAAAGACCTCTTGATTTTCAAATTGATAGTCCTTGTAGTGGAGAAATAAAATTGATACAAGCCTATGGTAGGAGATGTACTAAGCGGATTGAGAGAAAAATATTCCTACTATACAAGTGAGTTGAGCATAAACACCATATCCCGAGTGATTCTCTGTTGTTCAATCTCATGTGCTTAAATTCTTTCAATGTTTGTTTTATTAGCACTCTTTCAATTTGCTGCGTTCGACTTCTGATAAAGTGGATTGAGTCAATTTTGGTTATTGTTTGAACATGGGCAGAATTTTCTTTTACTCTTGTACCTTTTGACTCTTATAAGCTTTGTTCAGAGTACAAAGGTTTAAGTGGGGAATTTGATCGACCAAATTTATACTATAAATCGGCCCATTTTCTTTAGTAATTATGCATCGTCAATTTCGATCTATAATTTTCATGCTTATTTTGGTCCCGCATATCGAGTTTTGATAAATTGCATATTGTCAATATTTTGTTGTCATTTGTCATTAATTCGCATAATCTTTATTGGGACAATTGATACTGCAAATGGGTTGTATTTTGTAGGACCAAAGTAGTCAACAATTAAGAAGTCAACACGCCGTGAGTTATTTGGGACTTAATCAGACTTCCATTCGCCACGGCTAATTAATGGTGTTTAATTCATTCGCTGCGACGAGTGACCAAATTCATTCGCCGAGCGAACTACGATATTCGCCGCGGCCGAATGTCGGGTGACCCGGACCAAAATGGCAAAAGTATCCACTGCTGGGCCCGCCCGACAGCTCCCTATAAAACCTTACCATTTAGGGCAATGAGAGAGGGGGTCGCCACAAAAGAGTTCTTCGCTTTCTCTTCTCTTCGTCTTCCGGTTTTCTTCGTTTTCTTCTTTTGCATTTTCGTTTTTGATCTAACAGTCTCTCATTCTGTTTGATTTCGTGTTTAGTCATAAAGCATTTATCATCGCATCATTTCCTTCATCTCTACTCTTTCGCATTCGCCGTCGAGCATGGTCTTCGTGATACTTCAACAATGATGGAGTCGTCCGTAGTCATGAGTGGCTAAGCTCATAGTCTTCGAAATGTTGCGAGGGTTGGAGTTCCGTAACTAAACACGGGTAATCAATCTTAGTTTAGGATTTCAGAATGTATTTGCACAATCCGAGTTGGTATTTTTGCAATATATTTCGATTGAATCTCGCTATAGTTTAGTAGGATGTTAGACTTTGATTTGTGTTATGGATTGACTATTGTTGAATCGTGTGCTTAAATACATGGAGTTCATGTATATCGCTTAAATGATTGCATTAACTAATTTAATCATTTAGTTGTGTTTGATTGAATTGGTTGTGTTATTATTTAGTTGATTTAGTGCATTAATCAATCCATGCATACACTAAGGGTTTTAATGTTGTAATTAATCGAGTTGATTAATTAATTCTTGGACTTAACGAGTTGTTAAGGTTTTATTTTCAAACTTAGTGGATTTCAAACCCCAACATTATTTGAACGATGATGACCCGAGCTACATTTTCGTGAGAGTTTTAGTAATTTGACTTCAAACTTGTTTAATTTCAATCATTTAGTTTTCTAAAATTCTAAAACATTTATTCTATTTTGGCTTAGTTTAATTTCTAATTAATCAAATCAAAACCCCCTTCTATTGCTTTAATTGCATGCATCATTCAAACATTAGGCTAGTCTAGGATCAATTGATGCATTGGTTCCTTGAGAGTCGACCCGAGGTTGCATCTTGTATTGCAATCCTTGGTATAAATTTAATTTGACCGGTTTCCAGGGATCAATTTTAATATTGAACGATAAAACGCCGATCACTTGTTTTCTGGATAAGTCGACTTGTTCAAGATAGATGCATAAGTCGACTTATATCAGACAAGTCGACTTGTGCGTGGGCAGGAGCATAAGTCGACTTATATCAGACAAGTCAACTTGTGTGTGGGCAGAAGCATAAGGTGACTTGCATTTGATGAAAGTCGACTTGTGACATGCTCAGGTTGGATGACGGATGATGGATGATTATAAGGATTGATTCAATTTGATTGATGAAACCTAAATCATGCCATATAGTCCTAGTGACTATGATCCTTCAGCTTGGAGTCTAGAGTTTCTAAATCCCTCCTCGGTATATGAAAACTAACGCCTTCCATTAATATGGTAAGAACCAGAGTTCTTATAGGCATGGGTTGTTGGGTAAACCCAAGCTCACTCTATACGGATATGTTCGAACCATGAAAATATGATTTTATGATTAATGGGTTGGTTCTCACTGGAAGCGTTGGTTTGTTGAGTAAACTCAAGGTCAATGTGGAAAGAGGCGAAATTGGGTAGCATACATCAGATGTATGCGCATCAAAGAGTTGATACCCAATGTAAGTGCATACATCAACAAGTTGATAGCACTGATCGATAGTTGTGTCTAAGATGTAATTGGTATATTTGATACCTCCCGAGACATAAGGTGGCTTGTTGGGTAAACCCAAGGTCATTCTCAATGTCGGTTATCGATGATGCAATTGGTATGTTCGATACCTACCGATTGACCTAAGTTATGGCTTGTTGGGTAAACCCAAGGTCATTCTTAGCAATATCGGATATCGACCCACTAGGACATTATGTCACTTTGTTTCTTTGGATTCGTAATGAGGGTAATGGATTCTATGAAACTAGTGGGAGCTTTTTGCATATCATTCAAGTCCTTATGATCATGCAGCTATTCCTATTCTAACATTCTTCCTCTCTATCCATGTAGGTTGTTTGAAAATGTCGTCAAGTGTGAATCTTCGTCACCGATGGATTCCAACAAGTTAATCGGACCGAATTTTTCGATTCGTTAAGGAATCGAGAATAGTTCTCAAATCTGAAAGTCAGGATATATCCTAGATTTTCCGCTTCGAGATGCTTTTCTTGTCGATGCTTCGATGATGATCGAAGGCATATAGTAAGCATCTAAGAGGATGACATCGCGACTTGCATTATGCTTCAAGGCGTCGATGTCACCGAGTGCAGTGATAAAGACGAGTCCATGGATGCTCACACTATAGTTTTCATCTTAGGAGTCTGTTTGACGAGCAAGCCCGGTCCGAAAGGTTCGAGACCTCAAGGCTTCTCTTCACTACTAAGATGGCTCCGGGGACATCTGCATGCGATGCAAGACGCTCAAAATGAATGGCTATATTGAGAGATTAGTCGCCTTAGGTTTTGCAATGGATCATGAATTAAGTATAGACTTAATTTGGTTGATTGTCCGGCAGTTATGCATTCGTGCTAAACTATCGGATGAACCAATTATCCACTACAATACCTGAGCTGATCAATCTGCTCAAGACAGCTGAGCAGACTATCAAGAGTGATAGTAAGCAAGTGCTGGTAGTAGCTTCTTCTTCTTCAGGTTCCAAGAAGAAAAAGAACCCAAAGAAGAAGAAGGCAAAGAAACCTAAGGGAAGCGCCATCAAGAAGAAGACCAAAGAAGTCGCCTCAAAAGGAACTTGCTTCCATTCGGTAAAGATGGCCATTGAGGCGCAATTGCAAAATCTATTCGAGTCGTTGAAGCGAAGAAGGCATCGATGCCTCGACTACTTCAGTTTTTAATATCGCATCGATCACAACATCTGGGTATTTGATATCTGGTTGTGGCTCACATATGTAATGATATGCGGGGCCTCGTGGACAAGAAGCAACTCATGAAGGGAGAAGTAGACCACGTGTTGGAAATGGAGCAAGAGTTCTTTGCATTAGCAGTATGAACCTATGTTTTGTCTCTCCCAATGGGCTTGATCGAATTGGATGATTGTTATTTTGTACCCGTTTTGACAAAGAATATATTGTCTGTTTCTTGTCTAAATAGAGCTGGATTCCATATGAATTTTAGTAGCAATGGTTGTTCTATCAATTCTAATGGAATGCTTTATGGAACTGGTACATTGTGCAATGGTATTTACATATTAGATATGTCTAATCCAATTTTAAATGTCAATGACACCAAACGGCATAAAAGAGATAATCTAAAGTCAACTTACTTATGGCATTGTCGACTTGGCCATATAAATGTGACACGCATCGCTAAGCTCCACAAGAGTGGCAGTTTAGGGTCATTCGATTATGAATCATATGACACATGCGAATCTTGTTTATTAGGCAAGATGACTAAGTTACCCTTCAAGGGAAAGGGTGAACGAGCGATTGGAGTATTAGACCTAATACATTCAGATGTATGCGGTCCGATGTCCATCCATGCCAGAAGTGGTTGTCGCATTTCATTACCTTTATCGATGATTATTCACGATATGGGTACTTGTATCTCGATGAGATACAAATCAAGCGCTTGAAAAGTTCAAACAATTCAGAAATGAAGTAGAAAACCAGCTTGGTAAAAGTATCAAGGCATTACGATCCGATCGTGGTGGAGAATACTTAGACCAACAGTTTCTGGATTATCTCAGAGATAATGGCATTTTATCTCAGTGGACTCCTCCTTACACGCCGCAAAGACAACGGTGTGGTTGAAAGGAGAAATCGAACCTTGTTGGACATGGTACGATCAATGATGGGTTTCGCAGTTACCAAAATCGTTTTTGGGGTATGCGCTAGAGACAATTTGTTTACTTGTTAAACAGAGTTCCTCTAAGGCAGCTTGATGTTACTCCATATGAGATGTGGACTAACGAAAACCTTATCTTTCTCATCCGAAAGTATGGGGTTGTCTCGCCACGTGAAGCGGATTGGTCGAGATAAGCTTGAAGCAAAATCGACAAGTGTTTGTTTGTAGGATATCCTAAAGAGACCATGGGATATCAATTCTACCTTGCCGAGGAACAAAAGGTGTTTGTTTCAAGCATGCTGTCTTTTAGAGAAAGAGTTTCTTCTGCAAGAAGCGATGGGAGCAAAGTCGAACTTGAAGAAGTTCAAGATGCTCAAACAAGCATGCATCAACTGCTCGAACTCAGACCGCCACTCATTCGGATGAAGTAACAATTCAACCTTCATTGTACACGAAGTTCAGAGGTCAAGTAGTATGCGACTTTGTCCCGAGAGATAACAATTCAACCTTCACCCGTAGCAATGCTCAAATCCATTCGATACTCCTAGCCATTGCGCCATTATGATTATGAGATATGGCAATGGATGTGAAGACGACTTTCCTTAACGGAAATCGCCGAGGATGTGTACATGACACAACCAGAGGGCTTCACTTCAAAGGATGGCGAAAAGGTATGCAAGCTTCGAAATCCATCTATGGATTGAAGCAAGCATCCAGAGTTGGAACATCCGCTTTGATGAGTCAATCAAAGAGTTTGGTTTTCTCAAAATCCGGATGAGTATTGTGTGTACAAAAGGTTAATGGAATGCAATCGTTTTCCTTGTGTTGTATGTAGATGACATACTGTTACTCGGAAACGATGTCTCAATGTTGCAATCAGTTAAAATTTGTTTGTCCAAGCAATTTGCGATGAAAGACCTTGGTGAAGAAACTTATATCCTGGGATAAAGATTTATAGAGATAGATCAAGAAGTTGCTTGGTCTTTCACAATCATCGACATAGACAAGATGCTAAAGAGGTTTAGCATGGAGCAATCCAAGAGAGGGTTTCTTCCCATCACTCATGGGATAACACTCGAAATCTATGTGTCCTAAGACACAAGATGAGAGGATGCGCATGGATCGATCCCGTATGCATCCGCAGTAGGATCGATCATGTATGTTATGTTATATACGAGGCCCGATGTATCGTATGCTCGAGTGTCACGGCGGATACCAATCGGATCCCGTGAGGGTCATCGGGTGGTGTCAAGAATATCCTCAAGTACTTGCGAAGGACTAAGGATGTTTTCGATATATGGAGATGGAAATCTCCAGTGAGCGGCATACGGATGCCGATTTCAATCTTACAAGGATGACTCTGATCCCGCCAAAGTTATGTTTTCACGCTAAACGGCGGAGCGATCATTGGAAGAGTTCCAAACAAGAGACGATCGCGATTCGACGACCGAGGCAGAGTACATTGCTACATCGAGGCGCAAAGGAAGTCGTTGATCAAGAAGTTCAATTCGAACTTGGTGTGGTTCCTAATGTGATGGACCCATACTGTTGTATTGTGACAACAATGGGGCTATTGCTCAGCAAAAGAACCGAGGTCTCACCAACGATCTAAACACGCATCGCAGATATCATCTGATTCGAGAGATCATTACCGAGGTGATGTCGCGATCGAGAGGATTCCCACAGAGCGTAATATTCTCGATCCGCTGACGAAGCCATTGTCACGTAAGAATTTTGATTCTCATGTACTCGCTTATGGTATTAGATACCAAGGCGATTGGCTTTAGGTCAAGTGGGAGATTGTTAGAGTAGTGCCCTAAAGGCAATCCCTTTAACGCTTTTTGTTCATAGTCATGTATGCACTTTATGAATAAATAAAGAAAGGCATGTTTCATTTATTTGATGTTCTTTATGAATTGATATTGATCTTTATTCAAATTAATGAAGTCCATGATATATGACATAGCATGAAGGAAATTATGATGTGATCATAATCCGAGATTCCTATCATGTGCAATTATGTCGTTGTTCAAATTTTTCCTAGTCATAGGATTAATGAGATCGACATCATTAATCCCAGACAGACTAGATATGTCATACTCCTTGATTGGATCAAGCAAAGGATCTCGTAAACTGTAAATATGAGATATTTAGAGTTGACATATGGATGCTTACTAGTGGTAGTAAGTTCATTGATGATTCGCCATGAGATCATCACATGGATTTAATGTCGTTGATAATCTCATCATAGAATGGTGCAAGTATCCTTAGACCGGAGGTACTCAAGGATATCTTGATATCGATCTGTGACGTTGAATCCATTCCTTGTGGCCTTCCAGAGGTTACTCATAGGGTGGTGCTTGGGTACAGCTTGAGGTATTCAAGGTAATTGAGTAGCCAATAAGGATTCATCACTTCGTGAGAATGTAAGAGATACCGCCTCTTGTCAGATCATTACTTTAAGTCTCTCGGCGAGCATGACTATGTCATGAAGAGTGTCTTCATGGACATATAAAGTAATGAGTCCTCAGACAGGAACTAATTTCACTTGGGCTAGACTTAGTCTAGTAAGAGTTGACATATTAGCCATACTCATAACCAAGTGGGGTATAGGATGATGAAAGGACTAATTGCACAAGAATTGTTCATGGAAGGGTTCGTGATCGGTGTTCGTGATGAATTCATCAAACCGATTACTTTCCGGTCAATTGGAGGTCATGATGTGTTGCTAGATACCGCTCTTGACTTGCTCAGATTAATTGTTAATCTAAGTGGCCAACATAACCGGAAACCTAAAGGGTCACACGCATAAGAGTGTTTCAGAGAATCTGTAAAATAGTAATTGGACAGAGTTCCAATTATGGAGAGCATTAGGATTAAATAGATCCCGATGAGATCGAGATATGTCCCGATGAGATCGCGACATCGATATTGCTGAAAAAGGTTTTCGGTGGTTTTTCCATGCCGGGGCCCGGTAGGACCGATCCCAGTGTGACTGGACCATTTCAGCAATATATATATACATATATATATGATTAATTAATTAATATATATATATATATATATGTGTAATACGTGGAAAGGGAGAGAAGAAGCATGGAAGCTTCTTTATTAAGCTTAGTCATCATCTTTCATTTAATTACTAAAAGACAAAATGAAATAAAGTAAGATGAGAAATGAAGATGATGCTCGTTGGTGATATAAACAAGAAAAGAAAGAGTCTTTTCTTGGTGAAAATAGAAGGGTTCTTCGTGGGTTTTAAGAAGGGAAGAAAGAAAGGTTGAAAACTGGTTTTTCTCTCATCCTCTCTTCACCAACGATTAAGCTCTCTTCTCCAAGAGTTTCATCTCTTCCTTCCAACGTGATCCAAGCTCTCCAGATGTAGGTAGGGTCTAGCAGCTCTTATTCTGTTCTAGCTATTCCCGGGTCAAAAGGGTTTGACTCGGTTAGGTTTTATGATCTCTGTGTGGATACCTTTAGAGATAGTCTCTATTGGCTATTCAGGTTTGAGGTTTTCATACCGACACCGGGATCCTGGGTTTCGGGAAGGTCCCGGGAATAAAAATTTTTGTTTCCGCTGCTGGAACATGTGATGTTCCTCCCGGGATTTTCCTACAAATTTTTCATGGCCATGTTGACAAGGAAAAGAAGTATTTAGGCAATACATTATTCTAAAAAATGTTTTTATATGGCTTAAGTTTCTAATGACACCAATTTCACGTAGTTTAGTTCAGGATTCTGAATGTTAAACCTAAAATACTACAAATTGTTCCCAAACCATGACAGCACATTGTACTTAACTTCCATCCAAAATTTGAGAACCTTAAAGACATAACTCCAATTCAATTCCTTCATGAAAAATATATCTATATGTATATATTTTAATATAAACTTAAAATAAAACCATTTGGATATCTACAGATCAAGATATGGCTAAAATTCATATGTATGTTTCGTGGAAATACTCCATCTAGCATATTCCAACACACTTCATCATCATTTTCATCCTAATTCGTCTCTTTTGCTTAGTCTATCATTTCTAGCTTATGTCCTCATTATCTCCTCTTTATTCCTAATTCCATTTTATCTCAATTTCAATCACAAACAAATCATATTCTCTATTTAATCATAACACCAAAAACAAACATGAAACATCCATCTACCTATCAATTTTTTCCTGCACCTTTTTCCTACACCAATTTCAATGATCTTTCTACTTCATACTCATCTCTACAACAACTTATGAAATATTAATCATCATAAATACAAAAACAAGAAAACAATGTGATCATTTCTTTACCCATATTCCAACATATATAAAAACACCATTTTATGATCATTTAACCTCTAACTATCATTATATATATTTCATTCAACAAATCATGAAGAACAATATGAAACTTACTTGATAAAA
Organism: Erythroxylum novogranatense; assembly: GCA_029891385.1. NCBI lineage: Eukaryota > Viridiplantae > Streptophyta > Magnoliopsida > Malpighiales > Erythroxylaceae > Erythroxylum > Erythroxylum novogranatense. The sequence continues at coordinate 90,449,315 of CM057225.1, read as the reverse complement.
CTCCAAACTCTTCAAAATGACATGAAACCTAGCTTTCTATGGCTCACACAAACATCAACATACAGGTGGATAAATTAAGTTTTTGTTTTTGAAAAATGAAGAAGACAATCAAAAATGAGAGTAGCAAGTGAAAAAAAAAAGAGGACAAGGTTTAATGTTGATGGAGGTAGGTAAGTGTCGTGGAATTGAAGAAGCTTGAAAAAGATCACAAAGAATCGTTGGTGAGGGTGTGGCGTGGCAAGTGACACTTGTCATTTGCCACATGTCACCACCTTATAATTCCCTTTAATAACTAGTCTATTTGTCTCCAATTTCTACTCTAATTGTCACCCAATTTTCAATATCATATTCTCAATAAATCCTAACACCATTTGCCAATTATTTCAACTGCCATTTGACAGTTATTTCTACTACCATAAACCAATTGTCTTACCACTTAACATTTTTCCTAGTCCAAAAATACTCATAATTTCAAAAAATATTCCAAATTTCACCAAAAACTATAAATCAATAATTATACTCTCCAAATCAATTTTCAAGAAAAAATATTCACTAACTACATCATAATCACTTTTATAAATCAATTATAACCAGAAAATGTCAATGAATGCATGTACAATAATTTTAATGTGTGTAGTAATTAACATTCACGTGTGTGTGTAAGTTATATTATGCAAGAGCATGAAATTCACTTTCTAACTTCTCAAACATCTTTCATGTATACTATTCTAACTCTTAACATGGGATAATGGGGTGTTACATTTCCATTAAGGAAAGTTGTCTTCACATCCATTTGTCATATCTCACAATCATAATGAGCGACAATGGCTAGGAGTATCCTAATGGATTTAAGCATAGCTACTGGGCTAACCGTTTCATTATAGTCAACACCTTGCCTTTGATGATAACCTTTAGCTACAAGCCTAGCTTTATGGGTAGCTACATTACCCTCCATGTCAGTTTTCTTTTATGGGTAGCTACATTACCCTCCATGTCAGTTTTCTTCTTGGAATCTCATTTGTACCCTTTTTATCCCTTCGAATGGGTCAACCAAAGTCCATACTTGGTTTTCATACGTGGAATCCATTTCGGATTTCATAGCTTGAAGCCATTTATCATATTCTAAACTCTTTAGAACCTCCTCATAGGTAATAGGCTCATCATCTTCTATAAACAATACGTCATTAAATTCACTTATGAGAAATCCAAATCTCTCAGGAACATGATGTATCCTACTTGACCTATGAACTTCTAGTATGTCATAAGGTTTAACTATTGTTTCATCTTTATGAACAATAGTCTTACATCTAGGCAGTTGATCTATGTCTATTTAAGCATCTTTAACTTCCACAAGTTCAATTTTTTCTCTAAAGACAACATGTTTTGAAACAAACACCTTCTGTTCTGAAACATAGTAGAACTGATATCCTACAGTTTCCTTAGGATATCCTACAAATAAACACTTGTTAGACTTAGCTTTAAGCTTATCTGACTGAATATGTTTCATATAAGTAGGACAACCCCAAACTTTCATATGAGAAAGGTAAGGTTTATTGTTAGTCCGTTTCTTATATAGAGTAACATCAACTAACTTGGATAAGACTCTATTTAATACATAAATAGAAGTTTCGAGTGCATACCCCTTAAAGGATTTTGGTAAATTTGCTAAACCCATTATAAACCTCACCATGTCTAACAAGGTTCGGTTTCTCTTCTCCGCCACACCATTGTGTTGTGGTGTGTAAGGTGGAGTCCACTGGGACAATATACCATTATCCCTGAGATAATCCAAAAACTCTTGGCTTAAGTATCCACCACCTCAATCCGATTGAAGTGATTTAATACTTCTCCCAAGTTGTTTCTCAACTTCATTTCTGAATTTTTTGAACCTTTCAAAGACTTCAGACTTATATCTTATAAGATACACATACTCATATTGAGAATGATCTTCGATAAAAGTGATAAAGTATACGTAATAACTTTTGGGACCCGATCCGGAAACCGGATCCCAACCGAAAAAGCGAAAACAAAAACAGAAACAAAGAGGTGAAACGAACAAAAGCGGAGCGAAGAACAAATTGGATTACGAAGCGAACGTAAAAAAACAGAATCATACATCGCAAAGCAAAGCGGAGCAAAGCGGAACGCAAAAGTAGCGAAGCGAAAAGAATACAAATCAACAGCAAATCAAATACAGAGACAAGCGCAAACGGATCTGACATCCGATAACATACATCTTAACAAATGAACGCGTTGGAACCCTAGACTATGACATATCCCGAAATTCGGTCTAAATTTTTTTTTCTTTCTTATTCTTATTGTCTCCTTCATTTGAATCCAAACAAAACAAGTTCTTATTTTATCTTTGCTATATAACCAATTTTCTTATCGAAAATTGGGCAGCATAACGGCTGTATTTTTAACAACCCAAACCTGCAAATGGCTCAAATACACTTCTATTTTCAAACACAACTCAGAATCATCGGACTCTCCCGTCCGGAATCCAAAACACCTGCAAACGCACATCTATACCTAACACTTCTATAATTCTCAATTCAACATACCAATCTCATAATTCAATCGAATTCCCAAATCAATCATACATATATATTCCAAAATTATCCATAATTTCATATACAAATTTCACAATCATTTACAATTGTTTATCTCAAATCCGTACATAATTTCCTACTTCTTATACATCAACACAATATACACAATTTTATCCTCTCATAAATCAAAGGAAACACTTACACCACATTATGGCAATTCAAGCCATATAACTTTTACCAATAATTCCAAATACTTAAAACACAAATTATACAAAATCGAATATAAGTCTTGACATTCTTCCATCCGATCTCCTGCTCGAAAAACTGGAGATGGGGATGAAAAGGGGGGTGAGCTCGGAAGCTCGTGGGTAACATATTTATAAATTGAACAATAAGTGGAAAATCATTTTCAAGACGTTTTTCATTTTTAAACATTTCACAGTAGAATCTTTTCAAAGCTTATTTCTCGAATCTTTCACTTTTCAAACCATTCAATTCTTTCATATTTCATGATCAAATACAAAACATGAATGCACCACACTTAGAAACGAAACAAATGCACATAACACATCAAATGGTCTGGTTCGGTCCAAAACATAACGCATCGCACATTCTCGATAAGCGGTCCTGCATCGAATAGAACGCGATTACACTTTCCCGCATAGCGGTCCAGTGTAGCAATGAAAGGAGTCCAAAATCGGAGCTCCATGCCACTAGCGGCCAGCCGGGAGAAGGCTATAAAACTAGACAAGTGCGCACTCATCCCACATATGGGACCTTACCAAACCCACATAGACACACAATTGAAAACGAAATTTCAAATTGCCCGAAGGCACGTTTCGAAATCTTGATTTTCACAATCTTCATATCATAACATCAAATCGTGTCAAAAAGCTTGACACATGCATATTCTACATATTCACATCAATTTATATAACATTCATATTCAATTAATCAATTAATCACACATAAATCAAATGCATAAAAATGAATGCAATTATTTCTTTCAAACATAAATCAACATATACAAATGCATAAAGCAGCATTGTTCACATTTTTCAAAAATGCGAAAACATAATTTTCATAAATCTTGTATTCTAAATTTTTCAATAATTTCCACAAATCATTTACAAACATTTTAACGTGAACCTTTGAGCAAATTTTTTTTAATCCTTTGAAAACATAATTTCAGAAATATTTTTCCTTTCTTGATTTTTCAAATTCACATAATTTACTCATAATTCAAAATATAAATACATTACCCACCTCGAATTGATGCTAGAAACTTGTCCCTTGCTTCAATGTGACCATTTCCTCTTTCCTTCTTCCAATTAAATTTTTCCTAAACCAATTTCATCAAAATTCAACCTCATAAATAACATAATTCTTAAAATTGATGTCATAATTCATCAATTCATACTAATTATAAGATATTTAAATCACCAATTTCTAAAATCCCCAAATTCCAAATTTGACCTAAACCGATTCACTCAAATTCGATATCATAGTTAACTTAATTTCTCAAATTGAGCTTAGAAAACATTAATTCCTCACATATACAAGCTATCTAAATCTCCAATTTTCAAAAACCCCAATTTTCAAAATTGGCTTAAACCAATTTACACAAATTCAATATCATAAATCACAATTTCTTCAAAATTGATTTCATATTTCATCAATCTATCATATTTTCCATGATTCTAAACCAATAATTTACAAAATCCCCAAATCACAAATTTGGGCATAATCCCTAGTTAATTTCCATCAAAAATTAAATACAACCTATGGCATAAACATCAAAATTGGCTTCATAAATCACATACCCATATCATTTTCCATGATTCTCAACTAATAATTTACTAAAAACTCAAAACTTAAAATTTTCTCTTACCTCTTTTCTTCTCCAAATTCGAATTTTCATGGCTTGAAAGGAAGCTCTCTTCATTTTCCACCTTTCTTTCTCTTGAATCAACATAACAATCCTTCTTGAAATCCCAAAATTTTCGAAATCTCCAAGCTTTTTCTTCTTCTTTCTTCTCCAAGGCAATACTCTTTCATTTTCTCTCTTATTTCTTCTTCTTTCCTCTCATCATCGTGCTTCTCCCTTTAAAAAATGACAACTCCCTTTATATATAATGCCTTGTCATTTAATGATAGTCAATTGACCAAAATACCCCTAACATTTACTTTAAGTCAGGCTTACTTACGGATCTGATTCGCACTATCAATTTGAAGGAATTTGTCAAAACTTCCTTCTAGATAAATGTTCCTCTATGTCTTAATTTCATAATTCCACAAGAATCATCCAATTCGGAGCACTACATCAAAAGTTATGCACAAAACATATCAGATATGTCTTATGGTAAATCATTTTTCAGCACATTATTTCCATCCAGAAATTTACATTCTTAATCCCAAAATTGATATTCGATGTCTTCATAACAATTATAGCTCTATTTCTCTAGTTTAATTCAAAATAAGAATCACCTCATTTCGATTTCCAGAGCAAAAGTTATACTCAAAATACTTTCAGATGTTCCTAACCCAAAAACTGCACACTAATCCGAACTTCCATTCAAAAATTTAAAATCTTAGGGGAAAAATTGAAATTTACTTTCTTCATATGATTTGTAGCCCTATGTCTTAATTTTATTTCGCCTCAAGAATTACTTCAATCGGATCTTCACAGATTGAGAATTTCTCAAAATACCGAACCATGCTCAGAAAATAGTCCAACTCACTTTGATTAAATTAATCACCCTTAATTTAATCTCAAAAATTCACAAATTTTCCATAAAAATGAAATTCATTGTCTTAGGAATCCAACGCTTCAATAATCAACCCAATCGGATGTCGGACGGAAAAGATATGAGCGAAAGATTGAAGAGGGGTCATAATTCCTATAATCTGAAAAAATAATTAAAAAATTCAAAAATAATAATTAAAAAATTAAAAAATAAAATAATAATAATATTTTTTTCTACAAGGCCCTCCTCGCTAGGGCGACGTATCGCCCTAGCGAGAGAGCTTCAAATTTTCTTTTTTTTCAATATATATATATATATATATATATAATATCTGAATTTTTCAAAAATCGTAGTTCTTGATTTCGAATTCCAAATTTGACAAATTTGGTCTCTATGGAAAGCTTGAAGAAAGAACTATAACTTTCATGTAGGACTCAAAAATCAATTTTGTCTCTAAAGAGGTCAATTTTCTCATCAAAGATTTGTCCAAATTAATATGCCCTAAACCATAACTCAACTTTGAAAAATTCTATCTTTCAACTCCAAAATGCAATCATGTCATATTTTATATCGATGCGAAGATCAGAAAGTCACTTTCAACTTCCATGACGGACATAAAAATCAATTTGACTCCCAAGGGAGCCCATTTTCCGGTCAAAGATTCTGTCCTCTAATATTCATGCTAAAACCATAACATAAACTTGTAAAAATCATAACTTATTATTCCTTGATCGAAAAATTGCATACTTTATGTAAAAATAAAGATCGAATCAAATCCTTAAATTTTCATGAAGAACTTCAAAGCTAAATTATCCTCTAACTAGGTAAATTTTCCAGTCAAAGCTTCAGCCATAATATAAGTCAACCTATAACACACCTAAACTTTGACTGATCATAACTTTCACTCCCGAGATCAAAAAATTACAAACTTTATGGCTACAGAAAGCTCCTAACATAATCTACAAGTTTCATGTAGATCATTTTATCGAATTTTGCCTAAATCAAAAGTCAACCCTCAAAGGCCAAAAAGTCAAACTTTTCACAATTCTTCATATTTTCACACTTTCTCTTTTTACTTCTTGCTATTTAACTTCATTTCAATCAACTCATCCACTTTAATTTCATAACCCATACCAAGCTACTCAAAACCCGAAGGTATCAAAATCAAAATCATTCTTTTCTTATGAATTTCCTCAAATCATAATTACTTTTATTTCACAATACATATATAAAACCACTCATTTACCTTCACTTCATATTTCTAAATTTTACTCAAAAATCGGGGTCCAACAATAACCTTTGGCATGTATGGACATTGGACCACATACATCAATATGTTTTAGGTCTAAAAGTCCACTAGTTCATTCACCCTTTCCCTTAAAAGGTAACTTAGTCATCTTGCCTAATAAGCAAGATTTGCATGTGTCATATGATTCATAATCAAATGACCCTAAACTACCACACTTATGTAGTTTAGACATGCATCTCTCATTTATATGGCCAAGGCGACAATGTCATAAGTATGATGATTTCATATTATCTTGTTTGATTCTTTTGTTATTATTGATATTTAGAACCAGATTAGACATATCTAATATGTATATACCATTGCATAATGTACCCAAAACATATAACATTCCATTTAAATAAATTGAATAACCATTGTTACTAAAATTTAAATAAATTACTCCCTTAGGCCCTGTAGACTTCTTCTTTTGGCTCTTTTTGTTTGAACCAGAAGAGTCCACCGACATCACAACCTTGTTCTTATGGACAGATGGCTTAACTGCCTTGAGCATATTGACCAGCCCAGGACTTGTGCTTAATATATTGTTCATCCGATAGTTAAGCAAAAATTGTGAGTAACTATCAGTTAAACCCGTCAGAATTAAGTTAATAATTAATTCATGATCCAAATCAAAACCCAAGGAGGCCAACTGCTCGATGTAGCCATTCATCTTCAATGCATACTACATTGGAGATGTCCCCTCAACCATCTTGGAGCGGAAGAGCAATCGCGAAGTCTTGAACCTTTCAGACCTTGTTTGCTCATCAAAGAGCTCCCTAAGGTGATAGACTATAGTATGAGCATCCATAGCCTCGTGCTATTTTTGCAGCTCTGGTGACATTATGGTTAGCATAATATAACTAACCATCTCGCTATCATAGAGATGCTTCATATATACCCTCTGATCATCATTAGAAGCATCAGCAATAGGGGAATCCGTAAGTGGTTCTTCCAAGACATAACTAAGTTTTTCAGATTTAAGAACTATTCTCAAGTTCCTGAGCTAATCAAGGAAGTTTGGTCCATTCAACTTGTTAGCTTCCATCAATAATCTTATATTCACACTAGTACTCATGGTGTTGACTCGGGCAAAAGCAACCCATCTTCAAATAGAGAAAATTTAGAATGTACTTACATGCATGTCTATAAGGACTTTAATAACAAGCATTATAGCTCCCACTATTTTCCCAAATTCATAACCCTCAATATAAACCTAAGAGAACTCGTAGAGAAATTCTCCTAGTGGGTTGATATCCAATATTCCTAAGAATGACCTTGGGTTTGCCTAACAAGCCACCATAGTTCAACTGGTAGATATCTATCATATCAATTGCATCTCCATTGCAATTATCGAATCTAGTGTTATCAACTGTTGATGAGTGCACACCATTAGGCTATCAACTCTTAAAACGTGTACATTTAATGTACACTACCCAACTTTGCCTCTGTCCATGTTAATCTTGGGTTTTCCCAACATAACAATGCTTCTAGTTAAAAGCGACCCATTAATCTAAAAATCCTATTTTTATGGTTCGAACATATCTGTGTAGAGTAGGCTTAGGTTTGCCCATCAACCCTAACTTTAAAAGGACTTTGGTGTTCACCATATTAAAGGAAGGTGTTAGTTTTAATATTCTAAGTGAGGGTTTGACTAAGGTCTCATATATATATATATATATATCATGGCATGATGTGGACTACCCAATCAAATTAGGCCTAAGCTCATAACCATCCATCACGCAAGCCCACACATTCTCCTAACCATGCATTCTCCAATGCGTTTATGTAAACACGTCATTTTGGTTATGACATCTTATGGATCCAAACATAAAAGCCCACTAGAAATAAATTCATAATTAATTTACCTTAAAAAATTATTTTATGTCCAAAATTAATTAACTTCAATTTTGTCACACATGTCAATTTTCTAGTCTTACTAGAAAATCTATCGTTCTACTAAAATTAATTCAAAATTTAATTTCTATACTTTCCCAAAATTTTTAAAACTTCAAATAATCATTTGAAGCATCTCTAGGTTATTTCAAGATAATCAAAATAATTTAGGAATCACCCAAAAATTATCATAATCATGGAAACACCTATAAGACATCAAAAACGACAAATATTACTTCTAAAATTTTCTGGAAATCAAATTTCAAGAAAAATCATTTAGGCATGCATAAAACATCAAATTAACACATTTTTATCACATAAAAATATTTTTAAGGTTCTGGAACCAAAATATAAACACACAAAAACATCAAACAAAATAGATCCTACAATTTCTAGAAAACTGTTCAGATCTGAAAAATTGTTTGATAAAATTATTAAAACATTTTTAATAATTATACAAAAATTAAAGATGCATAAAAACATCCCAAATATGTTCACATAATTTTTCCAGAATCAATGTATATCAAATATGTGCAGCGAAAATAAAACAAAATCTCAAAAACCATATCTACTCATGCATATAGATATAAAAAATATGAAATGAAAAATATTTGCATACTTTTCTAACGATCTCCTTCATTCTTTAATCTTCTCCATGTTAGGTTGTTGTAGACCACAACGATTAACACAGACTGTCTCTAATGAAAGTCCACACAAAGATAGAAGGATGAAACCTCACTAAGAGATAAATAGAATTCTTTCTTTATGCTAGCAAAGACAAAAACTCTTGAGAGAGTTAGAGAGAAAAAGTGTGTGTGTAAGAAAAAGAACCTTTCTTTTTCTCTTCATGTGTCTCACACGAGATGCACGAAAATCATCTTAATTTTCTGCACCATTTGACTATCCATAAGCTCCATCACTAATGGAAAGTTATAGGAAGTTAATGGTAATGAATAACATGCGCTAATGGAAGCCAACAACACTTGTTTCTAATTCATTGCTTACAATGTTTTCTATCATGATCACATCGCTACACAATCCCAAAACAATCTCCCATATCTTGAATCTGTAGGAAAATCCCTGTGTGAGCATCACATGCCCACGGTGTGGAAAACAAAAATTTTTGTTCCTGGACCTTCCCGGAAACCAGGATCCATGTGAGTATATAACAAAGTCAAACCGAACGACCAAAGGAGACCGTCTCTAACGGTATCCACGCAGAGATAGGAAAACCTAACCGGGACAAACCCTTTGACCCAGGAATAGCTAGAACAAATTAAAGACTGCTAGATCTTACCTTTGTTCTATGGAGAGCTTGAGGAATGATGGAGAAGGAAGGAGGATGAAGCTTGGAGATGATGATTTTGGAGAGCTTAAAAGATGGAGAACTCTTTCTCTTCTTTCTTGCCAAAACCCACGAAGATGCTCTTTCAAGACCTAAGGTTTTATTCCAAAACCTTCTTCTTATTCATCATCAACGAGCATCATCATCTCACCTTTTTGTTTTTGTCATTTAGCCATTAAATTCATTAATGACTAAGCATATAAATGGAAGCTTCTTATGCTTCCTCTCCTCCATCCACGTACATACATATATATATATATATATATATATATATATATATATATATATATATATATATATATATATATATTAATTACTTAATTAATTAATAATATATATATATAAATAAATGTTGAAGTGGTCCAACACACTGGGTCGGTCCTACCGCCTACTGGTCCCGATATGGGAAAACCCCTAAACGTTTTCAAGAATATCGATGTCGCGATCTCATCAGGACATATCTCGATCTCATCGGGATCTATTTAATCCGTCTGCTCTCATTTTATTAGAACTCTGTCCAAAACTATTTTACAAATTCTCCGAGACACTCTTATGCGTGTGACCCATTAGGTTCCCGGTTATGTTGGCCACTTAGATCAACACTTAATTTAAGCAAGTCATGAGCGGTATCTAACAACACATCATGACCCCCAATTGACCGAAAAGTAATTGGTTTGACGAATGAATCTATATTCATCATGGACCATATCACGAACCTTTCCATAGACAATTACCGTGCAATTCGTCCTTTCACCATGCTATACCCCACTTGGTTATGAGTATGGGCAATGTGTCAACTCTTACTAGACTGACTATGTCAAATCTAGTCCAAGTGATTTCAGTTCTTGTCCTGGGACTCATTACTTAATACTTAATATGTCAATGAAGACACTCTTCATGACATATGTACTCGATCGAGATTTCCAAGTAATGACCCGACAAGAGGCCATAGGTATCATCTTCGCTATCACGAAGTGGTGAATTCTCTATTGGCTACTCAATTACCTTCAATACCTCAAACTGCACTCCAATCACCACCCTATGAGCGACCTCGTAAGGCAACAAGGAATGGAGTCAAAGCACGTAATCAAGATTCAAGATATCCTCGAGCACCTCAAGTCTAAGGATACTTGCACCATTGCTATGATGAGATTATCACCGACATTAGAATAGAACATCCATGTGATGATCTCATAGCAGTCATCCAACGATTTACTACCTCTAGTAAGCATCCACATCTCAACCCTAAATATCTCATATTTATAGTTTCGAGATCCACCGCTTGATCAAATCAAGGAGCTTAAGATGTGCTAGTCTTTCCGGATTACCGATGTCCAGCCTCAAGAATCCTATGACTAGGATAATTTAGATATCTTGACATAATTGCACATGATAGGAATCTCGAGAGTATGATCACATCATAATTTCCTTCATGCTATGTCATATATCATGGACTTCATTAATTTGATTACAGATCAATATCAGTTCATAAATAATGAACAACAAATTAATGAAATATGTCTTTCTTTATTTATTCATAAAAACTGTACACAAATTTGTACATAATGCGCTAAAGGCGATTGCCTTTAGGGCACTACTCTAACAATCTCCCACTTGACCTAAAGTCAATTGCCTTGATATCTAATACCATAGGCGAGTACATGAGAATCAAAACTCTTTTGTGACAATGGCTTCATCAACGGATCAGCAATATTCTGCTCGGTGGGAACTCTCTCGATCTAGATATCACCTCGTCCAATGATCTCCCTGATCAAATGATATCTGCGGAGTACGTGTTTGGATCGTTGATGAGACCTTGGTTCCTTCGCCTGCGCAATAGCCCTATTGTTGTCACAATACAACTGTATGGGCCCATCACTACTAGGAACCACACCAAGTTCAGTAATGAACTTCTTGATCCAAACGGCTTCCTTTGCTGCTTCTAAAGCGGTAATGTACTCTGCCTCGGTTGTTGAATCGGCAGTCGTTTCTTGTTTGGAACTCTTTCAACTGACCGCCCCGCCGTTCAGTGTGAATACGTAACCTGATTGGGATTTGGAATCATCCTTATCGATTGAAAATCGCATCTATATACCCGCCACCGAGATCTCCATCCCCATATATCAAGAAAACATCCTTAGTCCTTCGCAAGTACTTAAGGATATTCTCGATACTACCAAAGGACCTCACCAGATCCGATTGGTATCCGTCGTAACACTTAGAGCATATGATACATCGGGTCTCGTACATAGCATAACATACATGATAGATCCAACCGCAGATGCATACGGATCATATTCATGCGCATCCTCTCATCTTGTGTCTTAGGACACATAGATTTCGAGAGTGTTATCCAATGAGTCACGGAAGGTACCTCTCTCGATCGCTCCATGCTAAACCTCTTTAGCATCTTGTCTATGTCGTTGATTGTGAAAGACCAAGCAACCTTTTGATCTATCTCTATAGATCCTTATCCCAAGGATATAAGTTGCTTCACCAAGGTCTTTCATAGAAAATTATTTGGACAACCAAATCTTGACCGATTGTAGATAGAGACATCGCTTCCTAGTAATAATATGTCATCTACATACAAAGACAAGGAATACGATTGCGGTCCCATCAACCTTCTTATATACACAAGATTCATCCGGATTTTGTGAGAAACCAAACTCTTTGATTACCTCATCAAATCGGATATTCCAACTCCTGGATGCTTGCTTCAATCCATAGATGGATTTTTGAAGCTTGCATACCTTTTCGCCATCATAGGAGGTGAAGCCCTCAGGTTGTGTCATATACGCATCCTCAGCTAGATTTCCATTTAGGAAAGCTGTCTTCACGTCCATTTTCCATATCTCATAATCATAATGAGTGGCAATGGCTAGGAGTATCCTAATGGATTTAAGCATTGCTACTGGGCTGAAGGTCTCGTCGTAGTCAACTCCTTGTCTTTGACGAAAACCTTTAGCCACAAGCCTTGCTTTATAGGTAATTACATTACCATCCATGTCGGTTTTCTTCTTGAAAACCCATTTGCACCCTATTGGTTTGATTCCTTCGGGTGCATCAACCAAAGTCCATACTTGGTTTTCATACAAGGAATCCATTTCAGACTTCATGGCATGAAGTCATTTCTCAGACTCTGAACTCTTCAGAACCTCTTCATAGGTAGTTGGCTCATTATCTTCTATGAGCAACACGTCATTCTGTTCATTCCCGAGAAATCCATATCTCTCAGGAACAGAGCGTATCCTACGTGACCTACGAATTTCGTGTGTAGTAGAAGGTTGAACTGTTACTTCATCTGTATGAGTTACGATTTGAGTTCAGCGATTGATTCAGATCTGTTCGAGCATCTTGAACTTCTTCAAGTTCAATTTTGCTCCCACCGCCTTCTTGTAAAAGAAACTCTTTCTTTAAAAGACAAAGATGCTTTGAAACAAACACCTTTTGTTCCTCAAGAAGCTAGAACCGATATCCCTTGATTCCTTAGGATATCCTACGAACAAACACTTGTCGACTTTGCATCAAGCTTATCCGACCGTGTCCGCTTCACATAAGGTGACAACCCCAAACTTTCAAATGAGCAAGATAGGGTTTTTGTTAGTCCATATCTCATATGGAGTAACATCAATCGCCTTAGATGGAACTCGCTTAGCAAGTAAGCAATTGCCTCGATTGCATACCCCAAAAGGATTTTGGTAACTTTGCAAAGCCCATCATTGATCGCACCATGTCTAACAAGGTTCGATTTCTCCTTCTCGCCACACCATTATCTTTGTGGTGTGTAAGGAGGAGTCCATTGAGATAAAATCCCATTATCTCCGAGATAATCCAAAACTCTTGGTCTAAGTATTCCCCACCACGATCGATCGTAATGTCTTGATACTTTTCCCAAGTTGGTTTTCTACTTCATTTCAATTGTTTGAACTTTTCAAATGCTTCAGATTTGTATCTCATCGATACAAGTACCCATATCGAGAATAATCATCGATAAAGGTAATGAAGTAAAGAGAACCACTTCGCATGGATGGACATCGGACCACATACATCCGAATGTATTAGGTCTAATACTCCAGCCGCTCGCTCACCCTTTTCCTTAAAGGGTAACTTAGTCATCTTGCCTAATAAACAAGATTCACATGTGTCATATGATTCATAATCAAATGACCATAAACTACCACCGTTATGGAGCTTAGCTATCGTCTCTCATTTATATGCCCATGCGACAATGCCATAAATAAGTTGATTTTAAATTATCTCATTTATGTCTTTTCGTAATTGACATTCATAATTGGATGTGACATATCTAATATGTAACTCCCATTGCATAAAGTACCAAGACCATAAAGCATTCCATTCAAACTAATAGAACAACCATTGTTACTAAAAGTCAAATGGAAACCAAATTCTATTTAAACAAGAAATGCATAATATGTTCTTTGTTAATACGGTACAAAATAACAATCATCCAATTTAATTACAAGCCCAGTGGGGAGTGACAAAAGTAAGTGCTTACGGCTAATGCAAAGAACTCTTGCTCCATTTCCCACACGCAGTCCACCTCTCCTTCATGAGTCGCTCATCGTCTCTCGAGGCCCCGTGATATCATTGCATATGTGTGAACCACAACCGTATCTAATACCCATATGTTATGATCAAAGCAAGATAACCTCAATGACAAACATATACGAAGAAGTCGAGGCATCCGATGCCTTCTTCTGCTTCAGTTCTTCCAGATAGACCTTACAGTTCCGCTTCCAGTGGCCAGTCTTGCCACAATGGAAGCAAGTTCCTTTTGGTGCAGTCTCTTTGGTTTTCTTTTTGGCTATGCTTCCTTTTGGTTTCTTAGACCTTTTCTTCTTCTGCTTCCTTTTCTTTGAACCAAAAGAAGAGTCCACCATAAGCACTTGCTTACTATCCTTCTTGATAGCTTGCTTTCATTGCCTCGGCAGATTGATCAACTCGAGGATTGTCGTGGATATTGGTTCATCCGATAGTTTAACACAAACCGTTAATAACTATCGACATCCAACCGAATTAAGTCAATACTTAATTCATAATCCATGACAAAACCTAAGACGGCCAACCTCTCAATATACCCATTCATCTTGGTGCATATTGCATCGTAGATGAACTCGAGTCATCTTAGTAGTGAAGAGTAGCCTCGAGGTCTCGAACCTTTCAGACCGAGCTTGCTCATCAAACAGCTCCCTAAGATGAAACACTATGGTATGAGCATCCATAGACTCATGCTGCTTCTGCAGCTCTGGTGACATCGAGGCAAGCATAATGCAGGTTGCCATGTCACTGTCTTTGAGATGCTTTCGATAAACTTTCTGATCCTCATCAGAAGCATCAACAGCAGGTGGATCAGGAAGTGGAACATCTAGGATATATCCCAGTTCCTCAGACCTGAGAATAATTCTCAGATTTCTCAGCCAATCGAGAAAATTTGATCCAGTTAATTTGTTGGAATCCATTAGTGAGCGAAGATTCACACTAGAAGACATCTTCAATAACCTATAGGGAAAAGAGAGAAAGAATGTTAGAATAGGAATAGATGCATAATCATAAGGACTTGCATGATATGCATATGGCTCCCACTAGTTTCAAAGAATCCATTACCCTCATTACGAATTCAAGAAATATAATGACAAAATGTCCTAGTGGGTCGATATCTGACATTCCTAAAAATGACCTTGGGTTTGCCCAACAAGCCACCTTAGTTCAATCGGTAGGTATCGATCATACCAATTGCATCATAGATAGATATCCGACATTCCTAAAATGACCTTAGGTTTGCCCAACAAGCCACCTTAGTTCAATCGACAGGTATCAATCATACTATTTCCATCTTAGGTGCAACTATCGACTAGTGCTATCAACTTTTGATGTATGCACACACATTGGGTCATCAACTCTTGATGCGTGTACATCTGATGTACACTACCCAATTTCGCCTCTGTCCACATTGACCTTGAGTTTGCTCAACAAAACAACGCTTCTAGTGAAAACCGACCCATTAATCCGAAAATCTCATTTTTCATGGTTCGAACATATCCGTATAAAGTGAGCTTGGGTTTGCCCAATAACCCAACTCTATAAGAACTCTGGTTCTCCCCATATTAATGGAAGGCGTTAGTTTTCATATTATTTGAGGGTTTTCAGGTCTCATCTTCTTCTTCTCCAAGCGATAGGATTATAGTCACCATGACTATATGGAATGATTTAGGGTATTTCATCAATCACATTGAGTTTATACCTAAAATCATCCATCATCCCACCTATGCATGTTGTTGTAGTCGACTGGTGCATGTTCTAGTCGACTGGTGCATGTTCTAATCGACTGGTGCATGTGCCAGTCGACTGGAACTTGTGCTAGTCGACTATAGGTTATCGTAGACGTCCAATGATCGAACATGTTCTAGTCGATCGGAATTGATTATCGCACTTTCCAATGATCGAACATATTATAGTTGATCGAATCCACTTTCCAAATGATCGTGCATGTTCTAGTCGACTGGAATTTGGCCTGCTCTCTAATCGGCTAATTTTTCAATCCGTGTAATCAAATTCACAATACCAAGTGTAATATCCTTTATTATGATGTACCAATGAAACACTTTCATTGTACCATGCTTACCATATATAGTCAAACTATACATGAAACTTGAAATTGATGAATACACTCTTATTCATTTAGATTTCCAAATAATTTGAGAATATCAAATTATCACCCTAAGTATCTCTAGGTAGTCTACACTTTATCAAGACTATTTCGGCACCTGTCACAAAATTTGTGACGGCCAAAACAATCAAGATAAGGGAATATATTAACGAGACGCTAATGAGACACATTTGACATCCTAAATTGTTTGAAAACCCGATTTCAAGAAAATCATTTAGGCAAGCATACAACATAAATGCAACACATTTTTAATCACATTAAAAATGATCCTAGGCATTGGAACTGAAAATTACACAATTTCTCATTCCAAACAAAACAGCTCCAGCAACTTTCTCAAAACTGCCAAGCTTATGTTTTGCTTGAAAAACCCATTGAAAAAATTTCAATAAATTCTGAGAAAATTACTAAGGTTACAAAATGTTCCAAAAATGCTCCATGAATTTTTTCAAGATTTATTTCCAACAAAAACTCATCCAACCTCAGTAACAAAACCAATGTAGAATCTGTGTTCCTCAACACAGTTATTCCCAGCAGCACGCAATAAATTCTCAAATAAATAGTAAATCACCTTGAAAACATTTTTCCATCCACATAGACATTCATAAACATCTTAGGGACATGTAGGTGAAAGAAAATCCGAAAAACCATTTTTCTAAAATTTATTCTCGAATTTATAAGCATGCCTGTTCAGTGAATGTGCACAAAGACAGCAACTAGAACATTAGGGAATAAATTAGCAAAACCATATCAAATCACATTGATAAATTCCGGGCTTCCACAGACATATGTAACAACATCTTGTGAACATATCTGGGCAAGAAAATTTCGAAAACTATATCTCATACTGAATTCGAAATTCAACACATACAACATGCATCATCATCACAAGCTATAGGCAGCTCTGACCTAGTCATTGTTTCTTCGTTATATACGACACAAGTGGCTTTGATACCACTGTAGGAAAATCCCGGTGTGAGCATCACATGCCCACGGTGCGGAAAACAAAAATTTTTGTTCCGGGACCTTCCCGAAAGCCAGGATCCATGTGAGTATATAACAAAGTCAAACCGAACGACCAAAGGAGACCGTCTCTAACGGTATCCACGCAGAAATCGGAAAACCTAACTGGGACAAACCCTTTGACCCGGGAATAGCTAGAACAAATTAAAGACTGCTAGATCTTACCTTTGTTCTATGGAGAGCTTGAGGAATGATGGAGAAGGAAGGAGGATGAAGCTTGGAGATGATGATTTTGGAGAGCTTGAAAGATGGAGAACTCTTTCTCTTCTTTCTTGCCAAAACCCACGAAGATGCTCTTTCAAGACCTAAGGTTTTATTCCAAAACCTTCTTCTTATTCATCATCAACGAGCATCATCATCTCACCTTTTTGTTTTTGTCATTTAGCCATTAAATTCATTAATGACTAAGCATATAAATGGAAGCTTCTTATGCTTCCTCTCCTCCATCCACGTACATACATATATATATATTAATTACTTAATTAATTAATAATATATATATATAAATAAATGCTGAAGTGGTCCAGTCACACTGGGGTCGGTCCTACCGGCTTACCGGGTCCCGGTATGGGAAAAATCCCCGGAAACGTTTTTCAGTAATATCGATGTCGCGATCTCATCAGGACATATCTCGATCTCATCAGGATCCATTTAATCCGTCTGCTCTCCTTTTATTGGAAATCTGTCCAAAACTATTTTACAAATTCTCCGAGACACTCTTATACGTGTGACCCATTAGGTTCCCGGTTATGTTAGCTACTTAGATCAACACTTAATCTAAGCAAGTCATGAGCGGTATCTAGCAACACATCATGACCCCCAATTGACCGGAAAGTAATTGGTTTGACGAATGAATCTATATTCATCATGGACCATATCACGAACCTTTCCATAGACAATTACCGTGCAATTTGTCCTTTCACCATGCTATACCCCACTTGGTTATGAGTATGGGCAATGTGTCAACTCTTACTAGACTGACTATGTCAAATCTAGTCCAAGTGATTTCAGTTCTTGTCCTGGGACTCATTATTTAATACTTACTATGTCAATAAAGACACTCTTCATGACATATGTACTCTAATCAGAGATTTCCAAGTAATGACCCTGACAAGAGGCCATGGGTATCATCTTCTGCTATCACAAAAGTGGTGAATTCTCTATTGGCTACTCAATTACCTTCGAATACCTCAAACTGTACCCAATCACCACCCTATGAGCGACCTCTCGTAAGGCAACAAGGAATGGAGTCAAAGCACGTAATCAAGATTCAAGATATCCTTGAGCACCTCAAGTCTAAGGATACTTGCACCATTGCTATGATGAGATTATCACGACATTAGAATAGAACATCCATGTGATGATTTCATAGCAGTCATCCAACGATTTACTACCTCTAGTAAGCATCCACATCTCAACCCTAAATATCTCATATTTACAGCTTCGAGATCCACCGCTGATCAAATCAAGGAGCTTGAGATGTGCTAGTCTTTCCGGATTATCGATGTCCGCCTCAGAATCCTATGACTAGGATAATTTAGATATCGACATAATTGCACATGATAGGAATCTCAAGAGTATGATCACATCATAATTTCCTTCATGCTATGTCATTTATCATGGACTTCATTAATTTGATTACAGATCAATATCAGTTCATAAATAATGAACAACAAATTAATGAAATATGCCTTTCTTTATTTATTCATAAAAACTGTACACAAATTTGTACATAATGCGCTAAAGGCGATTGCCTTTAGGGCACTACTCTAACAGAATCACCATTCAAGATCATTTTACTCATCCTTCGAATCTCTTATATGTGTGATCCAGTAGGTTTCTGGTTTTGTTGACCACTTGAATTAACACTTAATTGAAGTAAGTCAATAGCAGTATCTAGAAACACATCATAACCCCCAATTGACCAGAAATTCAGTGGTTTTACTACGAACCCTTCCACGTAATGTTCCCATGCAATTTGTCCTTTCACCATCTATACCCCACTTGGTTTAGAGTATGGTCAAAGTGTCAACTCCCACTAGACAGACCACATCACATGTAGTGAAGTGTTATTAGATCTTCTCATGAGGATCTCATTACTCTATGTGTAGTGCCCCCTTATCGCAGGGTACACACCGGGATGCCCGGAGGTCATTCCGGTACATATCCTACGATAAAGGCGAGCTACGTTCGATCAATAAATTCACTTCACATGGCATCATATAATTATTTACCAATAAAGCATCAATAGAAAATCACAATATTTTTTAAACCAACTTTTTCCTCTTTTCATTCCATCAAAATCAAAAGTTTACATGTTTTTCATCCCTTACTATCTATAAATCAATCAAAAACCTAGTTCAAAAATACTACATGAAAGAGAAAAAAGTATCAAATCTATCTAAGCCATCCAAAAGTCCCAGCTGACCGACCTTTGAGCCATGACTTCCCTTGCCAGACACAATCTACACGACTGGGGCAGCCTCTCTGTAGCTAGGAGTCTACTCTCGGCCCTGAAAAATAACGTTGCAATTTTGGTGAGTTTTGCGAACTCAATGAGGTAGCCATCATCGATGGTTCACTCAATTCATGCAACACTTCAATTCATATTACAAATTATATCACAATATCTCATTTAACAAAAGGAACACACTACCACTTAAGCATAAGAAATTATGCTTTTCACTCAATTAAACACATTCAATAAGATGCATATGAAATGCTCATGTGAAACTAGTTCAATTATTACGGTGTTGTGAACGAGTGCCTGAACTGTCCCATATAGGGCTCATTAAGCGTTGAGCCAAAGACTCTAAATCACTGTTGAGCTCGAGGCTCAAATTCACTCATTGAGCTTTAAGCTTTAATCGGTTGCTGCTTCGGTCACAACTGTCATTATTTGAATATGCATCCATGAATGAAATGCATATGCCACAATCAATCACATTATTATGCACGTATGCATATGTCACAATTAATCACATTATAATCACGTAGGTCTCAAATTCACATACAAGTAGCACTTCAATAACGCAAACCCCAGTACACAGTCATCGGACCTTCTGTCCGGAATCCACAATCCAATCACAATCAACCATTATTCAATATATATTCATAAACATAAGCAAATAAAAATTGAGAGAAACCGTCTAAGTTACTCACCAATTGCTTCCGAAGCTAGTGCCTGGAAGTCCCGGCAATGTCTGTAGGTTGGCGTTCCAATTGCTCCTCTATAACAATTAAAATACACATATATCACAAATTGCACAATCAGAAGTGTATAATAATACACATGCAGGAATTGAAATGTGTACAATGCATGCTCATGAAAATCTCGGTATCATTCCATAAATTTCATCAAAAATATTCCCCTAAGTTTTAGAACTCCATAGATACAAAAATTACTCAATTTGGATTTCTATAAGTCCAATTATTATCAAATCACTGAAGTATGTCCCGAAAAATAATCAATTCATATTCTTATAATCGACCCTCTCACTTTGATTCAATCCATCAATTTCAATTTAATCCCAAAAATCAAAATGTCTTATGAATCTGACACTTCAAAAATCAGATCAATCGGAAGTCAGATGAAAAAGTTATACACAAAAGAAGGCAAAGGGTCGGATTGGGGAAAAATCAAAAATGGTCGCTCTCACTAGCAAGTGTCTCGCGGCAACGAGACGCCCGCTGGACGCGCCCACTCGCGATCACGAGAGCTCATGCTCACGAGGAACGCGCAGCGCATTCGCCCTCGCGAGGGCCAGCTTCCTTGCCTATTCGTTTTTTTTTCTCCACCTATTTTCCCTCTCTTCTTCCACAATGCATAACTTACAACTTTCAAGAGTTCAAATTTGACAAATTTGGTATCAATGGAAAGATGACAGAAAGCTCTACAATTTCCACGAAGGACTCATAGACAAAGTTCAACTCTAAATAAGTCAAAATCCCAATCAAAGTTACTGTCCAATAATTGTCATCCTAAACAATAACACATCTTCTAAAAATAATAACTTCCTATTCCATTGGCCAAAAATTCCAAGCTTTATATCAAAGTTTCTGCCCCCATAATTTCACCCTAAACCACATCCAAACTTCAAAAATTCATAACTTTCTCTCCTCACATCCAAACGTAGCATATAATACATATTAAAAAGCTAAGAAATTCCTCTATAACTTTTAATAAGGCTACTTGATCCAATTCAAATCATAACAATCCAGAATTTGCCTCATAGCACAATATCACAAAACCTACACTTATGGACATTTTCACAAACAAAGCACATGAATCTTTGGAATAACATCCAAAAGTCAGCAGATCATAACTTTCAACGCTGATATCAAAAAATGTCATACTTTAGAGCAATAGAAAGCTAACAAGAAAAGATACAACTTTCATGAAGACCAATTTTGTAAAATCTGCCTAAATCAACCCAGAACAATTCACGAAGTTTCAGATCACAAAATGCAATTCTAGAGCTACTGTTCAACCCTACACACTTTCTCACTTTCATATCGAAATTTGGGACTCTTCAAACCAAAATTGAACATCATTTCCTTCACAAGAAATCTAGCCAAACACCTCTAGTTTAATTCAAACTAAAACTCATCTTAATTGCACAATAATAGAAAAAGTTATGGGTAAATCATTGAAACATACTCAAATCAAATTTTCCAGATTAGCATCCTACTCTTCTCCTACCTCTTCCATACCATTTCCTCACTAAAACACTACTCAATTCACTCAAGATATCAACCAAAACTAAGGCAAAACCTCTACTTGAATATTAACCTACAACATAGCATCAACATGTACTCAATCATCTTCCTTTTCATACACTCATTTAACATCATTAAATTCAATCCAAACCATCTCAAATTACATACAACACATGCCACATCATATATCATCAATCAAACAAGAATTCACAGCCATATACTCAAACCACAATTTCTATGGAATTAATTGTAAATAACATCACAAATGATTTATTAAACTATCAATTCATGATTTAAAACAAACTTCTTACTTAATTAAGCTTCCAACTCTTCCAATCTTCAAAAATACAACAAAATATCTAACTTCCCCTACCATATACGATCATCATCATCTTGAGGGTGAAAGGCTTAGATTTGTGTTTTTTGTGAACAAAAGAAGAGAAAGCAAGTAAAATAGAAGAGCTTTTGTATGGGTGGAGATTAGTAACAAAATAACCTTGGAAGAAGACCAACGAAGAAGGAGGAAAAGAGAGGCTACGTATGAGAAAGAACACAAAAGATTTTGGTCTTATATGAAAGCATCGTCAAAGATAAACCAAAAGAGGGAAGCCTTTTAATGAAACAAAGGTGGCATGGCTAGGCAAGTGACAAGTGTCACTTGCCACATGTCTTATTTTAAAGCCCTCACTTGGTTTCTTACCAATTAAATTTCAATTTCTACTCCAATTTTTTCCCAAAATTTCAATGGTTCAATTAATAAATCCTACAATCATTTATCTAAATTTTCAGTGCCATTGGATAGTAATTTCTCCTACTAATAAACCATGATTTTGCCACTTGACATTTTTCCTAGTCCAGAAGTTACACCGAAATTTTAGAAAAATAATTTCTAAAATTCTCCAAAAATTCAAAAATCACAATGACCCTCTCCAATTCAATTTTTGAAACATGCAAATCACATTTATTAACAATCACAATTCTTAACAATAATACCGAGAAATGTCATGAATGCATATACAATCATTTTTCATGTGCAAAATTCACTATTCACATGTATGCGGATGTTAGATTATGCATGAACATGTAAAAGTATGTCTAAACGCCCATTGACCACTCAAAATTACTATTCTATCCTCCCCATGGTGATGGGATGTTACAACTCCCCCCTCCTTAAAGAAATTTTATCCTCGAAATTCTTACCTGTCTATTCGAACAGGTGAGGATACTGTCTCCTCATATGCTCCTCTGTCTCCTAAGTTGGTTCCTCAGTTGAGTGGTTCCTCCATAGGAATTTCACCAATGGAATGACTCTGTTCCTCAACTGCTTGATTTGTGATCCCACAATGTTGATCGACCCCTCAACATAGCTTAAATTACTAGCAACCTCAACCTCCTGAGCCGGTATCACATGTGTTGGATCTGATCGGTATTTTCGGAGCATACTCACATGAAAAAAATTATGCAATTGAGACATCTCATTCGGTAAAGCCAGCTTATAGGCCAAAGGTCCTATTCTCTCAATGATCTCATAAGGACCAATGTACTTAGGGCTCAACTTGCCCTTTTTACCGAATCTTAAAACTCCTCTCCACGGTGACACTCGTAGGAAAACTCTGTCCCCTACATTGTACTCTATATCCCTTCGGTGTTGATCCACATAACTCTTCTGTCTATCTTGAGCCGCTTTAATTTGGCTCCGGATCAATTTCACCTTCTCCACTTTGTCCTGTATCAACTCTGGGTCGTCAACCATTCTCAAATCCTCTTCATCCCAATACAGAGTGATCGACACTTTCTTCCATACAATGCCTCGTATGGGGCCATTCCGATACTACTGTGATAATGGTTATTATAGGCAAATTCAATCAAAGCTATATACTGATCCCATGCTCCTCTAAAGTCCAATACACAAGCTCGAAACATATCCTCAACAATCTTGATGGTCCTCTCACTCTGTCCATCTGTCTGAGGATGAAATGTTGTACTGAAGTTCAACTTAATACCCATAGCAGACTGCAAACTCTTCCAAAACCTCTAAGTAAATCGGGGATCCCTTTCTGATACTATAGACACTGGAACCTCATGCAGTCTCACTACCTCATTCACATACTTCTGGGCCAACTGATCAAGTGAGTTATTCTCTCTCACTGGCAAGAAATGGGCCGATTTAGTTAACCGGTCCACTATGACTCAGATAGCATCATGCTGCCTCGGAGTCTTGGGTAATCCTATGATGAAGTCCATAGTGATTCGTTCCCATTTCCACTCTGGAATAGGCAACGAATGGAGCTTCCCTACTGGAGCCTAGTGCTTAGCTTTAACTTGCTGGCATGTCATACACCTGGATACATACTCTGCCACGTGCTTCTTCATTCCAGGCCACTAGAAATGTTGCTTTAGTGTGTTATACTTCTTGGTAGTACCAGGATATATAGCATAGGCGACCATATGAGCTTCCTCTAAAATCTCCTTCCTCAGATCATCCACATTAGGCACACATAACCTGTGTTTCAACCCTAATGTCTCATCCCTCAATTAAAACTCAGAATTCGGATCTGCCTTTACTTTCTCCATAAGCTTCACCATATCAGGATCTTTGACCTAGACTTTCTGGATTCTGTCATGTAGCATCGGTCTGAGTTTCAATATGGCAATCAAAGACCCTTCCTGCTCCAGATTCAACTCCACATTTAAAGCACTCAAATGTATTAAATTACGTAACCTCAATACCTGAATCTGAGCTACACTGTGTGAGACTTCCTACTCAAAGCATCTGCCACCACATTAGCTTTCCCTGGGTGGTACTCAATAGTACAATCATAATCTTTCAGTAGCTCAATCCATCTCCTCTGCCTCAAATTCAACTCCCTCTGACTCAGCAAGTATCTCAGACTCTTATGATTAGTAAAAATCTGGAAAGTCTCGCCATACAAATAATGTCTCCAAATTTTCAAAGCAAAAACAACTGCAGCTAGCTCTAAATCATGTACTGGATAATTTATCTCGTGAGACCTTAATTGTCTTGATGCATAGGCGATCACCCTACCATGCTGCATCAATATGTTGAGTCAAAATGACTTTACATATATATGATTTTGATGAATAACAAAGACGCAGAAAAACCAGACGCAGAAATGAAAAGCAGACGCAGAACAAAAAATAGACGGAGTTAAAAAGCAGACGTAGAAATGAAAAACATACGGAGTTGAAAAACAGACGCAGAATAAAAAACAGACGGAGTTGAAAAACAAACGGAGTTGAAAAAATAGACGCAGAATGAAAAACTGACGGAGTTAAAAAGCAGACGCAGACGCAGAATGAAAAGCAGACGCAGACGCAGAATAAAAAGCAGACGCAGACGCAGAATAAAAAGCAGACGCAAGAGTCAGTTCGAGTTAGTTACAGAACTCAACTGATTAACTGTTTCTTTCAAGATTCAAGATTCAAGATTCAAGAAGCAAGAATCAAGAAGCAGTTACAGACGAA
The DNA here is from genome assembly GCA_029891385.1 of Erythroxylum novogranatense. Taxonomy (NCBI): domain Eukaryota; kingdom Viridiplantae; phylum Streptophyta; class Magnoliopsida; order Malpighiales; family Erythroxylaceae; genus Erythroxylum; species Erythroxylum novogranatense. The sequence continues at coordinate 90,423,574 of CM057225.1, read as the reverse complement.
GGCTATAAATATGAGTCGAAGTCGATGATTGCAAAGTAAGTTGATTTAGTTGACTTACGTATGTGAACGAAAAAGCTTGTTTGTGAGATTATTGTGTGAATTAGCTGAGAGCTAGTATTTCTGTAACAGAGTTCAAATACTTTTGTAAGAAAGTAGTACAGATAGCCTGCAGAGGCTAAGGGTAAAAGAATACTGAGTGTAGAGACCTGAAGAGGCTCAGAAAGAATACTTGTAAATGTTGAAGAGATAGTGAAATCTCAGAAAGACTTCTGAGGACTGGACGTAGCCCACGGTTTGGGGTGAACCAATATAAAATTGCTGTGTCGACTTCTCTCTGCTCTATCTCTCTTTAAGTTCAAAGTTTTGTTATTACTTAAATTTCAAAACGAGTTTTCAAAGTGTTGATTAATTCAAACTTACTGAAGCTTCTACGAAAAGAACCTGTTTTTAACAAAACATTTTTTGAAAGAGTCATCAAAAAGGGAAATACAATATTCAACCCTCCTTCTCGTGTATTCATATATCATATTATAAGCATTGTACTAACGTGTGATTCACTTCAATTGGTATCAGAGCCTGGTATCCAAGGATCACTGTAGCAAAGTGTGGATCAAAGATAATGGCAGAATCACATATATACATTGCAGAAGGTGCCTCAGTCACTAGACCTCCAGCATTCAACGGAGAAGACTATCATTACTGGAAAGATAGAATGCGGTTGTTCATAGAATCTACTCATGTCGACCTTTGGGATGTGATAGAGAATGGACCATATACACCAGTAGATGAAGATGGAAATTCAACGGACCAGATGGACGGCTGACCAAAAGGCGAGAATTCAGTTGAACTCTAAGGCAAAATTTTTCTTGACGTGTGCCCTAAGCAGGAGTGAGTATGACAAATTCCATGGATGCGATACTGCGAAGGAGATGTGGGACACATTGTCCATCGCTCATGAAGGCACAAACCAAGTCAAAGAATCCAAGATAAGCATTCTTGTGAACCAGTACGAGCTTTTCAAGATGAAAGAAGAAGAATCTATTGATAAAATGTTTGGAAGATTTCAAACAATCGTCAATGGATTGAAAGCCCTTGGAAGAACGTACAATAACCAAGATCACGTACGAAAGATCTTAAGAAGTCTTCCGAAGAGGTGGAGACCAAAAGTTACGACGGTGCAGGAAGCTAAGAATTTGAGCGTGCTAAAGCATGAATAGTTGCTTGCATCACTGAAGATTCATGAAGTAGAGCTTGATGCTGAAGACAAGCCCAAACGGGACAAGTCAATAGCACTGAAGGCCGGAAAGAAAAATCACAAGACTCAAACAAGGAGAAAGTCATCGAAAGCATTAAAGATTGAAGAATAAAAAAATGATGACTCAAGTGAATCAGAACAAGAGTCAAGTGATGAAGATGATGAATTATCTTTCATTTCCTGATAAGACGGATGTGGAAGAAGAAGTCCAAAGGAAGTCAGCTCTTCAAGAAAAATTGCAAAGATGATGGTAAAGCAGAAAAGACATCTATCATATGCTACGAGTGTAATCAACCTGGACATTACAAGTCTGAATGTCCTACTCTAAAGAAGAAACCAAAGAAGAGTAGAGAAGGCAGGAAAAGCATGGTGGCAACTTGGGAAGATCTAGATTCATCAGAGTCAGATACAAGTTCCAAGACATCTGAACATACGAATATCTGCCTAGTAGCCGAGGAAGAAAGTGATGAGGAGGTAACTTCTGAATACGATAACTTGCATGATGCATATTCAGAACTATTAGGGAATTCTCATGCTATTCTGAAACAGTATAAACTATTAAAGAAGAAGTATATAGAAAATCTTAAACATACAGAAGAAATAGAGAGAGAAAATATCTACTTAAAGAAAAAAATAGAGGAGAAAAAGAAAGTTGTAGATAAATCTGATGAGATCAATCAGTTGAAGCTTAGAATTAAGAGTCTTTCATCTGATTTAGCTACCTTCACTGAGAATACAAAGAAAATGAATGAGATGCTAGGAAAATGTAGACATCAGAGTGATAAAACCGGATTAGGGTTTACGGGTAATAAGTCTCATTATGATAGAAAGCCTTTTTCTCAAAATAAAAGGTATTACCAAACACGTACTCATCAACAATCTAGTAAAAGGCATCAAAGGATTCATCATGTGCATATTACTAACCAGAAAGGACCCAAGAAAATATGGGTACCAAAGAGTAAAGTAGTTTCTCCTACAGATATCCTTCCTTGGAAGATGCAACAAGCACCGTTGGTATTTAGACAGTGGTTGCTCGCGACATATGACGGGAAGAAGATCTATGTTCCTAGATCTTCAGTATAAGAAGGGAGGATCAGTGACTTTCGGAGACAACCAGCAAGGCAAGATAATTGGAATCGGTAAAATAGGTAAAGATTCCTTTGCATGCATAGATAATGTACTGCTTGTTGATGGTCTGAAACATAATTTGATTAGTGTCAGTCAATTGTGTGATTCTTGTTTCTTAGTCACGTTCATTCAAAATCTTAGTGAAGTCAGAAACTGTTAGCCCCAAAAAAAAAATTTAAGTTAAGCATGATTAGATTAATTAAGTAATTGAGTTAGCATTAATTTAGTTGTAAGTAAGTAAGATGTCATAAATAAATTAGTTGGCATGAATTGAATAAGTTAGGTAAGAGTTAATGAAATTTAATATGTTAGTTGGTTAGTTAGGTTAAAATTAAATGCAATGGGCCTTAATGAAGTAGAAAAAGAAAAGAGAATAAGTGGGCTTGAGAAATTAGTGGGCCTTGAGTAGTATAAGGAGGATGTAGGAAATAAGAAGGAAGAAGAAGAAGGGAATTGGGCTTAGGGGCCTATAGGCTTAAGTGATTTAAAGAAGAGTATAAAAGGGAGGAGATAAGTGATTTTTAGTAGGAAAAGAAGAGGATTTCGAAAATTAAAAGAGGGAGAAGGAGGTGAGTTCGTGAATGGAGAAAGAAGGAGGAGAAGAAAAAGAGCTTGCTTAGGGCTTTGATTTCCATGAGATTTAGAGAGTGTTTGAAGAAAGTGCAAGAAGAAAAAGTGAAGAGGAGAAGCTAAGCTACCTTTTGAGCTAAGAAACTCTTGGGTTGAGTCAAGATCTAAGGTAATTTATGTTTCAAGAGTTGGTTTTTAGATGGGTTTTAGTGTAGAAGGTTTAAGAATCAAGTGGGTTTAGTGATTCTTAAGCTAATTTCATGAAAGAGGTTTTATGGAATTTCAATTGGATTTGTGTTGAATTTGGGTTTTGTTTCTCTTGAATTAGAGCAAGAGAGAGGAGAAGAGCAAGTGGAGGAGCTCCATTAGCAAGGATTTAACAAGTCTAAAAGGTGGGTTTCATATTTATCTTTATGTATATAAGCTATAAATGTAAATTAATGCATGACATTAATGAGTTTCAACTACTTGAAAGTTGTATTAAATGCTTGTGTTAGTTGTGGTTAGATGACATTAATCATGAGTTATGTGTAAATGAAAATAATACATGTTGATGATTTGATGATGGTTGAGTTAGTATTGAATGAAATAGCTTAAATGAGTATGAATGCACAATATGATTTATGTATGAAATGTACGATATGAAATATGCATGAAAGAGAAGATTTTCAAGAAAACAATGAATTGGACAAGAACAGTTCCATTTCTTGTATGATACATGATTGTTATGTTATGTGAGTAAGGTATTGTCCTAAGAACTGTCACGTGCACGTTGACCATGAAAGACTTCGCCCGGTTGCCCGATTGTGGCATAGGATGATCCAACATTTTGGACTCCTCAAGATTTGCCCATATAGGCTCATTAAATGAGACTATATGGTTGCCAAGAATAAGGACTTACCGAGCCGTTTGATGTGTTTCATATGTGATTACATGAAAATGCAATAATTATGAATGTTTGAATTGTGAGAAATTATGTTTATGTATTGATGAAAATTTCATGATGCATGTATTATGATTTCATTAAAAGATTGTTTAATGTATGGATGATTAAATGGATATGCTTGATATATAAATATAAATGTGTTACCCACGGAGTGAAAGCTCACCCCCCTCAATTCTCCAGGAAATGAGCAGGATCCCGAGGAGCAAGCTTAAAGGCATTTACTCCAAGATTTTCTTTTGGTCTTGTATTTGAAATGATTTTTGTAAAACAATGCTTTAGTTGCATTTTGAGAAGATATTGTATTTTGACGCTTGATTGTAATTGGGCTTAAAATGCCCACTAAAGCATTGTCTGATACATGATTACATGAACATGATATAATGAAGATGAAATGAAATTGTGTTGTAACTCAAAACTGAAATTTCAAACCCTATGCTATTATGTTTGATTGTATAGTTGGATATGTTAGAATTCTAAGAGTGTGGTTGTTGCCTTGGATTGAGAGAGGGAGTTACTCTTGGGATTGAGTTATGTTAGATGAGGTTGCTTGTTGAGTTTTATGCAGGTGGAAGCGTTAGGATTGAAATTTGGTTAGTTGCATTTTAAGGGAAGTGCTGTCAAATTTTCCTAAAAATTTGACAGAACTTCGCTTCAGGTTTTGACCCTCTTAAGGCTTGAATTGGATCGGGAACCCTTCTTGAAGATTGTAGTTTAAGATTAGATCTTTAAAATGGTATATTATTTGTCTCATTCGGAGTTAGGGTTAAAAAGTTATGAGGGTTAGAACACATTCAGTTACTGTTCATGTTGCAAATATGACTGTTACATTGGTCTTGATTGAGCAGTGACTTTTGAGTGGCTTTTCACCTTAATTAATGATAGAATTAGCATTTGCGTCCTTCATGAGATTTTTAGTTCATCTTGTTATCTTTCCATGGAGGTATAGTATGCTCATATTGGAGCTAGGAATAAGAAGTTATAAGCTTTGAAAGATGGAAGTGTCAAGTGAATTGAAGTTGGTTTTAAGAATTGGAAGTTTTGGAAATTGGCATGTCCATTAAACGGACACTAATGTCCGTTAAACGGACAGCCTCGAGTGTCAAAACACCCCTTGCCCTACCCGTGTCCGTTAGAAGGACATGCGTGTCCGTTTAACGGACATTTGCGAAGAGTTTGGTATCCATTCACCCGAATGTGTCCGTTAAACGGACATGGCTGTCCGTTTAACGGACAGCTACGGGAAAAGTGGAATTTTGGACAGTTTTAGAGGCCTAATTTGGTTTTGTGGTCTTCATAAGAGTTTTATATCTAGATGTCTACTTTCAAATGGTGAAAGAACGAACACAATAAGACCTCTATATTAAAAGTTATGATAATCGCGCCAAAAGAGTTTCATTTGGATTTTTGAAGTGAGCATGGTCTATTGTTTTGGGCATAAATCCCTCATACTACCTCCAAATGAGGTGAGGCTTGAACCATTGGATTTACAAGACATATATCCTTCATTACATAAAATTTGGTATCAATTGGAGTCAAATTGAGAAAGTTTGCATTAAAAGAAGTGAGAGGCCAGTTAAGAGAGCATGTTTCGGGCATGAACTCTTTTAGGTTTTTGAAGCATATCTTGAGTTATATAACTCCGATTTGGGTGATTCTTGCCTCTATGCGAACGTGAGGCTTTAAGATATATTTGATATGAACAAACCAATATGTGATTATGATGTTTAAGTAGTGTGCGCTCACCACGAATGTAGAGTTACAGTTAAGAACCCTGTAAGATTTTAAGCACAAGGCTTCAGGACTATGGAAGTTGGGCTCTGGGATATCAGAGCAAGAGAGTAAGTGGTAAGTTATTTGCAGTTGGGTCTCGGATCCAACAGTTGGGGTCCGGTCTCAGGGCCAGGTCCCGACATCTGTGGTATCAGAGCAAGTGTCTCGGGGATGGGCTCCACCCGGGCTCACATCCCGGGATAGTTGGGGTCCGGTCTACGGATCGGGTTCCAACATCTGTGGTATCAGAGCGAAACCGGGTTTAGGGTTTCCTAGGAACCTTAGTGGGATTGTCTAAGGGTCAAGTCAGCATGCATTTTCCTACATGAATTATATGAATTATGTGCATTGTTTTAAATGCATAACATGCAACATTGCTTTCAAATGAGTGAATTGAACTTGTTTTATGTGAACTAAAGATTTTCACCAATTTTTAAATTGAAGGAGTAATGCCGCCTCGAAAGAGAACTCGAGGAGCTCAATCTCGGCCCAGCTCTCAGCGCGGAAGTACAGATGAGTCGTATGTTCTGCAGGATGCAGGGACCTTCCCTGTCTCCGACTCTGATGCACCAAGTGTGCAACACGAGGCGCCTCCGCCACCTCCTCCACAAGTGAATTCCATGGATCCCCAGTTCTTCCAGGCATTCGCCCAGGCTTTCACTTATGCCATGGGCCAAGGAAGACAGGCTCAAGTGCCAGCCCCAGTAGAGAGGAGCGGGCAGTATGATAAGCTCCGGAAGTATGGAGCAGTCGACTTTAGCAGGACTACCAATCCCGAGGAAACCGAAGCATGGCTGAAGAGGACCGAGAGGGTCCTGAATCAGATGAAGTGTACTGACGATGAGAAGCTCGACTATGCAGTTAGCTTATCGCAAGGGATGCCTTGACCTTGGTGGGAGTCGGTGCCATGATCGTGAAGTACCTCCGGTGCTGACATGGAGGGAATTCCTAGAGGCCTTTCGAAGGAAGTATTTCTCGATGGTCTACATGCAGGATAAGGCCAGGGAATTTCTGAATCTCGCTCATAGGGAGTTAAGTGTGGCAGAGTATGAATTGAAGTTCACTCAGTTATCACGGTATGCAGCCAATATCGTGGCAACTGAGGAAGACAAGTGTCGGAAGTTTGAGGGTGGATTGCACCTAGGGATCCGGGAAAAGGTGGTGATCCACAACTTCCGTGATTACCAGCAGTTGGTGGATGCCGCTCTTCAGGCTGAGAAATTCGAGAACATCAGGGCTGAAGTGACTAAAAAGAGGAAGAACAGAGAGCAGTTCTCCAGAAAAGGCATGAGTGCTCCAGCACCTGCGAGGAGCACTAGAACTCATCATACACAGAGTGAGGTGGGCAGCAGTGGTCCCACTCAGAGCAAGCAGCCTAGGGCTATGTCGAGGCAAGCTTCAAGTGTATGGCAAGGGATGGACAGTAGAGGAATTCCCAATGTGATCATTGTGGGAGATTTCACAAAGGGGAATGTCTGCTGAAGATAGGAGCATGTTTTGGCTGTGGCCAAAGGGGACACAGAATCAAGGAATGTCCCCAGGCAGTCAGGCAGGAAGGGTCTCAGTCTCAAGCCCCAAGAAGAGCAGAAACAGTGGCACCTCGGCCAGTGTATGATGTGGGCAGTTCAGGAACTGCAAGGAAGGCATATCCAGCAGGGAGACCTAGAGGACAGGGTCAGGCACCAGCTCGGGTCTTTGCCATGACCAGGGAAGAAGCTGCAGCCGCTCCGGAAGTAGTGACAGGTATGGCTATACTATTTGACTCTCCAGTTTATGTGTTAATTGATACTGGCTCTACACATTCGTTTGTATCTGCAAGTATGAATTTGCATGTTGTATATCCTGAGACTATAGATAACTTTCTGGTTGTTAGTACTCCTTTAGGGAGTAAGGTGGTGATTAGTTTAATCTATAAGAATGGTGAGCTCAGTATCGACGGTGCTAGACTGGTAGTAGATCTACTACCTCTAGACCTTCAAGGATTGGATGTTATATTGGGGATGGATGTCATGGAGAGGTACAAGGCGAAGCTAGACTGTAGTTTGAAAGAAGTAGAGTTTGATCTGGGCAATGATCAGAAGATAGTCTTCAAGGGCGACAGGAAACTGCCAGTGTCGAAGATCATTTCGGCTATGTTAGCTGACAATATGATGAGCCAAGGGTGTGAGGCTTTCTTGGCGCATGTAGTGGATCCAAAAGTGAATGTGGGCAAATTAGAAGATTTTCAGGTTGTGAGGGAGTTTCCTGATGTATTTCCAGAAGAATTACCAGGGTTGCCGCCGGTGAGAGAAATTGAGTTCGAAATTGACTTGATTCTGGATCGCGCCAATCTCCATGCCACCCTACGAATGGCTCCAGTTGGTGAGAGAACTCCAGAGCAATTGCAGGAATTGTTGAGAAGCGGTTCGTCAGGCCGAGTTCTTCACCTTGGGGAGCTCCGGTCCTGTTTGTTAGGAAGAAGGATGGAACATGGAGGATGTGCATAGACTACAGAAAGCTTAACAAGATGACGATTCAGAACAAGTATCCGTTGCCACGGATAGATGATTTATTTGATCAGTTGCAGGGAGCAAGGGTCTTTTCGAAGATTGACCTAAGATCAGGTTATCATCAACTCCGAATCAGGGAGTCTGATGTAAAGAAGACAGACTTCGGGACCGTTCATGGCACTATGAATTCAGAGTCATGCCCTTCGGATTGACCAATGCTCCAGCTGCCTTCATGGATCTGATGAATAGGGTGTTTAATGAATTCTTAGATCAATTTGTCATTGTGTTCATTGATGACATTCTGGTTTATTCTAAGGATGAAGGAGAGCATGAACAGCATCTCAGGATAGTATTGCAGAGATTGAGAGAGCAGGAGCTGTATGCCAAATTTAGCAAGTGTGAATTTTGGCTGCATGAAGTAGTTTTCCTTGGACATGTGATTTCCAGCAAAGGGATCCATGTTGATCCGAGGAAAGTAGAAGCAGTAGTGAATTGGCAAGAGCCCAAGACAGTGAAAGAGGTAAGAAGCTTCCTAGGTTTGGTAGGTTATTATAGGAGATTCGTGGAAGGATTCTCAATAATAGCTGCCCCTATGACTAAGCTGTTAAGAAAGAATCAGCAGTTCATATGGAGTGAGGAATGTCAGAAGAGCTTTGAGGAAATCAAGAACAGATTGACAAGTGCTCCAGTATTGGTTTTACCCAATGGAGACCGAGGGTATCTGATGTCTGATGATGCTTGAGGAAGAATTAGGATGTGTGCTGATGCAGGATGGCAGGGTAATAGCCTATGCTTCACGGCAGTTGAAGCAGTATGAGTTAAATTATCCGACTCATGACTTGGAGTTAGCAGCGGTAATTTTTACCCTAAAGATTTGGAGACACTACCTATATGGGGTTCAGACTAGGATCTTCACGGACCACAAAAGTCTTAAGTACATTATGAGTCAGAAAGAGTTGAATTTGAGGCAGAGACGATGGTTGGAGTTGCTCAAGGACTATGACCTGATGATAGAGTATCATCCAGGCAAGGCGAATGTAGTGGCAGATGTCCAGTGTGTCAGCAAGTCAAGGCTGAACACCAGGCACCTTCAGGCATGCTAAGGCCATTGTCCATTCCTGAATGGAAGTGGCAAAGGATCACAATGGATTTTCTGATGGGTTTGCCCAGAACTAGCAAGAAGCATGATGCCATTTGGGTTATTGTTGATCGGTTGACCAAGTCAGCCCATTTTCTGGCAATCAAGCAAACATATTCATTGCAAGTCTTAGCCAGGAAATATATTGATGAAGTGGTAAGGTTGCATGGAGTTCCGGATTCCATAGTATCCGACAGGGATCCTCGATTTACATCGAGATTTTGGGGAAGTTCGCAGAAGCGTTAGGAACTAAATTTGAATTTCAATCTGGCGTTTCATCCTCAGACGGATGGTCAGTCTGAGAGGACAATCCAGACTCTAAAAGGGATGCTTAGAGCATGTGTCATGGACTTCAGAGGAGCATGGGATGATCATTTCCCGTTGGTCGAATTTGCCTATAACAATTGCGTACCATTCGAGCATCTGATGGCTCCTTATGAAGCCCTTTATGGCGAAGATGCGGGACTCCGATATCTTTGGGATGAAGAAGGTGAGAGGAAGCTAGTGGGACCAGAGTTGGTCCAGATGACAGTTGAGAAAGTGGATGTAATCAAACAACGACTTAAGGCAGCCCAGGATAGAATGAAGAGTTATGCCGATGCTAACAGGAAAGAAATGGAATATGCAGTGGGTGACAAGGTGTTCCTCAAGACGTCTCCATGGAAGGGAGTTATGAGATTTGGTAAGAAGGGGAAGTTAAGTCCTCGCTATGTGGGTCCGTATGAAGTATTGGAGAGGATTGGGCCGTTAGCCTACAAATTGGCATTGCCGCCAGAATTGTCACAGATTCATGATGTATTCCATGTCTCGATGCTGAGAAGGTACAGATCAGATCCTTCTCACATCATTCAGACCTCAGAAGTTCAACTGAGTGATGATCTGAGTTATGAAGAAATGCCTGTGGCAATTCTGGATAGTAAGGATAAGATCCTCAGGAACAAGACAATCAAGCTAGTCAAGGTCCTGTGGAAGAATCATGTTGTTGAAGAGGCGACGTGGGAACCTTTGGATGCAATGCAGGAGCAGTATCCACACCTCTTCAATGAACCAGGTAAGAATTTCGAGGACGAAATTTCTTAAGGGGGGGAGAAATGTTAGCCCCAAAAAAAAAATTTTTTTTTTAAGTTAAGCATGATTAGATTAATTAAGTAATTGAGTTAGCATTAATTTAGTTGTAAGTAAGTAAGATGTCATAAATAAATTAGTTGGCATGAATTGAATAAGTTAGGTAAGAGTTAATGAAATTTAATATGTTAGTTGGTTAGTTAGGTTAAAATTAAATGCAATGGGCCTTAATGAAGTAGAAAAAGAAAAGAGAATAAGTGGGCTTGAGAAATTAGTGGGCCTTGAGTAGTATAAGGAGGATGTAGGAAATAAGAAGGAAGAAGAAGAAGGGAATTGGGCTTAGGGGCCTATGGTCTTAAGTGATTTAAAGAAGAGTATAAAAGGGAGGAGATAAGTGATTTTTAGTAGGAAAAGAAGAGGATTTCGAAAATTAAAAGAGGGAGAAGGAGGTGAGTTCGTGAATGGAGAAAGAAGGAGGAGAAGAAAAAGAGCTTGCTTAGGGCTTTGATTTCCATGAGATTTAGAGAGTGTTTGAAGAAAGTGCAAGAAGAAAAAGTGAAGAGGAGAAGCTAAGCTTTGGACATTGTTAGAGGTCGAATTTGGTTTTGTAGTCTTCATAAGAGTTGTATATCTAGATGTCTACTTTCAAATGGTGAAAGAAAGAACACAATCAGACCTCTATATTAAAAGTTATGAGAATCGCGCCAAAATAGTTTCATTTGGATATTTGAAGTGAGCATGGTCTATTGTTTTGGGCATAAATCCCTTATACTACCTCCAAATGAGGTGAGGCTTGAACCATTGGATTTATAAGACATATATACTTAACTCCATAAAATTTGGTATCAATTGGAGTCAAATTGTGAAATTTTACATTAAAATAAATGAGAGGCCAGTTAAGAGAGCATGTTTCGGGCATGAACTCTTTTAGGTTTTTGAAGCATATCTTGAGTTATATAACTCCGATTTGGGTGATTCTTGCCTCTATGCAAACATGAGGCTTTAATATATATTTGATATGAACAAACCAATATGTGATTATGATGTTTAAGTAGTGTGCGCTCGCCACGAATGTAGAGTTACAGTTAAGAACCCTGTAAGATTTTAAGCACAAGGCTTCAGGACTATGGAAGTTGGGCTCTGGGATATCAGAGCAAGAGAGTAAGTGGTAAGTTATGTGCAGTTGGGTCTCGGATCCAACAGTTGGGGTCCGGTCTCAGGGTCGGGTCCCGACATCTGTGGTATCAGAGCAAGTATCTCAGGGATGGGCTCCACCCGGGCTCACATCCCGGGACAGTTGGGGTCCGGTCTACGGATCGGGTTCCAACAGAAACAAAGATGGGTCTATATCCTTTTCTAGCAAGAGAAGAAATAATCTTTATGAAATTGTTTTAGAAGAATTTCAAAATCAAAATGTTTCATGTTTCTTATCTTCTGAAGAAGAAAGATTAATCTGGCATAAAAAGCTAGGTCATGTCTCTTTTAAACACATTGCAAAGTTGGCAAAATATGATTTGGTAAGAGGTTTAGCAAAAATGAGTTTTGACAAAGAATTTTTCTGTGAAAGTTGTTTGAAAGGGAAACAAGTTAAAACATCGTTTTCTTCTAAAATTGTGTAACATCTTCTAGACCTTTAAAGTTGTTACATATGAATTTATTTTGTCCAACTAGGACAATAAGTCTTGGCGGAAAGAAATATGGACTTGTTATTGTTGATGACTTTACTACGTTTTCTTGGATATGGTTTTTTGTCACACAAAGATGAATCTTTTAAGTGTTTTAGGACCCTTTCTAGAAAGTTACAGATTGAAAAAGGAGTATCTATAGCCAGTATCAGGAGTGATCATGGTGGAGAGTTTGAGAATGAGAAGTTTAGATTATTCTGTGAGTAGAATGAAATTTCCCACAATTTCTCTGCTCCTAGGACCCACAACAGAATGGAGTTGTTGAAAGGAAGAACAGGACGATTCAAGAAATGGCAAGGACTATGCTATGTGAGATGAATCTTCCTAAGTACTTCTGGGCAGAAGTTGTGAATACAACGTGCTATATTCAGAATAGAATACTGTTGCGATCTCTGTTGAAGAAGACTCCTTATGAGTTATGGAATGGAAGGAGACCGAACATATCTTACTTTCATCCATTTAGGTGCAAGTGCTCTATTCTGAATACAAAGGAGTTGTTGGATAAGTTCGATTCGAAGACCTATTCAGGAATTTTTCTAGGTTACTCATCATCATCTAAGACGTTTTAGGTATATAACCTTACCTCAAAGACAGTTGAGGAAACCATCCATGTCAAGTTTGATGATCGTTCCCAACCCCATAAGGAAGATGACATGGAGAGTGAAGGTCCTTCAAAGGACTTAGATGATACAACAGAAACTCCATCATCAGGAACTCAAGTAGACAAGGTTGAAGATATTCCAGAAACTATTGGATTAAAAAGAGATTGGAAATATCGGAGTTCTCATCCAGAAGAGCTAATTATCGGGGAGACCTCAGATGGAGTTAGAATAAGGTCCAAATTCAGAAGAGAAGCTAATGTGGCTTTCATCTCTGAAATAGAGCCTAAGAAGATTGAGGAAGCTCTTCAGGATGAAGCTTGGGTTTTAGCCACGCAAGAGGAGCTGAATCAGTTTACGAGGAATAATGTTTGGTCCTTAGTTTCAAAACCCTCGAAGAAATCCATTATAGGAACCAGATGTGTTTTCAAGAATAAGTTAGATGAATCAGGTAGAATGAGTCGGAATAAAGCTAGATTAGTATAACAAGGCTATAATCAGCAAGAAGGAATAGACTACAATGAGACATATGCTCCAGTAGCAAGACTTGAAGCTATTAGGATATTGTTGGCATATGTTGTTTGTCATGATATAAAGCTTTTTCAGATGGATGTGAAGAGCGCTTTTCTGAATGGTTTTATAGACGAAGAGGTGTATGTTAAGCAACCTCCTGGCTTTGAGGATGTTAAAATCCAGATCATGTCTATAGACTTCACAAAGCTTTATACGGCCTGAAGCAAGCTCCTAGAGGTTGGTATGATCGTCTAAGTTCTTTTCTCTTAGAGAGTGGGTTTAGTAGAGGTCAAGTTGATAAGACGCTTTTTAGAAAGGATTATGAGAATGAGTTTATTTTAGTACAAATCTATGTTGATGATATTATATTCGGTGCTACCTCAAAGAAGTTATGTATGAGTTTTGAGAGTCTGATGAAAAATGAGTTTGAGATGAGTATGATGGGTGAGTTAAAGTTCTTTCTTGGGTTGCAAGTTAAGCAAACCGAAGAGAAAATCTTTATCCATCAACAAAAATATGTGAAAGAATTGTTGTGTAAGTTTGATATGAATAATGTAAAGCCTATGGTGACTCCGATGCATCCTTCGAACCTTTTGTCGAAAGATGAATTTAGTAAGAAGGTGGATCAAACCCTGTATAGAGGGATGATCGGCTCTTTACTTTATCTTCTGACAGCGAGACTGATATTACATTAGGTGTATGCTTGTGTGCAAGGTTTCAGGCCAATCCTAGAGAGTCTCATTTTATTACTATTAAAAGGATTATGAGATATCTCGCAGGTACTACTGATCTTTGCTTAATGTTTGAGAAAGGTAAAGATTTCAGGTTAATCGGATATTGCGATGCGGACTATGCCGGAGATAGAATTGAAAGGAAGATCACTAATGGAGGATGTCACTTTCTTGGCTCAAACCTAGTTTCCTGGTCAAGCAAGAGACAAAACTCAATCGCTCTATCAACTGTCGAAGCCGAGTACATGTCTGCCGCAAGCTGTTGTTCACAAACATTATGGATTAAATATCAACTGGAAGATTATTCAGTTCATGAAGAGGAGATCCCAATCTATTATGACAACACCAGTGCCATCAATCTATCAAAGAACCCAATACAGCATTCGAGAGTAAAGCATATCGAAGTCAGACATCATTTCTTGAGAGACTACGCTCAGAGAAAGGTGGTGCGACTACAGTTCGTTGAAACAGAGTATCAATGGGCAGACATCTTCACTAAACCATTGAGTGAAGAACGGCTCAAGGAAATCAGACGGAACCTTAACATGGTTATGTTAAATGATCAGTCAGGCTAAGAGATCGTCAAAGTTAACGGCGTCGAAGCGATGGTTTTATTGGTAACTTCTCTCACAAGGAAGTTATGGAGGGAAAATTTCATAGTCTTGAGGATCCCAACGATTCTAGAACATACCTGATAAGACCCTTCGAGTAGTCTGAAATTATAATCATTTTGATTACTCTCAAACACAGATGTTTCATCTCTCTCTCACTAAAAATCTTGCAATCAACTTTACCTTTGAAGAACAACTAACCAGATCCAGTTTCTATTAAGAATCAATGGAGCCAGCTATGATTTATGGAAGACATGTGGACTTCGAATCTCTGAAGAAAGACGATATGGATGTTGAACCAGAGATTGTAGAAGCTGGATGGAGAAAGTTTTTCCAGATGCAGTAATCGGTGTATACTGATGAGGTATATGATTTTTGGAAGAATGCGCAACTGGTCGATGACACTATTGCCTCCACAGTAGATAGGATGTCTATTATTGTGAGAAAGGAGATAATAGAGAAGGTGACCTAATGTTCATCGTTTGGAGAAACCTTGTCAAGCAAAGCCAAGTGGATGAAAAAGGTTAGTATGAAGGAAGAAGATGTCAGTAAACAGTTGTATGGAGTTAATGACCCATCGGAGAGGAAGACCTCAAGTCTGGTCCCGAAGGCGAGGGTTCTTCATGCGATTTTGTTTAACTGCATCTTACCCAGAACAGGGTCAAGGCATTTAGTGACTACCTTGGATGAACAATGCCTGTTCTACTTGCTAAATCATTGTCCCATAGATCTACCATTTCTAATCTTTCATTATATGGTTAAGGAGATGAAGGATATCGACAGTTATTCTTACGGCATGCTACTCACGAGGATTTTTAGGGAATCCGGAGTCCTTCTTCACAGAGGAAACAGAAATACGATATCTATCAAGAGCTCTATTAACTCAGATACAATAAGGAGAATGGGCTTGAAGATAGTGGTAAAAAAAGCAGATTCTCTAAGAAAGCTAGGCGAGGGCGTGATTCTTGAAGAAGTCTCCCGCTACAAGTTCTAAATCTCAAGAAAGTATGAGATTGCCTATAGATGAAAGAAGAAAATTATTTGGAAGACCTTTGATAAAACAAGTGATTTCTCAAAGAGAAGTTAGCCTAGTTCGGAGGACAGACGAAGGTGCGTTGAAAAGAAAAGGGGAGAATCTTCTTGGTGAAATTTCTAAGAAGGCGAAGAGATCACCTAGGATTCGTACTCTAAGACAACAGGAAGAGAAGAGAGCCAGAGAACATATTCAGGTAGCAGGTTCTGAATCTCGCGTACCTAAGGCGACAAGATCCCTAGTCTCAATCTTACAAGAAGACTCAGCCAAACAGGCTAACAAGACTGAGAAGAAGAGGAAGGAGGAGACTGAGAAGAAGAGGAAGTCGGAGTCTGAGAAGCAGAAATCTCAAGTTCAGAAAACTCCGAGACTGACTGAGGCAGTAGAGAAGACTAAAGTAATTAGTCAAAAGAAGAGTATGACAACTACTAAGGAAGTTAGTCAAAAGAAGGATACTATCGTTGCTGCTCAAAAGGAAAAGCAAATTGAGTCTAGCATAGTTCAGTTTACTCCTATCGAAATTCAATAAGAGGCAACAGCAGATTTAAGCTTAGTACAGATACCACAGGAAACATCTGATGAACCTAGTCTGGTTATATACAACTATTCTGAATTTTTGAGAAAAGACAAGTTGGAGATCAGACTGGTTGAATTTGTGACCAAGAGGAGTACTGCAATTGCCATCTGTGATCAACCAAGAAGGAAGGTGAAGTTTGTCCTACAACCTATTTCAATAAATAGTGACACATGGAATCTACTAACTAAAAATGAAAATAATTTTTATGATGCTTTGAGGGATGCTGCTACAAAGCGATACCCTTCAAAAATGTTCAGTCAACCATATACTATTTATCCCATTACAGAGAAGACGGTGATAAAGGTTGTACCGGACATTCAGACTAGATATCCTTTAGATGTGAATAAGGGGAAGATGAAGTTACACCCTGAAGGAATCAGTAATGATCTGTCTGCAGATCAGATCGAAGATGAAGTGCGAAGAATTGATGAAGCATGCGCTTCAAAGGAGATTTCTGACGGAGCTGGTTGTAGCTTTACAGATAAGAATGAATATTGTCCAGTAGGGGGGAGACTGATTACAGGGACGTTCATTGAATCCCTTGTGCAGATAGTAATGCGTATTAGGCCACTATCTAATACACTGTCTATTCAAGCTGAAGCCATACCCCTGCAAGGAAGACAAGTGCTCATGCTGCCTGCTCCTTATGATTTAGATCTTCCGGAGCCTAATCTATCCGTTCATCCACAATTTTTGAGATTGTTGAAGATTACATTCCATCCTCTTATGCATATGCTACCACAACTGCATTCATAGAACCCTCAGCGGATTATGATCAACTCACCTCACCGTTTGACTCGCAAGCTGAAATCAGGCACTTACGCAGAGAAGTCAAAGAACTAAAGGAGATGATGACAGAACTAATGAATAGTCATCGTCATTGATCATTTTTTATTATAACAAATAGGGGAAGAAGAGAATGGAAGGTAGCAATCAAAGAGTCACAAAGGATGTGATTGAAGGAGTCGATGACAAAGATAGGGGGAGGAAGAGGAAGACTAATGAAGAAGTCAGAAGAATACACTGAAGATATGTTTTGAAGATAAGTTTTTCATCTCTTTACGTATATGATTTGTTGTCATCAAAAAGGGGGAGATTGTTGAGTCAAAATGACTTTACATATATATGATTTTGATGAATAACAAAGACGTAGAAAAAGCAGACGCAGAAATGAAAAACAGACGCAGAATAAAAAACAGACGGAGTTGAAAAGCAGACGCAGAAATGAAAAACAAACAGAGTTGAAAAACAGACGCAGAATGAAAAACAGATGGAGTTGAAAAACAAACGCAAAATGAAAAACAGACGGAGTTGAAAAAACAAACGCAGAATGAAAAACAGACGGAGTTGAAAAGCAGACGCAGACGCAGAATACAAAGCAGACGCAGACGAAGATAGAAAAGCAGACGCAAGATTCAATTCGAGTTAGTTACAGAACTCAACTGATTAATCGTTTCTTTCAAGATTCAAGATTCAAGAAGCAAGAATCAAGAAGGAGTTATAGACGAAGGCTATAAATATGAGTCGAAGTCGATGATTGCAAAGTAAGTTGATTTAGTTGACTTACGTACGCGAACGAAAAAGCTTGTTTGTGAGATTATTGTGCGAATTAGTTGAGAGCTAGTATTGCTATAACAGAGTTCAAATACTTTTGTAAGAAAGTAGTACAGATAGCCTACAGAGGCTAAGAGTAAAAGAATACTGAGTGTAGAGACCTGAAGAGGCTCAGAAAGAATACTTGTAAACGTTGAAGAGATAGTGAAATCTCAGAAAGACTTTTGAGGACTGGACATAGCCCATGATTTGGGGTGAACCAGTATAAATTTGCTATGTCGACTTCTCTCTACTCTATCTCTCTTTAAGTTCAAAGTTTTGTTATTACTTAGATTTCAAAACGAGTTTTCAAAGTGTTGATTAATTCGAACTTACTGAAGCTTCTGTGAAAAGAACATGTTTTTAACAAAATGTTTTTTGAAAGAGTCATCAAAAAGGGGAATACACTATTCAACCCCCCCTTCTCGTGTATTCATATATCGTATTATAAGCATTATACTAACATGTGATTCACTTCAATAACCTCCAGTCCCTGATGAAATAGCCAACACCGGTGCAGTAGTCAACCAATGTTTCAACTCCTCAAAGCTCTTCTGACACTCCTCATCCCATCTGAACACTACATTCTTCCTCAGAAGTTTTGTCAGAGGGGCTGAGATCAGAGAAAACCCCTCGACAAACCTCCAGTAATATCCTGCCAATCCTAGAAATCTTCAGATCTCCGACACATTTCTTGAAGCTTCCCACTGCATCACTGCTTCTATCTTCTTTGGATCTACCTGTATACCATCTCCAGTCACTACATGTCCCAGAAACACCACCTGATCCAACAAAAATTCACACTTATTGAATTTGACATACAGCTGCTTCTCCCTTATAATCTACAAAATAACCCTTCGATGCTAAGCATGCTCCTTTCTGCTCTTCGAATACACCAAGATATCATTAATAAATACAATCACGAATTGATCAAGGTAGGGCTGAAACACTTTGTTCATCAAGGCCATAAAAGCTGTCGGAGCATTAGTCAGCCCAAATGGGCATCCCACTCCCGCAAGACCCAAACTCGATATCATGGGTGATATCCGAGCCCGTGCCTCACGAGGGTGGTATGCTAGAGCAGTCAAATCCATTCAGAAACTTAGTAAGACATTTTTATTTTTGAAAACAATCGAGTGCACGTAAATCATTAAACAATTTAGGCCCGCGATACGAAAACATTTTCAATCAAAATACTATTTTAGCAATCATATTACAATACAACATTAATCAATAGGGGCCCTCTGCAATAACAGTACTAATCTGCAGAAATACAAATTTACATATAAATCAGAATGACTCAACTGCAGACGTGAAACTGATCCCGACATCAAACTCTGACTCTCTTGCGGTAATCATACTCCCTTTTGTCTAACGGGGTACTCAGCAATTCCTAAAAAATAATTGCAATGTTGGGTGAGTTTGCAAACTCAATGAGAAACCATCATCGATGGTTTACCCAATTCATGCATATCACAAGCAATTTATAGTTCCAGTCAATTACACGTTCAATATCATCATTTAACAATTTACAGAACTCGTGCAATTTCGCAAATTAGTTATCACTTTTATATGCAATGCACATGTGTCTCTTTTCCAGTTTATTACAGTGTTGTGACCGAGCGCATAAACAGTGATCAGTAATCAGACACGTCTAGGGAGTAGGAGAGCCCTCTGGGAATGCACTAACTCCCCTCGAGCTCGAGGCTTGATTCAGTAACAGTGTTCGAGCTCGAGGCTCTTTTCAGTATCAGTAGCGACTCAGGTCACAACTATCATTATCTGAACATGCCTTTATGCATGAATGCATATGTTCCAAATTTCCATTTTCAGTCAATTTATATTTCAGTATCCCATTTCCCATTCCTTCGGACCTTCGACTCGGTATTTCAGTCATAAACATTTTCATCAAATTTCATTGAAGCATTCATAAACAACTACACACAATAGCACTTCAATATTAAGTTCCCAATACTTCGGACACCTGTGGTCCGAAGTCAATCAAAAGCAAACATACATTACCCTCCATTCATCTCCACATGGCATAAGTGCGTAACATTAAACACAAAGGTTGAGGAACCAATCAGGTTACTCACCTGCACTTCCGAGCTACTGCCTGGAAGTCTCAACGCTATCCGCGGAATGTCGATCCAGCAGTGCCTCCAAAATAGTCAAATAATCATTCATTACAAAATGCACAATCACAATAATTCAATGATGCACATGTCTTAATTAAAAGATGTGCAATGCCTATTCATGACCTTCCCGACACAAATTCCCATTTTCCACTTTCTTTGCCCAAATCTCACTTTTCATTCAGTTGATCAATAATGACTCATTTCAATTCAATAGTATTTCATGGGACTCCACAATTTCATTTCTAACATTCAGTCAATTTACCAATTCATACTCACTAGGATATTCTTAAGAAAAACCTCAATTTCAGTGTCACTATTCTCAAAGTCCCAATTCACCCCTTTATGCTCAGTTTCTAAAACCCCAATAGCATTCCTTATTTCAGAAATCTCACAATTATACCCCAATTAACATGAAACAACCTTTAGGTTGTAATAGAACCTATTCTCAATTTTCATTCAATACTTTCTTTCTTTTCCTCAATTGTAGACCTCATTTTCTAGTTCACAACGAATCAAGAATCACCTCAAATGGAGGTCTACACCATTAGTTATGCTCCATAAATTAAAACACACTCTTTCAGAAAATTGCCCCTCGCCGTGGCGTAAAAAGTCTCACTCGACGCGACGTCCGACTATGCTCATCGCGACGTATCAATTCCAGCTCGTCGCGACGTCCCGCTCATCGCGGCGTACGCTCGTCGCGATGTCTAAATTATTCTCTCGTCGCGACGTGCGATCGTCTTCTCCGATTCTCTTTTTCATCTCTCTCTCTAAAACCAGTCATAACTCAATCCAACTACCACAATCTTTCATATTCAAACCCATGCATGCATCAAGCTAACACATCAACAACATTAAATCATTTATTTACCAAATCAAGCTCAAATCCTCAAATCTTCCACAACCCTATTTCATTTCTCTAACACCCACGGTGAGCTCTCAAAACTTCAACAAATCTTCATCTTCTCTCAAGGTTTCTAATTGATCTTCAACCAAAAAGAAGGAGCAACAAGAATCTCAGAGAAAGAATCGAAGATCACCATGGAAGAGGGAGGAGAAAATCGCAAGCCCTAAGTTGGAGGAGGAAGCTTTTTCTCCAAAACTTAAAACCTAAGCTATTTAAGGGTTAAACAATTGTGTCTTCGGTCTTTTTCTTCACAATACATTTAGATCTCTTCCTCTTTTCACAATCATTTCCAATCCAATTTGTCTCCAAATTTCAATGACTCGACCTATTAATTTCTAAAATCATGTCTAAATTTTCCCATTGCCATTAGACAATTATTTCAGTACTATACAGTCAATCGGTCCGCCACTCAAAAAATTTCCGGTCTGGACATTTTCTCCCAAATTATCCAAAAAAATTCCTATAGGTCGCTATCAACTGCCAATTACTCTTAAAACATTCCAAATCAACTATTAAGACCCAATTATTCCATAATTCTCAATAAATCATAATCAGACATAATTATCTCACATTGTCACAATTTACATCACGGTCATAATTAGATGCCGAGAATTGTCATGAATGTATGTACCTATATGTGCATGTGCCAAATAACTTCTTCCTCTAAAATTAGAGGCCAACAAAATGAATATATCAAAAATATGCAGTGCAACCTACTAGCCTGACCCAATTGACCGATGTACCCTTCCCATCGGGGATGGGATGTTACATGGCATCACTAAAAACTCAAAATGCCTATACCTGCTCCGAAATGCACTCTTAGGTACATCAGCCTCAGCTATCTTCAACTGATAATACCCTGACCTTAAATCCAACTTAGTAAACACCTGAGCTCCCTGTGACTGATCAAATAAATCATCAATTCTAGGCAGAGGGTACTTATTCTTCATTGTCACACGATTCAACTGTCTATAATCGATGCACAACCTCAAAGTCTCATCCTTCTTCTTCACAAACAACACTAGAGTTCCCCAAGGTGAAACACTGGGTCTAATAAAACCTTTTTCCAGTAACTCCTGCAGCTGAGTCTTCAACTCCTTCAGTTCCACAGGTACCATCCTATATGGAGGAATAGATATAGGAGCATCTCCTGAAACTAGATCGATCGTGAACTCTTTTTCCCGATCTGGTGGTAAACTAGGTAGCTTGTCAGGAAACACATCAGGAAATTCCCTAAACACGGGAATGTCCTAAAGTCTCTGCTCAACTCTAGTATCAATGACGTGGTCCAGATAAGCCTCACATCCTCCCTGCATCAACCTCAGTGAACTCAGGAATGAGATCATCCGGGCTGGCACTGCCTGACTAACTCCTCTGAAAACTGCCCTAGGCTGACTAGGAGATTCTAATACTACCTCCTTGGTGTAGCAGTTCATGATGGCCCTATGAGAAGTGAGCCATTCCATGCCTAGAATCACATCTATCTCTCGCAACTGCAAGACTATCAGGTTTGCCTTCAACTCTGCTTAATCAATCTGAATCGAGCACCCGTTGCAGACCTCTCCTAACGCAGTAGTACTACCTAGAGGTGTACTCACCTCTATCCCATACTATAGTAGCTCCCTATCACAATGCAGTCTACATGCCAAATCTGGTGCGATAAAGGAGTGTGTGGATCCTGGATCTAGCAGTGGAAAAGATTCAAAGTCAGAAATAAAAAACGCACCTGCTACCACATCGGGTGAGTCTTGGGCCTCCTGCCTGGTCATAGCATAGACCCTGGCCTGGGACTATGGTCGGCTGCCCCGCCCCTCAGTCCTCACAACTAAACTCTCAGCTCTACCTATGCCTCTACCTCGGTCCCTTTATCCAGATCTACCACCTCGACTCTGCTGGACTATGGTGTTACTCCCAGATCGCCCACTGACAGTAGATTGAACTCCTAGAGTAGCAAGGCAATCTCTGATCTGGTGGTCCATGGAGCTGCATTTGAGGCAAGCTCCAGTCAATCGCCAAAACTTACCACCATGCCTCTTCTCACAGTGCTCACAAACTGGAAATTGTGTATGCCCTGTGCACTTCTTCCACCGCCATTGCGGTCAGGCAAAACTGCGTCTCACTTAGAATCTCGATCGCTGGATCAACTCGATGATCTGAAGGCTCTGCTCTGGCACTTATTGAAACTCCTGCTAGAACTATCCTGACTGTCACTAGGTCTCTTCCCTCTAGATCCCTGCCCAATCTCCGCCTTTCTCTCCCTCATCAGTTGTTCAATCCTCACTGAAGCAGCTCTCAACTCAATAAAAGTACCCATATCTGATCCTGCCAATCTAGTTCTGATCTCCATATTCAACTCATTCTCGATCCTCCAACACTTATCTGCTTCAGTAGGAATCAAAGCAGTAGCATAGCCCATTAACTCATTAAATCTCACCTCATATTCGGCCACTGACATCCTACCCTGCTTCAATTCCAGGAATTCTTGCATCTTCATATCCAAATAGATCTTAGGCATGTAACTGTCTCTGAAGACCCTCAGAGAGTCTTCCCACTTCAATTTTCAGGGCCTGGTGGTACTACCCGGGACAGTCTTCCACCACTGGTATGCCAGACCCTGCAGTAGAGACACCGCATAATCGAACCTCTCATCAGGCTCGTAGTCCATCTGATCAAAAACTCTCTCTGTCCTCTCAATCCATTCCTCAACCTCGGCGAGTGCATGCGGCCCAGAAGTCCACGACTCCACCACGCAGCCTATCATACCTCCTCCCCCTTCTCTCGGGAACTTTAGGAGGCAATTCCTTATATTGAGGCATCGAGGACTCCCTACTGGCTCCGACTGATCCTTAATCAACTGGTTGATCAACTTGATCACCTAAGGTGGATGACCTATAACAAACAATAATTTCGATCAATTTCTGCATTTCTCACAAGAATTCATGCCTAAACATTCTACATGTCCCAACAGATGCCAACCATGCTCTGATACCACCTAAATGTAGCGCCCCCTTACTGTAGGGTACACACCATGAAGCCCGAAGATCATTCCGGTACATATCCTACGAAAAGGGCGAGCTACGTTCGATCACTACATTCACTTCACATGGCATCATATCATTATTTACCAATAAAGCATCAATAGAAAATCACAATATTTTTTAAACCAACATTTTCCTCATTTCATTAAATCAAAATCAAAAGTCTACATGTTTTTCATCCCTTACTATCTGTAAATCAATCAAAAACCTAGTACAAAACTACTACATGAAAGAGGAAAAAGTATCAAATCTATCTAAGCCATCCAAAAGTCCCAGCTGACCGACCTTTGAGCCATGACTTCCCTTGCCAGACACAATCTAAACGGCTGGGGGAGCCTCTCTATAGCTAGGAGTCTACTCTCGATCCTGAAAAATAACATTGCAATTTTGGTGAGTTTTGCGAACTCAAAGAGGTAACCATCATCGATGGTTCACTCAATTCATGCAACACTTCAATTCATATTACAAATTATATCACAATATCTCATTTAACAAAAGGAACAAACTACCACTTAAGCATAAGAAATTATGCTTTTCACTCAATTAAACACATTCAATAAGATGCATATGAAATGCTCATGTGACACAAGTTCAATTATTACGGTGTTGTGACCGAGTGCCTAAACTGTCCCATATAGGGCTCATTAAGTGTTGAGCTAAAGGCTCTAAATCACTATTGAGCTCGAGGCTCAAATTTACATGTTGAGCTTTAAGCTCTAATCGGTGGCTGCTTCGGTCACAACTGTCATTATTTGAATATGCATCCATGAATGAAATGCATATGCCACAATCAATCGCATTATTATGCACATATGCATATGTCACAATTAATCACATTATAATCATGTAGGTCTCAAATTCATATACAAGTAGCACTTCAAAAACGCAAACCCCAGTACATAGTCGTCGGACCTTCTGTCCGGAATCCACAATCCAATCACAATCAACCACTATTCAATATATATTCATAAACATAAGCAAATAAAAATTGAGAGAAAACCATCTAGGTTACTCACCAATTGCTTCTGAAGTTAGTGCCTGGAAGTCCCGGCAACGTCTGTAGGTTGACGTTCCAATTGCGCCTCTATAACAATTAAAATACACATATATCATTAATTGTACAATTAGAAGTGTATAATAATGCACATGCAGGAATTGAAATGTGTACAATGCATGTTCGTGACGATCCCGGTATCATTCCATAAATTTTATCATAAATATTCCCCTAAGTTTTATAACTCCATAGACACCAAAATTACTCAATTTGGATTTAGTCCAATTATTGTCAAATCACTAAAGTATGTCCCAAAAATTAATCAATTCATATTCTTATAATCGACCCTCTCACTTTGATTCAATCCATCAATTTCAATTTAATCCCAAAAATCACAAATTCTCATGGAGAGGTATCTAAATGTCTTATGCCGATGTTTCAAAAATCAGGTCAATCGGAGGTAGGATGAAAAAGTTATACACAAAAGAAGGCAAAGGGTCAGATTGGGGAAAAATCAAAAGTGGCCGCTCTCACTCGCGAGTGTCTCGCGGCCGCGAGACGCGAGCTGGACGCGTGCTCTCGTGATCGCGAGAGCTCTTGCTCACGAGGAATGCGCAGAACGCTTGCCCTCGCGAGGCGTTGTTGGATCGGAAAAAGAAAACATGCTTTGTGTGGAAAAACAGTAGATTTCAAAACTTTTAAGAAATCATTACTTGTAGTGGAAGCAACAAATCCAAATCAACATGCCAATCCATACATGATATGGTATAAGGATAAAAAAATATAAACAAGATCAGGAGTATTACCGACTCCTTCGCTACAGCTTTAAATCCTCGCTGCGCTATCCTCTCCTTCTTCGTGTATCCAAATCCATTGCCTTTGACTCTTTTCCTTTAGCAATCTACTTTATCCTTGTTGTAGTATCCTCAACCAGTTAGATTTACCACCTGTTCTTCAAGGACAATTAGGTTAACAAAATCCTTTGGTGGGAAAGGAGAAGAAATATTTGGAGGAGATTTTCTTAGAAGAAGAAGAACCAAAATTGAAACTCTTTCAATTGGTATTTTCGATTCTCTCTTTCATGAAAGGAGAGAAGGTGTAAAGAACATGCAAGAATTCTTTCTTGCCTACTAATTTCGTATATGCATGGATGGAAGGAGAGAGAGGCATCAAATGCATCACTTCTTTCATTAATCACTCATCAAATAGCCAATAAGTGAGATTACCTTTATTTATCTTTTTAATGGATATTTGAAAAGACCATAACCTAAAATTCAATACCCAATTTCGGTTTTGCCAAGAAGAAAGAAGGAAGATGGTCCATCTAATGTACATCTTTCATCTTTAATCTAATGAATGCAAATAGATTACAAACCAACATTAAAAGACAACCATTAAACCATTTAATGGTAAGTTCATAACTCCTTTTAATGATGATTAACCATAATAAAGACCATCTTTATTTAGCATTTTAATGTCAAATGTGTGGTTACACATTTAACCTAGGAATAACCGAAATTGCTATCTTCTTCTTAAAAAAAATTATTTTAATATAATTAATCTAATTAATTACATTAAACCAAAAACCAAGCCCATTACTAAATGTACATTTGGGCTTCTTTAATTAGACCAAGCCCAAGATTCAATTATGGGCTTCTAATTAACCTCCTTTTATATTTCTTACTTAACTTGATAACCTTCCTTAAAGCCAAGTGGGGAATCTTATTAGACTTTGATAATTCAAGCTCTAATAAGCCCAGAATTAATTCTAGCTTATTAACTAAATGTCATTCCACTAAAGACAATTAGTTGAACTCTTGAATTATTAAATATTATGAGAATATGTCCAATTGCAAACCCTATTTAGAACCTTATTATAGCCATCCGCACAACAAAGGGTAAAATTACCGTTTTGCCCTTATGTTGGTTTTTTCCTTCTAGATCTCTCAGTTTACTTTATATGGTGATTAACACATAAGATCTCATCTCAGTGTTAAGACTTGATGGGTAGCTAGTCCATCAAACTACTGGCACCAGTTTAATCACCAAATCTCCTCAAAATATCTAGAAGAGATGATAACACTATAAACTCTTTATTTGAGTGAATGTTCCCTGATTCATGTTTCAATTAATAATTCCAACATGCGCATAATCGGATTAATACTCTGTAAAAATCCATTCCGATCATATCAAGAATTATAATGAAACATATATGAGTTCACCACTCATCAAGATTATGGTTCATAATAAGCGAATGCTTAAGTTGTATGTTTTAATATTAAAGTAGCAGCCCACTTTATTCTTGAAAACATACTTCATTCCAGATTCATTTAATAGTGCCATTATCGATAGTCAACTACTATCATGATATGAAACTCATCATTCCCTTGAAGTGAACTCCTTTACTTATATGGAGATAAATCGCAACACTACAGTCTAAACTATAATTAAGCGACCAACTTGATTATTCAACTGTGAATCAATTAATTCAGATTCTAATAATATACATGTTTCCCATACATCTTTATGTATATGTATATTACTTACAAAAAGAATCTTGGTACCTTATGACCAGATATATAATGCTCATACAGATAAAACCAAACTCTTTTGTTTTAGTAATAATAAATATTTTCATTACAAAACTGTAACTGAAGAAGATAAAGTTACATGTAAATACACTTGCTTTCCAAGGCACTATATTTATATAACTCCAACAGGTGTTTCCCTCGTGAGGAGGGCTTAGCGCGCTCACCCTCGCGAGGGCCAGCTTTTTTGCCTATTCGTTTTTTTTTTCTCCACCTATTTTCCCTCTCTTCTTCCACAATGCATAACTTTTCACTCAAGAGTCCAAATTTGACAAATTTTATATCAATGGAAAGATGTCAGAAAACTCTACAATTTCCACGAAGGACTCATAGACAAATTTCAACTCTAAATGAGTCAAAATCTCAATCAAAGTTACTGTCTAATAACTGTCATCCTAAATAATAGCACATCTTCTAAAAATCACAACTTTCTATTCCATTGGCCAAAAATTCCAAGCTTTATATCAATGAAAATATCAGAACACATGTTACAACTTTCATGAAAAACTTGGTAGCAAATTCAAAATCTCAATCAAAGTTTATGCCCCCATAATTTCACCCTAAACCACATCCAAACTTTAAAAATTCATAACTTTCTCTCCTCATATCCAAACATAGCATATAATACATCATTGAAATGATAAGAAATTCCTCTATAACTTTCAATAAGGCTACTTGATCTAATTCAAACCATAACAGTCCAGAATTTGCCTTATATTACAATATCACAAAACCTACACTTATAGACATTTTCACAAATAAAGCATATGAATCTTTGGAATAACATCCAAAAGTCAACAGATCATAACTTTCAACTCTGATATCAAAAAATATCATACTTTATAGAAATAGAAAGATAACAAGAAAAGCTACAACTTTCATGAAGACCAATTTTGCAAAATCTGCCTAAAGCTACAACTTTCATGAAGACCAATTTTGCAAAATCTGCCTAAATCAACCCAGAACAATTCACCAAGTTTCAGATCACAAAATGCAATTCTAGAGCTACTGTTCAACCCTACACACTTTCTCACTTTCATGTCAAATTTTGGGACTCTTCGAACCAAAATTGAACATCATTTCCTTCATAAGAAATCTACACAAACACCTCTAGTTTAATTCAAACTAAAACTCATCTTAATTGCACAATAATAGAAAAAGTTATGGGTAAATCATTGAAACATACTCAAATCAAATTTTCCAGATTAGCATCCTACTCTTCTCCTACCTCTTCCATACCATTTCCTCACTCAAACACTACTCAATTCACTCAAGATATCAACCAAAACTAAGGCAAAACCTCTACTTGAATATTAACCTACAATATAGCATCAACATGCACTCAATCATCTTCCTTTTCATACACTCATTTAACATCATTAAATTCAATTCAAACCATCTCAAATTACATACAACACATGCTGCATCATATATCATCAATCAAACAAGAATTCACACCCATATACTCAAACCACAATTTCCATGGAATTAATTGTAAATAACATCACGAATGATTTATTTGTTGGACCAATGGTGGTTCACAAATTAATTCCACTTATGTTTTGATAATAGTAAAATGTATAGAATTGGTTAAGAAATTGTTTCAGGTATTTTGGGATTGATATTCAATGAAGAATCAAGATGGGAGTTGCCTTCTAAGTGAAAATGGCATAAAACATGAGGATTATAAAGAATTTGGTCGGATGTTACCATTGAAGGCAATACAAGTCGATTTACAAAGAACAAGTCGACTTAAAGATGAAGCAATGTCAATACAAGTTGAGTTATCAAACACAAGTCGACTTATCGAGGACAACAAGTCGACTTACATGGCACAAGTCGACTTACTGGAGAGCGGAGATGAAATTTTACGTAAATAGTTGAAACAAGTCGACTTATACATTCGACAAGTCGACTTATAGATGCAGTAAATCAGCTCCAACGGTCAAATTAGCTAAAAATGGAATGGAGATTGTCAAGGAACGGCTATCACAAATTAAGCAACGGCTAAAAGAGCTCCAACAGCTATATTTCTTCAAGTATAAATAGAGGATGATGGAAGAAGAGTTTAGCGAAGTTCCTCAAGCCTACATACTCTTATCTTGCTCCAAATTGCTCATCATTGTTCTTACTTTGTTTACATTTGTATTGAGCACTTGTTCTTAGATCTTTATCCTATTTCTTTTACAAATTGAGTGACTAGTGGTAGGTCACGTGTGAGGTAGCTTGAGCCGAAAATCAAGTGTTGTTGGTAGGATTTGTGCCGAAAGACAAATCATTTGTAAAGGTTGCTTGAGCCAGAAATCAAGCGGTATTGGTAAGATTTGTGCCGGAAGACAACTCAAATTGTAAGGTAGCTTGAGTAGGAAATCAAGCGATCTTGTAAGAGTTCACATGAACTACAAAGTGTGCAATAAAATGGTTGGCAAAATCCTAAGTGGGAGCTTAGATAGAGGGCGTAGGTCTTAGCAGAACCTCTATAAAACAAGTGTTTGATCTTCTTCCTACTCTTTTCAATTAAGTTTATCTAAATTATTTTGTGTGTTTTAACTTGATTTTCTTGTAGAAATTTTCAAAGAATTTTAAGATCTATTCAACCCCTTCTAGATCGCTACAATTGGTATCGAGCGAAGTATCCGGGATGGCACACAATAAACTAGCGGAAGAAGGTAACACAAATTATCGCCCTCCTTTATTTAATGGTACTAACTATTCATCTTGGAAAAATCCTATGAAGTATTATATTATAAGCGAGGGAGTTGAATACTGGAAGATCATTATCTTCGGACTTCAAGCCCCTCTGAAAGAAAATGGTGAGTTGAAAACAGAGCTGGAGTATAATGATAACGATTGGAGGCAAGCGTACATCAACGCCAAAGCTATGAAGTTGATATATTTTGCATTAACGGTTGAGGAAAGAAACTGGGTAAATTCTTACACCACTGCCAAGGAAATGTGGGAGAGACTTCGAGTTACTCATGCAGGGACAAATCAAGTCCGGGAGACAAAGATTAACATGCTTCTCTATGACTATGAAATGTTTGTCATGAAAGAAGGTGAGTCTATTTCCAATATACTTGATCGTTTTGCAGAAATTATCAATGAATTAAGAAATCTTGGAAAGTACATGACGGATAGCGAGAAGGTGAAGAAGATTCTTCGCTCTCTACCGAAAGAATGGGATTCACAAGTCACCGCTATTATGGAGTCCAAGGATCTTAATCACTTGGAATTCAACGCCTTGGTGGGATCACTCATCAACTATGAGATCATTCTCAAATAAAGAGGAGGCAGAGGTAAGTCACAAAAATCAATTGCTTTTAAAGCTAACACTTCTTTTGTTGATGAAAGTGATGAGGAAATAGATGAAGACGAGGAAGACGAAGAAATAGCTATGTACGCTAGAAATTTAAGGAAGTTCAAGGGACTTCTCAAAAATCGAAGAAAAGAATTAAGTGGCGGAATAAATGGAGAAACGAAGAAGTATACTGTAGAAAGAAGGTCTAAAGGCTATCAAGAAAAGAAAAATTCAAATCTTCAGAAAAATGACAAATACGACAAAGGTAAAAGGAAAACTAGCCTGGTGGCAACTTGGAGTGATGAAGAGGATGCATATCAAAGCGATGATGAAAACAACCTGGCACTTATGGCAAAAAGTTCATCAAGTGATGATGAAAATGAGGTACATTTCATTGATCAAGATCTTATAGATTCTTTTAACGCTTTACAAATTGATTTTGAAGAAGCTATTGAGATCAATAAAAAATTGAGAAAGAAAATAAGAGAACTAGTTGCTGAAAATAATGCTTTACATGAGACGATTGATGATTTAGATTGTCCTAAGGAATATCATTCTACATGCCTTGCTGAAAAAGAAAATCTTACTAATGAACTTGGTAGACTTAGAAAGGAGTTTTCTTATGTGGTTGGAAAATTTGCTGGTGGAAATGCAAAGTTTGAAGAGATGTTGTCTTTACAAAGATATTCTATTTCTAAACATGGTTTGGGATATGATTCTTATAATAGAGATTGTTATTTAATTTCCAAATTTACCAAGGATGGAAAAGTTGGTCAATATGCTAGATGCTTGAAAGATGGTCATATAGAAATTGCATGTAAAAGTATTAGGAGATGTGTTAAGGTTAAGAAAATCTGGGTGATTAAAGGTACAACACCACCTAATGTGGTTTATATGACTAACCAAAATGGACCCAAGATGGCTTGGGTACCAATAAAAAGAAAAGATGTTTTAGTTGCAGGTACAAGCAAGGAATGAAAATCCACCAAGCACTTGGCACATTGATAGTGGAAGTTCAAGGCATACAAGTGGAGACAACAACAAAGTCGACTAATGAAGGTTGAAAAGTCGACTTATGGAGGTAAACAAGTCGACTCATGTCTACACAGATTCTTATGCTATTTCAAGAGTGTGGTGCTTATTATGACTTTCTGATATTTGTATTCATTGTTGGATTGTTATGTATTGACTATTGCCTTTATTTGTGTTTGTTGTTTTGTTTGTGGACTGCTTTGCAACTATTTTTCATTTTTCATATTGGTTTTTAATTATGTCAAAAAGGGGGAGTAATATTGGAAATTGATAATTGGTATCTTTTAGTCACCGTCATTTGATTGAGGGGGGGTGTGTTTGATTTGAGACTATATTTGGTTGATGACTTGTTTCTCTATTAGTTGTTTTGATTATGACAAAAAGGGGGAGAAAAATAAGAAATTGATTTTCTTTATTCACTTGATTAAGGGGAGTTTGTTTTACAAAGTTATTAAATTCAATGATTTATATGATTGAGGGGAGACTTAACCAAAATGACAAGGTATAAAACCTTGATCAATGTTCTTTGTTTTCATTTTTAAACAATTTCTAAGTATTTTGTCATTATCAAAAGGGGAGATTGTTGGACCAATGGTGGTTCACAAATTAATTCTACTTATGTTTTGATAATAATAAAATGTATGTAATTGGTTAAGAAATTGTTTCAGTATTTTGGGATTGATATTCAATGAAGAATCAAGATGGGAGTTGCCTTCTAAGTGAAAATGGCATAAAACATGAGGATTATAAAGAATTTGGTCGGATGTTACCATTGAAGGCAATACAAGTCGACTTACAAAGAACAAGTCGACTTAAAGATGAAACAATGTCAATACAAGTCGAGTTATCAAACACAAGTCGACTTATCGAGGACGACAAGTCGACTTACATGGCACAAGTCGACTTACTGGAGAGCGGAGATGAAATTTTACGTAAATGGTTGAAACAAGTCGACTTATACATTCGACAAGTCGACTTATAGATGCAGTAAATCAGCTCCAACGGTCAAATTAGCTAAAAATAGAATGGAGATTATCAAGGAACGACTATCACAAATTAAGCAACGGCTAGAAGAGCTCCAACAGCTATATTTCTTCAAGTATAAATAGAGGATGATGGAAGAAGAGTTTAGCGAAGTTCCTCAAGCCTACATACTCTTATCTTCCTCCAAATTGCTCATCATTGTTCTTACTTTGTTTACATTTGTATTGAGCACTTGTTCTTAGATCTTTATCCTATTTCTTTTACAAATTGAGTGACTAGTGGTAGGTCACGTGTGAGGTAGCTTGAACCGAAAATCAAGTGTTGTTGGTAGGATTTGTGCCGAAAGACAAATCATCTGTAAAGGTTGCTTGAGCTGGAAATCAAGCGGTATTGGTAAGATTTGTGCCGGAAGACAAATCAAATTGTAAGGTAACTTGAGTAGAAAATCAAGCGCATCTTGTAAAAGTTCACACTGAACTACAAAGTGTGCAATAAAGTGGTTGGCAAAATCCTAAGTGGGAGCTTAGGTAGAAGACGTAGGTCTTAGCACTGAACCTCTATAAAAACAAGTGTTTGATCTTCTTCCCTACTCTTTTCAATTAAGTTTATCTAAATTATTTTTGTGTGTTTTAACTTCTGATTTTCTTGTAGAAATTTTCAAAGAATTTTTAAGATCTATTCAACCCCCCCTTCTAGATCGCTTACATTATTAAACTTTCAATTCATGATTTAAAACAAACTTCTCAACAAATTAAGCTTCCAACTCTTCCAATCTTCAAAACTACAACAAAATATCTAACTTCCCCTACCATATATGATCATCATCATCTTGAGGGTGAAAGGCTTAGATTTGTGTTTTTGGTGAACAAAAGAAGAGAAGGCAAGTAAAATAGAAGAGATTTTGTGTGGGTGGAGATTAGTAACAAAATAACCTAGGAAGAAGACCAACGAGGAAGGAGGAAAAGAGAGGTTACGTATGAGAAAGAACACAAAAGATTTTGGCCTTATATGAAAGCATCGTGAAAGATAAACCAAAAGAGGGAAGCCTTTTAATGAAACAAAGGTGGCATGGCTAGGCAAGTGACAAGAATCACTTGCCACATGTCTTATTTTAAAGCCCTCACTTGGTTTCTTACCAATTAAATTTCAATTTCTACTCTAATTTTTTCCCAAAATCTCAATGGCTCAATTAATAAATCCTACAATCATTTATCTAAATTTTCAGTGCCATTGGATAGTAATTTCTCCTATCAGTAAACCATGATTCTGCCACTTGGCATTTTTCCTAGTCCAAAAGTTACACCGAAATTTCAGAAAAATAATTTCTAAAATTCTCCAAAAATTCAAAAATCACAATGACCCTCTCCAACTCAATTTTTCAAACACACAAATCACATTTATTAACAATCACAATTCTTAACAGTAATACCGGAAAATGTCATGAATGCATGTACAGTCATTTTTCATGTGCAAAATTCACTACTCACATGTATGCGGATGCTAGATTATGCATGAACATGTAAAAGCATGTCTAAACGCCCATTGAACACTCAAAATTACTATTTTATCCTCCCCATGGTGATGGGATGTTACACTATGTATCATTGAATACTTTCTTCATGACATATATCTACTTTGACCAGAGAATCCCGAGTAATGACCCCGATAAGAGGTCGTAGGTATCATCTCCTTCTATCCGGAGTGGTGAATCCTTTATTGAGTACTTAATTACCTTTGAATACCTAAATGTCTACCCAGTCATCTCCCTTTGAGTAAGCCCTAAAAGGCATCAATGATTGGAATCAAAGCATAAGATCAGTATCTGAGATATCCTTAAGTCAAAGGATACTTGGACCATTGTTATGATGAGACTATCATTAACACTGGAATATAATACCTATATGATTGCCTCATAGTAGATCAATCCAATGTACTTACTACCCTTAGTAAGCATCTACATGTTAACTCTAAACAACTCCTGTCTACAACTTAGATCTACTACTTGATCTAATCAAGGAGTATAACATGTTATAG
This sequence comes from Erythroxylum novogranatense, assembly GCA_029891385.1. Taxonomy (NCBI): domain Eukaryota; kingdom Viridiplantae; phylum Streptophyta; class Magnoliopsida; order Malpighiales; family Erythroxylaceae; genus Erythroxylum; species Erythroxylum novogranatense. The sequence continues at coordinate 90,388,858 of CM057225.1, read as the reverse complement.
TCTATCCGGATTAATGATATCTCATCTCATTAATCCTATGATTAGGGAAAGTTTAGATACTAACATAATTACACATGATAAGAATCTTATTATCATGATCTCATCATGATTTCCTCCATGATATGTTTTGTATCAAGGACTTCTTTATATCAATTTAAGATAAACATCAAATCCATAAATGTATGAACATTGAAATAATGAAAAATGTCTTTATTATTCATAAAATAATTTGTACAATAAGTGCTAAAGGTGATTGTCTTTAAGCGTGGGGATATTGATAGGTGTAGATTGAATTATATTTTTATAGATAATTTGACATATGTTTAGGTTAAGAATTGAGTTAGTTCATAAACATTTTTTTAAGTGTTCTTTGGGTGAGGACACGTTTTTGAGCTTCAATGTTACATATATGAGGTGTCGTGATGAGTTGTTAGTGTTTTAGGGTATTCGGAAGAGTTTTGGAGGAGAACCGAACTAAAACATATAGCCACAATCATGGGGGATCTATCGTGATCGTAACAAGAGTAGACAACCAGGTCATGATCATGCACTAAAGGCCACGATCGTCATCTGCGCATAGATAGACACTATGTCACTTTAAAATTCAAGTTTTCAAGGAACATTTTATACCCTGAAAAGAGACTATGGTTACCTTAATTGGAAAAGACTATAAAAGGATAATAATGGAACCCTAGAGAGGAGTTTATGTTCTACCTACATTTGGAAACCCAAAAGTGAGAGATAAAGAAGAGAGAAAGAAAAGAAGAAGAGGAAGAAGGAGATGGTTCCGACACTAAAGCTTTTGGGAATAGATGATCTCCTAACACCGCTGCTCCCCCGAATCATCTAACCTGAGTTTCATTTCCTCCCCATTTACTTTTTTTATTCATTTAATATGTAAGATCGAGATGGGTTGTATGGTTATAGATTTTGAGTTGTTAATGATGTTCTAACTTTTCCTTCGAGATTTTTCTTATCTTTAATGTTAATCTAGTTAATTTGTGTTTACTTGATTTGCATGTTATGATTGATTAATGTATTTACATGTTTCGCTAACAAATCAAGAGGGTGAACCAGATAAAAATGATTGGATTGAATTAACAAGAGTTAGGTGATCTAATTGACCACTTAATCAATCTAATCGGTAATATCATGGAGAGAGATCTCGTGCGAGATTCAATTGTTTATTAGAGAGCTTTAGAACTAATTAGAATTGTTTGTTAATTGACATATTGCAAGTCCATAATTTGATTAAGGTTCACAATTAAGGGAATAAATATAATTCGAGAGAGAGTAATCAACCCTACGATCTTCTAAAACCAAAACCCTATAAACACATAAAAGGCTAGATTAGCATTAATGATAGGTAAAATCCCCTCACCCACATATTGATTAATTCTTTTGACAAATTTCCATTGGGACATTATTTGTTCATTGCTAGTTTGTTTAATTTAATTTATTTTTCAGTTTAATATTCAAATTTGATTCTTAAACAAAACACAACCTGAATTAAGTGGTGCCTAAACACAATCTCTGTGGGGTGTTATCTACTTTTTACTACAAGTAACAACCCATATACTTGTTATTTTTAGCATAAAACTAGTAATTGGTTTGCAATCAACAAATAGCTGCAATCAAACAACAATATTAAACTGCAAAACACTAAGAGAATTGTACTAATAAACACACAGATGATCATGATTTATGAAAAACATTTTTCTGTGCATTTCTAGATGTAAAATCATTAATAATATTATCAAGATCAATATTGTCCAACATATCCTTCTCAATACATAAAATAGCTAAACCCATTCAACCTTTTATCTTTGAAAACCTTCTCTCGGCTAATGTTACAATCATAAGTATAGTCAATAGAATTATATAAGCAGTTGAAACATTTGATAACAATCTGCATCATTAACAAATCATAAAATTTCGACTAATGACATTAACTCAATTAGCAAAAGTCATTTGCAACACTTTTAATTCAGAAAAAGGACCATTTAAATGTCATTAATTGTTCAAATATATTCTTCAAGGAAGCAATTGCCATATCTATAACAACTAGGAAGTAATTAACTCCGAAAGAATCCTCAGCTGATTGTATTTCTCCATTCGATCAATTTCATCGAATTGTCTTTTCCTAATAATACAACGTCTAGTTGGACATGTAGGCTCTACATTTATCTCATATGTAAGACTTTTGGCAATATTCATACTATATCCAAACCCTCCATATCTATATTTCTCAAAAAAAAAATACTATCACACCTTCTAATTGCTTTATGGTATCATCAATGCACAGAGATTTTGATTGCAACTTTTTACTCACCATATTAATAACGAATAAAATATCATACCAAATAACCATATCAAGCAAGAACTCAAAAATCTCAAGTACACTAACCAAACTTTCCACTTCACTCTTTGACCTTGCATCATCACAAGATCTAGATAATTCCATCAAAGTCATTCTTATTTAAAGAGCTTGAAATCAAATAGCTTTAACACTTTTTATTCGACTCTCCCAATGAGTGTTAGACAATGGTTTCATGGTTAATCCTAAAACATTATCAAATAAATCTTCCGCCTTTTAGGAGAACTTGAAAAAATGCATATATGCATTGCACAACTCCAAAAAATGAAACAGTTTTAACACAAGAATGTGTCATATCACTAAGAGTAAGATTAAGATTATAACAAATATATGGCATATATAATGCTCTCGGATTTATATCAAGTACTCACTTTTGAACCCTTTGGTGTTTTCCCTTCATATTAGAACCATTATTATAACCTTGACCCCTCACTTTATGGGCATTAAGATCAAGAGACTTAAATTCATTTAATAATTCATTGAAAAGTCCCAATCTAGATATTTACCTTCAAGAAATCTAAAAAGTACTTCTTTATTTTTATTTTTTGACATATTCACACATTGTACTAATAAGCTCATTTTTTTCTTGATGGCTCAAATATGCGGTAAAATCAAGAATAACATAAAAATATTTTGCCTCTTTAATTACCCATATAATAGAACTTCTAACATTTTGGGCCAATAGAGAAATCAAGTCATTTTGAATTTTGTGACCAAGATAATGATGATGAATTTCATGATTTTGAATATGTCTAACATGATCTTACATTATTACATCATATTCATAATCATCTCAATCAATCCTAAAAAATTACCATTACTATCTTGGTAAAGTTTTTCACTGGATCCTCGAAAAGCCAAATTACATTTAGCAAGATATTTCACATCATAAAATATTTTATCCAAACTTGTCTCTAACGTTTTTTCTCCTGTATAATTTCTTATTGAAAATATATATCAATTGCTTGATTTGTGTTCAATCTTACTCTTAATTCATTCCAAGTTCTCATATTAGTCATATGCTCCTAATTCTCATATTCTTTGGGTCTCTCACTATAATGCTTCCAATCTCTAAATCTATCATTTGCTAATGCACTTTGTTTGCTATTAGATTTGAACAACTTACAACAAAAACAATATATTTTATCTATATGTCTAGAGTAAACCAACTATTTTCTATCACTAATCTCTCTATTACTGAAATTTTTATAATAATAAGAATATGAAAAATGTCAAAAGTTATTTTCTAAAGGAAAGACAAGATTCAATTTTCTTATAGGCCCTTTTCAACTAAAATGTCTCTTACTTTATTATCAAGATTATCCCAATTTTTAGGATCATAAATATCCAATTTAAGGATTAGTTGCTCATCTACCCTTAAATTTTCTAAAGAAGATGCATTTGGTGTATGATCATGCTCACTCAAATTAATAATATTCTCATGAATATAAATCTCATTACTTACATTTTCTTTATGTCATTCAAAACTACCTTCACCTAATTACTCAAGATTCTCACTAGAGAAGTCTACTCTTTTATGAATTTGTTAACTGCTACTTTTGGGGAATATATTAATTATTCTAATTTTTTCATTTTTTTGTTTTTTCACTTCCAAACAAATGCTTTTTAGACAACATAATATAAACCAAATATAACACAATTGGATTAGAAAAGAACAAAAGCACCTATATGAAGCTGGAAGAAGTATGCAGCACAATAAAACATCAATAGCTTGACAATATATCACTAAGATATATTAATGGTATTATATCTGTTATAGAAGAAAAATAAAGAGCAAAATTTAATATCCTATATTAAAATGAAAAACAAAGAGCAAATTTTATGATAGAGAAACATTAATTTCTAAAATACAAGAAATTAACATACTTTGGAGAAAATAAAGTAAATTATATTCTAAGTTATTAACTATTATAAGTTTGTAAAGCCAAATATTATCATATTCCATAAGTATGGAAATGATTGAATATTATTTTGTCAAGCAATTACATAAAGGTCAAAATTATTAAATCAAATATTTTCAATATTTTTAATTTAATTAATGTTAATGATTTTAATAAAAAATTTCTTTTATGGAATTAACATAATGGTAAATGTAGTATATCATATCAACTATTTATTGTATATTTAATTATCAAATAATTTTATTAAATTTATTAAATTTAAGTAATAAAAATTTATTTTGCAAGAATTGATATAATGGTAAATTTAGTATACCATATCAACTACTTATAGTATAAGAGCTGCCGAAAATTTTGTTTGTTCCACTTTTCTCTTACAATCATTAAATGAGACTCAATAACCTTTACATAAATTTTGTAAAATGTTGACGAATGATCCTGTGTATTCCACTTCTTTGTCAACGTAATGAAATTATGTAACAGTATAATACTAAAATCAATTTGAGAGTGGGCCCTAATGAGGATGGGCCCTAGTTAGTGGCAGGGACTGTTGGTGGCTACCGTAGGAAGCAGCTGACGACAAAACCTCTAAATGATCACAAGGCTAAATGGTGGCAGCTTATTGTTTTTGTGAAATTAAGGTTTCAATGGTGGATGGTAGGGTTTGTAAATAAGATGAAAAAGGTTGTTTGGACATAAAATGTAACACTCCACTCCCGCATGACCCAAACCCGACATCGATGGTGATATCCGAGTCCGTGCCCTGTGAGGGTGGCGTGCTACATCACTCAGTCAAAACTCAGTATAATTTTTTTTTTGAAACATACACATACTTTATATATTATGCGGAAAACAATTTACATAAATAATCACCGGTGAGTTCAATGACCACGGGGCCCTTTTGTAAATACAATTTCATTGAGTTTGTTGATTTTACAACATGACCTATTCATTTGTACAAAAATTCAGAAAGTACAATTTTTATTAAACTCTAATGCAGACGCGAACTGATCCCGACCTCTATTCTCACTCGCATGCGGTTGCTATACGCCCGTTGCCTAATGGGGTATTCTTCTGGGTCCTGAAAAATAATTGCAAATTTTGGGTGAGTTTTGCGAACTCAGTGAGGAACCATCGTCGATGGTTCACTCAATTCATGCAATACATCGTTTCATATAACATATATTCACATTGTTGCATCTTTAATCACATTGCACAATTTCACGTGAACATAGACAATTTGATACATTTCATTCTATTTGACATCCATAACCAATTGAATTCATAAAACACTCAAGCATAAGCTAATTTTTTCATAATTCACATTCGAAATGATCGGTACCACAGAAACATAAGGCAGTTAGCCTTTCACTCAATCAAAGAGATTAAAATTCAGATGCATATGACATGAGCATATGACTTTTTTTTTTCAATTTATTTCGGTGTTGTGACCGAGCGCCTGAACTGTCCCAATAAGGGCACATTAATCGTTGATCCAGAGGCTCTGAAACTATCCCAATAAGGGTACATCGTTGAGCCATAGGCTCTGAATCACTGTAGGCTCGAGGCCCAAATACGTTGAGCTTTAAGTTCTCAGTGGCTGCTCTGGTCACAATCGTCATTAACTGATCATGCATGTTAGGACCCGATCCGGGGATCGGATCCCAACCGGAAAGGCGGAACACAAAAACCAATGACAAAAGAGGTGGGACGAATCACAAACGAAACAAACGATGAAAAAGCGGAGGAAATCAAATGATAAAGCGAAAGAAGCAAAAGCGGGTACATGAATCGGAAACGAAATCGAATAAACGGTTACAATCAAAGGCAAAATTCGAATAACAAAAAGAAATTATCGGATCATGAAGCGACACAAAAAGTGAAGCATAGAAACACGGAAACAAAATCGGAAAGCAATTAAACAAATGGATCAAAGCAAACGAAAGCAAATTGAATACGAATTTCCGACATCCGAATTCTGCATCTTAGAAAAGCGATCGCATTGGAAACCTAGACTAAACCGATCCGAAATCTGATATAAATTTTTTTTCTTATATTCATCTTTATTCAAACTAATGCAAATCAAATACAATTCATTCCCACTTTTGGAAATTTATCCTCATACAAAACTTAATACTTGATCATATTCTTATATATCCATACAAATCCCAAAAGTCTTTTTCAATCTTATACAAAGTTTCAATCCGTCAATCACGAATCAGAAGAATCTAATTAATCACAATTTTATTACTTTACTCAATCAGTTCACAAAAATTCGGCAGCATAACGACTGCATTCTTACTAACCCAAACCTGCAAAGTGTTCAAAATACACTTCTAAAACATATCCCAATCAATCATACAATCATCAAATCCACCGGACCCTCCGTTCGGGATCTCAGCAGAAACAAACGCAATCTTAGTTCTAAACACTTCAATTATTCTCATACATAACCATAACCCATCATTATACACAAACTTTGAACCTCAACTCAACATATAAATTTAATTATACACAATTTCATCCTCTCATACATCAAAAGAAACACTTACAACACATTTTGGCAACTCAAGCCATATACTCATACCAATAATTCCAAATACATAAAACACAAAATAAGCGAAATTGGACATAAGTCTTGACATTCTTCCATCCGATCTCCTGGTTGAAAACCTGGAGATGGGGATGAAAGGGGGGTGAGCTCGACGGCTCAGTGGATAACACATTTATAAATTGAAAAATTAGCATAAATCATTTTTCATAAACTTTTTAACAAAAGGCTTATTTTTCAAACTTTTCAACTTTTCAAACATTTTCTTCAAACCTTTTTCAATGTTTTTCAAACTTTTCATAATAAATGTCACTTTTTCATTTTTCAATTTTCTCCCTTTTTCATAAGCATGAATGCAATCACATGAAATCACAAATCGCACACATAAAACATATCAAACGGTTTGGGTCGGTCCAAAATGGAACGTACTGCACATTCTCATAAGCGGTCTGTGCTGCAGTGAGCGTAACGTATTACACTTTCTCCATAGCGGTCCAATGTAGCCGTGAAGGAGTTCAATTGAAACTTGTTAGCTAAAGCAGTAGGAGAAGGCTTTAATTTTTAAAAAGAGACAGTGCACTGACTCACTTAAGGGACCTAACCAAACCCACTTATCACATAATTCACACTTGAAAACGGAATGCTCGAAGGCATAATTCGAAACTTGATTTTCATGCGTATCATACTATACACATACACATACACAGTTTTACATAATTCATACAATTCAATCAGTTCAATCAATCAATGATTTCAACAATTTGCATAATTTATCAATGCATTCATAACAAATGAATTTCCAGAAATTTCTATCGATTTATCAAATCATTTAAAACACATAATTTAAGCTTGTAATAATTTTTCACAAATCATTCTGAAACGATTAAAATTCGAAAATCTTTTCTTTCACTTTCTTGAATTTTCAAAAATTAAGAAATGATTTATAATTCAAAATATAAGTACATTACCCACCTCATATACATGCAAACAACTTGCTTTGTGCCTCAATTGCTCCAAAGCCTCCTTCTTTCTTCTACATTAAAATTTCCTAAACCAAAATTACCCAAATTCAACATTATAAAATGCATAACTACTCAAATTGAGTTTGGAAAACTCAAATCCCTCATATTTCCAAGCTATCTAAATCAACAATTTCAAAAATCCCCAAATTTCAAAATTGACCTAAACCAATTCACCCAAATTCAATATCGTAAATAACTTAATTTCTCAAATTGAGCTTAGAAAACACCAATTCCATATAAAATCAAGCTATCTAAATCATCAATTTTCAAAACCCCCACATTTCAAAATTGGGCATAAATCTCAATTAATTTCCAACTTAAATTAAACCCATAATACTTAGCAATCATCAAAATTGATTTCATACTCCACAAACCCATACCATTTTCCATGATTCTAAACCAAAAAATCAAGAAAAACTCAAAACTCAAAATTTTCTTTTACCTCATTTCTCCTTAAATTTTAAATTTTCTTGGGTCTTGATGAAGCTCCCATACTCTTCCACCTTTTTCCTTTGAATCCATACAAAAATCATCTTGTAAGCTTGGAAAAAATCAAAAACCTAGGTTTCCCCTCTTTTCTCTTTCCTTTTCTCACAACCGAAACCCACTCTTCATTCTTTCTCATCTTCTTTTCTTATTTTGCTTGTAAGTGTCGTGGGTCTCCTTCTTTTCCTTCCTTAAAAATGACAATCCCATGCCATGTCAATTAATGATTATTAAATGACCATAATGCCCCTCCATTTTAGCCTAAAGTCTTAAATCCTTAAGTGATGTTCCACAAATGCCCTTGAACTTTACTTTAAGTCATACTTACTTTTGAGTATAATTCGCACTATCAATTTGAAGGAATTTGTTAAAACTTCCTTCTCGAGAATTGTTCCTCTATGTTTTAATTTCATAATGCCACAAGAATCATCCAATTCGGAGCACTACATCAAAAGTTATGCCCAAAACTTTTCAGATATGTTCATGTTCTAACACATTTTCCAGCACGTTATTTCCATCCAGAAATTGACATTCTTAATCACAAAATTGAAACTCGATGTCTTCATAACAATTGTATCCCTATTTCTCTAGTTTAATTCAAAACAAGAATCACCTCATTTCGATTACCAGATCAAAAGTTATGGCCAAAATACTTTCAGATGTTCTTAATCCAAAACTGCACACTAATCCAAACTTCAATTCAGAAATTAAAAGTCCTAGGGGCTAAATTGAAATTCACTTTCTTCATATGACTCGTAGCCCCATGTCTTAATTTTATTTTGCCTCAAGAATCACTTCAATCGGATCACCACAGATCCCGAATTTCTCAAAATACTGAACTATGTTCGGAAAATTTGTCCACTCACTTTGATTAAATTAATAATCCTTAATTTAATCTCAAAAATTCACAAATTTCCCATAAAAATGAAATTCATTGTCTTAGGAATCCAACGCTTTAAAAACCAAGTCAATCGGATGTCAGACGGAAAAGATATGAGCAAAAAATTGAAGAGGGTCATATTTCCTATAATCTGGAAATAATAATTAAATAAAAATAAATAAAATAAAATAAAAATTAATAATAATTTTCATACAAGGACCCTCCTCGCTAGGGCGATACGTCGCCCTAGCGAGAGAGCTTCCGTTTTTTTTTCTTTCAAAATATATATATATATATGATTATATATATATATATATATCGATTTTTCAAAAATCGTAGCTCTTGATTCTGAATTCCAAATTTGACAAATTTGGTATCAATAGAAAGCTTAAGGTAAGCTCTACAACTTCCATGTAGAACTCAAAAATCAATTTTGTCTCTAAAGAGGTCAATTTTCTCATCAAAGATTTGTCCAAATTAATATGCCCTAAACCTTAACTAAACTTTGAAAATTTCTATCTTTCAACTTCAAAATCCAGTCATGTCGTATTTTATATCAATGCGAAGATCAGAAAATCACCTACAACTTTCATGAAGGACATAAAAATCAATTTAACCTCTAAGGAAATCAATTTTTTAGTCAAACATTATGTCCTCTAATAATCATGCTAAAACCATAAAATAAACTTGTAAAAATCATAACTTATTATTCCTTGATCGAAAAATTCTATATTTTATATCAAAATAAAGATCAAATCAAACTCTTCAACTTTCATGAAGAACTTCAAGGCTGAATTAACCTCTAACTAGGTCAATTTTATAGTCAAAGCTTCAGTCATAACATAAGTCAACCTATAACACACCTAAATTTGACTGATCATAACTTTCACTCCCGATATCGAAAAATTGCAAACTTTATGGCGACAGAAAGCTCTCAGTATAAGCTACAAGTTTCCATAAGACTATTTTCTCAAATTATGCCTAAATCAAAAAGTCAACTTTCAAGTCAAACCTTCTATCTCCAAAAGTCAACTTTCTTAATTCTTCAAATATTCACACTTTTTCTTTTTAATTCTTGCTATTCAACTTTATTTCAATTAACTCATCCACTTGAACTCTCATAAACTATACAAATCTCCACAAAAATCAAAATAATCAAAACCCTATAATTCTTTTCTCATGAATTTCTTCAAAGCACAAATACCTTTATTTCACAATACTTTCATAAAACCACTCATTTAATTTCACTTAAAATTTCTAAATTTCACTCAAAAATTGGGGTCCAACAATGCATTCATGCATGGAATGCATATGTCGCAATTGAACAATATCACATCTCAATCAAACCCAAATTATCACATTCAAACAATTATTTCACAATTATTCACATGAAAATCACAATCACAATTTATCACATCGGAAACACAGAGATCTCCAAATTCTCAGACAAATAACACTTCTATGTCATAATCTTCCAATACATCGGACACCTTCGGTCCGGAATCCAGTCATAAACAAACGCGCAAGCCAACCATTCTTCTCCACAGTGTTATAATTGCAAAATAATAAATAAATAATAATTGAGAAACTATCTAGGTTACTCACCAATAGCTCCCGAAGCAAAAACCTAAAAGTCTCGGCAATGATTGTGGGGTGACGTTCCAAAAACACCTCTAAACAGTCCAAAATATTCACCCATTACCAAATGCACAATCAAAAATATTAAATAATGCACATGTAGCAATTTAGATGTGTACAATGCATGTTCGTGACACTCCCAACACTATTCTACAATTTCCTGTCACAAAAATTTCCTCTACAAAATTAGAAAGCCATGGACACTAAAATCACTCAATTCGGACCTCTATAGGTCGAATTATAAATAAAAGACATCAGAAAAATCATTACCCGGTCCTCTCACTTCGACCTAACCTACCAACGACAATTTCAGCTCTAAAATTTTCCAATTTTACAAATAAATGAAATTAAATATTATACGAATCCAATGCCTCGAGAACCAGGTCAATCGGACGTCGGATGAAAAAGTAATTGACAAAAGAAACAAAATGGCCAAATTAAATCAAAAATTAATCAAATAATAATTAATTAAAAAATTAAACTATATATATATATAACGCAACCCTCGCACTCAGCAGAGTGCGAGGGCTGCTCGCCCTCACGACCTCGCGAGGTACGAGCAGTCACTCAATTTCTCCTTTTTTTTTTCAAAAATCCATTTTTCAAAATCAATTTCCTATTTTGCAAAAACTAACTCTCCTTTCTTCCACATTACACAACTTTTACCACACACATCCAAAAATTACAAATTCGGTCTCGTTAGAAAGATCTTAAAAATTCTCACAAGTTTCATGCAGAGCTTAAAAATTAATAACACCTCTAAGGGTGTCAAAAATGAACTCAAAGATATTGCCTCGTCACACATTTACCATAACAATGTAGCATTTTTCCAAAAATCGTAACTTTTCATCCCCTTTGCCAAAAATTCCAAATTTTATATCAATCAAAAGAGAAAAACAAATTCTACAACTTTTATGAATAACTTGGAAGCCAATTCTATCTCTAACTAAATCAAATTCTCAAGCAAAGCTTCTTCCTACCCAAATTATTCTCAACAATAACCTAATCTTCCAAAATTCATAACTCTACATCCCCTTGGCGAAAAATTCCATACCATATAGCAATAAAAAGCTCAGACAATATACTACAATTATCAAGAGGACTTAAAACCAAATTCCATCTCTAATTAGGTCAAATCCTCCCATTAGTGTGGCTGTCCAGTTAGGGTTTATGAAATCAGCATTTAACCTAAACCATAACAAAAATTTACAAATTTATATCTTACAATCCTTACATCCAAAATTCACATATAATACCTCATTAGACAGCTACAACAATCCTCTACAACTTTTCAGAAGGTCACTTGAGCCAATTTCACCCTTAACAGTCTAAAATTAATATCAAAACACAAAAAACACAAAACCTATGCACTTAGAGCATTTGCCCACCAACACACATTTTGGGCTGAATTACCACCTGAACATTAACAAACCATAACTTTTAACCTAAAAATCAAAAAAATTCATAATTAGTGGCGTTATAAAGCTAAAAAAAAATCTTCAACTTTCATTCAGAACAAATTAGCAAATTCAATGCAAATCAACCAAAAAAAATTCATCAAAGTTTCAGGTCTCAAGGTTCGGATTACTGTTCATTCAGCACCTACAACTCACTTTCCATGCCAAATTTAAAACCCTTAAAGCCATAATTGGACAAAACTTCCTACATATGAAATCTAGCCATATTTCTTAGGTTTAATTTAAGTTAAAGCTCATCTCAATCGGACAACCATATCAAAAGTTATGAGCAAAAATCTGAAACCTACACAAAGTAACATTTTCCAGATTTCATATCCAACTCAACTTCTTTCATTCCAACACCAATCCTACATCAATAAGCATCCAATTTAGTCTCTAATTCAGCTACAAAATCATCAAGACATTCACTTGAACATAACCCCACAAAATTCCAACACAAATACTCAATCGTTTCCTTTTAAACATTACTCATCTAACATCATTAAAACACTTCAAAACACACAATTCACACACTACACGTGTGCAACATCATTCATCCTCACATAAACATGACTTATGCCCATACAATCAACACATAAACTTCCTCAAATTAATGCACAATTAAACACAATAATTGCTTCTAACTACTAATTAAAGAACATACAACTTAATTCTTACCTAAACAAACTTCACATCTTCAATTTTGCCAAAGTTTCACAATTCTCCCAACCTTTCCTACCACTCACGACCATCATCCTTGTAGCTTAGGTTTGTAATTTTTTTACAATAAAAGAAGAGGAACAGCGTAGTATATGAGGGCTTGAGAAGGTGGAGAGGAGAAATACTTAATAAGAAGGAGAAAACCAAAGAAGAAGGAGAGGAAATGGAAGCTACGGGTGAGAGGAGGAAGAGAGTCCTAAAAAAATCATCTTTCACTCTATCAATTTGAGAAAGTCGTGGAAGCTTTGCCTTAGGTAAGATACTTATATATATATATCACTTAGTATAAGACTAAGTAGGCAAGTGACATGTGTCACTTGTCACTTGTCTTATTTTTAAAGGTTCATTTATTTCCTTTCTAAAACAATTAATTTCTATTCCAATTTCTCTCCAAATTTTCAATGGCTCAAAGTAATAAATCCTAAAATCATGTATCTAATTTTTCAGTGCCATTGGACAATCATTTCCAATACCGAAAACTCAATCAGTCAGCCACCTGTCAATTTTTTCGATCCAGAACTTTTCCTCGAAAAATTCCAAAAAAATTCCTAAAATTCCCCCAAAATAGAAAACACATAAAAATCTACTCCTATTCATTTTTCAAGCACAAATAACACATTTTTTACGATAAACACATATGCCGGAAAATATCATGAATGCATGTACAACCATGTGCATATACAAAAATTACAATTTATGTAAAAATAGAGGTCAGCATATGCATGAACATGACGAGACTAGTTTACACACTCATAGCATAACCCGTCCCGAATTACCATTTTACCCTTCCCATCGGTGATGGGATGTTACATAAAATAAGATATCATAAGGTTAGAATAAAGTGTGTTTGGCAACATGGATAAGATTTGAGAGTGATAAGATACTAAAGTGAGTTATGTCTTACTTGGTTTCAAGGCTATTATATCACAAATCAATAATAAGTCTTGTTTGGATATAGGACTAATGTAATCCTAATAAAATTCTTTTTAAGTATGGAATAATGTTTCTAAAATTGAATAAATTAAATGTTATACCAAATAAAATTTTAAAATTATTTTAAAATCTAAAAGTCAATTTCATAATTAAATCAATTATTTTTCTTAATGTGATTAAAATTAATATTAGACTTTAAAATAATTTTTACTAATGTGATTAAGATTAATAATTAAATTGACTCTTAGTTCAATTTTAGAAAATTTATTTTAGAATTAAAATTAATTATTTTATATTTGATTGAAATTAATTAATTAGACTCCTTAAAATTAAGAAAATTATTTTCTTAAGTAATTAAAATTTTGTTTCTTAATTAGTGTTTATTTATTTCAAATTTATTGAGATAAATTAAATTTATTATTTCTTTTGTTTAGATAATTATTATATTTTAAATTTTTTCTTTATTTATGAATAATAATAAGTTTCATGATTTATTAGATATTTTCTTAATTCAAATTTGAAATGCTTATTAATCAAGAAAATAAGATTTCTTTAATGTTTTTAAAATAGTTTTCTAACTTATTAAGAAAGAGTTTCTAATTAATTAAGAAATTATTAAATACTATAAATGACTTTCTTAAATAAATTTAAAATTTTCTAATTAACGAAAAGTTATTTCAAATGAAATTAGAAATAGTTTTATAATATTATTAGAATGTCTTACTTGTTAAGTTTTGAAAATGAGTTTTTAAATTATAGTAAGTAAGAAACATAATTTATTGAAAACTATTTACGATTAAATTTTGTTGAAGGAGCCAATATAATTGAAAAAGTTTCTAATTAAATTTGAAAAATGTTTTTCAAAACAAATAAAAAATTTTGGAATAGAAACTTAATTTATTGAAGATTCAATAGATTTAATCTAATCTAATTATCTACATAGTTAAAATATTATTTTAGATTATAAAGATCAATAACTATAATGAACTGAAACTTAATATTTTATGTATATAGTTTGATTATGAGTATATATATATATATATAGTGTGTGTGAGTGTATGTATGTGTGTGTGTATGTGATATTATTACATGTAATTTTTATTTGATAAGACTATTTAAAATTAAATCCCACGCTAAAATATTATGTACATGTTTTACCTTCCATTATTATAACAATAAACTAGAGTTTTATTTATTGCTAGGCTTGTTAAGCAAACTAAAATTCACTTTAACTCGAATATATTTAGTTTTATAACAATGTGTCCTACTTAACTAAATTTGTGATATTTTGATGAACAAATTCATCATCACATGAATTTAGAGGTAGATAATATCATATAACATATGTTTTGCCAAATGCTATCACCTAATGGATCTAGGCAGTCATATGAAATGAATTGATAAAATTGTTATTAACCTAATTGAAGTTTAACTGGTTTGTTGAACAAATTCAAGATCAGCTAAATTTGAATGAGATTCTAACCCACTAGAAAGTTTAGAGTAATATTTCTAAATAGTTGTGAGGTTTGTTATTTCAAATAAGATAGTGGGAGTGATCAATGTTTTAAAAACTGAAGCGAACGGGCTAGTTCAACCGAAAATAGTATGAACCAGCTAGTTGTCTAGTTCAATTTAGTTTAATAGCATGTTTATATAAAGACCGGCTAGTTTACCAGTCAACCGACTGGTTTACCAGTCAATTTGTCGGAACCAATTGTTTCTTCAACCATCCTTGCTTTTACTCTTTATCATCTTCCCTTCTTCTCTTCGTTACCCTTTTTGGAAGTCGCTAGTCCCTCCACAACCTAAAAATAAACTTTACTACCATCATGAAGCAGAAGCAATAGATGAAACTAATCGTGAATTGCTAGGATCCAACGAATAACACATAGCACGACAATATAACTATGGCCACTAATTAATGTTTTGAGTACAAATATATGCAATAACCGACATAACTATGGCCATCTTCGTTGCAAGAGTATGTTTGAGGAACTAGGGGATTTGAGGGAGGTTGAATGCTCAACTAATAAAGAGAGGAAGGTGTGAAAAAACGAAATACCAAAGGGGAGAAGAGAAACCCAGAAGAAGATGAGACGAGATGAATACATAACATCACGACTCTTGTTGTGCCTAAATAAGTTCTAAAAATACCTAGGCTATCTACTCGTAAGTATACGAGGTAGTTATAGATTGAAGTAAATCACACGTTAATATAGAACTCACGTATAATATACGAAGTACACAAAAAGGGGGTTGAATTGTGTAATCTTTTTGTGAATAAACAAAACCTTTGATATTTCTTGAAAAATAAATCTTTTTCAAGTATTAAATGAATATCAAATAGTTTCGTAGTTAAATTGCAAATAACTTCTATACACTTGTATAAGAACAAGAGAAATTAAAAGTGAAGAGTTAGAAGTAGACACGGCGATTTTTATACTGGTTCAACCCAAATCTTAGACTACGTCCAGTCCTCAGAATCCTTCTGAGTTTTCACTGTACTTCGTCAAATTTACAAGTATTCTTTCCTCTCTTCCAGAGCCTCTTCAAGTCTCTTACACTGAGTATTCTTTCTGCTATCTTAGCCTCTCTAGGCTCTTAGCCTTTTCTTTCTCTCACTAGAAAGATATTATGAACTTTTTGTTACAGTAGAGTTTGCTCTTGTGTATCTCACTTTGAATACATAATTTTTTGAAAGTAATAACTTCAAAACTAAAAAATTAAAAGTTATTAAGTCTTTGACTACGACTAATATTTATAAGTTAAGTCTCCAACCGCTTCTTGCTTCTTGATAACTGCTTCTTGCTTCTTGTTTCTTGTTTCTTGTTTCTTGTTTCTTGTTTCTTGTTTCCTCTTTCCTGTTTCTTGCAGAAACCGTTATTCAGTTGAGTTCTGTAACTAACTCAAACTGCTTCTTCTGTGTTTTCGAACTTCTTTTTTGTTTTCGAACTTCTTATATGTTTTCAAATTTCTTCTGTGTTTTTGAACTTCTTCTGTGTTTTCGAACTTCTTCTGTGTTTTCAAACTTTTTATGTGTTTCACCACTTCTTCTGTGTTTCGCCACTTCTTCTGTGTCTTCACTTCTTTTGTGTTTTTTTTCACTTTTTCTGTGTTTCGCCACTTCTTTTGTGTTTTTACCACTTCTTCTGTATGTCGTCACTTCTTCTGTGCTTCACCACTTCTTCTGTGTTTCGCCATTTCTTTTGTGTTTCGCCACTTCTTCTGTGTTTTTACTGCATGCTTAACACACACATTAAAACAGTTCATTTATTTTAAACATTATTATTATTTGATTATCAACAAAATTATTATTCGTAAAGTCTTTTTGACTTAACAATCTCCTCCTTTTTTTTTATAACAAATAATCATAATTTTTAGAAGGGTAAAAATGAATAAGCGAATATTATCCATATAAGGAATAAGAAGACAACAAAAGATATACACATGCATATACAAAATACACATATGATAACAAACTTGTAATCCTATCTTCTTTTTTCTTACTGATCTCCCCCATTTGTTATCTTTCTTCTGCTTTTGCTCTTCTCCCCTATTTGTTATTAATCAAAAAACTTTACCGTAGATGCTTCATGATTTCAGAAAACATTCGTTGCATATCAGTGCTGATCAACTTGAGGTCTTCTTCAATAGAAACTCATAGATATGCTACTTCCTCATGTAGATCACCAACTGAGTCACTGACATCATCCACCTTAGTATGAATTTCTTCAATCTCCTTAACTAAGGCTTCCTGACTCCATTGCTATTTGTGACTACCTTCTTCCAAAACAATAGTAGAAACTTGTTGAGATGTTCTTGTTGGAGAGAAGTTTGTAGCAACAGGTGTTTCTGAAGGTAAAACATCTAGTTTGATGATTCTAATAGCAGGAGGTTTGAAAGATTGTTTTCCTTCGAGGAGGTCAAGGTCATCAGGTCTAGGTAGCTTTGGAATAGGTTTTCCAAGAAGGTTTAGGACATCTTTTATTGAAGATATAAAACTCAAAGGTCTAAAGTGCATGATTAAATGCATAAAAGTCTCTAAGTTGAAACTAATAGCTTCAATTCTGATAATTCTATATTGTCCTTTTGTCACACTTCCAACAAACTGAAAGGTTGCATCTGTGGATAAGCGTCCACAATAACTTCCTGATACCTTTGAAATGTGATGAGAAACATAGATTCCTCTTGATTGAGTTGTATTGTATGCCTCCTCTATGTTTCTTACTGCTGCATGTATCTCATCCTCTGTGAGATCACCTATATTTGCTTCAGGGTACATCTTTTGTTTCCCTTTCTCTACATTGCGTATAATGTTTGAAGCTCTTGGTTTGATATCTGGTACAATCTTGATCAATGTTCTATTTTTCATAGGTTAAATAGTATATCGATCCTTAGACATCTTCAATGGGTATGGTTCTGACTTTTCATCTCTCAGAATCCAATATAATCTTCTTTCTTCATGATTGAGAAGATGCATTGATCGATTATTGATCAGAATTGGTTGAGAAGGATTATACTGAGCTGATCTGTGTTCAACTTGCTTTTTCTTCTGTTGAACATCAGGTGTGGTGTTCTTTTTATGACTGGTCTTTAGCATCTTACACTCATCTACTAGTCTAGAATGAGGTTGTTGTTGAGGTTTCTTCTTTTCAAACACCAACTTCCTCTTTATTTCTGTTTCTTTAGTCAATTTTTCTAGTAGTTCTTACAAAATTGAGATCAAAGATCTTATAGCCTGTGGTGCTTTCTCAATCTTTTCAAAATCTTCAGGAAGAGTTAAACCTTTTCCTCTCTTCTACTCTTTTTGATGCAAGGTCAATAGTCTTGGTG
Source organism: Erythroxylum novogranatense (assembly GCA_029891385.1). NCBI lineage: Eukaryota > Viridiplantae > Streptophyta > Magnoliopsida > Malpighiales > Erythroxylaceae > Erythroxylum > Erythroxylum novogranatense. The sequence goes on along the minus strand of CM057225.1, from coordinate 90,370,042 downwards.
ACCTTTTAGATTTTTTGGATTTCTCGGAGTAAAGTGTCTCACCTTTTCTTTTCATCGACACTTGTTTTACAGATTATTTCACCTAGTTTTCTTCTCTGTGAGAAATTGTGTTAGCTTTTACTGATACCTCAAATGATTTACTCTTCTTTTCTTCTATAGGCATTCTTTCAATGGATTGAGGTTTTATCTTCCTTACGGGAGTAATCTTTTCATTCAAGCTGCATCTTACAGTACGCTCCCCCTCAGTCCTTGTTTTTTCCATATAATCTGTATCCTCCTTTTCTTTCAAGCCCATTCTAGTGACAGTTGAAGCATTGATAATGCTTTTTATATTCATCTTCATTATGTTTCCTCTATCAAGAAGGACTCCAGAATCTCTAAAGATTCTTGTCAGCAGCATACCATAAGGTAATGCATTTCAGTCTCTCTTCGTCTTCATCATAAACCTTAAAATCAAGTGTGGAAGGTTTATAGGTTGATGATTGAGTAGATGAAACAAGAATGGTTCATCTATAGTCGTCACAACATTCTTTAAACCTATTCTTGGCAGAATGCAATGAAAGAGTAATGCATGTAGAACCCTAGCCTTTGGAACAATAGTTGATGCCTTCTTGCCCTTTGGCTCACTGCTCCCATAGAGTTGTCAATTGATTTGTGTTTTCTCTACACTGCTCTTAGTCATCTATCTTGTGGTATGAGACACCTCTACTCTAACATATGGACATTCACTGACCTTCTCTATTAACTCCAGTGTCATAATAACCGACATTCTATCCACCATTGAAACTAAGGTTTCGTCTACTACTTTCACATTCTTCCAGAACTGATATACTTCATTCAGGTACATTGTTTTACGAACCTGAAAGAAGTTTTTCCAACCTACTGCTTCAATTTCTGATTCAATGTCCATCTTGTTATTCTTCAAGGAGTTGAAATCAACATGCCTTCCATAAACCATTTATTGCTCCATTGGTAATCTGTAGACAATAGAAACTAAACACACAAATATATTTTTCTCAAGGAAATGAGGTTAGTATGAGAAGATGAGAATGTAAACAGAAAAAACTTGATATCAAGAACAAAGTAATAAAACATTTTCTTAAGAGTTCTGTGAAAAGTATATTTTATAGTATTTCAAGAATATTCTAGAGTACGTGATATTATAAAACCTTTAAGAGGATTTCCCTCCTTTTCTTAAAAAGTTACCATCTGTGACCTACCGTTATCATTTCCTTGAAACCTTACGACTTTTTATCTTCCTTACTAATAAAATCATCTGGGTTAAGACATGTCAGACGATTGATCACTTAACACAACCATATTCAAGTTTCATCTGATTTCTCTGAAACTTTCTTCATTCAAAGGCTTAGTGAATATATATGCCTATTAATGATTCGTCTCAACAAATTGTAGATACGCAATTCCTTTATGTACATAGTCTAGTAGGAAGTGATGTCTAACATCGATATGCTTTATCCTCGAGTGTTGTATTGGATTCTTCGATAGGTTGATTGCACTTGTGTTGTCACAGTAAATTGGGATCTATTCTTCGTGGATTGAATACTCTTCTAATTGATACTTGATTCATAACGTCTATGAGCAATAGCTTGCAACTGACATATATTCAGTTTCTTTAGTAGATAGAGCAATTGAACTTTGCCTGTTACTTGACCAGGAAACTAGATTATGGCCAAGAAAGTGATAGCCTCCACTTGTACTCTTCCTATCAATCCTGTCTCCAACGTAATTAGCATCACAGTAGCCAATCAACCTGAAATCTTTACCTTTTTCATATATTAAGCAAAAATTAGTAGAACTTGATAGATATCTCAAAATTCTTTTAACAACAATATAGTGAGATTATCTAGGATCTGCGTGAAATCTAGCACACAAATAAACACTAAACAGAATATCAGGTCTGCTTATTGTAAGGTAAAGTAAAGAACCAATAATACCTCTAAACAGGGTTTGATCAACCTTCTTACCTGATTCATCCTTAGATAAAAGGTTTGAAGGATGAATAGGAGTAGACATAGGTTTCACTTTTTCCATTCCATATTTAACCAACAGTTCTTTAATATATTTCTGTTGATGAATAAAAATATTTTCTTCGATTTGTTTAATTTGTAAACCAAGAAAAAATTTTAATTCACCCATCATGCTCATTTCAAATTCACTTTTCATCAAATTCTCAAAACTAAAACATAGCTTTTCAGACGTTACACCAAAAATAATATCATCAACATATATCTGTACTATGATGAAATCATTCTTAATACGCTTTCTAAACAAAGTTTTAACTACATGTCCTCTACTAAAACCATTTTCAATCAAAAAGGAACTTATGCGATCGTACCAAGCTCGAGGAGCTTGTTTCAAGCCATACAAAGCTTTTTGAAGTCTATAAACATAGTCTGGTTTTTTAGAATCTTCAAAACTAGGAGGTTGTTTTACATAAACCTCTTCATTTATAAAACCATTCAAAAAGGAACTTTTCACATCCATTTGAAACAATTTTATATCATGAAAAACAACATATGCAAGCACAATCATAATAGCTTCTAATCTAGCTACAGGATCATAAGTTTCATTATAGTCTATTCCTTCTTGCTGATTATAGCCTTGAGCTACTAATCTAACTTTGTTTCGACTCACTCTACCTGACTAATCTAGTTTATTTTTAAAAACCCATCTGGTTCCTATGATAGACTTTTTAGGGGGTTTAGGAACTAAAGACCAAACTTTATTCCTAGTAAATTGGTTCAGCTCCTCTTGCATGGCTAAAATCCACGCTTCATCCTGAAGTGCTTCATCAATTTTCTTGTGCTATATTTCAGAAATAAAAGCTACATTTGCTTCTCTTCTGAATTTAGACCTATTTCTCACACCTTTTGAAGTTTCTCCTATAATCAGATTTTTTGGGTGAGAAGATTTATATTTCCAGTCCTTTTTCAGACTAAGATTTTCAGGAACATCTTCTACTTTTTCTAGAGGAAGATCTAATGTTGACACATCTACACTATCAACTAAGGGTACTGATAGAATTTAATCATCAGTATCATTACTTCTATCTGGTTGAGAACCATCATCAAATTTGACATGAATAGATTCTTCAACAGATTTAAAAGCAAGATTATAAACCCTATAAGCTTTAGAAGATAATGAATATCCTATAAAAATTCCCGAATAGACCTTAGAATCAAATTTATCCAAAGTTTCTTTTGTATTCAATATAGTACACTTGCAACCAAATGGATGGAAGTAAGAAATATTAGACTTGCTTCCTTTCCATAACTCATATGGAGTTTTATTCAACAATGATCGCATAAGTATTCTATTTTGAATATAGCAAGCTATATTTACAACTTCTGCCTAGAAATACTTAGGAAGATTCATTTCACACAGCATGGTTCTTGCCATTTCCTGAATCGTCCTGTTCTTTCTTTTCACAACTCCATTCTGTTATAGATTTCTAGGAGCAGATAAATTATGGAAATTCCATTCTCTTCACATAATATCCTGAATGTTTCATTTTCAAATTCACCGTCATGATCACTTCTAATTCCAGCAATAGAAACTCCTTTTTCATTTTGTAACTTTTTGGAAAGAGCTTTAAAACATCTAAAAGATTCATTTTTATGTGAAAAAAATAATATCCAACAAAATATAGTGAAGTCATCAACAACTACGAGACCATACTTCTTTCCGCTCAGACTTAATGTCCTAGTTGGACCAAATAAATCTATATGTAACAATTCTAGAGGTCTAGACGAAGTTACAATATTTTTAGAAGAGAAGGATGTTTTAACCTATTTTCCTTTATGACAACTTTCACAAAAGAAATCCTTGTTAAAACTTATTTTTGGTAAACCTCTTACCAAATCATGTTTAATTAACTTAGAAATATGTTTAAAACTAACATGATCTAGCTTTTTATGCTAAATTAGTTTTTCTTCATCAGTTGATATAAAACAAGAAATGTTTTGACATTGCAAGTCTTCTAAATTAATCTTATAAAGATTGTTTTGTCTTTTGGCAGAAAAAAATATGGAACCGTCCTTATTTTTGACTACACAAGAGTTTTGATTAAAGGATACTTCAAACCTAGAATCACATAATTGACTTACACTAATCAAGTTATGTTTTAAACCTTTAACTAGCAGAACATTATGTAACATCCCACCCCCGACGGGAAGGGTAAAATAGTATTTGGTCAAGGGTGAGAGTGATTAGGACTGATTTGGCATTTTTATGCATACTGGTATTTGTGAACAGTGAATTTTTGCACATGAAAAATAATTGTACATGCATTCATGACATTCCAGGTATTGTGCCTAAATGGGACTTTATTTTGAAAAATGTGGTTTATGGGCTTGAAAATTCAATTGGAGTATATTGTTATGTGTTTTATATTTTTAGGGAATTTTAGGAATTTTTTTGGACTTTTCCTGAGAAAATTTCCGAACCGAAAAATTCGCCAAGTGGCGAACCGGTTGATTTTCGGTAGTGACAATTGTTGTCCTATGGCACTGCAATATTGGGTATATTATTTTGGATTTAGAATTAGGGCCATTAGAATTGAATGGGTCAAATTTCATTAGGGTTTCTTGATAAATCCTATTACATGTTTTTGTCTTATCCTTCTTTTGTCTTTTCTTCTAATTAGACAAGTGTCCTATGAGTCACCATAAATTGATTTAATGTTGTTGTGTTCACCACTTGTCCACGACACTTACAACTTCAAAGGGCAAAAGGAGTTTGTCTTCATGCTCCCTTCCTCTTCATTCACGTAGCTTCCTCCTTCTTTGTCACTTTGAAATTTTTGTTCATCTTTCCTACTTCCCTCTACTTTGCTTTCCCCTCTTTTAGTTCACCTAAAGAGCTTGACATAAACCTCACCCCTTTTTGAGAAGGTGATGATTGTGTATGGTGTTGAGAAATAGAGGATTGGTGGATTAGTTGAAGAAGTGAAGAGTTGAAAGCTTTCTTAGGTAAGATGGTGTTTTTGGCTTGTTTTGTTGTTAAATGTATTAATTGTGATCATTGTGCACCTAATTGCATGGGAATTGTGTTGGTTTCTATGGTAGGTCATATGTTTGATAAATTGATATTTGAGTAATGGTTTGATTAGGTAGAATATAGTGAATGAAAGGGGAGATGTTTTATATGGCTTTGGATCGATTTTTAATGATGTTAGATGCTTGGAAATGAAAAGAGGAAAATTTTATGTATAGGCTGCCATTATATGGCTACTTGGTTAAGTGAGGATTTTGATGAAATTTTGGAAAATTACTTGACTAATTGGGATGTTCATTGGTTTGGAAAAAAAAGTATGGAAATGATAGGATTGGGTTTAGGTGTGAGATCTGGAAAATGCAAATTGATCATGGTTTAATGTTTTTGCCATAACTAATTGTATGGCTAAGCAAATGACGTGAGGTTTATGCTAAATTAAACTTTAGATGTTTGGCTTCAATTTCTTGTGAAATAAGTGTTGTCTAATTGTAACTTGAAGAGGTTGAATTTCTGCCTTGAAAGTGAACTATACTGGCTGTGTGAACAGTGACTGAATTACATGACTTGAAATTTTGACGAGTTTTCTAGATTGATTTAGGAGGAATTGGTGAAAATGGTCTTAATGAAAGTTGAAGCCTATCTTGTTAGCTTTCCATTTTCACTGATTTTGCAATTTTTCGATATGTATGTTTGGAGTTATGAACTGTTAACTATTGACTGATTATGTGCATTTTGGTGAAACCTAACCATAAGTGTAGGTTTTGTGAGTATTGTGATTGGAAGCAAATTTAGAGATTTTTGTGATTTGAATTGGTTCAAGTGATCTTCTAGAAAGTTGTATAGGAAGCAATTATCTTGAAACTGAGATATACTATGTTAATTTTGGATATCATAATTGGAAGTTATGAATTTTCAAATATTGTACTTAAGTTAGGTCATTTACTAGTGATCAGGGAAGCCACTTGCATGACAGTTTTGAGTTTGTGAAAGGTGGAATTGACTGTTAAGCCCTTCATGAGAAGTGTATTATTCTGTTTGATCTTTTCATAGGTATAAAGTAAGCAATTTTTTGACATTTGTGCAAGAAGTTATGCTTTTTATAAAATTGATGTTCAGTTTAGGTGGTTTCAGTGGGTAGAATCATTCATTGAATTGTTTGACCTACTTAGCAATTGAATTTGATTTCATGTTGTTCATGAAAGTTGTAGTCACAATTTGAACTGTCTTTTGGCATAAATCTTGTAATTTTTAGCAAAGGGAATGAGAAGTTATGGATTTATAAAATGTTGCACTATTTTGAGAGGCATTGTGAAGGCAGTAACTTTGAGTGTATTTTTGACACCCTTAAAAGTGAAATTAATTTTTGTGTCCTTCATAAAACTTGTTGAGCTCTCTTTTCTCTATAAAATAGACACCAAGTTTGTCCAATTTCGAGTTCAGAGCAAGGAGTTATAACTTACAAAAGTTGGGATGTCGGCAAAAAAGAAAGAATAAAGCTTCCAGTCGACTACAACCTGCACTAGTCGACTAGGACATGCATTTTTCCTGCACTAGTCGACTACAACCTCTGACTAGTCGACTAGGATGTTTATTTTCCTGAAACTGACCTCTCTCCACTCTTTTGCTTATAGTTTTTCCGTCCGACGTCAGATTGACCTGATTCTCGAGGCATCGGATTCGTGAAACATTGAATTTCATTTTATGATAAATTGGAGATTTTTGGAAGGAAAATTGACGTGGGTCTAAATAATGGTTCTTTGGTCACTGTTTTATTTATTGTTGGACCTATAGAGGCCCGAATTGAGTAATTTCGGTGCCGTTAGATTTCTAATTTTTGGATGGAATATTTGTGATGGAAATTTTGGATTAAGGCCTGGAATATCATGAACATGCATTGTACACATTTTAAATCGCTACATGTGCATTCGTAAATATTTCTGATTTGGAAAATTGGTAATGTTTATATACTATAACTGTTATAGAGGCACTTTTGGAACGTCGATCCGCCGACATTACTGAGACTTGCAGGTATTAGCTCGAAAGTACAGGTGAGTGACTGAGATGACTTTCTCTCAATTTCTGTATGTTCACTGTGGACATAATGGCGGGTTAGTACTTGTGATTGTTTCTGACTGGATTCTAGACAGATGGTCCGATGTAATGGGAGTTTTGACATAGAAGTGTTCATGATGTGAAAATTGTGAATTGCTTGTGGTTAATTGCGATCAATTGTTTTGCCTCTGATGTGACATAGTGACTGTTGATAATTCATTGACTGCTAAATTGGGCATATGCATTGTATACAAAATTGACTGAATATTTGTATATGGGAAAGAGGCAAGAATGCCTTGTATACTGCGATTTACTGTAATCCATTCAGGTGATATTTCGAATATGTTTTGTGAAATAGTTTGTGATATTACTGAATGTAAACTGGATGAATTACATTGATATATGAGAGTGTTAAATGTATACACGGATGCATTTCATACACAAATGCATGAACGGATAATAATAATTGTGACCAGAGTCGCCACTGATACTGAAAAAGAGCCTCGAGCTCAAGGAGATAGGCATACCAGAGGGCTCTCCTACTCCCTGACGCATCTCATCGTCCATCGCCATCGCTTAAGCGCTCGGTTACAACACTGAAATAAAATGGGAAAGTGTCACATATGCATTGCATACATATTTGATTGAACATTTTGAATGGGTGAAAGGCAAAAATGACTTAAATATACTGCGGAGTGTGCTAATGTAAAATAAACTGTGCTTTGCTTATGTGCAAAAATGTGGTATTTCTGAATGTGCAGTTATGCGCTTAGATATAATCATGCGGTACTTTTGAACATGGGTTATGTCACTTGGCACTTCTGAATGCGAAATATGAAACAACTGTGTTATATTTGAGTGGTACATATATGCCTTTAGTTATGTATGACTAATTAGATGCTGTGTATAATCTGTCCTTCTTGCTTATGGTCAAGGAAAATTGTGAAACGTAATCAAGTTTGTAACAGTGTGAGTATACGTTATATGACATGGCATGTTGCATGAATTGGGCGAACCATCGATGATTGTTCCTCACTGAGTTCGCAAAACTTACCCAAAATTTGCAAATATTTTTCAGAACTCAGAAGAATACCCCGTTGGGTTCACGGGAGTATATCTACTGCATTCCAATAAAGAATAGAGGTCGGGATCAGTCCACGTCTGCATTAGTGCCATCCTTCTGTTAGTCATAAAATTGTATTCCGCAAGCTTTGTAAATTAATGCTTTGTATTTATAGCAGGCCCAATTTGGTTATGGATTGGTATACATTAAATGGCTATTTTAAATTATTGTTAAATTATCGTTGAATGTTGGTAATGATTGGGAATGACTGGAATGGTATACAAATTAACGCGGGCTTGATTGTCTATTGTTTTCGCGTGTATTAATGTTATCAAAAAAAATTGATACTGAGTTTACTGAGTGATGTAGCACGCTACCCTCGCGGGGCACAGATTCGGATATCACCATCGATGTTGGGTTCGGGTCTCGCGGGAGTGGAGTGTTACACATTATAAATAGATGCAAAGGAATCTTTACCAATTTTGTCGATTCTAACTATTTTGACCTACTGATTGTCTCCAAAAGTGACTAATCCTCCCTTCTTATTTTGAATATCTAGGAACATAGATCTTCTTCCCGTCATGTGTCGCGAGCATCTACTATCCAAATACCATTGGTGCTGGTTGCTTCTTCCAAGGAAGCAGATCTGTAGGAGATATTATGTTCTTTTTACGTACCCAGATTTTCTTGGGTCTTTTGGGGTTAGTCTGATAATTATTCATAGAATGATAATAAGAAGACTGGTGATATTTCTTTCTATAAGGAACAAAGTTCTTTTTATGATGAGTATTACTTTTAGTAAACCTCAAACCACTCTTATCATTAAGGTGTCTATATCTCCCAATCATGTCATTCATTTTTTTCGTTCTTTCAGTAAAGGTTGATAGGTCTACTGAGAGAGAATTAATTCCTTGTTTAAACTGACTAATTTCCTCAGATCTATCTATCGTTACCTTTTTCTTCATATTGTCTACTTGTTTCTTAAGGCACACGTTTTCTTTCTCTAATGCTTTTGTCTTCTTCAAGTTTTCTACACACTTTATTTTTAAAGATCTATACTGCTTTAGTATAGCATGTGAATCTTCTAACAATTCTAAGTATGCATCTTGGAGTTCATTAAAGTTAGAAATTACCTCCTCGTCACCTTCTTTTTCGGCTACCAAGCATATATTTGCTTGTACTGAAGCTTCTAAATCATAATCAAATTTGGAAGAGTCCAAATCTTCCCAAGTTGCCATCATACTCTTCTTATTTTCTTTATTCTTCCTCGGCTTTCTTCTAAGCAACAGACATTCAAACTTGTAGTGTCCTAGTTTGTTGCATTCGTAGCAAATAATAGAGGTCTTCTCGTTCTTAACTTCATCTTTGTTATTTTTCTTAAAAGAAAAAGTTTTTTTGTTTTTGCTTTCTTCTTCCTCATTCTTTTGATCTTCCTTGAGATAAAAGATAATTCATCATTGTCTTCACTTGAATCTTGTTCAGATTCATTGATGTCATCATTCTTGATCTCTTCGACCTTCAGTGCTTTTGACGATGAACTTCTATTTCTCAGAGTCTTGTGATTTTTCTGACTAACCTTTAATGCTATCGATTTGTCTCTTCTAGGTTTGTCTACAGAATCAAGCTCCACTTCATGTATCTTCAAAGAACCAAGCAGCTCATCATGCTTTAATTTGCTCAAGTCCTTGGCTTCTTGTACTGCAGTGACTTTAGGTCTCCATCTTTTGGACAGACTCCTGATAATCTTCCTGACATGGTCTTGATTATCGTAGATTCTCCCAAGAGCTTTAAGTCCATTAACGATAGTTTGAAATCGTCCAAACATCTGATTAATAGACTCATCTTCTTTCATTTTAAACAGTTCATACTGATGTACAAGAATGTTGATCTTGGACTCCTTCACCTAGTTTATGCCTTCATGTGCAATGGATAAAGTGTCCCACATCTCCTTCGCAGTTTTGAATCCATGAACTTTATCATATTCACTTCTGCTTAAAGCACAACTCAGAAAGAACTTGGTCTTTGAGTTTAGTTGAAATCTTGTTTTGTGATCGACTGACCATCTGGTAAGTGGGATAGTTTTTCCTTCATCATCTACTGGTATATATGGTCCATTCTTGATGATGTCCCAAAGATCGACGTGTGTGGATTCGATAAAGAGTCGCATCCTGTCCTTCCAATAATGATAGCCCTCATCATTGAACGCAGGAGCTCTTATGACAGAGGCACCTTCAGTGATAAAAACGTGTGATTCAACCATGGATCTTTGTCCTCACTATGTAAAAGTGTTTCTTGGAAACTGAGCTCTGATACCAATTGAAGTAAATCACACATTAATATAGAACTCACGTACAATATATGAAGTACACAAAAAGGGGGGTTAAATTGTGTAATCTTTTTGTGAATACACAAAACCTTTGATATTTCTTGAAAAAGTAATTTTTTTCAAGTATTAAATGAATATCAAATAGTTACGTAGTTAAATCGCAAATAACTTCTATATACTTGTATAAGAATAAGAGAAATTAAAAGTGAAGAGTTAGAAGTAGACACGACGATTTTTATACTGGTTCACCCCAAACCTTAGGCTACGTCCAGTCCTCAGAATCCTTCTGAGTTTTCACTATACTTCGTCAAATTTACAAGTATTCTTTCCTCCTTTCCAGAGCCTCTTCAGGTCTCTTACACTGAGTATTCTTTCTACTATCTTAGCCTCTCTAGGCTCTTAGCCTTTTCTTTCTCTCACTAGAAAGATATTGTGAGCTTTTTGTTAAAGTAGAGTTTGCTCTCGTGTATTGCACTTTGAATACAGAATTTTTTGTAAGTAATAACTTGAAAGCTCAAAAATTAAAAGTTATTTAGTCTTTGACTACAAATAATATTTATAGGTTAAGTCTCCAACCGCTTCTTGCTTCTTGATAACTGTTTCTTGCTTCTTGTTTCTTGTTTCTTGCTTCTTGCAGAAACCGTTATTCAGTTGAGCTCTGTAACTAACTCAAACTGCTTCTTTCGTGTTTTTGAACTTTTTCTGTGTTTTCAAACTTCTTCTGTGTTTTGCCACTTCTTCTGTGTTTTCAAATTTATTCTGTGTTTTCGACTTCTTCTGTGTTTTCGAACTTCTTCTGTGTTTCGCCACTTCTTCTATGTTTTTGCCACTTTTTCTGTGTTTTCACTTCTTCTGTGTTTTTTGCCACTTTTTCTGTGTTTTGCCACTTCTTCTGTATTTCGCCACTTCTTCTGTGTTTCGCCACTTCTTCTATATTTCGCCACTTCTTCTGTGTTTTCGCCACTTCTTCTGTGTTTCGCCACTTCTTCTGTGTTTTTACTGCACGCTTAACACACACATCAAAACATTTCATTTATTTCAAACATTATTATTATTTGATTATCAACAAAATTATTATTCGTAAAGTCTTTTTGACTTAACATAGATGATTACCTAGAGTCGTCTCCCACCGAGGTGAAATTGATCTACTCAAATTAATCTTAAAATAAAGTAAAAATAGATGCAATCCTAAACACTATATTCCGATTTGTTGAGTAAAGGCTTTAAAGGAAATCACAAAATTAACTGAAAAGTAAATGGAATTAACTAAGAGAAAAAAACGAATAGATTAATCAAAGTGGAAAACTTTTGAGAAATAATTTCACTAATTTAATCTCCTATGCATGACTAAGGGAAAATGATTGGGTAGTCGTCTTACTAAAATTAATAGTTGGGTTATAAGATTAAGATGAATAATAAACTAAGTCTAACTTTCGTATTCAACAAGTTACTATCCGAATTAATTAAGAAAAACTGACTACTAATTACCACTTAAGCAATATATTTCTAATTATTAACCTTAGTGTCTCATTCTATACTTAACTTCTTCTCTTGATCCATCGTTTAATATCAAACTGATGCAAAGTTTGACCATGCTATTACATCCATTCAATTCAGAAACCATAGCAACATATAAGGCAATAACACAGTCCCTTAATCATGCATATTTGACTAAAATAGCTACATTAATCCTCAAGAAAAAGAGATCAGCCCATCACAAAAATAACAAAATTCATCATATTCAAATACTTCAATCATATCTTAATCAGTGTTAGAGAAGTATTAAAGCAGTAAACTAAGACAATAAACAAAATGAACTATCAAAAGCTAATAGAGTATGATTTTATCAACTAACAGACTTTAGTAAAACTACAAAGAAATAATAAAAAGAATCAGCAAACAAGTGTTCAGATGAAGGAGTTGCGGTGATGTCCTGCCACTCTCAAGCTTCCTACATTGGCTCCCGCCTTCTACTTCTGCTTAGTTTTCACCCAATCGAATGGTTGCTCAAGTTCACTATTGGGATTCAGCTTCAACTCTTGCTTTCTACCTTTGTCCCAAGCTTACACCTCTCTACTGTGTTTCTCTCTTCTCTGCCTTCTTTTTTAATCCCTTTCTATCCCTGAAATGAGTCAATGTGTGTGAAAGATATATATAATGGAATGTGGAATGTATGAATGTGCTACCACCCTCCTTACTCTTCTATTTGTAGTATGTTTTAGGTCTAGGTTTTTAAACCATCCCTCCTGCATATGATAAGTAATAAGTTAATGAATTAAAGGAAAAAAATTGGTCACAAGAGTAACAAGTTAAATCACCACCGTGACGTAGCTTGCACGATGGTGACAAGCGAAGTCACCACCATGACTTAGCTTGTACAGTGGTGACTAAAGTTCAGTCACGGTGGTGACTTAACTTTAGTCACCACCTTTTTGTTCCTTTCATTTGTCATGTAAAATTCATTAAACATTTCGTTCAACCTTCATGCAACATTCACCACCATTTTCACTCAATTAATCTCGCATTTGGATTAAAACACAAGGATTTGTAGCCAAAATTAAGATATGAAGGCAATTACAAGTAATAGAAACTAGAAACAACAACTCTCAAAGCTTTAAAGCTCTCGGTAGAAAGACATAAAACAAGATGAGATAAGTTTAGGAAGAAGCAATAAAGAAAACTCTAAAATAAATCAACTTTCTCTTTGGATCATACACGTGTTCAGAGTCTTTACCTTCTCTCTTATATTATGTTTTGTTGTCTTCAACTTTGTTCTAAATAATCTTTCAGGTTGAAATGACCCCTCACTCCCCTTTACTTTACTTTTTTCAATATTTATTGCTTTGGTAAGTTAGTAATTACAAATTCCCTAATCTTAATTCCAAAGGGGTTTAGCATAATTCTTTACCTCAATTTTATTCATTTAAATATCATCATTAAAACAATAATTATTAATTAAAGAAAAATTGATAATTTTGTAGATAAATAAACCAATTGAGATGTAAAAGGTTATGGCATTATCATATTTTGACCATTGAAGGTGTAATATGGGGATATTTTCAATTTATATTATTAGAAAAGAAGAAAGTATTAATAAGCTTGTTTTACTATTTCAAATTTTAGTATAAAATATGGTTATCAATAGAGCAACTTTATTTTTTTACTTTCTCTTATATCTAGCCAATAGAATTTCTTTTGGTTTATTTTAAAGTCCCACTTCTCACATTTTTTGGTTTTTATTTCAGACTTCAAAGCATCACCTTTAATTAATTGGTTGTAAGAAATTATGATTATGCCCAACTATGATACTATTATGTAAATTGCAAATAGTTATTCCACCTTTTAAAACAATTTCGTGAATTGAGTTTGCCCAAAAACAATTTTTGGATCGAAGAAGAAGAATCATCGCCTGATTTTGATTATAATGAACTTGAAAGACGATTTATGAAGAAAATGCACTTGTCACTACGAATGAATTAAGAACATCAACTGATGGTCAATTTGTTAGTAGTGTGCCCTAGGCCAATGGATAGTTGTGATTCATGTATTAACATTATGACCTGTTAATAATAAATTATGAGGTATTCCTTTCATATATGCATGTATTTCGTTTATATAATGTGATTTACATTCCATGAATGGTTTTAGACTTATGTCATCAAGTATATGACTTGATAGTAAAACCATAAGCGTTATAAGACTATTCTAGACTGTCCCTGGTCGACCATTATTGGTGGAACAATAATGAATTAAGGCTAGTATGTGTTCTTGTTGATGATATGAGATATCAAATTAGAAACATAGATATATGTTAGATAACATATATTGGACCGACCCACATAAAGAATACTACATGGTTTCATGTCATTAGTGATTCTTAATATGGTTTGATTTTAGTCCTTTGACCTGAAGTCATCATGGTTCCCTACATGAGGAATTCGATGTTTTGATATTAGACTAAGTTATTTTTAACCGAGTAACAAGTAGTCTTATGTTGAACATCAAATGAATCATACGGAGGGATGTGAATGACGTAGATGGGATTTGTACCTCTCTTAAATGAGAGAGATATCATTTGGGCCTCTTGACAAGTGTGACTGAAGAAATGCATGGCCGTGCTCAAATGAATTGATGAAGAGTCATCAATGTCATTTGTTATAATCAGTCAACTTGAGGATCAAGAAACTATGATTAATCAAAGGTTGACATGTACCATGCCTTGTGATTAATCTTGATATCGTGTTACAAAAGGACTGAACTTATAACCATAGTTACAGGTTAAATCGGATTATCGATCCTCATTTGATTTAGGTAGTCATAATGTCTTACTAGAGGCCGCTTATGACTTATGGGCCTTGAAGTGTGATCGCCCATTGCCAACATCAAATGAGCCTCTGTGGTCGCATACAAAGAGTGATGTGATCTGGGCTTATTCTCTTGGGCCTAATTTATTAGGTATTGAATAAATATATGTAGATATATTTATTGGGCTAGATTGAATTAAGTTGTCGGGCTTTTATTATATGAGATATAATGGGCCGAAACTTATTGGGGCCTCAATGGAATTAGGGTTTCTCTATAAATAGAGAAGCTTAGGTCTCATTAAACAAGAGACACAATTTTCACGAAACCCTAGCCACCATCCGAGAAGAAAATCATGTGACATTCAGGAAGAGTTTCAGGACGTGCTAGCACACCATAGCCGCAGCCCGAATCGTGCATACTCGTGTGGATACCGGTAGAGGGCATTTGCGTTTGCAGTGTCTTGGAATCCGAAAAAGAAGCAACCTATCCACGGCAATAAGTTATTTTCGTACATCCTTGGTATTTTCGATTATACATCATGTTATTGTATGGTCTTTTCCGCAATGTATTGTGAATACTCGGACCGTACGCGATCCAACACAATTCATATTATATTTTGATCATATTTAAATTAAAAGTATAATGTATTACAAATTTACAATTGAGAATAATTTCATACATTAATAATTTGTAATTTATTTAAATGAAATAGAAGTTGATGCAAATAGTTTGGATGAAAGCCTAGTTTACGATTCTTTAGATAGTGTTGGAGAATTTAAAACTTTTGACGATGATGAGACATAACCTCCTTTAGAAATACAATTTTGATTTTTATTGTTATTTCAAGTTTTATATTATAATTAGATTTATTTATTATTAGTTAATTATATAATAATAGACATTAATGTATTTTTATTTCAATAAAATATTTTATTTTTACTTACTCTTATAATTTTACTTCTTATTTATTATATATTGGTTTTATAAAGTTTAACACCAGTTGAATCTTTAAACCTTACACATTTCCTTTAACCAATTCGATGTCCGGTTTGATTTTTACAACATTAGGAGTAGTCAAATATATTATTGGAGTTATAATCTTGTTTGGTAGTCATGACATATAATCAATTACTTGATTTTCTAGCATTTATATTTTGTTTTGACTGGAATTTATCTTGTTTGATATAGTTTATACTAAATTAGTGAACCAAATTTCTTGGACATAGATTATGTTTGAAAAGAGTTCCCAAAGTTAGATACAAAAATTATGTTCATTAAATGATATTGCTATGAATCCCTGTTAAAGGATTCAATCATATAGATATGTCAAAATCATATAGATAACAAATTGTTTTAATGTTTTGAGTTGACTAATGTCTCATAAGCTTTGATGGCATCACATAAGATGTATGTCAACACTCTAATAACATGATGCAAGAAGTTGAATAAAGTAAAGACTAAAAGGTATAGTATATTGATGAAATTGTTTCATTTAATTTAGTTATTAAAAGCATAAATGTGCCCTACAATTGAAGACATTTGCTATAACATCATAATATTTATCACTAAAAAAATAATTGCATGACTTTTCTTGCATTTACTTGATATCATAGAGATCATATATATTTTTAATTCATGCTTAAGAGTATTTCATACTGAATTTGGATTTAACATTATTAAATGATCGAGGTATGATAAGAAATAGATTGTTGAGTAAAGATAGTTGATCCAGGTTTATATAAATAATTTGCATATGATGGAGCAAGTGAGACTTATGCTTAACATAAGTGGCAAGAATGCAAAGTTAGATAACCAAAAATATCCTTTCATATCATGTTGGTCAAATCAACATAATAAGAATAATAAAGTTACCTACAATGATATATGCGTCCTTTTTATTATGATCGTATAAAACTTGTAAAATGTGTTAAGTTGAAGAATAACTAAATCAAACTTTGGTGAAAGAATGACGATGGTATTGAATTATTAAATTTTATACATGTGATGTGGTAGATGTAACAATAATTTATAAAAGGATAACACTTTTATTTCATTAGAACACTAATGACTTTATGTGATTTAATCATATTAATTAAATGAAATACTGATTTAAATTTTGAGAAATTTAATTTATTTCAATCTAAATAGAAATTAAAGATTGAGAATGTTGAAGCACTTCATTGAGATCGATGTGGTGATATTTAAATTTCCAGTTATTTATAAGGAATGAGATTCTCTATTGAATATCTCCATAAATAAATTACATAAGAGTATGGATTTGTGAAAGAAAGACTATATAATATGAGATATTGTATAATGCAATATTATTTCTTTTATAGCTATGCATAGTATAATAACTTATCTTTGAAAGCTACAATTAAATCAATTAATAAGACTTCATATTTGATATAAATTGCTTTAACTTTGATAAAGTCACATTTAATAATTTTGGGATGTGATTCTTAGTTGAAGCATGCATTATCCAATAAGTTTAGAACTAAATTGGATAATAAAAGGTTATATGATGTCCAAAAGACTGGATATAATTTTACAGACGACAATAAAAACAATATCTAGTAGGAATCTTGTTGATACGTGGGATTTAGGGAGGTTTAGTAATGCACAGCCTTACCCCTAACTATTGTTATTAATTTAAAAAATTGTTCGTTTCAATGTATACTTATAAGGGAATGGTTCTCAAGATAAGTAATATAAAATTTGAAAAGTTCAATGCTCATAACAATACATCTAATTGGAACTGGTACCTTTATTAATACATTTGATGTATAGTTGAAAGGCTACAAGATGTTGAAAGATGCATTTTTATAATAAATTCAAAGATTTTTTGTTAGATATGATTGTGAATTTATCATATCTACAAAAAGGTTAGTGGGAGTATGGTTATCCTCTTTAGTGGGAATATATAGAGACATATTGCTCATAAAGAGAACAATAATTCGTATTTTAATTATTAAAATATAATTTTCCAAGAACAATTCATATTCAAAATGAAAAGGAAAATTTTAATTTTGGGAATTAGATTTATAGAGATAGATAAGGAAGTTGTTTATCTATTTTAGTTTAAGTATGTAGATAATGTACTAACGATTGTACAAAGATTTAAGATTTCTTATACTTTTGAAGTATCGAGATATTCATTATTATATGTATGAGTTGATATCTGAGTTAAAATTAAATGGATATTAACTTTATAAGGAAGTCATGATTAAGGTATATTTTACTCTAACAATATTATTTTAATATTGAAAACATTCCAAGGTAGTATTAATTTCTAATCAAATCAAAATACATTTTTCATTTAGTAGAAATGATTAATTGGATCAATAAGTTTATAATGAACTTAATATAGTTCCTTGCAGTTTAAGATAGTAATGTATTGTACAACATGAGAGCCATTAGGCATGCAAAAGGAGGTCAAGTTTTATTAAATATCTAAGTATATATTTAAGAAGTTTCCCTTAATTACTACGATAACTAAGATGAAAGTTATAGGATATAAGCAAGTGCTCATTATAGAGAATATTGTAGAATTCTCGCACTAAAACATTGTTCCAACAATAGCATGAGCTTCATAAGGTGATACAGCAAAAGATACTTAAACGACTAGCTTAGTGTAAGTAAGAGATTGTTGGTTTATGCCCTACAGCCAATTAGTTGGTTATAGTTTAGTAGCAAAATAATTAAAGGTATTTTTTATCTTATACATATTCAAATGTTTATGACAAATTCTATAGGATAAATATACATTGTAGATGAATTTATGATAATATCAAAATTATGAGATTCATATTAAATTTATTTATTGTAGTACCCTACTCTCGCAAGACACATACCCGACATCCTTAGTAATGTATAAGAACTTGCCCCACGAGGGTGGCATGCTAGCATAATCGGTCAGTAAAATCTCATAACAATATTTTTTTTCAAAACAACATATATATGCAGAAATCAATAATCAAATTAGACCCACGTTTATTCAGAAACATTTTCGATCATAGCATTACAATCATTATACAACTCATCGGAATTTCACTAGTCACTTGGGCACATTACAGAGACAAAACACTTACAATCATAATATTATTACACTTTAAAGTCATTTACAAATCTTTCCACTTTGGAAAGTTATTACAAAATAGAAATATTCAAATATACATGTTACAATAATTACGAAAGAATCAATTCAATACAAAAATAAGAAAATATAAATGCAGATGCAAACTGATCCTGACCTCTATCTCTTACTTGAATACAGTAGGTATACTCCCATTTGCCTAATGGGGTAATTCTTTTGAGCCTGAAAAATATTGCAAATTTTGGGTAGGATTTGCAAACTCAGTGACTGACCATCCTCGATGGCTCACTCAATCATATAACACATACAATTCATATAATCATATAATTCACATCATTTCATTGATAATCATGAATCATCGCATATCACTTGAGCATTCATTTCACATTTCACATTCTACACATATCACATTCTGAAATCAGTCAGCTATTTAAATCATAACTATCATTGTAACACCCCACTCCCGAGTGACCCGAACCTGATATCATTGGTGACATCCGAGTTCGTGCCCCGCGAGGGTGGCGTACTACATCAGTCGGTCGGTAAAACTCGGTATACTTTTTTTTTTGAACCATTCATACCCCGTTAGGCAACGGGCGTATGACATCTGTTGGTTGAGGAAGCAGAGAAGTGGTCGGGATCAGTTCGCGTCTGTCTTAGTATTTCTATTCTTGGACTTTTGTATTACTAAGTTGGACAAGTTGTAAAGTCTAAATGTAACACCCCACTCCCGAGTGACCCGAACCCAATATCATTGGTGACATCCGAGTCCCGTGCCCATGAGGGTGGCGACTACATCATCGGTCGGTAAAACTCGGTATACTTTTTTTTGAACCATTCATTCCACGTTAGCGCGACAAACATAGTAGACAGTAGAAAACCTTTGCAGTAGATACAATCATTTAATAATATTTTACAGTAATCAAACAGTACAATTACAAATCATTTTACAACAATTGTGGATTACAAAATTAGGAAACCCTAATGCAGATGCGAATCGATCCCAACCTCTACCTGAACTTGCACCCAGGCATACTCCCGTGTCAAACGGGGTACTCTTCTAGTCCTGAAAAATAAATTGCAATTTTGGATGAGTTTGCGAACTCAATGAGAAACCATCATCGATGGTTCACCCAACTCATGCATTCACAAATCATATACACATAGCACACAGTAGCATTTATAGTATATCACATGCAATTTCCTTACTCACATTTTTCCAAATATACGCAAATAATTTACATTTTTTCAGTCGGTCATATACGTATGCAATGCGATGTGACACTTTTCCATTTTCATTTCGTTGTTGTGACCGAGCGCCTATCGGTGATCGAGAATCTAGGAGTAGGAGAGCCTCGGGTATGCACTAACTCCCTCGAGCTCGAGGCTCGCTCAAGATAATGTTTCGTTGGGCTTGAAGCCCGATATGATGAGCCTGTGGTATCCGAAAGCATGCGTGGGAGAGCCCTCGTGGTATGCACCACCTCGAGGGGGCAAGCGATACCACGGCATTTCGCTATCGCTCCGGTCACAACTGCCAATTATCTGATCATTTACTATGCATGAATGCACATGTCTCATTTTCAATTCTCAGTCATATGCAATTCAATTTATTTTCACTGATGCATTCACAATTCAATTCATTAACCATTTGCTCACATTGACACTTCAATATCATAATCCAATATTTCAACACCCATGGTCCAAATCAATCAAAACAATCACACAAATATCCATCCTTAACTCCTCATGGCATCAGTGCATATAATTAATAAACACATAAGGCTGAGAAACCAACTAGGTTACTCACCTGTACTTTCGAGCTAATACCGGGAAGTCTCGGCAACGTCTGTGGGATGACGTTCCAACTATGCCTCTAGAACAATTAAAATAAGTACCCATTACCAACTGTATAGTTAGAAATATCAAACAATGCACAGGGAACAATTTAAAACGTGTACAATGTATGTTCATGGCATTCCCGGCCCTAATCCAAAATTTTCCCATTAGAAATTTCATCTAAAAATTAGAAAGCTATAGCCACTGACAGCACTCAATTCGGACCTCGATCAGTTCAACAATAAATAAAACAGTGAGCACAGAACAATTACCCGGACCCACGTCAATTTCTCGTCTAAAAATTCCCAATTTCTCGCAGAATGAAATTCAATATTCAATGAATCCGATGCCTCAAAAATCAGGTCAATCGGACGTCGGACGGAAAAGTTATTCACGAAAGAAAACAAAATTCACATTAACCAATTTATACCTATATATATATAACCCTTATTTCCCCCTTTATTTTCTGATTTCCAACCATACTTCCAACACCCATAACTCTTTGCACACAACTCTAAAAATCATAAACCATACCTCATTGGAAAGATCATAAAAACCTCTACAAGTTTCAAGAAGACCATAAAAATTATTTCCACCCCTAAGGGTGTCAAAAACCCAATCAAAGATGCTGCCTAGTCCATACCTCTAAAACAGAACAGTACATGGTAAATTTAGTAACTCTCATTCTGTTCAGTCAAAAATAGCACAATAAATATGCTCATCAAGATCACAATGTTATCTATAACTTTCATGAACAACTCAAAGTCCAATTTCATTGCTAACTAGGTCAAATAATTCAATCAATGATGCTGTCCCTGAAATCACTCAATCTGAGCAGTAAATTTCTATCAAGCATAACTCCCTGTACACAAGTCAAAAAAATCACTACCTTATATACCTGAAAAGATACAATCTGAAACTTCAAGTTTCATGAAGAACCCACACTCCAATTCGATTTCTAACAATTTCAAAACTATTATGCAAGTTACTGCCATGATCAGCCATTCACATCCTAATGCAAGATCAGTTTTTGCAAAATCATAACTCCCAACTCTGACTTCTAAAAATTTTATGCCATATCTCATTTTCAATATCAATGTGTCATATAGAACTCTTCAGTACAATTCAAACTCCAATTCAATTCACAAAAATCACTAAAATTGTTTTCAATCCGAAAACTCACAAACTCGACAAGTAGGCTAGGTTTCATCACAAGGCATAAAACCAGTCAATAGAAATCAGTTCATATCTCCCAATATACAACTCGAAAATTATCAAGATCAGTGGAAATGGAAAGCTAACTCAGTATTCTACAACTTCCATGAAAACCATTTTCCCAAATTCCATCTCAATTAATTTAGAAAAATCAACAAAGTAATCAGGTCATATATGCGGGTACTGTTCACAGGCCCTACAAACAGTAACTTTCCATGCAAAGATTCACCCTTCTAACATTACAATTTAACATCACCTATTTCACACAAATTTGAAGCCAACATCCCAAAGTTTCATTAGGCACAAACCTTGCCTCATTTGCATAACCACACCATTAGTTATGATCAAAACAGTGCAATAGGTACAAATCCATTTTTTTCCAGCTCTATTTACTTCCTTTCATTTTAACACCTTTCCTACCTTCATAAGCATTAAATTTAATCACTCAATCAACCAATATATCATTCAATCAGCCCCTTAAGCACTTAGCCATAAACATGGCAGCAACACTCATTGCCTCATTCATACACCTCTACACTACTCTTTAAGTATCACTTCACTTTTAATCATCTTAACAACTCTACTTACATTCATTAGGTTTTACCCTATCAATATATCAATCAACCATCAATTAAATAACCAATTTACATACCCATCTAGTCAAAGCAAAACTTCATGCAATTGATGCATAAGATGTCAAAATTATACATGCAACAAACATAGAACATCCTCTTACCTATTTAAGCTTTAATCTTCTTCAACTTATCCAACTTTTCACAAACTTCCTACATGTCTCTAACCCCCCACGATCATCATCTTCTTCCCAACATCACTCAAAATCATCACCATGTAAAGGAGGTAGAACACTCAAGCTTGTATCCATGCTAGGAAGACACTTAAGGGAGAAGACAAGAGCAATTCTTTAGGAAGCTAATTAAAGAAACCAAATGGAAGAGATGGGAGAGAGGTTTCGGATGGGTGAGGGAAATGCCAAAAACAAAAGCTCTTTTCCTTCTTTTAAATGGAACATACGAGAATGAACATAAAAAAAAAAAAAGTGGATGAGTCACCATAACACTTGGCAATTGGAGGAGACATAAGGAAAAGTCAAACAATCAATCTCTTATACTTTAATCAAATATCCAACTTATACACCCACATTTTCGGTTACTACATGGTTTAAGGGTCTACTTTAGGGTCCCACCAAGAAAATGCAAGGGTGTTAAGATCAAATAACAGTAGAAATTCAACCGGTTCGTCACTTGGCGATTTTTTTCCGGTCCGAAAATTTCCAGAAATTTTCCCGAATCATTTTTTTGAAAATTACCTAAATTGCTCAAAATTGTAAAACATAAAACAGTCCACTTCCAATAATTGTTCAAACACGAAAACCACATTTTCCACAACAAAAACACATTTACGCCATTTACCGGTGATTTTGCTGGTCCGGAAATTTTCTCCGGAAAATTCCAGAAAAATTCCTAAAAATCCCTAAAAATGTAAAACAATTTATGACGCACTCCAAATAATTTTCCAATTACGAGTATCCCATAAATTTCACAAAAGGTCTCAATTTGAAACCTAAGCCGGAAAATGTCATGAATGCATGTTTACCATGTGTAAGTGCAACAACCCATCATTCATAGAGGCTATAAACTGTATGCGCATGCCGAGCTATAATTTAATACTCCTAGCCCGTCCCAATTTACCAAAATATCCTTCCCATAGGAGATGGGATGTTACAATCATATGCATATATAATGCTTATGAGACTCACTTTCAATCATTATTATTATGATCGAGTAACTATAACTGTCCCATATCTATTGTGGATACCGATCTCATTGATAACTATCCCGTATCCCTTGGGGATACGAGGCTCATTTTACATAATGGGCCTTTGGCTCTTAATCACTTTCTGAGCTCTAAGCTCTTTTTCACTTTTTGAGCTTTAACCTCTTTTTCGATGGCTACTCCAGTTACAACAATCTTTATGTTTCACGCATTCATGTAATGGAATGCTTCACATTTTCATATTCTCAATCAATCACTTACACATATCATCGGACCTTAGTATAGCATTTGATATTTAAGTTGATAATCACTTTTTCATTCATATGCATATTCACATTTTTCTTCGGAACTAGGTCCGACATTTAACAATCAAGTCATATATCACATATTTCTTCAAATTCACATACAAGGAGCACTTCAATGTTCTCGTTCATGCATCAAAATTGTTGAGACCCGATTTCGGAACCGGACCCCAACTGGAAAAAAAAAACAGAAAATGGAACGGAAACAGAAAGTGAAACAAAGAACAGACGAAATCGACAGAACGGA
This sequence comes from Erythroxylum novogranatense, assembly GCA_029891385.1. NCBI lineage: Eukaryota > Viridiplantae > Streptophyta > Magnoliopsida > Malpighiales > Erythroxylaceae > Erythroxylum > Erythroxylum novogranatense. The sequence goes on along the minus strand of CM057225.1, from coordinate 90,345,787 downwards.
TCTCAAAACCAAAGTGGGCCATAACAAATGCAAAAAGTGAATCGGATCAAATAGCGTGCGAAACACAAATCAGATCGGAAGTCACAAAGCGGAAACAAAATCAAATAGCGGAATCGAAGGAACGGATTCAACGAAAACAAATCGCTTAGGAACAAAAACTTAACTCCGACATCCAAAAACAAATATTTTAGAAAAACATCGCGTTGGAAACCTTAATACTAAACCAATCTGAAACCGGTATAATTTTTTTTCTTTTCATTCTTTATTCAATCTCATACAAAGCAAATCAATTTGCCATTTGGAAATTCATCCTCAAACAAAATCTCAATTCATAAGATTCTTCAAATTCATCATTCCTCATCTTTTAAACAAAACATATATCTTATCTTCTTTTTCCTTAAACAACACACACACATGATTTATATACAATCAAACCATACACAATAAGCACTTCTATATTCCAAAACCATCAACACAATCATTACCATCATCGGACCTCCTGTCCGGAATCCCAGCACAAACAACACAATCAATCATCATCATATACATAGCACTTCAAATAATTCTCAATCATCAAAATCATCGGACCTCCTGTCCGGAATCTAAACACATTCACATGCAATTCACATACCATATCCATACACAAATTTAAAACCCATTTCCATACGCAAATCCATAATTCATTTACATGACAAAATAAATGCCTTACAAACTTTAATGGCATTTTCAAACCACAAAACAACATCAATCATAAACCAAAATACAAAGATACAAAAATCTCCAAAATACACAACATAAGCCTAAGCTCTCATTTTTACAAAAATCTAACTTAAAAATACAATCATAAACATAATCGAACAAACGTCTCGACTTTCTTTCATCAGATCTCCTTCTTAATACCTGGAGATGGGGATGAAAAGGGGGGTGAGCTTTACAACTCATGGATAACATATTTATAAATCGAAAAATAAGCAAAGATCATCTTTTTAAAACTTTTTTCCATTTTATAAAAATTTCACAGTTGAACTATCAATTGCTTATTTCTCAAAATTCTCAACTTTTCAAACTTCATGAACCATTTCAAAACATGTAAATCTCCATTTCTTTCAAAATTCATGAACAATTTTCAAATCATGTAATGCATCACATTATAACCCACATAAGCACATAACATATCAGAATTTGGTTTGGGTCGGTCCAGAAACAGAACGTACTGCACATTCCCACATAGCGGTCCTGCAACAGGAATGAACGCATTACACCTTCTCGTGATAATGTCCGTGTAGCCGTGAACTTATGGGAGTCCTTAACGGAGCTTCAATGCCACTAGCGGGCAGGCAAGTGAAGCCTAGACAAGTGCACTTGACCCTATTATGGGACCTAACCAACCTACATAACAGATAATTCATACTTAAAAACAGATTTGCCCGAAGGCACATTTCGAAAACTTAGTCTTTCATATCATGTGATATTTCATACCAATGTCATTCACAATTTCAATTAAAAATTCACATAACAATATTTCAATCACACAAAGAATGCAACAATTTCGAAACAATCAAACAATCATTCAATTGCATCGATTTATTCAAAACCATGAATTTAACCATTCGAAAACAATAATTTGAAAACCCTTTTACTTTCTTGATTTTTCAAAAACACATACATAGCTTATAATTCAAATTATAAACATGGTACCCACCTCATTTCCATGCTTAATTTCTTGTCCAAAGCTTCTCTTTCTCCATTTCTTCTCTTAATTTCTCTCATCCAAGACAAAAATCTCTAATTCATAATCATCCAAAATTAAACATCACATAAGGCATAATCACCAAAATTAATCTTAGAAAACTAAAACACATAACATTTTCAAGCTATCTAAACCAAAATCTCTCTAAAAAATTTAAAGATCAAAATCCACCCTTACCTTGATCCTTCACCAAATTCGAAATTTCTTAGCTCATAAGGGAGCTCTCATCTTCTTCCACCTTTTTCCTTCTTGAAATCTACTTCAAATCACTCTTGAAACCCAAAAAAAATCGTAACCTAGCTTCTCTTTTCTTCTTTCTTCTTTCTCCTTTCTCCATCCGAAGCTCTCACTCTTCTCTCTTCTTTATTCTTTCTTTTCTTTCTAACTTAACAATTTCGTGCATTGTTTCCTTTCATACGAAGACTCACTCTTCTTATTTCTAAAAGTGCCATTAATGAATGAGAAGAGATCTTCATGCCCTTCCTTATAAGCTTTGAAACTTAAAACCTTAAGTATTCTTCCAATTTTTCCCCTCATACATTCTTAACACTTTATTTCAAATTAATCAAATAGGTAAAGGGATGTCTTAGTAATCCAACGCTTCAAAAATCCAGTCATTCGGATGTCAGATGTCGGATGGAAAAGGTAATAAACATCCTCTAAATATAACCTATGACCACTAGGAAAGTCCAAGATAACTACTCCCACTGATTCTGCTGAAATATAGGAACCATCTGCTATCTTGACTTGAAACTGGCCTTTAGGTAGTCTTCTCCTTTGCTGGACCCCTGCAAAGAATTGCAAACATGGTTAGTAACTCCTGAATATAATATCCAAGAAATAGATAAATCTGTCACATTTCTAGTTCCTAATAAACTTAGGAAACCCATACCTTGTTTTCTTTCGAGGGACTCAAGGTAGATTGGACAATTTCTTTTCCAATGGCCCATCTCATCACAGTAGAAACACTTTCCATTGATATTCTCTTTGGCCTTCTTTTTCATGGGTTGGGCCTTAACCCCTGTTTGGGCCTTCTTTTTTATTGGACCCTTCTTCTTTTGCTTGCCCTTACCTTTAGGCTTAGAAGAAGAAGCTACATTAGCTTCTAGCCCATGAGCCTTAATATTCAATATCTCCTCCGTACTCTGGAGGGTATTCATCAACTCACTCAAGGTGTAATCCTTGTTGTTGAGCTCATAGTCCAACTTAAACTGTTGAAAAGAAGAGTTTAAGCTATTGATCGTAATTATCTACGTATCCGCATCCATATCTGCCCCAAGCATCTCAGCCTTAGTGATCGCAGAGATTACCTTCATCATATAATCTCGCACCGGTTCACCAGGTTCCTGTCTGAGATTATAAAAGGTTTGGATAGCTTTCACTCTTGCAGACCTAGTCCTCATACCAAACATCTCATTTAGGTGATGGACTATTGCACTAGCAATTTTCATACAAATAATTTGCTTTTACAACATTTCGCTGACAGAAGCTAGAATATAACACTTAGTAGTCTTGTTAGCATTCTGCCAACACTCATGTTATTGGACTTGCTCAGGAGTTGAATCTCCACCCGGAGGTGTAGGCTCATTTTCAATTAACACCCATGAAATACTTTCATATTGAAAAACAATGTCAAGGTTACGTCTCCATTCATTAAAATTTTCTCCGTTTTCCAATTTGTTATTAGTCAATAGCTGGGTGAGTGGATTCACTTTGTGGTTGATTATGTCTGAAAATATAAATTATTAAAACATGAGCACACTAGTCAACAATTATTGAAACTTTGTATAAAATCATGATGCATGTATGCATGATGATTGATTTAACAAAACTTAAAAAATTAAAATATTATACAATGATTATTTTTCTTATCTATAACAGACTAAATGATAGTGGGCCATCTTATCCATTAAAAGAAAAACTAAGACCCTCCCACTCAAAAAACTACCAAGCATCTCATGCCCAAATTTTTAAGAAGCATCTTAATTTGGTCCATACTTTTACCAACAGAGCTACGGTGGGTAGTTTGTTGATAAAAAATGTTGAGTGTTTAACCATTTCATTCATTCACTACAGATACCTGCAAACCATGCCTCGGTGGAAGGTCACATTTGCTACCAATAAGTGGACTTATCCTAAAGGACACCCAAACCATGCAAGATCTAGGATTCATGCCCTTCGATGGGGAGTAACACTTCACCACATGCAAATGGGCCATCATTTGGAGACCGTCGACTCTCACATGAGCATCCTCTCCCACTCAATCTTTTTAAGCTTTAAGTTTTAAATATCATCTTGTCTAGATGCAATTTATTATCCATCCTATATTGTTTCATTATATATCTCATACATAATGAATGCATGGCAAGGCCTAGGGTTGACAATTTTCTAAATGACATGCAATCACATAATATCACATATTTTTGCATTCATTTCTCCATTCATCACATGAACTAATTAAGCCACTTTTGATTGTCCATCTTATAAACAAAAATAATTACAAGCCTTTTAGGCCCAAAATATTCTTTTTAGACTTGGATCTTCCGCTTTGAACTCTTCGCTCACATGATCCAGCCCAATCGGTAAAAAGTATGTAATGGCTTTACTTTTCAACATAAAAAAGGATTTTCATAAAACTGAATTTTTGCCAATTAGAAAACAAATGTCAGCATTTGTTTTTCACCAAAACTGAAACTTATGGATATTACATAAAAATTCCAACACTTGTAAAAAACAAAATTTTGTTACAACAAAATTTATACAATCAAAACTTTGTTAAAACAAAATTTCAACACATTTGTTTTCAAAAAACCGAAAAATAGCTAAGACACCATAACCATAACCGAAACTTTACCTCTTCATTTCTTCAATTCTTGGCTTCTTCATCTTCAACATTAAATGATTTTGTACATTACATAATCAAAGTAAACATAAAAATAAAACCAAGGAGGAAACATGATGATGATAGACCACCCTCCTTGTTACAACCAAATGAAGAAACCTTACAAGGTAAATTTAACTTCTATGGACAACCAAAAGAGCAACACATACACCATATACATTTCTATCACATAAAAATATGCAGCATACAAAAAATGATTGCCAACCCATGCATCAACCATATAGGAACCGAAATCATGCATTAGAAACTAGCTCTGATATTAATTGTTGGATCGAAAAATGAAAGCATGTTATATTTGGAAAACCTGTAGATTTCAAAACTTTTTAGAAATCATATTTGCAGCGGAAGCAACATATCCAAATCATCATGTCAATCCATACATGATATGATATAAGGATAATAATAAAGATAAATAAAATGAAGAGTATTACCGACTCCTTTGCTACAGCTTTAATTCCTCACTGCATTATTCTCTCCTTCTTCTTGTATCCAAAACCTTTGCTTTTGAATCTTTTCCTTTAGCAATCTATCTTCTCCTTGTTGTTGTATCCTCAACCAATTTGATTTACCTCATGTTTTTCTAGGACAATTTGGATAACAAAATCTTTTGGTGGGAAAGGAGAAGAAATGTTTGGAGAAGATTTTTCTTAGAAGAAAATGAACCAAAAATGAGACTCTTCTCTTGCTAATTTCGGTTCACTCATGCATGAAAGGAGGGAGAGAGTCAAACCATGCAAGAAATCTTTCTTGGAGAGAGTCAAACCGTGCAAGAAATCTTTCTTACACACTCAATTTTGGTTATGCATAGTATGGAAGAAGAGAATAGCATCCAATGCATCACTTCTTTCATTAATCAATCATAAAGTAGCCAATAAATGAGACTCTTCTCATTTATCTTTAAGGTGGCTATATGAAAAGACTATTAACCTATACATCACCTACCAATTTTGGTTTTGGAAGATGGAAGAAGGAAGATGGTCCATCCAATGCACATCTTTCTTCTTTAATCCAATGAATGTTAATAGGTTATATGCTAACATTAAAAGATAATCATTAAACCATTTAATGGTAAGTTCATAACTCCATTTAATGATGATAAATCATAATAAAGACCATTTTTATTTAGCATTTGAATGTTAAATGTGCAGCTGCACATTCAACCCTAATAAAACCGAAAATATTACTCCTTTCTTTAAAAAAAAATTTTAATATAATTAATCTAATCAATTACAGTAAACCAAAGACTAGCCCATTTCTAAATTTACATTTGGGCTTCTAATTAACCATTAATTAAAGCAATCCTAGCATTCAATTATGGGCTTCTAAAACCTTCATTTATATTTCTTACTTGGCTTGATAACCTTCCTTGAAGCCAAGTGGAGAATCTTATTGGCCTTTGTGTAAGCGATCTAGAAGGGGGGGTTGAATAGATCTTAAAACTCTTTGATAATTTCTACAATAAAATCAGAAGTTAAAACACACAAAAACAATTTTGATAAACTTAATTGAAAAAGTGTAGGGAAGAAGATCAAACACTGTTTTTATAGAGGTTCGATGCTAAGACCTACGTCCTCTACCTAAGCTCCCACTTAGGATTTTGCCAATCACTTTATTGCACACTTTGTAGTTGAGTGTGAACTTTTTACAATCCCGCTTGATTTCCGGCTCAAGCTACCTTTACACTCGATTTGTCTTCCGCACAAATCCTACCAACACCGCTTGATTTCCTCAAGCAACCTTTACACTCGATTTGTCTTCAAGCACAAATCCTACCTCACGTGACCTTTTCACTCGCCACTCAAATTGTAATAAAACAATACAAAGATTGAAGAACAAATGCTCAAAACAATTTGTAACAATATAAGAGCAATAGTGAGCAATATGAAGTAATATGAGAGTATTTGAGCTTATGGCACTTCGCTCTACTCTTCTTCCATCATCCTCTATTTATAGTTGAAGAAATATAGTTGTTGGAGCTCTACTAGCCGTTGCTTAATTTGTGATAGTCGTTCCTAGATAATCTCCATACCATTTTTAGCTAATATGACCGTTGGAGCTGATTTTGTGCATCAATAAGTCGACTTGTCAAATGTATAAGTCGACTTGTTTCAACCATTTACGTAAAATTTCATCTCCGCTTTCCAATAAGTCGACTTGTTATATATAAGTCGACTTGTTTACCTCGATAAGTCGACTTGTTTCCTATAAGTCGACTTGTGTGAATTCATCTTCATATGTAAGTCAACTTGTATTGTGTAAGTCGACTTGTTTAGCCATCTATGATAACATCCGACCAAATTCTCTACAAACCTTATGTTTTATGTCATTTTCACTTAGAGGACAACTCCCATCTGATTCTTCAATGATTTGTCACTTACTCATCTTGATTTGCACAATTCTTTTGTTGAATATCAATCCAAAATACTGAAATAATTTCTTAACTAATTTATACATTTTATTATTATCAAAACATAAGTGGAATTAATTTGTCAACCACCATTGGTTTAACAATCTCCCCCTTTTTGATAATGATAAAATACTTAGAAATTGTTTAAGAAATGAAAACAAGGAAACATTGATCAAGGTTTTTATACCTTGTCATTTTGGTTAGAAGTCTCCCCCTCAATCATATAAACCACTGAATTTAATAACCTTGAAAAATCAATTAAAATTTTAACAAACTCCCCCTTAATCAAGTAACTAATGAATATCCAATTTCTCATTTTTCTCCCCCTTTTTGTCATAATCAAAACAACTAATACAAACCAACAAATATGAAAAATTATCGCAATCAAAATAGAGTAACAGGTCATTAAGCACAAATAGTCTCAAATCAAACACACTCCCCCTCAATCATATGACAGTGACTAAAGGATACTAATTATCAATTTCTAATATTACTCCCATTTTTTGTCATAATTAAAAACCAATATGAAAATTGAAAAATAGTCGCAATGCAGTCCATAAAACAAAGAAACACAAATAAAGGCAATAGTCATTACATAACAATCATAAGAAGTACCACACTTGAAACAAAGATAAGAATCCGTAGACATAAGTCAATTTGTTTACCGGACTTGTCACCAATTGTTCGACTTAGACACCCATTAGTCGATTTTGTTGTTGTCTCCACTCATATGCCTTGAACTTCCACTATCAGTGTATCATGTGCTTGGTGGATTTTCATTCCTTGCTTGTACCTACAACTGAAACATCCTTTCTTCTCATTGGTACCCAAGCCATCTTGGGTCCATTTTGGTTAGCCATATAAACCACATTAGGTGGTATTGTGCCTTTAATAACCCAAATTTTCTTAACCTTAACAAATCTTCTAGTACTCTTGCAGGCAATTTCTATGTGACCATCTTTCAAACATCTAGCACATTGAGCGATTTTTCCATCCTTAGTAAATTTGGAAATTAAAGAACATTCTCTATTATACGGATCATATCCTAAGCCATGTTTAGAAATAGTATATCTTTGTAAAGACAACAATTCTTCAAACTTAGCATTTCCACCAGCGAATTTACCAACCACATACGAAAATTCTTTTTGAAGCCTATCAAGTTCACAAATAAGATTTTCTTTACAAATAAGACATGCAGAATGATCTTCTTTTGGACTATCTAAATCATCAATCGTTTCATGTAAGACACTATTTTCAGCAACCAATTCACGTATCTTCTTTCTTAATTTTTTGTTAATCTCAATGACTTCTTCAAAATCAATTTGCAAAGCATTAAAAGACTCTATAAGATCTTGATCAAAAAATGTTACCTCATCTTCATCATCACTTGTTGAGGAGCTATTGGCCATAAGCGCTAGGTTGTTTTCATCATCGCTTTGGTATGCTTCCTCATCATCACTCCAAGTTGCCACCAGGCTGGTTTTCCTTTTTTCTTTGTCGTATTTGTCATTTTTTTGAATAGACGAAGAGCTTTTGCATTCTCTAGCGATGTGACCTCTTTTTCCGCACTTCCAACATTCTTCATTGTTCTTTATTTCTTCATAGCCTTTATTTCTCTTTTCCGTGGTGTACCTTTTTCTATCCTCAATTTCTCCACCACGTAATTCTTTTCTTCTGTTTTTGAGAAGTCCTTTGAACTTTCTCATATTTCGAGCATACATCGCTACTTCTTCATCATCTTCTTCTTCATCTATTTCTTCATCACTCTCATCAAAAGAAGAAACGTTAGCTATTAAAGCAATCGACTTTTGTGGCTTACCTCTTCCTCCTCTCGATTTGAGAATAATCTCATAGTTGATGAGTGATCCCACCAAAGCGTTGAATTCCAGATGGTTGAGATCCTTTGATTCCATAATTGCGGTGACTTGAGAATCCCATTCCTTCGGCAGTGAACGAAGAATCTTCTTCACCTTCTCGCTATCCGTCATATGCTTCCTAAGGTTGCCTAATTCATTTATGATTTCGCAAAACGGTCAAGCATTGAGAAATTGACTCACCTTCCTCATGAAAACATCTCGTAGTCGTGGAGAAGCATGTTGATTTTGTCTCCGGACTTGATTTGTCCCTTCATGAGTAACTCAAGTCTCTCCCACATTTCCTTGGCGCTGGTACACGAAGTTAACTCGGTTTCTTTCCTCGATCGTGAGAGCGTTAATAGATTAGCTTCATCGCTTTAGCGTTGATGTAGGCTTGTCTCCAGTCATTGTCATCGTATTCCAGCTCCGTTTTTAACTCACCATTTTCTTTTAACAGTGGTTGTGGACCGAAGATAATTATCTTCCAATATTTCACTCATTCGCTTATGATGTGGTACTTCATAGGATTTTTCCACGAAGAATAATTAGTACCATTAAATAAAGGAGGGCGATAATTTGTGTTACCTTCTTCCGCTAGTTTATTGTGTGCCATCCCTAGATACTTCTGCTCTGATACCAATTGTAAGCGATCTAGAAGGGGGGGTTGAATAGATCTTAAAACTCTTTGATAATTTCTACAATAAAATCAGAAGTTAAAACACATAAAAACAATTTTGATAAACTTAATTGAAAAAGTGTAGGGAAGAAGATCAAACACTGTTTTTATAGAGGTTCGGTGCTAAGACCTACGTCCTCTACCTAAGCTCCCACTTAGGATTTTGCCAATCACTTTATTGCACACTTTGTAGTTGAATGTGAACTTTTTACAATCCCGCTTGATTTCCTACCAAGTTACCTTTACACTCGATTTGTCTTCCGGCACAAATCCTACCAACACCGCTTGATTTCCGGCTCAAGCAACCTTTACACTCGATTTGTCTTGCGGCACAAATCCTACCTCACGTGACCTTTTCACTCGTCACTCAAATTGTAATAAAACAATACAAAGATTGAAGAACAAATGCTCAAAACAATTTGTAACAATATAAGAGCAATAGTGAGCAATATGAAGTAATATGAGAGTATTTGAGCTTATGGCACTTCTGTCTACTCTTCTTCCATCATCCTCTATTTATAGTTGAAGAAATATAGTTGTTGGAGCTCTACTAGCCGTTGCTTAATTTGTGATAGTCGTTCCTAGATAATCTCCATACCATTTTTAGCTAATATGACCGTTGGAGCTGATTTTGTGCATCAATAAGTCGACTTGTCAAATGTATAAGTCGACTTGTTTCAACCATTTACGTAAAATTTCATCTCCGCTTTCCAATAAGTCGACTTGTTATATATAAGTCGACTTGTTTACCTCGATAAGTCGACTTGTTTCCTATAAGTCGACTTGTGTGAATTCATCTTCATATGTAAGTCAACTTGTATTGTGTAAGTCGACTTGTTTAGCCATCTATGATAACATCCGACCAAATTCTCTACAAACCTTATGTTTTATGTCATTTTCACTTAGAGGACAACTCCCATCTGATTCTTCAATGATTTGTCACTTACTCATCTTGATTTGCACAATTCTTTTGTTGAATATCAATCCAAAATACCTGAAACAATTTCTTAACCAATTCTATACATTTTATTATTATCAAAACATAAGTGGAATTAATTTGTCAACCACCATTGGTCCAACACTTTGATCATTCAAGCTCCAATAAGCCTAGAATTAACTTAATCTCATTAGAATTAATTCTAGCTTATTAACTAAATGTCATTCCACTGAACTCTTGAATTATTAAATATTATGAGAATACATATTTTATGTCCAATTGCAAACCATATTTAGAATCTTATTACAGCCATCCGCACAACAAAGGGTAAAATTATTGTTTTGCCCTTGTATTGATTTTTCCTTCTAGATCTCTCATTTTACTTTATATGGTGATTAACACACAAGATCTCATCTTGGTGTTAAGACTTGATGGGTAGCTAGTCCATCAAACTACTGGCACCAGTTTAATCACCAAACCTCCTTAAAACATCTAGAAGTGATGATATCACTATAAACTCTTTATTTGAGTGAATGTTTCCTGATACATGTTTCAATTAATAATTTCAACATGCAGACACTAGATTAATACTCTGTAAAAATCCATTCCGAATATATCAAAAATTATAATGAAACACATACGAGTTCACCACTCATCAAGATTATAGTTCATAATAAGTCAATGCTTAAGTTGTATGTTTCAAGATTAAAGTAACAGCTCACTTTATTCTTGAAAACAAACTTGATTCTAGATTCATTTAATAGTGTCATTATTGATAGTCGACTACTATTATGATATGAAACTCATCATTCCCTTTAAGTAAACTCCTTTTGTTGGATCCCGTTTTCGAGACCCAACTTCTTACACTAACACTTGAACCCCACTGCTTATACACTTAACATGATCTCTCATAACCACTCTTGAAACGAAAATGAAACGAGACAAATGCGAAGCTAAATGAATCGAATACCAATGGAAATCGAATATGAATGCGAAACAATTAGATCAATTGAAACTGAAGCTAATATAATCGAATCCAAATGAAATCAATGAACTCTTGACAAACTTGTGAAATGGAAACGGATCGGATTCAAACTTGGAATCAAAACATACATATGAAGTCAAATCGAATAACATGTCAAGTGTTCGACATCCGGGATTAATAATCTTAAAGAAGCATCGCGTTGGATACCATAGACTTGACCCATCCGAAACGGTATAATTTTCTTTTCTTTTCTTTCTTGCGTTCTTAAATATGCTTTTCATCTATCATATAAGGACTTAGCCTTAAACTCATACTAATCTCGAGTTGCTTTATTCTTCTTATTCATCATATCGCATTCCTTATTATACTATCTCAAACTCATGTCAATAAATCCATAAATCCATATACATCTTCACTTATCCCTATAAATCATATAAAAATCCGGCAGCATAACTACTGCACAAAAACAAAACCCAAACCTGCAAATAGTAAAACTCACTTCTATAAATTCCAGCCAATTTCACATACATCATAATTCACCGGACCATCCGTCCGGGATCTCAGCAGAAACGCAATCCTAAATTCTAAACCATTTCAAGTCATTTTCATATCAATTCATATTCATCACATTCACACTAATATCCCATCATCCAATACATTCATCCATATCTAAATATACATACATATGTCCCAATTGCATTCATAAACTCAATCCAACTAATATACAAAACCCAAGTAGCACAATCCAATACCATACACATTTCCAATTCAATGATTCACGTTCTTATACAATTGCATAATCCCAAACAATACATTATGAATCGAAGGCTTACAATATTCTAATGGCATTCTCAAGCCATAGACCATTCCCAATAATCTTAAAACAAATACACAGTTGACAAATCATGTACAACTACTGATGTCTTGACGTCTTTCATCCAATCTCCTGCATGAATACCTAGAGATGGGGATGAAAGGGGGGGTGAGCTCGGAAGCTCGTGGATAACATGTTTATTAAACAAATAATAAGCAAAAGCATTTTCAAACCTTTCTTTCCTTTGATTGAAACCAGTGAAGGGTTACTTCTCAAAATTTCTCAAATTCAAAAATCTTTCATAAAGCTTTACAAATCGTTTTGCAAAACTCTCATAGTTGAAAATCCAAATTCTCATTTTGTCAAACTTTCAAACCATTGAACACATGAAAATGCATTACACATACATGCCGCATATTCTAAACAAAGTAAAACATATAACACATCAATCGGTCTGGGTCGGTCCAAAAATAGGACGTACTGCACATTTCCGCAAAGCGGTCCTGTGCAGCCGTGAACAGGACGTACTACACTTTCCCACATAGCGGTCCAGTGTAGCCATGAAGGGAGTCCGAAAACGGAGCTCCTATGCCACTAGCGGACAGCCGGGCGAAGGATTTAAAACGAGACCAGTGCACTGACTCCACATGAAAGACCTAACGAAACCCACGTAACACGTATTCATGCTTGAAAATTTCATATTGCCCGAAGGCACATTTCGAGAATTCAACTTTTCATGTAATGTCATATTCAAATGCAGTGTTGATCAATCACAATCTCACACAAATTCACATACCCAACTTATCCATCAATGAAAACTATATCACACTAATTCACATACTCAACTTATCAATCAATAAAACACAATGAACTCAATGAATATGTCATCTTTGTCAATTTACTTTTAAAAAATCCATTTAATAGACAATTCAAGTCATTTTCGGAGAATCGTCCGAACCATTGCGGAAATTTTTGTAAATCTTTTTGAAACAATGACTTTCACATTTTATAAACCTTTTCAAATGCAATTGATTCAATCATTTGTAAAACAATATCTTATAAAACCAACAATTAGAATTTGCTCATAACTTGAAGAATAAACATATCACCCACCTTTAATTCCATGCTATACTCTTGTCCATTCCTCACATTGCTCTTTCCTTCACTCTTTCTTCCCATATAAGTCACCTAAACCATAATCATCCAAAACCCATATCATACTCATCATATTTCACAAACCCATTTAGATTTCAACCTCTCTACATCATAATCTTCCAAAATCTCTACTCATATACTTTAGCATAAATTCCAAATAGTTTCTCATCCATGATTTAACATAACCCAAAAGCATAATCACTTAAATTAACCTCATATATAACAAACCCATAACCATCTTAGGATAAATCAACTAAAAACTCAAAAAAACTCAAACATTAAACTCATCTCTTACCTTTCTCTCCTTAATTTTCGAAAATCCTTTTTGCTTGGAGGGTAGATCTCTTCTTCTTCCCTCTTGTCCTTCATAAATCCATGGAAAAACAAGCTTGAGAACTCAGAAACCTTCCTCTTCTTCCTCCTTCTTCTTCTCTCCCACGATTTCTTCCTCTTCTCTCTTCCTTCTTCTTCTTTCTTCTTTCTTCTTCTAGAATTTTCGTGGGTCTTCCTCTCCTCCACGACAATCCTCCTCTTTTAAATGCCAAGTCATTAAATTTGAGGGTAAAAGACCCTTTTGCCCATGTCTTTTAAGCCTTAAACTCAAATCTCTAAGTTAACTTCCAAATTTGCCCCTGAAAATTTCTTTAAGTCATGCTCACTTTTGGACAATTATTCTCACATCTAAATGAAGGAATTGGCTAAAACTTCCTTCTAGAGAATTGTTCCTCTATGTCTTAATTTTATAATGCCTTAAGAATCATCCAATTCGGAGCATTACATCAAAAGTTATAGTCCAAACATGTCGGACACATCATTTGCTAACACATTTTCTAATAATTCACTTCCTTCCACAAATAGACATCCTTAAAGGCTAAAATGAAATTTGGTTCCTTCATAGAAATTGTAGCCTCATGTCTTAACTTTATTATACCTCAAACATCGCTTCAATCGGATCTCTACAGATTCCAAAATTCGCAAAGTACTGAACTATGTTCAGAAACTTTCCTGACTCACTTTGATTCAAATAATCTTGCTCAATTAAATCTCTAAAATTTATAATTTTCACATAATCATGAACTTCATTGTCTTAGGAATCCAACGCTTCGAGAACTAAGTCATTCAGATGTCGGACGGAAAAGATATAAGCAAATGATTTGACAAAGCCGGATCAAGAAGGAAGAATAGCTAGATCAGAATGAGACAATTCATTCTGATTTTCATATGATTCAATCAAACTTTTTCAATTTGACTCCAATTGATGCAAATTTTTATAGAGAGAAGGATACATGTGTTAGGAATTCAATGCTTCAAGAATCGCCTCAATCCGAGGTCGGATGAGTGAGTTATGATCAAAACAACTCAACATGTTCAAAACAGAAATCAATTTGAAACTCTTTTGGCGCAAATGCCATAACTTTCTCTAAAAATATCCAAATAACTTCGTTCTTGCTCCATTTGAAAGATAAGTTCACGATCTACAACTCGTATTAGAGGCTCCAAAATGATATTCGGCCTCAAAACTGGTGAAAATCGCATTTTTCTCCAGCTGACCCGTAGCTGTCCGTTAAACGGACAGACATGTCCGTTTAACGGACACGCACGACCAAAACTATACCAAACCATCCGAGAAAGTCCGTTAAACGGACATACATGTCCGCCTAACGGACATGAGCAAGGGGACCCGTAGCTGTCCGTTTAACGGACATGCGATTTCCAAACCTCTTCAAACTTTTTCCAAAACTTTTCACAACTAAACTAACATCATATACACTTATATTCTTTACATAATTACTCATTCATAGGCCTAAACACTTCATAATAATGCAAGCAACAAAATCAATTCATGAAATTCTCAAATCTCAACTAAATTTGTTCATCAAAACCTCAAATTTCAAACATTCATCAAAGCTATCACTAACATCAATCTTATATAACATCTTAACTTGAATCAACGATAACTCTTAACTCCGATCTCGAAATCTTACATACTTGATCTCGTTGGAAAGATAAAAGAGCAAGCTACAAATTTATAGAAGGCCACTTTGGCCTATTCTATTTTAATCATTCCCTAATTTTCCTTGAATCAGCATATACATTTAACATTCATCCTAACTTTACTTTATTAATTCCACATCATTTATAACAATGCACCTATCATTTGGAATTCATCCAAATCTCAGCCTCAAATCATATGATTTCTTACATTCCATAGCATCTTCTCATTTATAATCTCTTACTTTTGCATAATGTCTTACATATCTAAGCATGATTCATACTTAAGGCTTCTCAGCCCATCATCATACATAAATCACATTTCCTCATCTATAACACAAATCACAAACAAAACACTCATTTACTTTCATTTCCATATTTCTAATTTTCACTTCTAGGTTCGAGGTCCAACACCTTTACTTATATGGAGATAAATCGCAATACTACAGTCTAAACCATAATCAAGCGACCAACTTGATTATTCAACTGTGAATCAATTAATTTAGATTCTTATAATATACATGTTTCTCATACATCTCTATATATATGTATATTACTTACAAAAGAATCTTGGTACCTTTTGACTAGATATATAATGCTCTCGCAAAGAAAATCAAACTCTTTTGTTTTATTAATAATAAATATTTTCATTACAAAACTGTAAGTGAAGAAGATAAAGTTACATATAAATACACTTGTTTTCTAGGGCACTATATTTACATAACTCCAACAACATATTCCAGCACATTTTAAACACCATTGTCACTTTATCTCTAAACTTTCATCCTAGTTATTCCCTTTTCAAGACACTACACTTGCTTTTTTTCTAACTTCAAATCTTAATCCAATCCATATCTAAAATAATCAATGATCCACATTTTTATCCATCAAAAATAGAACATGAAAACTCCATTTAGCAGTTAAATTTTCTGCACAATTTCTACATCATTTTGACGATCCTTTTATTACTAGATCATCACTACAACATCTTATGAACTTCAATCATCATATATGTAAAGGCAAGACAATTAAGTGCCCATTTCATCAACCACATTCCATCATATATAAAGCACCATTTTGCGATCATATAACCCATCATCATACATATCTCATTCAACAAATCATAAGGAACAATATGCTACTTACTTGTGTTAGCTTCAAGATCTTCAAAATCACATTAAACCCTAACTCCTTCCTCTCCACGATCATCAACTTTCATGGAGGAATAGGTTTGGTATTTTATTAGCAAGGTGAAAAAGACAAAGAAAATGAAAGTAACAAGTAAAAAGTGAAAGTAAGATTTAACATTGATGAAGGTGGGTGAGAGTGAGTGTCGTGGATGAGAGAAAAGAAGGGAGAAGGAGAAAATGAAGAAAGCATATGATGAAATCATGGTAAAAGACCATTCCATTTGGTTCACTATAGTAACTAGTCCATTTTTTTCCAATTTTCAACCCAATTTCTCCCAAGTTTTAATGACACTTGTCATTAAATCTTAATGTCACATGTAAAAATTTCCATTGCCATTTGACATTTGTTTCTACCAATATTTATCAATTGTTCTGTCACTTAGCATTTTTTTAGTCCAAAAATATTCTCAAATTTTAGAAAATTTTCAAATTTTTACCAAAAATTCTGAGTTAATAAATATACTCTCCAAATTAATTTTTCACACATATAATCCACATTTCTAAATATAATCACATTTATAGATCAATTATACCGAAAATGTTAATGAATGTATGTACAATCATTTTAATGTGTGCAATAATCAAATTCACGTATGTATATGTTAACATTATACATTAGCATGAAATGTATTTTCTTAATGTTTCTTTGATCTCACATGTACCAAATTTTGGGTTCTAATCCCTAGTATAGGAACAGGATGTTACATTTATTATCCTTAAATTGTTCCTAATAATTATTCTATTGAGATTGAACATTAGTAAAGCGTAAAAAGAACAGAACACGTTATATTTTTTATTATAAAGGAAATAGTATCTCATAGACTAAAGTATGAAGATACTTAAATAAATATGTGAGTGATTGTTAGAGAACAAGTTCACTGAACTAAACTCATACAAAAATTCCATTTGGAACATCACTTGTTTGTATATAAAAATTTACATTGTTATGATTATATAAGGGATCATTTGACTTTAGATCTCCAAAGTTATCTTATATGGAGATTGTTATGCTTTGATACTACTAATGACCTATTATAATCAAGGATAGTTCAGGCAGTGGTCATTGGATATAGCATAATTTATATAGAGATAGTTGAGTGATCAATACAAGATTAATCACCTTAAAGTGATTAGGAAAAATGTTCTATTATTCTCAATTATTATTGATTCAGGAAAAACTTGGTCAAGGTAAAATGATACTTTGAAAAGTAGTTTACAAATGTCATTAATTAAATCAATTACTAATGGTGGAGAGTTAATATGTTTGGACTCAAAATAGAGTAGACATTAATTTCATGCCCTATGTCTAATCGAAATATTATATGATAAGAGACTTAAATTATATTAAAAAAATCATACACGGAAAGATTAGTCAGCGTGTTTGGGAACTTAATAGTTCACGCGCATAGATTTAATTGAAGAGAATAAGGATATTTTTAATCAAATCGAACTTAATTGTAAAGTTTAAGAAACTTTATGATTAAATATGTAATATTTAATAAATAAGAATCAATAAGAAATTTTAGAACTTATTTAGACATAATTTGTATTTAATTAGAATTAATTATAATGCTAATTAATGTTTAATTGAAAATTATAATTTAATTTTAATTAAATTACTAAAATGTCTAAAACTTATTATAAATAGGCTTAAGTTCTAAGGGAGTCAGCACCCTATGCCAAACCCTCTCTTTGGATACATTAGAGACCAAATACTTGTGTCATTACATTGATTAAGATAAACTGATTTCAAAAATGGTAAGAGACATATGAAAAAAAAATGATCAAATTTCAAAATAAGATATGAACTAAAATTAATAGTTTATTAGAACTTATATGTTAATCATTTTATAAAATTTAAGTGATCTTATCTTTTGAAAAATCAAATAAAAAGTTTTATTGTAATTATTCCATCGTGCATGTTTTGATATCGTCATGATTTTCCAACAAATAGTACATGATACTTTCTAAGGTGATAATATCTAACTTGATGTGTCGTATCTATTTATAATGATAATCATAGAGCACATGATAAGTATATAAACACACCCTAATTAGCCATTGATATCACATATTAGAATAATTAAGTCGATAGAGCAAGATGATAACTCAATTAAAGTTGAAAGAAATAGGTGGGCTTCAGTTACTCACATGAAGCTCTTGTTTTGCCAATTCAAAATAGAGGTGAGACATAATATTATTATAAATACAAATATGAGTTATAATTCAATCATTCACAAATCATAAGTTATAAATATTAATTTGTAGATTAAAATTTATAAGATTAAGATCCTCACAAGCTCTATTCTTGGATGCATATATTTATTTTTGAGACATGAAATAAGAAGATAGGTGAGTATTTATAGGTGAATCAAATCAACTATAACCTACATTTTAATTTGTTTTGAATATTTATTTTTATAGCATATACTATCTATCTTTAGTTAATTATTTTCGCAACTAATATCTGAATATTTTACGAGTAACATCTAACATAATTGGGATTAGTTCAGTACCTGGCTTAAAATGGGGAGTGAAGGCAGCAATGAAAGCTGGCTATCGTGGATAATGATGGGAGTAACTAGCACGATGATCGACATAATTGGGATTAGTTCAGTAATTGGCTTAAATGGGGAGAGAAGGCACCAATAAAAGCTGCTATCGTTGAAATCAGGATGGGAGTAACTAGCACAATGATCGACAGGGAAAGCAGAAAAGAGAAATCAACTGGCCAAAAGTAATCAGTTCTCAAACGACTCCATCTCTGCGTTTTGTGCTTCAATGAACGCTTAGACAAAATCATTGGTCTTTTCCAACTGAATGGCAGCACTTCACTCAAGTTGGGGTGTGACCTTTAACTGGACTTGAATCTCATCGGTCTTTAATTTGAATGAATCTCTTAGACCCAATCAAAGCCCTTTCCTACTCTTCTCCCTCCACTCCATGGGCATCCAGAGTCCAAATAAACGTAGCAGCACTCTTGTTAAGGCACTTATTCAAATCAAAATTTAATTAATTTTCTTGCATACTATTCTACTTACTGTCATTGGTCATCATGTAGACAAGTAAATCCCTGTGTTAAGCTTTAGACAATATTTAGTAATTGCATCAGTAGACAATATTTAGTAGACAAAAAGGCATTGTTTAGCAAAATTGTGATGACAGATTAACCTTCAAATCGAGAAGAGTAAGAAGTTTGAGGTCTTAAATCTTAATGTTCAAATATAGCCCCTACCCTACCCATATGATCGAGACTGGTATGCAAAAGTGAACATGTACTCAGCACTGACAAATACAGAAGTGTACTAAATAATAAATATAGCAAAAGATACGGGGATCTGAATCACGGAATTAACGGATCGCAATTTAGTTTCCGTGGGATCTTCATCTTTTTGACTGAATTCTCTTCTTCCATTTAATTTACATGATCATGAAATAACAGTCAAAAGGATCTTCAGCTTTCAGTAAAAGAATTGAGCAATACAAGTGAGACGATGTTGTGTGAATAGCCCACTAGCAACGTAGATTTTTATGACTACTTACTACAAAACAATAGTGCGTACTGCGTACCTAACCTATACCTGATCTAAGTTTACAGCAAGCATGCACGAAACTAGAAATAGATCTAGATTTTGTTTTCTTATCAATCAGATCGGCATGGATTATGGGGCACCGTTCATTTTCATCTTTTGCCGACTGCGACACTTCCATGTACAAATGGACTCTTTAAGTCAAAAACCATGACCCTTTCTAATTTTAATTTATGATAATTAATTAGAAGGATTAGTCAAAATAAATTGATCATGGAAAACAACGTCAAATACTACATTCTTACCTTCCACAATTAATTTGCGTTTGTTTGTAAAGATTTATATTTGGGTTCAATCTGATCTTATTCAAAGCTTTTATCTTGATCACCATACTCCTTGGGCTCCGGGTCCGGGAAAAATCTCTTAAAAGGGCCTACTTTTGTGATTTACGCCATGGTCAAACCCTATAAAGAATCGGTCAAATTTGTAAGACTCATTCTGTCACATGCATGTTTATGGATTTGAGTACTTGAATGCGCACTCACGACTACACCTACCCATCGTTTTGTACTTTTAGTCAGTCAAAACCTATAGAGAACCAAAATAATAAAATTAAGTGAATTGAAAATTTAAAATGTAATGAATACAGCACCAGTTGTCATGTTATGTTTCATAACCATTACGATAATACGATGTTATTAAAATATAGTAAATCTTAATGGAAAATTAGAATTTAATGTCTTTTAAATCCATGAACTTATTGAATTCTTGATTTGAAACGCCCACCTACCGAACAATCTCATATGGTATTTCTTTTACTTTTTTTTTTTGATTATCTCATATGACATTTCAAATTCATTAGTATCTATAGCCAAATAGGCATGAACATATTGGATTTTGCTTCCAGAGGAAAACGGGGCGCCTAGAATATGAATTACCATTCAACTAATGCAACGAGCTTCCTGTCTAGCTAGCTTAAAGTGGTAAATTTTTATTTGAATAACGCAACAATAAAAGCTTCTTAGAGAAGACAAAGTGGTGGGTTAGTACAACTATTCAGATGAGTTTATTTTGGTTACTTTCTTTCCAAAGACACCTAAAAGTTGATTGGAATTTGTTGAACATTCAAATAATCAAGCCTTCTTCTGATGACAAGCTTATATGGATTACTAATAAAGTAGGAATACTAACAAGCGAGACGCTTCATTTGAGTTGCAACATTTTCTTATTGTCAAGTGTTACTCTTGGTTATGATTATAGATATATTAAGTGATATGACATGATAAAACTTAATTGCATGGAAACAGAAATGGAAGATTGGAGCCTTTTAGCGCAGGTGAGTTAGTAAGGGACTCTCCTGACTTAAGTAAGGTTGCGGGTTCAAATCCGCCTTTAAGTATGCAGTCATTTAAAACTTGGGGTTAGAACTTTATCTTCTGCAAAGAACCTATCCGGTATGAGCAGGAATTAGTTTAAGTGTGAATGTCTTAAAGGTGTCTTTTTATAGTTAGAACCCTTCTAAGATACCTTATGGGCAACCCAAAAAAAAAGAAATGAAAGATTGGGAGCACAAATGTTCATTTTAAAAAATATTGCTCTTCTTTGTAAATTGTGGTGGAGACAGGCTATATAACTAAACTCATTTTGAAAGAGGCTCTTATGCCTAAAATATGATTGGGATGAACCACTTAAAACTATTACTAAAAAAAAAAAACAATTGTGATTTTAACATCATGATGGTTAAAAAAGATCCCATCTCTAATCAATTGATCAATTTATAAGTTTTTAATTGGTTCTACGTTACGGAGAGTTACATCTCTTTTTGAGAGAATCCTTGGTTGGCGTTCGAAATTCTGAAAGGCACTTTTCTAAGAGTGTTCTTCTTATCCATTACAAGGACGTGAAGGTCGCCGATACATGCTCTAATACTTTGAAAACTGATTACGGGAGAACCTTAAAAGATTGGGAGCTACTTAACCATTATATTTTGATGAACAACGAATGAAATAAACCGGTCAGAAATTATGTGTGCTCATTTCTAAATCTTTCAAATGAGCAACCTTTATTAATTGCTTGTGTGGAATTGCTACTTTGTTGTTAAAGTCAAAACTTTTAGGTTGCTTGCCGCCAATAAGTGCGTTCCTACCTGGGTTATAGCTCACTTTACGGTAGCTTCTACGAAATAGCGTCACCATCACTTGGAAGATTGTCATCACCTGCTTTTGCACTTGGAGAATTTAGTCTGAAATTCTCAAATGGAGGAGACTATTTACTAACTTTCCAAGTATTATTCAAACTTTTCTCTCTCAACTCAAAAGGGGATGATGTGAAATTGATTAAAAGATGGACTCTTACAGTTTAAACTTATTGGTTGATGGCAAGGATTAAAATATAAAAGTGGTGATTAACATAGTCAAATTCTCCTCTTATCTTTGGGTCATTGCTAAAGAAAACTCTTCTTTTCATTATTTAGACTTTAATCCCAAGTATGATCTTTATATGCCAATGTGACCAACAGACTGTACGATGTTTATTTTTTCTCCTTGTATTTTGCCCTTGGTTGAGTTGAGTGCCGTGCAGAACAGAAAAAGAACTTCACACGGCGCACGCCGTAATACTTGTACGGACTTCTACAGACATTTGCTATAATCACTAACGTATGAGCACACATTTTTAGATAAGGGCAAATCCTCCCTCATTTACGGATCTCTCAACTTAGCATACTGCCACGCGTAATTAAATCAATCTTTAAAGAATTGAATTATACATTGGTATAATTATATAAGAGATTTAATGTTTAAAATATTTAATTAATATTAAATTATTATAAAATTAATTAGAAATAAATAAATTTAAAGAATTTAAAATATGATTAAAGAAGATTATCTTTTATATCGAAAATTTTGAAGTTTAATTAAAATAAAATTGCTAAATAAAATTTATTTATTTATTTATTTATAAAATTTATTAATTTACAAAATTTTAATTAATTAATTTATAAATTTTAACAATAAGGATTATTAAAGTAAATTTAACATGACTCCAAATCATTTGTTATCATTCGAGAACAATTTGCAAGGGTAACATTTTCAACTTATTATTCCATTTCTTAATAAATATAAATTATATTATCTTCTAATTTTAAATTCATATAATGAGTCAAACTCAACTTCAAATACAAGAGTGTAATAAAATCACATTGTACAAGCTAATACACTTCAAGGAAGATAAAGGCTAGACACATGAAAAGGCAAAAATAATTATATATGTACAAAAAATAAATATTACAATTTATTTTTATGCAATACTAAGTAATATTTTTTACTTAACTCAATTTTGTACTTTAAATTGTAGGATAAAATATAGAAGTTGTTGTAGACATCATTGTCTCAAGAGAATCAGCCCATTGTCGATAACATTTGCAACAATATCCTTAGTACAAGATTCGGATATGTCAAAAGTCTTGGACATGACCCTAAGCTTGTTAGTGCGTCTTCATCACGACCAACATATGTCATGCATATTACGTAGCTAAAACTATTATATTACAAAAACAAAATCGTAGGTAAAAATAATTACATACAACTACGGTTTTGTAAATAAAAACTTTTTCTTTACAAAACATATGCATCATAAATTTTTATGTACTACGTTTTTTGTTTTCGTTGGTTATATGTTTTACCGACGAATAGATTGTGTGTCCAAAACCTTTCTGCGACAATTTCACAAAAACGTCGCGAATATTGTTTTGCTACTCAGATTTGACGACTATCAAGATGACGATTGTTTTTCATCGCAAATTATTATTTGACACAATTTTTTAATATTTAACGACTCTTAAATTCGTCGCTAATAAGCTTATCTGTGTTAGGTAATGTTTAAAAATCCTTTGGATACAATTTGTTAATATCAATCTTTATTCAATATTTTTAAAATAAAATATTTAAATATCAATTTTTAATTTTCATTTTTAATACTTTTTCGATTATATGTTTTCATTTATTCATAAGTATCATGCTTAATTGGTATTAGTATGTATTCTCTCGCATACAAATATTATTAGCATCATAAGTTAACACTATTAATCTCATATGACTGAAAAAGAATGCTTGAAATGATATGCATATACTTCAGCCTTTTAAAAATCACTTTTTAAGAATAAAATCGTCCTATTCAGTAATAAAAATGACAAACTTTACTTTTAAAAATGATAGAAATAACAATATAAAATATCATAATAACATGTTAAGACTAATAATTAAATTTATAAAAAATGCTATTTAATTTAAAAACAAGTAGGAAACAAAGAGTTTGGATAAACTATACTCTTTACTTTATATTCAACTAATGATTTAGCTTGACTCTCAAAAATGACACAAAGTCAAAACAAGTAGTTAAAATAAAGAAATTAGAAGCTGCAGTCTAGCATAAAGGGCAGAAAAGTAGAAAAAGTTACTTAATTAAAGAAGCAAACGGCAATAACAAAGAGATGACGTTACAATCATCCGAAAAAGGATAAAAGATCTTCTGTCTAATATTATTCTGTCTTATTTTATCTCATATAATTTCAACTATTTATTTTGCGGGATCCACGCGAGACTCATACGGAACTCACATAAATAAATGACTGAGATTTATTAGACACAATAAGACACCATAATATTAAACAGAAGACCTGAATTCTAAAAAAAGACAGTCTCCCCTTAAATGCATGCAAGAGTAGTGGCTGAGTTATAAATATTATTTCTGGTAAGTTAAAAGTCGCAGCAAGCAGTACCACAGTTATAGATGCTACAACTGGAAAATGCAAGGACTAAGCTAGTTACTAAATCTAATATTTCCAATGTTGTTAGCTAGAAAGTGCGACTTGACCCAGCCAAAAACTTAAAAAGATGAAAGCTACATTGCAAAAGCTTGAAAATAGCGAAACACACAAATTACGGATCCTATTGCTTCGTTGAATTAAATAACACAAGCTAAGGCAGCCCCCACATGCAAGGTGTTGTTCGAGCAACTCAGCAAAGTTACAAGTACACACCAATCACTGACAAACCTACCCTGGCCAAGTAGATTACGTAATATACAGACCACATAGGCCTATGTAATACGCTCTACTTATGTAGCTGGTGTGGTGGTATGCAACCTTCATATATACATACTGCTTTTTCATTATTGCGTTATCTTTCGTTTTTCTCCACTCGTCTCCTCGTTGGCCTTTTAGAAGCTTTCTGGCATACCTGTAAGAGTTCGAGTCGGCCTTGAATTTATCGCTATTATACTATATCAGCTTTTGTCCCCATCTTCCTTTTGTCTTCTTCTTCCCAAAATGAAGAAAAAAATGTCTCAAGTTCAAGAATATAAGGCTATAAATGATAGAACAAACCAAGGTCCAATATGGTACAAATTACTGCCATTTGTGTGTTTCATTCAGTGTCTCTCTTCCTATCTCCTTGCTTTCAAGCGTTTTGTTGTTGTTCTTAGCCTCTTAGGTACGGTGCTTGAATTGCATGCATATTTGTATGTTTGTATCACAAGACACTCCTTTTTGCGTATCAACAACAATACAATAACATCGTTGTTAGTATTCTATGAAACCCTTAAGCTGCAACAATCATCAAAGTTTCGAAGTTTAAGGTCATTAATATGGTTATAATTAGGAGCCAATTTCGAACGCGAACGTACTTGTCTAATACCAAATTTCTTGTTTTCTTCTTTCAGAATATAAATGCTCATCTTGGTGAAGGAAGAGAGAGTGGAACAACCGATGAATATGGATGAAGCATACGTTTTTTGTCCACAGTAGTTCAAGGTATGTGTGTAAAAGATTCATCAACTTTTTTTAGCCCACAAATATATATATATATATATGTATGTATATATTAATTAGATATAAAAATCTACGCAATGACTAGGAAGAAAAATGTCTTCGTATAATTTAAGATTAATTGAATTTGTGGTCTACTTGAAGATATCATCATTCTTTTAATTAATAATTGGATGGAAAGGCTTCACTTGCCTTCATGTTGGTACATGACTACTACAGCCACCCATTTAGAGTAGTACTCATACAATATTAGGCCTTGAAAATCAATTAATCTTTGGGCTCCAATAAGGAAGCCCCTTGGTAACAATGACACGAATTCTTGAGATCCCGTGATTTCTCTATTCTACTGTAAATAGTTTGTCGTACATTCCCCTTGCGAGAAGCGAAATGCTTGGGATCCTCTGTTATGTTAGTGAAAAGGTTTGGGCTCTGCAAGTGGGCAGGTGTAAATCTCCAGTTCCTTTTTTATTTTAATATTTTTGCCCTTCGTTCTTGCCAATGTTTTCTTTTTACCCAAAATTATTTGAGATTTTTGGGGTGGTCCAGATTTATATATTAAGCGTAGGTCTGGGTCCAACAGGTTTTGTTTCATTTCTTTGTCATCGTTCTTACCTTCCAAAAGTTGTAGACTCACGGGCTTTTGGAAAGAAACGAAGATACTCGTTTTCCAATTTCCACCCATCCAACATTTGACCTCAAATCCTTCAAACAAACTTGCACTTCAACTTATACATTTTAAGGCCGTATTGATTTATGTCAAGTTGGTGGATCTAAAATGATTAGGATCGTGGCTTGGTGATAAGCTTTCCGCACTCCTATCAAGAGGTTTGGAATTGGAGGGGTTAGATAAATGATAGCGTTTGATTTCTTGTGGTGGTTCCATTGTCTACGAAATCTTTGGTATGCTTAAAGTTTTAGGTGTTTAACAAAAAGAAATTTGAAATACAAATTTGCTTTACTTCTATGTATGCACCTAAAAGGTTATAAATTCATGAACTGATACAAATTTTAAGCCTTAAAGAACATTATACAAAGCAAAAATGACTAAGGTTCAGAAAATTATTTAAATAATGTTATTTAATTTATATATGCTAGCTATTTACTTTATCTTTAATTTTAGGTTAACTGTGATTTACAAAAGTCAAATTATTAAAGGATCAAAGTAATTTTTATATTTGATATGAAAAAAATTAAATTAGTTGCAGGATGAGGATCATGATCATCCGATAGATTTTAATTGCGAAGTAATGAATTAATGTCCCCTTTTCCGCAGATGGATTGTGGATGCACTACTATTTTTGCTGTCCTTTTGCAGCTTATTAACTACGCATAAAGGGTTATTTGATTAGGACAATGATTTAACAGGTGTAAATCAATTGCAATCAAAGCATTTTAAATGAAATAACGGAATTAACGTTGAACTATTGGGTGGATCTTTTTTATTAAAATGAAAAATGGTCTCAGACTCAGATTCGTTGAATGAGGGAAGAAAGGCTGGTAATTTTCGTTCAAACTTGGTGCTGTACATCGTACGTTGCCTATCTATATTATACACGAACTAAAGAGAGAAGCGTCATTTCGATGTTTATCATCTTCTGCAAAAAGAGAGTACCATTCTCAATCCACTGGTCTTTATCATTTTCTTTATTCTTGGCGTCCCCTTTGTCGAAAAGATTATCAAACCACTAACATTACTGTTCTGAATGTAAATTCCAGTAACATCAACCCCATTCAACCGTTGATTTACAAAAGGAAGCTTCTCTCCACTCTTCATCTTTCTTTCCCTTTACCAGATCTCTCTCCTAGGGTTTATGTGGAAACGGGGTAGTAGAATTTAAAGTGCGATTCCTAGCTCTCTGTCTGTCCCGCTTTGAAGTTAATTACTTTGATCTCAAGAGATCTTTCCGCCTGCCTGTAAGTGCGCGTGACTGTCAGATTCACTCGCTTGAAAATCTTGTTTCCAGTTTAGGGTTTTCTCTCACTACCTTCGTTGGGTTCTTGAAAATTATTCGATTTGTTTTCACATATTAATCTTGAGTTTTCTTGGCAAAGAAAGATTGGCTGTTCATTTGAGATTTTTTTATGTTTTTTTTTAATTCCTCTGTGGAGAATGATCAGAGCTCGACAATTGTTGTTAGGGTTCTTTTATGTCAATAATAGAAATTCTTTCTTTCGAAAAAAGGAAGACAGTAGAATTTCTTCTGAATTTATTGATATATGCGTCCTTGGGGTTTAGAGAAAGATTTCTTTATCTTTGATATTTGGATAGCATATTTTGGTTGGTTGTTGATACAAATCCAGAAAACCATTTACAACCTCAACATCTGCTTCAGTATTAGGGTATTGGCACTTGAGGGTTTCTATTTTTGTTCTTCTTGTTTCTGAGTTTCTTCTATCCTTAGTTTCTGGTGAGATCTATCTACTTTTCTTTCTCTCTCTCAGTGCTTGTTGTTGTTTGTCAAGGTAAGGTAGGTACAGGTAGATATATCTTAAGAACAATGAAAAATAAAAATAAAAAGAAGGTAGATTTCCAGAACCGCTCTATAGATTTCCAGAACCGCTTCTCAGGACCGTAGAAACAGAGAGTAAGATAGATTCCAAACCTTTCCGCCAAAAGCTCTGAGACTGGCGAGTGACTGTACGTGGAAAAGATGAGGAATCGAATGGAATAGGAAAGTTTCCTTTTATTGTATATATAAGACTCTTTAAGTTGATTAATATTTGCATCGTTTGGGGCTTTTGTTTTCAAAGTTTAATGCTCATATTTTATAAAATTATTTATTTGTATCAATTTTAACTTAAAAATATGGTATAAAATTTGTATAATAGCTAAATCATACGAAGAAGTAATTAATAATTTTAGACTATAAATTCAATATAATTAACTTGATTGTAAATTGTTAACGGTACCAGTACAACTGTGGACAATTACAAAATTTGAATAAATAGTAATAAAAATCTGAATTGTAATAATAGTAATTTTAAAATCCTGGATGAAGCGTAGTGGAACTAGAAAACCCTGGGCATGCTCCTTTTAACTTTTCATGCGAGTTATGCCAGATGCCGGTGACACTTCTCAGGGTGTGGCTATATTTGACATCAATGGACGACGACATGTTGCGTGCTTTTGAGTTTTGCCTTTTAGCCCTCCCTTTCTCTTTCCACTCAACTTTTGAATAGCCAGCAGTATTGCTAGACATTATTACTTGCGAAGCCGGCATTGAAGTCCAAATGTTGTAAGCCCCTCCAGAAAATGACCTCCAATGTTTGTGAACATGGTAATTTAGAACTGCTCGTTGCTGATCGATGTTTTCAAATAACATATTTCTAAATTCAACTTAACATACCAAGCATAATCTCTGTCCTCTTTTTTTCTTTTTCTTAATTTAGTTCTAATGGCATGACCTAAATACTGTCATTCGACTTTTGTTGAAGTGATAAATTCATAAATCAATTATCGGCTTTATTTCAATTTTTGTTTTGATTTTCTATTTTAATTTTTTAAAAATTATTAATATAACATAGTTATATTTGTATTACTGATAATAATTAAATGTTAAATAAAATTTAAAGCTAAGATGATTTTTCTCTATTGTCATCCTTTTTTATTTTCCTTTGACTTAAATCTCATTGGATATCTTCATTACTGTACTACATTTCAAACTTCAATGGAGATTTGATGTAATGCAACATCATTTTATGCCAATATATTCATTATTCTGGTCCATATGATAAGGGCATTGAATTTATATTCCAAGTGATGAAAAAGCATAGGTTAATGCAGAATAATGTGTTACTTGAGGGACCGAATATAAATTTTTGTTTCACCACTTTATACTTCCTCTTGCTGTTACCCAAAGGCTAGAGTTTTTGGAGGCGCAATCCAAGTATATGTGAGCACAAATTTTCTTGGAGAAATTTCAAAAAAAAAAAAAAAAAGTCTTTATGTTGGACTTTATCAGTGTATCTGCCTGGAATTATTTTCTTGAAAGAATATATGATACAAATTATTGTACGTCTTGCTGAGCAGAGGGGGCTATTGGTAGAACAATGTTGGAATCCAGGCAATGTTATCATAACAATGCGTGAACCCTATTTATTCATGCCAACCATAACTGAAGATGGGGGGCCTAAAATTATCTTGTTTGCCGGCAATAATGATTGGAACAAAAACTTCGTCAGGACATCACAGAGCACGAGTGAGGTCAGTCATTCGGAACTAACTTCAATTTCATTATAATTAGGTGAAAAATAATTAAAGCCATTTTTCTATAAAATTAATAAATTGTATGTATGGATGTTTCTTTTATCACTTGCAGTATTAGTATATATAGTTTGAGGCTTTGGGATATTTTGATTAATTTTAAGAAGCAAGGGAAAAGTAGGGAACTTAAGAGAAGTGTATAGGAGAGTGATTAGCGATAGTATGCCCTTAAGTACCAATTCAAAGTGAACATTGAATATCCACTTTCTAAAGGTACCTTAATCCTATCTACTTCCATATATAACTTTTAGAACCAAAGTTATAGTCCCATAAATTGATAGGCAATCTTTTTCCTTGGAGAGTTTATCAATAGTCATTCTCGATTATCATAAACGTGCTTCTCGGAATTTTTTATTACTATAAAACATATATATATATATATAATCTCTTCCTCTTTTCTATATTTATTTATTAAAAATTATTATAGTGCATAACAAATTTTGAATTAAAACGTGAATTAACTAACACAGATTAGAAGTAAATATATTATTGAATTATGAAATTAATTATAACCTATAAGAGTTACAAATTTATAGTGTATATAGAGTTAGATTATTAATCAATTGTATGACAGTACAGGTAACTCCCAAAGCTGCCATTAGACAATAGCAGCTTGCTAGTCGTTCATGTGATCAACTTGGTTCATTACAGTTAGCATAAGTTTTGCTAGTCTCTTAAGATCGCGTGCTACATATATATATATCATAGAAGGTGTCATCGTTTGTAAACTTGATAGTCCAAACGGTAATGAGAACTATGGTATCTTTAGGCAGGGAAAATATACCTTCTGTAGAATTTAGGAGTTTCAAGTGCTCACAATTAGGTTAATCTTCATATTCCTCTTTGAGAGTCATACAGATATTTGGGTCCGATTATTTTCAATTAACTTCACATCATCTTTTTCATATGATCAGATAGCCTTCCTGGTATTCAAAAGCTAATCCCCTAGTCCAGAAAATCCCAGAGGAGTTAGAACTAAAGTTAAACATTATAACGAAGCAGATATGTATATTATATCAAGTAAGGTTTTAAATTCGGGTCCAGAATTGCAATTGCGGCTCTTATGTTACACCTGTAACATCTTTAATGGCTATATTAGTTTAAAATTACGGTTTGCTTGATTCTACATTCGAATCATTACCGTAATTTATCGCAATTATATTCATAATTATTGTAATCGCCTGCAACTGCAATGTGGTCCACAATCTGTAATTTAATATCTTGTATTATACATATATATACAAAGTCACTAAGTTGATAAGCTGATGCCTGATAATGTAAATGAGGACATGCGTATAGTTACACGGTTAAACGAACAATCGATATCACTTTCACTGGTCTAGAAATGTTAATTATGAGAAATGATGCCACTACAAATGCCAAACTCGGAATTCAAAACTAAAAGAGCACATTCTAAGTTGCTAATATGCTATCTTTTGCTAATGTTTATATCTCATTCACACCAGCCAAGAAGTACAGGAATAGAGAATTCTAGTTACTATGCCTAGCCAAAAGAATAAAACTTGTAGTTATTATAGCAACATGGAAGAAGCAGCAGGGAGTTGGTACAAGTCTTAAACTAGATGACTAGATGTCCACTTTTCATACTAAAATATCTTGATACATATTTTTCTTTCGCCAGGCAAAATGTTAACACAGATCACTAGTGACAATTGACTGTTCCAAAATCGTAAGAAGTGTAGGTAAGTTATACCCAGTGCAAAAGTAATCAAGTAGTAAAGAGCAACCAAAGGAAATAACAAAAAGATCTGTTAAAACCTCGTTATTTCTTTAAACCATATATTCCTCTAGGTCAAGCAAGTGAAAGGTGTAGATTAAACTTGATGCAAAATGAAAAGAAAAAATATTTTTCAACGAGGAAACATCCTTTGCTGTGTAGTATGTTGCTTTTATATATCATATTATACTTACTTATGGCAGTCCTGCGGCCACAAGTATCGTGGTTGTGGCCACATTTTGTGTCTCAACAGCCATCAAGCACTATCTGATATCTAGTACTAAAAGTCATCAAAACTTGGCTATTATTAATTATCACAGCTTGAGCTGAAGTTTTCACTCAAACCAATCAATGAACTATGAAAACATGGCATTGACTGGTTCTCTCCACAAATGTTTTTGTTTCATTTATTCATTGAGATGTCATGAATTAACGAAGTTCTTCAAAGTTGACACTGAGACTACTGGAAATCATAGGAAGACAAAGTACATATGCGAATGGCAACGCCAAGAGCATAAGTAGCATCAGTGTTTTAAAATGAACAAGAGAAGTGTTTTTTTCCTTTTTATAAGTTCTGAAATCAAGTTTGGCTGGAGAAATTCTACGGCATGTTCATCTGTCTGCTTGTAGAATGGTGTAAAAGCCAGAAATATAAGTGCTTTTAAGGTCTGTAAGTGCATTTATCGACCATTTCAGAGAGTTGCACTGAATCTGTACATGCAGCTGTTAATTACTTTACTTGGAAACACGAGAAAGGAACACATAACACTGATTTGATAGGAAGAAAACCGAACAAACATTGATAAAACAGCTCAGAAAAAAATTTGCTCATAATGAAAAGACACCATGTATATATATTACATGCAAAGCAAACAGAAGGAATAAACCATGTTGTTGTTCTTCATTCTCCGCTGACCTGACACGTCAAGGATGTCACGAGTGACAGGAATTCTTTCATTTCAGAACAGACTTTGAATGTTGTAGGGTTCCCAGGATTTGCAGAGGGGCTGAAAATCTGTGAATTGACTCTGCAACCAAATATGTGATAATGGGTTGTTTGGAATTTTGAGGAACAAATCACTTAACCTAGGACGTCTTCTCTTTGCGGGGTGTGTGCATTTGTACTTCTAGTACTAAAGCTGTGGGTTGCATGGTAGAACTTCACAAACATCTTATAAAATCAGTTTGGATTTACAAGATTATTAATTACCTCTTCGGAAATTCCCTTGTTTTGCAGAAGACTGAAGAATGGTGAGGAACTCCATTTGCTCATAATCAGTAAGGACTCATCAATCATGTTTATACCCTCTGTCGTGGTACGAAAAGTGTTGTGTTCTTGTGAGCTTCTCGGCACTTCTACCTCGACCAGCATATCTGTGTTCATTAAGTGACTTTGAGTGACTGATTCCTTTCCAGTTTCAAAGGGATTCATCAAGCAACTTAATTGGCTTGATTCTCGGTTGGTTGCTTCGTGATGATCATCGTGAAGCTTTGATTCATTCATACTTATTCGATTCTTCATCTTTGTTCTTTCTCTTGCCCTTTCTCTTGCCTTGTCCCTTAGCTCCTTTGGGATGAAGTGAAATCCTGTCTTACGTGATGGTTTAGCCTTCTTCACCCTGTTGATTATACGAGGGGATTGCTTACCTTGGGTATTATTGCTTCTTGTAATGGCGGTTTCATCAATCGCAGACACAACTTCACACTCGGAAGTAGAAGATACACTCTTGGTCACAACAGTGCTGCAGCTATAATTCAACAGGCTAGTAGGCAGTTTCTTGATTTCAGCTCTTGCTTGTACTAGTAACCACTCAACTGTTTTGCTAGGTTTGTCAAAGTTAAGCTTATCTTGTAGATCAAAAAACTCTCGCGCAACTTTTAGGGACAGTCTCATTCTCCGATCTCTTGGTCCTTGACGGGTGTTAATCTTGCTGTGACGATCCCGCTTTGAAGATCTCTTTCTGGGATTCAAGGCAGAACTGTGATGAGATTTTTTGCTGAGCTCACCGGCGTCCACACTTTTGCTAGAACCGACCATGCTATCAATGGTCTCAGAGATTGTAGGGTCAGTAGCTTGCAAAGGTTGCAGTAGGAGATCATGGAGGCCATAGTCTTCTAATTCCAAGTCCTCGGGCCAGTGGAAGAAAGACGAGGGAAAATCGTCTTCGATGGAGTTGGAAATAATGTCACTGAAAAAGGGTTTGTTATAAGCTTGTTGATAGCTAAAGAAGATAGAGTTGTCGCCATTGCTGCTGGAGGGAATCATTTTAGGTATGTAGTTGCACCGGATATGTAACCTAGCTACGCTACCAAGGTAACTAATTGGTGGGACTAGAGCCTGAGAATGACATATGCACCCTTTGGTTTCTCTCTAATAGAGTTAGCAGGCAAGAAATTCCATGATCTTTTCCAATTTCACATCTCTGCAAGCAATGGAAACCAGTTGTGTTAAGTGACAGTCATTTGTTACTTTAATTTTTTTTTTTTTGGACCCTCAACTCAAGACCAAGGAATGAGAAAGACAGCTATATCACCGGATGCATACCGCTCATATATGTTTTTTTTTTCTTTCATGTGTATGTATATTATAGGCATAAATACGTTGTTGAAGTTGCATACAAAAGCAGTGGGGTGTGAGTTAAGGGAGAGAGGGGCAGAGAACGTCCATTTACCTTTCCAGAAAGCACGGGATTGCGCTTGAGAAAGACCGCAAAGAACAAGTACTACATGTTCATGGGGTGCTGTGGAATTGGGAGAGGGAGTGATAGGTTGGGGACAGTCGGGGAGGGATTTGAGTTTGAGTCATGATTGTTGAGATGGGATCCAATTTATTGGCCAAAATGAGCAACCTTTGTTTTTTCGGTTTTATTTTTATTGAAATGAAGGGCTTATCAAAAGCATATGTAAGGAAACTAAGGTAGGTATGGAAAGTTAAATAGCCATACTAGATATCCTAGATGCCAGTTCACTTCACTTCGCTTGGGAAAGCATGTGGGACATTGATAGAGCTAAAATTGACAGAGACCGAAAGGAGCATTATCATCCGAGAAGTTGCATGGGCAAGTGGGTTTTGTGGGTTAAGGTTTGTTTTGTCACGGAGGCTGTGGATCATAATTATTATGTATTGAGTTATGGTGATGACATATATATAATTTCAGTGTAATTTTAAACGGATCAAAATAGTAAGTATTAACATAGAAGAATGATATGTTTTGTAAGATTTAACTTCCACGTGGCCGATGTCCAAGCCTAGAAAGGAAGGACAATTATTTCGCTCAAAGGGCATATGCTGCAGCAGCTGCTGCTGCTGCTGCTGCTGTGAGTGAGAGGGTGTCATGAGAACCAATGCTTCTTTGACTGTTCTGAGTCTGGAAGTCGCTTTCACTTAAAAGAGAAGCTCCAGACTCTCTCTTTCTTTATCGGTTGTATTATGTCATGTGCATTAGGAATGTTATTGTTGTTGTTGGACTATCTTCCAAGCTAGCCATGCGTGCTTATCGGTTTAGCTTTTCTGTGGGAGCTAAAAAAAGCTGCCTCTTTCTCTATCACAACAAACACAGATTTTCGTCAAAGAAGGTTTGCTCGGTGCTTGTACTGTCCAATGCTATGCTATGCCGTCCACAAGAATCTCTCTAAAAAACCCTAGCCAATCACCTCTTCCCATAACTACACAAGTGTCATCTCATTTGGAATTATGGCAATAGTACTATCCACAACTGAGAAATCCAACCTTCTATCTCCGTAGGCTACCATTTACTTGCTTGCTCGTGATTTTTCGTTTCCATTTTTACATGCCGCTTTCTCCACTACTTGTACAAAAACCTTTGTCTCTCTAGCTGAGCATCCACCTCTTTTAGACTTGGAGGACCACATGATATGGAGAGAGCTGAGTGGTTCTAAGGTTGCTTTCAAGCAAGATGATAACTACGAACAAAAGGAGATGAATGTACCATATTTGAAGTGGATGATAAGAGACCATTAAACGCTTCAAAGTCTTCGTCTCAGTGCTTTCATTTCCTTGATTAGCTCATCATCATTCTAATCCATCTCTCTACCTTTGGGTTCTAAGCTCTTGAAGCTTTCATTAGTATATGACACCCACGAACAACATCTCTTAGTTAATGGACTTTATCAATCCTGCTATCCACTGTACATTTTCTTTAACTCTAATCCCAGGCTCCCCACCTTCTTGTAGGCCAATCTGCCGCTGTTAGTCAAGTGCGTATATATATACACACAAACACGAGTATATTTGCAAGTGAGAACCGCACAGTAGCCTAAATAGAGATAAGTAACCTACTGGTGGTAGATATTTAGTTTGCTATCTAAATAAGTCTTTAAGTAGCAGTCGGAAAAGATACTGACAGGCGCCAGATAACAAGTTAATTATCTGTCCTGGAAACATGTGATGGTAAAATTAGAGCCATTTGGCATAACCACATATATGAGTTACCTTATCAGAAATATGCACATATGCATTTAGCATTGTTTGCTTGTTTTGTAGTTCTTTCACTCTTCCCAAGATGCATTTGACATCAAGTCCAATGGGGGATGAACCATTTTCCAGAGGAAGCAAGGGTATCAATAACTCGTAGAACAATAATTTCTTGTGCAGTGCCTCGATTTGGTATTCGATGCTTTAGGAATCTGGAAAGAGCTTGTTTCTTTGAGTAATTTGTTTTTGCCAGCAGCTCAATATATGTATATGGGTCTAGATTCTTTTGAACATCCAAGGTATGTGGATGGAATGGAAAGAAAGTCATGCTACTTTTTTTTTTTTTTAATGACCTAGCGGATGTGAAATATCTTTTGGGTATAACGTGACTTTGAACTGAAGTGGATGATGACCATAGTTTGGAGGTGCATCTGAACCTAAAGAGGGACCTAGGACTCACTAGGGCAGCATTTGCAAAAATCACATCCATCACAGGACATGAATAAAGTTTTGCCATGGGCATTAGCTTGGAGATCCAAAAGTAGATTGCAAAAAGATGAAAATGAAGGGTGGTTTCCCGTAAATTAAGCTGAACCAAAGCAAGAGACACCAAACTTTGATGGCAGTGCATGTTGTCTTTTCCGCTTCACGCATGGTCTAACAACAAGTCCATTACCATTTCTCTCTTAATGATTAATGACAGGTGTGCTAATTAAATCTCTTTTTTTCCCCCCTCTTTTTCTGCCCAATAGCAAGTCGATTACTTGGTATTCCATCACGATAACGTATATTCTATGTGACGCTCATTAATTATACATCCCTCAATTATTAGCTACTTTACTTGTATTAAAATCACTGAACGTTTTTTATTGGAATTGGGTCACAACCTCCATCTATGACCATTTAGCTTTGTCTCTTCCACCTCAGGCCATTTTGAGAAAGAAGAAGAATGAATCGCTCTCTGTTCTGTACGATTGTTGATTGTATTATTCAATCTTAATCTGCTACGATTTGATTAGATTGTCCATAAAGTTATAGATAGGATTGTTCTCCTTTTAGTACAGTCGACACCAATATTAGTGTTCCCTGCGATTTGATGCTTCAACATCCCAAATGTTTCAACAAGGTTGTGTCGTGTGATATACACAAAAGATCCAATGACAAATTTGATTTCATGAGATGCAATCGTCATAAAGTAAGCACATAAAATATGTGAGGAAGCAAGATGCCTTCTGGCCCACCAATTAAACATGGGTTTTTTGTTTTTTTTTCAAATCCACTTATCAACATATATAATATGTGCATACAAGTGTGGCATTGAGATGGATGCGGGAGTTCGACTTGGAGAGATATCCTCTGTTCGGTTCCCTTATCCTATTCCCTTTATTTTTAGGTGATTTTGGGCTTTTATATATATATATATAGAATACATTTTTATAAAATAAAATAATAGAAATAAGTAATCTGAAACTAGCAGACACTTAATTCTAGAGGAAAGCGACGTGGAGCCTGCCTAACCATTGGGTCCTGTCCTCGGCCTTAATATTTATATTTTATACTAAAAATAAAAGTAAATTTTTAAATAAATATTATTGTTTGCAAAATTATTAAACTTATTTTAAATTAATATTCAATTTAATCATACTAAAATATTAATAATTTAATTAGAATTATTAACTTTAATTTAATTAAAATAATCTAATCTAATCCTATTAACTTTATTAAATCTTTTCATGAAACCCACCACCACGGCCCGTTCAGTTCATCACAATCGCTGCCGCCACCAACAACCAGAAGCTCAACACCCTTTTATGTTTTATCATTTCATAAGCATCTCTGATTTGAAGATTGGTGAGAACATGACATGAATGATTGTGGAGGTTCAGTGCTTTTCAAGTGGTGGAGAAAATGGAAACGCCAATTACTTTGTTGTGGAAATTAACGATCCAGATGCTGCATTCCAGCCAGTTGAAAAGAGGGGAGGCAAAAATGCGAAGCAAGTACAATGGGTCTTACATATCAAGGTTCATTGGGTCGTTGGTGCTACCTTCTGCTTCTCTCTTTCCAGCGCCATTAAAACAAAAGCTCATCTTTGGACTTAGTAAAAAGATGATGAAAGGGAAAGTTTTTCTCAAATTTATTTTATTTTCTTCTTTAACAACTTTAGCTTCCCAACCCAAGTTGTTGCTTATTGAATCTCTGCTGATATTCAAATTAAATATTTTCAAAACGTCAAAATGTATTTTTAATATTAAAATTAAATATATTTTATGTTATAAAGAAAGCTTTCTTTTGTGGAACTGTTATTTTTGTGGTCCATACCAAAGGCAAAGGGCTGGAATATATAGTCTAAATTTTGGTCTTTGTTAAAAGAAAAAAAGTTCTCTTTGGTCGTACCTCGTATAAACACGATACGCGACATAAGATTTGGTCGTGGCTTTAGTTCTATTTTATCTTCTACATCTACATCATTTATGTATATATAATTCATAAAACTTAGTAAAACAAAATTTTATTACATCTTTAGATTTTTTATTTAAATTTTGATATATTTAAAAGTTATTCAATTTTAAAATTTGGCATTTGATAAATAAATGTAATTTTATAATCATTTCCAATAATATACTATTGATGATCAAAATTAATCCCAATTAAGGTTAGGTCTTCAATTGACAAAGATTTAATAACTAAAAGAAATTGTATAGGTTATTGTCACTATTCTCCCTATTTATGTATGTATTATTAAAAGTAAACATATAGAGTATTAAACTTTTTATAATAACTGATGCATAGTATATTTTAAAAATTAAAATTGACTTTAAATATATTTTAGATATTAATTTTACGTTTATTTTAAAGTTATGTAAAATATATTTACAATTTTATTATATTTTAGCGTATACACAAATATGTACATACTGTTTAAATAAATATATTGGCCTTCGTCCAAACATATTTCAAAAGACATCAATATTTTTATTGATTCTCATGCGTTTAAATTTTTCCTTTATATATATCTACATAACATATATAGATAATAATGAATATACATGTATTTATGTGTTATAATTTTAATTTTGTAAGATTGAACCCAAATAAATTGAACTATACAAGCCCAAATGAAGTTTCATCATAAAATCAATTGGTGATTTTGGTGATACGAAAAGTAACTTACTAAGATTATATGAATATTCAAGATCATATATTGTTTTCATGTGGGACAAACTCCCACTTGTATAAGTGATAAGAGTCAACTATCTAAATGACTAGTTTTACTCATTTTAGCAATGGATGACTCAAGCCTCATCATCATCATACCCAGTTCGAAGTTCTGCAATAAAACGGAGTCTGTGGGAGGTATGATAATATGCAATATTACTTCTATATAATAGAGAGGTTATTTTCGGTAGACCCATATGCAAATGTGATAATAACAGAGTGATGTAGGTTAAAGAGTAAATAAGTAAAACTAACATACTAAATAATTATGTAAATAAAATTACAATAAATACGTAAATAAATAAAATATAACTCGACTTTTAGAAATAAAATAGATTTTAAAACTAAAATATAACGAAATATATTATTTTTTATCCTTAACAAAACATCATTATCCAGATGATAAGAGAGTAATAAAATATTAAAGAATTGTAGAAAAGCACCAATACAAAGGGTAACTCAAATCTAATTCTTATTAATAATAAAATATTAAAGAATTGTAGAAAAGCACCAATACAAAGGGTGACTCAAGTCTAATTCTTATTAATAAACTCTACATTATGTTCATATTAAAAATTCTAATATAGTATTAGAGCATATTTGGTCTAAATTATTAATTTTTCGGTTATTCGTCTAGATGTTCAATCTCAACAGTCTGGTCCGGTTATCGTTAAGTTGAAAGGGAGTGTTAGAGTATCTCATATTGACAAAAAATAAAAATGTTAAAGAATTTATAAATGGTAAAGGTCAACTGTCTAAATGACTAGTTCTAATTATTTTAACAATGATTGACACAAACTCAATTCTTGTTAATGAGTTCTACACTTAACCCATATTATAAATTCTAATATGGTATCAGAACAGGTTTGGTCCGGATTATTATATTCCTAGTTATTCGTCTAGATGTCCAATTCCAACAGCCTGATCTGATTACCACTACGTTTATTTCAAATGACAATTAGATGTTCAGTCTCAGTTGCATTTAAGGAGGAGTGTTAGAGTATCCAATATTGATTAAACGTGAAAATGTTAAAGAGTTTATAAGTGATGGGTCAACTATTTAAATGACTAGTTCTAGTCATTTCGATAATGATTGACTCAAGCTCAATTTTTGTTAATGGACTCTATACTTTACCCATATTAGAAATTATAATATAGTATCAGAGCAGATTTGGTTTGAATTATTAATTTGTTAGTTGTCCAATCTTAGCTACTTGGTCCAGTTATTGCTACATTTATTATAAGTGACAATTGAATGTCCAATCTTAATTGCACTTGAGGAAGAACGTTAGAATATTTCATATTGATTAAACATGAATTTTTTTAAAAAAGTTTATAAGTGGTAAGAGTCAACTATCTAAAAGACTAGTTCTAGTTATTTTACAATGGTTGATTCAAGTTCGTTCTTGTCAATGAGTTATCTACTGTACCTATATTAAAAATTATAATAAAACAAATTCAATCTCTATTAATTATAATTATGTTTATAATAATATAAAATATCTTTTATTATAAAAGATGCACGTATGGCACAATATGGTAAAGCAATGTTATTTACTAAAGTTCAAAATATGTTATTATAAAAAATTTCACATTTAATAAAATATGTATTTATGAATGTTATTATACCTATCTAAAAAGTTAATTTGGTTTTAAACTTGCAAAATATTAACGGGTTGTTTGGTTTAAAGGAATAGTTATTACATTCCATAGCTATTCCTAACATATTACTAACCTTATGTTTGGTTAGAAACGAAACTCAAAATAACCATGCATCAGGAAAATCTATTCTTAAATTTTGATAAATACACAAAACTCATCTCTATCTATTTTACATTTTCAAGAATAGCTATTCCAATAGAAAACAACTTGATCCTTCTCACAATTAATAATAATAATAATAATAATAATAATAATAATAATAATAATAATAATAATAATAATAATAAGATAATTAATTTAGTATAATAATAATAATAATAATAATAATAATTATTATTAGAAAATTTATAACAATTATTATTAATAATAAAATAATTAACAATAACAATAACAATAATAATAATAATAATAATAAGTACAAAATTTATAATAATAATTAATAATATTAAATAATAATAATAATAATAATAATAGTAATAAATTAATAATAATAAGTACAAAATATATAATAATAATAATAATAAGATAATTAATTTCAGATAATAAATTTAATAATAAAATAATAATATTAATAATAATAAAAGTAATAATAAGTAGAACATTTATAACAATAATTAATAATAAAATAACAATAATTAATAATTAATAATAATAAGTACAAAATTTATAATAATAATAATAATAATAAGTAAAAATTAAAATAATTATTAACAATTAATAATAATAATAATAATAACAACAACAACAACAACAATAATAATAATAATAATATAATTAATTTTGTACAATAAAATTAATAATATTATTAATAATAAGAACAATAATAATTAGAAAATTAATAATAATAATAATAATAACTA
The DNA here is from genome assembly GCA_029891385.1 of Erythroxylum novogranatense. Taxonomy (NCBI): domain Eukaryota; kingdom Viridiplantae; phylum Streptophyta; class Magnoliopsida; order Malpighiales; family Erythroxylaceae; genus Erythroxylum; species Erythroxylum novogranatense. The sequence continues at coordinate 90,303,591 of CM057225.1, read as the reverse complement.
GTTTAATAATATAATTAAGAACAAAAATGATAATTTAATAATAAGTTGAAAATTTATAACAATATTTAATAATAATAAGAATAATAAAGTGAACAATAATAATAATAATAATAATAATAATAATAATAATAATAATAATAATAATAATAATAATAATAATAACATAATGATAAGGACATTTTGGTCTTTTGTTACTTATTTATTTCTTATTTCAAGTTTATATTTTCAAACCAAGCATTGAAATAAAATTATTTCTACATTCCATTCCATAAATCAAATAAAATAATACTCATTCTATTCTATTCCTTATCTTTTTATTCTTAGGAATAACTATTATATTTCATTTCTTGAACCAAACAGCCGTAAGTTTTAGTGTAAAAGACAAGACTTTCGTTTTAGATTAAGTAACTTAAACAAAATTTAAAATTCTTCTTTTTCAACTTTTCTTTAAAACCTCTTCTTTGGTAAATCTCTTAAACGATAATGACAAAATAGGTATAACATGAACATTATACATGTATCAATTGAAAATTAGTAACAAAATTTGAATTGAATTAATTAAACATGATCCAAATTAATAATTTAATATATCAATAATAATTATTTTTAAATTTTTATTTAATTAGCTCGAGTTAATTTGAAAAGTTGAGTTAGATAATTATATTAGTAATATTTTATTAGTTTATATATAATATTCATGTCGTGAAATTTTACTGTTATTTTTAACAAAATGCTAAGAAAAACGTTTTTCTATAAATTTAAAACAAAAGAAGTTTATTTTGAAAATTTTAAATATTAGGATTTTTTAAAAGTTTCATGCTTTCTGATCTAAACTTTTATTATAACAACTAAATTATAACATGAAAATAAAATTTTAATATCTATTTATGAGAAGTAAATTTAATTTTAAATGATATATTCATGTATTCTAAAAGTTTGTTATAAATATTATTTATTATAAGAAACGTGTTAATTTATTTAAGAGCATCTTTTTAATTTATGATACACGTCTTTTAATATTTTATATATTTTAAAATTATAAATTACAATAAATGACGATAAATACAATTATTTTAGTAATTCTTATATTTATTTTCTTTCATTTGCGAGTACCATTATTATATCTATGTAAGACTGTAACTCGTGAAGTGTGAAAACTTTTCATATTTACATGTAAAATAGTGAAAATTTTATACCATTGTTGTAATATTTTCGTTCTATCATACTTATCCTTAAATAATTGTTATTAGTTTAATATCTTTATCAATTGTATATTACTAAAAATAGTTAATATTAATTTAGTTGTTTATAATTTTAAGGTGGAGTGTTACAGAATAAATTACTAATAAATCTAAATATAAGCGGAAAAATAAGAAATCTTAGTTTATTTTTTAGTTTCATGAACTTAGATTTTATATCTAAATATAAATATAAATATAAAAGAATTTATCTATTTAATACCGGATTAAATGTTATAATAAATTAAATATATTAAGAAATTAATTTGCAATCACAATATATATAAAATTATTTTATTCAAATATTTCAAATTTCTCTACAACATTTGTTTGTATTCATTATAAAATTTTTACATCTTATCATATAATTAGTTATATTAATTAGAATAAAATATAAAACTTTTTCATGAAAATATTTATTTAAAAAATGGTGCCTAGCTTGATTCTACCTCTTGTCTTAAACATATTTATTATATCTCCAAGTTCCAAAAACATATCACAACTATTTTTCAAGCAGATAGTCTTCTAAGTTTACTTTTCGAGTCCTCTTTAACATTTAATTTTAATTTAACTTTGAATTTTAAATTTTCTTTTCATAATTATGGAAAATATATTTTATAAATTTCTAGCGAAAACGTCATTTTAAAGATTTTATTTTGAAAATTATTTTATTAATATATATTTTAATGAAATATTTCTTCATTTTATTTTATTTTATTAAATAAATTAAAATTTTAGATTATTAATTTGGTATGTTTATATATAAAACACACACACACACACATATATATATAGGAGTTGTAGATGGTCTGAACTCTTCTCCATTTTCTTGTAGTTCAAAAAGAGTAAAGTCTATTATCGTTTTTGTTTCATATCGAGTATTTCTGATGAATTCCAATATCTGGAATTGTTTTGACATAAAATATATAATTGCGTTATAATCTGGTCTTCTTGTTGCTATATCCTTGTTATTTTCAAGTTCAGCAGTATAATATAATTTCAATTCATTTATCAAGCTGTTGATACTATCTTTTGAATTTAAATCTAATCGTACCAAATATTCTCTGTATGCTTCGACATTCGTAATTGGATGTAGAAATTTTTTTAGATCCATTCTATGTAAGTCACAAATGGAATATAAAGAAGAAGGTCCAACACGCTTCCTTACCGTCTTTCGATTTGACCAAAATATTGTCGGGTTATACCTCGAAGCTTTTACCGAACGTTCCAGCCCCAACCTTAATCCTTTAACTAAGGTAACTCTTCTGAAGTTCCTTCAGCAATACTTAGTACAACCTTGTTTCGTTTCCTACCTCAAGGCGTAAGAAAAAAGGTAAAGAAGTGGAAGGGCTTTTTTCTTTATATGTATTTGTGAAGCATATAATGAAACTAAGAAAAGAGGGTTTTTTATTTTCGTAACATAGAGAAGTTTACAGATATGATGCTAGATGCTTCGATTACCCAGTCTCTTGCTTTATATCCTCTTTTATAGTAAGAGGAGAATTATTGCATGAGCTGAGTAGTACTAAAGGACAAAGAGATATTTTGGGTACAAAGGTCCTACTTGTTGACAATAATTTTTACAGACACGTATTTTTTGGTACAAGGGTCCTACTTGTTGGCAATAATTTTTACAGACACATACTTATATAACACGTACCCTATCTTCTAGATTACATATCTGATCTTTCTTTTTCTTCCTTTTTTGCTGGCTCTTCTTGTCCGTTAACTTCTGAGTACATGCGGGACACATATTCTTGGGATGTCTGCAGAATTGACACAGTTTTTGTTGAGCTGGATAACTTGACTTTATTACTCCAATTTTCAGTAACTTCATTTTGGTTAAGAGAAAGTTATGTGCTGCTACTGGTGTAACTTTGGCTGGAGATATCATTACTGATGAATGTATCTTTTTTCCTCCATATGTCCAAAATCCTCTTTTAAAGCTGGCTTATAATCCTTGAAGGATTATCCGAATTCCAATTGCTCTGCGATAATGAATATCTTTTTCTTCAAATTTAAAATAATCTTTAACCTTGTCCTGAGTTATTGATATCGAAAATGCATCTGCTTTGCCAAGCTGTATTAGATGGTAAGTTGGATAACTACCATCATTATCAAAATCTGGTCCTGCGAACAGAAACTTTAAAACTAGAATATCTTTAGGAGTTATTGTGGGATTGTTGAGATAACAATCTCGTACTCCTTCTTTTATCCATTGTGGTAAATAACTTATCTTAGAAAAAATTGGCAATGGTAAATAAATCCAAAATCATACCAATGTCTTACCTCCCTGGGATCTGCATCTTGAAGATAATTGATTCTAGGATATATTCCTGAGAAATCAATATATCGGTTTTCGCTATTAATAAATCTTTCATCATCTGTTGTTGTTGTGCTACCTCTGGAGGAATCATAGATATTTCTTTTAATACCTATGAAGTGGGTGGTAACTTTGTTGAAGAACTAGAAGGTGTATCTGTATGAAGTCTTAAATCAATGTTCATTTTGTCAAGAGAGAGTTGTTTGAGAGCATCGGTTTTTGGATGTGTGAGAATATCTGGCTTGAAAGTTGCAGACTGGGCTATATATTCCACTATTTTGAGACTTGAATTGTCATAGTTATCGATGTTCATTTGGATAAGATTACTACCTCGTTTTATCAAACTCAGAACTTCTCTTGTCAGTCCGGGGAGATTTGCAATATCAAGAAAGTCTGATACTGTATCTTTAATAGATTTGATCTCTGTATCCATATTTCTAATTTCTTCAAGTATCTGACGTCGATGGTCTTCCATCTCTTGTAAGAAAATCTGCTAAAACATTTTTGTCATACTTAACAATTTCAATATCAAAGATATAATCAGAAAGTAATGTTTGCCATCTAATAAAGCGTTTATATTCAGGTCTACTTGGAAAATTATTAGTAATAAATGCTTTCACCTGAGTATTATCAGTTCTTTATTAAAAAAAATTGGGAGTAAAAAATAATAAATTTTTTTACAGCTTTTTACCAAAGCTAATAATTATTTTCATTGATATGATATCTAGTTTCAGATTCTATAAATGTTCTGAACAATATCGACATATACTTTCTCCTATTTTTCATTATTGTTATAATCTATCTTTTTAAGATTCCGCTCCAATAATTTTTGAAGCATCGGTTTCTAATATTAAATTATCTTTGTTACTAGATAAATATAATTTAGGTAAAGTTTTGCATAATCCTTTTATAGTTCTTACTTGAAATTCTAATTATGGAGTAAAACTAAGTATCTTATCTTTTTAAGTAAATCTTGAAAAGGTTTTCAGAATCGAGCTAAATTTTGTATAAAATCGAAGCATATGTTAATATTCCTAAAAGCTTTGCACTTGCTTTTTATCTATTAATTTATCGGAAAGTTTGAAATCTTTTCTAATATATGACTATGAAGTTTTATTCCTTGTCCATCTATTTGCATACCTAAGAACTCTACTTTATTTTGTAATATTTTAGATTTTTTATAACCCTAATCCATGTTCTATACAAGTATCAACAAATTTATCTAGATGTTTTAAATGATTTGGAATGTCTTTAGAAGCTATCAAAATATCATCAACATATACATATATATAAGAATAATCTTTAAAGAGATTATCCATTTTCTCTGAAATATTTGTGGTGCATTTTTAATCTAAAAGACATTACTAACCATTCATAATGTCCTTGTGGAGTAAAAAATGTTGTGTATTGAATACTATTAGGATGCATTTTTATTCGTCAAAATCCACTTTTACAATCAAATTTTGAAAATATCGTTTTATTTCTGATTGTATTAATCAGATTTTCTTTATGTGGAAGAAAATATCCATCAAATACTATATTATCATTTAATTTTTTTATAATTTATCACCATTTTTGCCTTATCTCTCACTTGCTCTGCATGTCCTCTTACAATAAAAGCTGGTGAATTGTGAGGTGACTGACTGGTTTGAATAAATCCTAAATCTAATAACTCTGTTATCTATATCTTGAATTCCTTTTGATCTTTTTCATTGTATCTCATAGGTTTTACTCTAATAAGTTTCTTTTTTATCTATCATTTCTAACTTAGCATATAATTGATTTTCATCCCAAAATTTTAAGAGATTCTCTGTATAATACCGTTCTAATTTTGTACTAATAGTATCTATTGTTGTATCAAGTTCCTTTAATTGTAGCTGATATTTCAATAAGGGATGAATTTTTGGAAATATCGGTTTAGTTGTGTAATCAATATCATCATGCTGAGCTGTACGAGGATAAAAGTAATAGGAAATATATATATATATATATATATATATATATATATATATATATTTAAAAAATCAATGCGAGATTCAATCTCGTGCACGAAGAAATGAGTATAAAACTTTTTTAATGTAATTTTAAAAATAAAGATAACTTAAAATTATATAACATGATTAATGTAAATTTTTTAAATAAAGTTTCAATAATAAATTAATAACTTACCGTAATCTGTTTCTTATCTTTTAAACTCTATCAAAACTAGTTCACTGGAATCATTGCGTACGTGTTAGGCTTGCGATGATATCTACATGAACAAGCTAAAAAACTTTACAAATAGTACAGAGTGAATTAGGCAATAAGCGTTAGCTACTTTAAAACTTAATTCTACTTATAACAAGATTTATAATAATTTCTTAATTTAATTATAGTTTAATCTTAATCAAACTTTAATTATACCAAAATGATATATAATTTCTCATGTTACTTCAATCAAGTCTTACTTAATTAAACTGTCTTTTCTTTTATAAATTGTTCTATGTGTGAATGATTAGGTTCTTTAATTATTTCGTCACATGTAAGTCTAGTCAGATAAGATAAAATTAATATATAGTTTATTTAAGTTAAATCATGATAATTCTTTATTGAGACAATTCTTGAAGTAATTAGTAAGGTTATTTCTTTATAACATGAAGATAACTTAGTGGTATGATAGAAACAATCTCCTTGTAAAATGTAAAGCGAATATTATATATAATTGATGACCCCTTTAAAGCAAGGAGTCCTGTGTGCATTGAAGTTTGCCTATGCCTAATATTGTATACAATTAATGACCCTTCCATTACCCTCTTAAAATAAAGAGAATTGTGCATTGAAGTTTGCCTATGGTTCTCCACCGTTAATAATTAATTATAATAATAAAATTTGGAAAATACTTTCAAAGCATAAGTTTATCTTAACAAAGAATTTTCTAAATTAATAATAATTAATTCTCCTAATTATTTTATAGTTACAAGTTATGTATAAATCTGTCTTTTATTCTTAAAATAAATTATAAAGAAATTATAATCAGAGTATAATATAAAATTGTTGCCATATTAGATTACAATAAATTTCTATAAAATGTTATTTAACTTAATATCATATTTGAAAAATTACATACCTAATTATAAGTTTTCAAATGATAATGTTTACAATCCACTTTTGAAAGTATAAGTCATAAGTTTAATAGAAATATCAATATAAATCCTAATTATACTTTGACATATAATCCTACACTCTCTTGATTGAGTATGTCATATAGGGCTTGTTTAGTGTAGAGTATCCGGTTAAAGTGATTTCTGATTATTGTGTCAATCCGAAGATTTATCCGGTGTACATTCAAAAGATAATAGTTGCAGGTTTTTCTGTTTAAAATAAATCATTATATCAAATTCTAATAAATATCTAATTTAATATAAATATATGGTGTATAAAATTTTAACACAAAGGAGTACATTTTGGACCAATTTTATTTTTGTTGTATTATTAATATTCAATTGATCTAAAAATGTTTTAGTGCCCTATTGGTCAATGGAAAATAATTACTAACATAACATTTCACATCACTGCTTTAAATATATGTAAGTAAGAGTACATATTGTGTAGTTCTAATACAAAAGTGGGTAGCTAATGCCAAGGAATACAGAAAATATAATAAATTCAAAATTTAATATAGGAACTTCCTTTTTATTATATGCTGTTTTATTGCAAATGTTATTATTCTTTTGTATATTGTATCAAATCATCATTTAAATTTTATGGGTCAGAAGTGACCTACTGTATTTAAATTAATACTTTTATACAATTTTGTTGGATAATTGAACCGGGCCTAAACATAAATGGAGTCCAACCAATTCGGCTTCTAGGCGCGTCAGTTGCACTGGCCATAAACCCCGCCTTATTCTCGCTGGCGTTCCCGCCATAGTCAGTCCTCCCTTCCCACCAGCACTACAGTGTATGCGATATATATATATCGAATTTGTCCGCTGTAAGGAATACCCCAAACCCTAAACTTCCCTTATTAGTGATTTATATTGTAATGGAGGATGATAGTTTTGAGGATCAGAAGAAGCTCCCTGAGCTGAAGCTAGGTGAAAGCACTAATATTTGTTTCCAAAAAATAAATATCCGGACTTCTATATGCATAATTGATGTTGTTCATAGGCTGGTTTATTTGGTTGAGAAATGAATTGACATCTGCTGTTTCATGGCATTGTGTTTCCAGATGCGAAGCAGGCTCAAGGCTTTCTCACTTTCTTCAAAACCCTACCTCATGTAAACACTCTCTCTTTCTCTGTTTCTGTGGGTTGGAATTGGATGCATCTATATTTATAGTGGTTTTGTTGCGAATTGGCCTTGGATATGGGATTTGTTTATCCTCTTTTTGAGTGAAATGGAGGGGATATATATTTCATTTCCATTAGTCAAGCGTTCGTCTTTTGTCTTAATGATTATGCGTGGTTAATTTTTAATTGTTTGAATGTTGCAGGATCCTAGGGCAATTCGGGTCTTTGATAGACGGGTCAGCATGCTTTCTGATGCTCTTTGCCCATAATTCACTTGCTTTATCTGGTTGTGTTGGCTCAACAATTCTATATTGTCCAATGGCATATAAATCTTCTATTATCTTCATGAATATGCTCAAGGTTCTCATGACGTGAGGTTTAGTGAACATTTTCAACCTTTTAAAAAATGGGAGCTCTTATTTTTCTCATGTTAGCATGTAACCCTATTTGCATTAATTTCGAGGATTTCATTTATTTACGTTAATATAAGATACCATTTTTGGATACAACTGAAGAAAAATTCGGGGATGTATGCTTCAAGCCTCATCCTTTTTTATGACCTGGAATCATGTACCAATTATTTTTGGGCATATTCACCTTGAAAATTCATGCCTATCATCATACAAATCAACGAAGAAAGTTTGTCAGGAAGCTGTCTTTTTGTTCATTATATTGACGGATTAGTAATTTCATTATCAAAAAAATAAAAACAAATAAAAAACCAGACAACAACCAACACTACTTCTAACTTCAACAGAAGAGACACACTAAACTTTTGAATGTTAGCTACCCTGTACTTCATATTAAATAAAGAAAATGTCATTTTAGAGAAGTTTTAATTTAGACAGGTAAACTGTCCCATTGTGAAGTTTCAATGGGAACTCGTTCTGGGAGCCCTATATGGCTACATGATAGTAAAATATGGTGAATGATGTATTCATTTAGTAATGTCTCCCAGGATTTTATTTATGCATGAGGAAAGGGTTTTCCTATGTAAGGCTCCCTTTTCTTTTTCTTTTTTTCCCCCTTGGTTTCAGTAGAGTAGGATTACATACACATTATCCATAATTTTTTGTTCTTTTGTAATTTCATGGTGTTTGTTTGGCCTTGTTAAAGGGTGTGAATGCTATTCGGAATATGCAGGACTATTATACAGCTCATGGGGAAAATGCAACATTTATTGCGCAGACCTATTATCATACTACAACTGCCTTGCGAATGTTAGGCAGTGGATCTGATGGTCTTTCCAGTGTGAGCATTAGTAAGAATATGTTTGAAACAATTGCCCGAGATGTACTTTTGGAGAGAACAGACCATACTCTTGAGTTCTATGAGGGTAGTGGTTCAAATTGGAGATTGGTGAAAAGTGGGAGTCCTGGAAATCTAGGCAGTTTTGAAGAAGTTTTATTTGCCAACAATGAGATGGAAGATTCTCCTGTGGTTGTTTCTTTATTTCCCAATTTTCATGAAAAGAGGTGCACTGTTGGGTTAAGTTATGTTGATTTGGCCAAAAGAGTTATTGGGGTGGCTGAATTTCTTGATGATAGCCACTTCACAAATGTGGAATCAGCTTTGGTAGCTGTTGGTTGCAAGGAATGCCTTTTGCCCATGCAAACTAGCAAATCCAATGAATCTAAAGCTTTGCTTGATGCTTTAACCAGATGTGGTGTGATGGTGACAGAGAGAAAGAAAAATGAATTCAAAACAAGGGATTTGGTACCGGATCTGTCAAGGCTTGCCAAAGGTTCCATTGAAGCCACCCAAGATTTGATTTCAGGGTTAGAAGTTGCTGCTATTGCTTTAGGGGCATTACTATCTTATGCGGAGTTACTTGCAGATGAGAGAAATTATGGGAACTATACCATCAGAATGTACAATCTTGACAGCTACATGAGACTGGATGCTGCTGCAGTGCGGGCACTGAATGTTCTTGAAAGCAAAACTGATGCCAACAAAAATTTTAGTTTATTTGGCCTCATGAATAGAACATGTACAGCTGGAATGGGAAAAAGATTGCTCCATATGTGGTTAAAACAGCCTTTATTAGATGTAAATGAAATAAAATGCAGGCTGGATTTGGTGCAAACATTTGTAGAGGATGCTGCACTTCGCCAAGATCTGAGGCAACATCTGAAGAGGATCTCAGATATTGAACGGTTAATGCACAAAATTGAGAATGGGAGAGCTGGTCTGCAGCATGTTGTGAAACTTTATCAGGTGGAATTTGACTCTTAACTTTCAAATCATTTGCTAATTACTGCAGTTGTATTATTGCAGATTTCTAGTAAAATAGCTCACATTTCTCATTTTTCTTATTCATTGTCCTAGCTATCAGTTAGAGAGTTGTTATATCTGCTTTAAAATAATATTCTCACAAATGCAAAGTGTATAATGGTCACTGATCTTGAGCAGTAAATTTGCTAATGTTTTCTGGAACTATGCTCTCTACAGTGGTTTCTTGATATTGACTAGTTCTTCATGCTGGTTACTTCATTTGAGCAGTCTCAACATATTTACTTTCTTTGTGCAATCGCATGACAATTCACATCATCCAGATAGTTTCAGTTACTCTCTCAGTCAATTTTCTTAAATGAAAATATCTCTGCCATTAACTTGAAACATCTTTTTGGATGCAGTCTAGTATAAGACTTCCATGCATTAAAAGTGCTCTTGAGCAGTACAATGGATCATTTTCATCTTTAATTAAAAAAAGGTATTTGGATCCCCTGGAATCCTTGACTGATGATGACCATTTGAACAAGTTTATTGGCCTTGTGGAGATTTCTGTCGACCTTGATCAACTTGAGAATGGGGAGTGCATGATTTCATCTGGTTATGATCCTTCACTATCTACTCTAAAGAATGAGCAGGAGTCACTGGAGCAGAAAATACAAAATTTACATAAGCAAACAGCTTGTGATCTTGATCTTCCTTTAGAAAAGGGACTAAAGCTAGATAAAGGAACACAATTTGGGCATGTATTCAGAATTACAAAGAAGGAGGAACCAAAAGTAAGGAAAAAACTCACGACCCAATTTATTGTCCTTGAAACCCGAAAAGATGGAGTGAAATTTACAAACAGTAAACTGAAAAAATTAACTGACCAGTATCAAAAGATAGTTGAGGAGTACAAATGTTGTCAAAGAGAGCTAGTAAATCGAGTTGTTCAAACTGCAGCAACTTTCTCTGAGGTATACATCCGTCAAAGCATCTTCTTTGTCACCACCTTTTGTAACTTGTTTGATATTACTGAAAATTTCATATTGCAGGTGTTTGAATTGGTAGCAAACAAGCTTTCTGAAATGGATGTCTTACTTAGTTTTGCTGATTTAGCTTCCAGTTGTCCAACTCCATACACAAGACCAGATGTCACTTCTTCGGTAATCCTTAGTTATTTTCTACTAGAGTTTTACTGCAACTTTGCCTCTTGCTCTTTCCCTTTGCAGAAAATTTGAAATTATTCACTATATGATGTTCTATAATTCCTATGATAGGATGAGGGAGACATTGTGTTGGAAGGATGCAGACATCCTTGTGTAGAAGCTCAGGATTGGGTGAACTTTATACCAAATGACTGTAAACTTGTCAGTATTCACTTGATTGATCACATGTGCTTCTTGCCTTATTAAAGTTCATTCCTGAACTTTGTTTCATCACAAAACAGGTTCGTGGCCAGAGCTGGTTCCAAATAATCACAGGGCCCAATATGGGCGGAAAATCCACATTTATTCGGCAGGTTTGATTTTTCATTCCCTTAATGCACAACACCTTCAATTAACTGATGTTTCTTTGGAATTATTTTGATTTATCTCTCACATCATTAAAAGACATGAAGTTTGTGGTCATAATTGTATTTGAGCTAACTGGTGCAATTAACACTGCTTCAATGTTATTATATGAATCACCCAGAGGAAAAACTTAAAAAATCTCACTTGAAATTTAGAAGATGCCCTTCGTGTTGGATTTCATTTGCTTGATATCATCATATTTCTATATATGATGCACCGACACCCATTTGAACTTCTTGTTACATGATTCATATGGATGTGCAGTTTTAGACAATTTGCTCTTGTTATTTCAACTTGATAGAAGCTTCTCTCGCAGGTTGGTGTTAATATTCTGATGGCACAAGTAGGTTCGTTTATTCCTTGTGAGAGAGCTAGCATTTCCGTTCGCGACTGCATTTTTGCTCGGGTGGGCGCAGGAGACTGCCAAGTGAGTTCCTTCTGATAACCTTTAAGATTTAATCAAAGGAGAGTTAAATTTAACTTATTGTACTCATAAACCATGTCGTGACAATTTCACCATTCCTTATTCCTTGACAGGTTTGAGATTAACATAATTTTATCTCTCATCCCTTTATTTTCGCATAGCATATTTCTTTCCTAATATTTCAAATTTTAAGACTGGTGGCTTGAAAGGATTGCGGAGCACTAAAGCATGTCTTAACATGAAAGAGAGTTGCATGCCTGCATTCAGAATCTGAATAGATTTGTGTGGACTATCAATTTTCAGAACATGGTGCCATGAGTATTATTATAGTCTATCCTTGTAGGAAAATTTACCAAGGCAAGCCATGGTGCTAACCTAGTGACACGAATGAACTATAGGCACTGCTATTCCCAGATACTTTCTCTTGCATGGGATTTGAGTTAGATTAACTTTATGAGCATGGTACAAAAAGTCCTTGATGTAAGACAGTTAAACAGAAGACAAGAATAAATGACAAGAAATAATGGGTTATCAAGTCTAGAGCTGATGGAATTTTGGGATTGATAATTTAGGACAAAAAGAGTAATAAATCTAAGAATCATTCATAGGATTTGGACTAAGAACTTGGAATCAGTCCTAAGAATTGCTCTTTACTTAAAAATCTAAAATTCAGAATTCAAATTTCTACCTATTCCATAAAAATGAATTTCTTAACTTAAATAATCTTGTCAATGCAATGTTGATTTGTTTGCCACTTTGTTGATTGTATTATTGAATACTTGCAAATAAACATTGGTTTTTGGTAAACAGCTTGAAGAATTTGTTCTGGTTCTGCTTTTACATGCCAATGTTCAAATTTTATGCACATGTTATTTACCTATCAAATTCAGATTTGGCATGCCTTAAAACCATTTCCTTTGAGACCCTGTTTAGTGTGCTGTTGGGAGGAAATGATGCAAATTATCATTTCTTCTCTGTTATTGGAAGTTAATTAACATGTCTAGCTTCTTTATAGTTGCGGGGAGTTTCTACGTTTATGCAAGAAATGCTTGAAACTGCTTCAATACTGAAAGGAGCTACTGATAAGTCCCTAATAATCATTGATGAGTTGGGCCGCGGAACATCTACATATGATGGATTTGGTAGGTTTCCTCATTTCAACTGCCTTCATATTATTCTTATTATAGTCCATTTTCAAGACTCCTACACTAGTCCTGGAATCAGTTGCCACAGCCTTGAGTCTACCCCATTTAGTATACAAGAATTACTTAAGAAGGTCTAAAACCACCGATAGGGTGCAATTTCATTACTCTGCTTCATGAAGTGATCTATGCAAATTTTGCTTCTGTTGGCAATGTCCCAGTTATTTAGAGAATTGAAAACTTTGAATTTCTTATGCTATAGTTTTCATTTTGCAACCTTTTTGAAAAGTATAACCTATTTGTATTGTTTAGTGATAACTTTGGAAGGGTTGCTGCAACCAGTTTGCATGTGTGATTGTAGAAGACTTATCATGTTTTGTTTGGGTTCTTAGGTTTAGCTTGGGCCATATGCGAGTATATTATACAAGAGATCAAAGCACCTACTTTATTTGCAAGTCACTTTCATGAACTGACTGCATTAGGTCATGAAAAGGCTGAAGGTGTACCACCTCAGAAACGGATTGTTGGTGTGGAAAATTATCATGTTAGTGCACACATTGACGCTTCAAGTCGAAAGCTTACCATGCTATATAAGGTACGGATGGAAATTTACATAGGAAACTAATGTTATTTAGCCTATGGCTTCAAGCTGCACATAGATTGATTGATAAAGCTTGACTAATTTACTTTAGCTTCAATGTTTTCTGAGTCGCATTTTCCGCTTCTTGTTTTTTACCTACAACCTATGATCCTTTATGAACTAATGTATATGACAATTTATTCATATAAATGCAAACTTCAGTTCTGCCTTCCTTCTATATTGCCAAGCATTGACATATAAGTTTTCTAGCTTGATGGAGAGCACGTCAGTTATTAGTAATACAACTGTAAGTTTTGGTAGAACAAAACAGGCCAACTTATTACCTCCATCTAGTTGGTGACGTGACATAAACCTTGAGCTTTATTTGAACTTTTGGCTTCTTTTCAGTTCTTCAATAAGAAGCTTTTTACTTTTGACCTTGTTTTTGCTGTCTGCATGAAGAAATCTCAAATTTCACACCAAGTTGAGTAACAAAAGTGAAGAAATGTGTTTTAAACAGGGATCAAGCTGCATGAAATTATAATTTGTTTCTTCACTTTCCTGATCAAACATGGAAATGAAAAAGAAAGGATAAGATTGAAGACGTTTATTGAACGTATATGAGATATGAACTTGGAGAAATTAAAAGTACTTGTCATTCTCTAAGTGTTAGCGGTATCATGCCCTTCAATACTTCCTAAGATGCTGTATTTGGGAGAGTATTCTCTTTCCTTTGGGATCCATTGGTTGTTAGTGACTGAATGTTGTATAATTTTATGCGTGTTATGTGGCTTTTGAACAAGTCTATCCCCTAATGCCTCACCATTTGTCAATATTTGCAGGTTGAGCCAGGGGCTTGTGATCAGAGTTTTGGCATTCATGTTGCAGAGTTTGCAAACTTTCCTGAAAGTGTAGTTGCTCTAGCTCGAGAAAAAGCAAATGAATTGGAGGATTTTTCACCCACAACGATCATCTCAAATGAGGTTGGGGAACATGCACATCTATATGAATGTTAGATTGATCATAGGAGACCGAACTGATATCATTACAGGCGTCTAGTTGAATCTTGTTTGATTCATGTTTGAGACATAATTTTGGCCCATAGCATCACTGCATGATATTGACGTCGAGATGCATCAATGCAAGTATCATGACAGTGGTCTTGGCATTATGTTGTTGAAGATCTTTTATGTTCTCTGCTTTTCTCACATATTTGGAATGACAGGAATCAACCTTTTGGTAAAGTAATAGATGTTTCTTGAAATGTTTACCATGATATGATTTGACCAGGAGCAACTGAATGAATATAAGAGAATGTCATTATCTGAAGGTTTTAGTTGAGTTATAGTGGTCACCTTCCTTCAAATTTTTTGTAGGTGAGGTTGAAACGAGCAAGAATGTATGATCCTGATGATATGTCTGGGGGTGCAGCCAGGGCTCACCAGTTTCTTAAGGACTTCTGTGATTTGCCATTAGAGAAAATGGATCTGAAAGAGGCTCTACAACAAGTAAAGAAGATGAAAGATGACTTGGAGACGGATGCAATCAACTATCAATGGTTGAAGCAATTCTTTTAGTTAACCAAATTTTGGAGGTAGACTCTTCCTACCATGATGGCAAAAAAACGGCGGTCTTTCCTATGTACCTTGGGCATTAAGTATTGTGCATTAAACTCCGATTGTAACAGGAATCTTTTTTTTTTTTTCAAGTGTATCCACCATTATTACGATTTTCCCTTTTAGTGTGGGACTCTTGTTTCCATTTTCTTTCAACAACCAACCCTAATTTGTCCAAGATTTTCAATGCGTTTTCAGGACAAAAAGAAAATAGAACAAGGTCCATGATAATCCCAAGAATCTTTCGTCCAAAAGCTCGTCAGAAGCAAGCCCACCAGGTTTGGAAAGTATTAATTGGTATAGTTAAGTTTGGAAAGTATTAATTGGTATGGTTTGTGGAAACGGAAGAAAACAAGCCAGTGTCGCCTCACCAACTTCCAGTGAGGAGACAAGTGCGAGGGACTGTACTGTACCATAAGTCTCCTCTACTAACCAGTAGCCCACTACAGAAATATTTGCCCAACTATTAGAACAATGTTCGAATCCCCATTCAGTTGATACAAGGGATGTTCCCCTCAGCCCGCACGGGTAGCCTAGTTGATCATTGGGAAGGAAAGTGAGTTCAAGGTCTCGAGTTCGAGTCTCGGCAGCGGCAGTGTGGGAGCTCATCCAATGTGGTGATTCCTTGTGCGCACCGAGCATTGGATCGCCTTTCCGAGAAGCTGGTTGGGATCGAACTGTGATTTACCTCCCTCATACAATGTCAGGCCGGAGTGTGGGGGCGCCTAGGATGGGCGTTCTACCTTTTGAATCCAAGGGATGTTCCTTTCGCAGGGGAACAAACTGTTGATCAATACGCTGGTGATTCTGCAAGAGATTCGCAAAAAGACAGTACTCGTGCAACACCTTCAGACATGTCGTCAGAAGATTAGCAGGACCCAAATCCCGACAACTCTTCCATTTCGGGACCCACATAAATAGAAGGTTGGGATGGCTTGGCACAGGGTTGGTACAGGCTATGGGGTACAGAGGATTTGATGTGTTCCATTTCTGTTATTTTAGACGAACTACCACTGCCAAAATTCAAGTTCCTAGCCTTGACAACATACGACGACTTACTATCATATGATGAATTTTAGGAGATTATTGGTTTGAGAGTCTTTGTAGGAAATTAAAACTTATACATAAACAAAGGATCTTTCCAAATCATACGCATCATTAATTAATCAAATCACTTAATTAAATTTGAATGTATTCCATCGGTTAAATGACTTCTTGTCAAAAAGCTTTATTTTTTATAAAAATTCTCTTTTATGTATTTGTCTCAAATTTCAATTTATTATCTCTTATTTATAGATAATATCAATTTTATTAACCGTATTTTAAGAGTTTCAATTTAAAGGTCACATTCCAAACTTATCAGGTGTATCCTTTTATTATGATCTTTTACTCACACATTCAAGTTTAGGTAACAAGAATTCTGCATGTTTGTATATTTGTCCAATAACTCATGCAAGATATATAATGTCTCGATTAATGAATTAATCATTGAGTAGAATTTATATGTCATATCTTAAGTCATATCTCACATTTTAATAACCTCTTATCTTATTTATTTCATCTGTGTCATAAAATTGGGTCGACTCGAGGTGTATATGCCACCCAAAGTTCGATAATTTTGTGATATAAAATGACACCATTTTACACTTAAAGGAGATTGTTTTATAGTGTAAAACGTCTTTTACATTAAAAACTTGTTTTATATAATATAAAACATCATTTTATTATAGGTTAAACGTTTTTTTACATTACGAAACTTGTTTTTATATAATATAAAACGTCATTTTATTATAGGTTAAACGTTTTTTTACATTACGAAACTTGTTTTTATATAATATAAAACGTCATTTTATTATAGGTTAATCCCTCCCCCTCCCCCTACATTATTCACCTCACTTCTATTCTGTTCTTCATTTTGTGCGTTTTACATCTTCTATGCATTCTGCTTCCGCTTCTGTGTTGGCCTTGCCCCATTGCATTGTACATTTCTACTGCCCCAATGCGTGTTGCGTTTTTTCTTTTTCTTCCTAGTTTCTCTCGTTGTATTGCATTATGCCTCCTCCCTTTTCACTTCCCAATAAGATCTGTACAAAGTGTTAGAGCATAACATAATTATATTCTTTATATAATCATGTACAATATTCTGTATCCTCTTCTCTCTCTTCATATGTGTATTGCTCTCATAGATTCTGTTACGATCTCCTATATTTGTTATGATCTTTCAGTACTATTGTATTGTATTATGCATTTTATATAATAAGAGAACCTAAGCAAAGACAAGTGTCTTATTACATTCATTTATCACTCTAGCTTTTCTATCTTGGTATCAAAGCTTCTTCACGATGTCAGTTTTGTCTGCAACTTTTGATTCTTCCGGGTCCTCTTCCTCAGCTCTAAAAACCTATATTCTGTTTAGCTCCATTAGCCAAACCACTGCGATTAAGCTGGATTGCAGTAACTATTTAGTTTGGGAATCTGTGGTATTGCCTCTGATTGAGGGTAACAAATTAGAATCTCATATTGATGACACAACTCACGTCCCACCTTGTCTCATCCCTGATGGTGCAGGGACCAACGTGAATCCCGACTTTGAGGATTGGTACTCCATTGATCATTAGCTTCCTGTGCTTGTCACACCTTCATCGGATAAACTTTGCATCTCCCGAACATATTTACCCAGAACATAACGTGAACTGGTATACTCCTCATATTGGCAATTAATGTCTCCTCAAATTTAGGAATCCACTCGCATAGTTGGATCCTTTACATCAAACAAAAAAATACATTCATTCTCAGTAGTATATTCAACCTCTTTTGCTTGAGTCTCCGTTAGGGATAGGAATCCAATACTCACTTTCGAATCATTACATATTCCTTTTTGATCAGTTCTTTCATTGATCATTTTTAATATAAACTATCTGATCTGCTTAATCTCACTTAGTGAAATTCTTCTTCAAAAGAGAGTTTCTTGCTACTATCATATATACTATTCATACAAATCTTTATCAATCACCTACTATCATCATCACATCATCAGCTACTTTTAATCCCTAGACCAATTTCTCTCATCCTCATAAGGTGATAATGTTCAAGTCACTCAAAACTCAATGGAGTAACGAACATACTTGCTATCGTATGTGCTTGGCTAGGCATCGTTAAAGTCGTGCCATTCTGTCCACAGATTTACTCCTTAAAATCACCAATTTATATTTTACACAATTGATACCTTGATCTTCATTGATCTTAGACAACAGTTCTCTCTTTATCAAACATACTAACACCAATTTTATTCTAGTTTTTCCAGAATTCACCTTTTCTCATGCTATATCATTTCATAATGAGTCAATTACAATATTGAGTACATCTACTCTTCTCATTTAGTTCTTCATCCTTCTTCTTAATCACATTCATGCATAAGATCCCATCTTATACGCACTTTTAAATTTTCCTCCATACTACATATCATTTCATTAATCTCATATAAGGTCATTTATGTTTATTTCATTTCCCTTTCTCTATTTCCTCACTTCTATCTCATTTTCCAATTATCATTGATTTCATTTTCCACATGTATATCCTCAATCAATTCATAATTATCGATGCATAATCATTATGAAATTCTGACCTCAATCTCACTAATTTCTTCTTACTGTAAATCATAACTTCTGTCGTATTAATCGAACAATCACTTCGGTTCCAATTTCCTCGTCTTAAGATTATAACAAAGTTATATTTCCATTGCACTCTACTTGTACACTCTAATCTCATCATGTATACTTATATCCTTATATTTCTCAAAACAATCCATGGTAATACATTCGTGTCTATATCACTTTCCGAAAACATATCACCACAGTACAATATTGCTGTCATGCTCAATAATACATCCTCCAATACAATTACATTGAATCATTATCTGTTATGTTTACCCATCCACTATTTCTCCTTTCTAATCATCTGCAACTTTCTTTTTCTCATATCATGAAAGAGTATCATCATTTTCTCACATCAAATTCTTAACAATTGATTATGCGTGTAACTCATGCACATGCGCCCATACAAGATCATAAACCTGGTTCTGATACCACAAATGCTGGCCCCGTTTTCGGAACCCAACCTCGGAAACAAATACCATCATACTTAAGCGTGGTTCCTTGAAATCTTTTCTTGCTCCGATACCAACATGATGAGCCATGTTTTCGGAATCCAACCATTAAACCATAAACGTTGGCATAATCCAAGAAATCGTGAAGCTTAAAGTCTCATACCATTTCTATGTTCCTTTTTCCATAATACATCTCAATTGTATATATATGTATGTAACAACAATTCACAATCAAAATATTCATATCAAATCGATAACTTCCTCAAGTATACCGAATTTCCACCCAATCTGATCCATATACGCAAATACATACTTCCACTCAACATCATCTATACATAATGCATTAACATCAAAAGAATAGAATTTTACAAGCTCTAATGGCATTCTAAGCCACAATACAATATCAATATCGAAATCCGAATATACAAAATACACAACTCCCAAAATTCTCAACAACAATCTAGCTTGAAAACAATACAATATGTACACATACAAACAAAAACCTTCACTTCCCTTCACCCGATCTTCTTCTCATCACCTGTGGATGGGAGTGAAGGGGGGTGAGCTTATAGCTCGTGGGTAACATGCTTATAACAAAGAATAAGCAAAACCGTTGAAGTGTTCATTTGTCATATAAAAATCATAATGAATTCGTAAAATGCTTTGTTCCCAAATTCTCAGTCAAATTCGAAATTTGAATTCAAAACTCATAGTTAGAAATGTCATTACATCAACACAACATATTCATTTAATCATCAATACAAAAACACTCAATTTATGCAAACATACGTAACCATTCAAAGATGCAATGCACAACAAATGGCTCGAGGGTTCCATGAAAACAGAAGGGAGAAACCGAAGTTTACACCCTGAACAGAATGGGTCCATTTTTAGAGCTCATATGCCACAAGTGGGCAGCCGGGAGAAGGCTCTTGTCGACATGCACGTGACGAACAGAATGGTTCCACTCTCGCCCAAACAGAAGCACATACTCATGCTCAAATCATTTTCAAATGCTTTCATGCTTTTCATGCTCTTTTCTTTCTTTTCTGAATATACAAAATGCCATGAATTTTCCAAAGCGTAACATAAAATGTTTCAATAGATTCCCATCTTTATTTTGAAAAGTTCATATGCTGAAACATGTAGCAATTTTGCAAATCATTCAAAAGAAACAAAAACAACATTTATGGAGTAATTGAAATCATTCTTGATTTGGAAAAAAACATTATTGGCTCATTGCTAAATTATAAACATGAAACCCACCTGAATTCCTTGCTTGGATACATGCTTTAACGATACCTCTCCTCTTGATCCTCTTGCCTTCGTTGATTCCCTTTATCAAATGCAAAATTCCCATTCAATAGGAATACAATTTGAGGACCCAAATATTGCATATTCACTAAGATAAATTCTAAAAACTCAAACTCTTCCAACAGTCCAAACATTCGGGTCAATTTTCTAT
Source organism: Erythroxylum novogranatense (assembly GCA_029891385.1). Lineage (NCBI taxonomy): Eukaryota > Viridiplantae > Streptophyta > Magnoliopsida > Malpighiales > Erythroxylaceae > Erythroxylum > Erythroxylum novogranatense. The sequence goes on along the minus strand of CM057225.1, from coordinate 90,282,639 downwards.
GATCACTATGATCAAGTAAATGGCAAAATCTGGTAATATTCTCTTCTAGAAAAATATTCCCCATTGTCTTAAGTTTCTAATGACTCCAAAATCATTCAATTTGTTTCAGAAATCCGAAAGTTATACTCCAAACATATTGGGACTATCCTTATGTTGAGACTAGAATCCATACTCAACTTCCATCCCAAAATTGAGATATTTATAAACTGAATTAAAACTTCTTTTCTTCATAAAACTTGTATACCTTTGTCTCTATTTTACAACGAATAAAAAATCACCTCATTTGCACATCTAAATCAAAAGTTATGGCTAAAATACTAAAACATGCATGTGTAGGAAAACAGAAGCTCGCTGCGGCGAAATCCAGAAGCTCGCCGAGGCGAGGGCGCTGCCACACGTTGCGTCGTGGGCGCTTGCACCCGCCGCGACGTGGGCTTCTGTGCGCGCCGCAACGTGGACGCCTGCGTGCGTCGCGACGTGCAAGACCAGAAACCTTCCGAATACTGATTTTCAACATTCTTCATCTATAAACTTCCCATCTTTCACAAATAACTCATATTAACCCTAAATCATCATTCCTACTTCATGTCTAAACTCATTTCAACACAAAAATCATTCACAAATACAACAAAATTATTAACCCTAGAACACCGTTCAACAACAACTCACTTTACACATTCCACTTCATTTTCACTTCTAACGATCACTAAACATGATTCATTTAACAAATCAAGAAGGGTTGAGTCTTGTACTTACTTGTTTAGCTCCAAGATTCGTCAAATTCTTCAAGATCTCCAAAAACCCTACTTTTCCTCTTCTTCTCTTCTTCTTCCACGACTTCTTCTTCCATTTCCAAACAAAATAACCATTTCTTCTTCTTTTTATACCCTTAATAAGTGTGCAATGTCCATTTTGCCCTTTCCTTTAGGCCTTAAATCTTATAACATTAAGTGACTTGCCTAAAATGCCCTTATGCAGTCTTACCACTTTTAATACAACCAAACCATATAATAAATTCTACTAACATTTACATAATAAGTAGCTCCAAAACTTTATCCATCAAAACTCATAATTTATTTAAATCATGCTTTATTTAACAAGAAAAATTCGGGGGCCAACATTCACAGTATTCGTGGTCAATACCCTATCCTCATATGCCTATGCAATGCACATGAGACTCACTGTTTCAGTTATTATTTTGCTGTGACCGAGTGCCTAAACTGTCCCGTGTAGGGCTCATTAATAACTGTCACTTATCCATTAGGAGGATACATGACTCATTAAACGTTGAGCCGGAAGCTCTGAATCACTTATGAGCTTAAAGCTCTGATAGGTGGCGACTCTGGTTATAACAGCCATTATCTGTCATACACTTATGCCATGTAATGCCTCAGTCAATATGGTGCACATTTAGAACACATTTATTTCACATAAGCACAAGGCATTTTGCATTTCACTTAATCAAACATATTTAATCAAATGCATATAAAAAGCTCATGTGACACTTTTCTAATTATTATGGTGTTGTGACCGAGCACCTAAACTGTCCCAATAAGGGCGCATTAATCGTTGAGCCTGAGGCTCTAAATCACTGTGGGCTCGAGGCCCAAATATATTGAGCTTCTAGCTCTCGGTGGTTGCTCCGGTCACAACTGTCATTATCTGATCATGCATTCATGCATGGAATGCACATGTAACACGTAAGCATTATATATGTCACAATCAACACATGTGTCACAATTTATCACATTATAAGCAAATAGTTCACAAATTCACACACAAGTAGCACTTCTATGTCATAGCTCCCCAATATATTGGTCCTTCTGTTCGGAATCCACAATCTAACACAATTCTCAATCCCACCATTATTCACCACAGTTTTCTAAGCAAATAATAATTGGGAACCGTCTAGGTCACTCACCAATAGCTTTCGAGCTAATGCCTGGAAGTCTCGGCAACGTCTGTGGGTTGACGTTCTAAATGCGCCTCTATAACAAATCAAAATTTTCAAACATTACCAAATGTACAATCAGTAATATTTAATAATGCACATGTAGCAATTAAAATGTGTACAATGCATGTTCGTGACATTCCCGGCATTATTTCACAAATGTTTATCACATTTCCTCTAAAAATTAGAAATCCAAAGACACCAAAATTGCTCAATTCGGACCTCTATATGTTCAATTATTGTTAAAACACGGACCAGAAAAATAATTACCTGGTCCCCTCACTTTGACCTAATCAAGCCCCGCCAATTTCATCTCTAAAAAAATCACAATTTCTCATAACAAAGAAATTAAAAATTTCACAAATCCGATGCCTCAAGAATCAGATCAATCGGAGATTGGACGAAAAAGTTATGCACAAAGGAAATAATAACATTGATAAATAAAACTAATAATAATAATACATTAAAAGAAATTAAAAGATTCCTTCTCTTCCTTTCTCAACACCTAATTTTTTTCACACAAATGTCCAAAAATCACAAATGAGGTCTAATTGGAAAGATAACAGAAAACCCTACAAGTTCCAAGAAGACTCACAAACCAATTCCACCCCTAAGGGTGTCGAAAATGCAATCAAAGTTTCTGCCAAATCACAAATTTCCAAAACCATGCAACATTCTTCTAAAAATCATGTTTTCTTATCCCCTTAGCCAAAAATTCTATATTTTATACCAATGGAAAGATCCAAATGCCACCTAAAACTTTCTTGAAGGACATAAAAATCAATTAGACCTTTAAGGGAATCAAAAACCACTTTGAAGTTTCTGTCCAATAATGATGAGCATACCAACAGTAACAGAAACTTTGAAAATTCATAACTTCCCATTCCCTTTGCCTAAAATTCCAAACTTTATATCAAAAGAAAGATCAAAACATATTATACAACTTTAATGAACAACTTTGAAGCAAATTCAACCTATAAACATATCAAATTCTCAATCAAAGTTTCTGCCTATATAAGTCATTCTCAACAGTAACACAATCTTCCAAAAAGCATAACTTCCTATCCCATTATCGAAAAATTACATACTCTATATCAATGAAAAGATCAGAAAACATGCTACAATTATCATGAAGGACTTAGAAGCAAAATCCATCTCTAACTAGATCAAATTCTCCCATGATTGTGGCTGCCCTGTTAAGGATTGTTAAACAACTATTTTACCTAAACCATATCCAAACTTTACAAATTCATAACTTACAATCCCTACATCCAGAATTCGCATATTATACATCATTTCAAAGATAAGATGTTACTCTACAACTTTCCATAAGACCACTTGAGCTAAATCAGACCATAATAGCCCAAAATTTGACTTCAAACCATAGTAACCACAATATTCATACTTAGAGACATTTCACATACCAAACCACATAAAAACTTTAGAAAACATCTGAAACTTAACAAGTCATAACTTTTACCCTAAAAATAAAAAAATGTCATACTTAATGGAAATAGAAATCTAACAAGAAAATATTCAACTTTCATTAAGACCAAATTCCCAAAATATGTTTACTTTAACCTAGAAAAATTCCCCAAAGTTTCAGGTCACAAATCATTGAATGCTAGAATCACCACTATTCACCCTGCACATTTTGCCTCCTTTCAAAGCAAATTTCAGAACCCTTAAAACCACAATTGGATAAAACTTTCTTCATAAGAATTTTAGCCAAACTTATCAAGTTTAATTTAAGCTAAACCACATCTCAATATCATAACCATATCAAAAGTTATGAACCAAACATTGAAACATACTCCCATTCCATTTTCCAGATTTTATACCTAACTCTACTCCTTTCATTCCAACACCATTTCTACATCAATAAGCATCCAATTGAGTCACTAATTCAGCCATAATTTCATCAAGACTTTCACTTGAACACTTAGCCACAAATTGGCAACACACACACACAATTTTCTTTCTTTAATTACCATTCATCTAACATCATACTAACATCATAAAAACCAATCCAAGACACTTAATTTACTAATACCATACACAACATCATTCATCTTCAATCAACCATAAATTCAGCAAGCAAATAACCTACCCATTTACACTAAACACATGTTCAAGCAATTAATGTACAAGTCATCACAGTAAATGCTTTTAACTAACATAAAACACAAGACTTACCTATTTAAGCTCCAATCTTCCTATCTTCACCAACTCACCAACTTTCCTACTTCACTTCTCACACCATACGATTATCACTATCACAAGGGAAAGGCTTAGGTTTGAACACATGCAAAGGAAGCACCTAAGGTAGAAGAGAAGAGTAGCAAGTAACAAAGGAAAGCTTTTGTTTAGGTGGAAGGAAAACCAACGAAAAAGAAGAAGAAGGAAGCACCTACGGATGAGAAGGAAGAGAGCCCTTTAAAAATCACCTTTCTCACTTTCCAACTTAGTAGTGTCGTGAAAGCGCTTCCAACTTTAGGTTAATTATATAACCATTAAGTCTAAGACACACCTAGTGTAGCATCCCACTCCCGCAAGACCCGAACCCGATATCGACGGTGATATCCGAGCTCGTGACCCGCGAGGGTGACATGCTAGAACACTCAATCAGTCAATAATTGGTACCATTTTTTTTATCTTAAAAAAGCATTAACAAATGCAGAATTCCATTTTCAATTTGGGCCAAAACAATTCACCAGTTGATAAAACATTGTTTTCAACACATTACGATCAATACAGTGTCACTAGTCGAATAGGGGCCCAATTCCATTTCTAATGCATTTCAGTTGTAATCCATTTCACTTTGAGCCATTGGGGCTCATTTCAATGCACAAAACACTCACCAACCTTTACAATTGATACATATTGATATACACAAGAATATTCATATTTAATCAATCCCATTTACTCAACTTCCCATATTTAAGCACTTATTACAAACTGAAATGTTCAATTATACATTGCATAAAAATCTCAGAATACACTTCATACAAAAAGCCTAATGCAGACACGAACTGATCCCAACCTCTAATTTTGTAGAAGGCCTACTCCCATTGCATAACGGGGTAATCTTTTGAAACCTGAAAAATAGTTGCAATTTTGGGTGAGTTTGCTAACTCAGTGAGAAACCATCATCGATGGTTCGCTCAACTCTTGCATATACAAACAATTCACAAAATATCGCATAGTATTATGGTCATATCATTTCACAAATATAAAGCGTTTCGCCCTTTCACTCAATCCATGTTCAATCATATGTATATGCAATGCACATGTGACACTTCCCATTTTATTACGGTGTTGTGACCGTGCGCCTGATCTATCCCAAAAATGGGCTCATTAACGGTGAGCCTGTGGCTCTGAATTTCGGTGGGCTTGAAGCCCTGATATGGTGAGCCTGTGATTCTGAATTACGTTGGGCTCGAGGCCCTGTTGCGTTGAGCTTTAAGCTCTGAAATACGGTGGCTGCTCCGGTCACAACTATCATTATCTGAACATGCCTTTATGCATGAATGCATATGTCTCAATTTACAATAGTTGTGTCACAACATAATGCCATATCTCCCAAATCGCATTAAAACCAAGTAATTACACTTCACACACAAATGACACTTCGATATCAAGTTCCCGAATATTTCGGACACCTATGGTCCGAATTCAATCAAAATCAAACACATAAACCCTCCATTAACTCCACATGGCATAAGCACATAATTTTAAACACACAAAGATTGAGGAACCAACTAGGTTACTCACCTGTACTTTTGAGCTAATACCTGGAAGTTTCAGTGACATCGGTGAATCGACGCCCCAAATGTGCCTCTATAACAGTTATAGTATGCAAGCATTACCAATTGTCCACTCAGAAATATTTAAGAATTCACATGTAACAATTAAAAGGTACACAATGCATGTTCATGATATTCCTGACCCAAATCCAAAATTTTCCTTCATAAAATTTCGTCTAAACATTAAAAATTGAACGGTACTAAAATTACTCAATTCAGACCTCTATAGGTCCAAAAATAAATAAAACAGTGACCAAAGAACCATTACTCGGACACACGTCAATTTTCCGTCCAAAAAATTCCCAATTTCTCGTAAAATGAAATTCAATATTCTACGAATCCGATGCCTCAAGAATCAGGTCAATCGGAGATCGAATGACAAAGATATAGGCAAAATAGTGGAGAAATGCATGTCCTAGTCGACTGGTCTGAGAATCCTAGTCGACTAGCCCTACTATAATGTCTTAGTCGACTGATCTAAGAATCCTAGTCGACTAGCCCTATTAAAATGACAGATCTGAAACAATTGCCTCCGACATGCCAACTTGTCTAGGTCATAACTCCTTATTCCGAACTCCAATTTGGACAAAATTAATGTCTATTTCATAGAGAAAAGAGAGCTCTACAAGTTTTATGAAGGACACAAAAGCCAATTTCACCTCTAAGAGTGTCAAAAATGCAATCAAAGTTACTGCCTTCACAATGCCTCTCAAAACAGTGCAATATTTTGTAAAATCCATAGTTTCTCACTCACTTTGCTAAAAATTACAAAATTTATGCCAAATGAAAGATTAGAATGTGAAATACAACTTTCATGAACAACATGAAATCAAATTCAATTGCTAAGTAGGTCAAACAAATTCATTGAATGATGCTGCCTCTACATTTGATCTGACAGAACACCAATTTTCTAAAAATCATAACTCCTTGCAAAAATGTCAAAAACTTGCATAAATTATACCCATGAAAAGATCAAACAACATACTACACTTCTCATGAAGGGCTTAACAGCCAATTCTATCGCTAAGAAGCTCAAAACTGTCATGCAAGTGACTGCCCTGATTACTAGCCAATGACCTAACTTAGGTCCAATGTTTGAAAATTCATAACTCGCAATTATGATATCCAAAAATAGTATAGTATATCTCATTTTCAAGATAATTGCTTCCTATACAACTTTTTAGAAGCTCACTTGAGCCAATTCAAATAACAGAAATCTCTAATTTGCTTCCAATCACAATACTCACAAAACCTACACTTATGGCTAGGTTTCACCAAAATGCACATAACCAGTCAATAGTCAACAATTCATAACTCCCAACATACACATCGAAAAATTTCAAAATCAGTGGAAATGGAAAGCTAACAAGATAGGCTTCAACTTTCATGAAGACCATTTTCACCAATTTCTCCTAAATCAATCTAGAAAAATCATCAAAAGTTTAGGTCACTTAATTCGGGTACTGTTCACACAGCCCACAACAAGAACTTTCAAAGCCAAAATTCAACCTCCTAAGGCTACAATCAGACAACACCTATTTCACAAGAAATCTTAGCCAATCAACTAAAGTTTCATTTGGTTCAAACCGGACCTCATTTGCTTAACTACACAATTAGTTATGATCAAAACATTGCAATAGGTACAAAATCAATTTTCCAGCTTTAATACTCCATTCACTTCCTATCATTTAACTCATCAAGTACCACTTATGCCTAATTCCTCTCTTCCCCCATCATTCACTACTCACTTCAACTCAAGCTATCACTCATAAAAATTTCATGACCTATACTTAATTACAACCGAGAAAATGGTGCATATAGACCTATGTACTCATCCAATTCCTCCATTAACATATCAATCAATTTTCCAACTTTCTTTATACATTTACATGAATTAGGCTCAACATACACAATCATCACACACATGAACAACATCTATTGACTCCTATACACAAGAAAAATGAAATCATCAAGGTATCATCATACTAACTTCAATTTTTCCATAACCATACATAACCATAACATTTAAAGCTAAAACTTACTTGATTTAACCATTTAATCTTCAAGTTCTCCAAAGAAATCACCAAGACCTAGCTTTCACCATCTCCAACATTCATCATCATCCAAAGTGATAGAGATAGGTTTATATGGAGAGCCAGAATAAGAAAGCAAGATAACAAAGAAATAAGGCAGAGATGATGGCTAGATTTAGCATGAGAAGAACGCACAATCCATGGAGAAAGAGGGTGATACATGAAGAAGAGAAGAGAGAACCAAAACAAAGCTCCAAATAAAATTGAAAGGAGGGTGTCGTGAGTAGGGTGAGGGAGAGCTTAAGTTAAAGCAAACTTAGATTAAATTAAACAAATACATGGCTATAAATTGGCCATGTGTCAAGCTCAACCTTAACCCTTCTTAATTTATCATTTCCAAGCCCAATAGTCAATTTCAAGCCCAAATTACAATAATAATACTTGTCAAAAATTCCTATAGCCATATGTCCAAAATCCCAATATTTGACAATAAATTATACTGCCAGTTATTGATTGATCTGCCACTCGACATTTTTCCTAGTCCAAATTTTTCCCTGAAAAATTCTAGGAAAATTTCCTAAAATTTCCCAAAAATGCCAAATCAATAAGTTCACTATCTAAAATAATTTTCGATAACCACAACTCGAGATTCTCAAAACAATCCCATGTATTACCAATTATACCCGAAAAATGTCAATTGAGTGCATAATCAATGATTTTAATGTGTGCAATAATCCAATTCATCCATGAGTACCCCCATATGATGCCTTTGTATCTTAATTTCACTTAAGCCCACATGAACCAAATGTAAAACGGTCAAAATTGCGATTTACCAAAGTGGCCTCGAGTATGTCCGTTAAACGGACTCACATGTCCGTTAAACGGACATAGACTGGCCAAGCAATCCAAATTCATCCGAGAAGGTCCGTTAAACGGATATGAATCACCCAACTTGTACCAATTCACCCGAGGCTGTCCGTTAAACGAACTTCCATGTCCGTTAAACGAACATGACTCACACAAACCCTCTTCAAGGCCTCTGGTCTCACACTCATTTTTCTCGACACATTATGCTCTTTGAGCTCACTCATATCACATTTTAGGGTTCCAACCCTTCACAAGGAAACGGGATATTACACCTAGGCAAGTGACATGTGTCACTTGCCACTTGTCTTGTTTTTAAGCCCTCTTTGATTTCCTTTCCAATAACAATTCAATTTCTAGTCCAATTTCTCTCCAAATTCCAATGGCTCATATAAAAAATTCCTAAAATCATGTCTTTAATTTTCAGTGCCATTGGATAGTCATTTTCAGTACCGAAAATTCAATTAGTCTTCCACTTGGCAATTTTTTCGATCCGGAAAGGTATCCCGAAAAATTTCCAGAAATTTTTTTAAAATTCTCCAAACATGTAAAACACACAAAATCCACTCCAATTTAATTTTCAAACACAACAAGCACATTTTTCAAATAAACACATATACCGAAAAATGTCATGAATGCATGTATAGTCATGTGCATATACAAAAATTACTATTCATATGTAGGTGTAGGCCATATTATGCACGAACCTGCCGAGGCAAGTTTACACACTCATAACCCGTCCCAAATTACAATTTTACTATTTCCATTAGTAATGGGATGTTACAACTTCGATAAGTTGATGGCACTGGTGTTGTCATAGAAAATTGGTATCTCCTCTTCTTGAACTGAATAATCTTCTAGTTGGTATTTAATCCACAATGTTTGTGAACAACAGCGTGCAGAAGACATATACTCGGCTTCGGCAGTTGATAGAGCGATTGAGCTTTGTCTCTTGCTTGACCAGGAAACTAGGTTTGGGCCAAGAAAGTGACAGCCTGCACTCGTACTCTTCCTTTCAATTCTATCTCCGGCATAGTCCGCATCGCAATATCCAATCAACCTGAAATCTTTACCTTTCTCAAACATTAAACAAAGATCAGTAGTACCTGCGAGATATCTCATAATTCTTTTAATAGCTATGTAATGAGACACTCTAGGATTGGCCTGAAATCTTGCACACAAGCATACACTGAACAATATGTCAGGTCTACTTGTTGTAAGATAAAGCAAAGAATCGATCATCACTCTATACAGGGTTTGATCCACCTTCTTACCAACTTCGTCTTTCGATAAAAGGTTCAAAGGATGCAATGAAGTTGCCATAGGCTTCACTTTGTTCATATCAAATTTACACAGCAATTCTTTCACATATTTCTGTTGATGGATAAAGATCTTCCCTTCGGTTTGCTTAACTTGTAGCCCAAGAAAGAACTTCAACTCTCCCATCATACTCATCTCAAACTCATTTTTCATTAAACTCTCAAAACTCATGCATAAATTTTTTGAAGTAGCATCAAAAATGATATCATCAACATAAATTTGCACTAAAATGAAATCATTCTCATAGTTCTTCCTAAAGAGTGTCTTATCTACCTGAACTCTACTAAAACCACTCTCAATAAGAAAGGTACTTAGACGATCATACCAAGCTCTAGGAGCTTGCTTCAAGCAGTATAAGGCCTTATGAAGTCTATAGACATGATCTGGATACTTAACATCTTCGAAACCAGGAGGTTGCTTAACATACACCTCTTCGTCTATAAAACCCTTCAGAAACGCACTTTTCACATCCATATGAAAAAGCTTTATATCATGACAAACAACATATGCCAGCAGTATCCTAATAGCTTCAAGTCTTGCTACTGGAGCATACGTCTCATTATAGTCTATTCCTTCTTGCTGATTATAGCCTTGTGCTACTAATCTGGCTTTATTCCAACTTACTCTCCTTGATTCGTCTAACTTATTCTTAAAAATCTATCTAGTTCCTATAATGAATTTCTTCGAGGGTTTAGGAACCAAGGACCAAACTTTATTCCTAGTAAATTGGTTCTGTTGGACTAATGGTGGTTGACAAAATTAAATCCCTTTATGTTTTGATAATAATAAAATATCTAGAATTAGCTAAGAAATTATTTCAGGTATTTTGGGATTATTATTCAATGAAAGAATTGTGCAAATCAAGATGGGCAAGTGATAAATCATTGAAGAATCATGTTGGGAGTTTCCTTATAAGTGAAAAAGACATTAATAATGAGGATTATTGAAGATTTGGTTGAATGTTACCGTTGAAGCCAACATAAGTCGACTTGCACAGCATAAGTCGACTTATATATCAACTGAGAACAACATAAGTCGACTATAACATCATAAGTCGACTAATATATGAAGATCTGTCAACACAAGTCGACTAATAGTCCATAAGTCGACTTATCGAAGGACACAAGTCGACTTACACAGCATAAGTCGACTTATTGAAGAGCGGAGATGAAATTTTACGTAAGTCGTTCACACAAGTCGACTTATACATTCGACAAGTCGACTTATGAGTACAACGAACAGATTCCAACGGTTCAATTAGCTACAAATGGAAAGGAGGATATTAAGGAACGATCATATCAATTATACAACGGCTAGAATGGCTTCCAACAGTTATTTTCTTCAAGTATAAAGAGTGGATGATTGATGAAGAGTGTATGGAAGATACATAAGCGAAAATACTCTTCTATTGCTCCAAAGTTGCTCATTATTGCTCTTATCTTGTTACATCATTGTATTGATCTTTGTTCTTCAATCTTTATCTTATTTCTCTTACAATTTGAGTGACTAGTGAAAAGGTCACTTGTGAGGTAGGATTTGTGCCGGAAGACAAATCATTTGTAAAGGTAGCTTGAGCCGAAAATCAAGTGGTGTTGGTAGGATTTGTGCCGGAAGACAAATCATTTGTAAAGGTAGCTTGAACCGGAAATCAAGCGGTATTGTAAGAGTTCACACTGAACTACAAAGTGTGTAATAAAGTGGTTTGCAAAATCCTAAGTGGGAGCTTAGGTAGAGGACGTAGGTCTTAGCACCGAACCTCTATAAAAACAATGTTTGATCTTCTTCCCTAATCTTTTCATTTAAATTTGTTTAAATTATTTTTGTGTGAATTAACTTCTGATTTTATTGTAGAAAATTACGAAAAGATTTAAAGATCTATTCAACCCCCCCTTCTAGATCGCTTACTATTGGTATCAGAGCAGAAGTATCCCGGGTTGGCACACAATAACCTAACGGAAGAAGGTAACACAAACAATCGCCCTCCTTTATTTAATGGTATTAATTATTCTTCTTGGAAAAATCCTATGAAATATCACATTATAAGCGAGGGAGTGGAATACTGGAAGATTATCATCTTCGGTCCACAAGCACCTTTGAAAGAAAATGGTGGGTTAAAAACGGAGATAGAGTACGACGACAATGATTGGAAGCAAGCATACATAAACGCAAAGGCTATGAAACTGATTTATTGTGCTCTCACGATTGAGGAAAGAAATCGGGTGAACTCATGTACGAGTGCTAAAGAAATGTGGGAAAGACTACACATCACTCATGAAGGAACCAATCAAGTTCGAGAGACAAAAATCAACATGTTTCTCCATGACTATGAAATGTTTGTCATGAAGGAAGGTGAGTCTATTTTCATTATACTTGATTGTTTTGCAGAAATCATAAATGAATTAGGCAACCTTGGAAAGCATATGACAAATAGCGAGAAGGTTAAGAAAATTCTTCGCTCACTACCGAACGAATGGGACTCACAAGTCACTGCCATTATGGAATCCAAGGATCTCAATCATTTAGAATTCAACGCCTTGGTGGGATCACTTATCAACTATGAGATCATTCTCAAATCCAGAGGAGGCAGAGGTAAGTCACAAAAGTCAATTGCTTTAAAGGCTAATATTTCTTCTCTTGATGAAAGTGATGAAGAAATAGATGAAGAAGAAATAGCAATGTACGCCAGAAATTTAAGAAAATTTAAAGGAATTCTAAAAAATCATAGGACAGAATTAAATGGTGGAAGAAATGAAGAAAGAAAGAAGTACACCTTGGAAAGAAGGACCAAAAGCACATCTTCCACATCAAATTTCCAGAAAAGTGACAAATATGACAAAGGGAAAAAGAAAGCTAACCTAGTAGCCACTTGGAGTGATGATGAGGAAGCATACCAAAGCAATGAAGAAAAAAACCTAGCTCTTATGGCTAATAGCTCCTCAACAAGTGATGACGAAGATGAGGTGACTTTCATTGATCAAGATCTTATAGATTCTTTTAATGCTTTACAAATCGATTTTGAAGAAGCTATTGAAATCAACAAGAAATTGAGAAAGAAAATAAGAGAGCTAGTTTCTAAAAATAGTGTCTTGCATGAAACTATTGATGATTTAGATTGCACTAAGGAAGATCACTCTACATGCCTTGCTGAAAAAGAAAATCTTACTTGTGAGCTTGATAGACTTAGAAAAGAATTTTCTTATGTGGTTGAAAAATTTGCTAGTGGGAATGAAAAGTTTGAAAAGATGTTATCTTTACAAAGATATTCAATTTCTAAACATGGTTTAGGATATGATCCATTTGATAGAGATTGTTCTTTGATTTCTAAATTTACTAAAGATGGCAAAGTTGCAAAATGTGCTAAATGCTTAAAAGATGGTCATATAGAAATTGCATGCAAAAGTATTAGAAGATGTATTAATGTGAAGAAAATATGGGTAGTAAAAGGTACAGCTCCTCCTAATGTGGTTTATATGACTAACCAAAATGGACCCAAAATGGCCTGGGTACCAATGAGTAGAAAGAATGTTTCAGTTGTAGGTACAAGCAAGGAATGAAAATCCACCAAGCACATGGCACATTGATAGTGGATGTCGACTAATTGGTGACAAGTCTGCTAACAAGTCGACTTATGGAGGTAAAACAAGTCGACTTATGTTTACACGAGTTCCATTGTTGGATTGTTATGTTATGTAATGACTTTGCATTTTCTTTGTGTTTGCTTATGAACTGCCACTCGAATATAAGTCATCTGGGTCTTCTTTAAAAATTCTCTTTTTCCCCAAATCTTCGAAAACATATTCTCTTCTACTTTTGAGATTTATTCATGATGATGTTTCTCCACCATGATGGTTTTTCTATTTGCTTGCTACTTGAGACTATTTGTGTTTGATGACTTGCTTCTCTATTTAATGTGATTGCGATATCTCATCTATTGTTGGTTTGTATTAGTTGTTTTGATTATGACAAAAAGGGGGAGAAAAATGAGAAATTGGATATTCTTTAGTTACTTGATTAAGGGGGAGTATGTGATAATTGTCTTTAATTTAAGTCTATCATGATTTCAAATTACTTTTATGAATTTGATCTTACAAGGTTATTAAATTCAATGATTTATATGATTGAGGGGGAGACTTCTAGCCAAAATGACAAGGTATAAAAACCTTGATCAATGTTTCTTTGTTTTCAAATTTCTTTTCAATTTCTAAATATTTTGTCATTATCAAAAAGGGGGAGATTGTTGGACCAATGGTGGTTGACAAAATTAAATTCCTTTATGTTTTGATAATACTAAAATATCTAGAATTAGCTAAGAAATTATTTCAGGTATTTTGGGATTATTATTCAATGAAAGAATTGTGCAAATCAAGATGGGCAAGTGATAAATCATTGAAGAATCATGTTGGGAGTTTCCTTATAAGTGAAAAAGACATTAATAATGAGGATTATTGAAGATTTGGTTGAATGTTACCGTTGAAGCCAACATAAGTCGATTTGCATAACATAAGTCGACTTATATATCAAGTGAGAACAACATAAGTCGACTAGAATATCATAAGTCGACTAATATATGAAGATCTGTCAACACAAGTCGACTAATAGTCCATAAGTCGACTTATCGAAGGACACAAGTCGACTTACACAACATAAGTCGACTTATTGAAGAGCGGAGATGAAATTTTACGTAAGTCGTTCACACAAGTCGACTTATACATTCGACAAGTCGACTTATGAGTACAACGAACAGATTCCAACGGTTCAATTAGCTACAAATGGAAAGGAGGATATTAAGGAACGGTCATATCAATTATACAACGACTAGAATGGCTTCCAACAGCTATTTTCTTCAAGTATAAAGAGTGGATGATTGATGAAGAGTGTATGGAAGATACATAAGCGAAAATACTCTTCTATTGCTCCAAAGTTGCTCATTATTGCTCTTATCTTGTTACATCATTGTATTGAGCTTTGTTCTTCAATCTTTATCTTATTTCTCTTACAATTTGAGTGACTAGTGAAAAGGTCACTTGTGAGGTAGGATTTGTGCCAGAAGACAAATCATTTGTAAAGGTAGCTTGAGCCGGAAATCAAGCGGTATTGTAAGAGTTCACACTGAACTACAAAGTGTGTAATAAAGTGGTTTGCAAAATCTTAAGTGGAAGCTTAGGTAGAGGACGTAGGTCTTAGCACCAAACCTCTATAAAAACATTGTTTGATCTTCTTCCCTAATATTTTCATTTAAATTTGTTTAAATTGTTTTTGTGTGAATTAACTTCTGATTTTATTGTAGAAAATTACGAAAAGATTTAAAGATCTATTCAACCCCCCCTTCTATATCGCTTACAGGTTCAGCTCCTCTTGCATGGCTAAAATCCACGCTTCATCTTGAAGAGCTTCCTCAATCTTCTTAGGCTCTATTTCAGAGATAAAAGCTACATTAGCTTCTCTTCTGAATTTGGACCTTGTTCGGACTCCTTTTGAGGTCTCTGCAATAATTAACTCTTCTGGATGAGAGCTCTTATATCTCCAATCTCTTTTTAACTCAAGAGTCTCTAGAATATCCTCAACCTTGTCTTTTAAACGATCTAGAAGGGGGGTTGAATAGATCTATAAAGCTTTTCGTAAAGTTCTACACAAAATCAGAAGTTAATTCACACAAAAAATTTAAACAAATTTAAATGCAAGGAGTAGGGAAGAAGAAAAAACACTGTTTTTATAGAGGTTTGGTGCTAAGACCTACGTCTTCTACCTAAGCTCCCACTTGAGATTTGGCAAACCACTTTACTACACCCTTTTTAGTTTAGTGCGAGCTCTTACAAAACCACTTGATTTCTGGCTCAAGCTACCTTTACAATCGATTTGTTTTTCGGCACAAATCCTACCTCACAAGTGACTTTTTAATAATCACTCAACTCGCAAGAGAAATGAGATAAAGATGAAAGAACAATGCTCAATACAAATTTGAAACAAGCTAAGAGCAATAAGAAGCAAATTTGGAATAATAGAGGAATTATTTTGCTTATTAGACTTCAGTAATATTTAACCCTTGATCATCCCCTCTTTATACTGAGTTTAGAGAAGAATATAGACGTTGGTAAACCTTTCTAGCTGTTGCATGATTTCTTATGGACGTTGCTAGACTTTCTCCTTTCCTTTTGTGAATGATTTAGATAAATCTTGTTCAGCTCTATCTGCTAATCTACTAGTCGAGCTGTTATAGTCGACTAGTGTTACCATATTTCACTGCAAGCTTTAACTTCGCTCATCGATAAGTCAACTAGTGACATGATAGTCGACTAGTACTCCTATTCAGTTGATTTGTAGTCGACTTGTTCTACATTAGTCGACTTGTTTTAACCCCCATCTGATGATCTTTAATTTATTAGTCGACTTATGAAATGCTGGTCGACTAGTTGCTGACTCCAACGGATATATTCAATCAAATCTTCTATAATCTTCATGTTTAATGTCCTTAGCATGATGAAGATTGTTTCCTTCTTGATTTCACCATGATTTATGTCTTGCCCATTCAAGATTGATGCAGTCTTGATTTATTTCAATCCAAATCACCTGAAATAATTTCTTAACCAATTCTATACATTTTATTATTATCAAAACATAAAGTGGGATTTAATTTGTCAACCACCATTGGTCCAACAATCTCCCCCTTTTTGATAATGACAAAACACTTAGAAATTGTTTAAGAAATGAAAACAAAGAAACATTGATCAAGGTTTTATGCCTTGTCATTTTGGTTAGAAGTCTCCCCCTCAATCATATAAATCATTGAATTTAATATCCTTGTAAAATTAAATTTGTAAGACTAAGTTGAAATCAAGATAATCTTATATCAAGGACATTTTAGCAATATAATTTTACAATTATATCAAGTAAAAGAACATCCAATTTCCAATTTTACTCTCCCTTTTTGTCATAATCAAAACAACTAATATAAAACAATAAGAGGAAATGAATGAATCATGAATAGTTAGTAGTATGAAAAACAAACACAAATATAAAGATGAGAAATTATTGCAATCACATGAAACATAGAAGCAAGTCATCAAACACAAAAATTCTTAAGCAGTACTCAAAGACAAATAATAAAACTTCATACACTAGTAAGAGCATAATAAAAGCTGTCGGTCTAGGTGAAAATGCAGAACCCATCACACCGAAGAATCATCATGTCTACAGCCCAACTTATCAAAGATTTTCTTGATGCTTTTCTCCAGGCGAGTAAGCATACTGCTCTGTTCATTGACACTCTTCTCCAATTGTATAAGCATAGCCTGTTGATCATCAGTACGATCATTCAGTTCTTCCAGTTGCTCTTGAATCTCTCGAAGGTCATCTTGAGATGCTTCACCCCTTCGCACACTACTAGGTCCAGAGCTACTAGGGCGATCACTTGCCCTCTTAGAACGTTGCCTCCTAGGTGCTTGTTCACCCTCCAAGATCAAACCTAGCTTCTCTACATGATAAGAATAAACCCAACCTCTCACAGTAGTTTTAACCAATTTCATATTGCGGAGATTATAAGAAGTAAATCTCCAACTTTGAGGAAAGGGATAATAATCATAGGCGTTCAAATTGCATCTTTACAGCTTGGCCATGTGAGTTGTCAAGGCTCCATATGGCATGTCTTTGTGTTTGCCAGTTTTGCCTTTCAGCTCGCCCCTTAGTAAATTTGCCTTTTTTCTCATCATCTGGATAATCAAGCTCGGAAAATTTATTTTTCTCCCTGCTTCCATGTGCCATAGTATCTCCTTATCCAGAGAGGTGATGTGATTATTGCTTGCCTTCTTTGGATACACCACACGATTTATAGCATAATGTAATAGTCTATAGTTTAAGGGCAAGTCCATTGCCTCAAAAGGTGGCGAATGGTCGGAACATAATCGAGCAAGTAGATCATCGCCCTTTGCTTCAGTGTAACCAAAGTTATCCTCAGCCTCTTCATCCGTTTCACCATCTTCATGTCTTAAAATATCCATATCTAACAAAGAAGCATTAGGCCTAACTCCACCAGTAGGCAATTGAAACCCTCTAGACAAATAATCTTCACAAATAAACATTTCTTTGCCTTGAATATGAGATTTCAAATGTGTACTAGTATCCACATTACTCCGAATGACCACAAGATTTGCATAAAATTCCCTCACCATGTCCTCATAAATGTTATCACTATATCCCAAGAAATAACGCAGTCCATAACTTGTGATTTCAGAAAATAAATCCTTGTATTCACTATGCTCTAACTCAACCCAATCAAATCTCATAGATGGTATGAGTATCTCTGTTTTAAGCACCGTGTAATAAAGGTTTTGAGCTTCACGGGAGATGAACCTTGCTTTAACTTCCTCATTTTCTCGATCTCCACCTCCTCTTGAAGAAGACCCACGTATTCTTTGTAGCACCCCACTCCCGCGAGACCCGAACCCGACATCGACGGTGATATCCGATCCCGAGATCCGCGAGGGTGGTATGCTAGAACAGTCACATCAATTTAAAACGCGAAAAACCAATTAATTTCTTTTTGAGAACAATAGAGTGCGCAGATATCGGGAAACAATTTGGGCCACGATAAAAAAAAATTTTCAGTCAAAATCCAATCGCTATCACAAAACCATTCATACACACATATGTGCACAGCCAAATTTGGGCCCAATACAATAACAATATTTATCTGCGAAAACACAATGTACCAAAATGACTCAAATGCAGACATGAGACTGATCCCGACCTAAACTCTGACTTACTTGCTGTAATCATACTCCCGTTTGTCTAACGGGGTACTCGCCAAATCCTGAAAAATAATTGCAATATTGGGTGAGTTTGCGAACTCAGTGAGAAACCATCATCGATGGTTCGCCCAACTCATGCATATACAACAATCATATACTATCCCATATTGTCACAATCCTATTTATCTCAGGCATTGTCAATTTTACACAATCAATATCACCATATAACACTTATCAGATGAATATACAACATTCACACATAAAAGTTTCACTCATGAACTTTTCCCATTATTATCCATTCTTTTCTGAGTTGTGACTGAGCGCTTAACAGTAACAGAATTCAGACACACTTAAGGAGTAGGAGAGCCCTCTGGGTATGCACTGACTCCCCTCGAGCTCAAGGCTCGGTTCAGTAACAGTAATCACATTTTCGACAAGTAGGAGAGCCCTCAGGGTATGCACTACTGCCCGCTCACATTAGAGATAGGAGAGCCCTCTGGGTATGCACTAATCCCTCTCAGTAGTAGCTCCAGTCACAACCATTATTATTAACCAATTATGGAAATCGTTTATCACAATTATAAGGCGTTTCACCTTTTTCTCGGCCCACATTCAGTCATATACATATATAAAATACACATGTATTAGATCACATTCACAATCATTTCTTAGTAGCATTCACATACGGTATATACATTTTGCACTTCAATAACACATTCAAATACTTCAGACACCCGTGGTCCGAAATCAATCCAAACAAACACATATATTCCTCCATTAACTCCACATGGCATCATTACATAAAATTAAACATATCAAGGTTGAGAAACCAATTAGGTTACTCACCTGAACTTCCGAACTGTTGCCTGGAAGCTCCAACACTGTCCGTAGATTATTGATCCATCGGCTCTATAACAATCAAACAATTCCATTCATTACAAAATGCACAGTCAAAAAGGATTAATGATGCACATGCCTTGAATAAAAGATGTACTATGCCTATTCATGATTTTCCCGGTACCATTTCCCATTTTCTATTTTCTTTTACTCAGTATCTAACTTTCACTCAATTGATCAATATCGGCTCATTTCGATACAATAACATATTACAGAACTTCCAATTTCAATTCTAAATTCCAGTCAATTATCAAGTCATTTTCGCTATGGTATTACCTCAAAATCAATATCACAATTCTCTCGATCGAATGCATTCTTTATGTTCAGTTCTAACTCCAATAGCCTTTCTTTACATTTTGACACCTCGCCATTATACCTCAATTACTCAAAACAATTCTTAGGAAGCAATACAATCATATTTCTTAACTTTCTTTCACTAATTGAGATCACAAAAATCTAAATTCAAACTCTCATTCTTTTCCCCAATTGTAGACCTCGTTTTCTAGATCACAACGAATTAAGAATCACCTCAATTGGAGGTCTATACCATAAATTATGCCCCATAAATAAAAATACAACCAATCAAAAATTGCTCCTCGCCGCGGCGTGGGAATCATTTGCCGCGGTGAACATTTCTTTTACGCCTCGCCGAGGTGCCCACGAAAGACTCGACGCGGCGTGAAACTTATTCGCTCGCCGTGTCGTCTCTTGGGTCTCGCCGCGGCGAGCACACATTTTCTCGCCGTGGTGTGGCCTTTTTCCAGATGTTGCGACGCGCGGCTACGTCTTCTTCCCCGCTCGATTTTTCTGCCATTAATACTCTCTGAACTCAGCATTAACCACCCTAAACTACTCAATCTTTTACCATAAATGCCATAAATGCATCTAACAACAATAATAAACAACATTAAAGCCATTAAACTTACCAAATCAAGCTTGAATCTCAAATCTCCCAAAAATGTCTCAACTCTTTCTCCCTTTTCCAACACTCACGAAGAGCCTTTAAACACTCAATAACAACATCCTTTTTAAGCCTCAAACTGAACTTTGCACATGGAGGAAGAAAGCACGCAACAATCGGGTGGGAGGAAACGAAATCACCGAAGAAGGAGAAAAGATTCGTGCCCTAGGAGAAGAAAACCATTTTCTTTTCCTTTCTCCCCTTTTCAAACATAGAACATATATATATATATATATATATATATATATATATATATATATATATATATATATATGGAACAAAGAAGCCTCTTTTCATCTTTATCCTCCCAAAACATTTAAATCTCTATCTCTAATCAGTTTTATTTCCAGTCCAATTTATCTCCAAATTTCAATGACTCGTCATATTAATTTCTAAAATCATAATTCTAGATTTCCATTGCCAATGGACAATTATTTCGGTCAAATTTATTCTATCAGTCCGCCACTCGGAAGATTTCCGGTCTGGACATTTCCTCCCAAATTTTCAGAAAAATTTCCTAAAGTTCACTTCCAACTGACGATCACTCTAATACAGTTCCCACTCAATATGCAAACTCAATTAGTCCAAATTTCTCAATAAATCACAATCAAATCTAATATCTTATAATTTCACACTTCATATCATATTCATGTATTCACAATCAAAAGCCGGGAAATATCATGAATGCATGTACCTATTTGTTCAGGTGCAAAAGACTCATGGCCTCCAAAATTTGAGGTCAACAAGATGCTCAGTCAATATTATGCAGTAATATTCTATCCCGCCTCAATTTACCAATATGATCTTCCCATCGGTGACGGGATGTTACATTCTTGGACCTTGTGGAGGAGTGGTTGTCTTCTTCCCTTTTCCAGTAGATTTCCTTGGAGCCATTGTGAGAGAATGATAGATTTAAGGAAGATAGAAGTAAATTTCGAGTGTTAGGGTTTATGAGAGTCGAAATGGGTTTTTAGGAGAAGGAGAGGGATTTGAAGAATTAATCAATGGGTTTGGTGTTTGGGAGAATCGATTGACAGTGGGTATGGTGGATTTTAGAAAAACAGGGGAGAGTAGTCGACTATGAGTGAAGATTTTTAGAAGAAGAAGACAAGAGTTATTTCGGAGATTTTGGGGAAAAGGAGGTTATTAAAGGGGTTCCAGAAGTCTTATAGTCGAATGGTATGAGAGTAGTCGACTAATAAAATTAAAAGGATAAGTGGAGGTTATCAGAGGGAAAACTAGTCAACTAGTAGTGTGTTGTTAGTCGACTGGTTTTGAAAAAAGGGTGTATTAGTCGACTAGTCGTATACTGTTAGTCAACTAACTTGAATAATTCCTCTACCTCAGTTGACTTAGACTCCAAATAGTCGACTGGAATGTTGCAAAACTCCAAATCAATCACACTTTAGCGTAAGTGTAGAACATGATGATGTATTCTTCAGATGAAATTGCACATTTGCCTCATGTTTTGACCATTTCAATGTACTAATGTATGCAGCAAATTAAAATCAACCAAGAGAATTTAAATCACACATACCAAGTTTCAATTTGATGTTCACAAACACATCTTCCTTAAGGGGTTTAGTAAATATATCAGCTAATTGGTCACTAGAGGAAACATGCTTCAAACAAATGTCACCTTTCAAGCAATGATCACGTATAAAATGATGTCTAATTTCTATATGCTTTGTTCTACTATGCAGAATTGGATTTTTACTCAAACAAATTGCACTGGTATTATCACAATAAATAGGAATATTTTTAACCATAATACTATAATCAAGCAATTGATGTTTAATCCAAAGAACTTGAGCACATGCACTTCCAGCTGCTACATATTCAGATTCAGCAGTGGAAATAGCTACACTAACTTGCTTTTTACTCGCCCAAGAGATCAAAGATGATCCTAAGAAGTGACATAAGCCACTAGTGCTTTTTCTATCTACCTTACAACCACCATGATCAGCATCACTATAAGCATACAAGTCAAATGATTCACAACTGGGATACCATAAACTATGATTAATAGTTCTACTCAGATATCTAAAAATTCTTTTGCAAGCACTCAAATGAGAAATTTTAGGACAAGATTGAAATCTAGCACAAAGACATGTAGCAAACATAATATCAGGTCTTGAAGCAGTTAAATACAAGAGAGAGTCGATCATACCTCTATAAAGTTTTTGATCAACATCTTCTTCATGTTCATATTTTTCCAAGACCACATTTGTTGCCATAGGTGTTGCTGTTACTTTGCATCCTTCCATTTTGAACTTCTTTAGAAGCTCCTTGGTATATTTTGATTGGTCAATGAAGATGCCATCTTTGTGTTGCTTGATTTGCAACCCAAAAATGAACTTGAGTTCTCCCTTCATACTCATTTCAAATTCACTTTGCATTAAATCACTGAATTCTTTGCACAAAGATTCATTAGTAGCACCAAACACAATATCATCAACATATATTTGAAAAATTAGCATATCTTGATTAACGTGTTTAATAAACAAGGTATTATCAATCTTACCACGAATATACCCATGTTGAGTTAGAAAAGTACTTAACCTTTCATACCATGCTCTAAGTGCTTGCTTTAACCCATAGAGTGCCTTCTTGAGTTTGTAGACATAATCCGGATGTTCATGATCTTCAAAACCAGGTGGTTGTTTGACATAAACTTCCTCTCGAATGTATCCATTGAGAAACGCACTCTTGACGTCCATTTGATTTAATTTGATCCTTTTTTGCGACGCAAATGCACATAGTAATCTGATTGCCTCTAATCGAGCTACAGGAGCATATGTCTCATTATAATCCAGGCCTTCTTCTTGATAAAATCGTTGAGCTACTAACCTTGATTTATTCTTGATTGCTTCACCATTCTCATCATATTTTATCCTATTTACCCATTTGACTCCAATGATTGTTTTGTCTTTTGGTGGTGCTACCAAATCCTATACATTATTCCTCTTGAATTGATTAAGCTCTTCTTGCATAGCTAATAGCCAATTTT
This sequence comes from Erythroxylum novogranatense, assembly GCA_029891385.1. Lineage (NCBI taxonomy): Eukaryota > Viridiplantae > Streptophyta > Magnoliopsida > Malpighiales > Erythroxylaceae > Erythroxylum > Erythroxylum novogranatense. The sequence goes on along the minus strand of CM057225.1, from coordinate 90,259,053 downwards.
CATCTTCAAGAGCCTCTTTTATGTTCTTGGGTTCCACTAATGATATAAAGTCTGAATTGCACATTTGCTCATAGACATTTCTCCTAGTCCTTAAACCATCATCCAAACTACCAATGACTTGCTCCATAGGATGGTTCTTTACTTTCGCCCATGCTTTAATGTTGGGAACATGATCTTTATCATCTAACTTCATTTCTTCAATCTTGGATTCAATTTTTTCAACTCCATTTCCTAAATTCCCTACATCATCATCAAAACAAACCTTTCTCGGGGGTGAAATCATATCATCGAATTTAACATGAATGTTTTCTTCAACACACTTAGTTCTATTATTATAGACTCTAAATGCCTTACTAGTTAGAGAATAACCAATAAACACACCAACATCAGATTTTAAATCAAATTTTCCTAAATTGTTCTTCCCATTATTATGAATAAAAACTTTGCAACCGAAAGGATGAAAATACGAAATTTTGGGTTTCTTACCTTTCCATAGCTCGTATGGTGTCTTGTTTTTGTCTCATCTAAGATGCACTCTATTGATGACGTAGCACGCGGTATTAATTACTTCCGCCCAAAAGGATTTAGGAAGATTGTACTCATTTAACATTGTTCGACTCATTTCCTCAAGTGAGCGATTCTTCCTTTCTACTACACCGTTTTGTTGTGGTGTTCTTGATGTTGAGAAATTGTGCTCCATTCCATATTTTTCGCAAAGCATTTCAAATGGTTCACACTCAAATTCACCTCCATGATCGGTTCTAATTACAACAATTGTCAAATCCTTTTCATTTTGAACCAACCTACACCACTTAGTAAATTCGTCAAAAGCATCACTTTTATTTGCAAGAAATCTCACCCAAGTAAATCTTGAAAAATCATCCACAATAACAAGAACATATAATTTACCACTAAGACTAGCATGTCTAGATGGTCCAATCAAATCCATATGAACAAGTTCAAGAATTCTAGAAGAGCAAATTTCTTTCTTTGGTTTGAAGGATTCTCTAACGTGTTTGCCTTTCAAACAAGATTCACACAAATGATCTTTAACAAATTTTATCTTAGGCAAACCTCTCACAATGTCATTTTTAGAAAGTTTAGAAATTAAAGGCAAAGGTGCATGTCTTAATTTTCTATGCCACAAAAATGCATTTTCTTCTAATGTCACCAAACACTTTTCATTAAAAGAACTATTATTATGTAAATCAACAATATATGTATTTCCATACCTCAAACCAATGAAAGCAACATGATCATCCTTCTTAACTAAGCAATGAGATGATTCAAAAATCACATTAAAATTCATATCACATAATTGAGAAACACTTAGCAAATTATGTTTCAAACCATCAACAAGCAAAACATTGTCAATGGTAGGCAAAGGTTCCTTACCCACTTTACCAATACCAATGACTTTACCTTTGTTGTTATCTCCAAATGTGACATATCCTTGATTCTTTAGTTTAATTTATGAAAATAGATTCTTGTCTCCACTCATGTGCCTTGAACATCTACTATCGATGTACCACGTGCTTGGAGGTTTTTTATCCCTTGCTTATACCTCTTCTTCGTCATCACTTGTTAAGGAGATATTTACCACAAGAGCCAAGTTGTTTTCATCATTACTTTGGTATGCTTCCTCATCATCACTCCAAGTGGCTGCTAGGCTAGCTTTCTTTTTCCCTTTGTCATACCTGTCATTTTTATGGAAATTCGAAGTGATAGATGAGCTTTTGCATTCTCTAGCATGATGTCCTATTTTTACACACTTCCAACATTCTTCATTGCTCTTCTTTTCTTCATAGCCCTTAGATCTTCTTTCCATGGTTTACTTATTTCTTTCTCCATTTCTTCCACCACTGAACTCTTTCCTCTTATTTTTGAGTAGTGCTTTGAACTTTCTTAAGTTTCTGGCATACATTGCTATTTCTTCGTCTTCTTCTTCTTCATCTATTTCTTCGTCACTTTCATCAAGAGAAGAAGCATTAGCTTTTAAAGCAATTGACTTTTGTAACTTACCTCTTCCTCCTCTTGATTTGAGAATGATCTCATAATTTATGAGAGATCCTACTAAGGCGTTGAATTCCAAATGATTGAGATCCTTAGACTCCATGATTGCGGTGACTTGAGAGTCCCATTCTTTTGGTTGTGAGCGAAGAATCTTCTTCACCTTCTCGCTATCCGTCATATGCTTTCCAAGGTTGCCTAATCCATTTATGATTTCTGCAAAACGATCAAGCATAGTGGAAATAGACTCACCTTCCTTCATGATAAACATTTCATAGTCATGGAGAAGCATGTTGACCTTTGTCTCTCGAACTTGATTTTTTCCTTCATGAGTGATGCGAAGTCTTTCCCACATTTCTTTAGCACTGGTACAGGAGTTTACTCGATTTCTTTCCTCAACCGTGAGAGCACAATATATAAATTTCATAGCTTTTGCGTTGATGTAAGCTTGCTTCCAATCATTGTCATCATACTCTAGCTCTATTTTTAACTCACCATTTTCTTTCAAAGGTGCTTATGGACCGAAGATGATGATCTTCCAATACTCTACTCACTTGCTTATAATATGATACTTCATAGGATTTTTCCAAGAAGAGTAGTTAGAACCATTAAATAAAGGAGGGCAATTATTAGTGTTACCTTCTTCCGCTAGATTATTGTGTGCCATCCCTGGATACTTCTGCTCTAATACCAAAGGGGGTTTGAATAGATCTATAAAGCTTTTCATAAAGTTCTACACAAAATTAGAAGTTAATTCACACAAAATAATTTAAACAAATTTAAATGCAAGGAGTAGGGAAGAAGAACAAACACTGTTTTTATAGAGGTTCGGTGCTAAGACCTACATCCTCCCTACTTAGGATTTGGCAAACCACTTTACTACACCCTTTTTAGTTTAGTGTGAACTCTTACAAAACCACTTGATTTCCGACTCAAGCTACCTTTACAATTGATTTGTTTTGCGGCACAAATCCTAGCTCACAAGTGATTTTTCACTAATCACTCAACTCGCAAGAGAAATGAGATAGAGATGAAAGAACACTGCTCAATAAAAATTTGAAACAAGCTAAGAGCAATAAGGAGCAAATTTGGAACAATAGAGGAATTATGAAGACCTCTAAGGCCAATTCTATCATCTAACTTCTGTATCGTCTCACTTTTGCATCACTTTCCTTTTGTCTTAGTTTTATCGTCTCACTTTTTGCGTCTCATTTTCTGCGTCTCATTTTTTGCATCTCAGTTTCTGCGTCTCATTTTCTGTGTCTCATTTTCTGTCTCTCAGTTTTTGCGTCTTATTTTCTGCGTATCATTTTCTGCGTTTCAGTTTTTGCGTTTCATTTTCTGCGTCTCAGTTTCTGCGTCTGATTTTTTGCGTCTACTTTTTGCGTCTGGAACGTATCCACTTACAAAGATCATAAATTTTGAATCCAATATCCAACATTTACAAACTTTATACCGTTGGAAAGATAAAAGAAATATCTACAACTTTCCAGAAGAAAATTTTGCCAAAATTCATCTTTATAAATCCCAAATTTGCCCCTAAAATCTGAAGACAAAATTTTCATTCATACACCAACACTGCACCCAATTCTTCACTTCATGACAATATTTGGGACTCTTAGACACAGAATTGAAATTCAATGTCTTCATACAAAATGTATCCATATATCTCTAGTTTAATTCAAATTAAGAATCATCTCATTTGGACAACTAAAGAAAACGTTATGGCTAAAAGACTGAAGCATATTCAGTGAATATTTTTCCAGATCACTACCAATCTTGTTTCTAAATCTTTCCTTCTCACAACTCATACTAAAATCACTCTTTCTACTCCTTCCACTTCTCATTTTCAATAAAATCACATTTAATAGCATTTATACCCAGAAGTTGTCAATGAATGCATGTACACTTTTTATCCGAAACATTACGTATTTACGTGCATATATGCTAACATGATGCATGAGTAAGAAAGATGCATTCCTTAATCTCAATTTCTCCTTGAGCTCACATGTATTGAAATTTTGGGTCACAACCCTTAATATGGGGACGGGATTTTACATTTCTCCCCTCCTTAATAAATTTCGTCCTTGAAATTCTCATCTGATTGATCAATACAGTAGAGGTGACCATTTTTCAAACGTTCCTCTATTTCTCATACACTTCATCACTTCTAAAAGACCACAATAGACATACTCAATAAGTCTTTCAGTCACTCATTTAGCTATCACACTGTCTTGACTGTTTCATGAGCATATTTCAGACTACTTACCAACTTATACTTCATATATTGTCAATCTATCTCTGTTGATCATACCATTATTTCAGATCCTGATCACATATCACATATTATGAATCTAAGATCTCTTTCACCAATAACACTAATTTATAAAACTTTTCATACATACCAATTCATATAGCTTAACTTATCCTTTTTCCAAATCTGAGCGTATCTTACCAAGGTGATACTCACAAAACATTTCATCCTTCCTTTGACAGTTCACTTCTCTTTAATGTTAATACATTCAACTCTTATGTCTATTTCACTATATTATCTAATTCCAGTGTTGGTCCACCTAACTCATTTATCTTTCATGAGTCACTTTACTCTTATTTCAGATTCATCTTACTCACTAACATTATCTCACATTTATTATGGCCTTATATCATTTTAGGCCTTCTACATATCAGCGTTAGGGTGAATAACCACCCTTCTGTCATACTATGCCCATATCACTTCTAATGATGCCACTATGATAACAATTTTTATACCTGTAGTCATTTCAAATTATGCCTCAATCTCATCTTCCTACGAATTCAAAAATATGAGCTTCAAGCATATTCCTAACAGTTAAAACTGCTGGTAGCTCAAACCTTCAATCACTTGTTTCTACATCCTTAATAGCTAAAATATAATCTTAGCATATCGCCACTAGGATGTTTATCTTAGGTTTTTACTTAGGCTTCTCTAACACTTTCTTTGCTCAATCATTTTAATCGGATATACGTTCTTCTTTTTTCAATCACCTAATATCATTCTTCTAATTTCACTCGAAAGTTAAGATTCGTTTTTACTGTTTCCGGGTAATTCAAAATTATGAATCTTTAGCTTTTGGTTTCTTACTTCTTTTCAGTAGACTTGATCTTAAGTTTCAATGCAACTAGCAACACTTTATTTTACCCCATATGCCACTCAATATTCTGCACTCCTCCTTACACTAAATTTGAAACCTCAATATCTGAATGTGTATTATTCCATTATAGAATTGTTTGTTCATTGTGTCAGATTACACACTAATTTTACCAATATAGAACTCATTTGTGCATTTCCTCCAAACTCAATAATTTCCTCAAATTTACATAATTTGTACATTCTAGAAATGGCTTTGCACATCTAATGTCTCCAAGATCTCAAAGCGATTTCTGTCATGGCAATTCTAAACCATGTATCATAATCAACTCATAAGACTTTCATTATCCTATGCACATCAAAAAACACTTTTTACTATTACAACAGATTGCATCATAATCTCTGACACGACACTTCATTAAGCATTGCAAAATCTCCAAATCCAATTGATATTTTATCATCAGTGTCTTATTCTTTAAATATTCAAAACGCCTCTTTTTACTTTTCAAACACACTCAAAAATACCATCTATGATCACAGTCACTAATTGATACAATTTTGCTTGGATCACTTAAATCTTCAATATCATAATACCATTGGAGTATCATTAACTTCAATAGATATTACTCACATTTTTCCTTGCGTTAATTTCTTGCAATTCCTTAGGTAACTAATTTCCCCAATGTAAGTAATTTTGTCTCATGTCATTTTCAGTCTCCCACTTGACTTCTTGTCTCTAATGATTTCCTCTTTTTCTTCGAATTCCTTTAATTCACATCGGCTTACTCAAATGTTTATTCATTCGTACTAGTTCCTCCACACATTTCAAGTTATTTGAATGCTTCACTTTGTGTGTTGGTATTTCATTCCTCGGATTGAATTTGTATCTCCCAAACATATTTACATCAAATATAAGGGGGACTTATATTTTCCTCACATTTGGAATAGTGTCACCTCGAATTTATAATCCACTCATGTAGTTGGTGTACACACTCTCAGTGGCATATTCCACTTTTTATGCCTGAGTTCCTGCTTAGGATATGACTCCATTATTCACTTTTAACGTATTACATATTCATTTCCGATTTGTCTCTTCATTGATTACTCCTAAATCAAATCATTAGATCAACTTAACTCAATTTAGGGAAATTCTTCTTTGAAAGAAGATTCCTTACTACAATCATCAACACTATTCATAAAACCTTATCAATCAATTATTTTTCGTCATTACATATCAGTCATCCTTAATACCTCGAAAAGATCAATTTCAACTATGCATAATATCTCGATAAGATCAATTTATGCCATAGCTTACATAATCAGAACATCCCTTGTAATGAGGCTTTGTAGGGCACTTAAACAATTTCCTTTACTCTAATATCCTAGCATACATCGCCAAAATCTTCACATCTTATCTGGAGATGTATTCACATCGATTTACCAATTAGTAGCTTATACTACTGAGGACACTTTAATCCCATATAATTCTAGAAAAACTTTCTCTTTTTATGCCAGTTCACGATCATGGGGATTCTTCTATAATCATGTCCCTGTTCATTTCCCTCAAGCTCATCACCTATGTTAACATCATTAACAGTCTCAATTCTTTCCCCATTGATCACTACAAGTACTCTCACTACTTACTCTATCTTGAACTTTGAACTATAGGGACTATAATCGACACTTATTCAATAAGTCGCCAATTACTTCCTATGTCATCTTCACGCATATTGTTCACATATATTTAATAATTTCACCCGTGATGGTGATCCCACAATCAGATGTACACCCACAATGACAATTTAATCTGAACTCAACAACTTTTTCCTATATCACTATCATCATCTCATCTTCCAATTGTCATTTGTTTCATCTTACACATCTTTATTCTCAATCAATTTATAATGGTATGGGCATAACCCATATGAAGCTTAAATCTCCACTCCACAGATATATATTCTCACATTGAATCGTAAACTCTTATATCGATAATCACACAACTATTCTAAGCCCAAGTTCAACCCTTCAAGGTCATATCACCTGGCCTATACACTTTAATCTCATCATTTCTACTTATATCCCTATTTTACCTCAGACAATCTATAACAATATATTCCCATTCATATCACTTACGAAAAGATATCACTTGATCCCAATATCGATTTCATATACAATAATACATCCACTGATACACATACACTGAATCTTTATCTATTCTACCAAAACCAAGTCCAAAATTTTCGAAGCATATTCATTATGAATTTTTGATCTTAAATTTTCCCCCCACTATCTCCTTATATAGACTTACAAACTCTTATTACAATACTCACATAATCGTTTCGATTCCGAATTCACCCTTTTATGATCATAACAGTTTTATGATTTCCTTTCATTCTGGCTATACACATTAGTCCCCTCATTTCTATTCATATTCTTATTTTCCCCAATCAATCCATGGCAATTTGCCGATTCACACTTATTTCACCCCCAAAGGATATATCACCTTCAAGGGTATGTACCCTTTTGTGGGGGACTCTTATCTACCATGCAAAACCAGATACTATGTCTCATTTCCAATATGTCCATAAACCTTATTTTCTCACATTTAGTCAGATCATCATTTCTGTCAATGCTTCTAACAACTCAAACTCTTAAGGAATGCTCATGCATGTGACTTATACTGGGGATCAGTTACCGCTGTCTGCTATGACATGACTAATATGCATGTAACTTGACACATATTTCAGAATGCCCATATAAGATTGTACTTCTGGGCTCTGATACCACCTAAATGTAGCACCCCACTCCCGCAAGACCCGATCCCGATATCGATCGTGATATCCGAGACCGCGCCCCGCGAAGGTGGTGTGCTAAACACTCGATCAAATAAAGTTCGGTATCTATATTTTTTTAACTCTTTACAGACACACATGCGGAAGTCAAAAATCAAATAGGCCATAAGCCCTTTTTCCATTATACAAGGCCATTTACAAAATTCCCATATGGCCATTTGGCCCTTTCACAAATGCAAACACTTGAGTCATTTCAAAATGCAATTCATACGGAAGTTGTGGAATAAAAAATTTAATACAAAAATATTGTTGGACCCCGTCTCCGAGGCCCAACATTCGGACCCATATAAGCATGGAAGACCCAAACCGAACACATACCGACCACAAATAGGGAAACTTTTAATAGAAAATTTGGGATTGGATTTTTAATAAAAAATGTTCCTCATGATCTCACGATTCTAACGCCACTGAAATCGTTTAATTCGGATTAGAAATGAAAAAGTTATGGCAAAAATACTATCTTAAAGAAAACAGTGAAAACAGTCCCTCTACCGACTTCATGTCAAAATTTGAAAACTTTAGAGGCTGAATTACTGATCGGCTCCTTCATAAAAAGTGTAGATTTATGTCTCTAGTTTCATTTAAAATAAGAATTGCCTCGATCCGAGCCCTATAGCTCTAGATATTTAAAAATTAGTGAAGTATATTCATACTTGATCAGCCGACCTCCACACTTTGTTTCAAACCACCTTTTTCAATTTAAAAACAATACTGGTAAATTAGGTTTAGAAAGATAGAAAATTTTCTTAGGAATCCATAACTTCGAAAATGGGGTCAATCGGAGGTCTATGTAAAAAGTTATGGTCAAAAGAAGGGAGAGGGGTCGGTCGGCCAAAACCGACCCCAAAGCTTGAGCTCGCTTCGGCATGGCAGCGGCATCGCTTCGCCCATGGCATGGCGACCAGCGACTCGCCTGCCTGCGGATGGCGGGCATCGCTCGCCTCGCTCGGCCTGCCGGCGCCTTGAGCGCTCACGTCGAGCCGAGCGAATTGCTTTCGGCGATCCGACCTATCGGACTTCTAACCTCAATAACTTTTGACTCCGAGCTCCAAATCAGACACGGTCAGAAGCTTTGGAAAACTAAAAGAAAAATCTAAATTTTTCAAGAAGGATTTAAAGACAAGTTCGGCCACTAAGGGAATCCAAATTTTACTCAAAGGCCGATCGACTAGCTCTCCCTAACAGCACCAGAACTTGCAACCTCCATAACTTTTGACCTAGAACTCCAAATTTAACAAACTTAGTGTCTATGGAAAGGTAAAAGAATTATCTACAACTTTTATGAAGACCACCAACCTATATCCCAACTATATGAGGGTCAAAAGTGGACTCAAAGCTCTGCCTGACAATCTGTCACTTGGACAACACCTGCATTTAAATCCAACGACTCATACCTACCAATTTAACTCATCATAAATGGCTCATAAATCATCCTGGGAGAGTCCTATAGCTCGCCTACCACTCTCCATGAATCTAAAAGATCCCATACGACCTATATCAACCCAGAAATTTTAGACCTTCAACAACACATAACTCATAGCAAATTTTCCAGCGAGCTCTCCCAAAGTTAAAAACCCAGCAACAACTCAAAAATAAAAATACTCATACACATACTATTTCAAGGCCATACAGATCGAAATCAACATTTTCACAATATGGAAGTACTAGAGCTCTCATTCACAATCAAATCATAACAAGATTCATGCATAGCTTTGATTACAAATTGGCATATTCATCAAGATCAGTACAAAATACAAAAGATGAGATGTTCAATGATCAATATGCTTACAAAGCTATTCTAAAAGCTAGTTACTAACTTAATACAAAAGTTTCTAGAGTTCTTGGAGTTTTGTCCGATGCCTTGCAAGGTTAGAGTTCAACTTGAATTTGCACTGAGGAGGGAGAATGAGGTGAGCTAACACGGCTCGATGGCTAACATGTTTATAGCCATCGCATGATGAGCCACACAACACATCATTAACAATCGAAACAACAACAATTTATCATATAAAGCTCAAATAACCCACAATCATCACCTAAGGCATAACATGAGAATTTATATCAATCAAACACATATTATGCATCATAAACATAATTAAAGACTAGAATGCATACAATAGGCTCGAGAGTTCCATAAACACAACGAATAAACCGAAATTTATCGTAAACACAACGAATCCATTTTCGGATCTCATGGGCCCTGGCGGACTTTAGGGAGAAGGCAAGGGGTCAGCGTGCGCGTGACTTATCGAAGTAGGTTCCCTCTCGCCCAATCACAACCAATTTATGATCACATATTCAAGCACAAGACTAGCATTCTATGCTTCTTTCATTCTTTCTAATCATCATATTTTCACACTTTACTTTCAAATCCAAGGAAAATACATGTTCAATATGCACATAATTATCAAAGATAGCACACATAGGGCATTTGCCCATTACACAACAACTATAAAAATGTTACCCACCTATCGTCGGAATCCGAAGTCAAGATTGCCCTTCCTCTTTTTCTTGAGTAGGGTTTTCTTGAGTTCCTTCAAACAAAACACATCTCCAATAAATTTCTAAATTCATAGAAAAGGTCATAATATTCAGAAATTAAAGAAAAACTAACATTAACCTAAACCTAACCTACCCATGGCTCATTTAAGCTAGAATAATCAAACCCTAGCTTAGAAATCACAAAATCCACTTAATCCCACTTTTCTTTCCTATCTTTCGTCAACCTCTACTCAACCCTAACCTCCATCTTACACCATTCTTGAACCTAACTTAAGAAAGATGAAAGCTTACCTTTCTCACTTGATTTCTCTTCTTTTTCTCCTTCTTTCTTCTTCTCCACAAGCCTCCACGATTTTCTCTCTTCCTTTCTTCCTTGGCCGACCACTCTTCCTTTCTCCTCTAGCTCACGTTTTCTCTCTTCTCTTACAGAATTTTCGATACTCTCTCTCCTTTCCATCTTCTTTAATTCATTTAACTCATCCTACACCAAAACTATGTAGTTTTGGCTTCTCACTAAGTTCCTTTGGGCTCTCCTCCTCCTCTCAAGCCCACTACACCTCACTCATTAATTTCTAATCCTCCTCCTCTTATTCATTCATTCCTAAAGCCCATACTTTCCAATATTAAATCCAAGCCTTCAATTAATTTCTAACTTCAAATCCCAAGCCCAACATAAAAATATTTATATAAACACATAATTAAATCAATTAAGGCAAAATAAAATAATTAACGAATAAATCCATAAATCAATAAATAAATAATTAATTCAGATAAATAAAAAAATTTTCAGGGCCCAACAAATATAGACATGTAATGCACACACGAACTGATCCCGACCTCTATCCTTCACTTGAATTGCATTCTTAAGTGCCACAGATACTTTGAATTAATGCTAGAGATTTTGGATTGTCTTGGTTTTATCAATTCTGTGGTGTTTAGTGAGCCTTTCATAGGTTCTATAAAAAACAATCCCTGTTTAGTTATCGCATCACAAATAACATCCTTATTCTCATATATTGAAACAACCTTTTCAAAATATAAGGAATAGCCAGATTTGATTAGACAAAAAACAGAAATCGTGTTCCTTACAATCATTGGCATGTAATAAACATCCTTCAAATATAACCTATGACCACTAGGAAAGTCCAAGATAACTACTCCCTTGATTCTGTGAAACATAGGAACCATCTGCTATCTTGACTTGGCGGCCTTTAGGTAGTCTTTTCCTTCTTTGGAACCCTGCAAAGAATTACAAACATGGTTAGTGGCTCCTGAATCTAATATCCAAGAAGTAAATAAATCGCCACATTTCTAGTTCTAACAAACTTAGGAAGCCCATATCTTGTTTGCTTTTGAGGGACTCTAAGTAGTCGGGCAGTTTCTTTTCCGATGGCCCATCTCATCACTGATGGAAACACTTTCTTTTGATGTTCTCTTTGGCCTTCTTTTTCATGGATTTGGCCTTGACCCTGTTTGGGCCTTCTTTTCATTGGACCCTTCTTCTTTTCCTTGCCCTTACCCTTGGGCTTAGAAGAAGAAGCTACATTAGCTTTTGGCCCATGAGCCTTAATATTCAATATCTCCTCCGTGCTCTAGAGAGTATTCATCACTCACTCAAGGTGTAATCCTTCTTTGTTGAGCTCGTAGTCCAACAAAGCTGCTGAAAAGAAGAGTTTAAGCTATTGATGATCATAATCATCTGCGTGTCCGCATCCATATCTGCCCCAAGCATCTCAGCCTTAGTGACCGCAGAGATTACCTTCATCATGTAATCCCGCACCGGTTCACCAGGTTTCTGTATGAGATTATGAAAGGTTTGGATAGCTTTCACTCTTGTAGACCTAGTCCTCACACCAAACATCTCATGTAGGTGATGGACCATTACACTAGCAGTTTTCATACAAGCAATTTACTTTTGCAACATGTCGCTGACAGAAGCCAGAATATAACACTTAGTAGTCTTATCAGCATTCTGCCAACGCTCATGTTGTTGGACTTGCTCAGGAGTTGAATCTCCATTTGGAGGTGTAGGCTTTATTTTCAGTTAACACCCATGAAATACGTTCATATTGAAGAACAATGTCAAGGTTATGTCTCCATTCATTAAAATTGTCTCCGTTTTCCAATTTGTTATTACTCAAGAGCAGGGTGAGTGGATTCATTTTGTGGTTGATTATGTCTGAAAATATAAATTATTAAAACATGAGCATACTAGTCAACAATTTATGGAACTTTGTATAAAATCATGATGCATGTATGCATGATGATAGATTTAACAAAACTTAAAAATTAAAACATTATCGATGGTTATTTTCTTATCTATAATGACTAAATGACGGTGGGCCATCTTATCCATTAAAAGAAAAGCTGGGACCCTCCACTCAAAAACTACCAAGCATCTCATGTGATTTTTTTAAGAAGCGTCTTAATTTGGTCCATAGTTTTACCAATGAGCTACGATTGGGCGGTTTATTGATAAAAATGTTGAGTGTTTAACCATTTGATTCATTCACAAAGATACCTACAAACCATGCCTCGGTGAGAGGTCACATTTGCTATCATTAAGTGGACTTATCCTTAAGGAGACCCAAACCATGCAAGATCTAGGATCCATGCCCTCCGATGGGGAGTAACACTTCACCACATGCAAACGGGCCATCATTTGGAGACAGTGGACTCTCACAGGAGCATCCTCTCCCACTCAATCTTTTCGGGCTTTAAGTTTTAAATACCATCTTGTCTAGATGCAATTTATTATCCATCCTATATTATTTCATTATATATCTCATACATAATTAATGCATGGCAAAGCCTAGGGTTGGCAATTTTCTAAATGACATGCAATCACATAATATCACATATTATAAGCATTCATTTCTCCATTCATCACATGAACTAATAAAGTCACTTTTGATTGTCCATCCTAGAAAAATTAAATAATTACAAGCCTTTTAGGCCCAAAGTATTCTTCTTGGACTTGGATCTTCCGCTTCGAACTCTTCACAAACATGATCCGGCCCATTCGGTAAACAAAATGTAATGGCATATATGAAAATCGAAAATTTTCACTTTGAAAAATAAAATTCCAGTACCAGATTTTTAGAAAACCAAATCTTTGTTTTGACAAAAAATTCCAGCACTAGTTTTCATTAAAACCGAAGCTCATTTCATGAAAATAAAAAACCAACACTTAGTATTTTAGTAAAACAGAAATTTGATTCTTTGAAACAAAAATCCAGCACTTGTTTTTACAATAAAAACCGATAAGTGATCCATTGAAAAAAAATTCCAGCAACTATGTTTTCACAAAACTTATGCCAATACACAAAAGGATACACCGAAAATTTTTCCTTTCCATTTATTCAATCCATGGCTGCTCCATCTTCATCATTACATCAATTTGTACATTACAAAGTCAAAGAAAATAGAAAAAAGAAACCAAGGAGGAAACATGGTGATGATAGACCACCCTCCTTGTTACAACCAATTAAGAAATCTTACAAGGTAAATTTAACTTCTATGGACAACCAAAAGAGCAAACATACACCATGTATATTTCTATCACATAAAAATATGCAGCATACACAAAAAGATTGCCAACCCATGCATCCAATATATAGGAACCGAAATCATGCATTAGAAAGCGGCTCGATACCAATTGTTGGATCGAAAAAGAAAACATGCTTTGTTTGGAAAAACGGTAGATTTCAAAACTTTTAAGAAATCATTACTTGCAGCGGAAGCAAAAAATCCAAATCAACATGCCAATCCATACATGATATGATATAAGGATAATAAAATATAAACAAGATCAGGAGTATTACCGACTCCTTCGCTACAGCTTTAAATCCTCGCTGAGCTATCCTCTTTTTCTTCGTGTATCCAAATCCTTTGCCTTTGACTCTTTTACTTTAACAATCTACTTTCTCCTTGTTGTAGTATCCTCAACCAATTAGATTTACCACCTGTTCTTCAAGGACAATTAAGTTAACAAAATCTTTTGGTGGGAAAGGAGAAGAAATATTTGGAGGAGATTTTCTTAGAAGAAGAAGAAGCAAAATTGAATCTCTTTCAATTGGTATTTTCGATTCTCTCTTTCATGAAAGGAGAGAAGGTGTAAAGAACATGCAAGAACTCTTTCTTGCCTACCAATTTCGTATATGCATGGATGGAAGGAGAGAGAGGCATCAAATGCATCACTTCTTTCATTAATCACTCATAAAATAGCCAATAAATGAGATTATCTTCATTTATCTTTATGATGGCTATTTGAAAAGACCATAACCTAAAATTCAATACCCAATTTCGGTTTTTCCAAGAAGAAAGAAGGAAGATGGTCCATCTAATGTACATCTTTCATCTTTAATGTAATGAATGCAAGTAGGTTACAAGCCAACATTAAAAGACAACCATTAAACCATTTAATGGTTAGTTCATAACTCCATTTAATGATGATTAACCATAATAAAGACCATCTTTATTTAGCATTTTAATGTCAAATGTGTGGTTACACATTTAACCTAGGAATAACCGAAATTGCTATCTTCTTTTTAAAAAAATTGTTTTAATATAATTAATCTAATTAATTACATTAAACCAAAAACCAAGCCCATTACTAAATGTACATTTGGGCTTCTTTAATTAGACCAAGCCCAAGATTCAATTATGGGCTTCTAATTAACCTCCATTTATATTTCTTACTTAGCTTGATAACCTTCCTTAAGCTCAGAATTAATTCAATCTCATTGGAATTAATTCTAGCTTATTAATTAAATGTCATTCCACTAAAGACTGTAACACCCCACTCCCGAGTGACCCGAACCCGATATCGTTGGTGATATCCGAATCCGTGCCCCGCGAGGGTGGTGTACTACATCAGTCGATTAAAACTCAGTATACATTTTTTTCTTTTGAAGCCATTGATTCCACGTTAGCGCCGCAAATACAGTAAGTAACTAAAACCCATGTTCATAATAAACCGGTTTGATTATTACGGTCATCCAAGAATAATTTACAATCGATCAATAGGTAAAACATTAAAACCACAATGGGCTTAGTAGAAATACAAAGCATTGTTATACGATGATTCGGAACACAATTTGATAAGACACTAATGCAGACACGGACTGATCCCGACCTCTATCCTTCACTTGCCTCTGATGAGACATACTCCGTGTCAGCGGGGTATTCTTGAGACTGAAAAATAGATGCAAATTTTGGGTGAGTTTTGCGAACTCGGTGAGAAACCATCATCGATGGTTTACTCAAATCATGCATTACGCACATGGCGTACAACATAACATGAGAGTATTCAATTAGCGATAACATAACAATTTACTGATAAATAATAATTTTCGATAACATGTAACGGTTCTGATAAATCATGCCATCTCGTAATCGATAATTTTCACAAACAGTCATTCATGTGAATGCAATGCATATGTGACTCTTTCCAATTATTGATGTTGTGCCCAAGTGCTCGGTCGGTATTCGGTGGGGACGCGTCGAGATTTCTCCCTCGGGCTCGAGGTCCGGTCAAGACAAGATGTTGAGGATAAATCCCCTCGGACTCAAGGCTCGGTCGATAATAATCGCAACTTGGGTCTGGCGTCCATTATCTGTTCATGCATTTATGCATGTAATGCGATACTCGATGGTTTCTGATGGTATGGCTATAAAAGCCCAGTATTACTGTAACATCCCGTTACCCATGTTAGGGCTAGAATTGTGAATTACGAGAATTTGATGAGAAATTAGGAAAATGCACAACATGCATTATTAATTGTGACATGCACATTTTTGCACGTTTATATGATTGTACATGCATTCCTTGACATTTCAGGGTACAATTGAATTATTAATTGTGATTAAAATGTGTTTTGGTGATTTTGATATTATTTAAGACATTTTGGAATTTTTAGTGAATTTTGTGAAAATATTGATTTATGGGCCAATTATATAGTGACATGTGGCAACATATAATTGGGACAAGTGGCTTTTATAGGCAGTTGACATATGGCAGACTAATGGTGTCAATTGGTTATTTGATTGTTACATATGGTTTTATAGAGTTAGGACACTTGCAAGGCATGCAAAGTGTTCGGATGTTTGGTGTTAAAATTGAACTAGTGCAAATGTTCTTCTCGGTGAAGAAACACTTGCCATCCGAACGCTAGCTCTAAACTTTTGATGCTTTGATCTGCTCTCCTTGCGGGATATTATAGCCAAATCAAGTAAGTTATTGTTGTAAATGATGTTTTTCAGTGGAAATGTATGCATGCATGCGAGGTTGGATAGGTTGGTTTCGGTATTGAATAGAGAGGATGATTGATTGAGAGTAGGAAATTGTTAGTACGATGTTGAATGAACTCTAGATTGGAAGATTTGTAAACACTCTGTTCGGGTTTTGGCATAGTCGAAATGAACATGCAAACACTCTTGTCCGATGTTTATCAGTAGAAGTGGAACTTCATGTGTGAGGATCGGATTTTATTGTTTAAGAATGAATCTTGAGTTTGATCCTATGTAAATATTTCGAACTGGGTTAGGAGTTTATTGGAGTGAAGTTTTAGAGATTGTTTTGGGTATAGAAGTGAGAAGTCTGGAAAAAGAAATCGGAGAAGACGAGTTGCAGAACCAGACGTCGCGACGTGTAGCTTATTTTGTTTATTAATCATGACGTCCATTTTTTCCTCGCCCGACGTTCATTTTCTTCCTCGCCATGACTTAGGTGACCCCTTGAACTTCGTGGCGGCGTCGTTGTAAAATCGAAAAATCAAAATTTTGGGCTGTTCGTCGCGACCTCATATTTTCCCCACGTCGCGACGAGCACCCATCTTTTGACAGCTCGAACATGCTTTCGTATTTTGACCATAACTTTCTCTATACTGATCCAATTTAGGTGATTATTGATTCCCTGTAAACTAGAGAGATAGGGCTACAAAGTTTATGAAGAAATGGAGTTTTAATTCTGTCTATAAGAGTTTCAAAGTTTTGTTGAAAGTTGAGGTATAAATTTTTCTGGAACTTATGAACCATATGGATTATTTTGAGGATATCTCTCGTTATACTGATCCAAATTAAACGATTTTGGTGTCCTTAGAAAGCTAAGAAATGGGGGAAAAACTTTACAGAAGGAAGTTTTGTCTAATTTGGTCATTTACCTGATCTAATTTAGTATGGAAAGTTGATCCGAATATGTCCTATAGGAAAAATCTGAAGTGGTCAATGAAGCTATGAGATTATTTGACATTGGTTGGTCCAATTCCATTGTAAGAATACATGGTATTAATGAGGGATTTGATTCCTAAATGATTTTTGGTAAGGATCGCATTATTGAACCTCGGAATTGTCATTGAACATGCATTGTGCATACATTCTATACATTGATATTTTTATGAAAGAACATTTGTGCAATTGTGCAAAGTGTGATATTTGTGAATGTGTTTTGCCTATTTTAGAGGAGCATATCGGATGCCAATCGGACATTGCCAGACCATCCAGGCAATAGTTTATTGGAGCGTACTGTGAGTCAACCGAGATGATTTCCTAGGATTGATTTAATTTGATTTGTTTAAGCTTCCAATATTATTATATTGCTTGCGATTTGATTATGAATTCCGGACTTTAATTGTCCGAGGAGATCAATATTCGGGAATGCATTAGAAGTGCTTTGATTGTGACTTTGTTTTGCTATGGAATTATGAACGTTATTATGAATGTTATGTGAATCCTCAACGAAGTTGAATGCCGAACTTAGGTCCGATGATTATGAGTTTTGTTTGAGCATCCTATGTGGTTGCCATATATGCCATATTCAGTTTTGATGCGTTAGAAGTGTTCCAAATTGATGTGAAACCCCTATGATATGTGAATTCTCAACGTATGTTGAATGCCGGACTTAGGTCCGATCATGAGTTTCTGATTGAATATCATATGTGATTGTCTGATATGGCATGATCAGTATTTGAAGCATTTCATAAATGCATGTTCAGATAAAGGCGTTGTGACTTGAGTAGCCAGTATGAAGCACTTCCACGTAGAGCTTTGCTCCGTGATATATGTGTTTGCGTGAGAGCTATGCTCGTGATTACGTTACGATTGAGCCCTATGGGCGATATTTGTATAAGTCTCATGATAGGCACTCATTCACAACAATAAGAGCGAATGTGAGTCTCATGCATGTAGCATTCATATAAGATTGAAATTCTTGAATGATTTGCAAAGTTGTAATGAGTGACCATATGTTATGCCTTGTTATGTGAGTGTCGAAAAATAGTTATGTTCTTAATGAATATCTGTGATATATGTTGTTTGTAATCCGGTGAAATCATCAATGATGGTTCACTCGTTGAGTTGCAAAACTCATCAAAATTGCAATGTGGCTTTTAGGTTACGAGGAATTATTTCAGCTAGGCTAAATGGAGTATAGCCACCGAGGTGCATTATGGACTAGGGTGGGATCGGTTTGCACTGCACATGTCTTCATTGATTTTTATTTTTGAATTATGTTCGTAAGAATTGTACAAAGTGTATATATACGATTTGGTAAATGAAATGACTTCATGGTTTCAAGTATTTTGTATCGAAATGGGCTGACTTTAAAGTTGAATACTAATGTTTGTAAAGATTGTAGCTTAGAAATGGAAATTTTTCAAATGACTTGGGCCCAATTTGATTAGTATTTTCCGCTTGCATGTTCCTTATTTTAAAGAAACAAAAGTTTTGTAATAAATTTTGACTGAATGATCGTTTTAACATGCCACCCTCGCGGGGTACGTACTCGGATATCACCATGGATGTCGGGTACGTGTCTTGTGAGAGTGGGGTGTTACAATTACAGTACTCAGTAATCCAGTGATATGGCTATAAAAGCCCAGTATTGCAGTTTCCAGTTTCATGCAATAGTCCAATCCAATACAATAAAAGCATGCAACTTAATCCTATACAGTTCAGTAACCATACAATTCACCTTTACAAGTAGTTCCATTCAGTACAGTAAAAGTATGTAATTCCATCCAATATGTTTCAGTAATCTATGTAAATCACCTCGGCAAGTAATTCACATAGGGCATTCAGACATTCAGGAATTTGAGAAACCAACTAGGTTATTCACCTGTATTTTCGAGCCAAAATCTGGCAGTCTCGGTGACGTCGGTGAACCGACGCTCCAAGTGTGACTCTATAACAGTGACAATAAACAAACATTATCAATTGTTCAATCAGAACTATTTCAGAATGCACATGTAACACTTAGAAGGTGCACAATGCATGATCATGATATTCCCAGCCCTAATCTCATCTTTTTCCACACAAAAAATCCGTTTCAAAAATAAGAAATCCAATGGCTAACTAGGTCAAACAATTCAGTGAAGGCTGCTGCCCCTGAAAGTACTCAAATTGGACAGTGATTTTTCAAGCAGTATAACTCCTTGTACAAATGTCGAAAAATTGCATACTTTATACCCATAAAAAGATAAAACACAGTAATACACTTCTCATGAAGGGCTCAGAATCAAATTCCATCATTAACCAATTCAAAACAGTCTTGCAATTCTTTTACCGCCTGTTCAACAGTCCATGACCTAACTTCAGTCCAATCTTTGAAAAATCATAAGTCCCAATTCTGTTATCTAAAAATAGCATGCTATATACCATTTTCAAGATAATCACTTCCTCTACAATTCTTCAGAAGATCACTCAAACCAATTCAATTCACATAAATTGCTAAAATTACTTCTAATCAGAATGTGCACCAAATCTGACATTTCAACTAGGTTTCACTCAATGCATTAAGACAGCCAATAGTCATCAGTCCATATCTCCTCATATACACATCGAAAAATTGAAAAATCAGTGGCATTGGAAAGCTAACTTAATAGGCTTCAAGTTTCATTTATTCCCTTTTTTCTAATTCCTTCTCAATTAATTGAGAAAAATTAGCAAAACTCTAGGACCTATATCTCGGTTACTGTTCACAGTAACCCTGACAGTGACTTTCCATGCAAACATTCACCATCTTCAAGCTACAATTGGACAACACCTATTTCACACAAAACTGTAGCCAACAAACCAAAGTTTATTTGGGAACAAACCTTGCCTCATTTGCATATCTACACAATGAGTTATGATCAAATCAATATACTAGGTCAAAATTTAATTTTCAGCCTTACTTCACCAATTCACTTCCTATCATTCCAATTCAATTTCTACTACCATAGGTATCTCAATTAGATACAACTTCAGTACCTACATCATTCATACATTCACTAGGAGTACCTACCATAAGTTGGCAGCACCTACCTCTTAAATTCTTTGCAAGAATAATCATCCATATTCAATTCAAAATCATATAAAACACCTTTTCTTTCATTCCCTATATTTTACCTAATCAAACCATAAATCAACTCTCAATTTAACAAACAAATTACATAACCACATACACCAACATAGTTCTCATACAATGTATGCAAAGACATCACAATTCATGCATTTCATCAACAAAAGAAGGCAAAAATTGAATCTTTACCTATTAAAACTTCCAAATCCTTAACTCTTCACAAGGCCTCCAAGTCACTTCCTCACAACACCATAACCGATCCTCATCATCACTAGAGAGGGGGTGAGGGTTTGGTTACCTTTTAAGGGACAAGGAAGAGCAACAATGGAGAAAAGAATGGAGAAGATGAGCAAAAGTTGTCAAAATAATAAGGAAGGAGAAGACCTACGTTGATGATGGAGAGGCTTTTAGCCAAGCACCTTCTTCCCTTTTTAGAGATAAGCATCGTAAATCACCTAAAGGCAATAAGCCCTTTTATTACATATAAACAATATGGTGGCATGATGAGCAAGTGACACGTGTCACTTGCCACATGTCCACCTCTCCTTTATTCACTAAATTTCTTCCAATTCAATTCCAATTGCTAGTCCAATTGCTTCCCAAAATTCCAATGACTCTAATTGCACTCCCACAATAATATACCCAATAATACAGTGCCATTGGGTAGAAATTTTCACTACCGCAAATCGATCGGTTCGCCAATTGGCGATTTTTTTCCGGTCCGGGAATTTCCCCAAATTATTTTTTTGAAAATTACCGAAATTACCCAAAATTGTAAAACATATAACAGTCCACTCCCAATAATTTTTCAAACACGAAAACCACATTTTCCATAACAAAAACACATTTAGGCCATTTACCGACGATTTTGCCAGTCCGGGAATTTTCTCCGAACAATTCCAGAAAAATTCTCATAAATCCCTAAAAATGTAAAACACTCAATGACGCACTCCAAATAATTTTTTGAACCCATTAACCACGTTAATCCCAAGAAAATTATCTTAGGCACGCAAACCGGGAATATCATGTATGCATGTACAATAATTTCATGTGCACAATTGTGACTGTGTATCAGTCCTATTATGTTTAAACAGTACTAATTAATCCCTCTCAATCCCTTCCTATGATAAATTTCCTATTTTACCCTTCCAATAGGGGGTGGGATGTTACAATTCTCCCCTTCTTACAAAAATTTCGTCCTCGAAATTCTCAATCAACAGTTCAGTATGACCGTAATCATACTTTCCTATACGTCCCATACACTTTTCCACTCAATAATTCATTTTCCGAAAGGTCACAGTAACCATTTTCAGTCAGTTGTTCAGTTACTAATTTGACTAACTCATTATCACTCAGTACAGTAGACGGACTCAACAAGGCTATCAGTTGGCGATCTCATTTTCTTAGCTATCTCACTTGGCATTTTCAGAGTAGTCATTTCCTTTAGTTCCAATGCTATGACTCAGTTCATTATTTCCGAACCTGTTCAGTTATCACGTGTTATTCATCCAGTCTAGGTTACTAATATTACCTTATTCTCACTACCATCCAATACCTTTTCTCCAAGAACATCTGAGACTAATTCGTATTCCATTGAGTACATCCTTTCCAGGTGATACATACCCTAACCTCCTTTATCTCGTCAGGGATGATTCACATTCCTTTGGTACCAATACAATGGCATTTAGCTCCATTTCGCTATAACCAGTGATACTTCGCCTAACGCATTTATTCTTTCTATTCCATTGGCTCTCCTCTCCTTAATCAATTTACTGTTCTTTAGTGTTCACGTACTCTATTCGTACATGCATTTTACTTTCTTTCTTTTGTCCGATCTTGTTCCACCTTCTCTAATCCATTTTCAGTTCAGAATTGTCTGTTCACTATTTGAGACTACAGTAGACCTTTATCAGTATAATATTCAGTTGTGTATGTCGTTCAAACTCCAAACTTTTCTCAAGTTACATGATGTATACCTTATAGGAATCCAAGGTCGCCAAGGCTTTAAACAATTTCGATTGTAGCCCCAACACCATGTATCCAAATCAACTCAATTCATATTATACCATTATAACATATTGTCTCATTTGACATTTCATCACACACTGCCCAATCTCCAAAGGTATGCTTCTTGTCAGTGTTAGGTTCCTTCATTATTCATATAGCTCTTTTTGCCTTTCAACTCTATCAAACACATTCCATCTATGATCATAGTCATCCATTTGTTTACCTCGTATCAATCTCTATTGGGGCATAGTTGACTTTAACAGACATCAGTCAAATTTTTCAGTGAGTCCACAGTTAGTGTATTTGCGACTCCTTAATGAAGGTACCAATACTTTATGAAATTTTTAGTGTCCCAGACTTCTTATCTCTACTAAGTTTCTCCGTTCATGCCATTGCTGTGAGTTTACATCAACCGATGCCAATGCCTATTATTCATACATGTACCTCCATAAATTCCACTTTATTTGAGTATTTCACTTTGTGGGTTGATATTATTTTTCATAGAGTCAATTCAAGATCTCTCACCATTTTTGCATAAAAAATATGGAGACCTATTCTTTTCACATTGCAATAGAATCACCTCAAATTAGAATTCCACTTATGGTGTTGGATACTTTACATTCCCGTACACACACAATACATATAACCTCAATCGTATATTTCACTTGTTATGTCTAAATCAATTTCACTTTTGATTTAAATGCGTACTTCTTTTCGTTTGACCATTAGTCTTGCTACCATCATTATATTGTTCACGAAATTCTCATCAGCCAACTAGTTTCCCTAATTGCTTTTCAAGCATCCGTAGTATCTCAAAAGTTCAATTTCACTATACACACGATCTCAGTCAGAACAATTTTATGCCATGATTTAAAAGATCAGAACATTCCTTACACTAAGGTTCCTTGTGACAGTCACATAAACACTTTCTTTCACACTTATTCAGTAATCTATACCTCAGCATTTTATCCGGAAACCAATTAATAACCTACACAATTCAGACTTCCATAAGACTACTTTCCGTTTATGCTAATTCTCAAATAAATAACTGATACCATAATCATTTCTCATTTCCTCTCATAAAGGTACATTCAGTCCTCCTATGTCTTACTTTAACCTAATATAAACTTTACACTTATAGCCACTCATAGAAGCACATATTTAATCATTCACCGATCATCTCCTCTATGATTTCTATGTATCTTTCACTTACGTTTCATTTATCATGATCAACCCTTGCTTGATAAATACTCCCAACGGTAAATCGACTTAAATGCGACAACTCTTTTCATATATCACTATCATTGTTTCATATTCCACGTATCATTGAACTATATGTCTCATCATTTTATTTCCATATCCGTCACGTGCAAGCTTGACCTTGTAAGGTCATAACAGCTTGACTTATACACTATCATCTCCTTATTACTTCGTATTTCTTTCTTTATTTTCCTCAAACAATCTATGATAAGGTATTCACAGTCCCCAATACACGACAAAATTGGTGATACAACTCCACTGTATCTCCATCCATTTATCTATTTGCCCATCCATTTATCATTTCTGTATCCAAATCCACATATTCAATCAATCCAGAATTTCCCGATATACAATCAGTAGAAATTGTCAGTCTGTCTTTTTCCCTTATGATCTTATTATACTGATTTTCAAACTCTTAGCACTAAATTCGCATAACCATTTCAGTCTCAAGCTTATGCGCTCATAATCATACCCGTTTCACGAGTTTATTTCAGTTTATCTTTACCCTTTTATCTCACCATTTCTACTTTTTCTTCACTCTACTAGGCACTAGGCACTAGGCACCTTGCTCTTTCAGTTCTTTCAGTGCGAAGTAGATCGTTACAGTATAACCTTGTTCTTAGTACAATCTCGCTATCATCATCTATCTATGATATCTACTAATATCTATCACCAATACAGTGAATCAATATCTACCTAATCGGACCATCTACACTTTACTCAGTTCCAATGTTTCCCATTTCCTCACATATACAGTCAGAACTCTAATTACTTAACCATCCCGGACTTTTAATCTCACTTAGGTCTACTATAACCAGTATGCTTCCCATATCACTAGTGGACCAATCCCAGTTCTAGACATATTCATTTTTCTATCACCACAATATTACCATTTTAATCCGGGAATTCATTGATATCAATTCTTTCCTTAATCCGTCTAGGCCAACACAGTCATTCTAACCACAGTACAATATTAATCTCCTTATCCATTTTTTTCCTTTTTCCTAATTGTTTATACACTTTCAGGGGTTCACCCTCTAACACAGTCTCACTTTTCTCTCACTTAGTCACTTGACACGTACGCACACGTAGGATTTCTACCGTGCGACTCAAACTAGGGATCGATTGCCACGATCCGCAATAACACGACTCAAATGCATGCACCCTATGTTTTGATCGTGCCCAGATACATTACGTACTCCTGGGCTCTGATACCACCTAAATGTAACACCCCACTCCCGAGTGACCCGAACCCGATATCGTTGGTGATATCCAAATCCGTGCCCCGCGAGGGTGGTGTACTACATTAGTCGATTAAAGCTCAGTATACATTTTTTTCTTTTGAAGCCATTGATTCCACGTTAGCGCGGCAAATACAGTAAGTAACTAAAACCCATGTTCATAATAAACCAGTTTCAGTTATTACAGTCATCCAAAAATAATTTACAATCAGTCAATGAGTAAAACATTAAAACCACAATGGGCTTAGTAGAAATACAAAGCATTGTTATACAATGATTGCGGAACACAATTTGATAAGACACTAATGCAGACACGGACTGATCCCGACCTCTATCCTTCACTTGCCTACAGTAGACATACTCCCGTGTCAACCGGGGTATTCTTCAGGACCTGAAAAATAGATGCAAATTTTGGGTGAGTTTTGCGAACTCAGTGAGAAACCATCATCGATGGTTTACTCAAATCATGCATTACGCATATGGCGTATACATAACTGATAGTATTCAATTAGCAATAACATAACAATTTACGAGTAAATAATAATTTGCGATAACATGTAACAGTTCTGATAAATCATGCCATCTCGTAATCATAAATTTCACAAAACAGTCATTCATGTGAATGCAATGCATATGTGACTCTTTCCAATTATTCAGTGTTGTGCCCAAGTGCTCGGTCAAGATCGGTGGGGACGCCGTGATTTCTCCCTCGGGCTCGAGGCGGTCGAGACAAATGTTCAGGATAAATCCCCTCGGACTCAAGGCCCGGTCAGTAATAATCGCAACTTGGGTCACAACGTCCATTATCTGTTCATGCATTTATGCATGTAATGCAGTACTCAGTGGTTTACAGTAGTATGACTATAAAAGCCCAGTATTACAGTACTCAGTAATCCAGTGATATGGCTATAAAAGCTCAGTATTGCAGTTTCCAGTTTCATGCAGTAGTCCAATCCAATACAGTGAAAGCATGCAACTTAATCCTATACAGTTCAGTAACCATACAATTCACCTTTACAAGTAGTTCCATTCAGTACAGTAAAAGTATGTAATTCCATCCAATATGTTTCAGTAATCTATGTAAATCACCTCGGCAAGTAATTCACATAGGGCATTCAGACATTCAGGAATTTGAGAAACCAACTAGGTTACTCACCTGTATTTCGAGCCAAAATCTGGCAGTCTCGGTGACGTCGGTGAACCGACGCTCCAAGTGTGACTCTATAACAGTGACAATAAACAAACATTATCAATTGTTCAATCAGAACTATTTCAGAATGCACATGTAACACTTAGAAGGTGCACAATGCATGATCATGATATTCCCGGCCCTAATCTCATCTTTTTCCACACAAAAAATCCGTTTCAAAAATAAGAAATCCAATGGCTAACTAGGTCAAACAATTCAGTGAAGGCTGCTGCCCCTGAAAGTACTCAAATTGGACAGTGATTTTTCAAACAGTATAACTCCTTGTACAAATGTCAAAAAATTGCATACTTTATACCCATAAAAAGATAAAACACAGTACTACACTTCTCATGAAGGGCTCAGAATCAAATTCCATCATTAATCAATTCAAAACAGTCTTGCAAGTTACTGCCTGCTCAAAGAGTCCATGACCTAACTTCAGTCCAATCTTTGAAAAATCATAAGTCCCAATTCTGTTATCTAAAAATAGCATGCTATATACCATTTTCAAGATAATCACTTCCTATACAATTCTTCAGAAGATCACTCAAACCAATTCAATTCACATAAATTGCTAAAATTACTTCTAATCAGAATGTGCACCAAATCTGACATTTCAACTAGGTTTCACTCAATGCATTAAGACAGCCAATAGTCATCAGTCCATATCTCCTCATATACACATCAAAAAATTGAAAAATCAGTGGCATTGGAAAGCTAACTTAATAGGCTTCAACTTTCATTTATTCCCTTTGTTCTAATTCCTTCTCAATTAATTGAGAAAAATTAGCAAAACTCTAGGACCTATATCTCGGTTACTGTTCACAGTAACCCTGACAGTGACTTTCTATGCAAAAATTCACCATCTTCAAGCTACAATTGGACAACACCTATTTCACGCAAAAATGTAGCCAACAAACCAAAGTTTATTTGGGAACAAACCTTGCCTCATTTGCATATCTACACAATGAGTTATGATCAAATCAATATACTAGGTCAAAATTTAATTTTCAGCCTTACTTCACCAATTCACTTCCTATCATTCCAATTCAATTTCTACTACCATAGGTATCTCAATTAGATACAACTTCAGTACCTACATCATTCATACATTCACTAGGAGTACCTACCATAAGTTGGCAGCACCTACCTCTTAAATTCTTTGCAAGAATAATCATCCATATTCAATTCAAAATCATATAAAACACCTTTTCTTTCATTCCTATATTTTACCTAATCAAACCATAAATCAACTCTCAATTTAACAAACAAATTACATAACCACATATACCAACATAGTTCTCATACAATTTAATGCAAAGACATCACAATTCATGCATTTCATCAACAAAAGAAGGCAAAAATTGAATCTTTACCTATTAAAACTTCCAAATCCTTAACTCTTCACAAGGCCTCCAAGTCACTTCCTCACAACACCATAACCGATCCTCATAATCACTAGAGAGGGGGTGAGGGTTTGGTTACCTTTTAAGGGACAAGGAAGAGCAACAAAGGAGAAAAGAATGGAGAAGATGAGCAAAAGTTTTCAAAATAATAAGGAAGGAGAAGACCTACGTTGATGATGGAGAGGCTTTTAGCCAAGCACCTTCTTCCCTTTTTAGAGATAAGCATCGTAAATCACCTAAAGGCAATAAGCCCTTTTATTACATATAAACAATATGGTGGCATGATGAGCAAGTGACACATGTCACTTGCCACATGTCCACCTCTCCTTTATTCACTAAATTTCTTCCAATTCAATTCCAATTGCTAGTCCAATTGCTTCCCAAAATTCCAATGACTCTAATTGCACTCCCACAATAATATACCCAATAATACAGTGCCATTGGGTAGAAATTTTCACTACCGCAAATCGACCGGTTCGCCAATTGACGATTTTTTTCCGGTCCGGGAATTTCCCCGAATTATTTTTTTGAAAATTACCGAAATTGCCCAAAATTGTAAAACATATAACAGTTCACTCCCAATAATTTTTCAAACACGAAAACCACATTTTCCATAACAAAAACACATTTAGGCCATTTACCGGCGATTTTGCCAGTCCGGGAATTTTCTCCGGACAATTCCAGAAAAATTTCCATAAATTCCTAAAAATGTAAAACACTCAATGACGCACTCCAAATAATTTTTCGAACCCATTAACCACGTTAATCCCAAGAAAATTGTCTTAGGCACGCAAACCGGGAATATCATGTATGCATGTACATTAATTTCATGTGCACAATTGTGACTGTGTATCAGTCCTATTATGCTTGAATAGTACTAATTAATCCCTCTCAATCCCTTCCTATGATAAATTTCCTATTTTACCCTTCCAGTAGGGGGTGGGATGTTACAAAGAGAATTAGTTGAACTCTTGAATTATTAAATATTATGAGAATATGTCCAATTGCAAACCCTATTTAGAACCTTATTATAGCCATCCGCATAACAAAGGGTAAAATTACCGTTTTGCCCTTATGTTGGTTTTTCCTTCTAGGTATCTCATTTTACTTTATATGGTGATTAACACATAAGATCTCATCTCAGTGTTAAGACTTGATGGGTAGCTAGTCCATCAAACTCTCGACGCCTTGATTTAATCACCAAATTTCCTTAAAACATCTAGAAGAGATGATAACACTATAAACTCTTTATTTGAGTGAATGTTCCCTGATACATGTTTCAATTAATAATTCCAACATGTAGACACTGGATTAATACTCTGTAAAAATCCATTCCGATCATATCAAGAATTATAATGAAACATATATGAGTTCACCACTCATCAAGATTATGGTTCATAATAAGCGAATGCTTAAGCTGTATGTTTTAAGATTAAAGTAACGACCCACTTAATTCTTGAAAAGATACTTGATTTCAGATTCATTTAATAGTACCATTATCGATAGTCAATTACTATCATAATATGAAACTCATCGTTCCCTTGAAGTAAACTCCTTTACTTATATGAAGATAATCGCAACACTACAGTCTAAACTATAATCAAGCGACCAACTTGATTATTCAACTGTGAATCAATTAATTCAGATTCTAATAATATACATGTTTCCCATACATCTCTATGTATATGTATATTACTTACAAAAGAATCTTGGTACCTTATGACCGGATATATAATGCTCATACAGATAAAACCAAACTCTTTTATTGTATTAATAATAAATATTTTTATTATAAAACTGTAACTGAAGAAGATAAAGTTACATGTAAATACACTTGCTTTCCAAGGCACTATATTTACATAACTTCAACAATAAATACATTACCTACCTCAATTGCTTAGAATCTAAGTTCAATAGTGCCCTTCCTTTTGCTCTTGGGTGAGATTTTTTTGGTTTCCTAAAGCAAACCAAATTCTCACTCAACCCACATTCAAAGGAAATTCATAAAGCTTCAATAATCAAAGACAAAACTAAACTTAGACTTAGTCTACCTATAGCTTATCTAGGTTAGAAAAACTCAAAACTTAGTTGAAAGCCCACATTACCCATCTAGGGTTTCTCTTCCTTCCTTTCTTCACAAACCCATTTCTCTATCTTTTTCTTTGTTTTTCTACTCTAAGCAAGAAGAAAAGACGAACTTACCTTAACTTAGCCTAAATCTTCTTCTTTCTTCTTACTTCCTAGCTTCCCATGATTTTCTCCTTCTTCCTTTCTTCTTTCATGTTGTTTTCTTCTTCTTCTTTTTTACTCTCATGACTCCCTCTCTTCTTCTTCTAATTCAAGACAAATTTTGGTCTTGTTTTTCCAAAACTACCCTTCTTTCCTTTTGTTCTTCCTATTGTGCCCTCCTTTTATCATTTATATCTTATAACTCATTCACTCTCTTATAGTCATTAAATCAACTTAATATTGACATTTCTATTCTAATTCTAATTTCTACTTCGCAGTTGCTAAATTAATAAACTAAATTATAAAAAAATAAAATAATAAAAGAAAAGAAAAATTTGGGGTTCAACATGAGCTCCCTATAACTGATCAAGCAAATCATCAATCCTTGGCAATGGGTATTTATTTTTAACTATCACTTGATTCAATTGTCGATAATTAATGCACAATCTCAGAGTTCCATCCTTCTTTTTTACAAATAATACCAGTGCTTCCCAAGTTGACATACTAGGCCTAATGAAACCCTTATATAATAACTCTTATAATTGGGTCTTCAATTCCTTCAGTTCTACATGTGTCATCCTATATAGAGGAATTGATATAGTAGCGGTACCTTGAATGAGATCTATGGCAAACTTCGTCTCCCTTTTTGAGGATAAACCTGGTAGTTCTACAGGAAACACATTCAGGAAATCCCTAACAATTGGAATATATTGAATGGTTTGTTCATTCTGAGTATCAACTACGTGGGCTAGATAAGCCTCACATCCACGTCGGATCAGTTTCAAAACACTCATAAATGAAATTATTCAGGTTGGCACTGCCTGACTAGCTCCTCGAAACACCACTCTCGGTTGATTAGGGGATTCAAGAATTACTTCTTTAGTATAACAGTTTATCACAGCTCGATGAGTAGTGAGCCAATCCATACCTAGAATAATATCTATTTCCTTTAACTACAAATCAATCAAATCAACTTCTAGCTCTGCCTGATCAATCCAAACTATGCACCCCTTACATACCTTACCAATCACTGTTGTGCTACCCACTGGGGGTACTCACCTTTAATCTACATTTCAATATCTCTCTCTCATAATGTAATCTAGATGTCAGACACGGTGTGATGAATGAATGTGTAGATCCTAGATCTACCAATGCAAATGCTTCAAAATGAAAAACAATCAAAACAACTACTATCACATCTAGGGAGTTCTGTGCCTCTTATCTGGTGATAGCATAGACCTGGCATGAGACTACCGCTAGTAACTCCGGACCTCAGTCCTAACACTAGGCCTTGCTGACTGAGTTCTTCCTCTAACTTTGCCTCTCTGTACAGATATTACAGCTTTACTCTACTGAGCCGTTGTCTCAATCATTGTTCCTCCTTTAAATCCAGATTGTGGTCTGAAAGTCTTAGGACAATCTTTGATCTGATGCTCTACAGAGCCACAATGGAAACAAGCTTTCGATAACCTCTAACACTCACCACCATATTTCTTACCACAGTGCTCACAATTAGGCACCTCTAAGCTTACAAGAGGCTTTGGGAACTAAGTTGTACTTTAGTACAACTTTCCATCCACAGACCGATGGACAATCGGAGAGAACAATAAAATCTTTGGAGGCAATGTTGAGAGCTTGTTCTATGGATTTCAAAGGCTCATGTGATGATCATCTATCTTTAATTGAGTTGCTTACAATAATTCCTATCACTTGGGAATTCAAATGGCACCTTATGAAGCTTTGTATGGTAGGAGGTGCAAAAATCCTATTTGTTGGGATGAGGAAGGTGAAAGGAGACTTGTAGGACCTGAGTTTGTACAAGTTACAGTTGATAAGATTAAATTGATGAAACAAAGACTTAAAACAACTCAAGATAGAATGAAGAGTTATACGGATGCACATAAAAAAGAGATGAAATTTGAAATTTAAGACAAAGTGTTTCTTAGAGCTTCTCCATGGAAAGAAGTCTTAAGATTTGGTAAGAAGGGCAAGCTTATTACAAGATACATAGGCCTTTATGAGATCATTGAGAAGATTGGGCCTTTAGCCTATAAGTTAACTTTGCCACAGGAATTGTCTAAGATTCACGATGTCTTCCATGTATCGATGTTGAGAAAGTATCGATCTAATCCTTCGCACATAGTTCAACCTTCGGAGGTTCAACTAAGAGAGGATTTGACTTACGAAGGAACCATTCTATAGAAGAGGCTATGTAGTGCCCCTTTACCGTAGGGTACGCACCGGAATGCCCGTGGGTCATCCCGAGACATATCCTACAATAAGGGAGGCTACGAGCAGACAGTCACTACAGTACTCTCATGGCATCAGTAATAAAAGCCGCAATATGAAAATCACTATATTTAAAAAAAAACCAAGATGCTTTCTCATTCATATCTTCAAACAAAATTATATACAAGTCCATCAGATTTTCGCTGTCTAAATACATTACTCCAAAAAGGAAACTGATACAAAAATCTAACTAGGTCATCCCCAAAACAATCCCAGCTGACCGACCTGTGTGCCATAACTTCTCTTGCCAACTAGATCCACACGATAGGAAAAGTCTATCTCTTGAGCTAGGAGTCTAATCTATCGATCCTGAAAAATATAATGCAATTTTGGGTGAGTTTGCGAACTCAATGAGAAACCATCATCGATGGTTCACTCAATTCATGCATTACGCAAATAGCGTACAACATAACACAATAACACATTCAGAAAACCATATAGCAATTTACAGATTCTCATGCAATCACAGAACTCAGAAATTTCACAAATCAGTTATCACAATTGTATCATGCACTCTTGCCTATTTCCCATTCACTGCATTCAATCCATCACAATGTGTATGCAATGCATATGTGACTCTTTTCCATTTTATTACAGTGTTGTGACCGAGCGCTTAAATAGTGAACAGTATTCAGTAGACCCGTTTAGGGAGTAGGAGAGCCCTCTGGGTATGCACTAACTCCCCTCGAGCTCGAGGCTCTTTTCAGTATTAGTGGCGACTCAAGTCATAACTATTATTATCCGTTTATGTATTTGTGTATGAAATGCAACATGTACAATATAATCACAATCATATTGACATTAACACCCATTTATCACAATTCTTCAAAATCACATGTCGGTCGAGTCCGATTTATCAAAAGCAGACATATCGATCTTAATCATTCACATGCTCATACAATTCACAATCACAGACAGTTTACAGAGCATTTAACAATCAAAAATTGAGGAACCAAATAGGTTACTCACCTGTAACTTCCGAACTACTGCCTGGAAGTTCCAGCAATATCCGTGGAATGACGATCCAACGGTGCCTCTATAACAGTCAAATAGTTTTCCCATTACTAGATGCTCAATCAGAAAGATTCAATGATGCACATGTCTTAAAGAAAAGATGTACGATGCATATTCGTGACCTTCCCGGCGCTATAACCCCAATTTCACTATCTTTTGTCAAAATCTAACCTTTCACTCAATTGATCAATAATGACTCATTCGCTTTCAATATACTGACCTGGAATTCCACAAGTCTCATTTCTACTTTTCAGTTCCATTTGCTAAATCATATACACTAAACTAATCTCAAGAAAACCTCAAAACCAAATTCATCTTGAACTAGATCAAATTCACCTATTGAAGACTCCAATAACATTGAATTTACATTCGAAAATCTCACAATTATACCCCCAATTATCAAGAAATTATCCTTAGGTTGAAATAGGAAACCTTACTCAACTTTCGTTCAATAATAGCGATCCTACTAATTTAAATTCGAACTTTCATTCTTCATATCAATTGTAGACCTTTTTCTCTAGTTCATAAAGAATTAAGAATCACCTCAATTGGAGGTCTACGCCATCAGTTATGCCACAAAAACTAATATACCTCATTTCAGAAAAATGGGGCTCGCCGCGGCTAAAGAACTCTTGCCGCGACGCACGGAAAGACTCGTTGCGGCGTAAAATTTTGGGCTCGCTGCGACGTCTCACCATGCTCGTCGCGTCGAGGATTCGTTCGTCGCGGCGAGTACTTATCCGCTCGTCACGACGAGGCCCTCGTAGACGTCGCGACGTGCGGGCTTCTCTCGACTTCTCCGACAGATTTTCTCCCAATATCTCTCTAAAATCAACCATAACTCACTCTCAACTACCACCGTCTTACACATTTAAACCCATAAATGCATTTCAACCACAATAAAACCACATTAAAGCCAATTTACTTACCAATCAAGCTCTCAAATCTTCAAATGTTCCGAAATTCTCCCCAACCCTATCACCTTTCTCTAACACCCATGGTGAGCCTTTAAACTCTCGCAAATCATCATTCTCTCAAGGTTTTAGTTGATCTTCAACAACAAAGAAGGAGCAAGCTAGAATCTTGAAGAGGGGATCGAAATCACCAACGGAAGGAGAAGAAAAAGCCCTAAGTTGGAGGAAAAGATTTTACTGCAAAGAGGTTTTCAAAGTTTTCAAAAGAGAATTTTAAACTTAAGGCATTTTAAAGGTTGTTCAAAAACTACCAAAACTAGGTATTTTCCACTCATCCATTCCTCAACATATTAAAGCTCACCTTCTTTCCAATATCTTTCCTAGTCTAATTGTCCTCAATTTCCAATGGTTCCACATTTTTATTCCTAAATTCAAGTATCTATTTTCCTCATTACCATTGGACATTTATGACAGTCCTATGAAGTCAATCAGTCCGTTACTCTGAAAATTTTCGGTCCGGACATTTTCTCTGAATTTGCCAGAAAAATTTCTAAGGGTCACTATCGACTGACAATCCCTATGAAACAGTTCCAATTCAACTATTCAAACCCAATTATCTCAGAATTCATAAAACGCATCATATTCACAATAAAATGTCGAAAAATGCCATGAATGCATATATATATAAATGCATGTGCAAAATAACTCATTCCTCTATAATTAGAGGCCAAATGTATGCTCAACTCCAAATATGAAAAATGTAAAATCCTAACCCGTCCCAATATACCAAAATAACCTTCCCATCGGTGATGAGATGTCACAGGCTACGTGGGAGCCTTTGGAAGCGATGAAGGAGAAGTATCCACACCTCTTGGTGGACTCAGGTAAGAATTTCGAGGACAAAATTCTTTTAGGGGGACAATTGTTATATCCCGATTTGTTTTTATTTTTTATGATTTATTTATTCATTTATGAATTGTTTATTTGTGTTATTTTTTTTCTTAAAATTGAATTTATTAAATTAGTGAGCATAAGTTTAGAATGAAATTAGAGTATAGTTAAGGTGTTAGATTTAAAGGGACATTAGGTTAAATGAAAGAAGGGTAAAATTGGAAAGACTAAGTAAATGACGGGTAGAAGGGGAGGAACAAGACAAATGGTCTTGAATTAGAAGAAGAAGAGAGAAGAGTCATAGAAGAGAAGAAAAGAAGAGAGGAAAAATCAAAGAGAGAAGAGAAAATAAGAAGAAAAGTCATGGAAGAAGAGAGAAAGGGAAGAAAGAAAAGAAATCAAAATTGTAAGAGGTAATATGTTGGACCATGATCTTTTAGTGGAATTTAGAAATATTAAATATATGAAATGAGTGTTTTTGTATACGTATTGTGTTATAGATGCTTTTGTGCTTTAAGGAAATTGATGAGAAAAGAATTGATTGGTTTTGATGACTTTGATATTTGAGTAGATTTGTATAGATTATGAAAGTTAAAGTGAATGAGTTGATTGAAATGTAAGTTGAAAAGCAAGTAATAAATAGTAAAAGTGTGAGAATTTGGAGAATTAAGAAAGTTTTACCTTTTGGGGATGAATAGTAGCAGAGTTGACTTTTTGGGCTGAAATCTTTGTGAATTTTTCTGGCTTGATCTAGGAAGATTTTGATCAAATGATCTTCATAAAAATTGTAGCTTCTGTTGAAAGCTTTTTATCTCCATAAAGTATGACATTTTTCGATATCGGGATTGAAAGTTATGATTATTCAAAATTTAGTGTATTTTGTTTTGCTTTTGAAAAATGTCCATTAAGTGTAGGATTGTATACTGTGCTTTGAGGAAAATTCTGGACTGATATATTTTGAATTGGAGTAAGTGGTCTACATGAAAGTTATAGATAATTTTCATAGCTTTTAAATGATGTATAATATGTTATTTGTGGATGTGGGAATTGGAAGATATGAAATTTTAAAGTTTGGATGTGGTATAGGATGACAATTTCTGAACAGAAACTTTGATTGAAAAATTGACTTAGCTAGAGGTTAAAATTGCTTTGAAGTTCTTATGAAGGTTTTAGAATATATTTTGATCTTTCCATTGATGTAAATTATGGAAATTTTGGGCTATGAAATAGGAAATTATGATTTTTTCAAGTTGCTGTTACTGTTTGGGAAGAGTATTAGTACACAAAAACTTTGAAGTAGTTTTTGACTCCCTTAGAGGCCAAATTGATTTTTTTGTCCTTCATGAAAGTTGTAGGTTACTTTTTGATCTTTGTATTGATATAAAATATGACATGTTTGGACCTTGGAGTTGAAAGATATAAATTTTCGAAGTTGAGTTATTGTTTAGGGAGACACTATTTGGACAAAAAGTTTGAGTGAGAGTTTTACCCCTTTAGAGACGGAATTGGATTTTGAGTTCTTCATGGAAGTTGTAGAACTTCCTTTTAGCTTTCCATTGATACCAAATTTGTCAAATTTGGAGCCCTGGATTGAGAGTTATGAATTTTGGAAATTCTGTTATTTATAAATATATATTTATAAGAAGAAAAAGGGCCAGGGCACTGCTCGCTAACTCTCACCCGAGGTGAGCTGCTCGCCCCAACGAGCTATCGTTTCGGTTGCCCCCGGTGCGACGCCGTTTTGACTCCTTCTGTTTTTGTTATTTCCTTCCCAATCCGACCCTCTCTCAATCTTTTGCTTATAAATTTTCCGTCTGACATTTGATTGATTGATTTTCGAAGCTTTGGATTCCTAAGACATCCCTCCATCTGTCCATGGAAAATTGTAGATTTTTGAGATTAAATTGAGGATGATTGATTTAATCAAAGTAAGTTGGATAATGTTCTGAACATGGTTCAGTATTTTGGTGAATTCTTATTCTGTGGAGATCCGATTGAATTGATTCTTGTTGCAAAATAAAATAGAGATATGGGTATACAGGTAATATGAAGGAATTGAATTTAAATTTAGCCCCTAAGACTTCCAATTTCTGAATTGAAGTCGGGTTTAGTGTTCAGTCTTGGATTAGTAAGAGCTGAAAGTATTTTGGCCATAACGTTTGCTCTAGTCATCCAAATGAGGTGATTATTGATTTGGATTAAACTAGAGAAATAGGTATACAAATGTTATGAAGGACTATAGTTTCAATTTAGTCATTAAGAATATCAATTTTTGGATGCAAGTAAAGTGTTGTAAAATGTTTTAACATAAACATAGTCCGAAATGTTTGAGGTGTAACTTTTGGAGTAGTGAACCAAATTAAATGATTTTGGTGGCGTTATGAAATTGAGACTATGAGGAACATTTCTATAGAAGGAAGTTTTGAAAAATTCCTTCAATTTGATGGTTAGGAAAATGTCCTATTATAAGCATGAATTAAAATAAATTTTTAGGGGCAAATTTGAAAGATCACTTAAAGTGTTAAGTTTTAAGGCTTTTAAGGAAGGGCAATTGGATCTTTTTGCATTCATTAAAATGCAAGTGATGTTGGGTTGTCGTTTAAGGGGGAAGCAAGGCACGAATTTGGGAAGGAAGAAAGAAAAGAAAAAAAAAAAGAAAGAAGAGAGAAGAAGGAGCTTTCGGATGGAGAGAAAGGAGAAAGAAGAAAAGAGGTTAGGGTTTCGATTTTTATGAGTTTTCAAGAAGAATTTTAGGATGATTCAAGAGAGAAAAAGGTGGAGGAAGATGAGAGCTCCATTATGAGCCAGAAAATCCGAAATTGATGAAGAAATAAGGTAAGAGAAATTTTTACTTTGTTAAATTGTGAAAAGATTTTGGTTTAGATAGCTTGGATATTGTATGCGTTTAAGTTTACTAAGCTCAATTTTGGTGATTACATAGTATAAATTATTCAATTTTGGATGTTTATGAATTAGGGGTTTTTGTCATGAAATAGGGAAATTAAGAGAAGCAATGGAGAAATTGAGGCTTTGAACAAGTTCCAAGCATGGAAATGAGGTGGGTACCATGTTTATATTTTGAATTATAAGCCAATTATGTGTTTTCGAAAAATCAAGAAAAGAAAATATTGACGAATTCTATTGTTTGCGAATGATTTTGAAAAATTGTTGCAAAGGTAAATTTCATTGTTTTTAAATGATTCGATAAAAATTGATACATTTGTTACATTATTATTTATGAACGATTTTGATAAATTGTCAAAAGTGTTGCATTCCTTGTTTATGAATGGTTGCGAATTGAATATGAATTTGATTGTTATGAAATTGATTGATGAATTGTGAAATGCATTTTGTTTGCTATATGACATGTGTTGGAAAACAAAATTTTGAAAAGTGCCTTAGGGCAATTTTGTGTTGGATATGATATGTGTATGAAAACCAAGTTTTGAAATATGCCTTCGAGTAGTCCGATTTTCAAGTGTGAATTGTCTGTTATGTGGGTTTGGTTAGGTCCCATAAAAGGTCAAGTGCACTTGTCTAGGCTTCGCCCGCCTGCCCGCTAGTGACATTGGATGTTGGGACCCGATTCGGAAACCGGATCCCAACCGGAAAAGAGGAAAGCGGAGACGATGTAGCGCCCCCTTACCGTAGAGTATACACCGGGACGCCCGTAGGTCATACCAATACATACCCTACGATGAGGGTGCACTACGATACGATCACTTCTAATAAACCTCATGGCATCAATATAATAAAACAGTAAGATCACATTCACTAAATTTTGAAACCAAAAGATATCCTTCATTTCATTTATGAAAAACCATAAGTACATACTTCTGTCATAATTACAACTGTACAGACCCAAAATAAACCATAACAACTCCTAAATAGGTCATCCCCAAAATATCCCAAAAGATCCCCAGCTGACCGACCTGTGGGCCATGCTCCTCTCTCCGGCACACGCACAGTAGGAAAAGTCTCACAATCTGGAGCTAGGAGTCACACTATCGCTGTCCTGAAAAATAGGTGCAATTTTGGGTGAGTTTGCGAACTCAATGAGTAACCATCATCGATGGTTCACTCAATTCATGCACTACGCAAGATTGCGTACAAAGCAACACAAGTTCATATTCAGAATCACAATTCATAAATTCATTAAACCATGATCACACATTGCATTTAATCCTATATCAAATTCACAGCACAATCACAGATTGAATGCATAATGATTTCCAGTTCATTTTAGTGTTGTGACTGGGCGTCAGAATTATCCCATTGCTGGGCGCATTACACATCACACAGAAATCGCGTTTTCGGGGGTAGGAGAGCTCTCTGGGTATGCACTACTGCCCACGCGCACTAGGGATAGGAGAGCCCTCTAGGTATACACTATTCCCTTATAACAATAATTGAGCTTATAGCTCCAATCAGATCAAAATTGTGCTCCAGTCACAACGGTCAGTTACTGATTTCTATTCATGCCTAGTATGCTTTCACAATTCTCAATAACATATCTCATGCGAATCACTTACTCATAATCACAGATAGTTCACACATAAAGCATTTAACACATCAGAGATTGAGAAACCAACTAGGTTACTCACCTCTAAACTTTCGAGCTACTGCCGGGAAGTCTCTACTGCGTCAGAGGATCGACGCTCCACTTGAGCCTCTACAATGATCAGAATACCCAAATCAAAATCCACTTATTTTCCCTAAACCTACATCATCCGAAAATCTATAATTTCTCAAACAATTTATACTCAAATCCATGCTTAAATTAAACTATGCAAAACACAAAGGAGTAGAAACTTACTTGTTTTAAAACTTTAAACAGTTTGGAAATCACCAAGCAAACTCAAATCTCCAAACCCAAGCTCATCCACGGTTTTCCTCCAAAATCCACCCAAACTCCATTTTTCTTTCAATCCAAGCCAAATGGATGAATGATCAAGGACAAAGAAGGATTAACTTGCAAGAAGGAAGCAAGAAGCAAATCCAAGAGGAGATCCACGCAAGGAAGAAGGAAAAATCAAGTTTTTCTTCAAGGGAGAAGCAAGCATCGTGGAAGCAAAGTTTTCAAAGAAATAGATTTATATATTAAGGGTTTAGTAAGGCTTGTTTGGCAATTTCTTTTGCCACAAGTCCAATCCGAACAATCCCGATCCAATTTCTACTTCTAATTTCTCCCGAATTCTAATGGTTCAGACCCTAATTTCTTAAATCATAATGTAAATTACCTCATATCAATTGTCAATCAAATTCGGAACCAGAATCACAATTAATCGGTCACTAAGCTATTTTTCCGGTCCGGACCTAATACTTCGAAAATTCCAGAAAAATTCCTATAAATCCTTAAAATTAGAAAACATTAAATCACATACTCCAATTTTCAATTCTCAATTCCTAAATTCAATTTGACACTCTAATTCACTAATCAAAGCACAATTAACCTTAATCACAAAGTCTCCAATTCCACAACCAAGTCGGAAATCTGTCATGCATACATGTACATACATATACTTGTGCAATGCTGAACATTTATCAATGATGTAGAGGCTATGAATGCATATGCAAAATACGTATACAAAATACGTATGAAATGAACTGTACCCATCACATCGATGACGGGATGTTACAGACGAAAAGTAACAGAGAACGAAACAAAAAACACAAAGTGGCGGATTACAAATCGAATAAAAGAACGAAGGCAAAACGAAAGCGAATTGATGGCAGACAAACACAAAGTACCAAACACATACGAATAAAAAGGCGGGGATGTTGGATCGGAAAAAGAGAGCATGCTTAGTATGGAGAAACGATAGATTTCAAAACTTTTTAAGAAATCATCTTGCAGCGGAAGCAATATATCGAAATCAACATGCTAATCTATACATGATATGGTATAAGGATAATAAAACCAAGAACAAGATAAAAGGAATTACCGACTCCTTCGCTACAGCTTTAAATCCTCGCTGCGCTATCCTCTCCTTCTTATATCCAAATCCTTTGCCTTTGAGTCTTTTCCTTTAGCAATCTATCTTCTTCCTTGTTGTAGTATCCTCAACCAATTAGATTTACCACTTGTTCTTCAAGGACAACTAGGTTAACAAAATCCTTTGGTGGGAAAGGAGAAGAAATATTTGGAGGAGATTTTCTTAGAAGAAGAAGAACCAAAATTGAAACTCTTTCAATTCTTTCACTTAGGAATTTCGGTTCTACCTTGCATGAAAGGAGAGAATGTCTAAAAACCATGCAAGAACCCTTTCTTATATCTCAATTTCGAAATATGCATGAATGGAAAGAGTGAGAGGCATCCAATGCATCACTTCTTACATTAATCACTCATTAAATAGCCAATAAATGAGACTTACTTCATTTATCTTTAAAATGGCTATTTGAAAAGACCATAACCTATAATTGAATACCCATTTCGGTTTTGACAAGAAGAAAGAAGGAAGATGGTCCATCTAATGCACATCTTTCATCTTTAATCTAATGAATGCAAATAGGTTACATGCCAACATTAAAAGCCAACCATTAAACCATTTAATGGTAAGTTCATAACTCCATTTAATAATGATGAACCATAATAAAGACCATCTTTATTTAGTATTTTAATGTCAAATGTGTGGTTACACATCTAACCTAACACAATTTCGAAATTGCTCCTTCTCCATTTTAAAAAAATTGTTTTAATATAATTAATCTAATCAATTACATTAAACCAAAACAAGCCCATTTCTAAATGAACATTTGGGCTTTCAATTAACCATTAATTAGAATAAGCCCATCATTCAATTATGGACTTCTAAAGCCTCCAAACTACTTCTTACTTAGCTTGATAACCTTCCTTAAAGCCAAGTGGGGAATCTTATTGGACTTTGATAATTCAAGCTCCAATAAGCCCAGAAATAATTCAATCTCATTGGAATTAATTATAGCTTATTAACTAAATGTCATTTCACTAAAGACAATTAGTTGAACTCTTAAATTATTAAATATTATGAGAATATGTCCAATTGCAAACCCTATTTAGAACCTTATTATAGCCATCCGCACAACAAAGGGTAAAATTACCATTTTGCCCTTATGTTGGTTTTTCCTTCTAGATCTATCATTTTACTTTATATGGTGATTAACACATAAGATCTCATCTTAGTGTTAAGACTTGATGGGTAGCTAGTTCACAAACTACTGGCGCCAGTTTAATCACCAAATCTCCTTAAAACATCTAGAAGAGATGATAACACTATAAACTCTTTATTTGAGTGAATGTTCCACGATACATGTTTCAATTAATAATTCCAACATGCGCATAATCGGATTAATACCTGTAAAAATCCATTCCGATCATATCAATAATTATAATGAAACACATATGAGTTCACCACTCATCAAGATTGTGGTTCATAATAGCGAATGCTTAAGTTGTATGTTTTAAGATTAAAGTAACGACCTACTTTATTCTTGAAAACATACTTGATTCAATTCATTTAATAGTGCCATTATCGATAGTCTACTACTATCATGATATGAAACTCATCATTCCCTTTAAGTAAACTCCTTTACTTATATGGAGATAAATCGCAACACTACGATCTAAACCATAATCAAACGACCAACTTGATTATTCAACTGTGAATCAATTAATTGATTCTAATAATATACATGTTTCCGTACATCTCTATGTATATGTATATTACTTACAAATGAATCTTGGTACCTTATGACCGGATATATAATGCTCATACAGATAAAACCAAACTCTTTTGTTTTATTAATAATAAATATTTTCATTACAAAGCAGAATCGAAGAAGATAAAGTTACATGTAAATACACTTGCTTTCCAGGCACTATATTTACATAACTCCAACAATCTCCCACTTGCCCTAAAGCAAGTTTGACATATCCTTCATTCCCATCCCTTCTAGGTTATCCTCAAAGCTCTTTTGAGTCAATGTCTTTGTGAACGGATCGTGAGGTTTTGCTCTGAGGAATCTTTACCACATCCACTTCTCCACGTTGTATTATCTCCTTATGAGATGATACTTTCGCTCAATGTGTTTGGCGACTTTGTGGTTCCGAGGTTCTTTAGAATTAGCCAACGCCCACTATTATCACAATAAAGTGTAATGGCTTTTTACGCTCGAACTACCTCCAAATCATTTAGGAACTTCCGAGCCGATCGCTTCCTTTCACGCTTCACAAGCAACAACATACTCACCTCCATAGTCGAATCAGCAATACAAGATTGCTTGACACTCCTCCAAACTATGGCTCCACCTCCTAAAGTAAATATAGAACCGAAGTTGATTTCCTTGAATCAACATCGATTGAAATCGAATCCGATATCCCGTCGGAATAAGATTACTTCAGAGTAAACAAGCATTAAGTTCTTCATCCTACGAAGATACTTAAGTATACACTTAACCGTAGTCCAATGTTCCATTCTGGATTGGATGAAATCGCTTACCGGTCCCGCTGCGTAATGAGATATCCGGTCTAGTGCTGACATTGTATACATCAAACTACCAACCGCCAAGCATATGGAATGTTACGCATGCGTTCAACCTCCTCTTGGGTTTTAGGTGCTTGTTCCTTTGAAAGTTTGATTCCATGTCTAGTAGGAGTGAAACCCCTCTTGGAATCTTGCATGGCGAACTTATTGAGCATATTCTCAATGTAGGTTAGTTGAGACAAAACTATCTTCTTGTTCTTACGATCCCTTATAAGTTTGATCCCTAGAACATAGGTAGCCTCTCCCAAATCCTTCATTAAAAACTGTTCATTCAGCCATCCCTTAACCGCAGATAACATTCCCACATCATTCCCAATGAGCAGAATGTCATCAACATACAGGATTAGGAAAGTAACCTTACCTTCTTGTATTCTTTTGTAAACACAAGGCTCATCTAGGTTTTGTATGAACCCATAGGTTTTGATAGCCTTATCAAACCTAATGTTCCAAGACCTAGATGCTTGCTTAAGTCCATAAATGGACCTTTGCAACTTGCAAACCTTATGCTCATTACCTAACTCAATGAATCCTTCTGGTTGGGCCATATAAATGGTCTCCTCAAGATCTCCATTCAGAAATGCGTTCTTGACATCCATTTGCCATATTTCATAATCGAAATAGGCTGCTATGGCCAAAAGAATCCTGATGGACTTAAGCATGGCAACCGGAGAAAAAGTCTCCTCGTAGTCTATACCCTCGTTTTGAGTATAGCCTTTAGTTACCAATCTAGCTTTAAAGGTCTCTACCTTTCCATCCGATCCCCTCTTCCTTTTGTAGATCCATTTACACCCTATGGTTTTTAGACCTGGTGGTAGATCTATAAGGACCCAGACTTCATTAGTATACATAGAATCTATTTCCGATTCCATTGCCTTGAGCCATTTTCCGCATCAACATCATTAATAGCTTTGTGTATACGTGCAGGATCTGTTTCTTCTTGGTCTGAGATGGCAATTAAGCCTTCTCCTAAACCC
Organism: Erythroxylum novogranatense; assembly: GCA_029891385.1. Taxonomy (NCBI): domain Eukaryota; kingdom Viridiplantae; phylum Streptophyta; class Magnoliopsida; order Malpighiales; family Erythroxylaceae; genus Erythroxylum; species Erythroxylum novogranatense. Next base: position 90,214,287 of record CM057225.1, on the reverse strand, counting down.
AGATACCTATCTGGTTGTCTCACAACCCTCCCACTACGTCTAGGCACATCTTGATGTTCAGGTTGCACTTCTGATTCAACTCTTGAATCCATTTCGACATCTTGTTCTATTATATCCAAAACAACTCTTGGTTTGGATGAAATTGCTAACTCCTTTAGTACTACTTCACTTCTTCCTTTGTGATTTCTCACAAACTCTTCCTCTAAGAAGTTTGCATTTGTCGACACAAATACCTTCCTATCATGAGGACTGTAAAAATAGTACCCTCGAGTTCCCGTAGGATATCCTACAAACAAACATACTTCTGACCTTGGTTTCATCTTTGTGGATTCAGGCTTTAGAACATGGGCTGGACAGCCCCAAGTCCTCAAGTGCCTCAATGAAGGCACTCGGCTAGTCCACAACTCCCTAGGTGTTTTAGGCACCGATTTGGATGGAGCAAAGTTAAGAAGATATGTTGCCGTTTGTATGGCATATCCCCAGAACGATTCTGGAAGGCTAGCATAGGACATCATTGATCTTACCATTTCCAATAGAGTTCTATTTCTCCTCTATGCTACACCATTCTGTTGAGGTGTACGAGGAGCTAACAAATTGGAAACAATTCCATTGTCAATTAAATATTGCTGGAACTCTCCAGATAAATACTCACCACCTCGATCCGATCGAAGTCGTTTTAATGGCTTGCTAAGTTGCTTCTCACTTCACTTTGAATTCTTTGAACTTTTCAAAGATTCACTCTTTTATGCATCAAATACAAATAGCCATGTCTTGGTAATCATCTATAAAAGTTATGAAATATTCATAACCTCCTCTAGCTTGTACATTCATGGGTCCACACACATCAGTATGTACCATGTCTAATGTGGATTCAAATCTGTTTCCTTTAGAAGGAAATGAGGCTTTTGTCATTTTTCCTTCAATACAAGATTCACAGGTGGGTAATGAATCACTATCCAAGCCCATAAGGATCCCATCCTTTACTAGCCTGTCAAGTCTTTTATGATTGATATGACCCATCCTTAGATGCCACAAATACTTTGAATTAATGATAGAGATATTGGATTGTCTTGGTTTTATCAATTCTGTGGTGTTTAGTGAGCCTTTCATAGGTTCTATAAAAAACAATCCCTGTTTAATTATCGGTTCACAAATAAAATCCTTATTCTCATATATTGAAACAACCTTTTCAAAATATAAGGAATAGCCAGATTTTATTAGACAAAAAACAGAAATCATGTTCCTTACAATCATTGGCATGTAATAAACTTCTTCCAAATATAACCTATGACCACTAGGAAAGTCCAAGATAACTACTCCCACCGATTCTCGCTGAAACATAGGAACCATCTCGCTATCTTAACTTGGCGGCCTTTAGGAAGTCTTTTCCTTCTTTGGAACCCGCAAAGAATTACAAACATAGTTAGTGGCTCTGAATCTAATATCCAAGAAGTAGATAAATCTGCCACATTTCTAGTTCCTAACAAACTTAGGAAACCCATACCTTGTTTGCTTTTGAGGGACTCTAGGTAGACTGGACAGTTTCTTTTCCAATGGCCCATCTCATCACAGTGGAAACACTTTCCTTTGATGTTCTCTTTGGCCTTCTTTTTCATGGGTTTGGCCTTGACCCCTATTTGGGCCTTCTTTTTCATTGGACCCTTCTTCTTTTCCTTGCCCTTACCCTTGGGCTTAGAAGAAGAAGCTACATTAGCTTCTGGCCCATGAGCCTTAATATTCAATATTTCCTCCGTGCTCTGGAGGGTATTCATCAACTCACTCAAGGTGTAATCCTTGCTGTTGAGCTCATAGTCCAACTTAAACTGCTGAAAAGAAGAGTTTAAGCTATTGATGATCATAATCATCTGCGTGTCCGCATCCATATCCGCCCCAAGCATCTCAGCCTCAGTGACCGCAGAGATTACCTTCATCATGTAATCCCGCACCGGTTCACCAAGTTTCTGTCTGAGATTATGAAAGGTTTGGATAGCTTTCGCTCTTGCAGACCTGGTCCTCACACCAAACATCTCATGTAGGTGATGGAACATTGCACTAGCAGTTTTCATACAAGCAATTTGCTTTTGCAACATGCCACGATGAAGCGAGAATATAACACTTAGTAGTCTTGTCGACGATTCTCGCCAACTTCATGTTGTTGGACTTGCTCAGAGTTGCATCTCCACTTAGAGGTGTAGGCTCATTTTCAGTTAACACCCATGAAATACGTTCATATTGAAGAACAATGTCAAGGTTATGTCTCCATTCATTAAACTTGTCTCCATTTTCCAATTTGTTATTAGTCAAGAGCAGGGTGAGTGGATTCATTTTGGGATTGATTATGTATGAAAATATAAATTATTAAAACATGAGCATACTAGTCAACAATTTATGGAACTTTGTATAAAATCATGATGCATGTATGCATGATGATAGATTTAACAAAACTTAAAAAATTAAAACATTATACGATGGTTATTTTTCTTATCTATAACAGACTAAGTGACGGTGGGCCATCTTATCTATTAAAAGAAAAACTGGGACCCTCCCACTCAAAAAACTACCAAGCATCTCATGCTCAATTTTTTAAGAAGTGTCTTAATTTGGTCCATACTTTTACCAACAGAGCTATGGTGGGCAGTTTATTGATAAAAAATGTTGAGTGTATAACCATTTGATTCATTCACTAAAGATACCTACAAATCATGCCTCGGTGGGAGGTCACATTTGCTATCATTAAGTGGACTTATCCTTAAGGAGACCCAAACCATGCATGATCTAGGATCCATGCCCTCCGATGGGGAGTAACACTTCACCACATGCAAACGGGCCATCATTTGGAGACCGTGGACTCTCACAGGAGCATCCTCTTCCACTCAATCTTTTTGGGCTTTAAGTTTTAAATACCATCTTGTCTAGATGCAATTTATTATCCATCTTATATTGTTTCATTATATATCTCATACATAATGAATGCATGGCAAGGCCTAGGGTTGGCAATTTTCTAAATGACATGCAATCACATAATATCACATACTACAAGCATTCATTTCTCCATTCATCACATGAACTAATAAAGCCACTTTTGATTGTCCATCCTAGAAACATAAAAAATTACAAGCCTTTTAGGCCCAAAATATGCTTCTTCATCTTGGATCTTCCGCTTCGAACTCTTCGCTAACATGATCCGGCCCATTCGGTAAACAAAATGTAATGGCATTTATGAAATTAGAATTTTGTCATTTTGAAAAATAAAATTCCAGCACTAGATTTTTAGAAAACCAAATCTTTGTTTTGACAAAAAATCCCAGCACTTGTTTTATTAAAACCGAAACTCATTTCATGAAAATTAAAAATAGCACTTAGTATTTTAGCAAAACCGAAATTGGATTCTTTGAAACAAAAAACAAGCACTTGTTTTCCAATCATAACTGAAATATGATTCATTGAAACAAAAATTCCAGCAACTTAGTTTTCACAAAACTTATGCCAAAACGCAAAAGGATACACCGAAAATTTTTCCTTTCCATTTATTCAATCCATGGCTGCTCCTTCTTCATCATTACATCAATTTGTACATTACAAAATCAAATAAAATAGAAAAAAGAAACCAAGGAGGAAACATGGTGATGATAGACCACCCTCCTTGTTACAACCAAATGAAGAAATCTTACAAGATAAAATTTAACTTCTATGGACAACCAAAAGAGCAACATACACCATATATATTTCTATCACATAAAAATATGCAGTATACATAAAAGATTGCCAACCCATGCATCCACCATATAGGAACCGAAATCATGCATGAAAACCGGCTCGATACCAATTGTTGGATCGGAAAAGAAAGCATGCTTAATATGGAGAAACGATAGATTTCAAAACTTTTTAAGAAATCATCTTGCAGCGGAAGCAATATATCCAAATCAACATGCTAATCCATACATAATATGGTATAAGGATAATAAAACCAAGAACAAGATAAAAGGAATTACCGACTCCTTATTTACAACTTTAAATCCTCAACGCGCTATCCTCTCCTTCTTATATCCAAATCCTTTGCGTTTGAGTCTTTTCCTTTAGCAATCTATCTTCTTCCTTGTTGTAGTATCCTCAACCAATTAGATTTACCACTTGTTCTTCAAGGACAACTAGGTTAACAAAATCCTTTGGTGGGAAAGGAGAAGAAATATTTGGAGGAGATTTTCTTAGAAGAAGAAGAACCAAAATTGAAACTCTTTCAATTCTTTCACTTAGGAATTTCGGTTCTACCTTGCATGAAAGGAGAGAATGTCTAAAACCATGCAAGAACCCTTTCTTACAGCTCAATTTCGAAATATGCATGAATGGAAAAGTGAGAGGCATCCAATGCATCACTTACATTAATCACTCATCAAATAGCCAATAAATGAGACTTACTTCATTTATCTTTAAAATGGCTATTTGAAAAGACCATAACCTATAATTGAATACCCATTTCGGTTTTGGCAAGAAGAAAGAAGGAAGATGGTCCATCTAATGCACATCTTTCATCTTTAATCTAATGAATGCAAATAGGTTACATGCCAACATTAAAAGCCAACCATTAAACCATTTAATGGTAAGTTCATAACTCCATTTAATAATGATGAACCATAATAAAGACCATCTTTATTTAGTATTTTAATGTCAAATGTGTGGTTACACATCTAACCTAACACAATTTCGAAATTGCTTCTTCTCCATTTTAAAAAAAAATTGTTTTAATATAATTAATCTAATTAATTACATTAAACCAAAACAAGCCCATTTCTAAATGAACATATGGGCTTTCAATTAACCATTAATTAGAATAAGCCCATCATTCAATTATGGACTTCTAAAGCCTCCAAACTACTTCTTACTTAGCTTAATAACCTTCCTTAAAACCAAGTGGGGAATCTTATTGGACTTTGATAATTCAAGCTCTAATAAGCCCAGAAATAATTCAATCTCATTGGAATTAATTCTAGCTTATTAACTAAATGTCATTCCACTAAAGACAATTAGTTGAACTCTTGAATTATTAAATATTATGAGAATATGTCCAATTGCAAACCCTATTTAGAACCTTATTATAGCCATCCGCACAACAAAGGGTAAAATTACCGTTTTGCCCTTATGTTGGTTTTTCCTTCTAGATCTCTCATTTTACTTTATATGGTGATTAACACATAAGATCTCATCTTAGTGTTAAGACTTGATGGGTAGCTAGTCCATCAAACTACTGGCGCCAGTTTAATCACCAAATCTCCTTAAAACATCTAGAAGAGATGATAACACTATAAACTCTTTATTTGAGTGAATGTTCCCTGATACATGTTTCAATTAATAATTCCAACATGCAGACATTGGATTAATACCCTGTAAAAATCCATTCCAATCATATCAAGAATTATAATGAAACACATATGAGTTCACCACTCATCAAGATTGTGGTTCATAATAAGCGAATGCTTAAGTTGTATGTTTTAAGATTAAAGTAACAACCCACTTTATTCTTGAAAACATACTTGATTCCAGATTCATTTAATAGTGCCATTATCAATAGTCTACTACTATCATGATATGAAACTCATCATTCCCTTTAAGTAAACTCCTTTACTTATATGGAGATAAATCGCAACACTACAATCTAAACCATAATCAAACGACCAACTTGATTATTCAACTGTGAATCAATTAATTCAGATTCTAATAATATACATGTTTCCCATACATCTCTATGTATATGTATATTACTTACAAATGAATCTTGGTACCTTATGACCAGATATATAATGCTCATACAGATAAAACCAAACTCTTTTGTTTTATTAATAATAAATATTTTCATTACAAAAGCAGAATCAAGAAGATAAAGTTACATGTAAATACACTTGCTTTCTAGGGCACTATATTTACATAACTCCAACAGGGGAAAGGCGAAAGCTTCGAAATAAACGAATCGAAAGGAAATCGAATAACGGAATGCGAAAGAACGGAACGGATCTGAATTCGAATCAAAAGCATGAACGGAAACATAAATTTAACACAAAGCGAAGCATATTGGAAAGTGAATCGAATAAGTGGAACCAAACAAACGAAGAAATCGAATTGAATCATATCTGACATCCGAGAACAATTATCGAAGCAAATGATCGCGTTGGGAATCCTAAGCTAAACCGATTCGAAATCCGGTATAATTTTTTTTTCTTTTTCTTTTCTTTTCTTTTTACTTATTCCTTTTCTTTTTCGTTCTTATTCACCTTATTCCATCACATACAAAAATAATCCGTATACAAATTTTAATACTTAATCATATGCTTGGATACTCATACAAAACTCAATACTTGATCATATTCTTATAAATCCATACAAATCCCCAAATTACATTTTTATCCCAAATTTTATCGAAAATTCGGCAGAATAACGGCTGCATTTATTCTAACCCAAACCTGCAAAGTATCGAAATCACACTTCTATAATTACCAGCTCAATCTCCGTCCGGGATCTCAGCATAAACAAACGCAAAACTATTGCTAAGCACCTAAATATTGATATAATGCTGGAACCCGATTCGAAGACCGGATCCCAACCGAAAAACAGAAGTCGGAAACGAAAAACAGAACGCAAAGTGAAGTGAAGGTGAAAACACAAAGCGAATGAAACGAAATGAACACGAAGCTAATCGAAATTCGAAGCGACAGGGAATCGAAATGCAAATCACATAAAATCACAAATCACATTAAATCACAAATCAAACACATAAAACAAATCAAACGGTTTGGGTTGGTCCAAAACGGAACGCATCTTGCACATTAGCGGTCACATGCGGTAGTGAATGTAAGCGTCTCGCACTTTTCCGCATAGCGGTCCACTGTAGCCGTGAAGGGAGTCCGAAATCGAAACTCCAGTGCCATTAGCGGGCAGCTGGGAGAAGGTTTTAATTTTTAAAAAGAGACAGTGCACTGACTCACTTAAGGGACCTAACCAAACCCACTTATCACATAATTCACACCTAAAAACGGAATGCTCGAAGGCATAATTCGAAACTTGATTTTCATGCGTATCATACTATACACATACACATTCACAGTTTCACATAATTCATACAATTTAATCAATTCAATCAATCAATGATTTCAACAATTTCCATAATTTATCAATGCATTCATAACAAATGAATTTTCAAAAATTTCTATCGATTTATCAAATCATTTTCAACAATGAATTTAAGCTTGTAATAATTTTTCAAAAATCATTCGGAACTCATAATTTCAAACATTAATCAACATTTTCAAACATTTACAAAAACAATAATTTATCAAAAACTCAATTTTTGCTTTCTTTAATTTTCAAAAATTCATATATAACTTACAATTAAAAATATAAATATGCTACCCACCTCATATCCATGCTAACAACTTGCTTTGTGCCTCAATTGCTCCAAAGCCTCCTTCTTTCTTTCACATTAAAATTTCCTAAACCAAAATTACCCAAATTCAACATTATAAAATGCATAACTACTCAAATTAAGCTTGGAGAACTCAAATCCCTCATATTTCCAAGCTATCTAAATCAACAATTTCGAAAATCTCCAAATTCCAAAATTGATCTAAACCGATTCACTCAAATTCAATATCATAAAAATCATAATTACTCAAATTAAACTTATGAAACATCAATTCCTCACATATTCAAGCTATCTAAATCTCCAATTTTCAAAAACCCCAATTTACTAAAATTGGCCTAAACCCTAACTTTCATAAATCCAAAATTAAATCAATTAATCATGAAATTTCCAAAAATTGAGTTTAGAATCAACAAACCCATATCCTTTCTAAGGTTTCTAAACCAAGGATTCATTAAAAACACAAAGTTGAAAAAAATTCCTTTTACCTTCCTCTTCTAAATTTTCAGATTTATAGGGCTTTAGAGGAAGCTTCCACCTTCTTTCATCCTTCTTCCTTTGAATCTACTCAAAACAAGGTTTAAGTCTCCAAAAATCAAAATCCCCAAGCTTTCTCTTCTTCTCCATCGCCCATCATCGAACTCTCTCCTTTCCTTTCTTCTTATTTTCTTCTTCTTTCCTTTCTTATTGGCTCAAGTGTCATGGCTCCCTTAGCAAAAATGACAACCACCTTATATATATAAGACCATGTCATTTAATGAGGGTCAAATGACCCTTTTGTCCCTCTCTTTAAGTGGACTTCCCAATTTGCCCCTAACATTTACTTTAATTCATGCTTACTTGCGGATATGATTTGCACTATCAATTTGAAGGAGTTTGTGTTAGACCCCGTTCCCTTTTTCTTTATTAAATAGGTTTGTTTAAATTATTGGTAAGTTCATTATCTTTTGGCTAGTATTAATTGAAGTAATTAGGGTTTTTCTAGATTTCCAATTGGTTAGAATTTTTGGGATTTTTAGAGCAATAATTAGTAATTGAAGAAATTGAGAGTTAGAATTTATAGCAATAATATTAAATTTCAGGAATTTAGTTAAATTAGAATTTTAATTTTCATGTTATATTATCAAAGAATAAGAATTATTAAATTAGGTCATGTTAGGAATAAATTAGAATTTGTTTAAATGGTTATAAGGCTTTAGGTTTATTAATTAAGTGGGCTAGGGTTTGTATGGAAGAGTAAATGAAAAAGGAAGGAAGCTTATGGGCTTTTAAGTAGGAGCCCACAACAGTTAAGTTTGAAATGGAAGGAGGGAAGATGAAAATTTGGGGAAAAGTTTTAAGGAGGGAAATTTGGACTTGAAAATTTGGGCTTAAGTTTCATGAAAATGTATAGGTTTTCTAAGTTTCCTAAGGCTCCATCTTTGACCAAGTTAGAAGCTTTGACCATCCTTCTTTAGTGTCCAACGAAATTTCAAGGAGGAGAGCCAAAGTGAGGTCGTTTTGGCTTAGGGATTAAATGAGAAAAGAAGCAAACCTAGGTCTTTTAGCAAGGCATCCGAAACTTACCCAAAGAGAAGAGAATAGGAAGAGTTTCGAAACTTCAAAGGAAGAAAGGAGAGGAGTATTTTCGGTCATCCAAGAAGAAGAAGAAGAAGAAGGTAGGTAAGGTTTCTAAGGAGGATTCAAGTGGATTAAGTAAGAAGGAAGGACAAAGGAAGAAGTTCTCCATCTTTAGAAACAAAAGAGGATTTCGTGGGTTTCCTACAAGGTAAGAGGAATTCGAATTTCTTGGTTTATTATTAGGGATTTTACCTTTCTTGATTTGTGTTGGTGATTAGAAGAGTGTTTAGAAGGAGATGTTGTTGGAGGAGAAAGGAAAAAAAAATCAGATTTGTGTTAGGCTAGGGTTTCGAAAATTATGAAATGTTTTGGTAGGGTTTTGTTGTTAGTTGATTAATAATGGCGGTTTGAAAGGTATTGGTGAAGGAAAATGAAAGAAGAAGAAGTATAGTGGCTTAGTTTAAAATTTTAGATTTGGGTAGGATTAGGGTTCTGAAATTGGTTAAAATTTTGTTAGATTTTGCCTTTTCTTGGTTAATATGATGATTGAAGATGGTTAGATTAAGAAAGAATGGAAAAGAGAAGGAAAGGGATGCTTGGAAAATTTCAGATTTGTGTATGGCCTCGGATATGAAAATTTGCGAAATTGGGATTGAATTTGAAGGGGATTTCGAGTTCGTATGGCCTAGGGAAGGTATAAGAAGAGTTAGGTAAGGTTACGTCGGTTTAATTTTGAGTTTCGTCATGTTTGTAAAATTTCAGCATAGGCATCATTGAGTAATTGGCCTATTTATGTGTTGATGAAGGGTTGTATGCCTTGGTTAAGATAAATTAAGCGTAATTGGAGATATAAGGAAGATTAGATTAGCTTAAATGTAAGTTTTTCATGGTTATTTAAAATTCCAGCACTTTACTCTTTTTATTAATTAGCCTTATTATGATTGAATTAAGGTCAATTGCGGCATTTGGAAATTGAGGAGGGTCAGAACAATCCATTGGGGCAAGTTAACCCAATTCCTAGCCATCGAAGTCAAGGTGGGTAACTTTTTAATCATTAAGTATTGAGCCATGAGTTGTGTATTTTGAACGAATGTGATAGTTTAAGCGTGTATTATGTGCCTTTGGATGTATGTATGTGTAAAGGTTTGTAAAATTGTTTGTTAAATGATAAGGTGCCGAATATGTGAATTTGGAGATTTTATACATGTAATTTGTTGAAATGGCAAATTGTAGCAAATCCTTTTGGATGATTGCTTAATTAAAAATGAGTTGGAATCTTGATTGAAAATGATAAAGTGAGTATGCAATTTAGAATGAATGCCTAAGGTGATCATGTATGATTTCGTGGGTTTGTAGTGATCCCCTCTGTTTTTAGGGTCGATGAGTGTCGGTTTTGCCCGAAAGGTCGTTTTGCGACCTACAAGGATCCGATTGAGGCGTTTTCTGATTTCATTTAACCTAGAGGTCTAGGTTTTTTTGTAGTAGTTAAGTATAGGAGCAATGATGGGCCCTAAACAGATCAAAGCTATTGGAAGAGACTTAGGGTCGAGCTTTCCAACTTTATTCGAAAGAAGTAAAAATAAGTCTAGTTTGAGGATTCGTTTGTGGTGAGGAATCGCTTCCTCGTGGGATGCGCGTCCAGATGTCACGCAGGACGTCGGACACGTGTCGCACCAGGGAGGGGTTCCAACAGTTTGTCAAAACTTTCTTCTAGATAAATGTTCCTCTATGTATTAATTTCATAATGCCACAAAAACCATCTAATTCGGAGCACTACATCAAAAGTTATGCTTAAAACATTTCATAAATGTTCATGTTCTAACACATTTTCCAGCACGTTATTTCCATCCAGAAATTGACATTCTTAATCACACAATTGAAACTCAATGTCTTCATAACAATTGTATCCTTATGTCTCTAGTTTAATCCAAAATAAGAAACACCTCATTTCGATTACCAGATCAAAAGTTATGCCCAAAATACTTTCAGATATTCTTAATCCAAAACTGCACACTAATCCGAACTTCAATTCAGAAATTGAAAGTCTTAAAGGCTAAATTGAAATTCACTTTCTTCATATGACTTGTAGCCCCATGTCTTAATTTTATTTTGCCTCAAAAATCACTTAAATCGGGTCACCACAGAGCCCAAATTTCTCAAAATACTGAACTATGTTCAGAAAATTTTCCTACTCACTTTGATTAATTTAATCAACCTCAATTTAATCTAAAAAATTCACAAGTTTTCTGTAAAAATGAAATTCATTGTCTTAGGACTCCAACGCTTCAAAAACCAAGTCAATCGGATGTCGAACGGAAAAGATATGAGCGAAAGATTGAAGAGGGGTCATATTTCCTATAATCTGGAAATAATAATTTAAAAAATATTAATAATCTTCATACAATCGCCCTAGCGAGAGAGCTTCCGATTTTCTTTTTTTTTCAATATATATATATATATCCAAATTTTTGAAAAATTGTAGCTCTTGATCGAATTCCAAATTTGACAAATTTGGTCTCTATAGAAAGCTTGAAGGAAGCTCTACAACTTCCATGTAGATCTCAAAAATCAATTTTGTCTTTAAAGAGGTCAATTTTCTCATCAAAGATTTTGTCCAAATTAATATGCCCTAAACCATAACTCTACTTTGAAAAATTCTATCTTTCAACTCCAGAAATCTAGTCATGTCATATTTTATATCAATGCGAAGATCAAAAAATCACCTACAACTTTTATGAAGGACATAAAAATCAATTTGACCTCTAAGGAAGTCGATTTTTCAGTCAAACGTTCTGTCCTCTAATAATCATGCTAAAACCATAACATAAAGTTGTAAAAATCATAACTTATTATTCCTTGATCGAAAAATTCTATACTTTATATCAAAATAAAGATCAAATCAAACTCTTCAACTTTCATGTAGAACTTCAAGGCTGAATTAACCTCTAACTAGGTCAATTTTCCAGTCAAAGCTTTAGCTAAATAATGGCCAACCTATAACATACCTAAACTTTGACTGAGCATAACTTTCACTCCCGATATCGAAAAATTACAAACTTTATGGCGACAAAAAGCTCTTAACATAAGCTATAAGTTTTTAGAAGACTATTTTCTCAAATTGTGCCTAAATCAAGAAGTCAACTTTCAAGTCAAACCTTCTATCTCCAAAAGTCAACTTTCTTAATTCTTCAAATTTTCACACTTTTTCTTTTTAATTCTAGCTATTCAACTTCATTTCAATCAACTCATCCACTTGAACTCTCATAAACTATACAAATCTCCACAAAAATCAAAATAATCAAAACCCAATAATTCTTTTCTCATGAATTTCTTCAAAGCACAAATACCTTTATTTCACAATACTTACATAAAACCACTCATTTAATTTCACTTAATATTTCTAAATTTTGCTCAAAAATCGGGGTCCAACATTGGAGCTCTATTACGGACTCCCATAAGTTCACTGCTACACCGGACCGCTAAGCGGGAAGGTGTAGTACATTTTGTTCACGGCTGCACAGGACCGCTATGCGGGAATGTGCAGTACATTCTGTTTCTGGAACGACCCAAACCATTTCTGATGTGTTTATGTGCTTTTGTTTTGTTTCTAAGTGTGAAGCATCCATGTTATGAAATTGCTCTTGAATTCTTTGATAAATTGAGAAATTGTGAAAAATAAGCATTTGATGAATTTTCTACCGTAAAATTTTTGAAATTGTTATAAATGATCTAAAAAGTTGAAAAGTTTGAAAAATAAGCATTTTGCTAAATTTTCTTATGTGAAATTTTTATAGAATGACAAAAGTTTTGAAAAAATGATTTTTGCTTATTTTTTGATTTATAAACATGTTATCCATGAGCTGTAAAGCTCACCCCCCTTTCATCCCTATCTTCAGGTATCGAGTAGAGGATCGGATGAAAGAAAGTCAAGGAATTTGTTCGATTTATCTTATCTTGTGTTTTTTTTTGTATTTCGGATTATTAATATCGGTGATGTTTATGGCTTGGAAACGCCGTTAATATTTTGTAAGCATTTATTTCATGATGTATATGAATTATGAATTTGTGTAATGAATTGAGATATGAATGTGACTTGGATATGGATGAATGTGATACGAATGTGTTTGGATTCCGAACAGGAGGTCCAATGATTATGATTATTGATTGAGACTTATTGAAGTGTTATAGGTATATAAATGTAATTGTTTGTGTTGGAATTCCGAACAAGAGGTCCGATGAATTATGTTACTGGAATTGAAATATTGAAGTGCTCTTTGTTATGGCTTGATTGTGTATAGCAATGTGTGAGATGTTTTTTAAAAAATAAGAATTGGTTAAAAGATGAATATTGAGACATGTATGAATGTGAAGGATAAAATATTTGAGTTTGTGGAATTGATAAATTCCAAATGGGAAATTGGAATGGTTTTGAATAAAGATGAATAAAATGAAAAAAAAAATTATACGGTTTCGGATTGGTCCAGTATAAGGTTTCCAACGCGCGTTTTGCTAAAATATTCGTTACCGGATGTCGGAATTAAGTTTTTGTTCTTAAGCGATTTGTTTTCGTTGAATATGTTCCTTCGATTATGCTTTGGATTTGTTTCTGCTTTAAGATTTTTGAGCCTATCGATTTTCTATGGCTCATTAAGATTTCGATTTCCTTTTGTTTCGCTTTTCGCTTTCGTCTTCTTTGCTTCACTTTCTTTTTCCTTTTCCCGGTTGGGCTCTAGTTTCAAAATCGGGTCCCAACATAATAATCTTCATCTTTCTTCTTGCTTTGTGAGAAAAGGGATTAGAGAAAAGGATTTGGGTAGGGTTTGTGTCAAAAATGAAGAAGACAAACCCGTTTGTGATTTTTGTGAGATTTGAGTTAGGGGAAACATAGAGTAATGTGATATTGTGGTATAAGAAGTTTGGGATGGGAGAAAGATGGTTTAATGATCAAAGATAGATCATGATTTATTTGTGAATGATATTGAGTTGAAATGAAGTAGAAAGGAAGATTTTGTATAAGATGTGTTTGGTGTGGTTGTTTGATGTGAAAAATCTGGAAAATGGGATGAGGGCTGGAAATTTCATAGGCTTCTGGACAACTTCGCCGCGACAAAGTCAACTTTCTTACATAAACATGTTCTGGTATTTTGGCAATATCTTGTTTTGTAGTTATCCAAATGGAGTAAGAATAGTCCCAAAATGTTTGGGGTATAACTTTCATATTTCTGAACTAAATTGAATGATTTTGGTGTCATTAGAAACTTAAGATAATGGGGAACATTTTTTTAGAAGAAAGTGTTATCAAATTTCTTCATTTACCTGATCAGAATGATCATGGAAAATTGACTCGAAGGTCTGGTTTTTGAAAGGGTTATAGTTCAATTTTAACATTTTTGATTATTGAAGTTTTATGAATTTCCTTTGAATGTTGTTCGAATGAGAAAATTGGTTTGTGTTAGGAAACCAAGAAAATCCTATCTAAGAGCAAGAGGAAGGGCATAATTGAAGTTGGATTTTCAAGCAAAATTAGGTGGGTAATGTATTTATAGTTATCGTGTGATTGGGTAAATTCTTGCCTATGTGTGCGTATGCCTAAATTGCTTGATTTTTTTGAATTGTTGTGATGATTTGATAATGCATGATGATTTGTAATTAGGTTATACTTTGAAAGAGGTTATAAGATTTTGTCTAAATGAAAAGAAGAAAAATCATAAGATCAAATGATTTGAGCATGAATATCTACTTTTGTTTGGGTAAGAGTGGAACCATTTCATTCATCACTTGCACATTGACTAAAGCCTTCTCCCGGCAGCCCGTTTGTGGCATATGGGCTCCAAAAAATGGACTCATTATGTTCATAGTGTAAACTTCAGTTTTTTCATTTCGTTTCTATGGAACCCTCTAGCCATTTGTTGTGCATTGCATTTAAATTGTGAACGTGATGAATAATTAAGTCTTGTGTATGGATGGTTGGATATATGATATGTTTTATGGGATGAAATGCCTAATTTTGAGAATTGGAACTAGAATTGAGAGTGCTTGAATTTCTATATACATATATATATATAGATATATATATATATACACACACATATGTTTGCATTTGTGGCTAGTTACTGATGGCTATAAATATATTAGCCACTAAGCTTTGTAGCTCAACCCATTATTTTCACTCCTCAGGTGTAGAATGGGAAGATCGTTGATCCTTGTAAGGCATCGGGAAACTCCAAGATAGTTAGAGACTTTTGTACTAAGTTAGTGACTATTTTGGATACCTCTATAGGCATATCAACATTAAGCATCCTCATGTATTTTGTTTAAGTTAGTGATACATATGATGATATGTATGTGAAGCTTATTCAAATTCTTTTGATTTAGTAATGAAATGAAGAATTGAAGAAGTTTCTTTTGTGTATGTTTATGTTTATCTTCTTTATTGAGATTGCTTGTATGTTAATGTTGGAATAGGATGTTGTGGTGAAAGAATTGTATGAATGGGTGTATTTTACGTTGTTGAATGTTGGTGGTCAGGCTTTTACTTGAAAGTTTCACCGCGGCGAGGCCCAGAGTACAACACGACGAACCTTTCCCAAAAGATTTCAGCGCTAAATTTGGTGATTTCGCTGCGGAAAAGCAAGACATTCACCGCAGCGTATTTATCTCGAAGGGTGCATGGGCGGGACTATGGAACATTGTCGTGGCGAAGCAAAGGCTTTTGCCACGGCTAACTACACGAGAGGAGACTTCACCACGGCGAAGCCAAACTTTCATTGCGACGAACCCACTAATGATGATGCCGAAATTTCTTACTAATTGAGTGGTTTCAACGTTTCTCTTGCACAATCTCTCTTGATCCCCCCCAATGGTTGCCTTGGGATTAAGGAACAAGAACCGGGCTTAACATTGTTTAGTGTCAGAGCTTAGGTTTTTCCTAGGCTTAGAATGCATAGTAGTATGAATTGTTATGTTATGTGATTATTTGTATGATTGCATTAAGTGACATGCATATCATGCATACATGTAGGAAATAAGATTAAAATGAAATGTAAGCTAATCGTTAGTTTTTACTTTGAAGGAGTAAGATGCCACCTTGTAGAAGACAAGAGGAGTTTTGCAAGGATTTGTCTCACCTGACTCTCCGCCAAAAAAGGAAAATACTAATGAGTCAGTAGCCTCAGGAAATGCTGAGGCTTTTGTAGGGCATGGTAGTGGGCGCTCTCGATCACAGACGTAGGAGTCACCTGTTTCGAAGGAGCAAGTGCCTCTATTGGATTCTAGAATGTTCCAAGCCTTCACTCAGGCATTTGTTCAGGCCATAGGCCAGATGCTGCAATCTTCTGCTCCGACCCCAATTAAGAAAAGGAAGCAGTTTGATAAGCTAAGGAAGTATGGGGTAGTAGACTTCTATGGGACTACTGATCCAGAAGAAGCTAAGAGTTGGCTGAGAAAGATAGAAAGAATATTAAAATAGATGGACTGTGAAGATGAGGAAAAAATTAAATATGCTACTAGTTTGCTTCAAGGAGATACTTTGCATTGGTGAGAATGTGTACCAGGGAGTCAGATGAGACCACCAGTGTTGGCATGGTAGGACTTCCTAGCTGCCTAAAAGAAGAAGTATCTGTCTGAGGTTTATATTCAACCGAAGCAGAGAGTGTTTCCGAGTCTCACCTAGGGGGAGATGACGGTAAGCAAGTATGAGCGTAGGTTTCCGCAGCTGTCTCGGTATGCAATTGAGATGATAACGAGTGAGGCGGCTAAGTGTCATAGGTTCGAATTGGAGTTGCATTTGGCCATTAGAGAAAAAGTAGTAGTACAGAATTTTGGTGACTTCAACAGCTGGTTGAAGCAGCATTGAGGGTTGAAAACATTGAGAACATAAAGAGCGTCGTGAACAAAAAGAGAAAGGGGAGAGAACAGTTCAAGAGGGGAGGTGATACTCCTATCTCTGAGAGGAGTGCCAGGACTTTTCCTATGCAGTCTAAGGAGAGGAGTAGTGGAGCAAGCAAGTCTAAATCTATGAGAACTTCTACTATTTCTCATCATGCCTCTACGGCGGGAGGCAGTAGAAGGGGAGTGGGGGATAAGCCACCCATTCCTAAGTGTGATCATTGTGGCAAGTTCTATGGAGGAGAATGTTACAGATTGACAGGAGCTTGCTTCAATTATGGTGAGAAAGGGCACATAGTTAGTGAGTTTCCTCAGCATGCGAGACAGGAGAGAACTCAAATGCAAGCTTTAAAGAGAGTTGAGACTATGGGGCACAAGATGACAACTGAAGTGAGCAGTTTCGATGCATCTAAAAGGGCGAGCCTTCTAGAGAGACCAAGGGGGCAAGCACCAGCGAGGGTGTTTGCAATGAAATAGGAGGATGCAAAGATATCTCCAAAAGTTGTGACTGTTATGATTAAATTAATTGATGATGATATTGTTGTTTTGATTAATCTAGGTTTTGCCCATTCGTTTGTGTCATCAAGTAGAACTATGTGTGGTAGAAATCTGAGCCCATTGGATACTCCTTTAATGGTGAGTACTCTAATCGGCCAGTATATTGTGATTAGTCAAGTTTATAGAGACTGTGAGATACGTATTTGAGGAGAACGATTAGTGATGGATCTAATGCCATTGAAGATATTGAGACATTACTTATATGGTGTCACTACTAGGATATTTATAGATCACAAGATTCTTAGGTATTTGATGAGCCAAAAAGAGTTGAATTTGAGATAGAGAAGGTGGTTGAAATTACTGAAAGATTATGATTTAATAATAGACTACCACCCGATAAAAGATAATGTAGTAGTAGGTGTATTGAGTAGGAAATCTACTATGGCACATGTGGAGATGGTGTACTTTTCTTTGTTGAAGGAATTAGCCATGCTTAGAGTGATATTGAAGCAAGCTGAATTTGGGTGTATATTGGTTAACTTTAGGGTAAGGCTAGTGTTGAATGAGAATATTAAGGGATTGCAAGAACAAGATGATTATTTGAGTAGACTCAAAGAGGAGATTAAAAATGATAAACCTTTGGAAATAGAGATAAGAGAAGACGGTTTGATGGTGGTAGGTAATAGATTGTGTATCTCGGACATGTTAGAGTTGAAAGATGAGATTTTTGATGAGGCGTATAATTCTCCCTATGTAATGCACCCAGGGAGTCCGAGATTGTATAGAGATTTAGAAGAGCACTTTTGGTGGAAAGGAATGAAGAGGGATGTTGCAGAGTATACTAAAAGATTTTTAGTGTGTTAGCTAATCAAGGCTGAGCACCAGGTACCTTAAGGTAAGCTTAAGCCTTTGTCTATTCTTGAATGGAAGTGAGAGAAGATTACGATGTATTTGTGGGAAAATCCCGGTGTGAGCATCACATGCCCACGGTGCGAAAAACAAAATTTTTTTGTTCCAAGACCTTCCCGAAAGCCAGGATCCATGTGTCTATACAACAAACTCAAACCATAACGGCCAAAGGAGACCGTCTCTAACGGTATCCACGCAGAGATCGGAGAACCTAACCGGGACAAACCCTTTGACCCGGGAATAGCTAGAATAAATTAAAGAGTGCTAGCTCTTACCTTTGTCCTTGGAGAGCTTGGAATCAATGGAAAGAAGGAGAAACTTGGAGAAAGAAGCTTGAAGATCGATGGAGAGCTTAAAGGAGAAGAACTCTTCTTTTCCTTAAAACCTTAGGTTTTCTCAAAACCCACGATATCCTCTCTTTCTTTCATCATCTTTTATTTGTCTTTAACTTAATTAAAGACATTCAAAAGCTAGGTCGAGAAGCTTCCACGTTAGCTTATATATATATATATATATATATATATATAAAGTTAATAAAGATAAGCTTCCTCCTCCTCCATCCACGTGACATTCATATATATATATATATTAATTAATTCTTTAATTAATTAATCATATATATATATATATATGTATATAACTGCTGAAGTGGTCCAGTCACACTGGGGTCGGTCCTACCGGCCTACCGAGTCATGGTATGGGAAAAACCCCTGGAGACCTGTCTCAGTAATATCGATGTCGCGATCTCATCGGGACATATCTCGATCTCATCGGGATCCATCTAGTCCGATTGCTCTCCATTTATTGGAACTCTGTCCAAAACTATTTTACGAATTCTCCGAGACACTTTTATGCGTGTGACCCATTAGGTTCCCGGTTATGTTGGCCACTTAGATCAACACTTAATCTGAGCAAGTCATGAGCGGTATCTAGCAACACATCATGACCCCCAATTGATCGGAAAGTAATTGGTTTGACGAATGAACATGTATTCATCATGAACCATATCACGAACCTTTCCATAGACAATTACCGTGCAATTCGTCCTTTCACCATGCTATACCCCACTTGGTTATGAGTATGGGTAAAGTGTCAACTCTTTACTAGACTGACTATGTCAAATCTAGTCCAAGTGATATCAGTTCTTGTCTTGGGACTCATTACTTAATATGTCAATAAAGACATTCTTCATGACATATATGCTCCGGCCAGAGACTTCCAAGTAATGACCCTAACAAGAGGCCATGGGTATCATCTTCTGCTATCACAGAAGTGGTGAATCCTCTATTGGCTACTCAATTACCTTCGAATACCTCAAGCTGTACCCAATCACCACCCTATGAGCGACCTCTATAAGGAAACAAGGAATGGAGTCAAAGCACAGAATCAGTATCCAAGATATCCTTGAGCACCTCAAGTCTAAGGATACTTGCACCATTGCTATGATGAGATTATCACTGACATTAGAATAGGAAATCCACGTGATGATCTCATAGCAGGTCATCCAATGTACTTACTGTTAGAGTAGTGCCCTAAAGGCAATCGCCTTTAGCGCATTTTGTACAAACTGTGTACATTCTTTATAAATAAATAAAGAAAGGCATTTTTCATTACGTTGCTGTTCATTATTTATGAAATGATATTGATCAATAAGCAAATTAATGAAGTCCATGATATATGACATAGCATGAAGGAAATTATGATGTGATCATACTATTGAGATTCCTATCATGTGCAATTATGTCAGTATCTAAATCATCCCTAGTCATAGGATTACTGAGACTAGACATCGGTAATCCGGAAAGACTAGCACATCTCAAGCTCCTTGATTTGATCAAGCAGTGGATCTCAGAAACTGTACATATGAGATATTTAGGGTTGAGATGTGGATGCTTACTAGAGGTAGTAAGTACATTGGTTGACCTGCTATGAGATCATCACATGGATGTACTATTCTAATGTCAGTGATAATCTCATCATAGCAATGGTGCAAGTATCCTTAGACTTGAGGTACTCAAGGATATCTTGGATACTGATTCTGTGCTTTGACTCCATTCCTTGTTGCCTTATAGAGGTCGCTTGTAGGATGGTGATTGGGTACAGTTTGAGGTATTCGAAGGTAATTGAGTAGTCAATAGAGGATTCACCACTTCTGTGATAGCAGAAGATGATACCCATGGCCTCTTGTCAGAGTCATTACTTGGAAATCTCTGATCAGAGTACATATGTCATGAAGAGTGTCTTCATTGACATATTAAGTATTAAGTAATGAGTCCTAGGACAAGAACTGAAATCACTTGGGCTAGATTTGACGTAGTCAGTCTAGTAAGAGGTGACACATTGCCCATACTCATAACCAAGTGGGGTATAGCATGGTGAAAGGACGAATTGCACGGTAATTGTCTATGGAAAGGTCCGTGATATGGTCTATGATGGATATATGTTTATTCGTCAAACCAATTACTTTCCGGTCAATTGGGGGTCATGATGTGTGTAAGTGCAAGTCGTCTTGTACATGGGGTAAGTCGACTTACACGTATTCAGTACCGATAAGTCGACTTGTACATGGGGTAAGTCGACTTATGCAAGGACGGTACTGTTTATATTGTGCCCTAAAGGCAATCTCCTTTAGCGTGTTTTGTTCAAAGTCGTGTTCAGACTTTATGAATAAATAAAGAAAGGCATATTTCATTAATTTGATGTTCATGAACATTGTTTATGAATTGATATGGATCTTTAATCGAATTAATGAAGTCCATGATATATGACATAGCATGAAGGAAATTATGATGCGATCATACTACTGAGATTCCTATCATGTACAATTATGTCAATATCTAAATTATCCCTAGTCATAGGATTAACGAGACTGGACATCGTTAATCCGGATAGACTAGCACATGTCATATTCCTTGATTGGATCAAGCAGTGGATCTCAGAAACTGTAAATATTGAGATATTTAGATTTGACATGTGGATGCTTACTAAGGGTAGTAAGTACATTGGATGACCTGTCATGAGATCATCACATGGATATTCTATTTAATTGTCAGTGATAATCTCATCATAGCAATGGTGCAAGTATCCTTAGACTTGAGGTACTCAAGGATATCTTGGATACTGATTCTGTGCTTTGACTCCATTCCTTGTTGCCTTCCAGAGGTCGCTCATAGGGTGGTGCTTGGGTACAGCTTGAGGTATTCGAAGGTAATTGTGTTGGACCCCGATCTTTGAGTGAAAATAAGAAGTTTTCAAAAGTGGATGAGTTGATTGAAATTAAGTTGAAGATCATGAAATAAAGAAAGAAAGAGTGAAAATATGAAAATTGTGAAATAGTTGACATTTTGGCCTTGGAGAGTTGACTCTTGATTTAGGCAAAATTTGAGAAAATATGCTACATGAACCTTGTAGATTATGTCAAGAGCTTTTCGTAGACATAAAGTTTGATATTTTTCGATATCGGGAGTGAAAGTTATGATCAGTCAAAGTTCGTTTGAGGTTTGACTTTTAGGGTAAAAAGTTGACTTTTTAATTGAGGCAAAATCCGAGAAAATAATCAACGTAAAACTTGTAGCCTCTGTCGAGAGCTTTTCGTGAACATAAAGTTTGCTATTTTTCGATGTCGGGATTGAGAGATATGAATTTCGGAAGATATGCTTTGTTTTGAAAATGTTATTAAGTATAGATTTGCATGTGCTATACTTGAGGCCACTCGTCGATGGATTTAGTTTGAATTGGAATAAGTGGTCTTAATGAGAGTTGGAGCTTGTATTTCGATCTTTCCAATGCCATAAAGTTTGTAATTTTCGATATCGAGGCTAGGAGTTATAGCGATTACAAATTGGAAGTCTTTTAGGAAAAGCTGTTTTGGGCAGAATCTTTGATTGAGGTTTTGACTCCTTTAAAGACCTAATTTGATTTTGAGTACTTCAGGGAAGTTGTAGAGCTTCCTTTGATCTTTCCATAGACACCAAATTCTTCAAATTCGAGTTCGAATTAAGAGATATGATTTTTGAAAAATTCAGTTATAAGTGGGTATTTAAGGTTTTGAAAAAATTTTGCTTGAACTCCGATCCTTCTGCAATCTTTTGTTATAAATCTTTCGTCTGACATCCGATTGATTTGATTCTTGAAGCGTTGGATTCCTAAGACAATTACGTTCATTTTTATGAAGAATTATGATTTTTAGGAGATTATATGGAAAGAGATTGATTGAACCAAAGTAAGAGATGGGTTATAGGTTATAAGTTGGATAATTTTCTAAACATGGTTCAGTATTTTGCGATTTTCGGGAGCTGTACAACTCCGATTGAGTTGATTCTTGAGGGAAAATAAAGTTAAGACATAGGGCTACAAATCATGTGAAGGGATCGAAATTTAATTTCATCCCTAAGATTGTCAAATTCTGGACTGAAGTTATGTTAAAGTTCAGTTTCGGATTTTGTGCAGGTCAGTTAGTAATTTGGCCATAACTTCTTCGTTTTAGATCCGAATTGAGCGCCGTCAGTGGCGTTGGATTCGTATGATCTAGAGGAACAATTTTCAAGAAGAAAGTTTGTCCAAATTATTTCATTAAGTTGCCCTAAATCAGATCGCAAGCTATCAGGTAAAATGTTGAAAGATTGCTTGAATGAGGGCATTATAGTCTTTTCCCCATTTTAATGAGGTGGCATAAACACAACCCATGAAGCTTCTGGAATTCACGTTTTACAGGAGAAGAATAAGAAAGAAGAGAAAAGAGAAATAAAGAGGAGGAGATTACGAAAATGGAAGAAAGAAGGAGAATCATCGTTTTTGTTCAAAGCAAAAGAGAGAAGCCACCGAAACTTCAAGAAGAGAGGAGAAGGGTGATTTTCGTTGAAGATGAGGAAGAAGAAGAAGATGAGAAGAAGGTTTAGCAAAGAAGAGAAGAGAGATGTCGGGTCTCTCCAAAAGGTAAGAGATTTCAAATTTATGGTTTAATAGTTAGGGTTTTGTCTTTCTTGCTTAAACATGGTAGATTTAAGAGTAAATTATGAAAGAAAGAGGAAGAGAAAGAGTTTTGTTGTTAGAAGCAAGAAGGTGATTTCGTGGGTCATCATTTTACCTTAGAGAAATTCAAATTTTGTTGTTTTAAGGATGAGTTTTGATGTAAATGGCTTAGTGAAGGTGTGGGTAAGGATGGTGAATTAAATTCATGTTGTTTTAAAATTCCAGCATATGTCCTTGTTGTAAATTCATGGTTTTTCTTAGAGTTTTGCCTCTCATGTTATACATGGTGGTTGAAGAATGATTAAGGAAGGTATAGTAGAGTTAGATGGGTTTTAAATCAAGATTTGCATTCTTTATCAATTTTCCAGCATTGTGAGCTTAGGAGAAATCATGACTTTTTGTGGGATTTTCCCATTTTATTTAGCTGAATTGTGATGTGGATAGCTTAAGAAAGGTCTAAGTAAAGTTAGGTAAAGTTCGATGATTGTTTAAGCCAAGTTTGTCATTCCTAGAAAAATTTCAGCATGAGTATTGATTGGTAATTCATGATTATTGTTAGGTTTATTCTTTCTTATTTGCTAATGATGGTTTGAGTGAAGGATTAATAAATGAAAGAAGAAGAATTAGGAAAGTGGAAAGAAAAATCAGCATGTGTATTAGTGGTTAATTCATAGTTTTGATTGTTAGGTTTTATCTTTTCTTGCTTGATTTGAAGAATGAGTAGAAGAAAAAAATGAGTATGAAGTTGGGATTTGAGTTTCGGAAAATCAGAATTGTTGTGAAGGGGTTCTAAACTTAGAGATTTTCAAATCTTGATGGTTGTTTAAATACGTGTTGATGCTATTGGTTTAAGTAAAGTATGGGTAAGATGGGTTAGGAAGAGGTTTATAAAAAGGTAGCCATATATGTTCTGTTTTGGTTCTTGTTTAATGCTAGATGTTACATCATGATTGGTTTTGAGTTATTGATTGGGTTATTGAGTGAATGAATGTAGGGTAAGTGAAGTACTAAGATGGAATGTGGAGATAGTTGTAAATGGATGTTCTCGATCATGTTCATTTGAGTGTTTAGTGTAATTAAAAGGATATGATTTGTGTGGTATGATCATATAGGGACTCAGAATTGGGTATGAGATGTTGAAGTGTGAATAGAAATGGTTCACATCACCTTGGAATGAATGACTTGTATATTTGAAGTGCTTAGTATGGAGAATTAGATGGAAATGGAGGTTTGGGAAAATTTCCAGCATTGTTCCCATTTGTTAGATTATGGTTTTTGTGGGATTATATGAAAGAATTTGCATGTTTTCTTTTCTTTACAAAATTTCAGCAATGATATATCCCTGGGAAATGAGGGTTTTTGTGTTTAATGGGTTTCTTGAAAATGAATAGAGATATTGAGATCTATCTTAGAGTTTAAGGAAGGAACATTGTTAAATATAATTGATTCATTTGAGATAGGTTTTAGATGTTATAGTTGAGTTAAAGTATAAATGAGATTTTGAAAGTTGAAAGTCAAGTTTGACGTTCTTTTAAAATTCCAGCCTTGAGAATTATTGTTAAGTAGCATTGTTATGCTTAATTAAGGCTCGTGGAGATTAAAGAAGGACAATGTGGTCACTCCTAAAGCTTAAGGAAAATTCAGGTGGGTAAGATATTTATACTTGAATTATAAGCTAAGTATTATTTTCGAGTTTCAAAATGTTTTGATAAATGAAGAAATTTTCTGAAATTCATGATACTTGAAGGATTTGTCAATTATAGAGATTGATACTTCTGCGCGTTTATCATCTATGAATGATTTTGATAAAATTAACAAAAAACATTGCATACTTTATTGATGACTGGGAATGATATTTGATTTGCTATGTGAATTATGTGAAATTGTGAATGAGAATGTGCCAATATGAAAATCAAATTTTCGAAATGTGCCTTCGGGCAATTTGAATTTCCGTTTTGCTTAAGTGCTATGTGGGTTTGGTCAGGTCCGTTGTGAGTCGATTACCTGGTCTCTACATGTTTATAGCCTTGGCTGCCGCCGCTAGTGGCATAGGAGTTCGATCTCGGACTCCCCTCATTCCACTTGCCGTGAACATTATCTTGAGGAATGTGCGATCGTCTGCTTGGACCAAACCAAACCATTTGATGTGTTATGTGGTTTGTGTTGGATGCCGCGGTATCACCCATGAACACACGCCTTGAGATAACTCGCAAACACCTACGGGTGGGGTGTGGGGTCCAACACTAACCTACTTGACGTATTATGTGATTTTGAGTTGATTATGTTATTTTAATTTGATTATGATGTGATGCATTCATGTTTAAAGCTGGGTATGATTTGAAAAAGGTTTGAGATTTTGAGAAATGAGAAAATAAATATTTATGAATATTTTGAAATAAATGAAGATTTGGAAGTTTTAGAAAATGTTCCTGAAAGTTTATGACTGGTTTGAAAGGTTTTCAATTCCCGAATGGGGAATGTTTGAAAGTTAAAAAGACAAATTTTCACTTATTGTTTAATGTATAAATGTGTTACCCACGGAGCCGTCGAGCTCACTCCTTTTCCCCTCCACAGGTCTTGCACGAGAAACTGAGTCCCACATCGGAAGTGAAGCAACTCCGATGCAGTTGATTTTAAATGTTATGTTTGAGAATGTAATCGGGCTAAATGCCCTTTGACTCTTGTATTGCTTTGGTTTTATGTCATTAGTAAGGCTTAGAAGTTTCAATTGTATAGTGTATGTATTTCCTAAGTATGTATGAATGTAAGAGTTTTGTCTTTGGAAGGCATTTTGTATATGTATTCTAAGAAAGAATGTATGGATGTATGTATGGGAATGATAAAAATAAGGATGAGATGAAATAGTTTTAAGAATTCAAATGATAGATGATTAAGATTGCGAAGTGGCCCTTAAGTTGGGGATGGGCTGTGCTATTGAGTTGGAAGATAGAAGTGTTTTTATGCAGGGTTGTAGACTGGGGATGAAATGGAAAATTTGGCTAGATCCAAATTTAGGGGAGGTGCTGTCCAAATTTTCCTAAATTTGGGCAGAAACTCCATTTGGCGTTTAGACTCTCTTAATGAGGGAATTAGCTTTGGAGGTATTTCTTAAGGTGTGTAGAACTTGTTAGAATTTTCTCCAACGAGGTACGGTGCATCCAAATCGGAGTTTAAAAAAAAAATTTACCGTATTTGGACCGTCTTAGGGTTTCCAACGCGATCCCGTTCTTTGTTCTTTGTTTTCCAACGGATGTCGGAATGTGCTTCAATTCCAATTGATCTGTTTGTTTACTTTGTGTTCTATCCGTATTCGATTTCGATTCGATGCGATTCTGCCTTTGTTTTGTATTTCGCTTTATTATCCGTGTCCTTTGCCTTTCGTTTTTCGGTTTCGATTTGAAATTCGATCCGAAATTTCCGTTTCCTCGTTCCGTTTGCTTCGTTTTTAGATTCTGCGTATGTAGTTGGGTTAGATAACGGGATCCAACATTTATAATATCGAGCCCGATAATATGATCTTACTTGGGCGTATGAGTATGAATAAAGGGATTGATCGAGTTTGTAAAGATAAGAGTGAATTTGTGAGAATATGCTAAGTGATTATTTGATTTTGATGAAAGAAGTATGATTGTCTTTAGGAATTTCAAAATTGATGTGCATGACTATTTGACGCTCAAATTCAAGTGATTGGTTTGATTTGGGTGATACGAATACGAGTGATTAGAAACATGTGTTTGTGGAACTTAAGATTTGAATTTTGTGATGAATTGGGAGAAATTGATATATACTATACTTCCGTAAGATGAAAGGATGACGAGTTGCTAAATGATCATTGAACCATATTAGGATTCTTTAAAGAATGGACCATTGATTTGTGTCCATATCTAAAGAAATAATGAGTTATAGATATAGTAAGTTAATATGATATGAGTGGTATGAGATACATATATGATGAGAAAATTAGATAAGAGAAAGTGATGTGATTATGAGTTTTGGAAAGAAATTAGTAAGACAGTGTTTGATGATTTTTGTTTAAAAAGAAATTTAAGCAAGGATGTGGTACTTGGAGTTTAATCTAGTATGAATTTCGAGGACGAAATTCTTTTAAGAGGGGGAGAAATGTTGGACCCCGATCTTTGAGTGAAAATAAGAAATTTTCAAAAGTGGATGAGTTGATTGAAATTAAGTTGAAGATCATGAAATAAAGAAAGAAAGAGTGAAAATATGAAAATTGTGAAATAGTTGACTTTTTGGCCTTGGAGAGTTGACTCTTGATTTAGGCAAAATTTGAGAAAATATGCTACATGAACCTTGTAGATTATGTCAAGAGCTTTTCGTAGACATAAAGTTTGATATTTTTCGATATCGGGAGTGAAAGTTATGATCGGTCAAAGTTCGTTTGAGGTTTGACTTTTAGGGTAAAAGTTGACTTTTAATTGAGGCAAAATCCGAGAAAATAATCAACGTAAAACTTGTAGCCTCTGTCGAGAGCTTTTCGTGGACATAAAGTTTGCTATTTTCGATGTCGGGATTGAGAGATATGAATTTCGGAAGATATGCTTTGTTTTGAAAATGTTATTAAGTATAGATTTGCATGTGCTATACTTCGAGGCCACTCGTCGTATGGATTTAGTTTGAATTGGAATAAGTGGTCTTAATGAGAGTTGGAGCTTGTATTTCGATCTTTCCAATGCCATAAAGTTTGTAATTTTTCGATATCGAGGCTAGGAGTTATAAGCGATTACAAATTGGAAGTCTTTTAGGAAAAGCTGTTTTGGGCAGAATCTTTGATTGAGGTTTTGACTCCTTTAAAGACCTAATTTGATTTTGAGTACTTCAGGGAAGTTGTAGAGCTTCCTTTGATCTTTCCATAGACACCAAATTCTTCAAATTCGAGTTCGAATTAAGAGATATGATTTTGAAAAATTCAGTTATAAGTGGGTATTTAAGGTTTTGAAAAATTTTGCTTGAACTCGATCCTTACGCAATCTTTTGTTATAAATCTTTCGTCTGACATCCGATTGATTTGATTCTTGAAGCGTTGGATTCCTAAGACAATTACGTTCATTTTTATGAAGAATTATGATTTTTAGGAGATTATATGGAAAGAGATTGATTGAACCAAAGTAAGAGATGGGTTATAGGTTATAAGTTGGATAATTTTCTAAACATGGTTCAGTATTTTGCGATTTTCGGGAGCTGTACAACTCCGATTGAGTTGATTCTTGAGGGAAAATAAAGTTAAGACATAGGGCTACAAATCATGTGAAGGGATCGAAATTTAATTTCATCCCTAAGATTGTCAAATTCTGGACTGAAGTTATGTTAAAGTTCAGTTTCGGATTTTTGTGCAGGTCAGTTAGTAATTTGGCCATAACTTCTTCGTTTTAGATCCGAATTGAGCGCCGTCAGTGGCGTTGGATTCGTATGATCTAGAGGAACAATTTTCAAGAAGAAAGTTTGTCCAAATTATTTCATTAAGTTGCCCTAAATCAGATCGCAAGCTATCAGGTAAAATGTTGAAAGATTGCTTGAATGAGGGGCATTATAGTCTTTTCCCCCATTTTAATGAGGTGGCATAAAACACAACCCATGAAGCTTCTGGAATTCACGTTTTACAGGAGAAGAATAAGAAAGAAGAGAAAGAGAAATAAAGAGGAGGAGATTACGAAAATGGAAGAAAGAAGGAGAATCATCGTTTTGTTCAAAGCAAAGAGAGAAGCCACCGAAACTTCAAGAAGAGAGGAGAAGGGTGATTTTCGTTGAAGATGAGGAAGAAGAAGAAGATGAGAAGAAGGTTTAGCAAAGAAGAGAAGAGAGATGTCGTGGGTCTCTCCAAAAGGTAAGAGATTTGAAATTTATGGTTTAATAGTTAGGGTTTTGTCTTTCTTGCTTAAACATGGTAGATTTAAGAGTAAATTATGAAAGAAAGAGGAAGAGAAAGAGTTTTGTTGTTAGAAGCAAGAAGGTGATTTCGTGGGTCATCATTTTACCTTAGAAATTCAAATTTTGTTGTTTTTAAGGATGAGTTTTGATGTAAATGGCTTAGTGAAGGTGTGGGTAAGGATGGTGAATTAAATTCATGTTGTTTTAAAATTCCAGCATATGTCCTTGTTGTAAATTCATGGTTTTCTTAGAGTTTTGCCTCTCATGTTATACATGGTGGTTGAAGAATGATTAAGGAAGGTATAGTAGAGTTAGATGGGTTTTAAATCAAGATTTGCATTCTTTATCAATTTTCCAGCATTGTGAGCTTAGGAGAAATCATGACTTTTGTGGGATTTTCCCATTTTATTTAGCTGAATTGTGATGTGGATAGCTTAAGAAAGGTCTAAGTAAAGTTAGGTAAAGTTCGATGATTGTTTAAGCCAAGTTTGTCATTCCTAGAAAAATTTCAGCATGAGTATTGATTGGTAATTCATGATTATTGTTAGGTTTATTCTTTCTTATTTGCTAATGATGGTTTGAGTGAAGGATTAATAAATGAAAGAAGAAGAATTAGGAAAGTGGAAAGAAAAATCAGCATGTGTATTAGTGGTTAATTCATAGTTTTGATTGTTAGGTTTTATCTTTTCTTGCTTGATTTGAAGAATGAGTAGAAGAAAAAAATGAGTATGAAGTTGGGATTTGAGTTTCGGAAAATCAGAATTGTTGTGAAGGGGTTCTAAACTTAGAGATTTTCAAATCTTGATGGTTGTTTAAATACGTGTTGATGCTATTGGTTTAAGTAAAGTATGGGTAAGATGGGTTAGGAAGAGGTTTATAAAAAGGTAGCCATATATGTGTTGTTTTGGTTCTTGTTTAATGCTAGATGTTACATCATGATTGGTTTTGAGTTATTGATTGGGTTATTGAGTGAATGAATGTAGGGTAAGTGAAGTACTAAGATGGAATGTGGAGATAGTTGTAAATGGATGTTCTCGATCATGTTCATTTGAGTGTTTAGTGTAATTAAAAGGATATGATTTGTGTGGTATGATCATATAGGGACTCAGAATTGGGTATGAGATGTTGAAGTGTGAATAGAAATGGTTCACATCACCTTGGAATGAATGACTTGTATATTTGAAGTGCTTAGTATGGAGAATTAGATGGAAATGGAGGTTTGGGAAAATTTCCAGCATTGTTCCCATTGTTAGATTATGGTTTTGTGGGATTATATGAAAGAATTTGCATGTTTTCTTTTCTTTACAAAATTTCAGCAATGATATATCCCTGGGAAATGAGGGTTTTTGTGTTTAATGGGTTTCTTGAAAATGAATAGAGATATTGAGATCTATCTTAGAGTTTAAGGAAGGAACATTGTTAAATATAATTGATTCATTTGAGATAGGTTTTAGATGTTATAGTTGAGTTAAAGTATAAATGAGATTTTGAAAGTTGAAAGTCAAGTTTCGACGTTCTTTTAAAATTCCAGCCTTGAGAATTATTGTTAAGTAGCATTGTTATGCTTAATTAAGGCTCGTGGAGATTAAAGAAGGACAATGTGGTCACTCCTAAAGCTTAAGGAAAATTCAGGTGGGTAAGATATTTATACTTGAATTATAAGCTAAGTATTATTTTGAGTTTCAAAATGTTTTGATAAATGAAGAAATTTTCTGAAATTCATGATACTTGAAGGATTTGTCAATTATAGAGATTGATACTTCTCGCGTTTATCATCTATGAATGATTTTGATAAAATTAACAAAAACATTGCATACTTTATTGATATTTGGGAATGATATTTGATTTGCTATGTGAATTATGTGAAATTGTGAATGAGAATGTGCAATATGAAAATCAAATTTTGAAATGTGCCTTGGCAATTTGAATTTCCGTTTTGCTTAAGTGCTATGTGGGTTTGGTCAGTCCGTTGTGAGTCGATTGCACTGGTCTCTACATGTTTATAGCCTTCGCCTGCCGCCATTGCCCTTAGTGGCATAGGAGTTCGATCTCGGACTCCCCTCATTCCGTTGGCCGTGAACGCTTATCTTGAGAATGTGCGAGACGTCTGTTGGACCAAACCAAACCATTTGATGTGTTATGTGGTTTGTGTTGGATGCTTGCGGTATCACCCAAGAAACACACGCCGTGATATAACTCGCAAACACCTACGGTGGGGTGTGGGGTCCAACACTAACCTACTTGACGTATTATGTGATTTTGAGTTGATTATGTTATTTTAATTTGATTATGATGTGATGCATTCATGTTTAAAGTGGGTATGATTTGAAAAAGGTTTGAGATTTTGAGAAATGAGAAAATAAATATTTATGAATATTTTGAAATAAATGAAGATTTGGAAGTTTTAGAAAATGTTCACGAAAGTTTATGATTTGGTTTGAAAGGTTTTCAATTCCCGAATGGGGAATGTTTGAAAGTTAAAAGACAAATTTTCACTTATTGTTTAATGTATAAATGTGTTACCCACGAGCCGTCGAGCTCACTCCTTTTCCCTCCACAGGTCTTGCGAGGCCGAGTCCCACATCGGAAGTGAAGCAACTCCGATGCAGTTGATTTTAAATGTTATGTTTGAGAATGTAATCGGGCTAAATGCCCTTTGACTCTTGTATTGCTTTGGTTTTATGTCATTAGTAAGGCTTAGAAGTTTCAATTGTATAGTGTATGTATTTCCTAAGTATGTATGAATGTAAGAGTTTTGTCTTTGGAAGGCATTTTGTATATGTATTCTAAGAAAGAATGTATGGATGTATGTATGGGAATGATAAAAATAAGGATGAGATGAAATAGTTTTAAGAATTCAAATGATAGATGATTAAGATTGCGAAGTGGCCCTTAAGTTGGGGATGGGGTTTGTGCTATTGAGTTGGAAGATAGAAGTGTTTTTATGCAGGGTTGTAGAGTGGGGATGAAATGGAAAATTTGGCTAGATCCAAATTTAGGGGAGGTGCTGTCCAAATTTTCCTAAATTTGGGCAGAAACTCCATTTGGCGTTTAGACTCTCTTAATGAGGGAATTAGCTTTGGAGGTATTTCTTAAGGTGTGTAGAACTTGTTAGAATTTTCTCCAACGAGGTACGGTGCATCCAAATCGGAGTTTAAAAAAAATTTACCGTATTTGGACCGTCTTAGGGTTTCCAACGCGATCCCGTTCTTTGTTCTTTGTTTTCCAACGGATGTCGGAATGTGCTTCAATTCCAATTGATCTGTTTGTTTACTTTGTGTTCTATCCGTATTCGATTTCGATTCGATGCGATTCCGCCTTTGTTTTGTATTTCGCTTTATTATCCGTGTCCTTTGCCTTTCGTTTTTCGGTTTCCGATTTGAAATTTCGATCCGAAATTTCCGTTTCCCTTCGTTTCCGTTTGCTTCGTTTTTCGTTCTACGTATGTAGTTGGTTTAGGGTTTAGGGTGAGATTTTGAGATTTGCTTGGATTGTCGTATTTTTGATGTTTCTGATGGTAGAATAAGTGTAGAGTGGAAGTTTATAACTTGATTCATGACTTAAATGTGTTGTAGAAGAAGAAGGGAAGGTTTTAGGGTTAGAAATGGCGGAAGCCTGGTTCAGGAAGACGAAGTTCCCGTTCGCACGTCGCGACATGCGCAAGGCCGCACGCCGCGACGTGCAAGAGGGCCGCACCAGGCCGCACGCCGCGGCGTGTCGCGACGATGTGGAAGTTTATAACTTGATTCATGACTTAAATGTGTTGTAGAAGAAGAAGGGAAGGTTTTAGGGTTAGAAATGGCGGAAGCCTGGTTCGGGAAGACGAAGTTCCCGTTCGCACGTCGCGACGTCTTGCCAAGGCCTGCCGACGACGCGTAAGAGGCCGCACGCCCGGCCGAGCAGGGCGTGAGGGCCGCCATGCGCGTGTCGTGACGATCTTGAAGGCCTCGTCATGGCGAGCCCAATTTTTCCAGAATGGTTATTCTTAGTGTTTTGATCATATCTTTCGCTACAGAAGTACTTTTGGGGTGATTTTAGAGGCTTTGTGAACTAGAGAGATAGATCTACAAGTCCTATGAAGTGATGAAGTTATGAATTAGTTTCTAAAGTGTGAAATTTTGGATGGAAGTTAAGAATGGAATTTAAGGTTTCAACATGAGTTTTGAATAAGATTTTGGTTCTTATTTTAGGAGAACAAGAGAGGCAAGAGGATCAAGAGGCTCAAGAGGAAATTCATTTCTAGGCAAGAACAAGCAAGGAAATTCAGGTGGGTTCATGTTTATAATACAGTATATAGGTACTCATTGTTTAGTTCAAATCAAGCAAGATCTTATGCATTTACATTACAGCATTCCACGATCGCATTGCATGCTACCATGAATGATTATATTCTGCATTGTGTTATGCATTCATGACTATTATCAAGAGTTTTACAAAGGAATGTTTTTCCTTTCACGAATACAAGTGCATGAATTCAAGCTTTACGAAATATTTATATATGACAAGCAAGATCACAAGCAAGTGCCGGATTGGCAAACCAGTTTACAAGAATACGATTTATGCATGCTTATGTGGGTTTGTGGTGTCCCTCACGATAGTCAAGTGCACATTGACTCAGAAAGGCTTCTCACTTTGCCCGATGCGGGCACGTGGTTTCTCAGATAGATTCCTTCATGAAACTACGTCTACACATCAACATTTCGATGGCTATGTGTAGTACGTCACGAACCCGGGACACCCAAACCATCATGTTATGTGTTATGAAATGTTATGTGACATGCATCATGATTTATTCAGAAATCAAGCATTTTACAAGAAATGACTCATACATGTTCAGTATTATGATTTCAACAAGTATTACGGCAATGAGATATTTTGAATATTATTTTTGCTTATTACTATATTATAAATATGTTCCCACGAGCGTTATAGCTCACCCCCTCTAATCTCCCCCATTCAGGTGACGAGCCAGAGATCGAGTGAGTGAGTCACGAGTACGGCAGCACTCCAGTTATATTTTGTCATGTTTATTTTTCATGACTTTAATTTCATTTCAAGTATCATTGGTTCAAGAGTGTTATAGATTTTTGGCTCTTGAATTCAAAGTTGTAAGTTGCTATGAGACATTCTTCAAGGTTTATGAAACTCATCTTTTGGAGCATTAATATGTTTTTTTTAAAGATTATAAGCACGTTTTGAGTATGCTCATGATGGGTCCATTCCATTCCCAATGGGTTCCTTCCGCACTTGTTAATTTACATGTTAGCCTTGTTTATTAAGTATCATGAAAGCAGGTTTTCAAGTATGTTTTTCCGCGGGCCCATAAGTCTTCCGCGGGTCTTTTTCCCGAAATGTATTATTAGCATGTTTTAGCAGGTTGCACGGCACGCTCTCATGTCCGACGTTGGGCTCCGGCAACGGGGTCCAACAACAGGAACTAATATCACTTGGGCTAGACTCAGTCTTGTGAGAGTTGACACTTTGTCCATACTCAGAACCAAGTGGGGTATAGGATGGTGAAAGGACGAATTGCACGGTAATTGTCTATAGAAGGGTTCGTGATCTGGTTCGTGATGAACTCATCAAACCGATTAATTTTCGGTCAATTGGGGGTCATGATGTGTTGCTAGACGCCGCTCATGACTTGCTCAGATTAATTGTTAATCTAAGTGGCCAACATAACCGGGAACCTAAAGGGTCACACGCATAAGAGTGTTTCAGAGAATCTGTAAAATAGTATTGGACAGAGTTCCAATTAATGGAGAGCATTAGGATTAAATGGATCCCAATGGGATTGGGATATGTCCCGATGAGATCGCGACATCGATATTGCTAAGAAAGGTTTAGGAGTTTGCCAAAGATTGGGGCCTGTGAGGCGATGGGGTGACCCAGTTGGGCTGGACCTTAGCAATTATATATTAATTGATTAAATAAATAAATAAATAATTAATTAATATATAAATTTATTAGTATGTGTCGTTGGAAAATGAGAGAGGAGAGGAGATAAGCCTTTGACAAGTCAAACTTCATTAGTTTATTAACTTAAATCATGAAAGGTTATAAGGCTTTCCACTTGGCAACCATCTGATGGTTCCTTGGTTGAGTCATTTAATAGTTAAAGACTTAATGAATAAGGAACTTGAGAGTGAAGATCGTCGGTTTTGAAAATGGGAAGAAGAATAGCTTAAATGAAAAGTTATTAGAAATGGTTTCATGTCTTCTTCCTATTAAGCACTGTCGACTCTTCTCTTCTCCATGTAAGCCTCTTATGGACTCTTTAATAGTTAAAGATATAAATAAGGAGATGGCTTAGTGGATAGATGATGGCCGATGATGGTTCGTGGGTTTGAGAAAGGAAGAGCAAATCTTAAGTGTTAAGGTACTTTGAAAGGGTTTTAAAGTGTTCCTTTTTCAACACCAACGATTTCTCTCTTCTCCAAGCTAAGTTCCAACGTCAATCTTAAGCTCTCCAAGGACAAAGGTAAGCTCTAGCAGGCTTTAATTTGTTCTAGCTATTCCCGGGTCAAAGGGGTTTGTCCCGGTTAGGTTTTCTGATCTTTGCGTGGATACCTTTAGAGACAGTCTCTATTGGCTATTTAGGTTTGAGTTTGCATACAGACACATGGATCCTGGCTTTGGGAAGGTCCTGGTAACAAAAATTTTTGTTTTCCGCACCTGGTACATGTGATGTACCTCCCGGGATTTTCCTACAGTGGTATCAGAGCCACTTGTGTCGTGTATGAAGCTAAAACCCTAGCTAGATTAGAAACCCTAATTGAATTTGAAGTTGATGCATGTTTGCTGTTTGAATTTCGATTCTATATAGAGATATATTTTTCGAAATTTTCCTGCCCAGAATTGTTCATAACATGTTATAGAATATGTCTGTGAAAGATGAGAATTTATCAATTTGATTTGATATAGTTTTGCTAATTTATTCCCTAAAGTTTCGGATGCTGTCTTGTTGAACGTTTCTGAAACAGGTATGCTTATAAATGCGAGAATAAATTCTAGAAAAATCGTTTTTCGGATTGGTTTTCACCCTGATCTACCTAAGATATTTGTGAATATCTATGTGTATGGAAAAATGTTTTCAAGGTGAGTTACTATTTATTTCGAATTTATTTCATACTGTTGGGAATAACTGTGTTGGTGAACACAGATTTTGAATCGGTTTTGTTGCTTAGGTTGACTGAGTTTTGATGGCTAAAATCCTGAAACAATTCATGAAGCATGTTCTGAATATTTAGTAACCTATGTAATTTTCTCAGAATTTATTGAAATTGTTTCAATGATCATTTCGAGCAAAATGCAGAACTTGGCAGTTTTGTGAAACTTGCTGGGACTGTTTTGCTTGGCATAATTGAATGTGCATTTTCAGTTCCAATGCCTTGGACCATTTTTAATGTGATTGAAAATGTGTTATCTTGATGTTGTATGCTTTCCAAACTGAATTGCTTGAAATTGGTTTCCAAGAATTTTCGGATGCCGAATATGTCACAATAGCGTCTCGTTAGTGTATTTCATTATCTTGTTTGTTTTGGCCGTCATAATTTTTGTGGCTTGTGCCGAAGTGATTTTGATAACGTATAGACTAGCTAGAGATGCTTAGGGTGATAATTTGGTGTTCCTAAATTGTTTGGATATCTATGAGTAATGACTCGTTTTCAAGCTTTTCATGTATGGTTTGACCATATAAGGCAATCATGATACAATGAAGTGTTCGTTGGTACATCAAATTAACAGATATTACCTTACGTAAATGGGTTTTGTGAATTGGGATTGCATGGATTGAGGAATTAGCCGAATAGAGATAATAGCAAATCACAGGGTAAGTCGACTTATTGTGGAATAAGGCGACTTGATTGTACAAGGACATAAGTCGACTTGTGCTTGTACATGTGCAGAAGTCGACTTGTGCAGATACAAGTCGACTTGTGCGTGGGCAGGAGCATAAGTTGACTTCCATTCCTGGTAAGTCGACTTGTGTGTTGAGTAACTGGACTTGTAGGTCCTATAACTCGACTTAAACATGCTAAGGTGGGATGATGGATGATTCTAAGGATAGATTCAATGTGATTGATGACACCTAAATCATTTCATATAGTCATGATGACTATAATCCCAGAGCTTGGATGAGACCAGATTTTTAAATCCCTCCTCGGAATATGAAAACTAACGCCTTCCATTAATATGGCAAGAACCAGAGTTCTTATAGGGTTGGGTTGTTGGGTAAACCCAAGCTCGCTCTATACGAATATGTTCGAACCATGAAAATGTGATTTTCGGATTAATGGGTCGGTTTTCCTAGAAGCGTTGATTTGTTGAGTTAACCTCGAGGTCAGCGTGACAGAGGCGAATTGGGTAGCATACATCGATGTATGCGCGTTAAGTGTTGATAACCCAATGTATGTGCCACATCAACTGTTGATAGCACTGGGCGATAGTTGTATCTAAGATGTAATTGGTATGTCTGATACCTCCCGAGACTTAAGGTGGCTTGTTGGGCAAACCCAAGGTCATTCTTAAAGTCGGTTATCGATGATACAATTGGTATGCCCAATACCTACCGATTGACCTAACGTGTGGCTTGTTGGGTAAACCCATGGTCATTCTTAGCAATGTCGGATATCGACTCACTAGGACATTCTGTCATAATTTTCTTTGGATTCGTAAAGAGGGTTATGGATTCATAGAAACTAGTGGGAGCCATATGCATGTCATGTAAGTCCTTATGATCATGCAGGCATTTCTACTCTAACATTCCTTCTCTCTATCGCGTTTAGGTTGAAGACATTTTTCAGTGTGATTTTACGCTCACTCTTCTGGACTTATTTTTCTCAATTGGCTGAGAAATCTGAGAATTGTTCTCAGATCTGAGGAACAGGACTATGTCCTAGATATTCCACTTCTTTGTTGATGTTTCGATAGAGATCGAGAAAGTAGGAAATCTGACAAAAGAAAACCAAAGAATTTCCCCAAAAGGATATTGCTTCCATTGTGCCAAGACTGGCCATTGGAGGCGAAACTGTAAAATCTATCTGGAGTTCCTGAAGCAGAAGAAGGCATCAGATGCCTCAACTCCTTCAGATATGTTTGTCATTGAGGTGAATACTGTTTCTGATCAAAACATATGAGTATGTGATACCGGATGTGGCTCACGCATATACAATGATATGCAGGGCCTCGGGACGAGAAAGCTCATAAAGGAGAACTTGACCTTCGTGTAGGTAATGAAGCAAGTGTTGCTACATTGGCCTTAGACACTTATGTCTTATCACTCCCTAGTGGGCTTGTATTCAAATTGGATGATTGTCATTTTGTACCTGTTTTAACAAAGAACATATTGTCTGTTTCTTGTTTAGATAGAGTTGGTTTCCATTAAACTTTTGGTAGCAATAGTTGTTCTATTAGTTCGAATGGAATGCTCTATGGTACTGGTACATTATGCAACAGAATTGACATATTAGATATGTTACATCCAATTATGAATGTCAATGACTCGAAAAGACATAATCGAGATAATTTAAACTCAACTTACTTATGGCATTGTCGCCTTGGCCATATAAATGAGAGACACATCGCTAAGCTCCAAGAGTGGATGTTTAGGGTCATTTGATTATGAATCATATGACACATGTGAATCTTGTTTATTAGGCAAGATGACTAAGTTACCTTTTAAGGGAAAGGGTGAATGAGTGACTGGAGTATTAGACCTAATACATTGAGATGTATATGGTCCGATGTCCATCCATGCGAAGTGGTTGTTTTACTTCATTGCCTTTATCATTGAGTGTTCTCGATATCGGTATTTTGATTCGATGAGATACAAATCAAGCATTTGAAAAGTTCAAACCAATTCGTAAATGAAGTAGAAAACCAACTTAGTAAAAGTATCAAAACGTTACGATCCGATCGTAGTGGGGAATACTTAAACCAACAGGTTTTGGGTTATCTCAGAGATAATGAGATTTTAGCTCAGTGAACTCCACCTTTTACGCCTGGCTGAAAGGAGAAATCGAACCTTGTTAGACATAGTGCGATTAGGATAGGTTTTACTGATTTTGAGGGTATGTGCTCGAGACAATTTGTTTACTTGCTAAACAGAGTTCCATCAAAGACAGATTGATGTTACTCCATATAAGATGTGGACTAATGAAATCCTCGTCTTTCTCATCGAAAGTTTGGGGTTGTCACGCTTATATGAAGCGGACACGATCGATACATTTGATGTAAAAGTCGACAAGTGTTTGTTCGTAGGATATCATGGGATATCAATTCTACCTTGCTGAGGAACAAAAGTTGTTTGTTTCAAAGCATGCTGTTTTCTTAGAGAAAGAGTTTCTTTTACAAGAAGACAGTGGGAGCAAAGTTGAACTTGGAGAAGTTCAAGATGCTCGAACAAACACAGATCAACTGCCTGAACCTGAAACTGTGACTCATACAGATGAAGTAACAGTTCAACCTTATACTACACAAGAAAGTTCGTAGGTTTAGTAGGATACGCACTGTTCCCGAAAATGTGGATTTCTCGTAAGTGAACAGAATGACGTATTGCTCATAGAATATGATGAGCCTGCTAACTATGAAGAGGTTCTGAAGAGTTCAGAGTCTGACAAATGGCTCCATGCCATGCCATGAAATCTGAAATGGATTCCATGTATGAAAACCAAGTATGGACTTTGGTTGTTGCACCTAAAGGAATAAAACCCATAGGGTGCAAAAGGGTTTTCACAAGAAAAACCGACATGGATGGTAATGTGATTACCTATAAAGCAAGGCTTATGGCCAAAGGGTTTTCGTCAGAGACAAGGAGTTGACTATGACGAGACCTTCAGCCTAGTAGCAATGCTTAAATCAATTCGGATACTCCTAGCCATTGCCGCTCATTATGATTATGAGATATGGCAAATGGATGTGAAGACAGATCTCCTGAGAGGAAATCTAGCCGAGGATGTGTACATGACACAACCAGAGGGCTTCACCTCCTTTGATGGCGAAAAGGTATGCAAGCTTTAGAAATCCATGTATGGATTAAAGCAAGCATCCAGGAGTTGGATTATCCGTTTTGATGAGGTAATCAAAAAGTTTGGTTTCTCACAAAATTCGGATGAATATTGTGTGTACAAGAAAGTTCATGGGACTGCAATCGTATTCCTTGTGTTATATGTAGATGACATATTGTTACTGGGAAACGATGTCTCTATGCTATAATCTGTAAAGATTTGGTTGTCCAAACAATTTTCCATGAAAGACCTTGGTAAAGCAATAAAGATTTATAGAGATAAATCAAAGGTTGCTTGGTCTTTCACCATCAACGTACATAGACAAGATGGACAAGATGCTAAAGAAGTTTAGCATGGAGCAATCCATCAGAGAATGCGCATGAGAATGATCCCGAATGCATCTGCAGTAGGATCTATCATGTACGCATTACTATGTATGAGACCCGATGTATCATATGGTCTAAGCGTTACGAGCAGATACTAATCGGATCCTGGTGAGGGTCACTAGGCGGCTGTCAAGAATATCCTCAAGTACTTGTGAAGAACTAAGGATGTTTTCTTGATATTTGGAGATGGAAATCTGCAAGTGAGCGGGCATGCAGATGCTAATGTTTAATCTGATAGGATGATTCTGAATCACAATCAGGTTATATACATTCACTACGAATAGCGGCGGTCGATTGGAAAGAGTTCAGACAGGAGATAATCGCCGATTCAACAACCGAGGCGAGTACATTGCCGCGTGAGATGCTGTGAGAGAAGCGATTTGGATCAAACAGTTCATTCTTGAACTTGGTGTGGTTCTAGCTGTGATGAGCCCATAGGATTGTATTGTGATACAATGGGGCTAGTCGTGAGGAAAGGAACCAATGTCTCATCAGCGATCCGATACCGTACTCCATCGATTCCATCTAATTCGGAAATCATCGGTTGAGATGATGTCCTTATAGAGAATTCCACGAGCAAAGTGTTGCCGATCCGATGACAAAGCCATTGTCACAGGAGAATTGTGATTCTTATGTACCGCTTTTGGTATTAAATACTAAGGCGATTGGCTTTAGGTCAGTGGGAGATTTGTAAGTGCAAGTCGTCTTGTACGTGAGGTAAGTCGACTTACACGATTGAGACCGATAAGTCAACTTGTACATGGGGTAAGTCGACTTATGCAAGGACGATCTTGTTTATATGTGCCCCTAAAGGCAATCCCTTTAGCGTTTTGTTCAAAGTCGTGTGCGGACTTTATGAATAAATAAAGAAAGGCATATTTCATTAATTTGATGTTCATGAACATTGTTTATGAATTGATATGGATCTTTAATCGAATTAATGAAGTCCATGATATATGACATAGCATAAAGGAAACTATGATGCGATCATACTCTCGAGATTCCTATCATGTGCAATTATGTCAATATCTAAATTATCCTAGTCATAGGATTAACGAGGCTGGACATCGTTAATCCGGATAGACTAGCACATGTCATATTCCTTAATTGGATCAGCGGTGGATCTCGAAGCGTAAATATTGAGATATTTAGATTTGACATGTGGATGCTTACTAAGGGTAGTAAGTACATTGGATGACTGTCATGAGATCATCACATGGATATTCTATTTAATTGTCGGTGATAATCTCATCATAAGCAATGGTGCAAGTATCCTTAGACTTGAGGTACTCGAGGATATCTTGAATCTTGATTACGTGCTTTGACTCCATTCCTTGTTGCCTTCGGAGGTCGCTCATAGGGTGGTGCTTGGGTACAACTTGAGGTATTCGAAGGTAATTGAGTAGCCAATAGAGAATTCACCACTTCTGAAATAGCAGAAGAGATACCCTGGCCTCTTGTCAGGATCATTACTTGAAGTCTTCGGCCGAAGCATAACTATGTCATGAAGAGTGTCTTCATGGACATATAAATAATGAGTCTGGACAGAACTAATATCACTAGGCTAGACTCGGTCTAGTGAGAGTTGACACTTTGTCCATATTCAGAACCAAGTGGGGTATAGGATGGTGAAAGGACGAATTGCACGGTAATTGTCTATGGAAGGGTTCATGATCTGGTTCGTGATGAACTCATCAAACCGATTAATTTCCGGTCAATTGGGGGTCATGATGTGTTGCTAGACGCCGCTCATGACTTGCTCGGATTAATTGTTAATCTAAGTGGCCAACATAACCGGAACCTAAAGGTCACACGTAAGAGTGTTTGAGAGAATCAGTAAAATAGTATTGGACGAGTTCAATTAATGGAAACATTAGATTAAATGGATCCCAATGGGATTGGGATATGTCCCGATGAGATCGCGACATTGATATTGCTAAGAAAGGTTTCCGGAGCTGTTTCAGCACCGAGGCCCGGTAGACCGGTAGGACCGACCCCAGTTGGGCTGGACCTTAGCAATTATATATTAATTGATTAAATAAATAAATAAATAATTAATTAATATATAAATTTATTAGTATGTGTCGTTGGAAAATGAGAGAGGAGAGGAGATAAGCCTTTGACAAGTCAAACTTCATTAGTTTATTAACTTAAATCATGAAAGGTTATAAGGCTTTCCACTTGGCAACCATCTGATGGTTCCTTGGTTGAGTCATTTAATAGTTAAAGACTTAATGAATAAGGAACTTGAGAGTGAAGATCGTCGGTTTTGAAAATGGGAAGAAGAATAGCTTAAATGAAAAGTTATTAGAAATGGTTTCATGTCTTCTTCCTATTAAGCCATCGTCGACTCTTCTCTTCTCCATGTAAGCCTCTTATGGACTCTTTAATAGTTAAAGATATAAATAAGGAGATGGCTTAGTGGATAGATGATGGCGATGATGGTTCGTGGGTTTGAGAAAGGAAGAGCAAATCTTAAGTGTTAAGGTACTTTGAAAGGGTTTTAAAGTGTTCCTTTTCAACACCAACGATTTCTCTCTTCTCAAGCTAAGTTCAACGCCAATCTTAAGCTCTCCAAGGACAAAGGTAAGCTCTAGCAGCTTTAATTTGTTCTAGCTATTCCGGGTCAAAGGGTTTGTCCGGTTAGGTTTCGATCTTTCGTGGATAC
Organism: Erythroxylum novogranatense; assembly: GCA_029891385.1. Classification (NCBI taxonomy): domain Eukaryota; kingdom Viridiplantae; phylum Streptophyta; class Magnoliopsida; order Malpighiales; family Erythroxylaceae; genus Erythroxylum; species Erythroxylum novogranatense. The sequence goes on along the minus strand of CM057225.1, from coordinate 90,171,108 downwards.
CTTTAGAGACAGTCTCTATTGGTTGTTTAGGTTTGAGTTTGCATACTGACACATGGATCCTGGCTTTGGGAAGGTCCCGTAACAAAATTTTTGTTTTCGCTTTTGATACATGTGATGTACCTCCCGGGATTTTCCTACAATGTGTTGCTAGATATCGCTCATGACTTGCTTAGATTAAGCGTTAATCTAAGTGGCCAACATAACCGGGAACCTAATGGGTCACACGATAAGAGTGTCTCGGAGAACTCGTAAAATAGTTTTGGACGAGTTCGATAAAAGGAGAGCAAACGGATTAAATGGATCCCGATGAGATCGAGATATGTCCCGATGAGATCGCGACATCAATATTGCTGAAAAAAGTTTTCGGTGGTTTTTCCATGCCGGGGCCCGGTAGGACCGACTCCAGTGTGACTGGACCACTTCAGCAAAATATATACATATATATATATATATGATTAATTAATTAAATAATTAATTAATATATATATATATGTTATGTACGTGGATGAAGGAGGAAGATGGAAGAACCTTCCATCATTTTGCTTAGTCATTAAGTCATTAATGACTAAAAGACAAAATACAAGTTGATGGAGAAAAGATGATGATCGTGGGATATAAAAGAAGAAATCGAAAGAGTTTCTCAAGGTCTTTTTGCTAATGATCATCGTTGGTTTTGAAGAGAAGTTGAAAGAAAAAAGTTTCTAACTCTTCTCATCATCGTGCTTCTCCATCTTCAAGCATCTTCTTCTCAAGCTTCTCCATCATTTTCCAAGCTCTCCAGATCAAAGGTAAGATCTAGCAGTCTTTACTTTGGTCTAGCTATTCCCCGGTCAAAGGGTTTGTCCTGGTTAGGTTTTTCGATCTCTGCGTGGATACCGCTAGAGACGGTCTCCTTTGGTCGTTTGGTTTGAGTTTGTTATATATACACATGGATCCTGGCTTTCGGGAAGGTCCCGGAATAAAAATTTTTTTTTTCCGCACCGTGGGCATGTGATGCTCACACCGAGATTTTCCTACAGTGTTATCAAAGCCACTTGTGTCGTATATAACGAAGAAACCATGACTAGGTCGGAGTTCCTTATTGCTTGTGACGATGATGCATGTTAATTGAGTGAATTTCGAATTTAGTATAGAAATATATTTTTCGAAATTTTATTGCCCAGATATGTTCACAAGATGTTGTTGCATATGTCTGTGGAAGCTCGGGATTTATCAATGTGATTTGATATGGTTTTGCTAATTTATTCCCTAATGTTCTGGTTGCTGTCTTTGTGCACATTCCTTGAATAGGCATGCTTATAAATTCGAGAATAAATTGTAAATTTTTTTTTTCGGATTTTCTTTCACCAAAATGTCTCTAAGAGGTTTATTAATGCCTATGAGAAAGGCAAAATGTTTTCGAGGTGATTTACTATTTATTTGAGAATTTATTGTGTGCTTCTGGGAATAACTGTGTTGAGGAACACAGATTCTACATTGGCTTAGTTGCTGAGGTTGAATAAGTTTTTGATGGAAATAAATCCTGAAAAAATTCATGGAGTATGTTGTAAACGTGTTGTAACCTCTGTAATTTTCTCAGAATTTATTGAAATTGTTTCAATGAGTTTTTCAAGCAAAAGTCAAAGCTTGGCAGTTTTGAGAAAGTTGCTGGAGCTGTATTTTTTGAAATAAGAAATTGTGTAGATTTCAGTTCCAATGCCTTGGATCATTTTTAATGTGATTGAAAATGTGTTACATTGATGTTGCATGCTTGCCAAACTGATTATCTTGAAATGGGGTTTCCAAACAATTTTCGGATGCCAAATGTGTCTCATTAGCGTCTCGTTAGTATATTCCCTTATCTTGATTGTTTTGGCCGTCACAAATTTTGTGACCAGTGCCGAAGTAGTCTTGATAAAGTGTTGACTACCTAGAGATACTTAGGGTGATAGTTTGATATTCGCAAAATTATTTGGAAATCTAAATGAAATCTAAATGAATAAGAGTGTATTCATCGATTTCAAGTTTTTCATGTATAGTTTGACTATATATGGTAAGCAACAATGAAAGTGTTTCATTGGTACATCAAGGTAAAGTGTAATAGACTTGGTGTTGTGAATTTAAACTGCACGGATTGAGAAATTAACCGATTAGATAGCCATTCCACATGGATAAGTCGACTTACACATGCACAAGTCGACTTGTCTGTGCACTGTAGACGCATAAGTCGACTTGCACAATGTTACAAGTCGACTTGTTCATACACAGTTGCATAAGTCGACTTACACTTGCATAAGTCGACTTATACAGAGGCATAAGTCGACTTATACATATACAAGTCGACTTACAACATGCATAGGTGGGATGATGGATGATTTTAGGTATAGATTCAATGTGATTGATGAATTGCCCTAAATCATTCCATATAGTCATGGTGACTATAATCCTATAGCTTGGAGAAGAAGTAGATGAGACCTGAAAACCCTCACACTTAATATGAAAACTCCGTCTTCCATTAATATGGGGAGAACCGAGTTCTTATAGAGTTGGGTTGTTGGGTAAACCCAAGCTCACTCTATCTGAATATGTTGAACCATGAAAATAAGATTTTAGGATTAATGGGTCGGTTTTACTAGAAGCGTTGATTTGTTGAGTAAACTCAAGGTCAGCGTGGACAGAGGCGAAATTGGGTAGTGTACATCAGATGTACGCGCATCAAGAGTTGATAACTCAATGTGTGTGCATACATCACGAGTTGATAACACTAGTCGATAGTTGCATCTATAAAGTAATTGGTATGACCGATACCTACCGATAGATCTAAGGTGGCTTGTTGGGTAAACCCAAGGTTATTTTAGTAATGTCGGATATCTAAGATGCAATTGGTATGACTGATACCTACCGATTGACCTAAGGTGGCTTGTTGGGTAAACCCAAGGTCATTGTTAGTAATGTCGGATATCGACCCACTAGGACATTTTGTCATAATGTTTCTTAGATTCGTACTGAGGGTTATGGATTCTTTGAAACTAGTGGGAGCCATATGCATGACATGCAAGTCCTTATGATCATGCATCAAATTCTAACATTCTTTCTCTCTTTCTCTTTAGGTTGATTGAAGATGTCTTCTAGTGTGAATCTTCGCTCACTATTGGATTCCAACAAATTAACTGGACCAAATTTTCTTGATTGGCTGAGAAATCTGAGAATTGTTCTCAGATATGAGGAACTGGGATATGTCCTTGATGTTCCACTTCCTGATCCACCTGTTGTTGATGCTTCTGATGAGGATCAGAAAGTTTATCGAAAGCATCTCAAAGACAGTGACATAGCAACCTGTATTATGCTTGCCTCGATGTCACCAGAGCTGCAGAAGCAGCATGAGTCTATGGATGCTCATACCATAGTGTTTCATCTTAGGGAGCTGTTTGATGAGCAAGCTCGGTCTGAAAGGTTCGAGACCTCGAGGTTACTCTTCACTACTAAGATGACTTCAGGTTCATCTGCAGTGCAGTATGCACTGAAGATGAATGGGTATATTGAGAGGTTGGTTGTCTTAGGTTTTGTCATGGATTATGAATTAAGTGTTGACTTAATTCTAGTCGGATTGTCTGATAGTTATTCACAGTTTGTGTTAAACTATCGGATGAATCAGATATCCACGACAATCCCTGAGTTGATCAACCTGCTCAAGACAGCAGAGCAAGTTATCAAGAAGGATAGCAAGCAAGTGCTTATGGTGGACTCTTCTTCTGGTTCCAAGAAAAAGAAACTGAAGAAGAAGAGGTCTAAGAAATCGAAAGGAAGTATAGCCAAGAAGAAAACCAAAGAGACTGCACCAAAAGGAACTTGCTTCCATTGTGGCAAGACTGGCCACTAGAAGAGGAACTGTAAAGTCTATCTGGAGGAATTAAAGTAGAAGAAGGCATCAGATGCCTTGATTTCTTCAGGTATGTTTGTCATTGAGGTTAATACTGTTTCTGATCATAACATATGGGTATTAGATGCCGGTTGTGGCTCACATATATGCAATGATATGCAGGGCCTCAGGGACGATGAGAGACTCATGAAGGAGAACTAGACTGCATGTGGGAAATGGAGCAAGAGTTCTTTGCATTAGCCGTGGCACTTACTTTTGTCACTCCCATCGGGCTTGTAATTAAATTGGATGAATGTTATTTTGTACCTGATTAACAAAGAACATATTATCATTTCTTGTTTAAATAGAGCTGGTTTCCATTTGATTTTTAGTAACAATGGTTGTTCTATTAGTTTGAATGGAATGCTTTATGGTACTGGTGCATTATGCAATGGAATTTACATATTAGATATGTTACATCCAATAATGAATGTCAATGACACGAAAAGACATAAACGAGATAATTTAAAATCAACTTACTTATGGCATTGTCGCCTTGGTCATATAAATGAGAGATGAATAGCTAAGCTCCATAAGAGTGGAAGTTTAGGGTCATTTGATTATGAATCATATGACACATGCGAATCTTGTTTATAAGGCAAGATGACTAAGTTGCCCTTTAAGGAAAGGGTGAACGAAAGCGATGGAGTATTAGACCTAATACATTCAGATGTATGTGGTCGATGTCCATCCATGCTAGAAGTGGTTGTCTTTACTTCATTACCTTTATCGATGATTATTCTTGATATGGGTTTTGTATCGATGAGATACAAATCGAAGCATTTGAAAAGTTCAAACAATTCAGAAATGAAGTTGAAAACCAACTTGGGAAAAGTATCAAGACATTACGATCATATCGTGGTGGGGAATACTTAGACCAAAAGTTTTTGGATTATCTCATAGATAATGAGATTTTATCTCAATGGACTCCTCCTTACACACCACAGCACAACGGTGTGGCCGAAAGGAGAAATCGCACCTTGTTAGACATGGTACGATCCATGATGGGTTTTGCAAAGTTACCTAAATCCTTTTGGGGGTATGCAATCGAGACAGCTGTTTACTTGCTAAACAGAGTTCCATCAAAGACAGTTGATGTTACTCCATATGAGATGTGGACTAACAAAAGACCCTATCTTACTCATTTGAAAGTTTGGGGCTGTCCAAATTATGTGAAGCGGACACGATCAGATAAGCTTGATGCAAAATCGACAAGTGTTTGTTCGTAGGATATCCTAAAGAAACAATGGGATATCGGTTCTACCTCTTTGAGGAACAAAAGGTGTTTGTTTCAAAGCATGCTGTCTTTAGAGAAAGAGTTTCTTTACAAGAAGGCGGTGGGAGCAAAATAGAACTTGAAGAAGTTCAAGATGCTCGACAGACGCAGATCAATCGCTCGAACTCTGGCTGTGACTCATACGGATGAAGTAACAGTTCAACCTTCTACAACACACGAAATTCGTAGGACACGTAGGATACGCTCTGTTCCCGAGAGATATGGATTTCTCGTGAGTGAACAGAATGACGTATTGCTCATAGAAGATGATGAGCCTACCACCTATGAAGAGGTTGTGAAGAGTTCAGAGTCTGATAAATGGCTTCAATCCATGAAGTCAGAAATGGATTCCATGTATGAAAACCAAGTATGGACTTTGGTTGATGCACCCGAAGGAATCAAACCCATAGGTTGCAAATGGGTTTTCAAAAAGAAAATCGACATGGATGGTAATGTGATTACCTATAAAGCAAGGCTTGTAGCTAAAGGTTTTCGTCAAAGACAAGGAGTTGACTATGACGAAACCTTCAGCCCAGTAGCAATGCTTAAATCCATTAGGATACTCCTAGCCATTGCCACTCATTATGATTATGAGATATGGCAAATGGATGTGAAGACATCTTTCCTAAATGGGAATCTAGCTGAGGATGTGTATATGACACAACTGAGGGCTTCACCTCTATGATGGCGAAAAGGTATGCAAGCTTCAAAAATCCATCTATGGATTGAAGCAAGCATCCAGGAGTTGGAATATCCGTTTTGATGAGGTAATCAAAGAGTTTGGTTTCTCACAAAATCCGGATGAATACTGTGTGTATAAGAAGGTTAGTGGGACTGCAATCGTATTCCTTGTGCTGTATGTAGATGACATATTATTACTAGAAAACGATGTCTCGATGCTACAATCAGTCAAGATTTGGTTGTCCAAACAATTTTCCATAAAAGACCTTGGTGAAGCAACTTATATCCTTGGGATAAGGATCTATAGAGATAGATCAAAAAGATTGCTTGGTCTTTCACAATCAACGTACATAGACAAGATGCTAAAGAGGTTTAGCATGGAACAATCCAAGAGAGGGTACCTTCCCGTGACTCATGTGATAACACTCTCGAACTCTATGTTTCCTAAGACACAAGATGAAAGGATGTGCATGGATATGATCCCGTATGCATCTGCGGTAGGATCTATCATGTATGCAATGCTATGTACGAGACCCGATGTATCATATGCTCTAAGTGTTCTGACGATACCAATCGGATCTGGTGAGGGTCCTTTGGGTGGTGTCAAGAATATCTGAAGTACTTGCAAGGACTAAGGATGTTTTCTTGATATATGGGGATGGAGATCTCAAGTGGCGGGTATCAGATGCGGTTCCAATCGATAAGGATGATTCCAAATCCCAATCAGGTTACATATTCACACCGAGCGACGGGCGATCGGTTGGAAGAGTTCCAAACAAGAGACGCATTGCGATTCAACGGCCAGAAGCGAGTACATTTCCACTTGAAGCGTGAAAGGCGGTTTGGATCGAAGTTCATTCTTGAACTTAGTGTGGTTCTAGCGATGATGGGCCCATCTGATTGTATTGTGACATCAATGGGGCTATTCTTGCAGCGAATGAACCAAGGTCTCATCAACGATCCAAACACGTACTCCGTAGATATCACCTGATCAGGGAGATCATTGGTCGAGGTGATGTGCAGATAGAGAGAATTCTCACAGAGCAGAATATTGCTGATTCGTTGACAAAGCCATTGTCACATAAGAGTTTTGATTCTCATGTACTCGCCTATGGTATTAGATATCAAGGTGATTGGCTTTAGGTCAAGTGGGAGATTGTTAGAGTAGTGCCCTAAAGGCAATCGCCTTTAGCGCATTTTGTACAAACTGTGTACATTCTTTATAAATAAATAAAGAAAGGCATTTTTCATTACGTTGCTGTTCATTATTTATGAAATGATATTGATCAATAAGCAAATTAATGAAGTCCATGATATATGACATAGCATGAAGAAAATTATGATGTGATCATACTATTGAGATTCCTATCATGTGCAATTATGTCGATATCTAAATCATCCTAGTCATAGGATTCTTGAGATTTGGACATGGTAATCGGAAAGACTAGCACATCTCAAGCTCCTTGATTTGATCAAGCGGTGGATCTCGAAACCGTACATATGAGATATTTAGGGTTGAGATGTGGATGCTTACTAGAGGTAGTAAGTACATTGGTTGACTGCTATGAGATCATCACGTGGATGTACTATTCTAATGTCGGTGATAATCTCATCATAGCAATGGTGCAAGTATCCTTAGACTTGAGGTACTCAAGGATATCTTGAATCTTGATTACGTGCTTTGACTCCATTCCTTGTTGCCTTCGAGGTCGCTTGTAGGATGGTGATTGGAGTGCAGTTTGAGGTATTGAAGGTAATTGAGTAGTCAATAGAGATTCACCACTTACGTGATAGCGAAGATGATACCCATGGCCTGTTGTCGGGGTCATTACTTGAAATCTCGATCGAGTACATATGTCATGAAGAATGTCTTCATTGACATATTAAGTATTAAGTAATGAGTCCCGGGACAAGAGCTGAAATCAACTGGGCTAGATTTGATGTAGTCGGTCTAGTAGAGTTGACACATTGCCCGTACTACATAACCAAGTGGGGTATAGCATGGTGAAAGGGCGAATTACAGTAATTGTCTATGGAAAGGTTCGTGATATGGTCCATGATGGATATATGTTTATTCGCCAAACCAATTACTTTCCGGTCAATTGGGGGTCATGATGTGTTGCTAGATACCGCTCATGACTTGCTTAGATTAAGCGTTAATCTAAGTGGCCAACATAACCGGGAACCTAATAGGTCACACGCATAAGAGTGTCTCGGAGAACTCGTAAAATAGTTTTGGACAGAGTTCCAATAAAAAGAGAGCAAATGGATTAAATGGATCCCGATGAGATCGAGATATGTCCCGATGAGATCGCGACATCAATATTGCTAAAAAATGTTTTCGGTGGTTTTTCCATGCCGGGGCCCGGTAGGACCGACCCCAGTGTGACTGGACCACTTCAGCAATATATATACATATATATATATGATTAATTAATTAATAAATATAAATATATATATATATATATATATATATATATATATATATATATATGTTATGACGTGGATGAAGGAGGAAGATGGAAGAACCTTCCATCATTTTGTTTAGTCATTAAGTCATTAATGACTAAAAGACAAAATACAAGTTGATGGAGAAAAGATGATGATCGTGGGATATAAAGAAGAAATAGAAAGAGTTTCTCAAGGTCTTTCTTTGATGATCATCGTTGGCTTTGAAGAAGTTGAAAGAAAAAGTTTCTAACTCTTCTCATCATCGTGCTTCTCCATCTTCAAGCATCTTCTTCTCAAGCTTCTCCATCATTTTCCAAGCTCTCGGATCAAAGGTAAGATCTAGCGTCTTTACTTTGGTCTAGCTATTCCCAGTCAAAGGGTTTGTCTGGTTAGGTTTTCCGATCTCTGCGTGGATACCGTTAGAGCGGTCTTCTTTGGTCGTTTGGTTTGAGTTTGTTATATACACATGGATCACGGCTTTGGGAATGTCCCGGAAATTTTTTGTTTTGTTTTCCGCACCGTGGGAATGTGATGCTCACACCGGGATTTTCCTACACTTACTACCTTTAGTAAGCATCCACATCTCAACCCTAAATATCTCATATTTACAGCTTCTGAGATCCACTGCTTGATAAAATCAAGGAGCTTGAGATGTGCTAGTCTCTCCAGATTACCGATGTCCAGTTTCAGTAATCCTATGACTAGGGATAATTTAGATACTGACATAATTGCACATGATAGGAATCTCAGTAGTATGATCACATCACAATTTCCTTCATGCTATGTCATATATCATGGACTTCATTAATTTGCTTATAGATCAATATCCATTCATAAATAATGAACATCAAATTAATGAAATATGCCTTTATTTATTTATTCATAAAGTATGTACACAACTTTGTACAAAATGCGCTAAAGGCGATTGCCTTCAGGGCACTACTCTAACAGTATTTGTTTATGGGATTGATGAGAACTAGTAAGAAGCATGATGCATTATGAGTGATCGCGGATTGTTTAACCAAGTCAGCACATTTCTTGCCAATTAAGCAAACATATTCTTTGAATGTTTTAGCCAAAAAAGTAAATGGATGAAATAATCAGACTACATGGAATTCCAAATTCTATAGTCTCGGATAGAGACCCCAGGTTCACCTCTAAGCTTACGAGAGGCTTTGGGAACTAAGTTGCACTTTAGTACAACTTTCTATTCCTGATCGATGGACAATCGGAGAGAATAGCATGAACTTTGGAGGTAAAGTTGAGAGCTTGTGTTATAGTTTTAAAGGCTTATGGGATGATCATCGCCTTTCGAGTTATTCAAATTCTGATTGATAAGATTAAATTGGTGAAATAGAGACTCAAAGCAACTCAAGATAGAATGAAGAGCTATCTGGATGCACGTAGAAAAGAGATAAAATTTGAAATTGGAGACAAAGTTTTCTTAGAGCTTCTCCATAAGAAGGGCAAGCCTAGTCTAAGACACATAGGCCCTTAGATCATTGAGAAGATTGGGCCTTTATCCTATAAGTTAGGTTTGCCACCGAAATCGTCTAAAATTCACGATGTCTTCCATGTATCGATGTTGAGAAAGTATCGATCTGATCCTTCGCACATAGTTTAACCTTCGGAGGTTCAACTAAGAGAGGATTTGAGTTATGGAAGAACCATTCTACGGAAGAGTCCACGTGGGAGCCTTTGGAAGCAATGAAGAGAAGTATCCACACCTCTTAGTGGACTCGATTAAAATTTCAAGGAAGAAATTTTTAGGGGAGAATTATTACGTCCCAATTTTTTAATATTATTATTAGTTATTTATGATTTATTTATTCATTTATGAATTGTTTATTTGTGTTATTTTATTTTCTTAAAATTGAGTTTATTAAATTAGTGAGCAAAATTTTAGACTGAAATTAGAGTATAGTTAAGGTGTTAGATTTAAAGGGACATTAGGTTAAATGAAAGAAAGGTAAAATTAGAAAGGCTAAGTAAATGACGGGTAGAAGGGGAAGAACAAGACAAATGGTCTTGAATTAGAAGAAGAAGAGAAAAAGTAGTAGAAAGAAGAAAAGAAGAGAAGAAAAACAGAAGAGAGAAGAGAAAGAAGAAGAAAAATTATGGAAGAAGTGTTGGCCTCCGTTTAGAAACCTGACATCGGACATGGGATCATGAAGCTTGAGCATGAAGGAGGCTTGGAAATTGAAAATTTAGAAGAAAACTCCCTCGGAACCAAAGGTGGGCATCGCCACGACAAACTGTGGTTTCACCGCGGTGAACATATGCAAGAAAATCCCCTGAACCTCTCGAGAATTTTACGCTGCGACAAATGATATAACTTTCACGCGGTGAACCTGCAATTATATTTTTCCTGACAGACCACCTATGCCAGCGAAAATAAAAAGCTTCGGGTTAATTACGCCGCAGCGAACTCTCAGTTTTGTTATGGCGAAAACCCCTAAAGTTTAGCCCACCACCCAAAATTTCCTATCATACTAAATACTAACATAAATTCCTTGACCACATCCCTCAATTTAACCCAAAAACAAAATGGTTATGAACCTAACCATAAACAAGTTCTCAAAATCTTAATCTTATTTCTAAAACAAAATACATTGCAGAAACTAGAAAATCATAGACATCCCAAATGTATTTCATTGATAACAAAAGAAAAATATTTTACAAAGCTTTAATGGGCATCTCAAGCCACATAACAACATAAACCAAAAATACATCATTTGCAAAAGTAGAATTTCTTGAAATGCAACTAAAGCCATATTTTACAAAAACTAATTTTGAAAGAAAAATAAGCGTAGTCGAAGTGATGCCTTGACTCTTGAATATTTGATTGCTTGCTCTTCACCTGAGGATGGGACAGAAAGGGAGTGGTTGAGTTATAAGCTCATGGGTAACAATTTTATAACCAGTAACAAGCAAAACCATTGAAAACTTATTTTCCATTGTAAGAAAAATTCACATTGTATCACAAAGCATATATTTCTCAAATTCTCAACCAAATTCTCAATAATGCAAATCAGGTATGCATCAATCTTGTCAATGTATCATGAGCACATATGCACATCAAAATGGTCTAGAAGGTCCATAAACAGAACAAACTAACACATTTCCATATAATGGTCCGTGAAGTCGTGAACAGAATGAACTAACGCAATCCCACATAGTGGTTTTGTGTAGTCGTAAACATGAGAGAGTCCATGAAGGAGCTCCATGCCACTAGCGGGCAGGCAGGAGTTAGTTAAAGTGCAGTTGACAACAAAATGGACCAAACCAAACCCACATAACATGTATTTCATAATCTTGTAAACTTGTTGCCTAAAATGGCAAATTTTCGAAACTTGATCTTTTTCAAACATCGTATCTTTTCCAAAACTCATTTTCCTATTCTTTTCATAAATCATCATCTGATAAGCTCTTACCAAACACATAACACTTTTGCAAATCATTCAAAGAGTTATAAAGCATGTTCACGAAGTAGTTGAAATCATTTATTTCCATCATTTGAAAGAAAACATTTATGGCCTATTACTAAATCATAAAACTGTAACCCACATTGAAATCCATGCTTGTTACTTGCTCAAATTTGTCCTTCCTCTTGCTCCTCTTGCCTCACTTGGAAAGTTACATGCTTTGTTTGGAAAAGCGGTAGATTTCAAAACTTTTAAGAAATCATTACTTACAGCGGGCAACAAATCCAAATCAACATGCCAATCTATACATGATATGGTATAAGGATAATAAAATATAAACAAGATCAGAGTATTACCACTACCGTTCTGACTTTAAATCCTCGTTACGCTATCTTCTCCTTCTTCGTGTATCCAAATCCTTTGCCTTTGACTCTTTTCCTTTAGCAATCTACTTTCTCCTTGTTGTAGTATCCTCGACCAATTAGATTTACCACTGTTCTTCAAGGATAATTAGGTTAACAAAATCCTTTGGTGGGAAAGGAGAAGAAATGTTTGGAGGAGATTTCCTTAGAAGAAGAAGAAGCAAAATTGAAACTCTTTCAATTAGTACTTTTGATTCTCTCTTTCATGAAAGGAGAGAAGGTGTAAAGAACATGCAAGAACTCTTTCTTGCCTACCAATTTTGTATATGCATGGATGGAAGTGTTGGAGTTATGTAAATATAGTGCCACTGGAAGCAAGTGTATTTACATGTAACTTTATCTTCTTGATTCTGATTTTGTAATGAAAATATTTATTATCGATAAAACAAAAGAGTTTGGTTTTATCTGTATGAGCATTATATATCTGGTCATAAGGTACCAAGATTCATTTGTAAGTAATATAAATATACATAGAGATGCATGGGAAACATGTATATTATTAGAATCTGAATTAATTGATTCACAGTTGAATAATCAAGTTGGTCGTTTGATTATGGTTTAGGCTGTAGTGTTGCGATTTATCTCCATATAAGTAAAGGTTTACTTAAAGGGAATGATGAGTTTCATATCATGATAGTAGTAGACTATCGATAATGGCACTATTAAATGAATGCGGAATCAAGTATGTTTTCAAGAATAAAGTGGGTAGTTACTTTAATCTTAAAACATACAACTTAAGCATTAAACTATTATGAACCACAATCTTGATGAGTGGTGAACTCATATGTGTTTCATTATAATTCTTGATATAATCGGAATGGATTTTTACAGGTATTAATCCGATTATGCATGTTGGAATTATTAATTGAAACATGTATAAGGAACATTCACTCAAATAAAGAGTTTATAGTGTTATCATCTCTTAGATGTTTTAAGGAAATTTGGTGATTAAGCTGGCGCCATGGTTTGATGGACTAGCTACCCATCAAGTCTTAACACTAAGATGAGATCTTATGTGTTAATCACAATATAAAGTAAAATGAGAGATCTAGAAGGAAAAACCAACATAAGGACAAAACGGTAATTTTACCCTTTGTTGTGCGGATGGCTATAATAAGGTTCTAAATAGGGTTTGCAATTGGACATAATATATATAATGAAACAATATAGGATGGATAATAAATTGCATCTAGACAGATGATATTTAAAACTTAAAGCCAAAAAGATTGAGTGGGAGAGGATGCTCTGTGAGAGTCCACGGTCTCCAAATGATGGCCGTTTGCATGTGGTGAAGTGTTACTCCCCATCGGAGGCATGGATCCTAGATCTTGCATGGTTTGGGTCTCCTTAGGATAAGTCCATAATGATAGCAAATGTGAACTCCCAGAGGCATGATTTGTAGGTATCTTTAGTGAATGAATCAAATGGTTATACACTCAACATTTTTATCAATAAAGCGCCCACCAGTAGCTACATTGGTAAAAGTATGGACCAAATTAGGCCTTCTTAAAAATTGAGCATGAGATGCTTGGTAGTTTTTGAGTGGGAGGGTCCAGTTTTCTTTTAATAGATAAGATGGCCCAGCGAATCACTTGATGCATTATAGATAAGAAAATAACAGATCGTATAATGTTTTAATTTTTAAGTTTTGTTAAATCTATCATCATGCATACATGCATCATGCTTTATACAAAGTTCCATAAATTTTTGACTAGTATGCTCATGTTTTAATAATTTATATTTTAGGCGTAATCAACCTGAAAATGAATCCACTCACCTGCTCTTGACTAATACAAATTGGAAAATGGAGACAAGTTTAATGAATGGAGCGTAACCTTGACATTGTTCTTCAATATGAGCGTATTTCATAGGGTGTTAACTGAAAATGAGTCTACACCTCTAAGTGGAGATGCAACTCTGAGTAAGTCAACAACATGGCGTTGGCGGAATCTTGACAAGACTACTAAGTGTTATATTAAAGCTACATCGTGGCATGTTGCAAAAGCAAATTGCTTGTATGAAAGCTGCTAGTGCAATGGTCCATCACCTACATGAGATGTTTGGTGTGAGGACTAGGTTTGCAAGAGTGAAAGCTATCAAACCTTTCATAATCTCGAGGCGAAACACAGTGAGCGGTGCGGGATTACATGATGAAGGTAATCTCTGCGATCACTTTGAGAGCTGAGATGCTTAGGCGGATATGGATCGAACATCAGATGATTATGATCATCAATAACCAAACTCTTCTTTTCAGCGGTTTAAGTTGGACTATGAGCTCAATGACAGGATTACACTTGAGTGAGTTGATGAATACCCTCAGAACACGGAGGAAATATTGAATATTAAGGCTCATGGGCGAAGCTAATGTAGCTTCTTCTTCTAAGCCTAAGGGTAAGGAAAGGAAAGAAGAAGGGTCGATGAAAAGAAGGCCCAAATAGGGGTCAAGGCCAAACCATGAAAAGAAGGCTGAAAGAAGAACATCAAGGAAAGTGTTTCCTTTGTGATGAGATGGGCGGCTGGAAAAAGCTATCCGATCTACTAGAGTCCCTCAAAAGCAAATAAGGTATGGGCTTCCTAAGTTTGTTAGGAACTAGAAATGTGGCAGTTATCTACTTCTTGGATATTAGATTCAGGAGCCACTAACCATGTTTGTAATTCTTTGCGAGGTTCCAATGAGGAAAGACTTCTAAAGGCGGTTCAAGTTAAGATAGCAGATGGTTCCTATGTTTGGCAGAATCGGTGGGAGTAGTTATCTTGGACTTTCTAGTGGTCATAGGTTATATTTGGAAGATGTTTATTACATGCCAATGATTATGAAGAACATGATTTCATTTTTGTCTAATAAAATAAGGTATTCCTTATATTTTGAAAAGGTTGTTTCATATATGAGAATAAGTTTTATTTGTGAGCGATAATTAAGCAGAGTTGTTTTTATAGACCTATGAAGGCTCACTAAACACCCACGAAATTGATAAAACCAAGACAATCCAATATCTCTAGCATTAATTCAAAGTATCATGGCATCTAAGGATGGGTCGTATCAATCGAGAAAAGACTTGAGCTAGTAAGGGATGGGATCATATGGGCTTGGATAGTGATCCATTCCTTTTGTGAATCTTGTATTGAAGGAAAATGACAAAGCCTCATTTCCTTCTAAAGAAGCGATTTGAATCCACATTGGACATGGTACATCTTGATGTGGGTGGGCCCATGAATGTCTGGCTAGAGGAGGTTATGAATATTTCATAACTTTATAGATGATTACTCGAGACATGGCTATTTGTATTTGATGCATAAAAAGAGTGAATCTTTTGAAAGTTCAAAGAATTCAAAATTTGAAGGAGAAGCAACTTGTTAAGCCATTAAAAGCGACTTCCATCGGTCGGTGGTGATGGTATTTATACTGGAGAGTTCGGCAATATTTAATTGACAATAAATTGTTTTCAATTTATCAGACTCCTCGTACACCTCAGCGAATGGTGTAGAGAGGAGAAATAGAACTCTATGGAAATGGTAAGATCAATGATGTCTATGCTAGCCTTCGAGAATCGTTACGGGGATATATACTAAGCGACAACATATCTTCTTAACTTTGCTCCATCCAAATCGATTCCTAAAACACCTAGGGAGTTGTGGATTGGCGAGTGCCTTCATTGAGGCCGAGGACTTGGGCTGTCCGGCTCATGTTCTAAAGCACAGAATCACAGATGGAACCAATTGAAGTATGTTTGTTTTAGAGATATCTACTGAACTTCGATAGTGCTTATTTTACAGATCCTCGTGATAGGAAGGTATTTGTGTGACAAATGCAAACTTATTAGAGGAAGAGTTTGTGAAATCCACAAAGGAAGAAGTGAAGTAGTACTAAAGAGTTAGCAATTTCATCGAGCCAAGAGTTGTTTTGGATATAACGAGAACAAGATGTCGAAATGGATTCAAGTTGAATCGAAGTCGACTGAACATCAAGATGTGCCCTAGGCGTGAGTGGGAGGGTTGTGAGACAACCAGATAGGTATCACGGGTTTGGGAAAAGCAATTGCCATCTTAGACCAGAAAAGCAGATCCGTTCGTATTATACGATGTGCTATGTTGATGTTGATGGGGGAAAATGGCTCGAGCAATGGAATCGGAAATAGATTCTATGTGTACTAATGAAGTGCAGGTCTTGTAGATCTGCTTTGGGTGCAAAAACTATAGGGTGTAAATGGATCTACAAAGGAAAGGGGATCGGATGGAAAGGTAGAGACCTTTAAAGCTAGATTGGTAGCTAAAGGCTATACTTTCGAAAGGGTATAGATTACGAGGAGACTTTCTCCGGTTGCCATACTTAAGTCCATCGAGTTCTTTTGGCATATGGCCTATTTAGATTATGAAATATGACAAATGGATGTCAAGACCGCATTTCTGAATGGAGATCTTGAGGAGACCATTTATATATTGTCGAAGGATTCATTGAGCTAGGTAATGAGCATAAGGTTTGCCAAGTTGCAAAGGTCCATTTATGGACTTAGCGAAGCATCTGGGTCTTGGAACATTAGGTTTGATAAGGCTATCAAAACCTATGGGTTCATACAAAACCTAGATGAGCCTTGTGTTTAAAAAGAATACAAGAAGGTAAGGTTACTTTCCTAATCGTATGTTGATGACATTACGCTCATTAGGAATGATGTGGGAATGTTATCTGCAGTTAAGGATGGTGAATGAGCAGTTTTCAATGAAGGATTTTGGGAGGCTACCTATGTTCTAGGGATCATACTTATAAGGGATCGTAAGAACAAGAAGATAGTTTTGTCTCAACTAACCTACATTGAAAATATACTCTATAAGTTAAGCCATGCAAGATTCCAGGGCTTTCACTCCTACTGACATGGAATCAAACTTTCCAAAGACAAGCACACTAAAACCCGAGGAGGTTGAGCATGCGTAACATTTCATATGCTTCGGTTGGTAGTTTGATGTATGCAATGCATGTACTAGACCCGGATATATATTCTGTGATGGGATTAGTAAGCAAATTTCAGTCCAATCGGGAATGGAACATTGGATTACGGTTAAGTGTATACTAAATATCTTCGTAGGAAGAAGAACTTAATGCTTATTTACTACAGAAGTAATCTTATTAGGCGGGATATCTGGATTCGATTTCCAATGGATGTTGATTCAAGAAATCAACTTACGGTTCTATATTTACTTTAAGAGGTGGAGCCATAGTTTGGAGGTGTCAAGCAATCTTGTATTGCTAATTCATTATGGAGGCTGAGTATGTTCTGCTCGTGAAGCGGCAAGGAAGCGATGCTCGGAGTTCTAAATGATTTGGAGGTAGTTCAGGCGAAAAAGCCATTACACTTTATTGTAATAATAATAGGGCGTATGGCTAATTCTAAAGAACCTCGGAACCGCAAAGCTGCCAAACACATTGGCGAAAGTATCGTCTCATAAGGGAGATGTCTGGCGTGGAGAAGTGGATGTGGTAAAGATTCTCTGAGCAAAACCTTGCTGATCCGTTCACGAGACATTGACTCAAAAGAGCTTTGAGGGTAACCTAGAAGGATGGGAATGAAGGATATGTCAAACTTGCTTTAGGGCGAGTGGGAGATTGTTGAGTTATGTAAATATGGTGCCTGGGAAGCAAGTGTATTTACATGTAACTTTATCTTCTTGATTCTGATTTTGTAATGAAAATATTTATTAATAAAACAAAAGAGTTTGGTTTTATCTGTATGAGCATTATATATAGGTCATAAAGGTGCAAGATTCATTTGTAAGTAATATAAATATACATAGAGATGTATAGGAAGCATGTATATTATTAGAATACAATTAATTGATTCGCGGTTGAATAATCAGGTTGGTGGTTTGATTATGGTTTTAGGCTGTAGTGTTGCGATTTATCTCCGTATAAGTAAAGGAGTTTACTTAAAGAGAATGATGAGTTTCATATCATGATAGTAATGGTACTATCGATAATGGCGATAATTAAATGTCTCTGGAATCAGAAGTATGTTTTCGAGAATAAAGTGGGCGTTACTTTAATCTAAAACATACAACAACATTCAGCAAGTTGTCCTTGAAAACAAGTGGTAAATCTAATTGGTTGAGGATACCACAACGAGGAAGAAGATAGATTGCTAAGGAAAGAGACTTCGAGGCAAAGGATTTGGATATAAGAAGGAGAGGATAGCGCGAAGTTTAAAAGGCATGGCGAAAATTGAGTAATTCCTTTTATCTTGTTCTTGGTTTTATTATCCTTAACCACCATATCGTATGGATTAGCGTGTTGATTTGGATATATTGCTTTCATTGCAAGATGATTTCTTAAAAATTTTGAAATCTATCGTTTCTCCATACTAAGCATGCTTTTTTTCGATCAACGGAAGAAGAGAAAGGCATCAAATGCATAACTTCTTTCATTAATCACTTTCATAAAATAGCCGATAAATAAGATTATCTTCATTTATCTTTATGATGGCTATTTGAAAAGACCATAACCTAAAATTCAATACCCAATTTGGATTTTGTCGAAGAAAGAAGGAAGATGGTCCATCTAATGTACATCTTTCATCTTTAATGTAATGAATACAAATGGTTTACAAGCCAACATTAAAGACAACCATTAAACCATTTTATGGTTGGTTCATAACTCCATTTAATGATGATTAACCATAATAAAGACCATCTTTATTTAGCATTTTAATAATCGAATGTGTGGTTACACAATTTAACTTTCAAGGAATAATTGAGATTCTTTATCTTCTTCTTAAAAAAAGCTGTTTTTAATAATATTAATCTTAATTAATTATATTAATTACCAAAAA